>JAZHEH010003205.1:0-1350000 GCA_036589455.1 Ateles fusciceps
TGGCACTAGACAAGGATGTCCTCTCTCACCACTCCTATTCAATATAGTACTGGAAGTTCTAGCCAGAGCAATCAGGCAAGAAAAAGAAATAAAGGGTATTCAAATAGGAAAGGAGGAAGTCAAATTGTCTCTATTTGCAGACGATATGATTGTATATCTAGAAGACCCCATCGTCTTAGCCCAAAATCTCCTGAAACTGATAAGCAACTTCAGCAAAGTCTCAGGATATAAAATCAATGTGCAAAAATCACAAGCATTCCCGTACACCAATAACAGACTTCAAGACAGCCAAATCAAGAACCAACTGCCATTCACAATCGCTACAAAGAGAATACAATACCTAGGAATACAACTAACAAAGAACGTAAAGGACCTCTTCAAGGAGAACTACAAACCACTGCTCAATGAAATAAGAGAGGACACAAACAGATGGAGAAATATTCCATGTTCATGGCTAGGAAGAATCAATATTGTCAAAATGGCCATACTGCCCAAAGTAATTTACAGATTCAACGCTATCCCTATCAAGCTACCAATGACCTTCTTTGAAGAACTGGAAAAAACCACCTTAAACTTCATATGGAACCAAAGAGAGCCCGCATAGCCAAGTCAATTCTAAGCAAAAAGAACAAAGCTGGAGGCATCACACTCCCGGACTTCAAACTATACTACAAAGCTACAGTAATCAAAACAGCATGGTACTGGTACCAAAACAGAGATATAGACCAATGGAACAGAACAGAGGCCTCCGACGCAACACAACACATCTACAACCACCTGATCTTTGACAAACCTGACAAAACAAACAATGTGGAAGCGAGTCCCTGTTTAATAAATGGTGTTGGGAAAACTGGCTAGTCATGTGCAGAAAGCAGAAGCTGGACCCCTTCCTGACACCTTACACTAAAATTAACTCCAGATGGATTAAAGACTTAAACATAAGACCTAACACCATAAAAACCCTAGAAGAAAATCTAGGCAAAACCATTCAGGACATAGGCGTAGGCAAGGACTTCATGACCAAAACACCAAAAGCAGTGGCAACAAAAGCCAAAATAGACAAATGGGACCTAATCAAACTCCATAGCTTCTGCACAGCAAAAGAAACAGTCATTAGAGTGAATCGGCAACCAACAGAATGGGAAAAAATTTTTGCAGTCTACCCATCTGACAAAAGGGCTGATAACCAGAATCTACAAAGAACTGAAACACATTTACAAGAAAAAACAAACAAGCCCATTCAAAAGTGGGCGAAGGATATGAACAGACACTTTACAAAAGAAGACATACGTGAAGCCAACAAACATATGAAAAAATGCTCATCATCACTGGTCATTAGAGAAATGCAAATCAAAACTACATTGAGATACCATCTCACGCCAAGTTAGAATGGCGATCATTAAAAAATCTGGAGACAACAGGTGCTGGAGAGGATGTGGAGAAATAGGAACGCTTTTACACTGTTGGTGGGAGTGTAAATTAGTTCAACCATTGTGGAAGACGGTGTGGCGATTCCTCAGGGACCTAGAAATAGAAATTCCATTTGATCCAGCAATCCCATTACTGGGTATATATCCAAAAGACTATAAATCATTCTACTATAAGGACACATGCACACGAATGTTCATTGCAGCACAGTTTACAATAGCAAAGACCTGGAACCAACCCAAATGCCCATCGATGATAGACTGGACAGGGAAAATGTGGCACATATACACCATGGAATATTATGCAGCCATCAAAAACGATGAGTTCGTGTCCTTTGTAGGGACATGGATGAACCTGGAAACCATCATTCTCAGCAAACTGACACAAGAACAGAAAATCAAACACCGCATGTTCTCACTCATAGGCGGGTGTTGAACAATGGGAACACATGGACACAGGGAGGGGGAGTATCACACACTGGGGTCTGTCGGGGGGAAAAAGGGGAGGGATAGTGGGGGGGTGGGGAGTTGGGGGAGGGATAGCATGGGGGAGAAATGCCAGATATAGGTGATGGGGGAGGAAGGCAGCAAGTCACACTGCCATGTGTGTACCTATGCAACAATCTTCCATGTTCTTCACATGTACCCCCAAACCTAAAATGCAATAAAAAAAAGAGAGAGTGTATATTTTTATAACAATGTACCAATAGAGGGTGCATATTTTTATAACAGGATAAAAATAGAGGGTATATATTTTTCATAATAGAGCAGAAATACAGGGGTGTATATTTTTTATAAGAGAGTAGAAATAGAGGGTGTATTTTTATTAAAACAGAGTAAAAGTACAGGGTGTATATTTTTAATAACAGACTATTTTGGGAGTAGTGTATTTTGTATAACAGAGTAAAAGTAGAGGGTGCACATTTCTTACAGAATAGAAATACAGGGTATATACTTTTTATCAGAGAGTAGAAATAAAAGGAGTATATTTTTCATAACAGAGTACAAGGAGACGGTGTATTTTTTTATAACATAGTAAAAATAGAGGGTTTATTTTTTTATTACAGAGTACAAATAGAAGGTGTATATTTTTATAACAGAGTAAATATAGAGGGTGTATATTTGGTATAACAGAGTAGAAACAGAGAGTGTATTTATTTTAAAACAGAATACAAGCAGAGATTGTATATTTTTCATAACAGACTAATTTGCGAGTGTGTGTATTTTGTATAACAGAGTAAAAATACAGGGTGTATATATTTTATACCAGAGTACACTTAGAGGGTATATACTTTTTATTATAGAGTAGAAATAAAAGGGGTACACTTTTTATAACAGAGTACAAATAGAAGGTGTATATTTTTTATAACCAAATAAAAACAGACGGTACATATTTTTTATAACAGAGAGGAAGTAGAGGGTATATATGTTTTATAACACAATAGAAATAGAGGGGTTTTTTATTTTAAAACAGAGTAAAAGTAGAGGGTTTATAATTTTTATAACAGAATAAAAATAGAGGGTATATATTTTTTATAACACAGTATAAATTAGAGGGTGTATATTTTTTGTAACATAGTGGAAATAGAGGGTGCATGTATGTTAAAATAGAACAAACACAGGGTGTATATTTTTCATAACAGACAATTTTGTGCATGTGTTTATTTTGCATAACAGTAAAAATAGAGGGCGTATATTTTTCATAACACTACAAATAGAGGGTGTATGTTTTTTATTACACAGTAGAAATAGAAGGGGTATATTTTTGAAAACAGAGTACGAAGAGAGGGTGTTTACTTTTATAACAGTATAAAAATTGAGGGTATTTTTAGTTACAGAGTACAAAGAGAAGGTGTATATTTTATAACACAGTAAAAATAGAATGTATATATTTTTTTAAAACAGAAGAAATAGAGGGTGTATATTTTTTTTATTGCATTTTAGGTTTGGGGGTACATGTGAAGAACATGGAAGATTGTTGCATAGGTACACACATGGCAGTGTGACTTGCTGCCTTCCTCCCCATCACCTATATCTGGCATTTCTCCCCATGCTATCCCTCCCCAACTCCCCACCCCCCACTATCCCTCCCCTTTTTCCCCCAACAGACCCCAGTGTGTGATACTCCCCTCCCTGTGTCCATGTGTTCCCATTGTTCAACACCCGCCTATGAGTGAGAACATGCGGTGTTTGATTTTCTGTTCTTGTGTCAGTTTGCTGAGAATGATGGTTTCCAGGTTCATCCATGTCCCTACAAAGGACACGAACTCATCGTTTTTGATGGCTGCATAATATTCCATGGTGTATATGTGCCACATTTTCCCTGTCCAGTCTATCATCGATGGGCATTTGGGGTTGGTTCCAGGTCTTTGCTATTGTAAACTGTGCTGCAATGAACATTCGTGTGCATGTGTCCTTATAGTAGAATGATTTATAGTCTTTTGGATATATACCCAGTAATGGGATTGCTGGATCAAATGGAATTTCTATTTCTAGGTCCCTGAGGAATCGCCACACCGTCTTCCACAATGGTCAACTAATTTACACTCCCACCAACAGTGTAAAAGCGTTCCTATTTCTCCACATCCTCTCCAGCACCTGTTGTCTCCAGATTTTTTAATGATCGCCATTCTAACTGGCGTGAGATGGTATCTCAATGTAGTTTTGATTTGCATTTCTCTAATGACCAGTGATGATGAGCATTTTTTCATATGTTTGTTGGCTTCACGTATGTCTTCTTTTGTAAAGTGTCTGTTCATATCCTTCGCCCACTTTTGAATGGGCTTGTTTTGTTTTTTCTTGTAAATGTGTTTCAGTTCTTTGTAGATTCTGGTTATCAGCCCTTTGTCAGATGGGTAGACTGCAAAAATTTTTTCCCATTCTGTTGGTTGCCGATTCACTCTAATGACTGTTTCTTTTGCTGTGCAGAAGCTATGGAGTTTGATTAGGTCCCATTTGTCTATTTTGGCTTTTGTTGCCACTGCTTTTGGTGTTTTGGTCATGAAGTCCTTGCCTACGCCTATGTCCTGAATGGTTTTGCCTAGATTTTCTTCTAGGGTTTTTATGGTGTTAGGTCTTATGTTTAAGTCTTTAATCCATCTGGAGTTAATTTTAGTGTAAGGTGTCAGGAAGGGGTCCAGCTTCTGCTTTCTGCACATGACTAGCCAGTTTTCCCAACACCATTTATTAAACAGGGACTCGCTTCCACATTGTTTGTTTTTGTCAGGTTTGTCAAAGATCAGGTGGTTGTAGATGTGTTGTGTTGCGTCGGAGGTCTCTGTTCTGTTCCATTGGTCTATATCTCTGTTTTGGTACCAGTACCATGCTGTTTTGATTACTGTAGCTTTGTAGTATAGTTTGAAGTCCGGGAGTGTGATGCCTCCAGCTTTGTTCTTTTTGCTTAGAATTGACTTGGCTATGCGGGCTCTCTTTTGGTTCCATATGAAGTTTAAGGTGGTTTTTTCCAGTTCTTCAAAGAAGGTCATTGGTAGCTTGATAGGGATAGCGTTGAATCTGTAAATTACTTTGGGCAGTATGGCCATTTTGACAATATTGATTCTTCCTAGCCATGAACATGGAATATTTCTCCATCTGTTTGTGTCCTCTCTTACTTCATTGAGCAGTGGTTTGTAGTTCTCCTTGAAGAGGTCCTTTACGTTCCTTGTTAGTTGTATTCCTAGGTATTGTATTCTCTTTGTAGCGATTGTGAATGGCAGTTGGTTCTTGATTTGGCTGTCTTTAAGTCTGTTATTGGTGTACAGGAATGCTTGTGATTTTTGCACATTGATTTTATATCCTGAGACTTTGCTGAAGTTGCTTATCAGTTTCAGGAGATTTTGGGCTGAGACGATGGGGTCTTCTAGATATACAATCATACGTCTGCAAATAGAGGGTGTATATTTTTTAAAACAGAGTATAAATTGAGGGTGTATTTATTTTAAAACAGAATACATGTAGAGTGTGTACATTTCATTTAACAGAATATTTTATGAGTGTGAGTATTTTGTATAAGAGTAAAAATAGATTGTGTATATTTCTTATAACAGAGTACAAAATGGGGGTGTATATTTTCACAGCAGAGTAAAAATAAAGGGTATATATATTTATAACTGAGTAGACATTGAGGGTGTATATTTTTTATAGCAGAGTGGAATTACAGGGTGTATTTATTTTAAAAAGAGTAGAAGTAGAGGGTGTGTATTTTATATAACAGACTATTTTGTGAGTGTGTGTATTTCGTAAAACAGAGTAAAAATAGAGGGTGTATATTTTTTATATGAGAGTACAAATAGAGGGTGTATAATTTTTATGACAGAGTAAAATAATAGGACATATATTTTTTCTAACAGAGTAGAAATAGACGGTGTATATTTTTATAACAGAGAGGAAATAGAAGGTGTATTTATTTTAAAACAGAGTAGAAATAGAGGGTGTATGTTTTTATAAAGACTATACTGTGAGTGTGTGTATTTTGTATAATGCAGTAAAAAAAGAGGGTGTATATTTTTAATAACAGAGCAGAAACAGTGGGTGTATACTTTTTATAACTGAGTAAAAATAGAGCGTGTATTTTTTTATTACGGAGTCGAAATAGAAGGGGTATATTTTTTATAACAGCATCCAAAGGAGGGTGTATATTTTTTATGACAGAGTAAAAATAGAGGGTCTATATTTTTTATTACACAGAATAAATAGATTGTGCATGGTTTTATAACTTATTAAAAATTGAATGTATATATTTTTTACAACAGTAGAAATAGAGGGGTTATATTTTTTTATAACAGAGTAGAAATAGTTGGGGTATTTATTTTAAAACAGAGCACAAGTAGAGGGTGTATATTTTTTACAACAGACTATTTTGCGAGTGTGTATTTTGTATAACAGAGTAAAAATACAGGATGCATATTTTTCTAAACAGAGAAAAAATAGAAGGTGTATATTTTTTATAACTGAGTAAAAATACAGGGTATACATTTTTTATAACAGACAAGAAATAGTGGTTGTATTTATTTTAAAACAGAGTACAAGTAGATGGTGTTTATTTTTTATAAAAGACTATTTTCTGAGTGTGTGTATTTTGTATAAGAGAGTAAAAATAGAGGGTTTATATATTTTATAACAGAATAAAATTAAAGGATGTATGTTTTTTATTATAGAAAATAAATAGAAGTGGCATATTTTTTATAACAGTGAAAATAGAGGGTACATATTTTTATTACAGAGAACAAATAGAACATGTATATTTTTTATAACAGAGTAAAAATAGACTGTGTATATTTTGTATAACATAGTAGAAATAGAGGGTGTATTTATTTTAAAACAGAGTAAAATATAGGGTGTTTATCTTTCATAAAAGACTAGTTAGTGCATGTGTTTTGTATAACAGAGTAGAAATAGAGGCTGTATATTTTTTAAAACAGAGTAGAAATTGAGGGTGTATATTTTTTATACCAGAGTAGAAATAGAGGGTGTATTTATTTTAAAACAGAGTAGAATTTTTGCTTGTATATTTTTTATAACAGACAATTTTGCGAGTGTGTGTATTTTGTATAACAGAGTAAAAATAGAGGTTGTATATATTTTATAACAGTGTACAAATAGCAGGTGTATATTTTTATAACAGGGTAAAAACAGAGGGAATATATTTTTATAACACAACAGAAATAGATGTGTATAGTTTTATAATAGAGTTTAAATAGAGGGTGTATTTATTTAAAAACAGAGTACAAGTAGAGGGTGTATATTTTTATACCAGACAGTTTGTGAGTGTGTGTATTTTGTGTAACACAGTAAAAATACAGGGTGTATATTTCTTTTAACAGAGTACGAATAGATGGTGTATATATTTATAACAGAGAAAAATAGAGGATATATATTTTTTCTAACTGAGTATAAATGGAGGGTGTATATTTTTTATAACACACTAGAAGTACAGGGTGTATATATTTTAAAACAGAGTACAAATAGAGGATGTATATTTTTTATAACAGACCATTTTGTGAGTGTTTGTCTTTTGTGTAACAGAGTAAAATGGAGGGTGTGTATTTTTTATAACGGTACAGAAAGAAGGTGTATATTTTTTTATAAAAGAGCAAAATAGAGGGTATATATTTTTAAAACAGAGTAGAAATAGAGGGTGAACATATATTAAAACAGAGTACATGTAGAGATTGCTTATTTTTTATAACAGGCTATATTGTGAGTGTGTGTATTTTGTATAACAGAGTAAAATAGAGGGTGTATATTTTTAAAAACAGAGTAGAAATTGAGGGTGTATATTTTTTATAACATAGTAGAAATAGAGGGTGTATTTATTTTAAAACAGAGTAGAATTAGAGGGTGTATATTTTCAACAACAGACTATTTTTTGAGTTTGTGCATTGTGTATAACAGAGTAAAAATAGAGGGTGCATATTTCTTGTACCAGAGTACAAACACAGGGTGAATATTTTTTAATACATAGTAGAAATAAAAGGGGTATATTTTTTACAACAGAGTAAAGAGAGGGTGTGTATTTTTTATAACAGAGTGAAAATAGTGGGTGTATGGTTTTTCTTACAGTGTACAAATAGAAGGTATATATTTTTTATAACACAGTAAAAATAGAGTGTGTATCTTTTTGATAACAGGGAAGAAATAGAGGGTGTATTTATTTTAAAATACAAGAAAACGGTGTATATTTTTTATGACAGACTATTTTGTGTGTATATTTAATTTTATAACAGAGTGAAAATAGAGGGTGTATGTTTTTAAAACAGAGTACAAATAGAGGGTGTATATTTTTATACCAGAGTAAAAATAGAAGGTGTATATTTTTATAACTGTGAAAAAATAGAGGGTATACATTTTTTAAAACAGATCAGAAATAGAGGGTGTATATTTTTCTAACAGTAGAAATAGAGGGTGTATTTATTTTAAAATAGAATACTATTAGTATGTGTACATTTTTTATAACAGTGTTTTGTGACTGTGTTTTTTGTTTGTATAAGAGAGTGAAAACACAATGTGTATATTTCTTATAACAGAGTAGAAACATATGGTGTATATTTTTTATAACAGAGTATAAATAGAGGGTATATATTTATTCTAACACAGCATAAATGGAGGCTGTACATTTTTTATAACAGAGTAGAAATGGTGGGTGTATTTATTTTAAAACAGAGTAAAAGTACAGGGTGTATATATTTTATAACAGACTATTTGTGAGTGTGTGTATTTTTTATGGCAAAGTAAAAAAGAGGATGAACTTTTCTAATAACAGAGTACAAATAGAGGGTGTATATTATTCAGAAGAGAGTAGAAATAAAACAGGTTTATTTTTTATAACAGAGTATAAAGAGAGGGTGTGTATTTTTATAACATAGTAAAAATAGTGTGTATATTTTTCATTACAGACTCCAAATAGAACGTAAATATTTTTTATAACGGAGTAAAAATAGAGGGTTTATATTTTGTGTAACAGTGTAGAAATAGAGGGTGTATTTATTTTAAAACAGAGTAAAAATAGAGGGTGCATATTTTCCATAAAAGGCTATTTTGTTAGTGTATTTTGTATAACAGAGAAAAAATAGAGGGTGTATATTTTCTATAACAGAGTAGAAATAGAGTGTGTATGTTTTTTCTAACAGAGTAGAAATAGAGTGTGTATATTTTTTATAAGAGAGCAGAAATAGAGGTTGTATATTTTTTATAAGAGAGTAGAAATAGAGGTTGTATCTATTTCATAAGAGAATAGAAATAGAGGTTGTATCTATTTCATAAGAGGGTACAGAGGTTGTATTTATTTTAAAACAGAGTAAAATTAGTGGGTGTATATTTTTTATAACAGTGTATAATGTGAGTGTGTGTATTTTTTATGACAGAGTAAAAATAGAGGGTGTATATTATTTATAACAGAGTAAAAATAGAGGGTGTGGCTATTTGAAAACAGAGTACATTTAGAGGGTTTATATTTTTTATTACAGAGTACAAACTGAGGGTGCATATTTTTTAGAACACAGTACATGTGGAGGGTGTATGTGTTTTATAACAGAGTAGATATAGATTGTGTACTTATTTTAAAACAGAGTACATGCAGAGAGAGTATATTTTTTATAACACAGTACAAATTAGGGGGTGTATTTTTTTAACAGAGTAGAAATAGAGGGTGTAGCTATTTGAAAACAGAGTATATTTAGAGGGTGTATATATTTTATAAGAGAGTACAAATTGAGGATGTATATTTTTTAGAATACAGTACATGTGGAGGGTGTATACTTTTTATAACAGAGTAGATATATATGGTGTATTTATTTTAATACAGAGTACATGCAAAGGGTGTATACTTTTTATAACACAGTACAAATTGAGGGTGTATATTCTTTATAACAGTGTAGAAATAGAGGGTGTTGTTATTTTAAAGAGAGAGTACAGGTAGAGGCAGTATATTTTTTATAACCGAGCACAAATGAGGTTGTATGTATTTTACAACTGAGTAGAAATTGAGGGTGTCTTTGTTTCAGAACAGACTACATGTAGAATGTTTATATTTTTTATAACAGTGTAAAATTGATTGGGTATATTATTTAAAAGAGTACATGTGGAGGGTTATATTTTTTATAACAGAGTAGAAATAGATGGTGTATTTATTTTAAAACAGAGTATATGCAGTGGATGTATATTTTTTATAACAGAGTAGAAATAGATGGTGTATTTATTTTAAAACAGAATACATGCAGAGGGAGTATATTTTTTATAACAGAGTACAAATTGAGGGTGTAGATTTTTTATAACACAGTAGAAATTGAGGGTGTAGCTATTTGAAAACAGAGTACATTTAGAGGGTGTATATTTTTTATAACAGAGTACAAATGGAGGGTGTATATTTTTTAGAGTGAAGTTCATGTGGAAGGTGTATATTTTTTATAACAGAGGAGATATAGATGGTGTATTTCTTTTAAAAGAGAGTACATGCAAAGTATGTATATTTTTTATAACACAGTAAAAATTGAGGGTGTATATTTTTATAACAGTACAAATAGAGGTAGTATTTTTTAAAAATAGAGTACACCTAGAGGGTATATTTTTTTTATAACAGAGTACAAAGTGAGGATGAATATTTTTCATAACAGAGTAGAAATAGAGGTCATATTTATTTTAAAACCGAGTACATGTAGAGGGAGTATATTTCTTATAACAGAGTAAAAATTGAGGCTATATATATTGTATAACAGTGTAGAAATAAGAGGGTGTATTTATTTTAAAACAGTACATGTAGACGTGTGTATATTTTTTATAATAGAGTAGAAATAGGCTGTGTATTTATTTTAAAACAGAGTACATGTAGACGATGTATATTTTTATAACACTGTACAATTTGAGGTGTACATTTTGTATAACAGTAGAATTAGAGGGTGTATTCATTTTAAAACAGAGTACATGTAGAGGTTGTATATTTTATTATAAAAGAGTAGAAATAGAGGGGTGTATTTATTTTAAAACAGAGTATATTTAGAGGGAGTATATTTTTTACAACAGTGTACAAAATAGGTTGTATATATTCCATAACAGAGTAGAAATAGAGAGTGTATTTACTTTAAAACAGAGTACATGAAGAGGGTGTACATATTTTATAACAGAGTAGAAATAGAGGGTGAATTTATTTTAAAACAGTGTACATGCAGAGGGTGTATATTTTTTAAAGCAGACTGCAAATTGACAGTGTATATTATTTAAAACAGAGTAGAAATAGACAGTGTATTTATTTTAAAACAGAGTTCAGTTACAGGGAGTATATTTTTTATAATAGAGTAGAAATAGATGGTGTATTTATTTTAAAACAGAGTACATGTAGAGGTTGTATATTTTTTATAATACCGTACAATATGAGAGTGTATATTTTTTTAACAGAGTAGAATTAGAGGGGTGTATTTATTTTAAAACAGAGTACATGTAGAGGGTGTATTTTTTTTTATAACAGAGTACAAATTGATTGTGTATATTGTTTAAAACCGAGTACATGTAGAGGTTGTATATATTTTATAACAGAGTAGAAACAGAGGGTGTATTTATTTTAAAACAGAGTACATGTAGAGGGAGTATATTTTTTATAACAGAGTACAAAAGAGGTTGTATATATTTTATAACAGAGTAGAAATAGAGGGTGTATTTATCTTAAAACAGAGTACATGTAGAGGGTGTATAATTTTTATAACAGAGAACAAATTGATTGTGTATATTTATTTAAAACAAAGTATATGTGGAGGGTGTATATTTTTTATAACAGAGTAGAAATAGATTGTATTTATTTTAAAACAGAGTACATGCAGAGGGTGTATATTTTTATAACACAGTACAAATTGGAGGTGTTTTTTTTCCACAACAGTGTAGAAAGAGAGGGGTTAGCTATTTGAAAACAGAGTACATTTAATGGGTGTATATTTTATATAAAAGAGTACAAATTGAGGGTATATATTTTTTAGAATGGAGTACATGTGGAGGGTGTATATTTTTTATAACAGGGTAGATATAGATGGTGTATTTATTTCAATACACAGTACATGCGAAGGGGTGTATTTTTATCACAGTACAAATTGAGGTTGTGTATTTTATATAACAGAGTACAAATAGAGGTAGTATTTATTTTAAAACAGAGTACACCTCGAGGGTATATATTCTTTATAACAGAGTAGAAAGTGAGGGTGAATATTATTTATAACAGAGTAGAAATAGAGTTTTTATTTATTTTAAAACAGAGTACATGTAGAGGGATTATTTTTTTTACAACAGAGTAAAAATTATGGGTGTGTATTTTTTATAACAGTGTAGAAATAGAGGGCGTATTTATGTTAAAACAGAGTACATGCAGAGGGTGTATATTTTTTATAGCACAGTAAAATTTGAGAGTGTATATATTTTATAACTGAGTAGAAATAGAGGGTGTAGTTATTTTAAAACAGAGAACATGTAGAGGGAGTATATTTTTTATAACAGAGTACAAATGAGGTTGTATATATTTTATAACAGATTAGAAATAGAAGTGGCATTTATTTTAAAACAGAGTACATCTAGAGCGTGTATATTTTTTACAACAGAGTAGAAATAGAGGGGTGTATTTATTTTAAAACAGAATACATGTAGAGGTTGTATATATTTTATAAGAGAGTAGAAATAGAGAATGTATTTATCTTAAAACAGAGTACATGTAGAGGGTGTATAATTTTTATAACAGAAAAAATTGATTGTGTATATTATTTAAAACAGAGTATATGTGGAGGGTGTATATATTTTATAACAGAGTAGAAATAGATTGTGTATTTATTTTAAAACAGAGTACATGCAGGGGATGTATATTTTTTATAACACAGTAAAAATTGAGGGTGTATATTTTTTGTAACAGAGTAGAAATAGAGGGTGTATTTTATTTAAAACAGAGTACATGCAGAAGGTGTATATTTTTTATAACACAGTACAAACTGGGGGTGTTTTTTCCTACAACAGTGTAGAAACAGACGGGTTAGCTCTTTGAAAACAGAGGACATTTAATGGGTGTATATTTTATATAACAGACTACAAATTCAGGGTGTATACTTTTAGAAAGGAGTACATGTGGAGGGTGTATATTTTTTATAACAGGGTAGATATAGATGGTGTATCTATTTTAATACAGAGTACAGCAGAAGGGGTGTATTTTTTATAACAGTACAAATTGAGGTTATGTATTTTATATAACAGAGTACAAATAGAGGTAGTATTTATTTTAAAACAGAGTACACCTCGAGGGTATATATTCTTTATAACAGAGTACAAAGTGAGGGTGAATATTATT
Source organism: Ateles fusciceps (assembly GCA_036589455.1). Lineage (NCBI taxonomy): Eukaryota > Metazoa > Chordata > Mammalia > Primates > Atelidae > Ateles > Ateles fusciceps. The sequence goes on from JAZHEH010003205.1 coordinate 13,234, forward strand.
TATAACAGAGTAGAAATAGAGTTTTTACTTATTTTAAAACAGAGTACATGTAGAGGGATTATATCTTTACAACAGAGTAAAAATTGTGGGTGTGTATTTTTTATAACAGTGTAGAAATAGAGGGTGTTTTTATGTTAAAACAGAGTACATGCAGAGGGTGTATATTTTTTATAGCACAGTAAAATTTGAGAGTGTGTATTTTTTATAACTGAGCAGAAATAGAGGGTGTAGTTATTTTCAAACAGAGAACATGTAGAGGGAGTATATTTTTTATAACAGAGTACAAATGAGGTTGTATATATTTTATAGCAGATTAGAAATAGAGGTTGCATTTATTTTAAAACAGATTACATGTAGAGGGAGTATATTTTTTATAACAGAGTACAAATTGTGGGTGTATATTTTTTTAACAGTGTAGAAATAGAGGGTGTATTTACTATAAAACAGAGTATATGTAGAGGGTGTATATTTTTTATAATAGAGTATAAATGGATGGTGTATTTATTTTAAAACAGAGTACATGTAGAGGGTGTATATTTTTTACAACAGAGTACAAATTGAGGGTGTATATTTTTTAGAACTGAGTACATGTGGAGGGTGTATATATTTTATAACAGTAAAGATATAGATGGTGTATTTATTTTAATACAGAGTACCTGCAGAGGGTGTATATTTTTTATAACACAGTAAAAATTGTGGGTGTATATTTTTTATGACAGAGTAGAAATAGAGGGTGTATTTATTTTAAAAGACAGTACATGTAGTGGGTGTATATTTTAATACCTGTACAATTTGAGTGTGTATATTTTGTATAAAAGAGTAGAAATAGAAGGTGTATTTATTTTAAAACTGAATACACGTAAAGGTTGTATCTTTTTTATAACAGAGTAATAATTAGAGGGTGTTTTTATTATAAAACAGAGTACATGCAGAGGGTGTGTATTTTTTTATAACACAGTAAAAATTCAGGATGTATATTTTTTATAACAGAGTAGAAATAGAGGGTGTATTTATTTTAAAAGAGAGTACATATAGAGGGTGTATACTTTTTATAACAGTACAAATTGATTGTGTATATTATTTAAAACAGAATACATGTGGAGGATGTATATTTTTTAGAACAGTATATATGTGGGGGGGTGTGTATGTTTTATAACAGAGTACATATAGAGGGTGTATTTATATTAAAACAGAGAAAATGCAAAGTGTGTATATTTTCATACCACAGTACAAATTCAGGGTGTATATTTTTATAACAGAGTACAAATAGAGGTAGTATTTACTTTCAAGCAGAGTACACCTAGAGGGTATATATTTTTTATAACGGAGTCCAAATGAGGTTGTATATAATTTATAACAGAATAGAAATAGAGGGTGTATTTATTTTAAAACAGAGTAATTGTAGAGGGTGCATATTTTTTATAAGAGAGTACAAATTGATTGTGTATATTATTTAAAACAGAGTATATATGGAGGGTGTATATTTTTTATATCACAGTAGACATAGATTTTGTATTTACTTTAAAACAGGATACATGCAGAGGGTGTATATTTTTTACAATACAGTAAAAATGGTGAGTGTATATTTTTTATAACAGAGTTGAAATAGAGGGTGAATTTATTTTAAAACAGAGTACATGCAGAGGGTTTATATTTTTCATAACATAGTAAAAATTGATGGTGTATATTTTTAATAACAGTACAAATTGAGGGTGTATATTTTTTAGAATGAAGTACATGTGGAGGATGTATATTTTTTATAACACTGTAGATATAGATGGTGTATTTACTTAAATACCGAGTACATGCAGAGGGTGTATATATTTTATAACAGTAAAAATTGAGGGTGTATATTTTTTATAACAGAGAAGAAATAGATGGTGTATTTATTTTAAAACAGAGTACATGTAGAGGGTGTATATTTTTATAACACTGAAATTTGATGGTGTATATGTTCTATAACAGAGTAGAAATAGAGGGTGTATTTATTTTATAACAGAACACATGTAGAGGATGTATATTTTTTATAACAGAGTAGAAATAGAGGGCGTAATTATTTTAAAACAGAATACATGTAGAGGTTGTATATATTTTATAACAGAGCACAAATAGTGGGTGTATTTATTTTAAAACAGAGTACATGTAGAGGGTGTGTATTTTTTATAACATAGTATAAATTGAGGGTGTATATGTTTTAGAATGGAGTACATGTGGAGGGTGTATATTTTATAAAACAGAGTAGACATAGAGGGTGTAGCTTTTTAAAACAGAGTACATGCAGAGGGTGTATATTTGTTATAAAAGAGTACAAACTGAGGGTGTATATTTTTTATAACAGAGTACAAATAGAGGTAATATTTATTTTACACAAAGTACACATAGAGGGTATATATTTTGTCTAACAGAGTGCAAAGTGAGGGTGAATATTTTTTATAACAGTAGAATTAGAGGTTTTATTTATTTTAAAACAGAGTACATGAAGTGGGTGTATATTTTTTATAATAGAGTAGAAATAGATGGTGAATTCATTTTGAAACAGAGTACATGTAGAGGGTGAACATTTGTATAACACTGTAAAATTTGATGGTGTATATGATGTATAACAGTAGAAATTGAGGGTGTATTTATTTTAAAACAGTGTACATGTAGAGTTTGCGTATTTTTTATGATATAGTATAAATTGAGGGTGTATATGATTTAGAACGGAGTACATGTGGAGGGTGCATATTTAATATAACAGAGTAGAAATAGAGGGTGTAGTTATTTTAAAACAGAGTACATGCAGAGGGTGTGTATTTGTTATAACAGAGTACAAACTGAGGGTGTATATTTTTTATAACAGAGTACAAATAGAGGTAAAATTTATTTTAAAACAAAGTACACCTAGAGCGTATATTTTTTTCATAACAGAACACAAAATTAGGGTGAATATTTTTTATAACAGAGTAGAATGAGAGGATTTATTTATTTTAAAACAGAGAACATGAAGTGGGTGTATATTTTTATAATGCTGTAAAATTTGATGGTGTATATGTTGTATAACAGAGTAGAAATAGAGGGTGTATTCATTTAAAAACATAATATATGTAGAGGTTGTATATATTTTATAACAGAGTAGAAATAGAGGGTGTATTTATTTTAAAACTGGGTACATGTAGAGGGTGTATATTTTTATAACACTGTAAAATTTGATGGTGTATATGTTGCATAACACAGTAGAAATAGAGGTTTTATTTTTTTAAAACAGTACAATGAAGTAGGTGTATATTTTTTATAATAGAGTAGAAATAGACGGTGTATTTATTTTAAAGCAGAGTACATATAGAGGGTGTATATTATTATAACACTGTAAAATTTGATGGTGTATATGTTGTATAACAGAGTAGAAATAGAGGGTGTATTTATTTTAAAACAGAATACATGTAGAGGTTGCTTATATTTTATAACAGACTAGAAATAGAGGGTGTATTTATTTTAAATCAGAGTACATGCAGAGGATGTATATTTTTTATAACATAGTATAAATTGAGGGTGTATATATTTTAGAATGGAGTACATGTGGAGGGTGTATATTTTATATAACAGAATAGAAATAGAGGGTGCAGTTATTTTAAAACAGACTACATGCAGAGGGTGTATATTTGTTATAACAGAGTACAGATTGATTGCTTATATTTTTTGTAACAGTACAAATAGTGGTAATATTTATTTTAAAACAAAGTACACGTAGAGGGTATATATTTTTTATAACAGAGTACAAAGTGAGGGTGAATATTTTCTATAATGGAGTAGAAATAGAGGTTTTATTTATTTTAAAAAAAGAGTACATGAAGTGGGTGTATATTTTTTATAACAGAGTAGAAATAGAGGGTGTATTTATTTTAAAACAGAGTACATGTAGAGGGTGTATATTTTTTATAACATAGTATAAATTGAGGGTGCATATGTTTTATAACGGAGTACATGTGGAGGGTGTATGTTTTATATAACAGAGTAGAAATAGAGGGTGTAGTTATTTTAAAACAGAGTATATGCAGAGGGTGTATATTTTTATAACACTGTAAAATTTGATTGTGTATATGTTGTATAACAGAGTAGAAACAGAGTACTCTGTTTTAAAATAAGTAAACCGTCTATTTCTATTGTATTATAAAAAATATACACACACTTCATGTACTCTTTTTTAAAATAAATAAAACGTCTATTTCTACTCCATTATAAAAATTATTCACCCTCACTTTGTACTCTGTTATAAAAAATATGTACCCTCTATGTGTACTTTGTTTTAAAGTAAATATTACCTCTATTTGTACTCTGTTATAAAAATATACACCCTCAATTTGTACTGTTATTAAAAATATACACCCTCTGCATGTACTCTGTTTTAAAATAACTACACCCTCTATTTCTACTCTGTTATATAAAATATACACCCTCCACATGTACTCCATTCTAAAACATATACACCCTGAATTTATACTATGTTTTAAAAAGTATACACCTTCTACGTGTACTCTGTTTTGAAATAAATAGAGTCAATTTCTACTCTGTTATAAAATATATACCACCTCTACGTGTGTTCTGTTTTAAAATAAATACACCCTCTATTTCTTCTCTGTTATAAAAAATATACATCCTCTACATGTATTCTGTTTTAAAGTAAATACACCCTCTATTTCTACTTTGTTATACAACATATACACCATCAAATTTTACAGTGTTATAAAAATATACACCCACATCATGTACTCTTTTTTAAAATAAATACACCATCTATTTCTACTCTATTATAAAAAATATACACCCACTTCATGTACTCTGTTTTAAAATAAATAAAACCTCTAATTCTACACCATTATAAAAAATATTCACCCTCACTTTGTACTCTGTTATGAAAAATATATACCCTCTAGGTGTACTTTTTTTTTAAATAAATATTACCTCTATTTGTACTCTGTTATAAAAAATACACACAATCAATTTGTACTCTGTTCTAAAACATATACACCCTCAATTTATACTACGTTATAAAAAGTATGCACCCTCTACATGTACTCTGTTTTGAAATAAATACAGAGTCTATTTCTACTCTGTTACAAAATATATACAACCTCTACATGTGTTCTGTTTTAAAGTAAATACACCCTCTATCTCTACTCTCTTATAAAAAATATACATCCTCTACATCTATTCTGTTTTAAAATAAATACACACTCTATTTCTCCTCTGTTATACAGCATATACACCATCAAATTTTACAGTTTTATAAAAATATACACCCACTTCATGTACTCTGATTTAAAATAAATAGAACCTCTGATTCTACCCTGTTAAAAAAAATATTCACCCTCAGTTTTACTCTGTTATAAAAAATATGAACCCTCTAGGTGTAGTTTGTTTTAAAATAAATATTACCTCTATTTCTACTCTGTTATAAAAAATATACACCATCAATTTGTACTCTGTTATAACAAATATACACCTTCTGCATGTACTCTATTTTAAAATAACTACACCCTCTATTTCTACTCTGTTGTATAAAATATACACCTTCCACGTGTATTCGGTTTTAAAATAAATACACCTTCCATTTCTACTCTGTTATACAACATATACACCCTCAATTTATACTATGTTATAAAAAATGTACACCCTCTTCATGTACTCGGTTTTAATATAAATACACCCTCTATTTCTACTCTGTTATAAACTATATACAACCTCATTTGTGCTCTGTTATAAAAGATATACTAACTCTACGTGTTCTCTGTTTTAAAATAACTACACCCACTATTTCTACTCTGTTATAAAAAATATAAATCCTCTACATGTATTCTGTTTTAAAATAAATACACTTTTTTTCTAGTCTGTTATACAACAAATATACCGTCAAATTTTACAGTGTAATAAAAATATACACCCTCTATATGTACTCTGTTTTAAAACAAATACACCATCTATTTCTACTCTATTGTAAAATATATACACCCACTTCATGTACTCTGTTTCAAAATAAATAAAACCTGTAATTCTACTCCGTTATAAAAATTATTCACCCTCACTTTGTACTCTGTTATAAAAAATATATACCCTCTAGGTGTACTTTGTTTTAAAATAAATTATACCTCTATTTCTACTGTTATAAAAAACATACACCCTCAATTTGTACTCTGTTATAACAAATATACGCCCTCTGCATGTACTCTGTTTTAAAATAACTACACCTTCTATTTCTACTCTGTTATATGAAATATACAGCCTAGACATGTACTCCATTCTAAAACATATACACCCTCAATTTATACTATGTTATAAAAAATATACACCCTCTACGTGTTCTCTGTTTTAAAATAAATACACCCTCTATTTCTACTCTGTTATAAAAAATATACACCCTCTAGACGTATTCTGTTTTAAAATAAATACGCACTCTATTTCTACTGTTATACAACATATACACCATCAAATTTTACAGTGTTATAAAAATATACACCCTCTACGTGTTCTCTGCTTTAAAATAAATACACCATCTTTTTCTACTCTATTATAAAAAATATACACCCATTTCATGTACTCTGTTTTAAAATAAATAAAACCTCTAATTCTACTCCATTATAAGAAATATTCACCCTCACTTTGTACTCTGTTATAGAAAATATATACACTCTAGGTGTACTTTTTTTAAAATAAAAATTACCTCTATTTGTACTCTGTTATAAAAAATTTGCACAATCAATTTGTACTCTGTTATAACAAATATACACCCTCTGCATGTACTCTGCTTTTAAATAACTACACCCTCTAATTCTACTCTGTTATATAAAATATACACCCTCCACATGTATTCGGTTTTTAATAAATACACCCTCTATTTCTACTCTGTTATACAACATATACACCCTCAATTTATACTATGTTATAAAAAATATACACCCTCTACATGTACTCTATTTTAAAATAAATACACACTCTATTTCTACACTGTTATAAAAAATATACATCCTCTACAAGTATTCACTTTTAAAATAAATACACCCTCTATTTCTACTCTGTTATACAACATATACACCATCAAATTTTACAGTGTTATAAAAATATACACCCTCTACTTGTTCTCTGTTTTAAAATAAATACACCATCTATTTCTACTCTATTATAAAAAATATACACCCATTTCATGTACTCTCTTTTAAAATAAATGAAACCTCTAATTCTACTCCGTTATAAAAAATATCCACCCTCACTTTGTACTCTGTTATAAAAATATATACCCTCTTGGTGTACTTTGCTTTAAAATAAATGTTACCTCTATTTGTACTCTGTTATAAAAAATATACACCCTCAATTTGTACTCTGTTATAACAAATATACACCCTCTGCATGTACTCTCTTTTAAAATAACTACACCCTCTATTTCTACTCTGTTATATAAAATATACAGCCTCCACATGTATTCGGTTTTAAAGTAAATACACCCTCTATTTCTACTCTGTTATAAAAAATATACATCTCTACATATATTCAGTTTTAAAATAAATACACCCTCTATTTCTACTCTGTTATAAAACATATACAACCTCTACATCTATTCGGTTTTAAAATAAATACACCCTCTATTTCTACTCTGTTATAAAAAACATACATCCTCTTTATGTACTCTGTTTTGAAATAAATACACCATCTATTCCTACTCTGTTATGAAAAATACACACCCACTTCATGTACTCTGGTTTAAAATAAATAAAACCTCTAATTCTACTCCGTTATAAGAAATATTCACCGTCACTTTGTACTCTGGTATAAAAAATATATACCCTCTAGGTGTACTTTGTTTTAAAATAAATATTACCTCTATTTATACTCGGTAATAAAAATTATACACCCTCAATTTGTACTCTGTTATAACAAATATACACCCTCTGCATGTACTCTGTTTTAAATTAATAACACCCTCTATTTCTACTCTGTTATATAAAATATACAGCCTCCACATGTACTCTGTTCTAAAACATATACACCCTCTATTTCTACTGTATTATAAAATATACACTCCCTCTACATGTACTCTGTTTTAAAATAAATACACCCTCTCTTTCTACTCTGTAATACAACTTACACAAGATCAAATTTTGCAGTGTTATAAAAATATACACCCACTTCATGTACTCTGTTTTAAAATAACTACAATGTCTAATTCTACTCTGTTATAAAAAATATTCACTCTCACTTTGTACTCTGTTATAAAAAATATATACCCTCTCGGTGTACTTTCTTTTAAAATAAATATTACCACTATTTGTATTCTGTTATAAAAATATACACCCTCAATTGATCCTCTGTTATAACAAATATACACCCTTTGCCTGTACTCTGTTTTAAAGTAACTACACCCTCTATTTCTACTCTGTTGTATAAAATATACACCCTCCACCTGTACTCCGTTCTAAAACATATACACCCGCAATTTATACTGTGTTATAAAAAATATACACCCTCTGCATGTACTGTGTTATAACAAATATACACCCTCTACATGTACTCTGTTTAAAAACAACTACACCCTCTATTTCTACTCTGTTATATAAAATATACACCCTCCATATGTACTCCATTCTAAAACATATACACCCTCAATTTATACTATGTTATAAAAAATATACACCCTCTACATATACTCTGTTTTAAAATACATACACCCTCTATTTCTACTCTGTTATAAAAAATATACACCCTCTACATGTACTCTGTTTTAAAATAAATACACCGTTTACTTCTACTGTATTATAAAAAATATACAAACACCTCATGTACTCTGTTTTATAATGAATAAAACCTCTAATTCTACTCCGTTGTAAAAAATATTCATCCTCACTTTGTACTCTGTTGTAAAAAGTATATACCCTCTAGGTGTACTTTGTTTTAAAATAAATATTACTTCTATATGAATTCTGTTATAAAAAATATACACCCTCAATTTGTACTCTGTTATAACAAATATACACCCTCTGCCTGTACTCAGTTTTAAAATGACTGCACCCTCTATTTCTACTCTGTTATATAAAATATACACCCTCCACATGTACTCCACTCTAAAACATATACACCCTCAATTTATACTATGTTATAAAAAATATACACCCTCGGGGGGTGGGGAGTTGGGGAGGGATAGCATGGGGAGAAATTCCAGATATAGGTGATGGGGAGGAAGGCAGCAAATCACACTGCCATGTGTGTACCTATGCAACAATCTTCCATGTTCTTCACATGTACCCCCAAACCTAAAATGCAATAAAAAAATAAAAAATATATACATATATACACCCTCTACATGTATTCTGTTTTAAAATAAATACACACTCTTTCTACTCTGTTATAAAATATATACAACCTCTACATATATTCTGTTTTGAAATAAATACACCCTCTATTTCTACTCTGTTATAAAAAATATACATCCTCTATATGTATTCTGTTGTAAAATAAATACACCCTCTATTTCAACTCTGTTATACAACATATATAACATCAAATTTTACGGTGTTATAAAAATATTCACCATCTACATGTAGTCCATTTGAAAATAAATACACCATCTATTTCTACTCTATTATAAAAAATATACACCCACTTCATGTACTCTGTTTTAAAATAAATAAAACCTCCAATTCTCCTCTGTTATAAAAAATACTCACCCTCACTTTGTACTCTGTTGTGAAAAATATACACCCTCTGCATGTACTCTGTTTTAAAATAAATATTACCTCTGTTTTTACTCTGTTATAAATATACACCCTCAATTTCTACTCTGTTATAACAAATATACACCCTCTGCATGTACTCTGTTTTAAAATAACTATACCCTCTATTTCTACACTGTTACAGAAAAATACATCCTCCACATGTACTCCATTCTAAAACATATACACCCTCAATTAATACTATGTTATAAAAAATATACACCTTCTACATGTACTGTGTTTTAAAATAAATACACCCTCTATTTCTACTCTGTTATAAAAAATATACACCTTCTACGTGTACTCTCTTTTAAAATAAATATGCCATCTATTTCTACTGTATTATAGAAAATATACACCCACTTCATATACTCTGTTTTAAAATAAATAAATCCTCTAATTCTGCTCTGTTATAAAAATTATTCACCCTCACTTTGTACTCTGTTATAAATAATAAATACCCTCTAGGTGTACTTTGTTTTAAAATAAATATTACCTCTATTTTTACTCTGTTATAACAAATATAAACCCTCTGCATGTACTCTGTTTTAAAATAACTACACCCCCCTGTTTCTACTCTGTTATAAAATAAATACAACCTCTATATATATTCTGTTTTAAAATAAATACAATCTCTGTTTCAACTCTGTTATAAATAATATACAACCTCTACATGTACTCTGTTTTAACATAAATACACCGTGTATTTCTACTCTGTTATAAAAAATATGCACCCACTTCATGTACTCTGTTTTATACTAAATAAACCTCTAATTCTACTCCGTTATAAAAAATATTCATACTCACTTTGTACTCTGTTAAAAAATATATACCCTCTATTTGTACTTTGTTTTAAAATAAATATTACCTCTATTTGTACTCTGTTATAAAAAATATACACCTTCTGCATGTACTTTGTTATAACAAATATACACCCTCTGCATGTACTCTGTTTTAAAATAACTACACCCTCTATTTCTACTCTGTTATATAAATTATACACCCTCCACATGTACTCTGTTCTAAAACATATACACCCTCAATTTATACTATGTTATAAAAAACATACATCCTCTACATGTATTCTGTTTTAAAATAAATACACCCTCAATTTCTACTGTTATAAAATATATACAATCTCTATATGTGTTCTGTTTTAAAATATATACACCCTCTATTTCTACTCAGTTATAAAAAATATACATCCTCTACATGTATTCTGTTTAAAATAAATACACCCTCTATTTCTACTCTGTTATACAACATATACACCATCAAATTTTACAGTGTTATAAAAATATACACCCTCTACATGTTCTCCATTTTAAAAAAAATACACAGTTTATTTCTACTCTATTATAAAAAATATACACACATATCGTGTTCTCTGTTTTAAAATAAATAATACCTCTAATTCAACTCCGTTATAAAAAATATTCACCCTCACTTTGTACTCTGTTATAAAAAATACACACCCTCAATTTGTACTCTGTTATAACAAATATAAACCCTCTGCATGCACTCTGTTTTAAAATAACTGCACCCTCTATTTCTACTCTGTTATATAAAATATACACCCTCCACATGTACTCCATTCTAAAACATATACACCCTCAATTTATACTATGTTATAAAATATATACACCCTCTACATGTACTCTGTTTTATAATAAATACACCCTCTATTTCTACTCTGTTATAAAATATACACAACCTCTATATGTATTGTGTTTTAAAATAAATACACCCTCTATTTCTACTCTGTTATACAACATATACTCCATCAAACTTTACAGTGCTATAAAAATATACACCCTCTTCATGTACTCTGTTTTAAAATAAATACACCGTACAGTTCTACTCTATTATAAAAAATATACACCCACTGCATGTACTCTGGTTTAAAATAATTAAAAACTCTAATTGTACTCCGTTATGAAAATATTCAGCGTCACTTTGTACTCTGTTATAAAATATATGTACGCTCTAGGTGTACTTTGTTTTAAAATAAATATTACCTCTATTTGTAATCTGTTATAAAAAATATACACCCTCAATTTGTAGTCTGTTACAACAAATATACACCCACTGCATGTACTCTGTTATAACAAATATACACCCTCTGCATGTACTCTGTTTTAAAATAACTACACCCTCTATTTCTACTCTATGATATGAAATATACACCCTCCACATATACTCCGTTCTAAACATATACACACTCAATTTATACTATGTTATAAAAAATATACACCATCTACATGTACTCTGTTTTAAAATAAATACACCATCTATTTCTGCTCTGTTATAAAATATATTCAACCTCTACATGTATTGTTTTAAAATAAATATACCGTCTGTTTCTACTATGTTATAAAAAATATTCATCCTCTACATATATTCTGTTTAAAATAAATACACCCTATTTTTCTACTCTGTTATGCAACATATATACCATCAAATTTTACAGTGTTATAAAAATATACACCCTTTACATGTACTCCATTCTAAAATAAATACACCGTCTATTTCTACTCTGTTATAAAAAATATACACTCACTTCATGTACTCTGTTTTAAAATAAATAAAACCTCTATTTCTAATCCGTTATAAAAATATTCACCCTCACTTTGTACTCTGTTATAAAAAATATATACCACCTAGGTGTACTTTGTTTTAAAATAAATATTACCTCTACTTGTACTCTGTTATAAAAAATACACACCCTCAATTTTTACTGTTATAACAAATGTAAACCCTCTGCATGTACACTGTTTCAAAATAACTACACCCTCTATTTCTGCTCTGTTATATAAAATATACACCCTACACATGTACTCCGTTCTAAAACATATACACCCTCAATTTATGCTATGTTATAAAAAACATACATCCTCTACATGTATTCTGTTTTAAAATAAATACACCCTCAATTTCTACTCTGTTATAAAATATATACAATCTCTACATATATTCTGTTTTAAAATAAATACACCCTCTGTTTCTACTCAGTTATAAAAAATATACATCCTCTACATGTATTCTGTTTAAAATAAATACACCCTCTATTTCTACTCTGTTATAGAACATATACACCATCAAATTTTACAGTGTTATAAAAATATACACCCTCTACATGTTCTCCATTTTAAAATAAATACACCGTCTATTTCTACTCTATTGTAAAAAATATACACTCACATCATGTACTCTGTTTTAAAATAAATAAAACCTCTAATTCAACTCCGTTATAAAAAATATTCATCCTCACTTTGTACTCTGTTATAAAAAATATGTACACTCTAGGTGTACTTTGTTCTAAAATAAATATTACCTCTATTTGTACTCTGTTATAAAAAATACACACCCTCAATTTGTACTCTGTTATAACAAATATAAACCCTCTGCATGTACTCTGTTTTAAAATAGCTACACCCTCTATTTCTACTCTGTTATATAAAATATACACCCTCCACATGTACTCCGTTCTAAAACATATACACCCTCAATTTCTACTCTGTTATAGAATGTGGGTCTCACTCCAGCGTAGAGACCCCCAAGAGTGCCTTTGCCATAATGTGAGCTTGAGCCCAGAAGCCTTTTCCCCCTCCTGGAGACAGTCGAGCTATGGGAAAGCAGGAACTAAGGATTAGGGATTGTGTAAAAGGGCCATTTTGATCTCCCAGGCGCTTACACAGTGGCCTGGTGATGGCTGTGTGGTTTTACTAAGACATTGTGTTTTGTCTCGGTTCCTGCTTTGGACTAGTTTTGTGACTCTGTTTATCAAGTAGTGCTTGAACCCTGTTATTATTCATGTGATTCTTTAAGATTACTGTTCCTGGAATTTATGGTGTTCCTGACCTTTAAAGAATGTTACTTTGATAAATATAAAACTCTTTAACAATAGATAATAAGAAGAGCATCTGCTTGTTTTGCATTATTTTGTGGTTATTTTGTGACTTCAGTACTGTTCTCTTTTAACTTGTGTTTTATCTACTTTACCAAATTTTGTAACCTTCTGTTCCCTTTAATGTTTAAGCTAAAACAATATGGACTGACGTCAGTGTCTAAAGGCTAACAGTATATATTGGGATCCTATGCACAAATAAAATTGCTGTTTAGGCAATGCCTATTCAGACCTCCAGACCCTACTTTTCTGTCTACTTCTGTTTCCTGTGCACTCTCTCTTCCAGGTATTGGAACCCTCTCGCTGGCCGAGAGCTCCCTGGGCAGACTGCCGTCCCCGACATCTGGTGCCCGTACATGGGGCCTGGACATGAGAGATTACAGTGATGCCCAACAATCAAAAAGAGGTGAGGCCGCAGCGATACTTTAAGGTATAAGAGAAAGATAAGTTTTGTATATACAACTGTCAGAATTTCAATCTGGAGTAAAACATGGGGCAGTTAGAGTCTAAGGAACATGACATGTTTATACAACTTTTAAGGTCAATGATTAAGTCACATGGTCATGATATTAAACTAAAAACTGTTGAGGAATTTGTGCATATTGTAAGGGAAATTTGCCCATGAGTCCCAGAAGGTGGCCCCTTAGATGAAGCTGCGTGGACTATCATTGGTAAGAAAACTGAACAATTTGCCTTTTATAATAAGTCCTTACCACAATCTGAATTTTTACTTTCTGTTTGGTCTAAATTACGTGATTGTGTCTGTCCGCCGAAAGTTTCTCCTCCTACGGCTCCTCCTTATGCTTCTGCTTCAGCCTTTTCTCCTGTCGCTGCACCTTCTGCTTCTTTGCAGTCGCTGCCTCTTGTTGCGTCTCCCTTGCCAGACCCCCCACGATTTAGCAGAACGTGGGACTGCGGGGATATTCACGCTTGGATGATTTTCAGCCTCTGACAGAGGTGTTGGTGGACGAGCCACAAGCTCCAGATAATTCTCCCCAATGGACTCCAGGACCGGTAACCTTTACCTTACCCCCAGATCTTACTCATCAGTTTCAGGATTTACCGTCACTTTGCTCTTGTGCTCTGACAGCCCAGCAGCCACAGTGTTTCCCTGTTTGTGAAAGGTCTCCAGCTGCTCATGGATTAGTCAGACCTGTGCCTTTGCGCTCAACAGCTACAGCTCCTATTTCTCCTTTATCTCATGCTTTAATGTCTATGCATAGAGGTTTTGCTGATTCTGATAATTTATTTCCAGTTTTATATCCCTTTATTGAAGTTACAGATGATCAAGGTGATGTGGTTCATAAATATGATCCTATAGCTCCCAAAGTCCTTTGTGAGCTTAAGGAAGCTGTTTCTCAGTATGGTCCCACTGCACCCTATACACTTACTCTTCTGGATAACCTTGCTGTTACAGCTATGCCTCCTATTGATTGGGGTCGCCTTACTAAAGCTTGTCTATCTGGTGGTGTTTTTTTACTGTGGAAAGCTTATTATGAAGATGCTGCGCACGACCAGTCTCAGCGTAACCGCACTCATCAGTCTCCTGTGACCATGGATATGCTCATGGGACAAGGTGATTATGAGGATCTTAATGCTCAAATTAATATGCCTAATGAAGCCTTTGATCAGGTAAATGGTCTGGCTGTTCAAGCCTGGCGACAGTTGTCATCCTCAGCTTCTAAAACTGAAGAAGTGGCAAAAATTAGACAGGGACCTGATGAGCCTTATCAAGAGTTTGTTTCTCGCTTATTACAAGCAGTCAGTCGACAGGTTGGGGATGAAGAGGCTGGCTCTATACTTGTGAGACAATTGGCTTTTGAAAATGCTAATGATGCATGTCAAGCTGCTATTAGACCATGGCGTAAGAAGGGTCAGTTAAATGATTATATTCGAATGTGTTCTGATATTGGGCCCTCTTATCAACAAGGGCTTGCTATGGCCACTGCTCAGGCTGGTATGACTGTTACAGCTTTCTTAAAACAAAAACCTTTGCAGAATAAATCAGGAATTAAATGTTATCGCTGTGGCGGTTTTGGTCACATGGCTAAGAATTGCCAGGACTCTCTTCCCCCTAATTCTTCATTGCTGGCTTTACCAGCCCCACCAGGTGCCTCAAAGCCTTCTGCTCGGCAGCCTGGAGAATGCCCTTGTTGTCATCGTGGTAATCACTGGGCCAATGAATGTCGTTCTAAACGGGATGCACAAGTCAATATTCTTCCTCCTCGGTTGGGAAACTCCCAGAGGGGGGCTGTCTCGACCCCCTCAACAAATCGGGGCACCCATAATTCAGACTCTAGTCCCACAGGGAACGGGAAATCCATTTCTCACCTCCACTGTGCAACCCCAGACAGCGCAGGACTTGACCTCTGTTCCTCCTCCCGACAGGTATTAACCCGTGAGATGGGACCTCAAGCCATTCCCACAGGTATTTTTGGGCCTCTGCCTTCTGGCCACGTGGGTTTAATTTTGGGTCGCAGCAGTTGGTCTTTAAAAGGACTTCAGGTTATTCCTGGTGTAATTGATTCTGATTATACTGGGGAACTTAAAGTTATTGCTTGGGCACCTAAGGAGATTTTTACCCTCACTCCTGAACAACCTTTTGCCCAGCTATTGTTAATCCCTGCCAATATGGATGTGGGCACGTCGCTCACTTCTCAGTCCAGGGGGAGACCAAGGTTTTGGCTCCTCTTCTTATGTTTATTGGATTCAATCTATTTCTACTACTAGACCTGAGTTGACTCTTAAAATTAATGGTAAACAGTTTAAGGGTCTTTTAGATACTGGAGCTGATGTGTCTGTTATTTCACTTAAATACTGGCCTCCAGCTTGGCCTGTTACTACACTTATGACTTCCTTGTAGGGCATTGGCATGAGCACTAACCGTCAGCAATCTGCTGATTTATTGACTTTGACTGATTTGGAGGGTCATTCTGGCTCCTTCGCCCATATGTTCTTTCTGGTATTCCTCTCAATCTTTGGGGCCGCGATGTTTTAAAAGATATGGGAGCTCATTTGGTCACGAATGGTCCAGCCCTTGATATTATGCTTAAACAAGGTTATCAGCCTTCTAAGGGCCCGGGTAAAAATTTACAAGGTTCCCCTGAGTCTTTGGCTATGACACCCAAATCTGATCATTCTGGTTTAGGGTATTTTTTCAAGGGATCGTTGTAACTCCCGATGCCCACGCCAATGCTATTACCTGGAAATCTGATTCCCCGGCATGGGTAGAACAGTGGCCCCTGTCTGCAGAAAAAATTACAGCTGCTCGTGTGTTGGTTCGGGAACAACTCGATGCAGGCCATATTCGGCCTACTAACAGTTCTTGGAACTCACCTATTTTTGTCATTAAAAAACGCTCTGGTAAATGGAGATTATTGCAGGATTTGAGAAAAGTTAATGAAACTATGGAAATCATGGGGCCTTTACAACCTGGGCTGCCCTCCCCTGTCATTGTTCCACAGAAATGGCAGCTTTTAGTCATTGATTTAAAAGATTGCTTTTTTACCATTCCCTTAGCTCCTGCTGATTGTAAACGCTTTGCCTTTAGTGTTCCACTACCAATTTCGAGCGACCCTATGATAGATATGAATGGGTTGTTCTTCCACAAGGTATGGTTAATAGTCCCACCTTATGTCAGTCTTATGTTGCCAAAGCTATTTATCCGGTACGACAAAAATTTCCTGATGCATTACTGTTACATTATATGGATGACTTATTATTGGCTGCTCCTTCAGAGTCTCTTTTGTTTCAGGTTTATGACTGCTTACAGATTTGTTTACATGAAGCTAATCTAGTAATAGCACCTGATAAAGTTCAAACTGTTACTCCTTACCATTATCTTGGTCGACTCATTGAGTCTAACCAGGTTTCCTTTAAAACTCCACTTTTGTCTCTGAGTCATTTAAAAACACTACATGATTTTCAAAAGTTTTTAGGAGATATTAACTGGATTCGTCCTAGCTTAAAACTTACTACTGGTCAGCTTAAGCCCCTGTTTGATATTTTAAAGGGCTCTTCCAACCCAACTTCTCCAAGATTGTTGTCGGATCCTGCTAAACAGGCTCTGCAACTTGTACATGAGGCTCTCCTTCAACAAAAATTAACTAGAATTAAAAACAATGAGCCGTGGTGTTATTGTATTCTCCGTACTGCCTATACTCCTACAGGAGTTTTTTGGCAGCAAGGCATTTTGGAATGGATCCATCTTCCAGCCAGCCGTGGCAAGGTGATTTCTCCTTACTTTGATCTGGTTGCCACCTTGGTTGCTAAGGGAAGACACTGTGCTCTTACACTATTTGGAATCGAGCCATTGAAAATTATTGTCCCTTATACCAATACTCAACAACAGTGGTTATGGCAATTTTCTGACTCTTGGCAATTGGCTTTTGCAGATTTTTCTGGACAGATTTTATGTCATTACCCTGCTGATAAGCTATTACAGTTTTATTCTCAATGCTCTCTTATTTTTCCACAGACCTGCGTTAAATCACCTTTGTCTTCTGCTTATCTGGCCTTTACTGATGGTTCCTCTTCTGGTGTAGCTGACGGAACTATTAACAAACAACCATTTTCTTTTCAGACAAATGAACGCTCGGCACAACGTGTAGAGCTGTTGGCAGTCCAACATGTTTTTAAAAATTGGGATATACCTTTAAATATCTATTCTGATAGTCAATATGTGGTCAATTTGGTTCAAAATTTGGAAACTGCTCCCCTTTCATTTTCTGACTCGTCTCCTATTATTCATCTTTTGCTTCCATTACAGCAGGCCTTGCGGAAATGATTTCATCCTTTTTTATTGGCCATATCAGAGCTCATTCCACTCTGCCTGGACCTTTAACTGAGGGAAATTCTTTTGCAGATCAACTTACACAACATGTTTTTCCCGTTTTGACTCCTGTACAACAGGCTGAGGCTTCGCATGCACTACATCATCAAAATGCAAGTAGCCTTCGCCTACAGTTTAAAATTACAAGAGACCAAGCCCAACAAATTGTTAAGTCATGCTCTGCCTGTTTGCCTTATCTGCGTGTTACTCAACATCATGGATTAAACCCCCGGGGCTTGCAGGCCGGACACATTTACTAGATGGATGTTACTCATTTTTCTCCTTTTGGAAAGCTACAATTTATACATGTTACTATTGATACCTATTCTCATTTTGTTTTTGCCTCCACTCATACAGGTGAAGCTGTTAAGGATGTTGTTTCTCATTGCTTACAGGTTTTTTCTATTATAGGACCTCCAAAAGTCTTAAAAACTGACAATGGCCCTGCCTATACAAGTAAAGGTTTTGCTAACTTTTGTTCTCAGTTTCAGATATCTCATCATACTGGCATTCCCTTTAATCCTCAGGGCCAAGGCATTGTGGAACGTTCGCATGCTGTTCTTAAAAATTTATTACATAAGCTTAAAAGTGGCAGTACTTTTGATCTTCTGCATAGAACACCTCACAATTGGTTACGACATGCCTTGTATGTCTTAAACTTTTTGACTTTGGATGCCAATGGCTTCTCAGCTGCTGATCGTTTCTGGCATCCTCAGGATAAAGCCTTTGCAGAGGTCTTGTGGAAGGATTCTTTATCTAACCAATGGCATGGACCAGATCCAGTCCTCATATGGGGGACGAGGACATGTTTGTGTTTTTCCTAGGTCTGCTGCTAATCCCATCTGGGTTCCTGAACGTCTGGTAAAACATAAATCAGTTCGGCGAAAGACAAATCAACGCCATCATTCCACGATTTCAACGCATGTACCTGACTCCTCTTCCACCGCGGAGATGCCGATGTCCTCGCCGACACTCAACCCCCTCGACAGACCTGCCTCTTCCAACGTGGGCTCAGATGCAGAGATTGAGTACTAAAGCTTCTCAACTTGTCGAATAACATGGACAGTCTCGAACTCCTTCTGTGTTATTTTTGGCAATGTTGGCTATTTTGTCTTGCCAAATTACAAATACTCAATCCTTACCTGACTCTCAATTACTGTGGGCTTATGTGCCTGATCCACCTGTTCTTCATCCTGTTACTTGGGCGGATCCGGCTTTTCCTGTCTATATTAATGACACCTCTATTTTAGGATTCCCTTCTGCTACTCATACTGCCCCTCAACGTGCTAATTACTCTTATTTTGCACAGGTTATTAGTCCTCCTATGTGTTTTCATGCTTCTAAAATTTGGGATCAACTTTCTATTAAGGACCGTGTTGCTTCTCTTCCTATTGTGCCTTCAACTAATAGTCCCTACTGTTTTGAACTGGGCATAAAACATCTTGCTACCTATGAAGGACCATCTACCCTTCTCAAAGGAGAAACCTCTCCAACGAGATTGGACTTTATCCTATTATGGTATTAAAGAATCTCGGAATGTTTCCTCTCCCGATTTTCCAGTTATGGAAAAACAACGTTGTAATCCCTCAAACTTTTCCCTTGATCCATTCCCTGCTTGGAAATTTTGCTATCCTAAACAATGCACCGCTTTGACTTATAATCTTTCCACTGACTTTTCTCTGTATGATTGGTCTGTTCCATTTCCCTTACATACAATCATTGAACATTATCAAGTCCCGGGGGATGGGCTGTTCCCATTTTTTCTACTGCCTCATGTCGTGTTTATACTTCTCTGTGGCGTCTTTTTACTGCTTTAGTTCCTAGTTATTGGCAAGCTGGCTTCCGTAGTACTACTTACTCTACTCGCTCTCCTCATCGTGTTAAAGCTTGTGTAGCTTCTCCTTATGATTTGTTGTATGGTCCTATCAATATTAATCATTCTAATGGACATTATTCTATTTCTTGTACTGATTGTATTCTTTCTAACTGCTTGGATTCTTCTGTTTCTCCTACTCCCACTATTCTTCTTGTTCATCAACCTCCATATGTGATGTTTCCTGTTAATCTTACTGGTTCCTAGTATGATGAACATAGTACGCAAGTTTTACATCAAATGAGAGATTTAATGCTTAGACCTAAACGGTTTATCAGTCTTCTAATTGCCAGCATTGTAGCTGTAGTTTCTGTTGTTGCTACTGCTGCTACTGCTGCTGTTAGTTTGGCTCATACTGTACAAACTGCTACATATGTTAATCATTTGGCTAAACATATTTCTGTTTCTATGGGTACTCAAATAGATATTGATTAAAAAAAATTGGAAGCTAAACTCAATGCTCTGGAACAAACTGTTACTGTTTTAGGAGATAAGGTTTATAATATACAATCTCATCTTTTTCTACGCTGTCATGTTGATTTTAAGTACATTTGTGTAACTAATACTCCTTATAATAAGACTGAATAAAATTGGCCTTTAGTTAAAGCCCACTTGCAAGGTATTTGGAGTCATAATAACATGTCTTTGGATGTTTTTAAACTACAACGACAAATACATGCTATTGATTTTTCTCGTCAGGAACTCCCACGAGATGCCACTATTGCTCGTGGTATTGTTAACACTTTGTCTTCTTGGACCACAGGTTTTCATCTGCCATCTTTCTCTTTAATTATAGCTGTGGGAGGCTGTGTCCTTCTCATTGTCCTTCTCCTGCCATTCCTCTTTCACCTTGTGTTCTCCTCCCTCCAGCGTATTCAACTCAAATTTTTGAGTTGCATTTAAAAAATAAATGGAATAATGTGGGTCTCGCTCCAACGTAGAGACCCCCAAAAGTGCCTCTGCCATAATGTGAGCTTGAGCCCAGAAGCATTTTCCCCTCCTGGAGACAGTCGAGCTATAAAAAAGCAGGAACTAAGGATGAGGCATTGTGTAAAAGGGCTATTTTGATCTCCCAGGCACTTACACACTGGCCTGGTGATGGCTGTGTGGTTTTACTAAGACATTGTGTTTTGTCTCGGTTCCTGCTTTGGACTAGTTTTGTGACTCTGTTTATCAAGTACTGCTTGAACCCTGTTATTATTCATGTGATTCTTTAAGATTACTGTTCCTGGAATTTATGGTGGGCCTGACCTTTAAAAAATGTTGCTTTGATAAATATAAAACTCTTTAACAATAGATAATAAAAAGAACATCTGCTTGTTTTGCATCATTTTGTGGTTTTTTGTGACTTCAGTACTGTTCTCTTTTAACTTGTATTTTATCTACTTTACCAAATTTTGTAACCTTCTGTTCCCTTTAATGCTTTAGCTAAAACAATGTAGACTGACGTCAGTGTCTGAAAGCTGACAGTGTATATTGCGACCCTATGCACAAATAAAATTGCTGTTTAGGCATTGCTGTTTAGGCAATGCCTATTCAGACCTCCAGACCCTACTTTTCTGTCTTCTATGTTTTCTGTGCACTCTCTCTTCCAGGTATTGGGATCCTTTCACTGACGGAGAGCTCCCCCGGCAGATGTGTTGTCCCCGACAAGGGTCAGTTGTCTGTTATCACCCAGTTGGTAATTCAGTTTGGAAATTTTTGTTTTTATCTTTCTTAGTGTTTATCATGCAACAATGAAGTGACCTAGTTAGGTGTTTCTCTCTAGTCTGGAAATTCTGAGGGGCAGACTATCTTATTAACTCTTGTATTTCTAGTGTTCAGTATAGTGCCTTTCAGAAGGTAGATAATCGAGCAAAGATTAGTTGAACAATTGAAGAGATGTTTTTCAACCTTTGTTAAACCTGTACTCTTTTCTGCTAAAAATAAACCTTATGCCTGCCTTTAGTGTGACTTGAAATTTAAAATAAGTAAAAAGTGACATCTAAAGACAAACTGGTGTTTTGTGATCCATCATTGTTTTGTTTTCAAAGTGCTTATTCAATAGCTTAAAAGATAATGATGCACAGCCAGTGGGGTTTCATCCTACCTGACTCCATTCCTTGGAGAATCAGCCAGTGGATAAACTGCCCAGAAACAACTTGAAATTTTGGTATCAGTTAGGATACTGACTAGATACACAACCTTAAGTTTCCTCAACTCTGAAATGATGAAATCTGGATTATAATAGACTTGTAAGACATCACTCTCTTTAATTTTTACCCACTAATAATACTTTATAGTTGAGTGCTTACTGTGTGCCAACGAACCCAGTCAACACGTTTCACGTATCATGTCTTAAATCTGAGAAATCCTAAGGTGACTACTATGTCTACTACAGGCACTTTATCAACAAGAACAAGCAGTGAAGCTGAGGACAGGAAATTATAAGGAGTATCACCAGCATAGTCATTGAGTAGAAAACAATTTGATGCTAGTCGTGGAGGTCAGATTCTCTCCCTACTGCTAAACTTGGATTGTTGCAATAACAAAGACTTAAACAGAATGAGGCCATCCTAATACTATGCTGCACCCCAAAGATGGCCAAACCTATCACCTGAGAAAAAAAAGTGACACTAGGAGAAGGGGGTGCCACTTTAAGGTGAAATAAAGCACCAAAGCACTGTTTGAGAAATAAGACCCTTAGCTTCTAAAGTCAAGATCTATCCCTCATGTTCCAAGAAGCTGACCTATAGCAAAGGAAAATGTTTCCTCCAGGAGTCCTCAAAAATGATTTTTCCTTCTTTAAGATAAGTACCTGTAATGAGTTCTACTCTCAATTTAGAAAGCCCTTAAAGGTATCTAGCAGTCCTCGTCAGCATTTTTTTCTTCTTCTCCCACCCATGCCTCCAGCTCCTCATCAGCATTTTCACATGAGGGCTGTTCATGAACTGATAGTGTTGGCAATAAATAGAAGGTGGATCATAGTTTTGAAAAGTGTATTTTAATTATGTGTTTTAAACTGTCTTTTGTTTCCATTTATACTCACTTAGCTTTTTCTGCTTCCTCAAAGCCCTCTGATTAATAGTACTCCAGGCCAACGTTATGTTCTGAGTGTGTGTGTACATATGTGTGTGGGGAAGAGAGAGAGAGACTGACCTAGTCTGTACAGTGGATCAAATAAGTTTCTTCTGCTGGCCCGCCTTGGAGCCTATTACTGATTTATAACATGTCTATGGAAAAATGTGTTCAAAATTTTGAGTGAATTTTCTACATTGAAGGTGCCAGTTATTCCATAAGGATTAAATTTAGAAGTAATTTTAATCATAGGTTAATATCCTTAGAATATTGTAAATTGTACATAATGATTTGAAAATTTTATTGTATGTTGCTCATGTCACCAAAGGGGAAAGTTGAAAGAGTGTGTGTGTGTGTGTGTGTGTGTGTGTGTGTCTGTGTGCACTTGCACAGACAGATAAAATATATACATATACAATCTCAGGGACAGTTTTGATTTATTTTAATCAGAGATATCCTAACCAGGTTTTGCCTGAATTTTGTGAAATGAGTGGAGAAATTAGTTCTCACACTTAATGGTGGATTTTTAGAATATTTAAATATTAATATTGGGTTAGGCAGAATGTTTTGTAGATACATCACAGCAAATTAATGAATCACTAGGTTCATATAAGCAAGTTTATTTGACTTGAGCCATCATGTGCTGAGAATAGAGTATACTGTTTTTTTGTGGTAAATTCTAATGTTTATACTTTGTTTTGTGAGTCCTTGTTAAGGTAAAGGCAGAGTACGAGGCTGGTATTGGAGAAATGAGTTTGGGAGAACAACTGATACTCTCTCGGGGCTATGCCAAAATTCATACTGATCACTGCTTGCTTTTATCTCTGTGCCTTGAGTTATGAAGAAAGCTGTAATCCTTGAGACACATAATCCACACAGTTTCCATGCAGCTGAGAGGCAGTGCTGTGGAGCGCTGTGCATGGCTTTAGGGCTTTGTTTTTCCCAGATCTTCTGGAGCCCATGGTATAAAACCCCTTTTTTGGGTGTTCGTAGAATTTTAGGCTTTGGAGGTTTCATTTTTTATTTTAACTTGGGAAAGTTCTTATACATATATTTTAGTCTAAATCATTTCAACTTGATATTTGTGACTGGGTATCTCTATTCTAATAGTGTTCTTTCTTTTTATAGGCATGCCTTACATTTTCTTGTACAAAGTGGAATTTCCTACGGTATCATAATCCTAATAGGAGTGGAGAACGTATACAAGTAAGTGTTCACTTTGTTCACATACAAATATGTATTTCACTTTGATAGAATCAGAATAGAATTTTATTACATTAAAATAATTCTGAATTGTGATAACTTTTTAAAGCAGAATTGCCATAAATACAAAAATAACATCATTGGTATGTATCATTCTTCTTTTTGCTTTAAGCAGAGGTTTTTAATCTCAGCACTGTTGATATTTTTGGGATGGATCGTTCTTTGACATTTAGGACTAACCTGTGCAGTGTAGGATGTTAAGTTGCATTTCTAATTTATACCCAGTAGATGCCTACAGCACCTTTGAATTGTGACAACCAATAATGTTTCTAGTTATTTTTGTTTGTCCTTTGGAGAAGCTAAACTTCCTCCTGTTAGGAACCACTGGCTTAGTCTGCAGGTGATGGCAGTGGAGAGACGGAGTCAAGTCTGTAGATTAGAGAGAGATTTAGAAGGACTGAGTGATTGCTAGGAAAGTACAGATAGGAAATAAGGTGTCAAGGATGACTCCTGTGTTTCTGGCCTGAACAATAGGGTCGATGGATGCACTGTTGTCTGAGGTAGGGAACCCTGAAAGTAGGGAGCTTGTTCAGGGAATAGAGCATTTCAAGGTGGTAAATGTGTAGCCCCTAAACAGTGCTTGGTATGTAGTAGACACTCAATTTTTGCTGATTAAGTGATGGCTGACTTTAAGGTATCTGTGAGACTTATAATAGGTTAGGTAGCTAAGGAATCATGTAGCAGGAGACGAGGTTGCTGGACCAGAGATGTAAATTTGGGAATAGAGACAGGTAAATGTACCTGGGTTGAAAACCCAGGGACAGAGTATAGCAGCAGACCTACTGAAGTATTCTGCAGTATCTGAACTGTGATACATGATGTCTGCACCATATTTCTGAATTCTGAAAACACGTATGTGAGAGTTTGCACAAGGAATCATACCTCCGGCTTTTCTTAGCTGGCACTGTCGGTCACCCCCCTCTGTTGTAATGTGCTGTCTTCTCAGTTTCCATTGACACTGCCTGTGCTGACTTTTCTCTTCTGTAAACCAACACGAGTTTTTGATATTTTGATTTTAATATGTATGAGAGGAGAAAAAATATATATATATGGTGTTTCAGAGGGAGCAATTTTTATACCATTATTACCCTGTTTTTACAATCTTGTGCAGATGACAGCTTCAAAGTGGTAGCACAATTAGTATCTGATGAAAAGCCTGTTAATCAGGTTTAGATTAGGTTACTGAAAGTGGGGGGATTTATGTATTACTGGCTAAAGCAAAAGTAATACGCTTTTCAGTTGGAAGGCTAGTAAATTCCTGTTTAGCAATAGGAAATTATTTCTTTTTTCTGAAAGGCGATTTCACTCTCTGAAGTTAATTTTATATTTAGACCTACGCTGTTCATTATGACAGCTCCTAACCACATGTGACTGTAAATTTAAGTTAATTAAAATTTAAAATTCAGGCCAGGCACAATGGCTCATACCTGTAATCCTAGCACTTTGGGAGGCCGAGGTGGGAGGATCACTTGAGTCCCAGGAGTTTGAGACCAGCCTGGGCAAAATAGTGAGGCCTTGTCTCTACAAAAAAATAAAACTGTGAGGTGGGGAGGATCCCTAGATCCCTGGAGATCGAGGATGCAGTGAGCTGTCCTCATGCCACTGCACACCCAGCTGGGCAACAGGAGTAAGGCCCTGTGTCAAAAAAAAAAAAAAAAAAAAATCGGTTTCTTAGCCACACCAGCCACATTTCAGGTGCTCACTAGCCACATGTGGCTAGCAGCCACATTGGACAGTGTAACTAGAGAACACTTCTGTCATTGCAGAAAATGATATTGGATGCTGCTGCTCTAGAGACATACCATTGTATAAAATTAATGTTACTCTTTTACAGTAAGTATTCAGGGAAAAAGTGCTACTTGTTTATGTGCTGCTGATACAAGTGAATATTCATGATGGAATTTGACTATTGATGGAGCAGATTAGGGTGGGTAAGATTTGCCATATGGATGAATTGCTTGTGTTGGCAATAAACAGCAGGTGGATAATTAATTTGAAAAGTGTGTATTTTATTTTCTGTGTATTTTTTGAGACGGAATCTTGCTCTGTTGCCCAGGCTGGAGTGCAATGGTGTGATCTCTGCTTACTGCAACCTCTGCCTCCCGGGTTCAAGCAATTCTGCTGCCTCAGTCTCCCGGCTAGCTGGGGTTACAGGCACCTGCCACCATGCCTGGCTAATTTTGTATTTTAGTAGAGATGAGGTTTCACCATGTTGGTTCAGTTGGTCTTGAACTCCTGACCTCAGGTGATCCACCCACCTCGGCCTCCCAAAGTGCTGGGATTACAGGTATGAGCCACCATGCTCGGCTGAAAAGTGTATATTTTAATCTCTTTGTTGTCTTTCTATTTTAGTTTATAGCCATATATATTTTATTGTTTGACTTTACTTTTACTCATTTTCATGTTATCGGTATATGCTCATTTTCTTTCTTCTAGCCGTTGATAGTAGTTAAAAATGTTTAATGGGTCAGGCCTTAAGAATTTCACCCAAATACACAAGATGGGACTTACAGCATTCCTAGATGTTGTCCAGTTATTTTTAATGTACAATGCAATCTGTTTATTTCTTTTAGCCTAGTTTTACATGGTATATATGGTATATTTGACCAGACAGGGTTTAAATCTTTCAGAGGAAGGTTTGGACTTCTGTAAGTACTGAGCAGCAGTTTTTAAATTCTTACCTCTCTCTGCTTTATGATATTTTCTGCTTTATGTTCTTTATGAGATGTTCATAATTGTAGCTATTGCATGTGCTATAACAGACCCATGTGCAAATTCAAATATTTTAATACATATAAACTTCATTTTTGTAGCTCCCTTTAATGTTTATTAAAATTTAAAATTCAGGCAGGGCACAGTGACTCATACCTGTAATCCTAGCACTTTGGGAGGCCAAGGTGGGAGGATCACTTGAGCCCAGGAGTTTGAGACCAGCCTGGGCAACACAGTGAGACCTTGTCTCTACAAAAAAACTTAAAAAGTGAGGTGGGAGGACCCGTAGATCCCTGGAGGTCGAGGCTGCCATGAGCTTTCTTCTGCTGATCCACGTCTGGATAATCACCTCTAATCTGTAGTCTACTTTAGATCTCAGCGCATTTCCCTAGTCTGTATTTTCATGTAAGTTTTGAGATTGAGTAAAAACATAAAAAATTTAGGTTCACCTTTTGAGACAATAGAATCTCGTCCAGTTCTGGAGTCTGGACCCTCCAAGATCAAGGTGCTGACAGACTTGGCCTCTGGCAAAGGCCTGCTTCTGGGTTCATAGTCACTTGTCTTCTCTAATCTCACATGCTGGAAGGGGAAGGAGAACCCTGGGCGTCTTCCGTAGGGCCGCTAATTCCACTCATGAGGGCTCTGCCTTCATGACCTAATCGCCTCCAAAAGGACTCACCTCCAGATATGCTCATATTGGAGACTAGGTTTCCAACAAATCTTAATGGAACACAAACACTCTATAGCACTATATATTAGGGCATTTATTCTCCTAAGTAACAAAGCAAGAATTTAACTCTAATCATATTCAGCCAGCATTTGTGAGAGGAGGTTTGGCAAACTACGTTTGTAAAGAACCTGATAGATACTGAACTGTTAGTTTTGCAGGACATGCAGCCTGTGTCGCTGTTCCCGTATGCTGTTGTAGTGCAAATGTATCTATACACAATATGTAAGCAAAGGATCATGGCTGTGATTCAGGAAAATTTTATTTACAAAAACTGGCGATGGATTGGATTCGGCCACACAGTTGTAAGCAGACTCCTGCCACAGGGATTTTGATAAAGAGCAGGAGACAGATGGTCACTTTTCCTACCAGCTTGAAAAATAAAAGTTTAAGTTTTTGAAGTGGAAATTTTAAACCTGCTTTAGCATAAATAAGGAAATATATGAAGTTTCTTAATGACCTATTACGGATTATTGTTCCAAAGCAGGTGATTTCTAAAGTGGTTGAAATGTTTGCCTTCCTGTTGGTATAGCTTTTGTGTAAAAGGGAAGTAAAAGAATGCAGGCCATGAACTTTAACATTCAACTGAGATAGATTTATTCACAACAATATGAAAAAAATAGTTAAATCACAGGATGTAAGATTGATATGCAAAAATCAGTGTTGTTTCTATATAAAAGAAATGAATAGTCTAAAATTTTTTTGAATCCATTCACAGTAGCATTTTAAAAAGCAATATGCTTAGCAATTTTAACAAGAAGTGCAAGAGCTACACTGGGTGTAAAAATCTATCAATAAACGGAGGCATACGCCGTGTTTATGGATTGGGGGACTCAATCTTACTAAGATGGCAGTTCTTGCACGTTTGAGCAATAGGTTCCATGTAATCCCTGGCAGAATTCCAGCAGGATTTTATTATTTTTTTGTAGAAATGAACAAGCTGAACCTAAAATTTAAATGAAAATACAAAGGATCTAGGATAGTTCAAAAAGAGGAAAAAAGTTGAAGGGTTTATACGACCTCATTACAAAACTTACCATAATGCTACAGTTATCAAGACATTGTTCTAATATTGTGGAGATAGACGTGTACATTAGTTGAGTAAAATATGATCAAAAATTGTTGACAGATGTGATAAGGCAAGTCACTGGGGGGAAGGATTATCGTTTCAACAGATGATGTGATAACAATTGTATATATACATGCAAAAAAAGAAATAATAAATCTTGAGCTCCACTTCAGAACATACACAGAAATTAACATAGACCAGAGACCTACAAGTCAGAAAAAACTGTACAACCTGTAGGAAAAAACAGGACTAAATATTTTTGTCATTGGAATAGAAAAGATGCAACATTAAAAGATAAGACATTATTTTGTTCAAGATACGACAAAACTAAAGGAAAATTAGTAGTTTGTATTTCATTCAAATAAAAAAAGTCACTCTTCCAAAGAAGATGCAATTAATGAAATGAAAAAACAAGCCACGGACTATGATAAAATACTTGAAAAATACGTATCTGATAAGGGATTGTACCCAAGGACATTTAAAGAACTAAAAGCAACCGAGTAAGCAAAGGGGCAAAAGACTTGAATAGACATTTTATCAAAAAAGGTACATAAATGCAAAGTAAGCATATGAAAAGATATACTCAGCACCATTAGTGATCAGCAAAATGCAAATAAAAACTACAGTGAGATGCCACTTCACACCCACAAATAGCAGCAGTGCCACGTGTGGGTGATGCTGTGGGAAAGTGGAACCCTCACATGTTGCTGATGAGAATACAAAATGGGACAGCCACTGAAGGGGGATGGAGTTTGTAGTTTCTTAAAAAGTTAAACTTATACTTACCATCAAAACTAGTATTCTACTGCAAAATAAATGGAAGCATATCCTCATGGATACTTGTTTGTGAATGCTTATGGCAGAATCGTTCATAATAGCCCAAACTGGAAACAACCCAAATGTTTGTCAGCTGTGAGTGAACCATGGTACATCCACACAGTACAATACTATTGAACAGCGACAAGGAATGTGCCGCATGCCACAACATGGATAAATGCACAAATCCACATGCTGAGAGAAAGAAGCTAGACACAAAAGACTAGTTTATATGATCCCATTTATATGAAATTTCCACAAACAGCGAAACTAGTGACAGCAAGTTAGTCAGTGGCTGCCCAGGGGCTAGGGATGGGAGAGAAGGCTAACTGCAGATGGGATGAAGGAACTTTTGGGGTGATTGGAGGATTCTAAGCCTGGACTGCAGTGCACATTCACTAAAACACATTGAGTTGTACACTTAAATTAGGTGAGTTCTAAGGCATGTAAATCTACCTTCATGCTGAAGAATAAAACATAAGGGGAGGAAGATCAGTACTAAAAATAGAGGCACAGCTTGAACGTTGCTTTAAGGATTTTGTGTATTTGCTCATTTAAGCGAATGTATAAATGTTTATATGTGTCTGCATTCTTATGAGTTTAATTTTAAGAATAAAGGATCAAAAGGAACACTGACCTTCAAAAGAGGGTGCTCTCGAAAGGAGGAGATGTGGGTGTTGAGGGGGAGGCACGATCACTCTTCAGATGTTGGAAGTAGATACGCTCGTTCTTTGGTGCGCTAAGATGGAATAGTGCCCGACGACATATGAAAAGGTGCATATGGCCCGAGGAAGGATGACCTCAGTTACAGTGAGGCTATTTAACAATATGATTTGTAGAATATTCCTTTTGTCATTGGAGATATGTAAATAGATGCTGAGGGGACATTCTGTTTTGGATGCTGCAGGAGATTTTGCTAGGTAGCTTCTACATTCCCTTCGGGTGGTCATTCCTGACAGGCCACAGAGGGGAGCTGCTGAGCCACAGATGTGATCTGTTCACGACTGCCTTTCCTTTAAATCCATAAAGAGCTAAAGAAAACGGAAAAGTTGTATCATTTTGGTATTGACTTTTTCCCTTTTCTCTCTTTTATGCCTTAGTTCATGCATTTTTTCTCTTTAGTTACCCAGTGCCTTGTTTTTTATCCCCCATCAAAACATGTGGAAAGGGAGAGGGATCTGATTGTGCTGCTGATGGCTTTTTGCTGGAGAGGTGGTGGCACCTCATTGTATAAGTAAACAAGTGGAGACTGAGTTATTATGCATTTTGAGGCCATGTAGCTTAGGGATCTTGGTCCCTGGACTTTTAACAACCTGTCTGCACAGCCAAGGTGAGTGGGTGAGAGCAGATTCACCTGTATTTATAGCCACTCCCCCCTCATTTGCATTACAGCCTGAGCTCTGCCTCCTGTCAGATCAGCAATGGCATTTGATTCCCATAGGAGTGTGAACCCTGTTGTGAACATACATGTGGTGCATGCAAGGTATCTAGCCGTGTGTTTCTCATGAGAATCTAATGACTGATGATCTGGCACTAATCCCTGTCACCCCCAGATGGGACAGTCTAGTTGCAGGGAAACAAGCTGATGCCTCCTCCTGATTCTACATTACAGGGAGATGTGTAATTTCATTATATGTTACAATGTAATAATCAACAAAGTGCACAGTAAATGTAACATGCTTGAATCACCCCAAAACCTTCCCCCCGAGTATGGAAGAAAAATTGTCTTCCACGAAACTGGTCACTGGTACCAAAAAGACTGGATCTGCTGGTGTAGCTAGGAAACAGTGGAATCTGGATTTGAACCTGTATCTGTCCTACTCTGAGCATGCTGTTTTAAGTAATCTAATTTCATTTGGCTGAAATTTATTTGCAGTATGTGTCACAGGTCGTTTGTCCTTTGTCTTTTTATAAAATGAAAACTATTGCTGTTAAAGGAACTAGATATCAGTAGACACAAGAGAATCTTTCTTAAGAGAGGTATGATGAGGAAGTACAAGTGAGTTTCTTTTGATTTTGACATCGTGCTATGTTTAAGGACTGTTTCCAAAGTTTATTGTGTGTATGTATGTGTTTTAAGATTACTCAGGGGAAACGATTAGCCTTGTGTCTTTTCTGGCCTCAGAATTCCCCAGGGGATTGTGTCCTCTGAAAAGCAGCCACCAGAGCCTTTTTCCCAGGACCTGTGTGGTGCAGAGGGTCTGAGAGCGTCTTTGGCCTGTATCTCTGTCACTGCAGCCTGGCATAAGCTTGCTTGCTTCAGCATACATCCTGAAGCTCGGCCCCAGCCCTGATCTCCTTGTCCTAGAGCCTCCCTTCATCCCTCTTTTACAAGACATCTTTCACCTGTGCTCCCCTCTGTGGTTGATGCCGTCTGACTCTGTCCTTCCGTTTTCTTTGGCCTCAGCACTCACAGGATATCTGACTGCAGGCCAGGAGGAGCGAGCAGCAGGATTTGGTTGAGGGTCACATTGCAGGGGCTTTGGGCCTCTATTGGGTTTAGCTGTGGAGTGTGATTCTCAGGCACAGGATGTGGGTGTGTGGGACAAGTAGACTATGTCAGAGTGGGAAGGGACAGAATTGAGTTAAAATCCCTTAGATGCCTGAATATCAGTCTCAGTTTAGTAGAAAGATCTCTTCACTATCTTGTGGTAGACAGAATTCTAGTAAAGGCTGTCAATTTTGAAATCAGGCTATTTCACAATGGAATAAATGAATGTTCATTGGTTAATTCATTTATTCATCTTATTTGTTAGACCCACTTTGCACCCCTCCCTTACGTTGTAGGCACTGTGCTGCAGCTTCTTCTCCAGGGAGTTCAGTATGGCAGGACGCATGTGAACACACAGTTGAATACTGTAAGAGCAGTGGTAGGAGAGAGTTCATAAGAAAAACTAACCCAGCTAAGACCAAGCAACTCGGGCAACAGCTTCCTGCAGGATGTGATGTGTGAATGAGATTCGAGGACCCCAAGGAACTACAGAGGTAGCATGGGAGGAGTTTACTGTGGGTGGACAGCATAGGCAAAGTCACGGTGGCATGAAAGAGCATGGCGTGGAAGCACGAGCAGCTTAATAAGTAGCCTCATTAGAAGGGGCAGTGTGTGTGTGTGTGTGTGTGTGTGTGTGTGTAAGAACGCGCAAGCATGTTAGCTGGTGCGGATGGGTGAGACATCTCAAGGCACGCTTTCCCAGCCCTCCCTTCTCCATTGGCTGAAGTATATTGTGTTTTTCACCGTTCCCTCTGCCTAGAGTGTTTTCCTTTCTTCTCCCATTTCTATACAGGTGACAGCTCCCCTGTCCTGTCAAATAAGAAATACATGAAATGTTTTTCATGTTCTAAGGTATATAGACATAGACAGGGCTAAATTCTTTTGTATGGCATTTATTTAGTATATACGTCTTAAACATGGACACGTGTGTGCCTTGCCTATGAAAAGTGTATGATCTAGCTTTGGGAACAATTCCTGCATGCATCTTGATGTGTGTCACAACCAGCAACATTTAAATAAGGCTCCATGGGTAGGTATAACCTGTGTGCATGGACTTTGCTCACATAGAAATTCAGCTCACTGGTGGCAGTCACATGCACACATCATTGTTTGACATTATCTTGCTTGGTTGCTTTTTAATCTGTCCTTCCTGTGCAGTCAGTGCTGTGGGAGGGTGGTCCTACCCGTCTAACGTACTGCTCCATCCCCAAGGGACTCGCAGAGCGCCTGGCATATGGTAGCTTCTCAGTGAATACTTGCAAAGAATGAGTTTACAATACAGCCTGGTTTTGTTTACCCTCTATCACCTGCTTTGCCCTGTTCACTATGACTGCGCTTTCTTCCTCCCTGGAAAATACTGTGTCTGTTTTTTCCCAGAGGGGTTTTTCACTCTGCCTAGAGTGTTCTCCTTTCTTCTCCCATCCCCTCTTTCTTCCTGATCTTTGAGATTTCACCTTAAATATTACATCCGTAGCAAATCTTGCCTACATCTCTCAATCTATGACAGAAGATTTACACATCCTCTCATGGAATTGCCTTCCTTTCTTTGTGCGAATTTATCTGTTTTTAATGATAAATGTTTGAGTTACTTGAGTAATGTGTTTTGCCCTCGTTGACTGCAAATTCTATGTGCCTGTTTTCTTTTCTGAATATAGTCATTAGTAAGAGACTATGTTCTCAGTGTTTACTAGTGAATGAATGAGTGATGACTTGAGCATGAGAACATACCCTGTCCAAGGAGCTTCCTAGAGCTCCTGCTTCCCAGCTACAGCCTCTGCCTCTCCTAGAACGCTGGGTGCACCTCAGGGCCTGCCCCATGGCGGGGGGGGGTCTTGTGAACAGCCACTGTAGCACTTAGATTCTCTTGTGGCTTTTCTGTGCCCCTGGAGCAATGTCTCCTCTCTGATTCTTACAGCTGGACTATCTCTCGCCAGACTATACTCCTAGAAAAGCACAGGGCTGGAAACGAGGCAAGGGTTGAATGTAGGGAGCCGCTCCACCTAGGCTGTGGAAGAGGAGAGGGAAGAGAAATGTGTGTCTGGCATATTCCGTTGGAATAAGAAGGACTTTTTTTCTAGAGAACATAGCACAGTGTGGCTGTGTTCTGTGATAATGCAGTGTGCTAAGCAAGCTTTTGTGAATGGGTGTGGGAACACAGGTGACCTTTGTGTATTTTTTTTGTTTTCTAACTTTTTAATGGGGAAAAATTTGTTTTGAGTTGCAAGAAAAGATCTCCTATGTTTGGAACACAGCATGAGAGAACTGCCAATATTCAGATATAAACAGGAGAAATATGGGATGTTAAAATGGGAAGAGTGGACACTTATTAACCTTGAGAAGTTAAGCTGAAATACTTTGCTTATAACTTGGCAAGTAATTTTTAACAGGGCAAATGACCCAAAGAAAACATGTAAAAGATGGAAGTATATGCAGTCAAATTGCGTAAAGCTAACGGGCCGCCAAGTTGTGTATGGAATTATATTGTAAGAGCTGTAATTTTAAAGTGATTTTAAACATACCATCATGCGGCCCACCAATTTGAACAAATATTTGTGTGCCACAGTGTTTCCAGTAACTGAAAGGAGATGGGGCCCTTATTCTTTGAAATGTGCAGGTGAGAACATTAGAGAATGACTCCTGCAACACACGATTACTGTTACAAAAGAGGGGTGGGATGTATTGTGATCTTTTCCTCAGAAGTTGCTTTACTGATGACAAAATTGAACAGCGGACTAGAACACGAAAAAAGATTGAATTCAAACTCTGACTTACACAGGGTGGCCTCAGTGATTGATTTTATGAGATTAAGTGAAGCCGCCTTGCTTAGGATGACTTTGTCTCTATTAAAACTATCCTTAGTAATTCCACGTTGACCCTAAATGTCAGTTTATTTTATCTTTTGGGGACCAGTGATACCTTTAGACACTTGGTGGCATGTGGCGTGCATCAGCAGCTGTGGCAACCCCCGACCCTGCCCACCACGAGGAGCATGGACCCCTGGCCAGGTGCTGCTGGACACCTCATTCAGGAGGTCAGCCCATCAGCCGCAGGAGGGCAGGAATCGGTGCTCAGCCTCATCCCGGTGGCCGCACAGTGCCCAGCGCCAGGGCCCCTCGCTTCGGCGCTGGTCAAAGACGAGCAGCGGAAGAGGGTGGTGAAGTCAGGTGGGCCCCGGAGCAGGCCAGACACAGTGATCCGGCTCTGGGGAGGCCCGCCAGCCCACAGGGCCCTGCACGCGGTGCCTCTGGAAGGTGGCTCCGGGGCGGTTTTTCGCCAGGCGCAGATTCTTGCCTCCCGCAACGGCAGCGGGAGGTGGCTCCTTGAGGTGGGTGTGCGCGCTGGTACCTAACAGCTCTGCCCGGAGTCTCCTCAGAGGTTGGAGACTGCTGGAGAGGTTGGAGTGCGCCTGTCTGAGGTCTGGGCCAGTGCGCCTTCCTTTCTGGTGCTGCGCTGGCTGGGGGCTTGGCAGGGGGAAGGTCGAGGGTGAGTTGTGACGTCACTGAAACTGGTAGCAGGCCACAAAGATCGTGGCTGTGGAAAGCCAGAAGGGGCAGGTGCCCCTGCGCTCCTAAAGTGACTGTATCTTCACTGACCTCTGGTTCCAGACCCCAGAGGAGAATGTCGGGACGATCCATAAAGCCGTGTCCAGGGGAACGAGTGGAAGCTGCAGCGGAGCCTCAAGCTCAAGAGAAGGGACCCGTCTGAAACCTACGAGAACAGGTATCGGGGGAAATGGGGGCTGGGGGCTGCGGGAGGAGGTGAGCGGGTGGGGGAGAAGCACCCCCTTCAGAGTTGGAGGCTTGGGGAAGGGGGCAAAGGGAGGAGTGGAAACGGGGGGGTGCGGGGTGGGCTGTCCTGATCCCCCAGGGCTTCCCTGGCGGACTCCTCAGCGCCAATGATACAGACGCCTTGGAGGTGGAGGGCCCAGGGCCATCTTGATGAGCAGCGAAAGACACCCAACACTGGAGCTGGTTTTGGACTCACTCGCAGTACTTCTTAAGAGCACTTAGAATTTTAAAGTGATTTAATTAGCAAAATTAACTCTACATAGTTTTATTTTTAGTGTACAGAATTTAAAAGATGTTAGATACATTATAGAAAGAAGCATAATGAAAGAAAGAATTTCCATAATGCCTTCTGGACTAAGAATATTTTGACTAAAATCCAGTATTTTATATCGATGAATGCCTATGTAAATATGTTCTTTGCTGAGGGACCTTAGAAGCAAGCTTTGAGGTGGTAAGATGGTTTATGTTCTTGAATAAGACAACTCATTTTTCTCAAGGTATGAGCTCTTTATCAATTTTACATAAATCAAAGTTAACATTATTTGAAATACACATGCTGTCTTTTAATGTGATAGCATTAAACATTATTGTAATGGAGTTAAAATGTCTTGCCTTTCTAGATCTGAAAATATGCTATTAATTTTCAAAGATAATTTGCAAACAGCTAAAACGACAGATAAATGAATTCAAGAGAATAGAAAAATCCAGAAACACCCAAATATACACGGTAATGGTGAGACTTAATAGGAAAAGATGAATTACATTTATAAATGAAATGCCTGCTTTGTGGAGAAAACTAGCTAGATTTTTATGCCAAAACAAGTTCCACATGGAATTTAGATTAAATAATTTAAATACACAAAATTGGAAAAACTGCCAGAAGGAAAGAATGCCTCTTCATACAGATGGATTTTTGTGTGAAAAAAGACCTTCCTAAGAACATTAAGCAAGCATTCCAAAGGTTTAATTTAGCAAAATTAAAATTAATCTGTACATGACAAAAGACATCATAGTTGTAAAATACTGTGTGTATATATTATATCAGAAATGGATCTTCATTTTACAGAGAATTCTCTCAAGTCAATATGAGAACTCGAAAATTGGGCAAAGTAGTTTTTTCCAGATCTGGAAGTGATTTATGCACATATTAAAATTAGTGTTTCTGATAGAAGGAATTGAAAAGCGGAATGAAATACTGTTTCCTATCTACAAAGTTTGTAAGGATGAAGAGCAGTGATATTTACACTGCTGCTTAAAATGTTTTAAGTTGCTGATGACTTTTTAAATTGACAATGTGGTAAGTACCACATTGAAAAAGTGTTTATGCCCTTTACAGATGAATTCCATTATACTAAAGTATATTTAGGAAACAATGAGAGATAAATGCAATTTTTCTCAGCCGTGCTTAAAATAATATCATTGTATTAAGAAGAGTCTATATAAGGGAAGTCATAAATTTGTGGATTAGTGTATTCCGTGAACTTTTAGCATTTTCAGAAGTGAAGAGAACCTTTTCATCTGTGTGTGTTGATTGATGTACTTTTTTTTTCCTTTCTTTGTTCCAGACAAAGCCTCACTGTTTTACCCAGGCTGGAGGCAGTCAAGTGTTCTTGGCTCACTGCCACCCCTGTGTCCCGAGTTCAAGCGATTCTCATGGCTCAGCCTCCAAAGTAGTCGGGTTTACAGGCATACATTAGGACCCCCGCTGAAAATTTTGTATTTTTGGTGGAGATGTAATGTTGCCATATTGGTCAGACTGGTCTTGACCTCCTGGCCTCAAGCAATTCGCCC
Organism: Ateles fusciceps; assembly: GCA_036589455.1. Lineage (NCBI taxonomy): Eukaryota > Metazoa > Chordata > Mammalia > Primates > Atelidae > Ateles > Ateles fusciceps. Next base: position 51,296 of record JAZHEH010003205.1, read on the forward strand.
ACCTCAGACTCCCTATGTCCTGGGATTACAAGCATGAGTCGCTGCACCAGACCTATATATACATTTTATCAGACACATATGTTTGCATTACGTAATTTATTTCCTATATGCCAATTATAGATTAATAATTTTAGTTTTATGAAAAATAAAGTACCAAGTATGAGTGCTTACTAACATTAAAAAATACTGATTTTGCAAACCTACTGCTTTATTTGTAGCAGTCTGTTAAAGTAATAAACATCACAATGGTATGTATACATTTTTATAAATCCATTTACTGATCAACTATAAGCTGAATACCTATTATGTAGAAGATACATTCTACTAAATCTCAAGAACCATCCATCCTTTAAAATTTCATGTTTACCTTCCCTACCTGAGCAAAACGAGAGGTTCAAATTGCAGTGTTGGGACAGAATTGCAACTGAAGATTTTCTTCTCGTCATTCAAACAAAAGAGTTTGATATGAGAAAGTAGTGCAAGATAACGTAAGATGTAATTTTGAAAACTGGTAACAGTCTTAAATGATAATCTTATACTCTATATGCATTCCATACATATAAATACTAATTTGCACACATTCTGTAAATCTGAATAAAACGAGCAACTGTTATTTATTTGAATCATAAAGTTCCTTCGGCCATGGATAGGGAGCCAGTCAGGTTTCCTGCAGGGATTCACAGGAAGTGTTTGAGCAGGACAGTCTGAAGATGAGAGGTGAGTAGCAGGGTGTTCCGGTCACCGCATGAAATAAGGATTGGCCAGCTTTTCCTGTAAAGGGCCAGGTGGGAGGCACCTGTAGGCCCCGTGGTCTCCGTCATGTCTGCTCAAGGCTGCTGTCGCGGCGCGCAGGCAGGCAGAGATGACACGTGAGCAAACAGTCCCAACTGGACTCTGGAAAGCGTCGATTCCAGAAGCATGTAGTAGACCTCACAGTCTTTCTTTGAAACTGTATGGTGATTCTTTCCTGGGTACACTTTTAAGAATCTGGCGACTTACGCAGGCCATCCCCCAATGTGCCAGACTCTGTCGGGATTCCTGGGATCCTGAATAGGGTGTCCCTGTTCGTCTTATGGGCTCCGGGACTTACTGGTCTTACCGTGTCCCCCGCTGACCGCGGACCCATCTTGTCGCGACCACCCAGTGGGGGAGGAGAGGAGGTGCTGGCGTGAACAGGGTTTGGCAGGGGTGCCCAGCTCATCCCCCGGGCTCCCGGAATGAACCAGCATTACCGTGTAGCCCTCACCTGGCCTTCATCTCTGTTCTAAGCGTCCTGTGTTAGCCTGGAACGACCAACGTGCATCTTGGTGCTGTGGGTCTCTTGCGCCTGCGGCCTTGGTCCTTGTCTCTGTGACCTTGGAGTGTGACTCTGGCTCAGAGCGTTCCACCAAGAAAATGATGGTCTCCACTGTCAGACTCCCCCTTTCCAGGTTCTCACACTAGACGAGGAGCCTGGGTTTCAGCTGGCTGCCGCAAGGGGGCTGGACATCCCTCCCGTCAAATGGGACCTGGGAGGCCTGGAAGCATCTGGAGAAGGACGTGGAAGCAACTAGAGAAACGGAGGCTACAGGTGGGAGCAGGAAGGAGCGAGAGAGGAATACCCATGGAAGGCCTTCCTGTGCTAGGCGAAGAGCGCGCCCTCGGACTGGAGAGGGCCATGTGTAATGCCTTCCTGATGTAAGGTAATAACCTCTGGAGTGCTCGTGGCTGGGGGCAAAAACTCACCTGGGCTAGGAAGAAGCTCTCCTCTTGGCAGAGAGGCGCTGACTGGAAAGGAGCAAGTCAGTGGGGTCCCTGTAGGGCCACAGAATGGAAGCCCTATGCAGGCAGCTGTACAAACGGCCCCAAAAGCCCCCCGGCAAGTTGTCCCTGGGGCGTAACAGGAAGCCAGGGTGAAGAGCAGGAGGGAAAGCTTCTCAAACACTTTGGAGCCGGAGAGAAAGAGAAAGAAAGCAAGATACAGTTGAAAGAGGGTGAAGCAGGTGACTTGAAGGATGGAGTGCAGGGTTTACCTTTGAGTTCAGGGATCTCCTACGTTGGCAGGCTGGCGGGGCGGCATCATTGCTTCTCCCCTGGTCCTTCCCTTGGGTGGGGCTGTCCACTGGCGCCACGGCCTGTCAGCCTGTGGGCAGGGGGTGGGTGGTGGGGGCGTCAAACATATGCACAGTACGGTTGGTGGAGTCACACTTGGGGCGTACTCACTGGAGGCGTTCTTCCCCTACCCATCGAGTATGCTCAGAGGAAGATAATGGAGCTGCTCAAGCCCGTTGGCTTGGCTCCTTAGGGGGCCTGCGTGAGCTCATGCGCCTGACTCCTGGGATCTTACCAGGAAGCTGCTGACATCGCCCTTCCGGTGCTTCTATCGGGGGATGGCCCTTCCTTGGTGCCGGCCAGCCGCAAGGGTTTTTTCCCCCATAGGTACTGTTCAACAAGCGCCACCTGACCGTCACCCCGTGATAGTCGTCTGACATTCATGGTGGTGGTTGGGGGAACTCCCCTCGTACCTCGCTGGTGTCAGATCAGCTACCTAGAGTGACAGGAACGTCTGGCAGGATTGCACATTTGGCAGAAGGACGTCCGAGAAGATGGAACGTGTGGCAGAAGAAACGCCTGTCAGGTGTGAACGTGTGGCCAAAGGGCCATCCAGGATGATTCCATGTCGGGCAGAAGGAAGACCTAAGGACACTGCGTGGACAGCAGAAGGAGTGCCTCTGGAGATGGCCTGGTGGACGGAGGGAACATCTGAGAGGATTGCAGGGTGGGCAGGAGGGGCTGGGACTAGTACAAAGCCTGCCGATGAAACGCCTGCAAATGACTAAATGTGTGGCAGGAGAAACACCTGAGAAGGTGGGATGCCTGGCAGGGGGAACAAGGGACACAACAGAGTGTTTGGCAGAAGAAGACTTAGGTAGGTTGTGCATCTGGCCGAAGGAACGCATGAGTGAGTCCAAGGCTGCTTCCCGAGATAGACCATGAGACTAATTCCTGCCTCTAAGCCTGGCTTTATTCCCAGCAGCCACCACCTTTTTGGCACTAGAACAGTGCTTTTTCTAGTGCACTGATCAGGAGCTGCTGAAATCACACCCTGACCATTGGGATGTTCAACTAATGCTTTACGCTGCAGAGTCCCTGGAACTCGCCAGCCCGTGCCGGAACTCACTGGAGCTCAGGTGTGTAGCACTACCTTGTTTCTGTATGGCTGGGAGTGCAAACATTGTTCATGCGTTTATTTCCCATTTTTTACTTTGGAGGTTTCGTTTTGTGAGACAGGGTCTCACTCAGTCATGCAGGCAGGAGTGTAATCACTGCTCAGTGCAGCCTTGATTTCCCAGGTTCAGGCCATCTTGCCTCCGCCTCCCAAAGTGCTAGGAATACAAGCATAAGCCACTGCACCTGGCCTATTTTTGAGCTTTGAGTTCTTTATATATTCTAGAGATGAGTCTCTGGAGATGAATCCTTGGTCTGATAGGTGGTTTGTAAATGTTTTCCTCAATCTGTAGCTTATCTTTCCATCTTCCTGAGTCTTTCAGAGAGCAAAAATGTGGTCTCCCTTGCAAATACTCTGCCGCTGTAGCAGGAAAGCAGACACAGACAGTACGTAAATGAACATGTGGATGTATCCCTTGAGTGAAGAGATCTCTAGACAGATCAGTGCTGAGAGGTTACTTCATTAAGTAACAGTTGAGCTGGGGATCAACAACCTCATGCCTACTTTCTCTGTCTTCTGTTGCTGCTGGTGGGAAAGCAATTGTCAACATGTCTTCCTTCTTTCCACCCTCCTCAGTAGCTCTTAGGACCTTTTCTCTGTCTTTTCTGCAACTTTGTTTTGATGGGTCTAGGTATGGATGGATTTATTGTATTGGGGATTGTGCCTCCTGATGCTAAAGGGTCCTGGGTCCTGTCTCTGTTTTCATTATGGAATTTTTTTTTGAGGCAGACTCTCACTCTGTCATCAGGCTAGAGTGCAGAGGCGAGATCTCAGCTCACTGCAACCTCCACTTCCTGGGTTCAAGTATTCTCCTGCCTCAGCCTCCCGAGTAGCTGGGATTACAGGCCCACACATCCACGCCCAACTAATTTCTGTATTTTTAGTAGAGATGGGGTTTCACCATGTTGGCCAGGCTGGTCTTGAACTCCCAACCTTAGGTGATCCACTCATCTTGGCCTCCCAAAGTGCTGGGATCACAGGGATGAGCCGCCACACCTGGCCTGGAATTTCTTTGAGACATGTTGGATCCTCTCATTTCATCCTTCCTGTGTCATATTTTCCAATTGATTAATTTTCTCTTCTGCTGTTCAATTCGTTAAGTTTTAAATGTCTGTGAATGGTAGCCACTAATTCTGGCATCAGAAGCTCTTGGAAGTCCACTCCTCTTGTTGCCACTGACTTCTATGCCCTTTTAGTGGGGCTTTGGCTGGGGCAATCATAGGCAGCACGGGCTGAAGAATCTGAAGGTAGCTAGTGTTAGAACTGAATTAGAGGTCCACCCTGATAGTGGGGGACAAACCCCCACACATTTGCTCGCAGAAGTCATCTTCTGTGTTGATGGTTTTTGCGGTATTAGAGCACAGGGAAAACAGGGGCTGAGCATTTTCCCTAAACGGCGGTGGACATTCAAATCCCTAGTGAGGCTGGGTGCAGTGGCTCACACCTGTCATCCCAGCACTTTGGGAGGCCGAGGCAGGCGGATCACCAGAGGTCAGGAATTGATGACCAGCCTGGCCAACATGACAAAACACGATCTCTACAAAAATACCTGCCTGTATTTTTGGGAGGCTGAGGCAGGAGTATTGCTTGGACCTGGGAGGTGGAAGTTGCAGTGAGATGACATTGTGTCAGTACACTCCAGCCTGGGCAGATCATAAATAAGAGATATAATTGACTCACAGTTCTACAGGCTGTACAAGCACAGCTCCAGCATCTGCTTGGCTTTTGGCGAGGCCTCAGGAAGCTTACAATCATGGCAGAAACAGACATGGGTGCAAAGAGAGAGAGGAGGTGCCAGGCTCTTTATAAACAAACTGCTCTCATGTGAACTAATAGAGCAGGAACTCAAGCTTCAACAAACGGAGGGCGCTAAGCCATCCATGGGGGATATACCCCCTCTAACAAACGTGAGATTTGGATGGGACACACATCCAAGCTGTCAGGCTGTAAATGTTTTCTTTTGACTCTTAGCTCCTTGAATGACAATTATTTGTCCTCCCTGGCAAGAAAGACGGGCTTTCCCTCTAGCTGGAAGACAGATACCAGACGGGGCAGAGTGCCAGCTGGTTGGGGCAGCTTACCGCACTGTGGAGGAGGGGCCAGGGGCACGAAGCTGTGGGCACACAGGTGGATGTAGGTGGCCACCAGAGTGCAGGCAGGCTGGAGCTCCCAGGTGCCACAGGGGTGGCATGGAAGAGGAGCCTCTATGCCACTCCCCCAGGGTAGGGACAGTGGGGAAAGGGGCTGTGTCCCAGGGGCCAGGCTCACACTCACCACCCAGAAGCAGTTCCCCAAGCTGTAGCAGGGGTCCTGGAAGAAGGCGGGGCTCTATCCTGGGCAGGCCGGCTGAGTCTTCTCAGTGGCCCTGCAGTCACCATCCACCTGGTGGGACCGACAGAAGACTCAGGCTTCCCGCTGGACCATGTGGCTCCCCCACATACATCAGCCTCAACAGAAGACTCCCCCCCAACCCTGGGCCTGCAAAGACCTCTGCAGAGCCAGCAGGCTACCTGCCTCTCCTGGGACTCTGCAGAGAGCAGCCCTCAAGAGCCTCAGCTGGAGGGAGGAAGGACAGGTGCATCTGCTCACCTGCCAGGCCAGGCTGAGCTCCTCCAGGCTGCAGGCCACAGAGCTGTCCCACAACATCAGATCATTGCCTGCTTCATTGTCGTTGGTGCCCAGAAGGCCAGCGGATATGCCTGTGGGGAGGAGGGAAGCTGAGGAGGTCCTGAAAGCCCATGATCCTCCCCCAGGGGACCTGTATGAGAGATGAGCCTGAGGCACACCAAGGAGTGGTAGAATCCCGCCACCTCCACCTCGGACTCCCAGAGCCCAAGGCTGTAGCTCCAAACCCTCATCAGAGGAGGGGGGAGAGAGCACAGGGACTGAGGACAGCGTGTGTCCCCACATCCCCTCCCCATGTCCTCAGCTCAAGTGGCCGGAATCCAGGCCCACCCTTTGTGTTCCTTGACAGACGGACCACAGAAGGGCCAACTCCACCCTGGAGCCGCCTCAGTGCCATCATCTCAACCACAGTCGCGGCCTACAGCCCAGGGACCTGTCACACTGAAAGCTGAGAATGGTGCATCCCAAAGAAGCTCTTGGTGGGGCCAACCCCGCCGGGGCCCAGAGTCAGGCTGCAGAGGCCGCTGGGCACATCGTGGGAGATGAAAACCCCGTCCTCTGTGGCCAGCTCAATCCTGGGGACGTCCCTCCTTGCCATGGCAGGAGGCAGCTGGAGGTCTGGCCAGCTCTCCCCCGGCAGGAGGAGTTGTACAGCCTGTGGGCCAGAAAGGGTGGGCAGGAGGGCTGACCCACAGAGGACAAGCTCGAAACGGCCATCCCCCGCAGGCGACCTGCCACAGGCACAGGTCTCTGGGAGAAGCTCGGGCCTCTCCTCCTCCCCTGAAGGCTGGGGTAGAAGATGAGGATCATGTGCATCAGCTCCACAGTCAGGGCCGTGAGGCCCGACCCTGTCTGACTCAGCATCGGGGAGAATGTGTTGTGAGCAAAGTCTTGGACCAGAAGGATGCTGCCACACTGGGCACTGAGGTCCCACACCAGCCGTCAAAAGTCACCACGTGCTGGGCCCTGGCCACCAGGGCATGGTCTGGGGGAGACCCCTGACCGGCGAGTCTGAACTCAATTAGTGCTCTTCCAGCTGTAATGGGAGGTCTGCCTTCTGCTCCAGCAGAGCCCACAGCGCGGGGAGCAGGCCTGAAGCCCTAAAGTGCCCACTATACTCCTCTGCTGGGCCAGGCCTTATATTCTGGACAAAGCAGGAGACGCAGCCTCAGCCCTAGGCCCATAGGACCTTGGGAAGTCCAGTAAGCTCTTGGCCTGGCACTGTGATGCATGAGCCTCTGGAGGCTTCCCTGTGTCCCCACAGTACCTGCCCCCGCATGGCCCTGCTGCTGTACCCGTGAAGCAGGGGCTCCCAGGGAGGAGGGCGGCACAGCCTGGGGCAGGACTGACTCCCAGGGACCCTGCAGTAGGCAGCATCTGAGCTGGTAGAGACTCGACCAGCACGCTGCCCCTGGACAGCTCTCGGAGCAGCCACAGCAGCTTCTCCACTAGGTAGCTGGTCACCCGGGCCACATCCAGGGGCTCATCCCCCCCCAGGCAGCAGTGGCAGCGTCACCACCCCTGAGTTTCTACAGGGAATGCACAGGACAAGTCGCTGTGCCTGGCTGAGCCTTGCTTCCTTTGGCTGCAGAGGGGGAGCTCCCAGGTCTGCTGGAAGAGCTCTGCCATGGAAAGCATGAGGGTGCCTCTCGGGGAGGGGCTGTCCTTGTTCTAGGAAAGCCCGTAATGAGGTGGAGGACAACAGAAGCCGGCATGACAGAAGAGGTGGGGGGTGAAGCTGGGACAGAAACAAGCTGCCCTATTTTGAGGACTCTAATGTCATGCCTGATTTGCCCCCTGCGTCTTGGGCAGCATGGGGCGTGTGTGTGGCGATGCTGAGGACAGGAGCTGGAAGGTGTAGGAAATAGTTTTGTTTTTTGAGACAGAATCTCATTCTGTTTCCCAGGCTCAAGTATAGTGGTACTATCTTGACACTGTGACCTCTGCCTGCTGGGTTTCAGTGATTCTCCTGTCTCAGCCCCTGGAGTAGCTGGAACTACATGCACTCACTGCCATGCCCGGCTAATGTTTGTATTTTTAGTAGAGTCAGGGTTTCACCATGTTTGCTAGGCTGGTCTCGAACTCCCGACCTCAAGTGATCTGCCCAAAGTGGTAGGATTACAGGCATGAGCCCCTGTGCCCAACAGGTCTAGGAAATTTCTACAGTTGAGGGAAGAACTGGAACTTTCTCAATACGTAGAGTAAGGTCAAGCCTGTGAGATCTTGAATGATCAGGGAGATCTTGGCTCACATGCGGATGGAGTGGGAAGAGGAACATTGCACACACTGTTGTTGATGGGCCGGTGGAAGGGGTGCAGGGGCAGGTGGCCTCACTTACCTTCTAGGGAGCCCAGAGGCCCTGTAGCTAAAGGCACGAAGCAGCCTCCACGCCCTCCCTGCCAGTTGAATCCATTTTTGGGGGCACCCACCAGATCCCACTCACCTGGTAGGCGAATAACCAGGCAGGTGATTCTTCAACCAAGCCAAAGCTCTGCCCTGCGAGCTCTTCCCTTCCTCAGCCTACATGCTGAGCACAAGGTGGCAGGAGCAGGAACTTGTATTTACCTGGAGCCTCTCCCCATGATACAGGTTTAGTCCCTATTCTACAGCTGTGGAAACTAAGGCACACAGAGCCGATGCAGAGGAATCCCAGATAGAGGCAAAGCTGGAGTCTAGACGCTCTGCAAGGCCACCAGCATGGAAAAGGGGGCTGCCCCACTGCCTGGAGCCCGGTTCCTGGTGGGCTTCATGCCTGTGAGGGGAAAAGGATACTGGGTCCCCAGGCCCCTGCTCCAGACTGGGTTCCCCACTTCTATCCACCACCCCCGTGTTCTCAACACAGGGACCACAGGGGCCTTATGAAGTGAAAGGGTGATCACACCTGGCTTCTGCTTCCTAGGACAGAGCAGAAGCCAGAGTCCTTCCCCCCAACCCCCCCAGCCTTGGGACCTCCCAGTCCCTCCCAGTCCCTCCCAGTTGCATCAGCCCCACCACCTTGCTATTCAAACAGGCCAGGCATGTTGGTTCATGCCCGTAATCCCAACACTGAGTCTCTGGAGCCCAGGATTTTGAGACCAGCCTGGCTAATATAGTGAAACCCCATCTCTACTAAAAATACAAAAATTAGCCAGGTATGGTGGCAAATGCCTGTAATCCTAGCTACTTGGGAGGCTGAGGCAGAAGAATCGCTTGAATCTGAGAGGCAGAGGTTGCGGTGAACTGAGATCACACCACAACACGGGGTGACAGAACGAGACTGCATCTCAAAAACAAACAGCCCAGGCACATCCCTCTCCCAGGCCTCTGTGCAGTAGTGCCCCCACCTAGAGCTCTCTTCCCACATGGGCCCCATGGCTCTTGCTCAAACTGTACCTTCTTAAAGCTGGCCATGGTCACACCATAGGATCCCCCGCCCCCTATCTCACCAATGTTCCTTCTCTAGCATTTGCCACATAATGTATGGCTCAGTGGTGGTAAATGATGAGCAGTGGGCCACACCCAGCCCATGGCTGGCTTCTGCACAGCCTGCAAGAAAGAAAGGCTGCTGTGTGTTTAAAAGATTATAAAACGGGCGGGGTGTGGCAGCTCCTGTGTGTAATCCCAACACTTTGGAAGGCCGAGGGGGTTGCATCACCAAAGGTCAGGAGTTTGAGACCAGCCTGGAGTGGCAAAACCCTGTCTCTACTAAAAACGCAAAAAAAAAATTAGCCAGGTGCAGTAGTGCACACACCTGTAGTCCCAGCAACTCGGAAGGCTGAGGCAGGAGAATACTTGAACTCAGGAGGCAGAGGCTGCAATAAGCTGAGATCACACCACTGCACTCTAGACTGGGTGACAGAGGGAGACTCCATCTCAAAAAAAAAATGATTACAAATGGCCTTCTAAAGAGGTGACTCTCGGGCTCTCTGCAGGGAGCGGTGCACACACTACTGTAGGTGATTTCTTGGGCTTCGTTGTCTGTCTCTTGGTAAAACTGAACTTCCTGAAGACAGGGGTCAGCCTCGCCCACTGAACTCCTCTGCAGCCGCTCCCAAAATCCTGCCTGCACTAGGACCGTGCTCACAAGGTCTCTATGGAGTGAGGAAGAAACCACAGCTTCCTCCCCTGCGAAAAGAGGCGTGACGAAACCTCTGTGCAGGGCAGCAGTGTCACAGGAGTCAGTGAGTCAGAGCGTGTCGAAGCACTCAGCACTGCACCTGATACGTGGCACGAATGCCGGATATCCCCCCTCCCAACCCTGCGTTACCTGGCTGCGAGGTCATACAGGTCCAGCCGGGGTTTGCAGAGCCTCTTCAGTGCCCATCAGTTGGCCTCAGCCCAGGACAGCATCTGGTGGGCCACCTGGAGAGGGAGGGGACAGTGAGAGCTATCTCAGTCGTCCTCTACTGCCAGCCATGCCCCATCCTTGCTCTCACTCACCAGCTCCAGGGTGCCTTTCACGGCCCACAGGGCCATCCTGATGGGCCTGGGAGCCCCGTTGCCAGGCATCCCAGGCACCCAGACCTCCAGCTGCCACATGGCCTCCTCCGCCCGCTCCCACCACCCTTCCTCCAGGAACCGCAGCATCACCTCCAAGCAGGCGTCCTTCAGTGTGGCCAGGGGCCTTGCAACGGGCAGCCACCACCCACCGTGAGGCCTCTGGACAGCACAGAGGCCCAGCCCGCGCCTCGAGGAGATGGGGCCTGTTCCTGAGATTAAGATGGTGGGGGGAGTGGGGGAAAAGGAATAGAGCAGCGGGCACTGGAGATTGCAGGCAAGTTGTCATAGCAGACCTGAGCCGCCTCTGCATGGCCTGCTCATAGGTCGTCTGGGAACTTGGACTGGGGGAGGGTTCCCACCAATCCTAGAAGTGATAAGAGGCTCTCTGCACCTGAACTGTTTGCACAAACGTGGTTTATGCTGAACTCCCTGCTTGCCTCCTGACAGTGTGATCTGCGCCAAGCAGCACCTGCCAATGTGGCAGCCCACACTAAACACCCTGGGTGACACAGTGCTGGGACAGCCAAGTGCATCTCATGTGAAGGCACTGGGACTGGTTCCCCCTGGACTCCGCCCCGGCCCCCTTCCGTGCGCCGACACTCCTGCCTCTTCTCACTGTAGTCAATCACAGCCTCGAACAGCACAGTGTGCCGAGTCCTGGAGCACTCTTTCAAATTCACTGCTCTTTGGGTGTCCATGGGACTCTGGCACAGCAGAGAGGATGCGGAGGTGACATTCAACAGCCAGTCAGAGGGACGCCCACCCTGGCACAGGGCAGGGTCTTAGCCCAGGGTGGTGGAGAGGCCACAAGTTCCTAGTCCTGCCAGGAGGGCATTTGGGGCAGCCACTGTGAGCGTTTAACAACCACACGGCCACAGAAACCTCATTGTGGAATCAGAAAAAGACCCTGTGGCAGAGAGCCTCACAAAAACAAGGCTGTACACTCAAAAGAAAGCAGGCGAAAGACTTAAGAAAACTAGGCAGCAGGCATAAGGGATATTAGCTTGGAGACCTTGTAAGAATGAGACAGCAGACCACGAAAAAAGGAAGGTTGAGCCAGGAACGGTGGCTCACAATTATAATCCCAGCTACTTGGGAGGCTGAGGCAAGAGGATCCCTTGGGCCCAGGGGTTCGAGGCTGCAGTGATCTAGGATCATGCCATTGCATAGAAGACCTTGCAAAACAAAAAGCAGGGGGAGAGAGAAAGAGGGGGAAGAGAGGGGGAAAAACATGGGGGAAAGGATGGGAAAGAGGTAGGAAGAGGAAAAGAGAGGGACTAGAGGGAGGGGGAGAAAAAGGAAGAAAAAAATGAGAAAAACATAAACCTTGTGGCCAGGGAATTCCACTGTTAAGAATTTACTCTGCAGAGAGAATGGTGTTCACCACAGAATAATTGTAAGAGAGGAAACCTGGGAAAAACTCAAGAGCACTTCATTATGAAACCATGGACTATTACATGGTCATTCACACTACACGGGAGACGCTGACTTTTTTCAGTGGATACATTAACTCCATGTGCTGCTGATTGTGTGCATAGATCATCTTGGAAAGGAATCATCAAAAAACCCTAACAGTGGTTGGCTTTCGGGAGGGGTTGAAGAGAGGCTTTAAGGCTGCACCAGCTCCAACCAACAGAACTTTTTGCAATAAGGACCATGTTTCAGGGCCATCTGCAGCTGTGGAGCACCTGAAATGTGGCCCACGCAGCCAAAGAACCAAATCATTCATTTTCTTTCATGTTAATTCATTTAGGTTTTTTTTTTTTTTGAGATGGAGTCTCGCTCTGTTGCCCAGGCTGGAGTGAAGTTGTGTGATCTTGACTCACCGCAACCTCTGTCCTCCAGGTTCAAGCAGTTCTCCTGCCTCAGCTTCCCAAGTACATGGGATTACAGGGGCTCACCACCACATCTGGCTACTTTTTGTGTTTTTAGTAGAGATGGGGTTTCACCATGTCGGTCAGGCTGGTCTCAAATTCCTGGCCTCAGGTGAGCCACCTGCCTCGGCCTCCCAAAGTGCTGGGATTACAGGCATGAACCACCATAAACAGCCTCACTTAGATTTCAGTAAACACATATGCCACTGGCTGCCATATGGGAGACTCAGTTCCATACTCTTTCATACCTTTTGAACTCTGAATCATTTAAATGCAGTGCCTATTTTTTTTAGTTGTAGAACTTAATAGAATAGTATTTAGATTGTATTAATCTAAATGAAATCTACTATAGAAGTTAAATTGTACCAGCAAATGCTGTTATATAAAAATATTGCCAAGGGGTGTGTGTGTGTGTGTGTGTGTGTGTGTGTGTGTGTGTATATATATATATATATGTTTTTTTTTTTTTTTTTTTTTTTGAGTCAGAGTCTCGCTCTGCCACCCAGTCTGGAGTGCAGTAGTATGAACTTGGCTCACTGCAACCTCCACCTCCAGGATTCAAGTGGTTCTCCTGCCTCAGCTTCCCGAGTCACTGGGATTACAGGCACGCACCACCTCACCCAGCTCATTTTTGTATTTTTAGTAGAGAAGGCGTTACACCATGTTGGCCAGGATGATCTTGAACTCCTGACCTCAAGTGATCCACCTGCCTCGGACTCCCAAAGTGCTAAGGATTACAGGCATGAGCCAGCATGCCCAGCCGCAAAGGTATATTTTTGAGTAAAAAGAGCAAGGCACAAACAAAAAATAGGGAACAGCTGGGTGTGGTGGCTCATTCCTGTAATCCTAGCACTTTGGAAGGCTGAGATGGGAAGATCGCTGGAGCCCAGGAGGTCAAGGCTGCAGTGAGCCACGTCTGCACCACTGCCCTCCAGCCTGAGTAACAGAGCAAGACCCTGCCTAGAGAAAAACTAAAAATTAAAAAAACAAAACCTAAGCATGACGATTGGGTTTTCATGCTCTTGTATGATATGTGCCTTCCTCAAAACTTGTTACGATATCATCACATCACCCATCTAATGCAAAAAAGAATAAAACCCAGAAACACAAAATATTTGCACATCTATAGTGTTAAGCGTTGTCCTGTGTCTCCTTGAAAGATGCTGAAGCCCTACGCCGCAGGCTCTGTGGATGGGACCTTATTTGGAAATAGGCTCTTCACATGTGATCAAGCTAAACTGAGGTAATGAGGGTGAATCCTAATCCCGTGTGCCTGGTGTCCTTATAAAAAGGGGATGTGTGGACAAAGACACCTACAAATGGAAGACAATGTCAAGACAGAGACAGAAGACCACCTACAAGCCAAGGAACTCTGGAGGCTATGAGAATCCAGGAGCGAGACCTGGGACAGATCCTCCCTCACAGCCTTCACAGGAAAAACAAAAACCCCTTGATTTCAGACTCCTGGCCTCCAGAACTGTGAGAATAAATCTCTGTGGTTGAAGCCACAAAGTTTAGGGTACTTTGTTAAGGCAGCGCTGGGAAATGAATGCAGATTTCTTGGGGCGTGCATCAACACTTCTGCAGGAAATTTGGGACGTGGCATGCTTGAACTTCATTTCATACCTTTCTCTACTCTGAATTCTGTTTTTGAGAGACAGGGTCTCACTCTGTCACCCAGGCTGGAGTGCAGTGGCACAAGCATGGCTCACTGCAGCCTCCACCTCTAGCAATCCTCTTGCCTCAGCCTCCTAAGTAGCTGAGACTACAAGCACATGCCACTATGCTTGGCTAATTTTTAAAAAATGTTTTGTAGAGATGGGGTCTTGCTATGTTGCCCAGGTTTACCTGGAACTCCTAGCCTCAAGTGATCTTCCCATCAACACAGACTTTATAAAACTAAATTTTCTACTGTGAAAAACCCTACTCAGAAAACAAAAACACAAGACAGACAGTGAGAAAATATTTACAAAATACATATGCGATTTTTAAAACTGTATTGAAAATACACAAAGAACTCTTTAAAGGAACACTAAGAAATCTGATAACCCTATTAAAACTGGGTAAATATCTGAACAGACACCCGGCCAAAGAATGTATACAGACAGCAAATAATCAAAAGGGTGCCCAAGATCGTATCTCACTAGGAGACTGCAGATTTCAACAGCACTGAGGTATCACCGCACACCTAATGCAGCTCTCAACACCACCAGCTGCAGGTTGAAGAACAACAGGAACTGTCATTCACTGCTGGTAGAATGCATTAATGGTACCGCCACTTTGAGAGACAGTTTGGAAGTTTTTCTCAAAGATAAACAAGTCTTACCTTACAATCCAACAAATGCGCCCCTAAATTGTATATGTTTAGACAGCTGCTTTGAAAAATTATGTTCAAACAAAATCTGGCATGTAATTACATACAAGCAGCTCTACTCATAATAACCAAAACTTGAAGTAATGAGAACCTGCTTCAACAGATGAATGCGTAATCAACTTGAAGTACAACCATGCAATGGAACGCCGTTCAGCAACAGAAAGGAATGAACTGTCCACCCATGAATAGAAACGAATGAATCTTGTACATGTGCTGCTAAGTGAAGGGTGGCAGTATGAAGAGGCTATACATTATATGACTCCATATGACATTCCGGAAAAGCCACAACTACAGAGATGATAATCAGATCAGTAACTGTCTGGGGTGGGGATCTGAAGTATTCTGTATGATACTTTAGTGCTGGATACCTGATACTATGCATTTGATAAAACCCATAGAATTTTAAAGCCCAAAGCACAAATCACAATCTATACAAATTAAATTATTTAGGATGTGTAAGTATCTAAGGACAAAATACAGAATGTGACCAGGAATCTAACTGTATTACCAATATATGTTGCAAGTGGTGGGCCAAAGGTGCTGACCTAAGTCATTTAGGAAATGAGTAGCATCCACAGACTAAAAGCAAATTTGAACAGCCAGATGAAGAGACGCACAGGGTGAGGCATGTGGAGTGGGTACAGTGGACTCCATTTTATAAAGTTATTTCCCACAGGGGTAATAGTTAACTTTGAAACAGCTGTATCTGTAAAACAAAAATAATAATAATAATAACCCCAGTTTTTCTCTATACTCTCAACATTTCATTTCTGACAACAAACTGGGGGGGGGGGGAAGGGAGGCTGTTGCCCACACCAATCAATTTTCCAACTCTCTAGACAACAACTGGGTGTCCTATAATTCAATTATGACACTAATTACCTGGAGTTAGTACAGACCCTACAGGTTAAGGCTTAGGAACACCAGACTGTCCCCAACCTTAGAGGCCAATCACAAGTAGTGAATCCCCAGTTTACCCAAACTTCTATATGACTTGGCTAGAAACTAGGGTTCCTCAGCTCTGATAACCTGCTACAATGGTTCATGAAACTCAGGGAAACACTTACTTATGTTTACTAGTTATGATGATCTCAATGTCTGCATACCCCCCAAATTCCTAAGTTGAAACATAATCCCCAAAACGCTAGTATTAAGAGGTAACTGAGAGGTGATTGGATCATGAGGGTGCTGCCCTCATGAATGAAACCAGTGCTCTTGTAAGAGAGTCTAGGAGCCTGTTTCCCTATTCTGCCATGTCAGGACATGGCTACAAGGCACTGTCTATGAGAGATGAGCCCTCACTAGACATCGAATCTGTCAGCCTTGATCTGGGACTTTCCAGATTCCAAATTTTAGATGTTTTTATGTAGACATGATTGATTATTAACTCAATCTCCAGTCCCTTCACACCCTCAAAGGATTGCATGTGAAGCTTAAAGTTACAAGCTTCTTATCATGGCTTGGTCTTTCTCATGACCATCCCCCATCCTGAAACCATCCAGGAACCCACAGAGGGTCCTTATTAGAACAGAAGACATTCCTAACACACAGGAGATTCCAAGGGATTTAGGAACTCTACGTCAGGAACCAGGGTCAAAGAACAAACATTAGAACACAAGATGCTACTAATACCCCTACTGTTCAGGAAATTGTAGAAGTTTTAGGAGCTCTGTGCCAGGAACTGGAGACAGAGACCAAACATATATTTCTTATTAAGTCTCAATCTGGAATCCGGATCAAGAATGAATTCCTTGTCCCCAGTGCAACAGGGGGATGAAATAAATGGCAGATAGTGGGAGCCAGGTTCCTCACTGCTGAGTGAGAAGTTACAGATAAAACATGGGGGAAGCCTAGAATGAGCTCTGTGATGATGAATGAAGAGTCTACTGACGGGAGACATAAGTATAAACTCACATCTAGCTTCGTATATACACAGATGGTTCCACGTGGAAACCTGTATAATTAAGTTGGTACATGTAAGTTAGAATACACAGATATTGCTTTGCACTGTCAGCTGTGAGGGTCATGATGTAATGAACACATTTAATGGCTGGAAGTAAGTTTTTAATACCATTCTCTAACAACAGAAATCAGGGCTCTTTGAAGAAATGGCTGAAACTAAGACTGGAACAGAAAAATATATGAGCCAGGAGACCTTTGATAACAGAAATTGAAAAAAAGAAACAAAAACCCAGGAAGTTATGTCAAAGGAGCCAGTGGAAAGAGCTCCCAATAGCCATGAGTATAAACGAAGAACAACAAAATACTGTAGAATGGATAACGACCAAAAGATTAAAGTAACTCTCTGAGTGTCCATACCGGTATAAACCAATGATTACATAGATACACAGATGGGCTGAATAGAAATTTCCTATACAGAAGAATTCCTAATACCTGATACAGACATTCAGCCATCAAGGACATGCGGCTAACTCACCACTCCTTAAGTGTGGGCTCTGCATGGTGACTTCTTCCAAAAGCATACATACAATATAGACATGGGAAAAAAGTAATTTCACAGTGAGAAACCTGAAAACACTACCTCACCCAGGTGATAAAAGTTAACATTAATGGTGATAATATATCTTGAGAGCATGAAGTGACTACAATAGCACTTGCAAACCGAAACTACAATTCAAAGACCCTTCCCCCAACCATGTGTATAGACTCCCTCCTCTTCCCCAGGGGACACCAAAGCTAACCTGGAAGACTGGTTCCGGCCTTGATGGGAAATGGGTGGTCAGACATGCCTCATTTTGCCCTTCTCCCTTTTGGAATTCAGGAAAAGCCAATCAGCATTTAACATCAACACAGACCTTAAATCTGTAAGAAACATTCACAATCTATTCTCTCTGAAACCTGCTACCTGGAGGCTCCATCTGCATGATAAAACTTTGGTCTGCATAACCCCTTATCATAACCCAGATGCAGCTTTCTATTGACAATAACTCCTTCAACCAATTGCCAATCAGAAAACTGTAAATCTACCAATAACCTAAAAGCCCCTCTTCACCCTGACCCACTGGGTTGTTGCACCTTTCTGGACTGAACCAATATATAACTTAAATACATTTGATTGATATATACTATCTCCCTAAAATTACAGAAGCAAGCTGCATCCCAGGTTCTCCAGAGGCTTCCCAGAGCTTATAAAACCTAAAGCCTAAAGCCTAAACCCTAACCCCTACCACAACCCTAACAGCTAACCCCTAGCCCTAACCCTGCCCCTGACCCTAACCCCCTAAAATCCTAACCCTAACCCTAGCCTAAACCTAACCTTAACCCCAACCACAAACACAAACCAAACCCTAAACCTAACCCTAAAACCCAACCCTAACAATAAATCCTAACCCTAATCCCTAATCCTAAGCCTAAGGCAACACTAACCATAGCCCTAACCTCTAACCCCAACCTGAACCCAAAACATCTAACCCTAACCTTAAACCCTAACACTAAACCCTAAACCCTAATACTAGACCTAGCACTAACCCTAAACCTAACCCCTAAAAATATCCCGCTAGCCCTCTATCCCTAACCCAACGCTAATTCCCAACCCTAACCGTAACCCTCTAACCCTAACCCTAAACCCCTGACCCTGACACTCACCCCCACCCCGGATATTACCCTCACACTTACCCCCCATCTCAATCCAAACCCAAACCCAACCCCAAGCCCTAACCCTAACCCTAAACCCTAACACTAACCCTAACACTAAAACCCTAACCCTAAACCTAAACATAACCCCAAGCCTAACCCCTAACCCGAACCCTAACCCTAACAACCCTAACCCCCAAACCCTAACACCTAACACTAACCCTAACCCTAAAACCCTAACTCTAATCCTAACCTTAACCCTACCTAACCCTAACCCCTATCGTAACCCTAACCCCTAACCCTAACCCCTAACCCTAGCCCTAATCCTAGCCCTAAACCCAAACATAACCCCAAGCCCAACCCTAACTTCTAACCCTAAACCCTAACCCCTAACCCTAACCTTAGCCCTAAAACCCTAACCCTAAAACACTAACCTTAACCCTAACCCTTACTCTAACCCCTAACCTTAACCATAACCCCTAACTCCTAACCTTAACCCTAATCCTCACCCCAACATTCACCCTAAACGCTAACCCTACATGCAACCCTAACCCTAACCACACTACACACACAAGGACACACTAGTTCATATACTTGCTCGTCACTTACACTCACACATACTCAGACACACTCACAGAGGCATAGGCATGCCCACACTGAAATTTATTTCAGACTCCAAAGAACAAATAAGCGATAAACATATGAAAGCAAAGCATGCTTAACTTGACCAACACTCAAGGAAGTGCGAATTAAAACAACATGGAAATAAGTATCTTTGCCTGACTATGGCAAAGATTAAAAGGCTGATAATGTTTACTGCTGATGAAGATTACAGGCATTCTCTCATTGATCCTAAGTCCTAGCTATGACCTGAACCCACCCTTCCCTCTCATTCCTCACCTAAGTTTTCTCTCTGCTGAACTTTATCCTCCAAATTTTATCTCTTCACACCCTAAATACTAAGCTATCCTATACCCAATCCCATCCCCAATGTAATACACTAGTACACAGAGCTACAAGGACAGAGAGGTATATCAGTGTCTAGTGCAATTATAGATTTAATAACACTCAAGAAAATAATGGTAAATTGCTATGGGCACATCTTTAACAGATTACACACCATGATCGATGAATCCTTTACTCAGAAAACCGAGGTGGTTTTGCATCTGAAACTCATACCTGCACATACATCGAATAAACAGAATGAAGAAAGAAACACATACTGATCTCCCTAGATGCAGGAAATACTTTAAACCAAGTCCAACACCATTTAATCACAAAACACCCAACAAACTCAGGCTAGGAATTTTCTTAACATGACAAATGTCCTTTATGCCAAACCCATAACTGGCACCATTTCCACTGTCAGGGCCCAATGCATTACTCCTAAGATCAGGAATACAGAACCAACGCTCATTTTCATCACCTGTATCCAACCCTGTACTAGAAGTTCTATCCAGGAAAATTATGAAAGAAAAAGAGGTAAAGGCTGGGCACAATGGCTCATGTCTGTAGTCCTAGCACTTTGGAGGGCTGAGGCAGGCAGATCATGTGAGGTCAGGAATTCAAGACCAGCCTGGCCAACATGGTGAAACCCCGTGTCTAATAAAAATACAAAAATTAGGTGGGCATGGTGCTCCATGCCTACAGTTCCAGCACTCCAGAGGCTGAGGTGGTAAGATCACTTAAACCTAGGAGGTGGAGGTTTCAGTGAGCCAAGATGCACCACTGCACTCCAGCCTGGGCAACACAGTGAGACTCTCAAAAAGAAAAGAAAAAGAAATAAAAAGCATTCGTATATGTAAGGAAACAGTAACATTGTCTATTCACACATCACATGACATGATATAGAAAATCATGAACCACCCAAATATTATTAAAACTAGGAAATAAACTCAGCAACCTTCCAGCGCTAAATGTCAATACACAAAAATCTGCTTTATTTCTAGACACTACCAATAAACAATATCAGAATGTAATTATGAAAACAATTCCAGGCTGGGCACGGTTGTTCACACCTGTTATCCCAGCAGCTGGGGAGGCTGAGGCAGAAAGATTGCTTGAACCCAGTTCAGCCTGGGCAACACAGAGACCCCTGTCTCCACAAAAAAATTTAAAAATTAGCTGGGTATGGTGGTACGGGCCATTAGTCCTAATTACCCATGAGACTGAGGAGGGAAAATTGCCTGGGCCCAGGAGGTCAGTGCTGCAGTGAGCCACGTACACACCACTACACTCCAGCCTGGGTGATAAAGTGAGACCATGTGTCAAGAAAATAAAATATTTCCCTTTTTAAAAATCAGTAGGTGGGGCATGGTGGCTCACACCTGTAATTCCGGTGCTTTGGGAGGCCAAGGAGGGAGTATTACTTGAGGCAAGGATGTTAAGGCCAGCCTGGGCAAGATAGCAAGACCCGCTCTGTTCAGAAAAGAAAAAGTCAGCAGGGTGTGATGGTGTGCAGCTGTGGTCCCAGCTACTTGGGAGGCTGAGGCGGGAAAATCACTTCAACCCAGGAGACAGAGGCTACAGAGAGCCATGATTGTGCCACTGTGCTCCAGCCTGAGAGACAGAGTGAGACTGTCTCCAAAAAAAAAAATTCATCAGCTGGGCACAGTGGCTCACACCTGTAATCCCAGCACTCTGGGAGGCCAAAGCGGGCAAATCACGAGGTCAGGAGTTCGAGACCAGCTTGAGCAACATGGTGAAACCCCATCTCTACTAAAAATACAAAAACTAGCCAGCGTGGTGGCACGCGCCTGTAATAACAGCTACTGAGGAGGCCGAAGCAGGAGAACTGCTTGAACCCGGGAAGCGGAGGTTGCAGTGAACCAAGATCATACCACTGCATTCCAGCCTGGGGGAGCGAGAGCCATCTCAAAAAAAAAAAAAAAAAAAACTTCATCATACAAGTGTGGGTTTATTTTTCGACTCTAGAATTCAGTTCCACTGATCTACACATGCATCCTTACGACAGCATCATGCTGTTTTAATTACCATTGCATTGTAAGATTTGAAATCTGGAAATATGAGCCTCCAAGCCTCCTCAAAACCAAACCCAGGATAAAGAACTTCTAGACCAAGAGGTAATCCAAACAAAGCAGCCTAGTATTCTAACTCAGCTGCAGAGAGTATACTCACTCTAATATGACTCAAACCATAAGCCTTTTTATGGCTTGGCCATGGATGCAAAAGGCATCCCCTAAGAGGGTGGAGAAGAGGCAACCCCCATATCCAAAGACAGCAAAGGAGAAAAAAGGCAGGAGGCAGTGAGCAAGGCCAACAACCAGAGACAAGGGTCCCTACGAGCTGAGGCCCTTTAGTATTTAGACCCAGACAAACCCCCGAGAACTGGCAGGATGACAGCCATAAATGGGGGACCCAAGGAAACCACATTTCTGCTCAAATTACTACAAGTTCCCAGGCACAAACCTGATGTTCTGTATATATCAAATTGGCAAAAGGACAATTTCTACAGCTTCTGTGGGAGAGTATGGAAGGTCCTATCAAACTTTTAGATAATAAAGGAATGGGCAGTTTGTCTTCATGCCAGCGGAATCTGCAGAAAACTCCTTGGAGGGGAGATTCATGGCAGCTCATGGTAGCTTATTTTGCAAGGGCAGGGGTGGGGGGGCTCTGCTTTAATCAGATAAAGGAAGTTCACATAAGATTTAATTTTTCATCTTCTGTATCTCAAATGTTTTCATTTAAATAATCTTCCTAGCAGCTATTTGTGTCTAATGGGTCCCCATACATTCATCTTTGAAGGACTCCTGGTCCCTCCTTTTTAGGTGATTATGAATAGAGCTGCTGTATGTAACTGCATACTAGTTTTTGTTTGGAAATAACTTCAAATCAGTTGACTAAATACTTAGGAATGTGATTTTCGGATTGTAAGATGATTCTTGCTTAGCTCTGAAAATAACTGCCAAACTTCTTGTAGTAAAGAAAAAGTAATTATCTCTCTATCCTTTCTGAGTTCTTAGCTGGGACCCCCTCTAACAAATGACAGATTAATAAGAAACATATTAATACAAAGGAGAAAGAAATTGGAAACATATGAATCAACAGATAAAAGTTTCCATTACTCTGGGAAATAATGATATAAAATTAAGATTATAGTCATGCTAATTTCACCTATAAAATGAGGAATAAAATATCTTCAAATTTTGTCTCTGTAACACATGAAGCTGTATTTTCAGTAAATATATCTAATTTACCAAACGTAGCCACTGACTTGACTCTTATACATTCTGATGATGTAAGCCATATAGAAATTCCATCTAAAATGGTTTTAAGCAACACGCAGTATTAATAGTTGGCATTTAAAAAATCACCATTCTGTTCTAGCTTTTAAAACAGATTCAAAAATTTGGCTTAGAACAATTTCATCTAAATTTCGAAGAGATCTTGATGTGAATGTATGAATATATAATTTTTTAAACAATACTAAGAGTATGGAAAGGACTCACCACCACCCCATGCACCCCAATGAGGGCCTCTACTGCTAGCTAGCTGTGGGGTAAGGGGTATGGCCAGCACAAGCCCCAACCACACTACCCACATTACACCATCAATCTTGCTCTAGGCGCCATGCCCACTGACAAGGAAGCCTTGGAAAGACTAATGTAAGCAACCTAATCCCAGCACTTTGGGAGGCTAAGGCAGGATGAGAGCTTGAACCCTGAAGTTCTAGACCAGCCTCAACAACATAGACAGAGCTCATCTCTACAAAACAAAACAAAGAAAGAAAGAAGCAAACAAACAAACAAGCTGTGCATGGTGGCTTGTGCCTGCAGTCCTAGCTATTTGGGAGGCTGAGGTGGGAGGATTGCTGGAGTCCAGGAGGTCAAGGCTGCTGTAAGCTGTGATCATGCCACTGTACTCCAGCCTGGGTGACAGCAAAACCCTCTCTCTTAAATAAATAAATTTAAATAAGATGACCCCAGGACCATATGGGTTCACAGCTGAGTGTTAACTTACCTTTAACAAATTCTGGCTGGGCTCAGTGGCTCACGCCTAATCCGAGCAATTTGGGAGGCCAAGGTGGGCAGATCACGAGGTCGGGAGATCGAGACCATCCTGGCCAACATGGTAAAACCCCGTGTCTACTAAAAATACAAAAAGTAGCTGGGTGTGGTGGTGTGCGCCTGTTCAGGTGACTGAGGCAGGAGAATCACTTGCACACGGGAGGTGGAGATTGCTGTGAGCGGAGATCCGCCACTGCACTCCAGCCTGGTGACAGAGCAAGACTCTGTCTCAAGAAAAAATCTGATTTAAAATGGTCAGGGTCAAGGAAGGAAAGGAAGAGTGACTTTCTTCAATTAATTTTAGGGCATAATATCAAAGCTTGATATAGTTAATGTATCTGTTCTCAGGTAGGATGTCCATATGTGCAAAGCAGACGTTATTTTATGTCCCATTACAAATACACTGCCCATTAAACTGACTTTCTCAAAAGAAAAACTTCCACCAGAGCCACAAAATGAAATTTTAAAAAATTCTGGTTCGCTTAAAATAATATATTTAAATTTCAACAATGTTGCAAGTCTTAATGTGCCTACCGTTTTGTTTCTAAGGTTTTTTTGTTTTTGTTTTTGTTTTGTCTTTTTTTGTTTTTTGGTGTTGGGGTCTGGCTCTGTCACCCAGGCTGGAGCGCAGCGGCGCGAGGTAAAAGTGCCGACTTTTCCATTTTCCTGTGTGGTTTCAACTACGTTAACACATGAGCCGTAAACACCGAGCGCTGATCACGGTGAGCCGTAAACACCGAGCACTGATTAAACAACGAGGGCTGCTCCCGGGCGCCGTAAACACCGAGCGCTGCTCCCGGTGAGCTGTTAAACACCGAGCACTGATTAAACACCGAGCGCTGCTCCTGGTGAGCCGTTAAACACCGAGCGCTGCTCCCGGTGGACCGTAAACACCGAGCACTGATTAAACACCGAGCGCTGCTCCGGGTGAACCGTAAACACCGAGCACTGATTAAACAACGAGGGCTGCTCCCGGTGAGCCGTAAACACCGAGCGCTGCTCCCGGTGGACCGTAAACACCGAGCACTCATTAAACACCGAGCGCTGCTCCCGGTGAGCCGTAAACACCGAGCGCTCATCCCGGTGAACCGTAAACACCGAGCACTGATTAAACACCGAGGGCTGCTCCCGGGCGCCGTAAACACCGAGCACTCATTAAACACCGAGGGCTGCTCCCGGTGAGCCGTAAACACCGAGCGCTGCTCCCGGTGAACCGTAAACACCGAGCACTCATTAAACACCGAGGGCTGCTCCCGGGCGCCGTGAACACCGAGCGCTGATCCCGGTGAGCCGTAAACACCGAGCACTCATTAAACACCGAGGGCTGCTCCCGGGCGCCGTAAACACCGAGCGCTGCTCCCGGTGAGCCGTTAAACACCGAGCACTGATTAAACACCGAGCGCTGCTCCCGGTGAGCCGTAAACACCGAGCGCTCATCCCGGTGGACCGTAAACACCGAGCGCTCATCCCGGTGAACCGTAAACACCGAGCACTGATTAAACACCGAGGGCTGATCCCGGTGAGCCGTAAACACCGAGCGCTGCTCCCGGTGAGCCGTTAAACACCGAGCACTGATTAAACACCGAGCGCTGCTCCCGGTGAGCCGTAAACACCGAGCGCTGATCCCGGTGAACCGTAAACACCGAGCACTGATTAAACACCGAGGGCTGATCCCGGTGAGCCGTAAACACCGAGCGCTGCTCCCGGTGAGCCGTTAAACACCGAGCACTGATTAAACACCGAGCGCTGCTCCCGGTGAGCCGTAAACACCGAGCGCTGATCCCGGTGAACCGTAAACACCGAGCACTGATTAAACACCGAGGGCTGCTCCCGGGCGCCGGTTTCCTCGGTCTCCGCCTGGGGCGCCCCCGTCCCGACCTCCTCACGGCGTCTCCGCGTTCCTCCTCCTCTCCCGGTACCAGGGTCTCTCCCCCAGAAACAAACTCACCGCCATCGCCGCTCCCCGGCCTGCGCTGGGGTGACCTGCCCAGGCCTCCGTGAGGGGACGCTTTCATTCACATAAAGTGAGGTCCCGCCACCAACCGGAAACACGGACGCGCTCCCGCCGCCGCCGCCGCAGTCAGCGGGGACGGGAAGCCGTTTCCTCACCTTCGCCTCGGGGCCCAGGTGTCCGGAGCTGCAGCAGCGTCCGCCTGTCCTCACGGTGGACGCGCGCCCAGGAATCCCAGGCCACCCGAAGCCGCGGCCTCTCCCGAGCGGATCCGGAAGAGAAGCTCCCTCCTCGCCTTAAACGCCGCGCGACTACGCCCCCGTGCGGATCAGACTGGTTCGCGCGTGCGGCGCTCCGGGTTTAGCAGGGGGCCGGGCGCCCCCTCGCGGCAGCCCTCGGGAATCTCTGAAATTCAGCCTCCGGAGATTCCAGGCCCTGATTTTGGAAGTTTCAGCTTAAATCGAGCCCACCATCACATGCCTTGATCGGAAAGGATGTAGATTTTTTTAATGTAAAGAAGACGGACAGTAGACAAGAGTCAATTGATTTTCTTTCTCTTTTCTTTTTTTAGAGACAGGGTCTTGCTCTGTCACCCAGGATGGAGAACAGTGGCGCAATCTTGTCTCACTGCAGCCTCTGCCTCCAGGGCTCAAGCGATCCTCCTGCCTCGGCCTCCCAAGCTCTGGGATTACAGGCAAGAATCACCGCGCCTGGCCCCAGCTCAGCAGTAATGTATAGGAATAATTTGAACGGAATGAATTAAATTTTGGGGGTGCTACTGTAAATGGTATTCTTTAAAATTTCAATTCATTGAGTATAACTCTAAAAACAGACATACAAATATGCATTCTGGAAACTTTGATTCATGGTTGAGAGGAATAAAAAACATATAAATAAATGCAAAGATATTCCTTGTTTAGGAGCAGTACACTTATTGTTAGCTTTACCACAAAGCTAAAGTAATGAAGAGTGATACTGGTGAAGGAATAGGCAAAAAGATAAATAGAACACAATAGAGAACCCAGAAGACCCGAGTAAATACAGTTAACTGATTTTGTCACGGGGCAAAGGCAATTCAATGGGGAAAGAAAAGTCTACTCCACGAATGGCGACGGAACAACAGAAAGCATAGTAGGGGAAAGAATATAGACACAAACTTCATGGCTCAACCAAAAATCACTTAAGATAATCCGTATACTTATATTTCCAAATATAAAATTGCAAAAGTTATAGAAGGAAATCTACATGGATTTGGGCTGGTGATAAATTTTTAGATACAATACCAAAAGCTAGTCACTAAAAGAAAAAAATCGATAGCATGGATTTTATTAAAATTTGAAATGTATACTCCGTGAAATATCCTGTTAAGAGAATAAAAAACCAAGCCACAGACTGAGAGGAAATATTTATAAAACAAACCAGAAAAAGACTTGTATAGAAAATATAAAAAGAAATTCTAATGCTCAACAAGACAACACAATTAAAAGGTAGACACCTTGCCAAAAAAGATATACAGACAGCAAACAAGTATCCAAAAGAATGCTCATGGCACTTGTCATGAGGGAAAAGCAAATTAATGGGGCAATGAGGTACCATAGAACATCTACTGAAATGACTAAAATCTTTTTTAATGCAATAAAAATTACAACAGGAGTCTGGGCACAGTGCTTCATGCCTATAATCACAGCACTTTGGGAAGCCAAATCAGGAGGATCGCTTGAGGCCAGGAGTTCAAGACCAGCCTGGGGAACATAGTAAGACCCCCCCCCCCCCACCTTCTCTAGCAAAAAAAAAAAAACAAATAGCCAGCCCTGGTGGCACATACCTGTAAAAGGTGGTAGGATTACTTGATCCAGGGAGATAGAGGCAGCAGTGAGCAGTGTTTGTGCCACTGCACTCAGCCTGGGCCACAGATTAAGACTCTGTCTCAATCAATCAATTTAAAATAAATTGCAACGGGAACTCTCATTCATTGCTAGTGGGATGCATTATACAGCTACTTCAGAAAACAATTTGGCAGTTTTTATCAAAGTTAAACATGCTCTCACCATAGAAGCCAACAATTGCACTCCTAGGTTTTGGGTTTTTTTGGTGGGGGGGTTGGTTTCGGTTTTGGTTTTTGAGAAAAGAGTCTTGCTCTGTCGCCCAGGCTGGAAGGCAGTGGTGCAATCTGGGCTCACTGCAACCTCCACCTTCCGGGTTCAAGCAACTCTCTGCCTCAGCCTCTCAAGTAGCTGAGACTACAGGAGTGCACCTGTACAATTTTTTGTATTTTAGTAGAGATGGGATTTCACCGTGTTGCCCAAGCTGATCTCAAGCTCCTGAGCTCAGGCATTCCACCTGCCTCAGCCTCCTAAAGTGCTAGGATTGCAGGTGTGAGCCACCACACCCCGCCAACTACTAGGTATTTACATAACCACTTTATAAACTTAAGTCCAAACAAAAGCCATTGTGCAATTATGTACTGTTGATCTCTTCATAACGGCCAAATACTTTAAGGGGTCAGGATGACCTTCAATAGGTGAATGAATAACAAAGTTAAGTATATCCATGCAGGCTGGGCGCGGTGGCTCACGCCTGTAATCCCAGCACTTTGGGAGGCTGAGGCGGGCAGATCACGAGGTCAAGAGATCGAGACCATTCTGGCCGACATGCTGAAACCCCATCTCTACTAAAAATACAAAACTTAGCTGGGCATGGTGGCATGTGCCTGTAGTCCCAGCTACTCGGGAGGCTGAGGCAGGAGTATTGCTTGAACCCGGGGGGCGGAGGTTGCAGTGAGCCGAGATCGCGCCACTGCACTCCAGCCTGGCGCCTGGCGACAGAGCAAGACTCTGTCTCAAAAAAAAAAAGAAAAGTACATCCATGCAATGGAATGCTATTCATCAAGAAAAAGGGGTGACCTACAAAGCCATGCAAAGACATAGATGAATCTGATACACATATTGCTAAGTAAAAGAAGCCAGTTTGGGCAGGGTGTGGTGGCTCGCGCCTTCAGCATTTTGAGGCTGGGGTGGGTGAATCAACTGACGTCAGGAGTTGGAGACTAGCCTGACCAACATGGTGAAACCCTGTCTCTACTAAAAAATACAAAAATTAGTTGGGCATGGCGGCGAGTGCCTGTAATCCCAGCTACTCAGGAGGCTGAGGCAGGAGAATCGCCAAACTCTGAAGGCAGAGGTTGCAGTGAGCCGAGATCACGCCATTGCACTCCAGCCTGACCGACAGAGTGCTGCTGCTTCTTCTCTTTTCCATCTCAGAAGAAGAAGATGAAGAAAGGAGAAGGAGAAGGAAGGAGAAGGAAAAGGAAGGAGAAGGAGAAGGAGAAGCAGCCAGTCTGAAGAGATCACATAAGGTATAATCCCATTTCTGTGACATTCTGGAAAACTGCAACCATGCCTCGTTGCAGGCTCAAACTCTGGGCTCAAGCAATCCTCCCACCTCTGCCTCCCAAGTAGCTAGGACTCCAGGCAAGTGCTGCCACATCCAGCTAAATTTTTTTCTTTTTTTTTTTTTTTTTTTGTAGAGACAGGATCTCCCTATGTTCCCCAGGCTAGTCTTGAACTCCTGCACTCAAGTGAACCTCCCAGCTCAGCCTCCCATGTAGCTTGCACTTAAGGCATGGACCACTACACCCAACTAATTATTTTAAAAAATGATAAAGACAGGCCTCAATATGTTGCCCAGACTAATCTCAAACTCCTGGCCTCAGGCAATCCTCCCCACTTGGCCTCGCAAAGTGTTGGGATTACAGGCATAAGCCACTGCACCCCCACCTGATTTTTTAATCAAGTTATTTTTTTTTTGTTGAGTTATATGACTTTTTTTATATGTTTCTGGATATTAACTCAGTTATATGACTTGCAAATATTTTCTTCCATTCTGTAGGTTGCCTTGTCCCTCTGTGGATGGTCTCCTTTGCTACACAGAAGTTTTTAAGTTTGATGTGCTCCCATCTGTCTAATTTTGCTTTGATTGCTTGTGCTTTTGGCGTCATATCCAAGAAGTCATGGCTCGTTTCAATGTCATAAAGATTTTTTTTTCTTGGAGTCCTGTACTTTTAGGTCTTACATTTCAGTCTTTATTTGAGTTAATGATAATGGATAATGCAGGGTGCGGTGGTATTCCACATAATGGAATTATATGGTTTGCATCTGTGTCCCTGTCCAAACCTTATGTTGAAATGCAAGCCCAGTGTTGGAGGTGGGGTCTGCTGGGGGTGATTGGATCATGGAGCAAACTTCTGATGAGTGGTTTAGCACCACCCCTCTTTGGTCTTGTGTAGTGGGATATGGGTAACAGTGTGCAGTATCGCCCCCGCACCTTTCTCTTGTCCTCCTGCTCTCACCATGTGAGTGCTGATTTCCCTTTCTCCTTCCACCAAGAAGCCAAGCAGGTGCCAGCATCATGCTTCCTGTACAGCCTGCAGAACAATGAGCCAATGACATCTATGTTCATTAGAAATTACCCAGTCTCGGGGTGTTTCTTCATAGCAGTGAGAGAATGAACTAATACAGACGCCAATTCCCCCAAGGCTCCCTTATCTCCTTGCAGGAGGCTGTGGCTGCAGCTGACCTGTGAGCCAGGAGAGAGCAGGGGTAGCTTCCCTGTGGGACTTGGGTGCCTCTGTTCTGCAAGTCCTCCTGCCCACTGGCCCCTCCCAGGGCCCACGTCAAGTCACTGTGCAAGAGCAGGTGCGCCCCTGCAGCCTCTGCAGCCCAGCCTGAGTGCACTGCTCCACCTGAGTATCTTTCCCATGACCTAGGAGCACATTGGACTCCCCAGCACAGCGAGAGCCCAATCTCAAGCCACAGGACTTCCCGGTGTTCCCAGGACTGTGGCACAAAGCTAGGGATACCGAGGGGGAGATCTGTGGCCAGCACTTGAACGGGGGAGGAGACCCCACTCTCAGAGCACTGAAAGGGGTGAGACACGTGGGCTCCTGGGCAGCGGGGAGCGAGGCATGCCTCCCTCCAGAGGGCCAGTCCAGAAAGGGAGCGACCTATGCAGCCTCTGCCCGAGGCAGCCCCGCAGCCCAGAACACCTAACGAAAGAAATGCAGGCAGGCGCCAGTGATCACAGGAGGCTCCCCCCAAGGTCCAGGAGCTGGGGAGGGTCCATCGCTCTCTGGTCTCACCACAAAGCAAGCCTGCAAACGCGAAGTACATAAAAGCCTTGCAGCCGGGGGGTTAGCCTTGCAGCCGGGGATTAGCCTGAAAGCCAGGATTAGCTTTGCAGCTGGGGGTTAGCCTTGCAACCGGGGGATTAGCCTTGGAGCCAGAATTAGCCTAGCAGTGGGGGATTAGCCTTGCAGCCAGGGGTTAGCCTTGCAGCCGGGATTAGCCTAGCAGCGGGGGGATTAGCCTTGCAGCCGGGGATTAGTCTGGAAGCCGGGATTAGCCTGGCAGCGAGGGATTAGCCTTGCAGCCAGGGATTAGCCTTGCAGCCGGGGGATTAGCCTGGAAGCCGAGATTAGCCTGCCAGTGAGGGATTAGCCTTGCAGCCGGGGATTAGCCTTGCAGCCGCGGGTTAGCCTTGCAGCGGGGGGATTAGCCTTGCAGCCGGGGATTAGCCTTGCAGCCGGGGATTCGTCTGGAAGCCGGGATTAGCCTGGCAGCGAGGGATTAGCCTTGCAGCCGGGGATTAGCCTGGCAGCGGGGGATTAGCCTTGCAGCCGGGGGTTAGCCTTGCAGCCGGGGATTAGCCTCGAAGCCGGGATTAGCCTGGTAGAAGGGGATTAGCCTCGCAGCCGGGGATTAGCCTTGCAGCCGGGGATTAGCCTTGGAGCCAGGATTAGCCTAGCAGCGGGGAATAGCCTTGCAGCTGGGGGTTAGTCTGGAAGCTGGGATTAGCCTTGCAGCTGGGGGTTAGCCTGGCAGCGGGGGATTAGCCTTGCAGCCGGGGGTTAGCCTTGCAACCGGGGGATTAGCTTCGAAGCCGGGATTAGCCTGGCAGCAGGGGATTAGCCTTGCAGCTGAGGATTAGCCTTGGAGCCGGGGGATTAGCCTTGGAGCCAGGATTAGCCTAGGAGCGGGGAATAGCCTTGCAGCCGGGGGTTAGCCTGGAAGCTGGGATTAGCCTTGCAGCTGGGGGTAGCCTGGCAGCGGGGGATTAGCCTGGCAGAGGGGGGGTTAGCCTTGCAGCCAGGAATTAGCCTTGCAGCCGGGGATTAGCCTGGAAGCCGGGGATTAGCGTTGCAGTCGGGGGTTAGCCTGGCAGCTGCTCTTCTTACGCGCCCTTTATTGGATCACAGCCCTAACTAAACACCAACATTGACCCGCTAATAAAGCACCTGTGAAACCAAGCGCAGTTCCCCACACAGAAGGGTCCTGGACGGAGCCCTGGCCCCCTGACGCAACCAGGAACGAAGCCGCTGACTAGACCCAACTTACAACACAGCTAACGGAACACCAGCCCTCCCGGAGGAGAGTCAGCGCGAGAACTCTGGCAATTCAAAAAGACACCGTGTCCCCTCAGAAGGCCCAGGCCTGCGGAGGGACGTGAGGCGCAGCCCCGACCCCCGGCACAGTCGCAAACACCTGAGCTGGGGGACAACCGAGTGATGAAAACCGCGAAGCTGCGCCTGCGCGCTGGAGGATTCCAGTCGGACGCGCGCAAAAGCCAGGCCCTCCGCGACCTCTTGAGCCCAGAACCGGGCTGTGCCCCTGACTGACAGGCAAGGCTCCGCCCTACTCCCCGCCCCTTTAGCACCTCTTGACTGCCGATTGGCGGGATCGCCTTGGTCTCAGCACTGATTGGCAGCTTGTGCCAACGGAGGGCTACGGGCTGGCGCTTCGCCCTCCACCACGTCTCACCTCCTGAGGGGCTCCGAGAGGACGCCCGGCCACAGTGGACACCGCAGCAGGAGAGCACGGGAGACTGTGAAGAGCACGGGGAGCCCTTGTCGTGCAGCGTGAAACCCTTGTAAACCCTCCGCCCGAGACCTTCATATTTTGGCCTGGAAGACCCCCGATCCCCCTCACCCTGAGAAGCTCCAAATCCTCTCAGCCTCAAGAGACACCAAATCCTGTCACCTTGAGGGACTTTTTTTTTTTTTTTTTTTTTTTTTTTTGAGATGGAGTCTCACACTGTCGCCCGGGCTGGAGTGCAGTGGCACGATCCCAGCTCACTGCAACCCCTTGAGGACTTTAAATCCCCTCAGCATAAAACTCCCAAAGTACCTCAGCTTCAGAGACCCCAAATCCCTTTACCCAGAGGAACACCGAATCTCCTAATGATTAGATCCCCAAATATTCTGAGCCTGAGGAGCCACAATTCCCCCTCACCCTAAAGCACCCCAAACCCCTCAGCCTGAAGAACCCTAAATATCTCACCCAAAGACCAAATTTCTCCAACCTCAGATAACCTAAATACTCAGCCTGAAAACTCAATCCCTTCAGCTTCAAGGACTAAATAACTTCAGTGTCAAAGACCCTAAAGCCCCTTAATGAGAAACCCAAATCTTTACCTGAGACCCAGAATTTCCTCAGCCTCAAAGATCCCAAATTCTTTCATCTGGAGGAACTCCAAATCCCCTTAACCTTTCCAAGCCTCAAAGATCCCAAATCCTTTTCATCCAGAGGAGCCCCAAATCCCCTCAAATCCTGTCAACTTGAGCACCCCAAATTTCTTCAGCCTAAAAGACCCCAAATCTCATTCTGAAAAACCACAAAAACTATCAGCCTGAGGAACCCCAAATCTCAGCCTGAGAGATAGCTGCCCCTTAGAGATGCAGACTGCTTTACTCCTGGATTTTTCCTGAATCCCCAGGTAGAGATCCCCAAATCCTATCTATGAGAAATGTTCATTTTGCCTTGCTGAAACAAAACCCTGCTCCTCAGTCTGACCCAAGTCCCAGCAGTCGGGGGGCCTCAAGTTTGCCTTAGGACTCCTCTGGCTCTCACACCTTAGGACTCCCCCTCAAAAACCCATAGCTACAACCCTCCAGGCCCCTGTGCCACCCTCTTCCCTTCTCCAAATGAGCCAAGCTGCAGCGGAACTGAAAGAACAAAATCCAGCTTACATTAGGTGGTAGTTCATGGCCAGTAGAGACCTTCCCATCCCATAAGTACCCCCAGACCTCCCTGAGGTGCTCAAGAACCTCACCAGGAACCCACATCTTCCTGCTCTGAACACCCCAGCCAAATGAAGAAGACAGAACCTGGTTCTGGGTAGTGGTCAGGGATGCTGCCCCCCTCTTAGCACCTTCTCCTTCCACAGGAGCCTTTGGCTTAGGAGCTGGGAGAATCGGGCCCTTACCACACTTGGAAATGGAACAGAGCCTTCTAGACAGCCCCAGCACCATGAGCCCTGAAAGGTCCCAAGAGGAGAGCCCAGAAGGAGACACAGGGAGAACAGAGCAGAAGCCTATGGTGAGAGGTGGGGGGAGGCGAAGCCGGACTCGTAGCAGGAGCTGGTCTCTGGAGTGCTGCAGACTCCTGGCCTGTACCCCTGGGTGACCCTGTCTGCATGTGCATGAAATAGGGGCAGCGGGTCCTGGCCAGGACATGGGAGAGAAAAGAACACTAGCGTCAGTGACTGCTCTGTGTCAGCAGAGAGCTAGGAAAATGCTCAGTGTCTTCTCAGTTAAACAGGATGCAATCTGGAGAAGAAGGGAAAGTCTTTATGTTTCACAGAGACTCCCAGAGGCCCCAGGCTATGCCCTACACACAGGGTAGAGGAAAAGCACCCACTCGACGTGTACTAGTGAATCACTGATGGAATCTGTTACTTCCTCTAGGTCAAAGATGCCTTCAAAGACATTTCCATATACTTCTCCAAGGAAGAATGGGCAGAGATGGGAGACTGGGAGAAAACTCGCTATAGGAATGTGAAAAGGAACTATAATGCACTGATTACTATAGGTAACAAGAAGTGCTACGCACATACCAGCCTGGGAAACATAAAACAGGTCTTTGGTTCCTATATTATTTCGTTCTCAGGTGGTGGTATCTGTCCACAGTTCCCTTTTGTATGAAGACAAATCTGGAGGGGAAATTTTGTTCTTTTGTGTCAGTGTGGGGCTGAGTGTGGACACTGACCATGCGGAAGTCACATCTTGACCTTGTTCAAGACTCTGCCAGCTCATCAGACTGAGCCGCACTGGCTTTGTGGTCCTTTCCATTGCCACTGCCCTTTGTTCCTCTGCCCAGCTCTTCCCTTTTAGAACAAAATTTTTGCTTAATTTCAGGTCTCAGAGCCACTCGGCCACCTTTCATGTGTCACCGAAGGCAGGCCATCAAACTCCAGGTAGATGACACTGAAGATTCTGATGAAGAATGGACACCTAGGCAGCAAGGTAAGAGGAAAGTAGGATTTTTTATTTTTATTATTTTTGAAACAGAGTCTTGCCCTGTCACCCAGGCTGGAGTACAGTGGTGCAATCTCAGCTCACTGCAGCCTCTGCCTCCTGGGTTCAAGCAGTTCTCCCACCTCAGCCTCTTGAGTAGCTGGGACACGGTGGCGCACACCACGATGAGCCACCATGCGTAGCCCCCAGTAAGATTTAGAGTGACCTCTGGCCAGGCACGGTGGCTCACACCTGAAATCCCAGCACTTTGGGAGGCTAAGGTGGGTGTATCACTTGAGGTCTGGAGTTCGAGACCAGCTTAGCCAACATGATGAAACCCTGTCTCTATTAAACATA
This sequence comes from Ateles fusciceps, assembly GCA_036589455.1. Taxonomy (NCBI): domain Eukaryota; kingdom Metazoa; phylum Chordata; class Mammalia; order Primates; family Atelidae; genus Ateles; species Ateles fusciceps. The sequence continues at coordinate 86,074 of JAZHEH010003205.1, forward strand.
CAAAAAAAAAATTAGCTAGGCGTGGTGGTGGGTGCCCATAATCCCAGATACTCAGGAGGCTGAGGCTGGAGAAGTGAGTGGCTCACTGCAACCTCTGTGTCCTGGGTTCAAGCAATTCTCCTGCCTCAGCCTCCCAAGTTGCTGGGACTACAGGTGCCCACCACCACACCCAGCTAATGAATCTTTATAGTTTTCTACATGTAAGATCATGTCATCTGCAAATAGAGATAATTTTGCTTCTTTCTTTCAATCTGGATGCCTTTTACTTCTTTAGCTTGCCTAATTGCTCTGGCTATCACTTCCAGCACTGTGTTGAAAGAAGGAGCAAGACTGGAAATCCTCACCTTGTTTATGACCTTAGAAGAAAGGCTTTCGTTTTTCATCATCGACTATGATGTTAAAAATGGGCTTTTCTTATGTGACCTTTTACATTGAGGTGATTTCCTTCTATTCCTAGTTTGTTCAATGTGTTTGTCATGAAAGGCTAGTCAATTTACATTTTAAAAATGAATGTAATAGATACTTTATGAATATAGGATGAAACAAAGATGAGGTTTCATCTATTTTTTTAAATCTTAAGAAAATTAGCAATGCCCCAATAGAAGCATAGGCCTTAACGATACCTCAGAAAACATTTTCAAATCACCCTCGGATAATACTTGGAATCATCACTCTCTGGTTCAGAATTCTCTGTCTCTAATGAGAGTCTCCAGAGTTGAGCCAGGCATGGTGGCTCATGCTTGTAATCCTAGCACTTTGGGAGGCCAAGGCGGGTGGATCACCTGAGGTCAGGAATTCAAGACCAGCATGGCCAACATGGAGAAACCCTGTCTCTACTAAAAATGCAAAAATTAGCCAGGTGTGGTGGCACACACCTGTAGTTCCCAACAACTTGGGAGCCTGAGGTAGGAAAATCACTTGAACCCGAGAGGCAGAGGTTGCCATGAGCTGAGATTGTGCCACTGCACCACGGCCTGGGCCACAGAGGAAGACTCCATCTCAAAAAAAAAAAAAAAAAAGAAAGAAAGAAATAGAAAACCTCCAGAGTTTGGAAACATTTACCAACCAAACCACTGATTTCTCATCACCTTTTAGTCAAACCTTCTGGGATGGCCTTCAGACTGGAACAGAGTAAACACCAGAAGGTAAGTATTTCCCAAACCCTACTGACAAGAAATCTTCCTCCTAGATCCAAACACAGGTAAAAGAAGAATGTACAGAGTGTCCTAGGAACTACTGCCTTCCTTTCCTGATCTCTCTTGCATGATGTCTGACGCCATCATTATTTTAAGAGTTAATAAGTACAGTAATAATAATCACTACTGTAGTGTTATTTTCTCAGTATTTAAGACCTTATTTTAAGCATTTTACATGAATAAACTCCACATATCATACCTATTCAACTTTACATATAGTACCTATGAAGTAGCTGCTATAACTATAGCCATTTTCGCAATGAGAAAACTGAGGTATAAAAATGTTCAATTATATGCCTGGAATCACATTCAGTCTAATACAAAACTCCTTCTCTAAAGCACTTATAAGATCATTAAAAGTTTCATAGTTTTATAAAGTTTATGCTGCCTAACCCATATATCTTTGCATCATCCATTCAACTGACTTTTCAACCTCAGTTTTTCTCAGTTATAGTACAGAGAGATTTGCACTAAAACGCTCTGATTAAGGGAAGCTTCCAAGTAAATAGCCAATTCATACTGTGATGGTCCCAGAAGGAGATAGGGTCCCTCCCCTCATAAGGGACCCATTCTGATCAGAGGAAGCAGCTTCCAGCCCTGAGGAGTTTCAGGTTTGAAGACTGAGAAACAACAAACAAGAAAATTGTTTAGGACTTCATATAGGTTACACCCTATTAAGAAAAAATATATTCTGGAACTGATTTCAAATGCTCATTCCTGTAGAAGGCAGTAACAGTTCCTTCCTCTGGGCTCCAGTTAGGGAACGCTCATGCTGTTTGGAATCATTTGTTTAACCTGCCTGCTGCCTCTGCGCTGTGAGCTCTTCAGGAGTCTGGTCCATACCTGATTCTTCTCAGAACTCCTAAGCCTGGCTCAGAGCCTCTGAGCCTCCTGAGTGTTTTCTGAATGAGTGATTCCAAATTTATGAATTAAACTATAGGTAACAGGGTCAAGGAATGCTGAAAACATCTTTGAGTTAGATTTCAACTGTAGAGATGATATCAGGACTATGAGATAATATTTGTTTGTTTGTTTGTTTTTGGGGGGGGGCAAGGATTTGAGACAGGATCTCACTCTTTCACCTATGTTGGAGTGCAATGGCTCAATCTCAGCTCACTGCAACCTCCATCTCCTAGGTTAGTGATATCATACCGCCTCAGCCTCCTGAGTAGCTGGGACCACAAGCGTGCACCACCACACCTGGCTAATGTTTGTATTTTTTTTGTAGAGACAGGGTTTTGCCATGTGGCTCAGGTGGGTCTTGAACTCCTGGGCTCAAGCAATCCTTCCACCTCAGCCTCCCAAAGTGCTGAGATTACAGATGTGAGCCACCACACCCAGTCTGTGAGAAGAATTATTTATTTTATTTTATTTTATTTTATTGAGACAGTTTCACTTTTGTCACCCAGGCTGGAGTGCAGTGATGTGATCTCGGCTCACTGCAACCTCCACCTCCTGGGTTCAAGTGATTCTCCTGCCTCAGCCTCCTGAGTAGCTAGGATTACAGGCACCCACCACCATGCCCAGTTAGTTTTTTGTATTTTTTGTAGAGGTGAGGTTGGCCAGGCTAGTCTTAAGCTCCTGACCTCAGGCCTCCCAAAGCACTGGGATTACAGGTGTGCACCACCATGCCCAGCCAAAAAAAATTATTACTCTCACATTCATACTGTATTAAGTAGCTCATGAAACACTTTGGTGAACATTATTATCTTTCATATTCACTGTAATATTAAGAATTAGCACCAGGCATGGTAGCTCATGCCTGTCATTCCAGCACTTTGGGAGGCGAGGGTGGGCAGATCACCTGAGGTCAGGAGTTTGAGACCAGCCTGGCCAATATGGTGAAACCCCATCTCTACTAAAACTACAAAAATTAGCCAGGCGTGGTGGTGGATGCCTGCAATCCCAGCTACTCAGGAGGCTGAAGCAGAAGAATTGCTTGAATCCAGGAGGTAGAGGCTGCAGTGAGCTGAGATTGTGCCACTGCACTCCAGCCTACATGACAGAGCAAGCCTCCCTCTCAAAAAAAAAAAAAAGAAAGAAAGAAAGAATTAGCATGGGCCAGGCACGGTGGCACACACCTATAATCCCAGCACTTTGGGAGGCCAAGATGAGTAGATCAATTGTGGTGAGGAGTTCAAGACCAGCCTGCCCAATCTAGCGAAACCCTGTCTCTAATAAAAATACAAAAATTAGCTGGGCGTGGTGGCACACACCTGTAATCCCAGCTACCTGGGACGCTGAGGCAGGAGAATTGCTTGAACCCGGGAGGCAGAGGTTGCAGTGAGCCGAGATCACACCACTACACTCCAACCTGGGTGACAGAATGAAACTCCATTTCACCAAAAAATAAAAGAAAGTAAGTATTAGCCAGGTGTAGTGGCACATGCCTGTAATCCCAGCTTCTCTTGAGGCTGAGACCAGAGAATCTCTTGAACACAGGAGGCGGAGGCTGCAGTGAGTTGAGATCGTGCCACTGCACTCCAGCCTAGGCAACAGAGTGAGACTCTCTCTCAAAAAAAAAAATTAGCATGTATGCCAATTTCTGGATTGGGAAACTAAAGAGAATTTGCTAACAATACACCCTTATTCAAGCAGACAAGCAGAATTGGTACAGGAACTAAGTAATTCCAAAACCAAATATTCTTTCCAGGACATGGCAATGTGCAACTCTGACATCACTTTCTTAGTTGTCTAGGTACATTTTTGCCCATCACCTCTGCTCTGTTCCCAACCTTACTGCTCTTTTACCTCATTTTCCAGATGTGCCTTGTCCCTCTGTGTTTTTCCACATTTCCCCTTCCATCAAATGTCTACTAGTTTATAGAAGATTCCCTCCTTCTCTCTGTTAGCCCTTACCCTCTTCTTTCACAGACCTGTTGATTTTCCAGATAGTCTTCCCAAGTATTCTTCCTCCCTCCCTTTAACTTCTATAGAGAATTTTGAGAGAAAGTTGAAGGAAAGAGCCTTAAGACATGGGTTATAGTCCCAGATTCACTACCCACTTGACCTTCTCTTTTCCCTCTAGTATTTAGGCACTCTAGGTTTCCAAGGTTTGAAGCATTAACTAGAGTCATGCATATGAAAACATGTTGCAAGCCTTAAAGAACTAAAGAAATGCATGTTGTTGTTTAATATGTGACTCACATTCAAGGGAATGCCCAAGGCGTCATTCAGTAACGAATCTAGTTTGAAGAAATTGTCAGGAACGGCAAATGTAGTGAATACAAGTGGCTCAGAGCAGGCTCAGAAACCAGTGTCCCCTCCTGGAGAAGCGAGTACCTCTGGACAGCACTCTAGACTAAAACCGGGTAAGAAAAAATATTTAGGGGACTTCAATCCCTCTATGTCCTCTGGAAAGGTTGATGAGTATGGTCTGCATATGTGGGGTAGACTTTGGATAGCCTGGGCTTAAGCTGGACTCAATTGTGAGACCAGAAGTTAGATGCAGCATTTTGTTAAAATTATTTATTTATTTGTTCACTGAGACCGAGTCTCACTCTGTCGCCCAGGCTGGAGTGCAGTGGCGCAATTTTGGTTCACTGCAACCTCTGCCTCACAGGTAATAACAATTCTCGTGCTTCAGTCACCCAAGTAGCTGGAATTATAGGTAGGCACCACCAAGCCCAGCTAATTTTTATATTTTCAGTAGAGACAGGGTATCACCGTATTGGCCAGGCTGGTTTCAAACTCCCGGTCAAGTGACCTGCTCACCTCAGCCTCCCAAAATGCTGGGATTACAGGCTTGAGCCACCATGTCCAGCCTTGGATACAGTATTGAATAGCATGTAAGAACATTAACTTTGAAGTCACTCACTTGGGTTATAATCCACATAGAAGCATTGGGGCCTTGGACAAATCTTATAAAATCTCTGAGCTCCTGAATGGTAATCTGTAAAATGAGATCAAGTACATATAGTTCATATATTGTTTGAAATAATTAAATATAAATGAATTGATATATGCAAAGTGTTCAATAACTACCTCTCTGATAACAGATATTCCTTTGTGCATTTCTATATGTCCTCTTCCATCAAATGTCTATTAGTTTATAGAAGATCCCCTATAGAGACCACATTTTCTTAGTGTTGTATGTCCAGGCTTTGTTCAATGCCTAAGATGTAATGTGCCCTCAAGAAATATTTTCTGAAGGAATAAATGCATGAATGAAACATTTTGCAAGTAGAAAGGTTGGGAGGTTAATGAGATAATGGGAACAGCCAGAACTAAAATTGAACAGGCATCTGCAGTCAGTGCAGGTGTGGGGTCTAAGTCCCTCTGAAGCAGTAAAGAGGGGGAGACTAGAATATGTAGCAAGGTAGATGCTAATTTGATGGCAGGAGATTTCACATTTTCTTATGAAACAGGGACGACACCCCAGACTCCGAGTTTTACCCATTTCCTTTTCTCCAACCTAGAACTCAGGAGGAAGGAAACTGAAGGAAAGATGTATATCCTGCGAGAAAGAAAGGGTCATGCATACAAAGAGGTCAGCGAGCCTCAGGATGATGACTACCTCTGTAAGTGACCCTCTCGGCCACTCACACAGTTGGCTGTTATGTCCTGCTACAATAATTTCATCATTTGGCCCCCAAATCATTCCCTTACTCTAATGAGTTGGCGTACAGGATTGGGGCTAAGTAATGTGAGTGCCGAGCTCTTTCTGAAGCTCTTATATCAAGGAACTTGGATTATAACTTTCCTAATCCCTGCTGCCCTCACTTCCAGATTGTGAGATGTGTCAGAACTTCTTCATTGACAGCTGTGCTGCTCATGGGCCCCCGACATTTGTGAAGGACAGTGCAGTAGACAAGGGGCATCCCAACCATGCAGCCCTCAGCCTGCCCCCTGGGCTGAGAATTGGGCCATCAGGCATCCCTCAGGCTGGGCTTGGAGTATGGAATGAGGCCTCTGATCTGCCGCTGGGTCTGCACTTTGGACCCTATGAGGGCCAAATTACAGAAGATGAAGAGGCAGCCAACAGCGGATACTCCTGGCTGGTAAGAATTACCTGCTGTTTCCCCCTGTTCCGTCTTCCCACATCCCTTCTGTGCCTTTGGTGGGACAGCACCATCTTCATGTTAGGTTACAGGCAGAGATAACATGGTTAGCTCTGTGTACTCAAGGGTCTTTGCATGAACATGGAACTACTATTTAGAGATCAGAGGGTATGCGGGAGCAGAGTGGTACAAAGACAAAAAGTGCATCCTCCCTGTGGGGCTTCTGCTCTGACTGGACAAATGAACTCAGATGTATAGATGATGACTAAGGTGCATACCATGTGGTCTCAACTGGCAGTTGGAGCCATGCAGGCCCAAAGGCCACTGATGACAATGGAGTAAAATAATTCTTCTGATTTTTACTCTCTAAAAAGCCTTCACCTTATTTTTCTGAAACTCAGATCACCAAAGGGAGAAACTGCTATGAGTATGTGGATGGAAAGGATAAATCCTGGGCCAACTGGATGAGGTAAGGCCAGTAGCTCTCTGAGTTTCAGAACCAACCTTCATCTCTCACAATCCCGGATTTCCTTCCTTCTCATCATGGCTCCCTCAATGATTTTCACATTCCGTGTTTCTATTTTCTCCACACAGTGCTGTTTTATACCATCAACATTTAGAAATAAAATATAAAAATATAGATATTATGATTTATTGGTATCAAAACATAAATCTGTATGCTAGACAAAATTGAGGCACCAAGATAAACCTTGAGAATGCTAGATTCACGAGGACACTGAATTCATACTTTAATTTATGTAATCCACATTTACTAAGCACTTAGTATGTTCCAGGTTAGGAAGTGAAGTTCATACTTGAACAGATCATACAATCCATGTCCTATGAGGAGGATGTATTGCAGACGGACATAAAACATTTGGTTATAGGAACATTTAACCACAATTTTCTTATTTTTTGAGAAGCACACATTACCAAGACAACCCAAAACAAAGGACCTTTAACCTGTGAGGGCAGCAAATCTTCCTGGCCTGAGTAAAATTAAAACCGAAGCCTAAGGAGACGTGAGCTGCAGGATGACCCAGCCCCTTTCCACAAAGGGCTCTCGTTTTACCAGAGAATAGAAAAATGAATAAACTATTACTGTTCTGTTATCGGGCCAAGAGAAAGAGGCTTCTAAGTTTCTCTGGAAACCTGGGGAAGGCAGGTGAACGGCACCTGGGTGAACTGTAGGGTGACTGAGGAAGGCCTCTCAAAGAAAGATGGACTAGGGCTGAATGTAGAATGATATACGCTAATCTAGAAGCAGAGTACATGATCAAGCACCAAGTTCTGTGGTATAAAACAGAATTAATTTAGAGTTTAGAGAAGCTAGGCATTGCTGTGTTTTATGGTCAATCAAGGTGGAAGTAAGTCCAGAGTTGGGCTTTGAAAAAATGGTTGATTAGGCACGGCAGGGATGCATTCCAGGCAGCATGAGCACTGTAGTCAGAAGTGTAAGTTCATATGACCTTGTGAAAGTGGTTTAGGAAAGAGCAGAAGGCTCCCAGAGGAGTGGTGGGGGGAATGGTCAGCACTACACCATGGAGGCCTAGACCAGCAGGTGATGGGCCAGACCTGGATCTGACAGATACTGAGAACTCACTGTCTCTTTTCTTTCCCTTTGCTGCCTTGACCCCAGGTATGTGAACTGTGCCCGGGATGATGAGGAGCAGAACCTGGTGGCCTTCCAGTACCACAGGCAGATCTTCTATAGAACTTGTCGAGTCATTAGGCCAGGCTGTGAACTGCTAGTCTGGTATGGGGATGAGTACGGCCAGGAACTGGGCATCAAGTGGGGCAGCAAGTGGAAGAAAGAGCTCATGGCAGGGAGAGGTAGGCATCACTATTACTCTTTTAAAAGGACAAGAAAGAATTATCCTTGAAAATTTTCATGGTTTAACTCTTAAGTAGAGTAAAATGACATCTAAAGTCAGTAAAATTTCAAATCAGTGGCTTCCAAAATTAAAGATTCATGTTATACGCCTTTGCCTCTTTGGAATGACTTTTATATTTTTAAATTTTTGATTTTATATTCTAAGTACTTCATGCACAAAATAAAGACAAAAATCAAGTTCTCAAACACCTCCAGCTCTCCCAACAAGGTAGTTTCTTCTGGCGTTTCCTTTTTATTTCTTAATGATATGCATGTGTTGTTATTCATTCATTATCTCAGTTAGCTGCCATGTGAATTCCTATCTGTGCCAGATGACGTTGCACATAGACGCTGCCTCTGATGCTGCTTGAGATTGCCTAGTCTAGCTGACATGTAGAAAAGGCCCAAGATGTGGGGTTTCTGGATTTTTTAAGATGCAGTAAATAAAAGTTGCAAGAGGTGTAAATACGGGTTGATGAAGACAATCAGAAAAACTACTCTTGAACAGATGACATGTAAATTAGGGAACCATATGAATACATACAGACATATGTGTAATATCAGACAGTTATTAGTGCTTTGAAGAAACTGAATCCAGGAAGAGTACCTGGGGATCAGTGTGAGGTGAGGGTAGAGCGTGGCAGGGGACTGTCAGGGAAGGTTTCTCTCAGGAGACAGCATTTGAGAAGTGCAAGTGCCTGTGGGCAAAGGGTTCCAGGCACTGGGCGCAGCTAGTGCAAAGATCCTGAGGCCAGAAAGGCTTCAGCTTGGGCTCATTTTTGGAAAATAGACTGCAGTTGGTCATCCCCTCAGAGCTACTCCAGTTTCTGGGTGAGAGGGAATGGTGACAGGATGAAGGTGGGAAGCACGGAGGTTAGCCTGAGTAGGGATATTTTTTGAAACAAGATTTCCTATTGTATTTGAAATGGGCTCAGACTGAATGAAATAAATCAAGCATAAATACGTGATATGCAGCCTGAGAAAGAGCATATTCTCATTTTATGATCTGTGGAATCTGAAATAAAAGCAGCCCATGCACCTAGTTGGAGCAGCAGGCCCTTTAGTCGGTGGGACCTGGACCGCTCTGTGCTGGCCAACCTGAATCCCACTTCCTGATGGAGAACCAAGCACATAACAGTCCTCAATTAAATATGTCATTTTGAATGAGGAAACTCAAATTCAGATTTGCTCACACATCTCCTCTTTCACCACATTTATGGATCTCCAGATTGAGTACTCCTAATCATTCTTTTCCCCCTCTTAGGAAGTCACTAAGGACAATCTCACCTAAGTCATCAAGAGTGTTATTTCTTAATAGAATAAAATAGCTGAAGACCTCGTGTCAGTGAAAGTGCCCAGGGACCAGGGAGGAAGGATGTGGCAGAGGGTGATCAGGGGAGGGTTTTATAGGACTTGGAAGATACCTGTAGTGGTGGGGAAAGGTCACTGCAGTTCCATCTATGTGAGGAATGACACTGCCTTTGATGCTGCTTGAGGTTACCTAGTCTGGCTAATATACAGAAAAGGCCCAAGACGTGGGATTTCTGGATTTTGTAAGATGTAGTGAATAAAAGTGGAATGGAAAAATGGACTGTAAAGGTCCATCCAGCACTTGGTGGGAGCAAGCTTGCATTGTTAACATATGAAGAATGATTGGTTCTTCATTTGATCTTCATGCCTTCATATGTGGTAAGGCCTGACCAAAATATCTACCCTGAACAAAAACTTTCTCTTTCAGAACCAAAGCCAGAGATTCATCCATGTCCCTCATGCTGTCTGGCCTTCTCAAGTCAGAAATTTCTCAGTCATCATGTGGAACGCAATCATTCCTCTCAGAACTTCCCAGGAACATCTACAAGAAAACTCCTCCAACCAGAGAATCCCTGCCCAGGGAAACAGAAGAGGAGCAGCAATATTTTGATCCACGCAGCTCTAATGACAAAACCAAAGGTCAAGAGATCAAAGAAACCTCCAAACTCTTGAATACAAGGACGTGGCAGAGGGAGATTTCAAGGGCCTTTTCTAACCCACCCAAAGGACAAATGGGGAGCTCTAGAGTGGAAGAAAGAATGATAGAAGAAGAGTCCAGAATAGGCCAGAAAGTGAATCCAGTGGACACAGGCACATTATTTGTGGGGGGTAAGAATCTCAAGAATTGCAAAAGCTAAGTATGGAGAGTGTGGGCAAGCTTTCAGTGATATGTCAGATGTTACTGCACACCAGAGGACACACAGCGGGGGAGAAGCCCTATGTCTGCAGGGAGTGTGGGCGGGGCTTTAGCTTTAAGTCAACCCTCCTCAGTCACCAGAGGACACACACGGGGGGAGAAGCCCTATGTCTGCAGGGGAGTGTGGGCGGGGCTTTAGCCAGAAGTCAACCCTCCTCAGTCACCAGAGGACACACACGGGGGAGAAGCCCTATGTCTGCAGGGAGTGTGGGCGGGGCTTTAGCTTTAAGTCAACCCTCCTCAGTCACCAGAGGACACACACGGGGGAGAAGCCCTATGTCTGCAGGGAGTGTGGGCGGGGCTTTAGCGTTCAGTCAGCCCTCCTCAGACACCAGAGGACACACACGGGGGGAGAAGCCCTATGTCTGCAGGGAGTGTGGGCGGGGCTTTAGCCGGAAGTCAACCCTCCTCAGTCACCAGAGGACACACACGGGGGAGAAGCCCTATGTCTGCAGGGAGTGTGGGCGGGGCTTTAGCCGGAAGTCAACCCTCCTCAGTCACCAGACGACTCACACGCGGGAGAAGCCCTATGTCTGCAGGGGAGTGTGGGCGGGGCTTTAGCCAGAAGTCAACCCTCCTCAGACACCAGAGGACACACACGGGGGAGAAGCCCTATGTCTGCAGGGAGGATGAGTAAGTCATTAGTAATAAAATTCATCTCAATAGCCACAAGAAGACAAACGTGGTCACCACACACTTGCACACCCCGACTCTGAGGTGGCTTCAGAGGAAGTCTACCCCTTACATTCCCCGAGAGTGTAAAGAGATCGGAAATAGATGATTAAACAAATCCGCCACTTTCATGACTAGAGATGAGGAAGAAAAACAGGAGAGTTTGTAAGTGTTCAGGGGAACGTCAACATGTGGTTCTTTCCCACACTGATCCCCCTCCATTTTTGTTTGTTTTTTGCTTCCTGTTCTAATAAATTTTGTCTCCATACAAATCTGAAGCCCAAGTGTGTACACCTCATTCTTCCCTTATCACTGAAGGCAGAAGGGTCAAGACGGGCCACAGAGAACTCATCTGTTCAGCTCAAGTCTCCACAGGAATTCAACCCCCAGAAAGAGATAAGCTTGGAGTCTATCTGGTTTAATTATTGGAGAATCAATTCCCAGGTCCAGGAAGAGAAACACAGGATTTTAGAGAGTTATGTCAGGAAAGGGAGTTCCCTGGTCTCCTGAGGAGTGTGGTCTCTTCCCCCTAATGGACTCCTCTCCTCTGCTGCCATTCTCTCCCTTGGCTCCCCCCATCTCCTCTCCTGATTTCCTCCAATCTCTGTAGCCCCATAGGTGAAAGCCGGATGGAACATGCATATGTGTATATATGTGTTCACGTGTGCTATATGTGTTAAGCCTGCATGCATGGGTGTGAGGGTGTGTGCCCTCGGTATATATATCTGTATGGGTGCAAGGGATTTCAAGGGTGTATGGGCATGTACTTGTGTGTGTGTGTGTCTCCACTTGAGGGAAGACTCTCCAATCAGGGAAGGAATGCCCCTGCTTCCTCCAGGGGAATCCTAGATCCTCACTCTCCTACAGAGACACAAAAATGTAAAAACTAACACCTTACTCTTTTTTAAAAAAGATTATGAAAATAAATAAAGGAAAAGTTTTTTTTAATTAAGATCCACACTCTCCATCAAGACCAAGCCAAGTTCGAGGAGGGCAGAAAGACCATCCCTGCAGGCCTAGGTCTTCCTGTCCTCCGGGAGAGGCTTAGGAATCAAGCCTCCCTGTCCCTGCAGCAGACACATGACTGAAATGTGCTGAAGTTTCCCTCAGAAGAAAGTTAAAGAGGGGTGGTGTGGAGGAGTAAGTGCCCCAGATGCATGGGCCACTAGCTTTGCTGCCTGAAAAAGCTCTGCCTTTGATTCTGAATCTGATTCTGGAGGTGAGAGAAGGGCTCTCAAACCAAAATGTCCCCAGGGCATGAAGAGTTTAGAGGGGAAATAGAGTGCTCAGAATGGAGTCAGTTCCCCACTCTGAACAACCTAAGTTCCTTTTCTCATTCAGTTGCCTTTTGTTGATTCAAAGCCAGCTGAATCCTCAGTTGGGACTTGGTGGTGATAGCTGTTAGATGGTACTAACCATCAGGCATTTAATGAGGGGAAATTTCTATGAAAATAAAAACAAAGGCAAATAGTTGGAAACCCAGTTTCTGACTCCACAGGTCAGTCAGTGGAGAGGGTTTCTAGCTGTTGAGCTCAGGGATGGAACAAATGCCTTTAAACAATTGTCCCCAGGTATAGGTGTAGAGAGAATGACTTAAGTCCCACACTCACCTCACTCTGGGCCTGACAAAACTTGCACACCTCACAGAGCTCAGACTGCTCTCAGCTATTTTTCTTTTCTCACCTTCTTTTACAATCTAGAACATTTAATGGATTTTCCTACATATCAGCCAGTTCAGGAACATTTCAAGTAAAGAAGCCTTAGATCTGTGTGTAACTATCATTACAGTTAGCCTTCTCTGTTCCACTGCAGTGATCTAAGCCATGACTGTGTTCCGAAGGTAGGGCTGTATAGGAAGCATAGTGGCTTCTGCTTGCAGGGGGGGTCTTGGCAAGCTGCCAGCTATGGCAGAAGGCAAAGAGGAGTGAGACATCTCGCATGGAGCAGGAGCAAGAGAGAGTGAGGAGGGAGATGTCTCACTCTTCTAAATGACCAGGTCTCTTGGTAACTCACTCACTATCATGAAAACAGTACCAAGCGAGGATGGTGCTGAACCCTTCATAGAAATCCACCTCCCACCATGCCTCACCTCCAACACTTGGGATTACAATTCAACACGAGACTTGATGGGCCACAGATCCAAACCGTATTATTCCAACCCTTGCCCCCCCAAATCTCATGTCCTTCTCCCACTGCAAAACTACAATCATGCCCTCCCAACAGTCCCTCAAAGTCTTAACTCATTTCAGCATTAATTCAAAAGTTCAAAGTTCTAAGTCTCATCAGACACAGGCAAATCCCTTCCACCCATGAGCCTATAAAATCAAAAACAAGTTACGTACTTCCAAGATGCAATAGGAGTACAAGCATTGGGTAAAGATTCCCATTTCAAAATGGAGAAATCAACCAAAAGAAAGGAGCTCATGCAACTCTAAAACCCAGCAGGGCAGTCATTAAATCTTAAAGTTCCAAAATAATCTCTTTGGACTCCATATCCCACATGCAGGCATGCAAGGGGTGGGCTCCCAAGGCCTTTGGCAGCTATGACCCTGTAATTTGGCAGGGTTCAGCACCCACATATCCACCCTCATGGGCTGGCATTGAGTGCCTGAGGCTTTTCCAGGCACAGATGCAAGTTACTGGTGGGTCTGGAGGATGGTGGCCCTTCTCGTATAGCTCCAATAGGCAGCTTCTCAGTGGAGACTCTGTGTTGGGGCATCAACCCCACATTTCCTCTCTCCACTGCCCTAGTAGAGGTTCTCCATGAGGGCTCCACCCCTGCAGCAGGCTCCTTCCTGGACATCCAGGCTTTTCTGTACATCCTCTGAAATCTAGCCAGAGGTTCCCAAGACTCAACTCTTGCACTCTGTGCAACCACGAGCTTAACACCACATGGAAGCTGCCAAAGCTTATGGCTTGCACCCTCTGAAGCAGCCACCAGAGCTGTACTTGGGCCCCTTTGAGACACGGCTGAAGCTGGAGTGGCCAGGATGCAGGGACCAGTGTCTCGAGGCTCACAGGACAGCAGGGATCTGGGCCTGGCCGCCAAACAATCCAGCCCTCCTAGGCCTCCAGGCCTGTGCTGGGAAGAGCTGCCTTCAAGGCCTTTTCTCCACTGTCCTGGCTATTAACACTTGGCTCCTTTGTACTTATGCAAATTTATGCAGATTTCTTGAGTCCCTCCCCTAAAAGTGGGTTTTCTTTTCTGCCATGTGGCCGGGCTGCGAATATTCTGAACTTTTACCCTCTGCATCCCCTTTAAATATGTTACAATTTTAAATAATTTGTTTGCTCACACATATGAGCATAGGTTGTTAAAAGCAGTTAGGCTGCATCTTGAATTCTCTTCCGCCTTTACCCTAAATCATCATTCTCAAGTTCAAACTTCCACAGATCCCTAGGACAGAAGCACAATTCCCCCCAAGTTCTTTGCTAAAGCATAACAAAAATGACTTCTGCTCCAGTCCCGATAAGTTCCTCATTTCCATCTGAGACCCTGTCAACCTTGTGTCACTATACTCATCGCTATCAGCTTTCTGGTCACAACCGTTTAGCCATTCTCTAGGAAGTTCCAAACATTCCCTCATCTTCCTGTCTTCTTCCGAGCCCTCCAAAGTCTTCCAAACTCTGCCTCTTTCCCAGTTCCAAAGTCACTTCCACATTTTCAGGTATCTTTATAGCAATGCCCCCATCCTGGTACCAATTTTCTGTATTACTCTGTTCTCACATTGTTACAAAGAAATATCTGAGACTGGGTACTTTATAAAGAAACGAAGTTTAACTAGCTCATGGTTCTGCAGCCTGTACAGGAAGCATTGCAGCATCTGCTTGGCTTCTGGAGAGGCCTCAGAAAACTTACAGTTATGGTGAAAGACAAAAGGGGGAGCAGACACATCACATAGCCAGAGCAGGGGAAAGAGAGTGAGGTGGGGAGGTGATACACACTTTTAAACAACCCCACAACCGACTGAACAGAAACGCTTGTGGCAAGGACACTCCAGAGAAAGCTTGAGAACTGAGTTCCCAGCCATGATGTTACAGGAGCTCAGACACACCTTGTTATGCCCTCCTCCTCACTACCCACCATTAGGCTTTCTTCCCCAAGGGCTACACTGAAACCAGCCGCTTTTTTTTTTTTTTTTTTGAGACAGAGTTTCACTCTTGGTGCCCAGTCTGGAGTGCAATGGCATGATCTTGACTCACTGCAACCTCTGACTCCCGGGTTCAAGCAATTCTCCTGCCTCAGCCTCCCGGGTAGCTGGGATTACAGGCATGTGCCACCACACTCAACTAATTTTGTATTTTTTTTAAGTAGAGATCAGGAGAAACCCGCCCTTTTGAGAGACTCCACCACCACAACCGCTATGGCCCTTTTGCAGTTTCAATACAACTAACTGCCTTCCTCCCTCCTAAAAGACCACTGACAAGGCAGTTTTTCCAGCCAATCTACAGAGAATGCATAGTGAGGGTCACCGCATTCTCGACTTCACCTTGGAGGTCAGAGGCCCAAAAACTCCACCTTCAAGTCATGCTAACAGTGCCATTTTTTGAACACTGGACCCAGAGAGAGGCAGGAAGCTCAGTCACAAATGCACACATTTCTCCTCTCATAAATATTCATGACTCCTCATATATCTTGTAGGGGTATGTATATCTGGCCCAGCCACTCAGTATAAATCCCTGTCTTAGTCTTCTGCCCCTTGAAGTGCCTATTTCTGGCTTCTGTCCAGAGGCAGTGCTTTCCAGCCTGTCCACGTGACCAGGCTGCAGCTCTTCATGAGAAATAGAGCTCTCCTTTCCAAATGTGTGAAACCTCATCATTCTTCAGTTGACAAACCTAAGGAACATCCGTAGAAATGCCATTAGTGGTGTTCTGTGAGAATAAAAGCGAGCAGCTGAGATTGATTCAGTCAAGCTGTAACTCCCCCAAATACATGAGGCAGTAGAGAAAAATGGCTAGAGGCGGCATGTGTGAAAGGAAGTTAAAATTGAGTTCTGCACTCATAAACAATGATTGGGGGCCATTTAGGTGGACAGGGACCCACGGAGAACTGCTGAATTCTCAGCACATGAGGAATCATCCAAACCCTCACAGTAGGAGACTGGACGGAAGGACACCATGGCTTCCAGTAGCCTAAGGCTGCGTCCCCAGGGTGACCCAGCGGCACTTCCACCCTTGCGGCTTCCAACAAACCATCCAGCCGCACAAGCTCCGTGCAGTGAGGGATGTTACCATGCTCTAGCCCAGGAGTCCCCAAACTTTTTGGCACCAGAGACCAGATTCATTGAAGAAAATTTTCCACAGAGGGGTTGAGGGGAGGGTTGGGATGATTCAAACGCACTACATGTATTGTGCATTTTATTCCTGTTGTTATTGCATTGTAATATATAATGAAATAATTATACAACTCACCATCATGTAGAATCAGTGGGAGCCCTGAGCTTATTTTCCTGCAACTAGACGGTCCCATCTGGGAGGCAGGACAGATCATCAGGCATTAAAGTCTCATAAGGAACACACAACCTAGATCCCTCAACGCACAGCTCACAATAGGGCTCTTGCTCCTATGAGAATGTAATGCTGCAGCTGATCTGACTGGAGGCGGGGCTCAGGAGGCGGGGCTCAGGAGGCGGGGCTCAGGAGGCGGCGCTCAGGAGGTGGCGCTCAGGAGGCGGGGCTCAGGAGGTGGTGCTCAGGAGGCGGGGCTCAGGAGGCGGCGCTCAGGAGGTGGCGCTCAGGAGGTGGCGCTCAGGAGGCGGGGCTCAAGAGGCGGGGCTCAGGAGGCGGCGCTCAGGAGGCGGGGCTCAGGAGGTGGGGCTCGGGAGGCGGGGCTCAGGAGGCGGGGCTCAGGAGGCGGGGCTCAGGAGGTGGGGCTCGGGAGGTAATACAAGTGATAGGGAGCGGCTGTAAATGCAGATGAAGCTTCACTTGCTCTCGCGCCCCCGCCACTCACCTCCTGCTATGTGGCCCGCTTGGGGGACCCCCCGCTACAGACAACTTCTGATAGTAGGCCGGACCTCTCTTTCTTTGGGCATTTGCTAAAAACCTACAGTTTGTATGTATGTATGTCTTGAAACAGGAAGCCTCAGAGCCCTCCCTTTGAAAGGTCATCATCAGTAAGCATGAGGCCTCTGCCTCCCATTCTCTGCAGAACAGAATCCTGTTTGAAGGCAAAACTACCACAAACTCAGTTTAAAGATCTCAACTGACTTCATTTGCAGTTGTGAATCAGGCAACACTTCATTTCACAACATAAAATAAGTGTTCCAGTGAGTCAGAGAGGGGAGTCTGGTTTTACAGACAAAAGTGGCTGAAGAAAGCAGAAACAGAGAACAAAAGAGTAGACTGGTCTTTCTTTTCTTTTGTAATTTTTTTTTTAGAGATGGTAATTTGTTCTACCATCCAACCTGGAGTGCAATGGTGTGATCATAGCTCACTGCAGCCTCAACCTCCTGGACTCAAGCAATCCTCCTGCCTCAGGCTCCCCAGTAGCTGGGACTACAGGCACGCACCACTGTGCTTGGCTTTGGTACAAATTTAAATAGGCAGTGCATTCAACAGCTCAGGATTCTCTTCTCCTCAAAGCTAAGAAAATTTCTGTATATAGAAAGAAAGTATGTATTCTACCTCCACCCCTCCCCCACAGCACAACCTCAGGCAGTGCCCTTCCCCTCTCCAGAGAAAGCTGTTTGGAAAACCGTTGGTGCCATGAAGGGGCTGGAGGTGTCCAGTTGCTTTCTGGGCAGCCGAGGAGAAAGGAGACGCTGCGTGGTGGCGTGTAGGACCTATCCTCTGGGTGCTTTTCCTCCTTCTTGTTGGTTTTCTAGGTTGTTGCCTATGTGATGCCTTCCCATGAAGGGGCTCCCAAGATGCCTCAAAAGCTGTGTCGATGGTGGCAGGTCTGGATGGTAACAAACCCAAGACCCTCCAGGAGGTCAGTGTGGAGACTGCGAGAAGCCAGCCTCAGTGGACGGTCAGGCCTGTGCTGTCTGCCACCGTCCCTCACCTTCTGTCATTTAGACACCCCACAGAAGAGCTGATGTTCCCCTATGTCCACCTCCATCTCACAAGACAGAACATAGACTGGGCCATCCTCCACATCCACTGCCCACAAAGAGAAGAAACTGGTTCCTAAGAAATTGGTTCAGGTCTACTGAAAGGAGGTTTCTGGTCTTGTTCAAGGAGTCCCTAAGGAGAGGAGGGGGAGGAGACCTGAGCTGGTCCAGTTTGGCATCAACATGGTCTTCACATCAGATCCAACAAGAGCAATTAAGCCAAGACGTTCTAGGCCATCACTGGCCCAGGAGCTGAGGAATCTCTGTTATAAGAAGGTATTTTAGGCCGGGCACGGTAGCTCACACCTGTAATCCCAACATTTTCAGAGGCTGAAGTGGGTGGATCACCTGAGGTCAGGAGTTTGAGACCAGCCTGGTCAACATAGTGAAACCCCCATCTCTACTGAAAATACAAAAATTAGCTGGATGTGGTGGCACATGCCTGTAATCCCAGCTACTTGGGAGGCTGAAGCAGAAGAATTACTTGAACCTGAAAGGCAGAGGTTGCACTGAGCCGAGATCACTCCACTGCACTCCAGACTGGGCGACAGAGTGAGACTCTGTCTCAAAATAAAAAAGGGGTGTTTTGTTGACGGGCCATACATGCAAAGCAACCCCCAAACACAGAAGGAGGTGAGAAACCAAAGAATGGGGCAGATAAATCCAGTTTGTTTGTAAAAGGTGATTTATTGGGGGAGAACTTAAAGACAGATGCATGGTCTTATGGGTCAGGCGTGGTAGCTCATGCCTATTATATCAGCACTTTGGGAGGCCAAGATGGGCAGATAACTTGAGTTCAGGAGTTCAAGACCAGCCTGGGCAAGATGGCGAAACCCTATCTCTACACACACATTAAAAAATACAAAAATTAGGCGAGTATGTTGGCACACACCTGTAGTCCTGTAACTACCCCAGGGGTTCACCTTGTTGCCTATGCAGAGCTGATTCATCAAGACAGGTAAACTGCAATAGAGAAAGAGTAATTCACACAGAGCTGGCAGTGTGGAAGACCACACACAATTTGAATTTTATTATTACTCAAATCAATCTTCCCGTGCATTCAGGGAGCAGAGGCTGTTTGTTTGTTTTTGAGATGGAGTTTCGCTCGTTTCCCAGGCTGGAGTGCAACGGCACGATCTTGGCTCACCACAACCTCTGCCTCCCAGGTTCAAGCAATTCTCCTGCCTCAGCCTCCTGAGTAGCTGGGATTACAGCGTGCACCACTACCCTGGGCTTCTTAAAACGTGCGTTCTGAATGAAGAGACCCCCCCCCCAAACAGGCTTTGTGAGAGCTACATGGCTGTTTATTCACCCAGGTGCAGGTGGGCTGAGCCCGAAAAGAGACCAGGCGGAGGGCAGTGGGATGGAAGGTGGTTTTGTAAGTTTGGAGCAGGCAGTGGAAAGTGACAGAAGTCAGAGTTTAGGGCGGTTTTTGCAAGGTGGCGGGGGTCATAGGGTCTGGAGTCACAAGGTTGACCAAGGTCGGTTACAAAATCCAACTGCCATGTGAGTTGAGATGGGAATAAGGAACAATAGAAGAATGTCTCAAGTTAATTAGGCACCTCCAGGGTTCATCATTCTTCCTCTTTCATGGTCTTCCAGGTACTTCAGATTTTCAAATTCCAGGAGGCCATCCAGAGGCGTATGTGCGAGTCACAAGGTTCACCACAGTGTCCATGGCACCATCAGCAGCCCAAAAGACCTTACATGGCTAATTTTGTATTTTTAGTAGAGATGGGGTTTCTTCATGTTGGTCAGGCTGGTCTGGAACTCCCAACCTCAGGTGATCCACCCTCAGTCTCCCAAAGTGCTGAGATTACAGGCTTGAGCCACTGCACCCGGCCGAGGAGCAAAGTTTTTAAGGATAACTTGGTGGGGGCCGTGGGGGAGCCAGTGAGCCAGGAATGCTGACTGGTCAGGGAGTCCAAGCTGTCTTTTTGTGCTCAGTCAGTTCCTGGGTTGGGGGGCACAAGACCAGATGAGCCAGTTTGTTGATCTTGGCAGTGCCAGCTGACCCATCAAGTGCAGGGTCTCAAGCACTGATCTTAGGAACACTTTAGGGAGGCCAGAACCCTGCAGCCTCCAGCTGCATGACCCCTAAACCATCACGTCTAATCTTATAGCTAACGTTAATCCGACAAAGGCTATGTAGTCCCCAGGCAAGAAGGAGTCCACCTTGGAAAAGGGCTGTTACTTTCTTTGTTTAAACTATAAACTATAAACTACAAAGTAAGTTTCTCCCAATGCCAGTTCAGCCTACGCCCAGGAATGAACAAGGACAGGACACCTTGGAGGTTAGAAGCAAGATGGCTAAGTTAGAGCTCTTTCACTGCTCAGCCATAATTTTGCAAAGGTGGTTTCCGCCCCAGCTTCCTGGGGGTGCTGAGGTGAGTGGACCACTTGAGCCCGGGAGGTCAAGGCTACAGTGAGCTGTGTTTGCACTACTCCACTCCAGCCTGGGTGACAAAGCAAGACCCTGTCTCAAAAAATGAAATAAGAAGCATGGTCTTCACTGGGCATGGTGGCTCACACCCGTAATCCCAGCTCTTTGAGAGATGGGTGTATCACTTGAGGCCAGGAGTTTGAGACCAGCCTGCCCAACACAGTAAAACCCCATCTCTACTAAAAATACCAAAATTACTGGGTGTGGTGGTGCATGCCTGTAATCCCAACTACTCGGGAGGCTGAGGCAGGAGAATTGCTTGAACTCAGGAGGCAGAGGTTGCAGTGAACCGAGATCACACCACTGCGCTCCATCTCCAAAAAAAAAAAAAAAAACAGAAGCATGGTCTTGAGTGGCAGCAGAACAGGTAGACCTCCTTGCTGTTACCTCTTCCCACCCTAGCCAGGCTTGTATACCACAGGGAAAGGGTGTGCATGGTCTATAAGGACAGTTAAAGCTGACCTTCCAGGAAAAGACAAGAATGCTATATGTATCATAACCTGTAATTTGTGCAAAACATCAAGACAGGAGTTTTTTGCTTTGTTTTGTTTTATTTCCCAAACTACATTGCTGTAAAGATAGTTCTGACCTAAGGGGCAGGTTTTATGGTAAGGACCTGCACAGGGAACAGTAGATAAAGTAGAAATCTTGGAGACATTTCTGGAACTGGGGTTAATCAGAAGTCAACAAGGGTCAGGTGCAGCAGCTCATGCCTGTAACCGCAGCACTTCAAGAGGCCAACGTGGGAGGATTGCCTGATCCCAGGAGTTCAAGACTAGCATGGACAACATAGTTAGACCCTGTATCTACCCACCTCCCCCTCAAAAAAAGTTGGCCAGGAGTAGTGGCACACACCTGTGGTCCCTGCTACTCAGGAGGCTGAAGTGGGAGGATCGCTTGAGTCTGGGAGGTTGAGGCTACAGTTGCTGCTGGTGGGCTTGCGGGGGTGGTCTTTAGACGCTGGTGAAACCCCAGCCTCGGCTTGTGTTCCAAGTTCTTGACACTGTCACAGAAAGAATTCAGGGAGGAGCATGAACCCAAAGGCAAGAAGCTTTTATTGCACAGCGAAAGTTCACACTCAAGCATGGAACTGCAGATGTACTCGGGAGAGTGCCACACATGATGGAGTTTGAGGTTCTAATTTTATGGGTTTTTCCAATCAGGAGGTGGAATAATCATGAGATTTTCTAAGAAAAAAGTAGAGATTTCTTTTTTTTTTTTTGAGACGGAGTCTTGCTCTATCGCCAGGCTGGAGTGCAGTGGTGTGATCTCGGCTCACTGCAGCCTCCGCCTCCTGGGTTCAAGCGATTCTTCCGCCTCAGCCTCCCGCGTAGCTGGGACCACAGGCACGGGCCACCATGCCCAGCTATTTTTTGTATTTTTTAGTAGAGATGGGTTTTCACCATGTTGGCCAGGATGGTCTCGATCTCTTGACCTCATGATCCACCCGCCTCGGCCCCCCCAAAGTGCTGGGATTACAGGCGTGAGCCACCGCGCCCGGCCCTGAAAAATGTAGAGATTTCTTAGAATTGGGATGCCACCGTTTCATACTAAATACCATGTTTGGACCTGCCATGGCACTGGTGGGAGTGTGATTTGGTGGGCAATGAGTGTATAATTAAGTCTGGGGTGGGCATGGGTCATACCTGGCACTGTGTGAACCCGGCAGGTCTCCAGCAGCATAGCCCCTGCCTTTTGTTTGTTCATTAGGGTCTTAGCAGCCCGGGCTCATCTCTGTAGCTAATTCTAACAGCTCCTTTCTTGATGTTATGTAAAACTGCTGCTTGATAATAACTTGCTTCTCCTGTGATCACCCCGGTATTCCTCTTTATGGATGTTTCTTTAATCATGTGTCAACAAAAAGAGTGAAACTCTGTAAAATAATTGAAGATACTTATTCTGAGCCAAATGTGAGTGACCATGGCCCATGACACAGCCCCAGGAGATCCTGAGAACATGTGCCCAAGGTGGCTGGGGCACAGCTTGGTTTTGTGCACTTTAGGGAGGCATGAGACATCAGTCAAATACATTAAGAAATACACTGTTCAGTCCAGAAAAGAGGACAGCTCAAAGAAGTGAGAGGCGAGGTGGGGGGATGCTGGGGAGGGGCTTCAGGTCATTACAGGTAAATTTAAACATTTTCTGGTTGACAATTGGTTCAGTTTGTCTAAAGACCTGGGATCAATAGAAATAAAATGTTCAGGTTAAAAGACTGTAGCCTGGCATGGTGGCTCATGCCTGTAATCCTAGCACTTTGGGAGGCTGAGGTGGGTGGATCACCTGAGGTCAGCTGTTTGAGACTAGCCTGGCCAAATGATGAAACTCCTTCTCTACTAAATAAAAAAATTAGCTGGGCAAGGTGGCAGGTGCCTGTAATCCCAGCTACTCGGGGAGGTTGAGGCAGGAGAAATGCTTGAACCTGGAAAATATAGGTTGCAGAGAGCTGAGATCGTACCCCTACACTCCAGCCTGGTGACAGGGAGAGATTCCAGCTCAAAAATAAATACATTAAATAAATAAATAACAAAACATGGCAAATAAACTGGTAATGGGGTAAAATACTTTGATGTCCTTCTTTGTCACATAATATTATGCCAGAGTCAGACTGGAAAGTACATCGTGATACACAGTGCTAAACAAAACCCATCTGATGAGAATTTATGATTTACAGGGCATGACTCCCCCAGACCCCTTACATAGGAATTTGGGCAAGATTTGAAACAAAAAGCACTTGGAATAACCCTTAGGAATTTTGGGAAAGGACGGGGCTTTCACCAGCATGGCTCCCTGTCCCGTTATTGCCTCGGAAATGCACCCTTCCTGCCTCACGAGCAAGCACTGACTATCTCCTGTCCTCATACAAGGGTGCAGCCATTTGGGGATCGCTGAGGAGATGGGGAGCCCACTGCCTAGGGCTGAGGGGCTCAGCTTCCTGCCTTGAAGGCTGTAAGAGGAAGGCTGAGGTTAATGCATGTCCATCCAAGGAAGGGAGCACATTTCTCCTGCATTCACCTTCCCTGCCTTGACAGTTCTCAGCTTAGGGCTTCCTCCTGAGATGGTGGTCCTAGCGCTGGTCCTTGTCTCAAAATGACCACAGAGAACTCAAAATGTGGCCATGTAGTTGTTTTGAATCCCCCCAGGGAAGTGCCACCCAATAAAAGTATCTTCCAGAAAATTACTAATTTTCAGGGATGTTTTCAGGAAACGAGGCTGGACACAGATGTCTTCATTCAGCTCCCCCTAAAGCCAACCTTGAGACACCAATTTGTGGGAGGGGGCTCTGGAAGGCTGGTGAGGAGTCACGGAAGTGGGAGCCTCAGTGGGCAGACCTCTACACCCTGGGAGGTGTAGGGCGGAGATTCCATAAGTGCCGAGGCAGAAGCCAGAAGCCTCAGCCTATTTCCATATAAATAACGAAGAAGAAAGTAACTAGAAATTAACTGTAGTAGTTATTAGTTATTCATAGGTGATCTTAATTCTTTTACTAAAGCCTCTCAGGTCGGATGTGTGAACCTGGGGCAACATTGTGAAATGAATGACACTAAGGCAAGATGCTTTAAGCCCTCTGTCATGCTTGCATAAGGGCTGCGGGAGGGGCGCCTCGGCTGTGCAGTAGCACCAGTGCAGGGAAAGCCCCCGCTGTTTCACCAGCCAGGGTAGGAGACATCCAAAATGGCCAAGACGTCTCCTTCCTGGAGAAGTTTGGAGAAAACACCGCTTCTCAAGCTCCTGAGGTAGGCCTGACGACTGTCAGGGAGGCCCACAAACATCCCGGGGCTTAACTGTCTCTAGGTGACGCTGTGCTTCAGTGGTCGCCTTCCATGTCTACTCTCATGTTCTGCTTCTGCACCTGGTTCCTTTTATCTTAGAAGAGATAATCAGTAAAAGTAACATAAATCTTAAAGTCTTTGTTCTTTCTTAACAAGTGTGGACAAGTGCGGACGCATTTGCTCCTTTCCTCATCTCGCTACTAGAAATTCCTGCGCCCCCACCTGTATGACATGCGACGTACTTGACCCTGTCACTGCCACGCCCTATCTAGCCTGCTCCCAGCTTTGTGCTCAATAAAAGTCCGAATGTGTGGGCACTTGGGGCCACTGCCAGACTCCGCCCTTTGGTTGGCAGTGGACCCCTGGGCCCAACTTTCTTTTCTTTATCTCTGTGTCTTGTGTATTTTATTTCCACAATTTCTCATTTCCAAACCAGTAGAGAGGGCTTGCAAGGACCCTGTAGGGCTGGACCCTGCAGAGGCATCCAGAGTCAGCCAATGGGCCTGGAACCACGCATTTTGGGGGGCAGGGAAATAATCCCTTCTCCATTCCCCCCAGAACTGAGTAACGGCAAAACTAAGATGAAAACCGTCAAAAGAAAAGAGAAACACAGGTGAGGAGACAGGTCCATGCAGAGAAGAAGTCTCAGGACAAAGAGAGGCGCCCTCAGGGCTCTCCATGGAAGGAACAGCCTCTGCCTGGAGTCCTGGAGTCAGGAGGAAGCAGGCACTATCTGATTTTTTGGTCCAGATGTGGTTGGTTGGCCCAAGTATGCTGGGGACACTCAGAATAAATGTGCAGAAATCCAAAGGCGGCCTCTAGACCAGCCCGAAGACAAAGGGGCTAAACACGGAGAATGCACCGACAGTCTGTGGGAACATTCACCCACTGACCTGCGTCTAATCAGAGCTCCTTTGCTAAAGAGCAAGGCTACAGCCTGGGACAGGGTCCTAGCTACCGGGAAGGCTGAGGTAAGAGGATGGCTTGACCCCAGGAGGGCAAAGCTGCAGTGAGTCACAGTCACACCACTGTACTCCAGCATGGGAAACAGAGCAAGAGCCCGTCTCAAAACAAAATTATGATAAAATAAATAAAGAGCATGTCTGTGAGGACAGCCTTGTTAGGGGCAGATTGAGTACAGTTTGGGATGCCAGCTGCCCCTGGGAATCTTTGCAACTCTGCCAGAGCACAAGGCCGCACTGCGGGACAGGGGCCACCAGGGATACTTTCTGATAATTCTGCTTAATGCCCATCCTGGCCTCAGGGGGCTGCTGGGAGAATTAAGAGAGAAAATAGTGTTGAGAGCTAAGAAAGCTAATATATACAGTCCTCCCTAAATTTCAGAAGCTATTTATGTGTTAACACTCATTTTTCACAACTACAGCAAGCAAGTGCCGCTTTATGCCCATTTAATGGTGGGGAAACTGAGGCACAGAGGCGCGAAGTCACTTCCCCTGGTTGCTGAGCCACCTCACCTGCCGCACCCAGGAGGGAATACCAAAAGCCCAGTTCAGCACAGAGCAGACCCCACCTGCCTAGTGGCTGCTGCTGCTGCTGGTCCTGTTGTTCAATCTGCACTCAGCACGCGTGGCTGCATGGGATGCTGAGATCCAGGTTAGGCCGATGTGAGTGCTGGGGCAGGAACCAGGTCTTCTGCCCCAGGGTAACTCACACCACTGGGTACACGGGCTACAGGAAATCCTCACTCAGGACAAAGCTGGAGACGACCGTACAAATCCTCTACTGTGGTTCTTTTTAAATGAGAACTGGCCTAGAAACCGCAGAAATGGGCATGTTCTGCTTTCTCAGTGCTGCCTCCTTGCACTAGTTATAGCTCTTGGTACGTCACAAGTCACCCCACACAACTCCGTGGTTTAGAACGGCAGAGTCCTTTACTACCTCTGTGGGCCAGGGTCTCAGCAGGGTGGCTCTGGCCCATATGTTGCCAGAAGATGTAGCCAAATTGTGGCTGGGGTTGGAGCAGCTGGGGGCTGTGGGCCTGACTGGGCTTCCACACAGGAGGGTGGCCTCGAGCACTCTGACCTTCACACACAGTGGCCCCAGCTCCACCGAGCAGCGTGGGGCACCTGTCTTGAATGTGCCACCCCTGCAACATGCTGCAGGAGAAACCACCACACAAGCTGGAAGGGCACTGGGGGTGCATGCTGTAAGAGAAGCCCCAGGTGGGATGGGAGAGGCGAGCCTGCCTGTGCTAAGGGAAGACCACAGCAAGTAAGGTCGGCACTAAGAGGAAATCAATTAGGCAGATAGTGAGGGGATGGGAGTCCTCAGTAACGCTTCTCCTCTTAATGAAAAGCAGCCCCAAATCATTTTCTAACAAAAGGCAGCCTGTAAAGTGGAGCTTCAGAGATAGACAAGCAAGGGGCAGCTTGCACAGGTGATGACGGCATGAACTAGGCACTAGACGTGTTCAAGACAGCGGCTCCACCTTCCCTTCACCACCAGCCACTTGTACAGTGAGGAGCAGATGAGATGAAGCCAGCCAAAGAGAATTCATTTGCAAGTAAGATTAGGGTGGGTGACCGGGCTTGCCTATGCGCTGTGTAACCATCATACCTGACTGAAGCAATCTGTGAGCCCTACGTAAATCACACACCGCCTCCTCAAACCGGACTGTAAAATCCTACACGTCCACCCTTCCATTCAGAGACCCCTCTCTACATAGACAGCAAACTGTTTCTCTTTCTCTTCTCTTCTGCCTATTAACCCTCCACTCCTAAACCCCTCTCATGTGTCTGTGTCATGAATTTTCCTAGCGTGCCACAATGAACCCCAGGGTGTATATCCCAGACAATGTAGCCACTTCACACTGGGGACCTCATCCGGGAGACCAAGGTACAACATTCATTGAAACAGTGAGTAGAGTAGTGGGCTCCAAATCTGTCCTTTCATTCTGAGGTTCTCGGCCTCTGTTTTAGAACCAAATCAAGCCAAATACTGGCCCCACTTCGGCCATTTAAAAGTGACTAGCATGGCTGCCAGCCTTACAAGACGTGGGGGGACAGGCTTACTGGGGGAGAACATGGAGAATCCCCCCAGTACCCACGGGTTGCTGGGCATGTTGGCCATGTTTGAACCAGCTTCCTTTCATGGAGGCCTTAGCTGTCATGTGGGGCTGGAAGAAGTCCTGAGGCAACTGAGGGTTTCTCGGCCAGAGCCATCCCCTGGTGTCATCCAAAGGCATCTGGACTGACCCCAGCCTCCAACCACTCCAAAGGGGTGTTGCCAACAGAATCTCCAACTTTCCTATTGTAATTTTCTCCTTTCCTGTCCATGACCGTCATTCATATCTCTTATCCTCTCTGTGTATTCAATGTGTGCAAAGTTTTACAGTTCAGGGAAGTAGTCTTGTTTGGCAAGATCAGGGAATGTTATACTAACCAGGATATAGCTCAAGGGAAGGTGCCTTTGTGACTTTCTAGGACGAGGGCCCCTCTGCTGCAACACACACACACACACACACACACACACACACACACACACACACACACACACAGTGAGTGTCACTCTCTGCCCTTGGTCTGGAGAGCACATGGCATGTCAAGGTCAACAGCGCCACCTAGTGGAGCAGGGATCCTCCCATGAAGCACATGCTCAGTCCGTACTGAAACAGCCTAGCTTCTCAATTCTCTCCCCTTTCTGTGCCTCTCTACCAGAAGCCAAGCTTTATGCTGTTTCTGTGAATGGGAAAACTCTGCCTTCAACAATTATAAATAAAATGACATCCTGAACCAAACTGTATTCTCTATACTGTCCTATCAGCAGGAAAAAAGCCATTTGGTCTTTACATTCTTTTAAGGCATATATTTTGCCTCTTTAGAACGGTACTTCACTAGTAAGGAGATAGGTTTGGAAGTTAAGTGGAACCGTTCTCTAAGGGTAAACACTTTAGCAAGGGCCATCATAGCAGAATGTACCATAAGGAGGGGAAGTGCAACCATTACCCAAAGGCAACTGTTACACAGTCTCTCCCAAGATCCATTTTTGGGAGAGCTGCACAGGCCACACGAGTCTAGGAATTCAAAGAGAAATCACAGAGGACTACAGTTGCATGGGTGAAGCTGACTAAAACTCATCACTAAGCTCCTCTGGTTCCAGGGCTGGGTAAGTCACAACCACAACCATGGGTGGCACATTTAACAAGGTACCAGGACCCTAGGAACCATGAAGGGAAAACAGCAGAGGTGATGCCCCCACTGTCTTCCTCTCCATCCTGGGTCACACCAAAAGGAAGAAAACTAAAATGATGCATTTTTCTCACTTATCTTTCTAAATGGGTACCATCTCCAGCCTGCACTTCCCTGGAGTGCATTCTGAAGCACTGGGACTTTCACCCTGAGACTTTAAAAAAAAAAAAAAAGCAGCTCACCAGGCACACTGGCTCACGACTATAATCCCAGCACTTTGGGAGGCCAAGGTGGGCAGATCACAAGGTCAGGAGTTCAAGACCAGCCTGACCAACAGATGAAACCCCATCTCTACTAAAAATACAAAACATCAGCTGGGCATGATGACGCATGCCTGTAATCCCAGCTACTCAGGAAACTGAGGCAGGAAAATTGCTTGAACCCAGAAGGCAGAGGCTGCAGTGAGCCGAGATCATGCCACTGCACTCCAGCCTGGGCGACAGAGCAGGACTCCATCTCAAAAATAAAAAAAGAGCAGCTCGTTTTCTTTTGCACAATGGCATGCCATTTTTACCAGACTTTTACAGCATTATGAGATCAGCACAGGCTTTCCAGGACTATGAGAGAATCCCCCCTTACTTGGGTCACATCAAGTTCTCTTCTTATTGAAGGAGTTTAGGCAAATAAAGGGAGACTTAGGTCAATTTCCTGATGCCTGGTAGGTACACAGAAGCTTTCCAAACTTAACTCAGGCATTTCACCCCACATGGAGGGATGCTATGCCTAGTAAAAATCTGTTAATTACTCTAAACTGTTCATGATAGACCAAAAGCCAGATGAGAATTCCACAGCCTTTACGGAAAGACTGAGAGAGGCACTAGTAAAACACACCACCTTATCCCCTGAGTCAGTTCAGGGACAGCTCACGCTAAAGGGCAAGCTCATTACACAGGCAGCTCCCGATATTAGAGGGAAACTACATAAGCAGGCTATAGGACCAGGTGGCACTTTGGAGAACCTCCTGAGGGTGGTTACCTTGTTTTTTCCTGGAGGAGGTCCAGGAAAAAGAGAAGCAAAAGTGAAAGACAGAGGCTCTAACAGCTGCTTTGCAGACTTACAAAGTCCAGGATTTCCGAGATGCACCTGCTAGTTGCTATCGGCGCAGCAAGTCAGGGAGGAGCGCCCAGGCAGCAAGAACCCACCTGACCCCAACCAGCTTGTGGCGGGAACCATGGGAAATCAGACTACCCCCAGAGACAAAGGCCACTGGGTTCAGAACCAGTCTCACAGATGGTCCAACAGGACCGATGGGTCCCAGGGCTCAAACCCCTGGCTCCAGCAGCTCAAACTGCCATTACAACACAGGGGCCCTGGGTGATTCTGGAAATTGAAGGTAGATCTCCTTTTTTTTTTTTTTTTTTGAGATGGAGTCTTGCTCTGTTGCCCAGCAGGCTGGAGTGCAGTGGTGCAATCTCTCTCTCTCTCTCTCTCTCAAATCAGCCAGGCACGGTGGCTCACACCTGTAATCCCAGTACTTTGGGAGGCCAAGGCAGGTGGATCATGAGGTCAGGAGTTTGAGATCAGCCTGGCCAACATGGTGAAACCCCGTCTTTACTAAAAATACAAAAATTAGCCGAGCGTGGTGGCCTGCGCATGTAGTCCCAGCTACTCAGGAGGCTGAGGCAGGAGAATTGCTTGAACCTGGGAGGTGGAGGTTGCAGTGAGCCAAGATTGCACCACTGCACTCCAGCCTGGTGACAGAGCAAGACTCTGTCTCAAAAAAAAAAAAAAAAGAAGAAATCACTTAAGCAGATAGTGAGGATATGGAGTCCTCTGTAAGACTTTTCATTTTAAAGAAAAGCAGCCCCAAATCACTTTCTAACAAAGAGCACCCTGTAAAGTCAAGCCGTAGACATAAACAAGCAAGCTGGGAGCTTGGACAGGTGGATGACGGCGGGAACTAGGGACGAGACACATTGAAGACGGCAGCTCCATCTTCCCTTCTCTACCAGCCATGGGTACATATGGAGCAGACGAGATGGCGCCAGCTGAGAATTCATTTGCATAATACGATTACAGTGAGGCGATCAGCCTTTCCCACACACTATGTAAATGTCATACCTGATCAAACCAATCTGTGAGCCCTTCATAAATCAGACACTGCCTCCTCAAACCGGACTGTAAAGTCTGGCACATGTCCCAGCAGCTGGTTCTTTCCGCCCGGAGACCCTCTTCTCTACAGAGAGAGCTGTTTCTCTTTCACTTCTCTTCTGCCTATTAACCCTCCACTCTTAAACTCCTTATGCATGTCTGTGCCTAAGTTTTCCTGGTGTGTGACAATAAACCCCAGGTGTATACCACAGGTAATGTAGCCACATCACAAGGACAAGGAGGGGCCCCACCAGAACTAGGCTCCCCGGCCAGCAGCAGGAAGGCCGACCTCAGGACACGACACCTGTGCACACCTGTTCTTCAGGGCTTGGATTTTAAGACCCTTTATGTGATGAAAGGTGGTAAACACAGCACCATTCACGGGGTTTTCCCACCTCTGCAGCCACAGTTACTGTGGACACGGTAGATATGACGAGGTCCCTGTATTTGTGCCTCTGACAGAGTCAAAAGCCTAAGGAAGTCGGCGTGAACAGGAGATCGTGTCCTACACAGTCCGGGACCGAGCCAGCTTCTAGTTTCAGGATATCAGGCAGGACGAGAGGTATAACTTGGCCTGCTCCCCACAGGTGCTCCCAGCAGGGGCGGGGTGGGGAACTGAAATCCAGGCTGGGTGCCATATGGGAGCCCATGTCCACACCAGACCAGGTACTGGTGGCAAAGACCCCAACACCCTGGATAGAGGAGGGCATGAAGAAAATACTTAAACTTGTCAGCACTCAGCTACTTGTGGTGCCGTGAGAGTGCTGGGGCGCCATGTTCCAGCCTTGTAAGACTAAATGTTGCTCCCTTTGGAGAAACATGCACCCCTCACACACCCACACACACCCACCCTTCACACACACATGCAGACTCACACCCTCACACATACACACCTTCACACTCATAGCCACACACCCTCAGAAATGCACACCCTCACACATGGACCCCTCACACACACATGCAGACTCACACCCTCACACATGCACACCCTCACACTCATAGCCACACACCCTCAGAAATGCACACCCTCACACATGGACCCCTCACACACACATGCAGACTCACACCCTCACACATGCACACCTTCACACTCAGCCACACACCCTCAGAAATGCACACCCTCACACATGGACCCCTGACACACACATGCAGACTCACACTCTCACACATGCACACCCTCATACTCAGCCACACACACTCACACCCACACCCTCACACGCATGCACACTCACACCCTCAGAAATGCACACCCTCACACATGCACACCCTCATACACCTCACACATGCACCCTCTCACACATGCACACATACCCTCACACATGCACACTCACACACCCACACACCCACACCCACACATTCACACATGCACACCCTTACACCCTCACAAATGCACACTCATACCCACACACCCTCACACATGCACACACTCACACATCTACCCTCACACCCACATACCCTCACACATACACCCCTCACACACACATGCACTCATACCCTCACACATGTACCCTCACACACCCACCCTCACACGCACACCCTTACATACCCTGTCATGCATGCACACCCTCACATTCACACCACACACCCTCACACAAGCACACACACCCATACACCATCACACATGCACATCTTTATACACTCTCACATACGCACACCCTCACACACCCTCATGCATGCACACTCACACCCTCACACATACACACCCTTACACTCACACCCACAGACACTCTCACAGATGCAGAACCTTACACCCTCACATGCACACCCTCCTCACACAGGCCCCTCACAAGCACACCCTCACACCCATACTCACGACTCACACTCAAATACACTGAGGCTCACAGACCCCCCCACATGCACACTCACACTCACAAATCCTCACTCATTTGCATACTTGTGCATACCCACACAAACTCGTACGTGGTCACACTCCCATGCATACACTGGGGCTCCTCACAGTGACACACTCCCACAGACTTCCGCATTCCTCACACACTGCCATGCCAACACCCTTAGCCTCACACTCACACACTCCTACAGACTCAGTCACGTGCAGTGTCATCACACACAGTGACTCACACTCACAAGCTCTCATGCCCGAAGAACCTTGTCCAGTTGGCATTGCCCAGGCCAGCCCGGCATCCAGTACCCTGCCAGCGTCAGTGGCGGTGGAGCCATCCAGGGAGTGCTCCGTGGAGGAGGTGTGTTTTGAGTTAAGTTGGAGAGGAACAAATGGTGTGCATCTGAGATGAGATCAAGTAAAGCCTCCACAGGCTGGCTGAGCGAGCCAGTCAGAGAGGACCATGAGGAGTGGCCCTAGGGACGTGGCAGACCACGTGAACGGGGTGAGAAGGAGTCTGGTGGAAACATGGCATGCAGATCACAGAAGCGGGGGCCTCCAGCCACAGGCACTGGACCCTTCCCCTGAGCTCTTCTCACACAGCCCACCCAGGGCTAGACCCACATGCCTTTCTGTCTACCAACGGGACCAGAGCCTCATGCTGTAAGGATGGGTCACCAGGATCTTTCGCCAAACAACTCAGCCTTTCAGAGACCTTCTGGGCTGTAGAGATGACCTCCCAGAGGGTGTCAAGCCAAAGAAATACATTCTCTTTTTTGCAACAGAGAATGGCAAGTACTGCGTACAGGTGTTCAGGTTGTACACTGCGCAATGCGTGATTACTTGATATCTCAGACCACACACTGCAGACATCTTTATAATTTTGAAATGTTTTTGTATTTTATTGTAACTTATTTAAAAACCAAAGATAGGATAGTTTCATAGTTGTTATGACAATTTTCTGCAAGACAAGAGTCTTGAAGATGAGGCTTCTTTTTCAAATTTGCCTGAAGGTGCCATAAAGGCCCTGGGGTGTGGCACCTGGTCATCTCATTAAGGAAGTTTCCAGAGCACATGACACCCCAATGGTGATCCTGGTTTTCAGAGAGGGCCAGATGCCAGGAGGTCAGGCACGGCTGAGGGTCTCAGTCTCCTTCAAAAGGGGACTCTGCAGTCCCTCTAGGTCTAGGTGGGTACAAGATGGGGAACTGACCCTAGAGAGGCCAGGAGAGGAATTCTGACAACCCCTTGCTCTCCCATTCTCCCTCCTCAGACCACTAGCCCCTCCCTCCCTGCAGAGAGTCTCAGGAGAGGGACCATTAAGGGGTTTCCCCCAAAAGGACTGATCACTGTTCTGCCACTTTATAACCTTTGAGACTTTCGAAAAAGTGATACAAGCCCACGAGAATTTCTCAGAGTACAAAAGATTAAAGAGTAAAAATAGGCCAGGTGTGGTGACTCACGCCTGTGTCCCAGCACTTTGGGAGGCTAAGGTGGGTGGATCACGAGGTCAGGAGATTGAGACCATCCTGGCTAGTACAGTGAAACCTGTCTCTACTAAAAATACAAGAAATTGGCTGGGTGTGGTGGCAGGCACCTGTAATCCCAGCTACTCAGGAGGCTGAGGCAGAAGAATTGCATGAACTCAGGAGGCGGAGGCTGCAGTGAGTTGAGATTGTGCCACTGCAATCCAGCCTGGGTGACAGAGCGAGACTATGTCTTAAAAAAAAAAAGAGTAAAAATAGACTCCATCCACAATTGCTTATCTTGAGAGGTGTTCACTGGGATGAGTGTTTTATGTATACTATTATGAAATATTCCAATACGTGGCCTCCCTGTGCCTCAGTTTCCTACTTTGTAAGACAGGGCCAACAGGACACCGTGAGGGTGCTATGAGGACTAAGTGAGCTGATCCTTGCAATGAATTTACAAGCTTCCCCGCTTTACAGACAGGTTCCTGCCTTGGCACTAGTTCTTACTTCCAGAATTCTCATCTTACACACAAATGGGCCTCATGCTTTTTAAAGGGCTGCGGAGCACCCTGGTGTTTCTGCGATTTTTTCCCCCAGTGGGGCCAGTCTGGGTGTCTCTGGCCTGTGGCACCCACGGGCATTTGCCGTAACAGGTGTGAGCCTCTCTTTGGGATTATCTCCCATAAACAGAAGCCACAACAAATGTCATGCGTGTCTAGATACCAGATAGATGTTTCCTAACTAGCCCCAAAGTAGTTGTACCCAGAATACCCCCAACCTCTTTGCTGAGAGGGCCTCCTCCCCTGCCTTTGAGGGGCCTGATTCTTAATCTGCAAATAACCCATGCTAACCTCCCAAGAACTAGAAATGCAGCTTCACAAGAAGAAAAAAGTTCCTGGCCAGGCACAGTGGCTCACGCTTGTAATCCCAGCACTTTGGGGGGCCGAGGCAGGGTGATCCCAAGGTCAGGAGTGTGAGACCAGCCCGGCCAACACAGTGAAACCTTGTCTCTACTAAAAACACAAAAATTAGCTGGGTATGGTGGCTGGTGGTTGTAATCCCCAACTGCTCAGGGGGCTGAGGCAGAAGATTCGCCCAGAGCAAAACAACCAGTCCACCAGCATGCGGGGTGCTTTCCAGATTTTAATTAGAGAATGCCCGTTATTTCATTAATATACTGTCACTGGTGAACTGCCAGTGGCTTGAAGAACTTACCAAGACAGTTGTGGGAAAGAAAAGGCAGAATTATTAGAGAAAATAGGAAAATACATTGCCAGAGAGAAGAAGGGCAGCCCGCAGAAGAGAAACTGCAAACAAACGAAGGCTTACTGGAGAGTTTGTGGGTAAATAACACCAAGGTCACGGTGCGTAACCCTTCAGGTGGCTGGTGAGAGTGGGGCTCAGGAAAACTCTGTTATTTGCTGTGACTTGGAGCATGAAGAAGGCAGATGTGCAGCTGGTCTGCTTTCTCTGTTTGCACATCTAGTCAAAATGTGTTCTCTCTGTATACTGTGTAAGATTAATACCACGAAGGACACTCGGGGGCATGCACAGCTGGGGCTTTTCTCACTTTCTGCAGAGCACCGGCCTCCACCCGGCACTCTCCACCACGCGCTGCGGGGAGGATGGGCGGAGGGAGCACAGCTCAGACAGCTCCGCCTACGGAGTCACCTCAACAACCTTGGCAGTCACTACAGCTTCCATTTTACAGATAAGCAAACCAAGGCAAGGTCCGTGGCCTGACGGGGAGACCTTATGTTAGGGTCAGCTGACCCCCCCACTCTGATTGCTCTGCGGCTGCATTCCTGCCCAGGCGCCACAGCAAGGTTGCCAGACACACTACGACTCAGCAAAGCCTGATTCCAGCCACCTGGGCAGCGTGGGGGGGGTCATGGAAAACAAACCTTTGTTTAAATTCCTATTTAGACGTACCTGTAAAATCCTGGTTTTTTTTTTTTAAACTGCCACAACAAAAGTCACAGAATAATGTACTGTAAGTCTGTCACAAGCTGACAAACGATCTCTGTGCTTGCTACAAGCTGATAAATTAGCTCAGTCCCGAAACTCCCTTACGCCCCTCTCACCTCACATAAACCCCTCGCTTTGTAAGCTCAGGGCTGCCTCTGATGCTCATGCAGCAGCAGGCAGGTGAATAAAACTCGCTTACCTGACTTGGCTAACCTATCATTTTCGTGCCGAACCAGGTAAGGGGTAGGCTCTGGACAGGGGTCCTTAAGGGACTTTCTCTCTCTCCTCCTCCTCCCTCCCTCCCTCTCCTATGGCCTCTCTTCCAGCCAACCCTCCCCTTCCCGAACCTGCAGCTCCCAAACTCTCCCATTGCTGGCGACCTCATCCACAATCAGAGCCTCTGCTAGGGTGAGTAAGAGAGACGCTGGCCATTGACCTGGAACCCTTGAGCTTCTCTGCCTTCTCAAGACACCCAGTACTGAGTCAAGGGCTTCCTCAGGCCTCCAGGCCTCTGGTTCCTCCGTTTTAGGGATGCCAGACTCGGCAGCTACCTCCTCTATTCTGGACAGGGCCCCGCGGGACAGGGGGATGCCCTCTCCCACAATCCTGGCCAATCAGCAGCCTCTTGTTCCTCCCCCCTCCCTGCCCCAGTCATTATGGGAGCCTCTCCATCTACCCCTTCCAAAATGACCTCCCTTGGGTGTCTCCTGTGTCACCTCAATACCCTTGGCCTCCATTCAGAAGTCCGTCCTTAGAGGCTTACCTTTTACTGTAATATGCCTGGGCTCAGTACAAATCAGACAAGGGCTCCCAATGGCCCAGAAATGGCACTTTTGATTTCAATATACTTAGAAACTTAGACAACTTTTGCCACCACAATGGGACATGGTCTGAGATTCCTCAGGTTCAGGCTTTCATCACTCTTCGTAGCTGCTGTTCCCAGGCCTGCTCCACTTTCCAAATCCTCCTCGCTGGCTCCAAACCCGACTCTCCCCCGACACCCTCCCCATGGCCCCAGCCGACAATGCCTCTTCCTCTGACCCCGCCGATTTTCCTCCTCCTCGACTGGTTCAGATCCTCCCCCATACGCCCCCCTCCAGCCCTATCCCTTTCTCCCCCGACCAACCACCCGCTTCTGACTGAGTTCTCCCCCATCTCCACCCTTTACTCGTTCTCAAGCCCAAAATACCATGCAAGCAGCTACCTTGCTTCCCCCTCCGGGAGGAAGCAGGGGCTGAAGGAACTGTCCATGTCCACAGCCCCTTCTCCCACTTTGATCTCTCTCAGATTGAAAACCATCTTGGGTCATTCTCCTCCGATCCTGATACTTAAAGGATTTAAATATCTCACCTGGTCTTATGAACTCACTTATGCTCTACACTTGGTGACGTAGGGCACCCACGTGTTGGGCGCCAGATGTAGCGCTGTGGAGGCCCCACAGGGTTGTGGGGTGTCCCTTATGCTGTGCTGAGGTACAGGATCCAAGAAGTAAACAGACAGGACACTGAAGAACTGGTGAAGAGCATCTGGACTTGGGGGGCCACACCACCTGTGAGCGGAGATGAGCGGCCCCCAAATGCCCAGAAGCATCTGTATTTATTAGGTACAAGCAGGGGGCAGGGTCGTGAGGTCACCATCTATAGGCTTAGTGATAGGGCATACATAATCATGTGAGTTACACGTGAGGGGACCACCCCATTATGTCACCTGGGCGAGAGAGGTGGGCCGTGCGCAGCAGGGGGCTGTGCCGTGCGCAGTAGCAGAGGGTTGTGTATGGAAAAGACCACATTAGGTCACCGAGGCAAGGAGGTGGGCTGTGTGCAGCAGGTGTCGTGCACACTTCTTATCTGTGGGCTGGAGACTTCAAAGGGTTTCTAATAGGAGGATACTGTAAGCCAATGCAGTGGGAGCTGACAGACTTGTGCTCTTCTCTGAAGATATTTATGGGAGGATGATTTGAGCTGGCACAGAAGCGAGAAAAGGCTGACAGGGTGTACAGCCGCCGTGACTGGTCACACCAGAGGGGTTCTTCTCCCTCGGTTACTTCCAGGATCTCAGGCCTGAGGCCTGCTTTCCACAGGAACTGGATGCAAGGTACTACAACTCCTTTCTCAGGAGGAGAGGCTCTTGCTCCAAGCCTGCCATACAGCATAGGCCCTTTCAGGCAGGGACACCACCGCCTGGGTCTTTGGTTCTCGTCCTGGTCTGGCTGTTTTCCCATGTACTGCTTCTGTTCTGTGACTGCTCTAGGCATTCCTCCTACTAAAACTACTATATGGTTATATAGAAGGATTCCATAAGTCAGCACTAAATGTGTCAGTACAGCTCCGACTACAATACCTATATGATTATATAGAAAGACTATACAGAACTAAGTATGCTAGATATATGTAAGCCGTAAGTTACTCTTCAAGCACTAATTCTATAAACTAATATATGATCATATATAAAGGAAACAGCTGAGCAATGACACTATAAGATATTCTTCAGGCACTAGATGTGCCTGGGGTCTGGACAGTTCTCCTTCCTCGGTGCCCATGGGGGGGTGTTACCCACAGGCATAATCTTTACATTATCCCCCTCTTCTACCCTCCTTCCGGAAGAGAAGGAGAGAGTGTGGCTCACGGCTCAGGCACATGCCATCAATCTTCATCAGCAAGACCCTACTAAGCCTGTCCAAGCCACTGCCATCCCCTGGGAAGAGCCTTCCTGGGAGGACGAAGCCACAGGCCCCGGCCAGGCAGCCTGTAGCCAAACGGTTACTTGCCTTATTGCAGGCCTTAACAAAGCTGCCCATAAGGCCATGGACTTTAAAAAGCTGAAAGAAATTCCCCAAAAAGCAGAAGAAAATCCTGCCTAATTCCTTTCCCGCCTTACAAAGGCTCTCCAAAAATATACTGTCATTTACACTGCCTCCTGAGAAAGAACTACTGTTCCCAATACCCAAGCTACCCCTCGACATCCAGTGCAAACTTAAAAAGGCTGAAGATAGCCGTCCAACCCCACAACAAGACCTCTTTAACCTGGCTTTCAAAGCCTTCAATAACAGGGATGACCAGGGTAAATGAGATAAAGGCCACAGAGATCATGCTAAATACCAGCTTCTCGCTGCAGCTGTCCATCAGCCTAGCCATAGCACCCAAGGGCACAGAAGACCTGACAGCACTGACCCTCCTGGGCCTTGTTTTAAGAAGGCCACTGGGCATGGGAATGCCTGACCGATGAGTGCTGAAAAGCCCCTGCCCCGTCTGCCCGCAGACAGGCCACTGGAAGTCTGACTCCTCTCAACAGACAGACAGAAAAGCCGGCACCTCAGAGCCACCACCCACTCAGCAAGACGAAAAGGGAAGAAGTGCTTGCACTCCTGTAGCTCCTCAGCCTGGCCGCTGAAGACTGCCGAGGCCCGGGGCCCCAGCCCATCTGCCATCACTGCATCGGAGCCCAGGGTAACTCTGCAAGTAGCAGGTAAGCCGATCTCTTTTTAATCAATACCACAGCCACCCACTCGGCTTTGCCTGAATTCTCGGGACCCACTCGTCCCTCTCAGGTCTCAGTTGTGGGGGTTGGGGACCCATCTCGCACCCACGTGACACCAGACCTCTTACTTGTTCCTGTTTGAAACTGTTTTCTCACGCCCCTTCCTTATCATGCCTCGCTGCCCTGCCCCCATCCTAGGCCGACACCTCCTAACCAACTTCAAAGTTTCTACGACCTTCTTCTCTTCCCCACAACTGGAGTCTCCCCTCCTCCTCTCTGCCACCCGGCCAGCCCTCAACCCCTCCCCCACAATATCCACTCCCTAATTCCCTTGTTAATTCATTAGTGTGGGATACCACTGCCCCCTCTGCAGCAGCTCACCATGACCCCATCAAAATCCAGCTAAACAGCCATCCAATCTCCTAATGTCTCACAGTATCCCATTTCATTAACGCACCTAAAAGTCTTACCACCCATCGTAAACAGACTCCTCTCACAAGACCACCTTAGGCCGACTCATTCTCTGTACAACTCCCCTACCCCCCACATCACATAGGCCTACGACTCACATCATCTAGCCCAAAATCTCCAGGCTGTCAATCAGGCGGTCCTTCCCAGGCATCTGGTAGTTCCTAACCCCCATACGCTGCTTTCCCTCATCCCACTAGGCACAACGCGTTACACAGACCTAAAAGATGCCTCTCACCATTCCTCTTCACCCTGACTCCCTGAATCTCTCTGCTTTCACTTGGACTGACCCTGAAACCCTCCAGTCACAACAACTTCCTTGGAAAGTCCTCCCCCAAGGCTTTGGAGATAACCCCCATTTCTCTGGACAAGCTCTAGACCCAGACCTCCCCTCCCTAGACCCCTCCCCTGGCCAGCTCCTTTAGTAGGTAGATGAGCTCCTCCACTGCAGCCCCTCCCTAGAGGACTCTCAGACACACTATTACCCTTCTAAACTTTCTTCTAGTAAAGGACATAGGGTTTCCCCTGCAAAGCACAGCTCTCCACTGCAACAGTGACGTACTTAGGAGTCCAGCTCTCCCCTGGGCCCCAAGCCGTGATCCCAGCACAGGCAGCACTGATAGACGACCTGCCCCACCCACCTCTAAGGGTGAAATCCTCTCTTTCCTAGGACTAGCAGGCTTCTTCAGAATATGGATTTCCAATTTTGCCCTCCTAGCCCACCCTCTCTATGAAGCACCTAAAGGCCCTCTCAGTGAGCCCCTCAACCCTTCACACAACATAATCCCTAGCTCCCACAAACTTAAAGCTGCCACCAGCCCTGCTCTATCTTTGCCTGTGTAGAGAATGAAGGGCTACCCTTTGCTGCTTACCTATCTAACAACTAGACAACACCACCCAGGGGTGGCCGACCTGCCTCAGAGTCCTAGCAGCTGCCGCCACCCTAGTCTTAGAAAGCAAAAGCTAACCTTCGGTCAAGACGCCGCAGTCCACAGCCTACATAACCTACAAGACCTGCTCTCCTCCGAGCACTGTGCACACCTTCTCCTTCTCATAGCCAACGACTCCACGCCCTCTTTCTTAAAACCCTGAGTTCCGCCTCTCCGAAAGTGCTGCGTTCCTACTTCCAGTACTGAGGAAGGAGGTGCAGGCATCTGGGATTCCCTCCCCCTCTGTCATCCACTGTGCATCTCAACAGAAGAGAGAGCAGGCCAGCTGGCGCCTCCTGAATCTCCTTCCTGAAAATAACACGCTTGGTCTTGGGGAAACTCTCCGGAAGACACTGTTTTTACTTAAAACGAGATCAAACCAAAACCGTTTTCACATGTGAGTCCTAAAACTGTAAACCAGAACCCTTTCCTATGGGATTCCTGAAGCTGTAAACCAAAACCCTTTTCATATGTGATTTCTAAAGCTATAAACCTAAGATTCTTCCAAGTGTAGAATCTAACGTAGACGCCTATATAAAGGCAGAACCTTCCTTTGCGAGGGAAGCTGAGCTTTGGACAAATTATTGCTCAGGCTCCCGGCGATGTCCGTTTCCCACCGCCACTCCTGCTACAGTAGTTCCTCCCCTCCCACCCGCTCCTGCCGGAAATATCACCTCCAGTCTCTTTTCCCTAATACCTCCCCTGAACGTCTCCCGAACCCTGACAACCAGTTATTTATAGACAGCTCCTCTTCCAAGTCAGCCGACTCCCGTTAAATCGCTGGGAATGCACTGGTCTCCCTCGACCGCTACCCCCAGGGACCTCCTCCCAAAACGCAGAACTTACAGCTCTCAAATTTCCTAATGTCTCACAGTATGCCATTTCATTAACCCTCTCCAAAGGCAAACAAGTCAACATTTTTACCAACTCCAAATATGCCCAACACATTCTCCATTCACATGCCACCATCTGGCAAGAGAGAAGATTTCTTCTTGCCAAAGGAACCCCTATCACTAATGGCCCCTTATTGACCAACTCATCCTAGCAGCACAGCTCCAGCTAAGGCAGGAGTTATACATATACACTGTTGAGGACACCCAACAGGGTCGGATGAGATCTCAAAAGGAAACAGGCTGGCGAGGCAGCAAAGAAGCCTCCCTTTCTTCTGCCCCTCCTCCTCATCACCCCCACCATCCAACCCCAGTATTCTCCCCCCTGAAGAAGCTTCAATGCTGCAACAAGGGGCCTCCCCACCAGGGGAACTGGATAGTCAAAAATCAAAAACTCATCCTCCTCGGAGAATAAACCAAAGAAATTCTAACATCTCAGCTGGGTGCAGTGGCTCATGCCTGTAATCCTAGCACTTTGGGAGGCCGAGGTGGGTGGATCACCTGAGGTCAGGAGTTCAAGACCAGCCTGGCCATCATGGTGAAACTCCATCTTAAAAAAAACAAAAAAAGAGGCCGGGCACAGTGGCTCACGCCTGTAATCCCAGCACTTTGGGAGGCTGAGGCGGGTGGATCACAAGCTCAGGAGATCGAGACCACCCTGGCCAACATGGTGAAACCCTGTCTCTACTAAAAATACAAAAATTAGCTGAGAGCAGTGGCGCACACCTGTAGTCCCAGCTACTCAGGCGGCTGAGGCAGGAGAACTGCTTGAACCCAGGAGGCGGAGGTTGCAGTGAGCCGAGATCGCGCTCCTGCACTCCAGTCTGGCGCCTGGCTACAGAGCGAGACTCTGTCTCAAAAAAAAAAAAAAAAGAAAAGAAAATTCTAACATCTCTTCACCAGTCCTTCCATATTGGTGCCCACGCACTGTACCTCCTCCTTTGCCCTTACCCCTCTTCCCCCCCACCTACTTACCCACTGAAAGGCATAACCTCCAGCTGTCACATATGCTCTGCCACTTCCTCTCAAGGGACCCTCTGCAGTCCTCCTATCCCTACACATCAGCTAAGAGGAACACTCCTGGGGGAAGACTGGCAGAGTTTACCCACAAGCCTCCTGCCAAGCAGGCTAAGTTTCTTCTTACTCTTATAAACACCTTCTCCGGGTGGGTAGAAGTGTTTCTCACCTCCTCAGAGACAGGTGCAGTAGTCTCTCAAATTCTTTTAACAGAGATCATCCCTAGATTTGGTCCCCCCACGCTCCATACAATCAGACGGCGGCCCTGGCTTCATCTCCCAAATCACCCGACAGGTCTCTCAGTCCCTCAGCGTGCACAGGTGCCTCCACATCCATACCGGCCCCAGTCATCAGGAAAAGCTGAAAGGGCAAATGGGATCCTTAAAACTCAGTTAACCAAACTCACTCGTGAAGTCCAGAAACCCTGGACCTCTCTTCTGCCCACAGCCCTAGCCCGCATCAGAGCCAGCCAGAAAGCACCCTGCTTCCTCAGCCCATTTGAGTTAA
Source organism: Ateles fusciceps (assembly GCA_036589455.1). NCBI lineage: Eukaryota > Metazoa > Chordata > Mammalia > Primates > Atelidae > Ateles > Ateles fusciceps. Next base: position 129,178 of record JAZHEH010003205.1, read on the forward strand.
CGTATGGACACCCTTTCCTTTCACAAAACAGGCCCCCTTCTAACTCTCAGCTAGGAGAATATCTCCCAAAACTTTCCCTCCTCCACATTCTTCTCCATAAGCAAGCAGACCAGGCCCTCCCAAAGCCTCATGCAGGCCCCAGCAACCGGACCCTCCTACCAGGAGAACATGTCCTTCTAAAAACTCTTCACCAGCAAGCGGGAAGGTCCCTTTTAAGTGCTTCTCACAACCCCCACCGCAGCTAAACTCTCAGGACATGTCTCTTGGTAACATCTTTCCAGATTAAAAAGAGCTCCAGAAGCGCCCACTGACCCGCCCACTGCCATCCTCTGCCAATTCTCCAGCACCCTCCTTAGTCCAACCAAACTCCACCTTAGAAGAAGTTAGCCCATCCCCCGAAGAAGAACCATGATAAGTAACTCATTCATGTATCACCTCTGCCCCTGCTCCAGGTGCCAAGGCCCTGGCGACGGGGGAACAGCCTCTCCCCATAGCATAACAAATATTAGAAGCCCTCTCCTCTCTCCCTATCTCCCACACAAAAAAGGTCTTAACTTAGCTATTCCTTGCTCATCCGCAAGGAGAATTTGACTATCCATGGGATGCTATCAGCCACCTCACAGACCCTCTAGAAGAGGGCACCTCCCCATACAGCCCCTACCAACTCCTTCCCCCCAGACACGGACTCCAATTCTTCCTCAAGTTCCTAACTCTTCTAATAGCCCGACTGCCTCTGCTCCCTCAGAGTCCCTTCTTATTCTACAAGGCTGGAACAATCTCAATCTCTCTCACTCCTTATTACTGCGCTCCAACTCCACGCTTGCTTCCCGGTGCTGGACCTGCTTTTCCCTTTCCTCTACTGTCTGCTCAGCCACCCCAAATTCTCAGCCCTGGGACCACATTCTCATTCCATGTTCACACACTGTCCAAAAAGGCTCTGCCTTTGTAGACAAAGCCTTCACCCTCACTGGGAACTATCCCACTGCCTTGCTCACAGACCCACCAAACCTCTCTCACATCTACTGCCAATTAAACCACACAAAACTCCCTCCTCTGCTATCCAAGGTCCCATTCTTAAGTGTCACCTCTTCCAACAGACACACACGCAGACACCATCCCTCCCTCCACCTGTGGCTCAGCTAAAACCATCTCCCATCCCTCACCCAGGTAATTATTCAGTTTTCCCTGAAGCTAACGGCCTCTTTACCCAGTCCCTCCGCATTACCTCCCTTCCTGCCTCTCAAATATGGAGACCCCTTCCCCAGACAGGAGTTCTCGAAGGGGTCTCTCTCTCCTCCTCACTCTGAGTTACTGCAGCTGATCCTCGTCTCTCCAAATGAGGAACCTACGCACTCCAACACCTGGTCTCAATCCACTCGTGTGTCTGCGTTAACACGGCAGGCATCTTCTTCCTCTGTGGAACGTGGTCTCAATCCACTCGTGTGTCTGCGTTAACACGGCAGGCATCTTCTTCCTCTGTGGAACCTGGTCTCAATCCACTCGTGTGTCTGCGTTAACATGGCAGGCATCTTCTTCCTCTGTGGGTCCACAGCCCACTCTGTCTCCCACCCACTGGACAGGTTCTTGCACCCTCATCTACCTTACCCCCCCACATTAAACTTGTCCCCCCAAACCAAGAACTCCCTGTCCCTGCTACATTACATGTCTGCCCAAAGAGACCAATACTGTCCGTTCCCTTATCACTAGCCCTCGGAGTCACCACCAGTGTCGGGTTAGGAGCCGGAAGCTGAGAACATCGTTATCACATTTCCAGTCACTCTCTGGAGACTTCCAATCGTCACTAGAAGAAATAGCAGACTCTATCACTCACCTCCAAAACCAACTGGACTCTATAGCAGAATTCACCCTACAAAACTGCAGAGGTCTAGACCTCCTCACTGCTGAAAAAGATTTATGCCTATTTTTAAATAAACAATGCTGATTCTACATCAATGAATCAGGGCTAGTACAGGATGCTGTAAAAACCTCAGTGACCAAGCACAAAAATTTAGACAGTCATTCCACCTGCCTCCAGTGGTGGTTCCGAAAGTCCTCGGCGCCCTGGCTACTGCCCCTCGTGGGCCCCATCAGAACCCTGTCCTCCTTCTAGCATTTGGTCCCTGCCTCTTACCACTCCTCACCTAGTTTTTACAGGACCGTATTAAAGCTTTCACCCATGGGGCAATACAAGATATGAAGCCGCTCCAAGAACACCAACAGCTCCTGAACAACCCCGGCAATCTAGCCTCCCAAACAAACGTCGCCCCCATCCAGCAAGAAGCTGCCCCTCTTCCATTACCTATTAAAAGGCCGGAACGTTAGGGGCAGCTGACCCCCGACTCTGATGCTCTGCAGCTGCATTCCTACCTAGGCGCCACAGCAAAGCTGCCAGACCTGCTGCGATTGAGCAAAGCCTGAATGCAGCCACCTGGGTGCCTGGGGCGGTCATGGAAAAGCAAACCTTCGTTCAAATTCCTGTTTACACATCCTGGTTTTTTTTAAACTGCCGCCACAAAAGTCACAGAATAATGTAAGTCTGTCAAAAGCTGAAAAACAACCTCTGTACCTGTTACAAGCTGATAGATTGTGTCGGTCCTGAAACTCCCTTACGCCCTCTAACCCCGTATACACCCCTCGTTTTGTAAGCTCGGGGCTGCCTCCTCTGATGGTTACCAGGCAGCTCGGCAGGTGAATAAAACTTGCTTACCTGACTTGGGTCAAGTCCCCTTTGTCTCGGCTAATCTTACACCTTACTTGCCCTGCGAGGGGCTTCCATGACAAACCTGCGGGCCTCCAAACCTGGCGCGGACCCCAGTCCCGCCCCGCGGCCCCGTGGCCCCCGCCCCCCGCGGCCCCGGCCCCGCCCCGCCCCCGCCCGCGGCCCCACTCCGGCCTCGACTCTGCTCCGGGCTCCGCCTCTGTGCGCCCGTTCTCCACCAGTGCCCCTTCCTGGGCAAAGCCCCGCTGGGGCCCTCCTGGTGCGCACGAGGTAGTCCGGGGCTGGGTGACGGCCCCGCCCTTCCCTCTGCCCACGGGCATCGCAGTCCGTGGGGCAGTATGAGCTCCGGGGCCGCCCCGCGGCTGCTGCGGCTCCAGCGACACCTGGGCCCCCAGGGGGTTAGGGGGCCACGCCTGGACATTCCGGGCTCCTGTCCCCCTCAGCTGCCTGGGGCGGGGCTGAGCGTCGAGGACCCAGGAAAGGGGGCGGAGGAGAGAGCCGAGAGACCGGAGGGCCTGGGGAACGATGGCCCTTTCGTGGGGGCGTGGGTGGGAGACTGGGTCCCCAGTGGGGTGGGGGAACGGGTGGATTGGCCGGGAAGGGTCGGGAGGCATGGGTCGCGCTGTTTACGTTTGGAGCCTCTTCAACTGACTAGGCAGTTTCAGTAACCCTTGCCCCCTGTCCCCTGGGCACTGGGAGGACTGTCCCGAGGGCTGTTTACACCCTACAGCTAGTGTGGACACAGGATTGGGGCAGGTGAGCACAGGGCCCCAGAGGCTCACCCCTGGCCTCCTTCTCCTGGCCTAGGGCAGCAGTATGGAGCCTCTGGGCAGTCCACTGACCACCCATGTGCTGGATACCGCCTCCGGGGTCCCAGCCAGGGGCCTCTGCCTCTGCTTGTCCCGGCTGGAGGACCACAGCCAGCAGTGGATGGAGCTGAGGACTAGATAGGCGGGAGACGCTGGGACGGGGTCCTGCCCGGAGACAGATGGCAGGGGCTAGGGAGCCAGGCAATGAGGCTGGAGAGCAGGGCTGACTGCTGCTGACCCTCCACTCAGCCCAGGGTGCGGGGGAGGGGTGGGGGCCTCCCTTCTGCCTCTCAGCCCGTTTCCTCCTCTGAAAATACAGACACCAGGAGAGATGCGGTTTCCTCCCACCTCCAAACTCAGGCCACTGAGAGCCTGATGGCGTGGGAGTGTTTCTGCCTGTTTCTGGCAGCTGTGCGGGGGTGGTGAGGGGGTGGGTTAGGTGAGCCCTGAGGGAAATGGAAGACTTCACTGTCTCTGAGATCACGGGTAGCCCTGTGCCAGGCAGTAGCTGGACACTCTGCTCTTTCCATTCTCCACATACCCTGAGGCCAGCACCATGATTACTTCTTCTACAGCCCGGGGTCCGTGCTGGGATTCCCAGCCAGGCCTCAGGGCACCGGGTCCTCAGCCTCCATGGGGCCTTGCCCACTGCCTCAGACACAGGCTCCGCGGGCACTTCCCAGGCAAGTGTCAACCCCCCAGGCCTTATGGCCCCTCCATGGGAAGCAGGCCCCTCTCTTCCAGCCAGAAGGGCAGGGCTGGGACCACAGGATCGGGGTCTGATGGCACCACCCCTACATCCTCATTTGACCCTTCACAAAAGCTGAGGCACTAATTCCTCCAGGTCCCACCTGAGGAATTAGGACAGCGCCACGTGGGCTACACGTCTCATGGAGGTTCCCCACATACACACGTGCTATACTTTTTTTTTTTGAGATGCAGTCTCGCTAGGTCACCGAGGCTGGAGTGCAGTGGCACAATCTCAACTGCCCCGCAGGTTCAAGCAATTCTCTGCCTCAGCCTCTCGAGTAGCTGGGATTGCAGGCAAGGACCACCACACCTGGCTAATTTGTTTGTATTTTTAGTAGAGACTGGGTTTCACCATGTTGGCCAGGATGGTCTTGAACTCCTGACCTCATGATCCAGCCACCTTGGCCTCCCAAAGTGCGGAGATTAAAGCGGGAGCCCCTGCGCCCAGCCTGCTCTTTCTAATCACAGCAGAAGCACACACTTTAAAGACCAGCTGGCAAGAACGATGTCAGGTTTTCCGGAGGTGACTGTGGGCAGAGCCACAGGCGTTCAGGACCCTGACAAGGCACCAGGGCACATGATGTGTGTGCTCCGTGCAGTGGACAGGCCCGCCCTGTGGTGAGAGTTTGGTAGTTACTGACCCAGAAAGCCACACACAATATATTCAGTGAAAACCACAGCTTATAAAATAATACAAATAGTATAATCCATTTGATTAGTTATTTTGTCAACAAATATGCATAGAGAAAATCTGGAAAAATATATGCCAGCTCTAAGATGGTTACTGCTCATGGGGTAGATTATGGGAGATTTTCCCTTTTTCTTCTCTGTTGTGATTCCCTGAAGACAGTGCTGTGGGGTCCTGACTGCTCGAGCTGCAGGCAAGTCCCACTGTGTCTGCTCACCCAAGTCTGACAGGTGGGGGTGCAGACCCAGGAGAGCTGGGGTGGGGAGCTCCTCATCTCCCTCTACACCCTCATCCTCTCCCCCAGCTACGCAGACCCAGATGGCCGCTGCCCTGGACTCCTGACGCGGGACCAGATGAAGGCAGGCACCTACAAGCTCACCTTCGACGCTGCGGCCTCCTGGAGGAAGAGGGGGCAGGAAAGCTTCTACCCATACGTGGAGGTGAGCGCCCCGGTGCGCGGGAGGGGGCTGAGGCCTGTGACTCACTGGGATCGGTAGGTCAGGTCCTGCTGGCCGGCATCATTTAGGCAGTGGGCAGACTGGTCCTGGGTGGTGGCCGGTGGGTGAGCTCACTTGCTTTGAGCTCCCAAAAGAAAGGTTTCCAGGCAGCAAGACTCTACAGGACACACCCATCGCTGACCTGCCCAGGGTCAGGCTTTGTGGGGGAGACTGGGCCAAGGGTGACTCATCCCCTCTTTGTTGATAGAGGTTTTCATCTGAGCCGACTGCAGCTCTGTGCCTGACCTCACTGCCTCACCCTGCACTGCAGCCGCACAGAAGCACCTGCCCTGTCAGGCTGTGGCTGCACTCAGGGCTGTGGCTTCTGAGGAATGTCCCTCTGGTGGGGAGGGTTCACCCCATCCCAGACCCTCAGTCTTGGTTGCTGAGCTCTCCCAGGCATGTTGGGGCTGGACGACCAGTTTGCTGCCACCCCCTCACCCTCTCCGCGGCCTTCTCTCCACCCCAGGTTGTTTTCACAATCCCCAGCGAGGCCCAGAAGTTCCACGTGCCCCTGCTGCTGAGCCCCTGGTCCTACACCACCTACCGAGGGAGCTAGAGCCCGGCAGCAGGAGGCCACCTGCCCCTTCCCGCATGCGGGCTGTGTACCCCACCCTCAACAGAGTGGGCCTCGTGCTCATGAGGGAGCACCAGGCTCACCCACTCACTAGGGAAGTCCTGGCCCCCTGGAGATTCCCAGTGGGCAGCTGTGACTCAGGCATCAATAAAGTCACTGCCAGCACCTGCAAAGCCATCCAGTCGCTGGCACAACAATGGCGTGAAGACAGGTCGCACACTGCGCCCAGCCCCAGGTGAGCGCAGGGCCCTCTGAGAAGGTCCTGCTGTCTGTGTTCGGAGGTGACCAGGGAGCAGGCCCAGGCACAGGCTGGACATGCACCCAGGGGAAGGAAGTGGCGGGGGACGCCATGGGTAAGGGTCCTGCAGGCGGTTCTGTCCACGGAGCCAGGCAAGAGGATGGAAGGACGTGTAAAAAGCTTTCATTTGCTGATGATAAAATCTAAAACAGTTGCTGTCCTTGGTGTGAAAGGCAGTGTCATCCAGAGAGAGTTCCTAGGCTGGCTCTGGGGGCTATGCCCCCACAGAGGGGCAGCTACGTGGGGGTGCCCACCAGTCCCGCAGGGCCCTGGCCTAGTGTCTGTCCGATCACAGCTGTCTCTAAGGGCTTGAAGCCCACGTTGTCCAGAGGGATCCCGAAGGCCAACAGCTTCACCTCGTACGTGCGCAGCAGGTCATTGTGGGCCTGTGGGGACAGCGTTAGGGAGCTGAGGGTCCACGCCCAGGCCCACCAGAGCTGAGGGTGCCCACGCCCAGGCCCACCAGAGCTCAGGGTCCCCGCGCCCCGGACCACCAGAGCTGAGTGCAGCTCCGTGGAGAGGCAAGCACCGCGAGCATCACGGTGTGAAAGGATAAAGCCAAAGGCCCATCAGTTGCTCCGTGTGGGAGACACCATCCAGCTCAGGTATCACACAGCGAGAGGCCACCATTACTCCCATTCCACAAATGAGGAGACAGAGGCAGAGGGCAGACACACTCAGGGCAGAGCTGTGGTCTGAGAGGCTCTGCCCCTGGCTGGATGTTCCTCCCTCAGGTTCTTCACGCCCTCCCTACCCAGGGGAAAGGGCTGACCAGGGAAGGGTCCAGGTGCCCCCATACCCATCCCAGCAGAGACATGGCCTAGATGACAGTGCTGTTCCCCAAACCAACAGAATCCAGCTGCCCTCAGCCGTGACTGCACCCTCACGTGGGGACAGTGATGGCTGCCTTGTCAGACAAGGTACAAAGTGGGCACCGGTGGGGTCCTCAGAGAGCATCTGCATTTAGAACAGGCTGGCGCCGAGGGTGTCTCTGAGGGAGGGCAGCGCACGTCGTACCTTACAGACCCGGGCCAGCTCATACTGCAGGTCCTTGATGGTGCTGTTCTTCGATTCCAGAACATCCTGAGGAGAGAGGTGAGAGTTTGACTCATCTTTTGACCGAGACAATGGGGGTGTCCTGGGGGCTCCGGGCTCTCCTCAGAGACCCAGGGAATAACAGCCTGGTTCGACAGTGCCTCTATCCACACAGGGTTGTCAGCAGAAAAAGGTCTCCAAGGGTTGAGAGAAAACACAGGGGGAGCAGAGAACAGGGAGCTACACATCTCCATAAAGAAACGTTCCAGGCCAGGCGAGACAGCCCATGCCTGTGATCCCAGCAGTTTGGGAGGCCAAGACGGTGGATCATTTGAGGTCAGGAGTTCAAGACCAGCCTGGCCAACATGGCGAAACCCCTTCTTTTATTTTATTTTATTTTTTTGATAAGACAGGGTTTCGCCATGTTGGCCAGGCTGGTCTTGAACTCCTAACCTCAGGTGATCCACCCGCCTCGGCCTCCCAAAGTGCTGAGATTACAAGCGTGAGCCACCATGCCCGGCTGAAACCCCTTCTTTAGTAAAAATACAAAAATTAGCCAGGCGTGCTGGCTCACACCTATAATCCCACCACTTTGGGAGGCCAAGGCGGGCAGATCACTTGCGGTCTCAGGAGTTTGAGACCAGCCTGGCCAACGTGGTGAAACCCTGTCTCTACTAAAAATACAAAAATTAGCCAGGTGTGGTGGCTCACACCTGTAATCCCAGCCACTTGGGAGTCTGAGGCACAAGAATCGCTTGCACCAGGGAAACAGAGGTTGCAGTGAGCTGAGATTGCACCACTGCACTCCAGCCTGGGTGACAGAGCAAGACATAGTCTCAAAAAAAAAAAAAAAAAGTCCAAACCCACAAGAAATGCAGATGAGGTGACGGCAGGCGGCGTGCAGCCACACACGGAGACTGTCCACTGAACATCACTCACACACTGCTTACATGTCTCGAAGCTTGTGAATGTTTTCTCCCACTTTTTCCTAACCGAAAAAAGTGGTCTTCACCAGCGTTGGCCCCGCCCAGATGTGGGCAAGGGTCTCACCACAAGGCCAGGCCAGGGGCTTCTTGGGCTACTGCCTGTGGCCACGACTGGGCCCAGCCTAGCTGTAGAGCCGTCTCTGCCGCCCACTGACAGAGCAGCCCTCACACCTGCGCAGCCTGCAAAGTGTCCCTGCCGGGGCCTCTGTCACTTCGCCAGAAGATTCCTCACTTAGAAGTCATGGTAAAAATGACCAGGAAAGGAAGAGCTGACCCACATTTGGCTCCATGCTCACCCTGGTGCGTGGGCACAGCAGCAGTGACCCTCATCTCAATGGCTCAGCAGCCGGCCGGGTGCAGCCTCAGCCAGGAGCTGGGAACGCACCTCCTCCTCCTCCCAGCAGTGGGACCTCACCCCCTCACCTGCCTGTGCTCACAGGGCCCAGTGCTGAGCAGTCAATCTCACAGTCTGCCTCTGGCCCCGATGAGGCCCCACTTATACAGCCTCACTACCTCAGGCCCTGAGAGCCAGGCCATCCCAGATGACCAGGGTCCCACAGGCACCACTGCCCACTAGGCCAGGACCCGCAGTTCCCCAGTGTGCAAACACCAAGCCACCTCGGCCCCTCCCAGCCCAGCCTGTCCACTCAGCCGCTGGGCAGCTCTCAAACCCTCTGTCCATCCCCATTCTGTGCTGGCCCCAACCTGCCCCCTCCAGCCCTGCAATCCCCAGCAGTGGCAAAGTAGGCCCTGTCCAGTTCTTCCATGGTTACCAACCGGCCCGAAATTCAGACACAGCTGACAGGCCTTTCAGAACCCGCCCCTCAGTCTTGCATCTGTCCAACAGCTGGTGCCCCCAGGGCAGCTCAGCAAGGGGCTCCAGCCTGGGTGACAGAGCGATACTCCATCTCAGAAAAAAAAAAAGAGATTAGCTGACTTGAATGAGGTCAGCACTCAGTCTGGTGTCGGTGCTGAGCACATGCATTTGTGTTCAGCTCAACTGCGTATGGACCAACCACCCTAAAAACACCATCTGTAAGCCAGGCACAGTGGCTCACGCCTGTAATCCCAGCACTTCGGGAAGCCGAGGTGGGTGGATCACAAGGTCAGAGACTGAGACCATCCTGGCCAACGTGGTGAAACCCCATCTCTACTAAAAATACAAAAATAAGGTCAGGTGTGGTGGTGCGCACCTGTAATCCCAGCACTTTGGGAGGCCAAGGCGGGCAGATCACTTGAGGTCAGGAGCTGAAGACCAGCCTGGCCAACATGGTGAAACTGTCTCTACTAAAAATACAAAAATTAGCCAGGCATGGTGGCATATGCCTGTAATCCCAGCTACTTGGGAGGCAGAGGCTGCAGTGGGTCAAGATGGCACCACTGCACTCCAGCCTGGGTGACAGAGCAAGACTCAGTCTCAAAAACAAAACAAAAAAATGCCATCTGTGAATGTTCTCAGGATAACAGATGCTTCTACAGTGAGGAAGCCTCACTGTAGCCGATGTCCCAGGCATCTGTGTCGCTGAAGGACAAGCCCGGCACAGCAGCAGAGTCAGACGGTGCGCCGTGGCCCCGAAGGCAGCATCTCTGTGACCAGCCCATCTCCCTCTGCGGGGCCTGTTGGTAAAGACCTCACGACCAACTGTTGCAAGCTCAGGGGCAGCAGCTGGGTCAGGGGCATGTGTCATCCATCTTAGAGGGCCCCAAGGAAGCCACAGGCCGTGCCTCAACTGGCCAGGATTCCAGTGTCAGTCAGAGACCTTTGCCCTGTGCCTGTTCCTTCTGTGACTTTCCCTAACCAGGTCCAGGGAATAGAGGCCAGGCCCAGGTCCAGAAGCTAGACACAGGGAAGAGGCACCTGGGAGGCAGTCTGAGGCTCCAGCGTCCTCCTGATCCTCCAGGGCATGCTGTCTCTCCTCATGAGGGCCCAGGCCTCATCTGCTTTATCCCGGAACACCCTAGCAGAGCAGCACCATATGTAACCGTGACACAGAATGATGGAATGTTCCAGGCTCTTCTTAGACCTCATGTCCCCAGTACCTGCAAAGTGCGGTCTGGGTCCCCAGGCTCCCGCAACCCTGCACTTACAGCGTCCGTAACTGCCCATGTCCTAACCCAGCCCATCTCAGGGCCTCCCGGCGCCCTCTCTGTCCCAGGATGGGGGTGGTGCCTGGGCTGACAGCTCAGGAGGTGCAACCATCCTCCAGGCCTGTGTCTGGGTCTGCTGTCACCAATGAAGGCGCTCAGACCCACAGAGACACCACGTGGCTTTTCCACTCCCACGCCCATCGTCAGGCTGCACTGAGATGACTACAGCCTTAAGTCCTCGGATGAGCCAGGCCTGAGAACTGGAGTGAGCAGAGGCCCAGAGGTTAGGAGGCACCGCGAGGTCACACAGGGGCCGGGGAAGATCAAGAGACTTCAGCAGAACTGATAAGAGGAGGCCGCCAGCTAAGATGGCCAGAGGCATCCATGCCGCTGTGTTCTCGGGCCACAGGAAGCCCATGAATGCCCCTGCCCAGTGGTTGACTGAGGGGTCTGTGCCCGTCCGAGGAGGCACAGCACGGAACGGAAGGGTCCTGCCATAGGGAAGAGGCCGCCCACTGGGGCAGCCTACCTCAAGGGCCTACCTCAAGCTTGCGGGACACCAGCGTCAGGGATGCGGGGTCCAGGTTGGAGGCCGCCAGCACCTCGTTGAACTGCACCTCCTTCTTCTCCACAGCGGCGCTGAGGGCCTGCAGCTTGCGCTCCAGCACCAGGTTCTTAAAGCCCGTCTTCTGCTGCACCTCCTGGATGGCAGCAGTGAACTTCCGGTAGAGCTCATCCCGCTCCTGCTGCACCTGCAGGGACAGCACTGGGTGGGCTGTGAGGCCCCTCCCCCTGGGGACATCTCACTGGGGAGAAGCTGCCTCCCACCTCTGCACCCGCCCGAACACGGTGTTTCTATGGGAGGTGGCTTTCCAACAGTGCCCACCCGACAGCACCGAGCCGGTTGTTGTCCACACTGTCCACACCCTGGCCCTCTGTATAGCTGTTCACACAGCAGAAGGCAGGAGGAGAACAGCATAAGCCTTCCCCTCAGGAAGGTGTCTCTAGAAGCCATGAGTCCTGGTAAGACCTGGAGCAGCCCCACCCTGAAAGCCACTCCATGGGTGGCTCCGAGTGAGGGCTGTGGGTTCAGCTGAGATGTGGGATCCAGGGCATCCAGCAGGCAGAGCCACGGGTGGTACCCCATGAAGATGTGTTCTCTTGGACCCCACGTGCTGCCTACCCCCACAAATGGAGGACCTGAAGAACGGCCTTGGAGCCAGCTGCCTGCTGGCCAGTAAAACCATTCTTTTTCACCTCCTAATTTTTCTACGAATTGTGCATTCTAAACAAATCTAGACTTTGTGGAAGACTATAAAAAAGCGAACAGCCTGAGCTCGACGTGGTGGCTCACGCCCATCATCCCAGCACTTTGGGAGGCTGAGGAGGGTGGATCGCCTGAGGTCAGGAGTTCGAGACCATCCTGGACAACACAGTGAAACCCCGTCTCTACTAAAAATACAAAAATTAGCGGGGTGTGGTCATAGGTGCCTGTAATCCCAGCTACTAGGCAGGCTGAGGCAGGCGGATTGCTTGAACCCTGGAGGCAGAGGTTGCAGCAAGCTGAGATTGCACCACTGCACTGCAGTCTGGGCAACAAGAGCAAAACTCCAACTCAAAAAAGTGAACACCCTTAACCCCAGTTCCCAGAGGCCACCACTGTGAACATGTGGTGTGACCCCTTCTAGAATGTTCGCTATACATTTAAAAACATTTACGACTGTTTGGAAGAAAAAAGGACCATGTTAAAACACCACAGCTTTTTTCAAAGCCACAATCTGTGATACCTGCAGCACCTCCAAGACAGCACCTGGCCCTGCGTTCCTTCTAACTGGTGTCAGAATTCCCCAGATTTGCTGAAATCCAGTTCCTTGTCCACATGCATTAGACTGTAAGTGCCTTTGGTTTCTACATTTTGCTAACAAATTTGAGCTCTCAGTTCTCTAGGAAGAGACACTGACTTTGTTAATTTCAGGAACTACATCCAAATGGAAGAAAATATGGCAGAGAACAAGGCTCCAACCCAGGCACGTCTCTGCTCTCGTCTTCCCAATAATGTTCACTCAAAACCCACAGCGGGGGAGGAAGGTCCCCTGTCTAACACAGCACTCCTCAGGGTCTCACCGGCTGCCTTGCAGATGCCCTTCCCCTGAGCTGTGCAAACAGGGCTGCACCAGGGAGCTGGCACAGCCCAGCAGTGCACATCCTGCAGGACCCAAGGCATCTCTGAAGGTAAGTCTAGATCTGACAGCCAGATGGGATGTTCCTGAGGGGCCAACCCCACTACAACCGTCTGTGTTCATAAATGTCAATTAAGTTGGAGAACAGAAGCAGCACCCATTGCTGCTGCTCAAGGTAAGATGCTCCGGCCATGCAAACCACAGGCAAAGCCTGAGGGGCCCAGGGTGCTGCACCGGTCCTTGGCCAGAACTTTACTGCACAGAGGCAGGGAGTGTCCAGGGACAGAGACAAGACCTAGCATTTACCACTCACTGGAAATCTCAGAGCGCACGCTAAATGAGATGTTTCCCACCCAATCACATGTGCACAGGTTTAAACCTGTTAGATCTGGTACAGGTGAGGAAGGATGGAAATGGCCCCTCCAGCACCCTGGCAGGGGTGTGACTCAGAATGGCCCTCTGGACAGACAATCAGGATCCTCAGCACAGGCCCCTCAGACCCGACAATCCCACTGCTAGGAACTGGCTTTCCTAAGAAGCAATCTCACACAGGTGCACAAAGGCAAATTTCTTGAGGCAGCCATGCTTACAACAGCGATGGATTAGAAACAGGGGGAGTTAGCTACATGAGCAGTCAAACATTCACAAAACGGAGCGCCATGTGGCTGAGAATGAAACTGCTTCCTATCTGCAGCCTGATACACTGTGAGACTAAAAAGTAAGCTATGCTTATGCCTGATCCTGTGTTCGTAATCCAGTCACATGCACACTAGAGCATCCAGGAAGGGAGCTCACAAAGCTCGCCAGTGTGAAGACCAGTGCTGAGCAGCTGGAGACTCATTTTAACTTACACTTAAGACCCCATGACTTCTTTACAATGAGAAAGTAATAGGTTAGTACTTAGAAACATACACACATGGAAGAAAGAGGTGCTGAAGGCGCCCGGCCTCCTTCATGTGCTCAGAGGGGAGCTCTTAAGAAAACAAAAGTCATGTGTGATCCGCTCCCCATGAGACCCCAGGCCTCCTGCAGGACAAACATGTGAGTCATGTGTGATCCGCTCCCATGAGACCCCAGGCCTCCTGCAGGACACGCATGTGAGTCATGTGTGATATTCTCCCCATGAGACCCCAGGCCTCCTGCAGGATATGCATGCAAAATAGGCCACAGGTTTTTGCCTCTTAGAAGCTGTGGGATGAGTTACAGCTTCAGAACCCAAAAACATGGTCAAGGCACCTGAAGCTGTTCCAGGGGCCAGGGCAACAAGGAGAGCCCCCGTCCCTGGCTGGCACACAACGGCCTGTCACGACCCACCGCTACCACTGCCCGTGGCAGGGCCAGCCTGGTGCCCACTCACCTTGGTGAACCGCTGCTCTAACACCTCATGCTCCCACTGCAGGCCTCTCAGCTCTTTCTCGGTGACTTTTAAACGTGCTTTGTGCACTGTAGACAAAACAGGGAGTAGGGACAGAAGGTATTCAAGATTCCCAGTCATCAGGTAACAGTCTCCCGGGAGATGGCAAGGCCAAAAGCCATCGCTGGAAAGACCAGGCTCCAGGACACCAGCAGCTGAGCCAGGGCAGGTCAGTGGCATGCAGTGAAGACAAGGGCCTGTCTCCAAAAACACCCCCAGACTTGACTTTCCCCAGAAAACAAGGCTGAGAAAGGAGAAATGCCAGCCTCCCCATCTCCCTTCCTGCCCTGAGGGCCAAGCCACACGTGGAGCCTCAGGGATCCCCGTGATGTCCCTTCCTCCTGAGCTGAGGAGAGCTGGTACCAAGGAGGGAGATGAACCCGGCAGGAAACTCACGAGCAGGATCTGCTTGTCCCTCTCGTAGTTTGCGAGCTGCTTCTGCATGTCGGCCATCTCCTCGCGAGCCTTCTGGAGAGGGTCCGCCAGGCGCTTGTTCTGCAGGGACACCTCTGCCATCTCCCGCTCCAGGCGCTCCTCCTTCTTCCGCATGTCCTCCATTTGCTCCTGCAGGTGCGAGCACAGGCCCGGGAGGGGTCAGCAGGCAGAAGCACAGGCGCCGTGGCTGCTGGGGAACCAGGGGGCCCTCCTGCCCACAAACAGGTCCTGTGGCCACATGCACGCTGGCACTTAGACCCCCGCTGTAGGTATAAACACAGTATTTCTGCAGTTTCAACTTATTCTGAGTTTTCTGGGAATGCAGCTTCCATGCAGATGGAGGAACTATACTTTGTTCAAGATTCCACCAAGGGCCGTTCCCTCTTGTAGAAAATCCTATCACTGCCAGCATGTGAGTGACGAGGACACCTGTCCACTCCAGCCACAATGGGGTACCCACTGCAGTTCCACCAAGCTTTTACAAATCAATTACACTTGATTACCTCCCCCTCTCACTACGGTGAGGAAATATCCTGACTGCTTTTAACAATACATATAGACAGGTTACATTATTTAGGAATTTCAGTTAAGGATACTAGAGGGGCATTGTCAAATAATCTTATGAAATGGGGTGTGTTGGGAGGAGGGCTGGGGTCTGGATCCCCCAGGACTCTGCAGCCCACATCCTGCCCCCACCCCACCTCATGCGCAGCACCTCACCTTGAGGGAGTTGATGAGGGCCAGGTTGTTGAGCGTGATGTCGTTGTAGTAGTTCTTGATGTCGGCGAAGGCCTCCTCGTGGCGCTCCATCAGCGTGTTGATCTGGCCGTTCTTCCTCTCCTCCACTTCGTGCAGCTCGGTCTCTTCTCCGCAGATCGAGCTCGTCCCTCAGCATCTTCATCTTCTTGTCATACTTGGCCTCAATTTCTGAAAGGCAGCAACAAACAGCAGCTTAGCAGAGGAAGAAGGTGCCCCTATGACTACAAAACAGGGAGCCTGTACACAGGACCCCAAACACCCACTGTGGTCAGAACAGCTTTGCAAGCAAGCTCTGCAGGAGAAGAACAGAGGGCTTTAGAGGGAGTGCTTTCTGCTGATGCTCATACTCAGCACACACGCCACTGTCCACCTGCCTTTGCCAGTGACAGGCATCGCTAATCGCTCCGTGCACTGGGACTGCCAACAGCTGAATGTCAGCTGACCCCAGTGAGCGTAACCAGGGCCTGTGTGGCCATCCAGACACAGACCACAGGCACTTATTAGTAAACCAGACAGACTTCTGAAATTGGAGCCTTCTCAGACCAGGAACCATGGACAAGACTATTTTAAGAATGCTGCCCACAGCACTGAGTGACTACCACCTGCTGATAACTCCTGATTTTAGCTAGGAGTGGGAAAGTGTGTGATAATCACAGCCTCCCAGACTCACATGGAAGTAAGTCATTCTGGGATTCTGAGTGGGTCCACTGACCTTGGAAATTCCCATTCTTTCCCTTGCACGCTTGGGCTGTTTTAATCTAGTTTGTATTCCCTGAGTTCGCAAGCTCTGGAGTAAGTTCCTTTCTGATGGAGGCTCTGGCACCGACCTACACAATGGGCATGGGGGAGACTGACCTCGAACTTGCCTCTCAAAATCATTCCGCAACTTGGTGATCTCCTCAGTGTGTTTCTGCACAGGGGAAAAGAGGCCGTTACTAGACAGCCAGACACAGAGGGAAGCCCACTGCCTTCAGGCTGACCCTGTTCCTCACCTCCATGAAAAACCCAGCTCAGCAAACTTCATTCTGCTGCTGGCTGCTGGGTTCTCCACACCTCCAGGTTCATGGAATACGCCCAGGATAACATGGTTCTGGTGACCTCCACATTTCCTAACTCACTTCCCTCAACTAAATCACCTCTAAGCTTGAGAGAGAACATGAACAGACACCGTGCGCACTGAACCTAGCTTGGTTCCCTTGCCAAACCATCCCACAGCCTGGAGAGCAGCAGTCACATCCACGGAGAGCTGTGGGATCTCTGCAGGTGCCGTGTGTAGCTTCCAACCTGCTGCACTGTTGCCTAAAGCAGCATTTTAAAAGTATTTTAATAGGCTGGGCATGGTGACTCATGCCTGCAATCCCAGCACTTCAGAGGCCAAGGCAGGAGGATGACTTGAGGCCAAGAGTTCAAGAGCAGCCTGGGCAACACAGCAAGACCCTCGACAGAAAATGTAAAGATTAGGTAGGTGTGGTGGCACATGCCTATAGTTCTAGCTACTTGGGAGGCTAAGGTGGAAGGATCACCTGAGCCCAGGAGTTCAAAGCTGCTGTGAGCTACAATTGCACCACTGCACTGCAGCCTGGGAGACAGAATGAGACCTCATCTCTAAAAATAAATACATATATATTTTTAAATAAATAAGCTGTATATATTATATTTCAATAAACATTATATATTAAAATTTTGAATAAAAAATTATTTTTTTTTCCTCGAGACAGAGTCTCACTTTGTCACCAGGCTGGAGTGCAGTGGCGCAATCTCAGCTCACGGTGACCTCCACCTCCCAGGTTCCAGTGATTCTCCTGCCTCAGCCTCCCAAGTTGCTGGGATTACAGGCACATGCCACCACACGTGCCTGTAAATAGAAACTAAACTAGAAAATAAAATTTCTGTATTTTTAGTAGAGACAGGGTTTCACCATGTTGGCCAGGATGGTCTTCATCTACTGACCTTGTGATCCGCCCGCCTTGGTCTCTCAAAGTGCTGGGATTACGGGCTTGAGCCACTGCACCTGGCCATTGATTTTTTTTCTTTAAAGCAGTATTTTCATCCAACAGGGAACTCTGATTATGTAACAATACCACATCCAGGACCTGGATTAAGATCAGACAATTCTGGATGGTTCAAGACTGCAGCACCCTCATGCTTTGCTGCGAAGTCAGCAGTGCCACCAAGTTTCTTCCAGATTCAGCTAAGGCTGAACTGCTTCCAGGCATGAGGAAAATGTGTTAAAGTCTCCTTGAGACCAGGCGCAGTGGCAAATGCCCATAATCCCAGGACTCTGGGAGGCCGAGGTGGGCGGATCACCTGAGGTCAGGGGTTCAAGACAGCCTGGCCAACATGGTGAAACCCCATCTCTACAAAAATACAAAAACTAGCCGGGCATGATGGCAGGTGCCTGTAATCCCAGCTACTTGGGAGGCTGAGGTGGGAGAATGGCTTGAATCCAGGAGGCAGAGGTTGCAGTGAGCCAAGATCGTGCCACTGCACTCCAGCTTGGGTGACAGAGGGAAACTCCGTCTCCAAAAAAAGAGAAAGAAAGAAAGTCTCCTCTACCTAGCACCAGGAAGAACCTTTGAAGACTAAAGTCAGACACATCTCTCCTCCGCCCCAGTTCTCAGAGTGCAGTGGACTCCCCCCCAGGTCAAAGCTCTAGTCCTCACTCAGCTTTCGAGGCGAACGAGCACAGATCCCTCTCCCCCCAGTGTCCTCCTTCTGTTCCTCTGGGCCTTCCCACTGGCCCCCCCGCTGGTCACCTACTTGTAAAAAACTGCACCCTTCCTCTCCCCCACCTTGCTTTCTCTGTGTCACATGTCCCCACCAGATTCTCTGTTTTATCTGACATGTTTATTTTGTCTTCCAACTCACCTGTTGTCCTTTCTAGACCATCAGCCCCAGTCAGGCAGGCATTTTGTCAGAGATCAGATCAGGACCTAGCAGCTAATGGACACTCAGCAAACCAATTTCTTTCTGTTTTGTTTTGTCGCACTGTCACCGAGGCTGGAGTGCAGTGGCACGATCCTAGCTCACCACAGCCTTGACTTCCTGAACTCAAGGGATCCTCCCACCTCAGCCTCCCAAGTAGCTGACACTATAGGTGTGTGCCGCCACGCCAGCTTATGTTTATTGCTACTGTTATTTGAGACGGAGTCTCGCTCTGTCGCCCAGGCTGGAGTGAAGTGGTGCCATCTCAGCTCACTGCAGCCTCTGCCTTCTGGTTTCATGCAATTCTCCTGTCTCAGCCTCCCAAGTAGGTGAGATTACAGGCACCCACCACCATGTCCACCTAATTTTTGTATTTTTAGTAGAGACGGGGTTTCACCATGCTGGCCAGGCTAGTCTTGAAATCCTGACTTCATGATCCGCCCGCCTCGGCCTCCCAAAGTGCTGGGATTACAGGCCTGATCTACCTCACCGGGCCACGGGTTTGTTTTGTTTCATTTTTCTGTAGAGATAGGGTTTATCCTGCTGAGCAGTCGAGGGAAAAAGAAAGAAATCAAAAAGGAGAAAAAACAAGATAGGGTTCAACGATTTCACCCAGGCTAGTCTCAAACTATTGGCCTCAACCGGTTCTGCCATCTAACCCTCCCAAGTGCTGGGATTATGAGTGTGAGCCACTGAACCAGGTGCACAAATCAATTTTAACAGTGCCCTGGAAACCCCCAGCTTCAAAAGTAAAAATCAGCACAGCTTGTGTGACAAAGCGTCACAGCTGCCCAGGGGCCAACACACTGGACGTTTTAATGGTTGCCTCACTTCCTACGACATGCATATGACACTATTCTCTAGGAAAGGACCTGGGCATCATGTGTCAGCAGCACATCAAAGACCCTGAGCTGGATTTTTCTTCGGGGATGTCAATTTTTTCCTCAGGTCTGGGACAGCATTGTGCATTTGGCCCCAAAATGGGGTTTGTTTGGATGCATGCTTAAAAACATATATATATGTCAACAAACTGTAAAAATGCAAAAGATCTTATGCAAAAATATGAATTCCCAGCTGCAGTTGAATAAACCAGAGTTCATGCAGCGCTGGGCTTGGGTCCCCAACAATCTGTCAGCCCCCACGTGCCCCCGTGACACCTACCAGCCGCAGGTTCTTCACCACCACCTCATTGGCCAGCTCCTGCTCCTTGAGCTCCACCTTCAGCGCCCGCATATCCTTGCGCAGCGCACCCTCCTGTGTGTGGTGGTCCTTCTGTGCCAGCTTCATGATCACGGTACCCTCAGCCTTCATCTCTGTCAGGTTGTTCTGGTGCTCATAAAGCAAGTGCTTCACTTTCTGCTTGTACACCTGCAGGGCAATGAGAGTACCACCTGCTGGACTGCACCACAGCTGCTCACCTACACACCTCCTCACCTGCGCCACACCTGCTCACATGTACACCTGCTCACCTGCACCACACCTGCTCACCTACATCACAGCTGTTCACCTACACACCTCCTCACCTGCATCACACCTGCTCACCTACACACCTCACCTGCACACCTGCTCACATGTACACCTGCTCACCTGCACCACACCTGCTCACCTACACACCTCCTCACCTGCACATCTGCTCACCCATACACCTGCTCACCTGCAAACACCTGCTCACCTACACCACACCTCACCTGTACACCTGCTCACATACACCACAGCTGTTCACCTACACACCTCCTCACCTGCACCACACCTGCTCACCCGTACACCTGCTCACCTGCACACACCTGCTCACCTACACACCTCCTTACCTGCACACCTGCTAACCTACACCACAGCTGCTCACTTACACACTTCCTCACCTGCATCACACCTGCTCACATGTACACTTGCTCACCTGTACCACACCTGCTCACCTACACCACACCTCCTCACCTGCACCACACCTGCTCACATGTACACCTGCTCACCTACACCACAGCTGTTCATCTACACACCTCCTCACCTGCATCACACCTGCTCACTTACACACCTCCTCACCTGCATCACACCTGCTCACCTACGCACCTTACCTGCACACCTGCTCACCCATACACCTGCTCACCTACACACCTCACCTGTATACCTGCTCACCTACACCACAGCTGTTCACCTACACACCTCCTCACCTGCACACCTGCTCACCCGTACAACTGCTCACCTGCACACACCTGCTCACCTACACCACAGCTGTTCACCTACACACCTCCTCACCTGCACCACATCTGCTCACCCGTACACCTGCTCACCTGCACACACCTGCTCACCTACACACCTCCTCACCTGCACCACACCTGCTCACATGTACACCTGCTCACCTACACCACAGCTGTACACCTACACACCTCCTCACCTGCATCACACCTGCTCACTTACACACCTCCTCACCTGCATCACACCTGCTCACCTACACACCTCCTCACCTGCACACCTGCTCACCCATACACCTGCTCACCTACACACCTCACCTGTATACCTGCTCACCTACACCACAGCTGTTCACCTACACACCTCCTCACCTGCACACCTGCTCACCCGTACAACTGCTCACCTGCACACACCTGCTCACCTACACCACAGCTGTTCACCTACACACCTCCTCACCTGCACCACACCTGCTCACCTACACCACAGCTGCTCACCTACACGTCCTTACCTGCACCAAAACTGCTCAACCGTACCTGCTCACCTGCATCACACCTGATCACCTACACCACACCTCCTCACCTGCACCACACCTGCTCACCTACACACCTGCTTACCTGCACCACAGCTGTTCACCTACACACCTGCTCACCTGCACACCTCCTCACCTGCACCACACCTGCTCACGTGCACCACACCTCTTCACCTACACCATACCTGCTCACCTGTACTACACCTGCTCACCTACACCACATCTCCTCATCTGCACACGCCTGTACAAACCTGGTCACCTGTACCACACCTGCTCACCTGCACCCACCTGCTCACCTACACCACACCTCCTGACCTGTACACATGTGTAAATACCTGGTCTCCTGTCCCACACCTCACGTGCACCACACCTCCTCACCTGTACGCACCTGCTCACCTACACCACACCTCTTCACCTGTACACATCTGCTCACCTGCACCTACCTGTTCACTTACATACCTCATCTGGACATACCTGTATACACCTGGTCCCCTGCATATCTGCTCACCTACACACCTGCTCACCTGTAAACACCTGTACACACCTGGTCACTTGCACCCACCTGCTCACCTGCACACCTGCTCACCTACACACCTGCTCACCTGCACACCTCCTCACCTGTACATACCTACTCACCTGCACCACACCTCCTCACCTATACACACCTGCTCACCTGCACCCACCTGCTCACCTATACCACACCTCCTCACCTGTACACACCTGCTCACCTGCACACCTCCTCACCTGTACACAACTGGTCACTTGCACCCACCTCACCTACACACCTGCTCACCTAACCATACCTACTCACCTGTACATACCTGGTCACTTGCACCCTCTTGCTCACCTGCACCATCTGCTCACTTTCATGCCTCATCACCCACACACACCTGTACACACGTGGTCACTGGTACCCACCTGCTCACCTGTACACATCTGTATGCACCTGGTCACTTGCACCCCACCTGCTTACCTGCACCTACCTGCTCACCTACACACACCTCCTCATCTGCACATACCTGCCCCACCTGCTGACCTACATCACCTCACCTATATTACCTGTGTCACCTGCTCACCTGCCCATGCCTCCTCACCTGCACACACCTGCTCACTTGTATCCACCTGCTCACCTGCACCATCTGCTCACCTGTCCACACCTCCTGACCTGCCCACGCCTCACCTGCACACACCTCCTCACCTGCACACACCTCCTCACCTGCACACACCTCCTGACCTGCCCACGCCTCCTCACCTGCACACACCTCCTCACCTGCACACACCCGCTCATTTGCATCCACCTGCTCACCTGCACCACCTACTCACCTGCACCATCTACTCACCTGTACCCACCTCACCTGCACACACCTGCTCACTTGCATCCACTTGTTAAACCTCAGGACCCGCAGGGTCTCTCCTGACACTGGAGAGATGAAGTGTCTCTCCCTCGGCCTCTTTTATAAAAAACACCTTTAGGGCTGTGATTCCCAAAGCCAAGGACAGATAGTGTCCCACCCTCACCCTCATTGGGCCCAGCTCCTCTGTGGCTGTGTGGTGACCAGGTGGGCACAGGCAGGCTGGCCCCACTCACCTTGATCTCCACCTGGTGCCTCTCCTCGGCCTCTTCCATCTCCCGATCTTTGTTCCGCAGCTCAGCCTTCTTCTCCTCCAGCTGCCTGCGGGTGATCTCCCAGAAGGTGTGGATCTTGTCCCGCTCCAGCTGGAAGTAGTTGCGCTCCTCCCGCTCACGGTCCAGCTCCTCCCGGATACGGCCCACATGCTCCTCCACCTGGCCAGGTGCAGTGGGTCAGGTGAGCACTGGGCAGGGGCCCGTGCACAGCAGAGGGGCAGGTGGCCGGAGAAGGGCAAGGAAGCAAGAGGGTGGACCCATTTTCACCTAAAATTAAACAGCTGAACATAAAAAGTTAAGATATAAAGCTAGGAAGCTCCAGAGACAGAATACATTCAACAAGTGGCAGAATTCTCTTCAGTTTGGCCAATAAACATAAAATAACTATATCCTTTCATCCATTTCTGAGAATTTATACCTAAGAAATTTCTCGAAAGAAATGTAAGAGCTTGTTGCTGAAAGATATTACCCACACCATTATTACAAGAGGAAACAATCTGAACCAACGTAAATAGGGAATGGGCAGGAGGCAGTGGCTCTCGCCTGCAATCCCAGCACTTTGGGAGGCCGAGGTGGAAGGATCCCATGAGCACAGGAGTTTAAGCCAGCTTGGGCAACATAGCAACACCCCATCTCTGCAAATAAAAAAAAATTTTAATTAGCCAGACATCATGGCACGCACCTGTAGTCTCAGCTACTGGAAAAGCTGAGGTGGGAGAGTCACTTAAGCCCGGGAGGTTGAGGCTTCAGTTAGTGATGATAAAGCCTGGGTGACAGACTGAGATTCTGTCTCAAAAAATAAACAGCCAGGCATGGTGGCTCCCAGCATTTTGGGAGGCCAAAGTGGGAGGATCTTTGAGCCTGAGAGTTGACCAGCCTAGGCAACAAGCTAAAACCCCGTCTCCACAAAATAGAAAAATAAAAATTAGCCAGGAGTGGTGGCACGTGCCTATAGTCACAGCTACTGGGAACACTTTGGGAGAACGATCGCTTGAACCTGGGAGCTGGAGGCTGCAGTGAGCCGTGATCACACCACTGCACTCCACCCTGGGTGACAGAGCAGGACCCTGTCTCTAAAAAATAAATAAATGAATACTGCAGTGGTTGAAAACTTGGAGTATATCAACTGGGAGAAATACCACATTACCCAAAATCAAATATGCAAATGAGGTAGCAGCATTTAAACAAATTCATATAATGTTAAATGAAAAAAAAAATCACCTTTAAAGATACAATGTTAAGCAAAAAATACACGAGACCAGCAGACTCCTAACCCTCAAGAGGGTTCAACTGGAAATTTGCATATAGGTTAAAAAAAATGTAGGACAGGCTTCCAGCTTTCTGGGGAGCTCATTTCCCTTAAGAAACCATCATTCTCAGCAAACTGACACAAGAACAGAAAATCAAACACCGCATATTCTCACTCATAGGCAGGTGTTGAACAATGAGAACACATGGACACAGGGGAGGGGAGCATCACACAGTGGGGTCTGTCGGGGGGGAGAAAGGGGAGGGACAGCAGGCGGTGGGGAGCTGGGGAGAGATAGCATAGGGAGAAATGCCAGATATAGGTGATGGGGAGGAAGGCAGCAAATCACACTGCCATGTGTACCTATGCAACAATCTTGCATGTTCTTCACATGTACCCCAAAACCTAAAATGCAATAAAATATACATATATTAAAAATAAATAAATAAATAGAAAAAATTAAATAAATAAATAAAACAAAAAAAAAAGAATCCGTTATTTGAGAGGACCCAAGATGGCGGATCAGACACAACTCCAGCGCACAACACCCAGGGAAAGAGACGCAGAAACCCAGAGATCTCCTAGCTCCAACCGAGGTACCAGGTGGATTTCAACGGGTCTGGTCGGAGGGTGAGCAAAGCCCACTCAGGGCAGACCGAGGCAGGGAGGGGTGCTGCTTCACCCAGAAAGCGCATCTGACTGGCGAGTAGGGGGATCCACCTCTGTCGCTCCGGTCCAGATACAGCACTTCCCCCAAAGCCTCAGCAATACACAGAACAGGGGGATCTTTGCCAGTCAAGCGCCAGGAATTACAAGTGCGGAGTTGAGTAAGAGTCTGCAGACTGAGCTATCGCCCCTCCCCCAGCCCGGAGAAAGAGGGAGCTGTAAGCGGGAGCAGCTGGGTGGCCCCTACCCCATGACCCGAGAGAGAGAAAGCTGAAAGGGGAGACTGCCGGGTGTGGCTGGGTGGGTCCCTACCCTCCCCCACAAACCCCAGAGGGCTGAAGCTCTGACTCTAGTGGGTTGCGCAGCCAGTGCCACAGTCTGAGAGGAACCCTGAATGATCCAGCCCAGTGGAGGAAGGGAACAACCCTCTAGGGGTGGGACTGGGCTACATGTTTTAACAAAAAACACGGGAAGCCTACATAGCAACAGGACAGTGTTCTCGACAATCCAGCAGCACCTACAGGTCAGTGGAAGAGGCAGGTCTAATCTCCCAGCATAAACAAAAAAGACACAGGAAGCTTCCCTAGTAACCTGAAGGAGTCCCTAGAAACCCAGTAGCGCCCCCACAGGCAGACAAGCAACCTCATCAAGCAGCTCTCTGACACCACAGCCAGGTAAATCCACAAAGATGGGAAAAAACCAGTGCAAAAAAGGTGAAACCACCAAAGACCACAACACCTCTTCTCCTTCAAGGGATCACAACTCCTCAACAACACAGGATCACAACCTGACCGAGAAGGAGTGCGAAGAATTGATGGAAACAGGATTCAGAAGGTGGATAATAACAAACTTTTCAGAGCTAAAGGAACACGTTCTAACTCAATGCAAAGAAACCAAAAACCTTGAAAAAAGGTTAGACGAAATGCTAACTAGAATAACCAGCTTAGAGAAGAATATAAACGACTTGATGGAGTTGAAGAACACAGCACGAGAACTACGTGAAGCAAACACAAGTTTTAATAGCCGAATCGATCAAGCAGAAGAAAGGATATCAGAGACTTGAAGATCAACTCAATGAAGTAAAAAGAGAAGGCAATACAAGAGAAAAAAGAGTGAAAAGAAACGAACAAAGCCTCCCAGAAATACGGAATTATGTGAAAAAACCTAATCTGCGCTTGATCGGTGCACCTGAATATGACGGGGAGAATGAATCCAAGCTGGAAAACACACTCCAGCTGGTGTGAGTCTGTCCTGAGAGGCTGTTCTTTTGAGCAGTGGCCGTTTATCCCTCCCTCCGCCTTCTCTTCCACCTAAGTGCGTGTTGCCACCCGATGGAAGATTCGATGGACATGGACATGAGCCCCCTGAGGCCCCAGAACTATCTTTTCGGTTGTGAACTAAAGGCCGACAAAGATGATCACTTTCAGGTGGATAATGATGAAAATGAGCACCAGTTATCTTTAAGAACGGTCAGCTTAGGAGCTGGTGCAAAGGATGAATTGCACATTGCTGAAGCAGAGGCAATGAATTACGAAGGCAGTCCAATTAAAGTAACACTGGCAACTTTGAAAATGTCTGTACAGCCAACGGTTTCCCTTGGGGGCTTTGAAATAACACCACCAGTGGTCTTACGATTGAAGTGTGGTTCAGGGCCAGTGCATATCAGTGGACAGCATCTAGTAGCTGTGGAGGAAGATGCAGAGTCAGAAGATGACGAGGAGGAGGATGTGAAACTCTTAAGTATGTCTGCAAAGCGGTCTGCCCCTGGAGGTGGTAGCAAGGTTCCACAGAAAAAAAGTAAAACTTGCTGCTGATGAAGATGATGATGAAGATGAAGACGATGATAATGAAGATGATGATGATTTTGATGAGGAAACTGAAGAAAAAGTGCCAGTGAAGAAATCTGTACGCGATACTCCAGTCGAAAATGCTCAACAGTCAAATCAGAATGGAAAAGACTCAAAACCATCATCAACACCAAGATCAAAAGGACAAGAATCCTTCAAAAAACAGGAAAAAACTCCTAAAACACCAAAAGGACCTAGTTCTGCAGAAGACATTAAAGCAAAAATGCAAGCAAGTATAGAAAAAGGTGGTTCTCTTCCCAAAGTGGAAGCTAAGTTCATCAATTACGTGAAGAATTGCTTCCGATGACTGACCAGGAGGCTATTCAAGATCTCTGGCAGTGGAGGAAGTCTCTTTAAGAAAATAGTTTAAACAATTTGTTAAAAAATTTCCATCTTATTTCATTTCTGTAACAGTTGATATCTGGCTGTCCTTTTTATAATGCAGAGTGAGAATTTTCCCTACCGTGTTTGATAAATGTTGTCCAGATTCCATTGCCAAGAATGTGTTGTCCAAAATGCCTGTAGTTTTTAAAGATGGAACTCCACCCTTTGCTTGGTTTTAAGTATGTATGGAATGTTATGATAGGACATAGTAGTAGTGGTGGTCAGACATGGAAATGGTGGGGAGACAAAAATATGCATGTGAAATAAAACTCAGTATTTTAATAAAGTAAAAAAAAAAAAAAAAAAGAAAACACACTCCAGGATATTATCCAGGAGAACTTCCCCAGCCTAGCAAGGCAGTCCAAATCTCAAATTCAAGAAATACAGAGAACTCCACAAAGATATTCCTCAAGAATAGCAACCCCAAGGCACATAATTGTCAGATTCACCAGGGTCAAAATGAAGGAAAAAATGCTAAGGGCAGCCAGAGAGAAAGGTCAGGTCACCCACAGAGGGAAGCCAATCAGACTCACAGCAGATCTCTCAGCAGAAACTCTATAAGCCAGAACAGAGTGGGGGCCAATATTCAACATTCTTAAAGAAAAGAACTTTCAACACAGAATCTCATATCCAGCCAAACTAAGCTTCGTAAGTGAAGGAGAAATAAAATCGTTTGTGGACAAGCAATTATTGAGAGATTTTGTCACCACCAGACCTGCCCTACAAGAGCTCCTAAAAGAAACAGTAAGCATGGAAAGGAACAAGTACCAGTCACTGCAAAAGCAAACCAGTTGGCAAAAACCAAAAATGCAATGAAGAAAATGAGTCAACTAATGAGAAAGAAAACCAGCCAGTAACAAAATGGCAGGATCAAATTCACACATAACAATATAAACATTGAATGTAAATGGCCTAAACGCCCCCAATCAAAAGACAGACTGGCAAAAATTTTTGCAATCTGCCCATCTGACAAAGGGCTAATATCCAGAATCTACAAAGAACTAAAACAGATATACAAGAAAAAAAAACAACCCCATTCAAAAGTGGGTGAAGGATATGAACAGACACTTTTCAAAAGAGGACATATATGAGGCCAACAAACATATGAAAAAATGCTCATCATCACTGGTAATTAGAGAAATGCAAATCAAAACCACACTGAGATATCATCTCACGCCAGTTAAAATGGCGATCATTAAAAAATCGGGAGACAACAGATGCTGGAGAGGATGTGGAGAAATAGGAACCCTCTTACACAGTAGCTGGGAGTGTAAATTAGTTCAACCATTGTGGAAGACAGTGTGGCGATTTCTCAAGGATCTAGAAATAGAAATTCCATTTGACCCAGCAATCCCACTATTGGGTATATACCCAAAGAACTATAAATCGTTCTACCATAAAGACACATGCACACGTATGTTCATTGCAGCCCTGTGTACAATAGCAAAGACCTGGAACCAACCCAAATGCCCATCAGTGATAGACTGGACAAAGAAAATGTGGTACATACACACCATGGAATACTATGCAGCCATAAAAAAACAATGAGTTCGTGTCCTTTGTAGGCACTTGGATGAATCTGGAAACCATCATTCTCAGCAAAATTACCCAAAACAGAAACCCAAGCACCGTATGTTCTCACTCATAGGTGGGTGTTGAACAACGAGAACACGTGGACTCAGGGAGAGGAGCATCACACACGGGACAGTTGGAGGGGTAGGGGAGAGACAATGGGGGGGGTGGGGGGGGGGGGGAGAGGGTGGGGGAGGGGATAACATGGGGGGGGAGAAATGCCAGATACAGTATGCACCTAAAGTAAAATATATAAATTATTTTTTTTTAAAAAAAGAATCAGTTATTTTTTGGGCACAGCCCCAGGCCCCTCCAGCCAGGCGTGTCCAGGTCACCTCCAGCCCTACCTGCTGCCTGGACCCTGAAGAAGCCTTCTGAGTCTGTGGCTCCATGTGCCATGCGCAGTGCAAGGCCCTGCCCAGTGGACTGTACAGCCACTGCC
This sequence comes from Ateles fusciceps, assembly GCA_036589455.1. NCBI lineage: Eukaryota > Metazoa > Chordata > Mammalia > Primates > Atelidae > Ateles > Ateles fusciceps. The sequence goes on from JAZHEH010003205.1 coordinate 157,838, forward strand.
ACGCAAGGCCTGTCTCCACAGCGGGGGGGGAAGCAAACAGGGAGGCGGCAGCAGCTCACATGCTAGGACAAGGCACCATTCAATCCATTCTCCACCCAGCAGCTCCAGACACCTTTCCAGAACACAAACCTCACCCCATCACCTCTTTGCTCAGCCCCCGGCTTGAAGTGCCCATGCTTTCCTTGCATGTAAAACACAGCCGTTCTTTAGCACGATTCAAGGACCTCTGCCCAGCTCCAACTTCAGGTCATATGACTCTTCTAGTCTCCTTCATATTTACTTTTTATCTTAAAACTATCAAAAGGTAAGAATTATTAACGATAACACATGAGCTGACACAGCACTCATGTCCCGTGTCAGAGGCTCATGGGGCAGTCATCCATCAGGGCAGAGGCTAGAGTTGCACTGTGCTTGCCACAGCCTGCAGGATTCAGGAGCCTCTTAGGTAAAATTGTAATTACATAATTATGTTCTGTAGCCCTTAACTGCATCCAAATGAAGAATAGACTTGAAATAACTCCTACAAAAAAACTATAGAAACATCACCTCCTCCCCAAAATAAGCATAGCCAAGAAGAAAAAGGCAGCCCTGACGGGACTTTTATCAAAAACAATGAAGGACCCATCAGACTGAGATGTGATTTTAAGCAACTCACCCTTCTTTTAAAACCTTCCTTTTTGAGATAATGTTTAATTGTGAATAAAATAAAGGAGAATGCTACGTGTGTGTGCTATGATGTCTACACAACAGTTGCAAAAAAGGGTAAGACTGAAAGAGAATACTCAAAATTAAAAACAGCTTTTAAATCAGAAAAATGTGTCCTTCCAAATTCCTACCGCCCTATTAAAATGTTCTATAATGGGCTCTATTGCCTTTTTGTAAACACATAGTCCACGTGAAAGCTTTGCAGCTGATGGGAATTATGGACCAGGCTGGAGTGCTCCTTCTGGCTTGCATAGAAGAGTGGATCCACATGGTGACATGGACAAATGGTGCAGCCACGTGAGAGGTTCACACAGGAACCCTGCGTGGCGCCCACCCACCCCAGACTGAGCCACAGCCAGCTCTGCTCACGTGACCCTGCATGGCGCCCACCCCGGGACTGGGCCACAGCCAGCTCTGCCCACGTGACCCTGCATGGCGCCCACCCCGGGACTGGGCCACAGTCAGCTCTGCCCACGTGACCCTGCATGGCGCCCACCCCCGGGACTGGGCCACAGCTGGCTCTGCCCACGTGACCCTGCATGGCGCCCACCCCCGGAACTGGGCCACAGCCAGCTCTGCTCACCTGCTCCTTGCTCATGTTCTCTGGGGCGAGTCCGTCGACAACTGGAGTGCCTTTGGCTTTGCCTTCTTCCCTTTCTTTTTGGGCGCCTTTGGAGATAATTGGGTAAGAGAGACTCTAACAGCTTCCCCCTCTTGATTGGCTCTGATTTGCTCCCAGGGGCATTTGGCAGAGAAGATTCTGGAACCTCTCCCCCCTCCTGCTCACCTGGAGCACATCATTGCCCTGAGTGTTCCCACCCTTAACCACACACACGTATCCTGTTGTTGCATTTGGAGAAGCACAAAGGAGAAACCTTCCTTTCAAGAAGAACATTCCTTCTAGAAGAGAGGGAATCCATTGTAAACGCACCGATTCCTTGGTCTATGGTGGCCAGGCACAGTGGCTCACATGTGTAATCCCAGCATTCTGGGAGGCCAAGGCAGGAGGATCGCTTGAGTGTAGAAGTTGAAGGCTACACTGAGCTAAGGCTGCATCACTGCACTTCAGCCTGGGCAGCAGACCGAGACGCTGTCTCCAAAAACGACGACGGGGGAACCCATTCCAAACCCACTCACCCCTTGGTAATAGTAAACACCTCTGCTGTGGATGCAAAATGTACCTGGGCTCCAAAGGGAAGACTCCAACAGCACACTGCCACCTGTTACCGTGCTGGCTGTAGTGCTTAGAAACCACCATGGAAAGACGTGCAGGAAGCCATTAAGTATAGGGAGAAATGCCGCCATAACCATAATCGGCTGTGACAACCAGAGGCTTCCTTCTTCCAAATAGAAAATTCCTTCAGAGAAGCCTGGTCAAGAAAGCTTGGGCAGACAGCACCCACCATGAGTGCTCCGTAAATGGGTTGCCAGACGGACGGCGCATGGCGTCATGCGTGGTTTTAGCAACTTTGACAAGGTTGGGAGAGAGAACTTTCTAACCCCACCCTCTTGTGAAAGTTGCTGAAACCAAGCAGACACCATGCGCAGTTCCGTGTGGTCACCCACTTACAGAACACTCAGCAGACACCGAATTTCCACAGCCTATCCTCGGTCACCCACTTACAGAACACTCAGCAGACACCGAATTTCCACAGCCTATCCTCGGTCACCCACTTACAGGTAGATACTGAATTTCCACAGCCTATCCTCGGTCACCCACTTACAGGCAGATACTGAATTTCCACAGCCTATCCTCGGTCACCCACTTACAGGCAGATACTGAATTTCCACAGCCTATCCTCGGTCACCCACTTACAGGCAGATACTGAATTTCCACAGCCTATCCTCGGTCACCCACTTACAGGCAGATACTGAATTTCCACAGCCTATCCTCGGTCACCCACTTACAGGCAGATGCTGAATTTCCACAGCCTATCCTCGGTCACCCACTTACAGGCAGATACTGAATTTCCACAGCCTATCCTCGGTCACCCACTTACAGGCAGATACTGAATTTCCACAGCCTATCCTCGGTCACCCACTTACAGAGCACTCAGCAGACACCGAATTTCCACAGTCTATCCTCGGTCACTCACTTACAGAGCACTCAAGCAGATAATTTCCATAGCCTATCCTTCTGACTTTGCCACTCCCGGTAGTCTTCAGCCCATGCTTTTCGGTGTCTACATGTCTCGGTAACCTGTTTTGAGGACAAGATCTTGTTCCGTCACCCAAGCTGGAGTGCAGTGGTGTGATTACAGCTCACTGCAGCCTTCAACTGCTGGGCTCAAATGAATACTCCCACCCGAGTCTCCCCCAGTAGCTGGGACTAGGGAGTGCATTGCCTCTGCGCCCAGCTGTGCAACATTTTTATAATTACAAATTTCACGTGGAAATTTTATTTATTTTTTCAAAATGTCAACATCTAAATCAATTTATCTTTTTTTTTTTTGAGATGGAGCCTCCCTCCGTCACCCAGGCTGGAGTGCAATGGCACCATCTTGGCTCACTGCAACCTCTGACTCAGTTCAAGCAATTCTCCTGCCTCGACTTCCCCAAGTAGCTGGGACTATAGGTGCCTGCAACTACACCTAGCTAATTTTATTTGTATATTTAGTAGAGATAAGGTTTCACCATGTTGACTAGGCTGGTCTCAAACTCTTGATCTCAGGTGATCCACCCGCCTAGGCCTCCCAAAGTGCTGGGATTATGGGCCCCCATTTATCTTATGTTTCATTTAGTCCTGAGTGAAAATATTATGTGGAGCTGAGATATGTCCAGCCTGGGTGACAGAGTGAGACTCTGTCTCAAAAAAAAGAAAAAGAAAAAAGAAAAAAAATATTATGTGGAAATTTTAGAAAACACTGATGAGAAGAAAAAGAAATATCACCCATATTCCTTGGTCCCAAGGATTCAACAGACCACGAACCATATTCTCACAAGCTAGTGTAAACAGAAGTAGTTTAGCCAGGCACGGTGGCTCATGCCTATAATCCCAAAACTCTGGGAGGCTAAAGCAGGTGGATCGCATAAGGTCAGAAGTTCAAGACCAGCCTGGCCAACATAGTGAAACCCTATCTCTACTAAAAATTCAAAAAATTAGCTCGGAGTGGTAATGGGCACCTATAATCCCAGCCACTAGGGAGGCTGAAGCAGGAGAATCGCTATAACCCGGGACACGGAGGTTGCAGTGAGCCAAGATCGCGCCACTGCACTCCAGTCTGGGCAACAAGAGTGAAACTCCGTCTCAAAAAAATGAATGAATGAATAAATAAATAAATATAAGTAGTTTAGTAGTTTTTTTTTTTTTTTTTTGAAAAATGGACACGTCCAGGCCTCCTTGATGTAGAGGGACCTCGAGCCACTCTGGTGTGCCCCAGCTATTTTTTGGGTTTTTAGTAGAGACCGGGTTTCATCATGTTGGCCAGGATGGCCTTGATCTCTTGACCTCTTGATCCGCCCACCTCAGCCTCCCAAAGTGGTGGGATTAAAGGTGTGAGCCACCACCCTCCCAGCCTAGTTTCCTAGTTTATTTTCCAGTTGGTTTTCAGAAGACCCTTCCTGGGTCAGAAAACCCATCCACTTAAATTTTAGTATTTAATGTACTGCTCTCTTTCTACTCCCTCCACTCCAAGAAGGCTACCTCATCAAAAAGCCCTAAAAGCTGTGGAGGAAGGTTCAGTATCACTGAGCATCTGGGACTTTCACAGACAACTGCATGAATTTGGTCGGGCTACAAGAGCTTTCCTCCCCCACCAGCTGAAACCCACCCTGCCACACCTGCCCAGAAATTGAGTTACTGACAACTCTTGTATCATAAAGGGAGAGCCCTTTACAGGAAAAAGACAGAGATGGAGCTGATGAGGTCAGGAGCTCTGCCTTCCTCTTCCCGGTACGGGCCTGACTCCTGCCAGGCTTTCCAAGGGAGCAGTGGTCCCTGTATCCCAAGGAACTGAGCACTCCACGGGCAATGGACACGTCCAGGCCTCCTTGGTGTAGAGGGACCTCGAGCCACTCTGGTGTGCCCCAGTCTCTCCATCCCGGAAACCAGAGATCCTAGGGCAATCGCTGCCTCCGACTCTATTCCAGGGGGACCCCGGTGCACTGCAACGCCCCTGTGAGGTGAAACCCTAGGTCCCAGGAAGCTAACAGAGCGGGTCTCCATCCCAGGATGGAAGTCCCCCTGACGCTTGTCCACTCTTCCGGGCACCGCGCACCGCGGACCCTGGGCGTTCTATGACCAGCCCTGGTCTCAGCTCCGAGTGCGGGCAGGCCCCGGGGCCGGGAGCAGCTCGAGTTTGCCCCACGGGTCCCCCAGAAGAGCACCGAGCTCTCAGTTTCAGAATCCCCGCACTCCAGACCTCCTCTTCTGGGGTCTCTGTGTACCCAGGCCTCCCTGCCCCGAGCTCTCCAGGCCCCTGGCAAGGACCTGAGCCCGGCTCCCGCCCTTGCTCACCATGACGCCGGCAGACAAGCCCAGCCGCGACCCGGGTCCAAAGCGCCAGCCCTGCAGAAGCCGCGCCGTTTCCCGGCAACCGCTGGGCGATGCCGCGATAAGTCGCAAGATCTCGCGAGACTCCGCCCGGCGGCAGCCAAGGGCGGGAGTGCGTCCCTAGAGACGGGCATCAGGTACGAACCCGCTGTGGACGTTGGGAAGATCCCGCTGGCAGCACGGAAGCCTTTCGCTGCAGGACATGTTCTGTTTTTTTTGCGGGAACGTAAGCTCCAAGAGGGAGAACCGTTCACTTCATCCTTCAGCGCCCAGTACAGCACCCGGCAGGTGCTCAGTGAACGTGTGCTCAGTGGCTGAATGAGTGAATGAAGGACGTGTGAATGAATGACCCATCTGCCACCCAAAGCTCTGGGACGTCACCCACATGAGATTCAAACCTGGACAGAGACTCTACCCCCGGGACTCACCGCCCCCGCCCACCCTTGAGGGGCCCTCCCAGCTGCCGCGCTGGTGGGTTTACGCACACTCAAAACACAGGAATAGGAAAGGAAAATCAGGAAGTATCCCCTTCACAAAAATAAACTGCTCTTCCCGAAGAGGCCTCCTCCCCAGTCCTCAGGGGTGAAGAGAAACCAGAGGCTTCCAGACAGGCCCTGCAGAAAACAGCTGCCACTTCCTTTTCTAACAAGTCTCGTTCTGAAAACTACTAGCCATTTTACAGTTTCTAAAGTGAATTTCCCGTCCCTGAAACCACTCTGTTGCCTACATACAACCATCTATGTCACCCACAAGGCCGTCATAAGCAGGTACTTCTTTTTCTTTTCTTTTTGAGACAGGATCTCCTTCTGTCTCCTAGGCTGTGATCACAACTCACTGCAGCCTCAACCTCCTGGGCTCAAGCAATCCTCCCACTTCAGCCTCCTGAGAAGCTGGGACTACAGGTGTGAGACACCACACCAGGCTTTTTAAAAAAAAGTTTTTTATAGAGACGGGGTCTTAACTTTTGTTGCCCAGACTGGTCTCTAACTACTGGCCTCGAGTGATCCTCCTGCCTCGGCCTCCAAAAGTGCTGGGAGCACAACGTGAGCCCCACACCTGGCCCTAAGCTCTCAACCTTAACATCTTCTTAAAAAGTGGTCATCGTGGTTGGCGTGGTGACTCATGCCTGTAATCCCAGCACTTTGGGAGGCCGAGGCAGGTGGATCACCTGAGGTCAGGAGTTCAAGACCAGCCTGGCCAACATGGAGAAATCCCGTCTCTACTAAAAATACAAAAATTCGCCCGGTGTGGTGGTGCATGCCTGTAATCCCAGCTACTTGGGAGGCTGAAGCAGGAGAATCCTTGAACCCAGGAGGCGGGGGTTGCAGTGAGCCAAGACTGCGCCATTGCACTTCAGCCTAGGCAACAAGAGTGAAACTCCGTCTCAAAAAAAAAAAAAAAAAAAGTGGTCATCTGCTTGGGAGGTTGAGGTGGGAGCATCGTTTGAGCCCTGGAGGTGGAGGTTGCAGTGAGATCACACCACTGCACTCCAGCCTAGGTAACAGAGTGAGACCCAAGACCCCGTTGCAAAAAAAAAAAAGGGTTCTTGCAGCAGCTCTTGTTCTCCTGTGTGGATGAAGATTCCAGAATCTATGCTCATAGAAAGTTGTGCTGGGGGCAAAGTGTGAGAAATGAAAGAAGGCTTGGTGGACTTAGGTCTTCCTGTCCAGCTCGGGGAGGAAGCTGCCACGTGGGCTGGGCTTGCTCAGGCCTCAGGCACCCACACAGTGCTGGGAATCTGAGAATCACTGTGATGAGAGGCTTCCTGTTTGCGCACCCAGGAACGGATGGTTCTTGGAGAGGAGCAGCCAGTTGCAAGAACTGCACTGGCTCAGCCTGCACAAAGCTGTGATTTATTTATAGTAAGCAGCCCTGAGGACTTTGTGAGGTCTGGCGGGTCACTGTGCCTGGGCAAGCAGGAGCCAGCATCACCGCGCCAGACTCCTTTGGCCTCATAGGGGCCTCCTCCCCCGAGGCATAGGGTGGGAGGGGTCTCCCAGGGGAAGCTTGGCAGGTCAGACAGTGCCGCTGGAGAGCACAGTGGGGTGATTATTATTATTTAACACTACTTCACAAGCCCAATATGCTAGCTGCTTCATGCTGATTGGCTTTTTGCTTTAGAAGTCTGGCTAAGAGTCCTGAATTAAATAGCTGTATTAACAATAATTCCTTTCAGCAAAAAGGGCAAGAATAGGAGGGTTAGCTCAGGATAGCCTAGACAGGGTATTCATTTGTCACAAGCAAAGAGCACAGCTTGGTCTATCGATGTGGATTGCAGAGATGAATCATTTAGGAAGCCCTAACTGCCGGCTCCCAGGGCTCCCGACAAGGCTCACTGCAACCTGTGCTTTTCATACTGAATTTGAGTTCAGATGTTTGGAAAAGAGCCTTTTCTTCACATACATGGCTTAAGATACTTTCATTCAGCGTCAAGCTGTGCAGCTCAGAAACCCAGATAAATGGCATCTGAGTTTCCTGCAAAATCCCAGAGCAAATGCTAATACAAACAAACCAACTGCCCTCTGCCTGATTTCTGATGCTTCCTGCCGCCACTACCCACCAAGTAAACCGCCTCCAGCCACTGCATCAGCTCAGTGAAGGCTTGGAGGCTAGGATAACAAGAGTGTTTATGAAGACTAGACTTTTTTTTTTTTTTTGAGACATGCCATCATAGTCACTGCAGCCTTGGACTCCTGGGCTCAAGTGATCCTCCCACCTCTGCCTCCAACCCGCTCCACCTGGCTTATATTCTTACTTTTATTTTTTGAAGAGATGGTGTCTTGCTTTGTCGTCCAGGCTGGTCTCAAACTCCTGGGCTCAAGCTGTTCTCCCACCTCAGCCTCCCAAAGTGCTGGGATTACAGGCATGAGTCACTGCACCAGCAAATGGACTTTCTTTTAGATATAAATATTGAAGTATTTACAAATGCAATGATCTAATATATATACAATTTGCTTCAAAATGACCCAGCAGTGGAGGGAAGTGAATGAGAGAAGTGAATGAGGACAGACCATGAGTTGGTAGTTGTTGACTCAGGGTGATACGTACACGTGGGTGAGTTGTGACATCTCTCTACTTTTGTGTTTGCTAATGTTATTAATAAAAAGTTAAAGAAAGACAGACACTGTCCTCTGGAGTCTGATTGCCTGTTGATTACCAGCAGGGCAGTCTTTGACCAGACCCCCTCTGTATCATGTATTCATCTCTCAAATGGGAATCATTCATACACAGCAATTACTGTTACAGTTACCACCGCTGCGTAACAAGTAACCCTAAAACACAGTAGCTTAAAACAAAGACAGCATTTGTTTTACTCATGAATCTGCAACTTGGCCATGACAAGGTAGGGATAGCTTGCCTCAGCCCCACTCATCGCCCCCTCCCCCAGGACAGCTCAAAGGCAGGGTCCGGAACCTTCTGAGGGCTGACTCACGTAGGCAGCTGAGGCCAGCTGTTGGCAGAGGGCTCAGTAGGACCGCCAGGAGCAACACACACAGGTGTCTCCCGTGTGGCCTGGGCTTCCTCACAACACGGAGGAAGTTCTACTTCCAAGAGGGGCCTTTCCAGAGAGCAGGACGCTGCTCAAGACGCAGCCTTGGGAGTCACATGACATCGCTTCTGCCGCCCTTTATTGGCCAGAGCAGCCCCAAGCCCCAACAATGGTTACGGAGAAGCAGCACAGATAGGGAGTGTCTTCATGGGAACAGAAGGTTCTGGAAGACACAGGGCATCAGAACTGCTGTGGCCATTTTGAGAAAACACAACCTGCCACCCCAAACAACTCTGGGTGGTCCACGCCCATCCACTGTCCCCACTTCCCAGGGCAGCCACTAGTATGTTCCTGCCCACACCCCGCAGCTGCACTGCCTGAGAGGGGAGACTCTGCACCGTCAGGGTGGCGTGGAGGCCAGTGGGTCATGAAATCATTTCACAGGCTTTTAAGCAGCAGTTCTGGTTTTTGTTTCGTAAACTAAAGAAACATGGAAACTATGAGCCTGCCCCGCTGAATTCCAGGCTGGAAGGCACGCACTACCCCCCTAACTGGAGTTGGGCAGGAGTCAGTCTGGGCTGGGCAGCCAGGGCAAGGGGTCTGACTGTGGCTGGTGGAAGCTGAATGCAGCACTGGCCTCTGAGCCTCAGCCCCTCCTGCAGTCTGGGCCGCTCAAGTCCATCTGTCAAGTTCATCGCCTTTTCCACTCCCAAACTTCCTACCTGACACTTGGATTTGGTTTGTTTTGATTAAAGTGCAGAGCACGGGCTTACAGAGGTACCCTCCCTGCGCCCGGCTGTGCGTTCTCGGGCAGGTTACTTACCATCTCTGTGCTTAGCTCCTTCGCCTGAAAGGAGACCTCCTTCTTAGGGTCACTGGGAGAAGCGATGGGACACCCATCGCACGACGACGAGGCGCAGAGCCTGGTGCTCGCCGGGTGTGCTGAGAGAGGCGGCCCCGCGCTTGCTGGGAGGTGGGTTTCACCGAAACTGCCCCCGGCGCTCCCTGCAGCCCGGGCCAGCCGCCCTCCCCCGGCCTCCCACCCCCATCCCCCCATCCCCCCACCCCCACCCGCCCCCTCCAGCCTCGCAAGCGCCCGCCTCGCCCCCACCCACAGCTTCCTGGATTCATTCATACCTTCCAGCGCGCTCTGTGATTCTGCCATTACCCTGCCCGACTCAGGCCCTCCCGCGCCCCCGCCAGCCCCGCTAGGTCCCCGCACGCACGGACCTGGAGGAGAACAGGAGCGCGCGAGCGGCGCAGCTGCCGAGTGAGTGCGCATGAACGGCGGGCGCCAAGCCAGGGTCGGGAAGCCGCAGCCGGGTCCGGTGGGCGCGGCAGGCGAGGGAGGGAAGGGGGCGGCGGGGGAGGGAGAGGGGGTGGCGGGGGAGGGGAGGGGTCGGCGGGACCGGGGGCCGACAGGGGGCGCGCGCGGGCCCGGGCGGGGCCGCACCTGTCCTGCGGCTGGGAGGGCCCAGGGAGGGGGCCGGGGCCCGGGAGCAGCTGCGCGTCCCGCCCCGCGGGCTCCTCCCTGCCGCCGCGGCCCCCCGGTTGCTGCCCCGATGCGCTGCGCCCAGAGCTGGGGCCCAGTCGCTGCCGCAGCTGTTGGGGCGCCTGGGCCAGGAGACACCGCCGTCGCCCGCGCCCCTCCCAGACCCCGCCGGCCGCATGGAGCCCCCGGAGAGCGCCGGCCCCGGAGGTGAGTTCAGCCTCAGCCCCCGGGACCCCCAAGCGGCGCCTCCCCCGCAGCAAGCCGCAGCCCCTCCCAACAGGGCCCCCCTCTCCCGCTGCCGGAGCTGCCGAGAGCCCTTTGGCAGGTGGGGGGGCGGGGGCCTGTCCGGCGGGCCAGGGACACCTCCTGGGAGCAGTCCCCGCGCGGGCTGGGGGCGCACAGGCCGGGTCTCCGCCCCCTTGTTCTCTGCGCTCGCGGTCCGGGAAGCCGTGCCGGGCGCATTCGAGGTTGGGTGCCCTGGAGTTTCGTCCTGAGTCCCCTCCCAGCCGAGCCAGCCGGGGCCCCGGGGAAGGGGGAGGGGCGTTCTGGGGCTGGAGTTTGGGGTCCCTGTCGGCGGGGCGTGGGGGTGACACTGGCCGGTCGCTAGCTCGTCCGCTTTGTTCACTCAGACGCGAGTCTCGGGGGCGAGGGCCGGAGACTGTGGGCAGGGACCCTGCCGGGGCGTGTGGCTGAGGTGGGTCTCGGTGGGGGCGCGGGGCATGCAGGGGCGCGGGGCATGCAGGGGCGCGGCCCGCCGGGGCTCCCGAGCTGCGGGAGTGGCTGCTCCGGGCGCGGCCCCGTCGCACGCTCATCGGGGGAGGGTCGGTGCGATTGGAGCGCTCGCTGCCCTGACGGTGGAGGCCTTAGTGCAGGACCCTGGAGTCGTAATGGGAAGAAAGCGCTCACAACCCCCTTCCCAATCAGAGCCTTTTCCAAAAGGGCTTTCGGGGTTCCACTGGCCTATGTCGAAACTTGCATGCAAACTGCAGACTCCTCACCTGCCTGGCAAGGCCCACCACCTCCTGATTTCCTAGAGGTCCCATTCCACGGAGCCAGCAGGTGCCTGGGGCACTGGCCAGCCTGCACTCTGTAACTACACGGGAACCTCAGTCCCCAGCCACACACAGTGGCCTCCTCTGGAGCCCAAAGGCCTGTCCCCAGGAGAAACAGGTCCGCCCACCGTGTGTATCTGCAGTCCAAGGTCAAGGGATGATGTCCTGGGCATGCCCGAGGGCTGGTGGGCTTGGGTTTTGTTTTGTCATTTGTGGGAGGGACCAGAGCACCTTCTTAACACTGACAGTAGCAGCACTGTGGGCACAGGAAGCCTGGAGGTTGGGGCGTGAGGGCTTGGGGGTCCCAGCTGTGACCATCTGTGAACTGTGAGAATAGGTGTGGATGAAGCAGTCAGGCCCCTCTGAGCCTCAATTTCCAAGTCTGTCGGTGGAGATAGCTCCGCATCCCCTGCAGGGCTGTGGAAGCCCAAAGGATTGGGAGAGGACGTTGGTATGTTTTCTCTCCTCCTTTGAGAAAAACGAGGATTTCCAAGAAGCTTAAAGGCAGAGAAAGTGGGTTCCATTTCTGAGCCCAACACTCACTGGCTGGGGGCTTCGGATAACTGAAGTGCACAGGTATTTACTGACAAGGTGGCAGCTCTGTGCAGGGGACTTAGTGGGAAGACGGTGCCCTGTCATCTGAGAGCTCACGCTCTTGACACCAATGCCCGCTTCCTTGACTGCAAAGGGGCCACTGATGCCTACTTTGTGGGGCCTCATGAGGTCACATGATGGTGATTATAACTGTCATTATTTATCACTTACTTTTGAAAACCTTACAAAAGTAGCAAGAACAGCACGTCAAAGCCCCGTGTGCCACATCCCAGCCCCCAGGCCCACAGCCTGCTATCCAGAATACCACCACCTCCCTTCATTGGTAGTGTGAACCAAATCTAGACATTATTTCATTGACAAATAATTCAGAAATATCTGTAAAATATGATTTCTATAAAGCATTACTAAAACACAGTTTTTGCACCTAGATGAATTAACGATTTCTTAATATCAAATGTACAGAACATGGAGGTGCAGGTGCAGGTTTGCACGGGAGTATGACGTGTGCCCTCCCTGAGGGCCCCACCTGGAAGCCAGAACTGTAACCCACCCCCAACTCAGTCAGCCCGAGGGTCCACAGGGAGAAAGAGAGGGACTCTCAGGAGGCTGAGAGTCTAGACAGGGCCACCCCAGCATCCCTGAAATGCTTTGGGGGTCTAAGTCCAGGGACAGGGTGCTGGGGGATGGGATGCAGGTGGCCCCTGCCTCTGCGAGCATCTCTCCTTCCCTGCAGCCAGTTTATGATATTCATTCATTCATTCACTTCATTAGTTCACTCGTCCATGCAGTGGTGTGTGCCAATGGCCTCCTCGATGCTCTGGGCAGGGCCCTGTGCACACAGCAAGGAACAGGATTTGGGCCAAGTTTTCCAGTTAAGAATGTACTGGAAAATAGGTCGGCAGCAGAGCACAGGGCATCAGCAGTCAGCCCTCAGGGAAGCCTGGGGGGCTGGGCTGAGGCACCCCAACGCCTGGCTCCCTCACTGGGGCTCTGCTTCAGTGCCTGCTCAGCCCAGGCCCTGGCAGCCCTGCAGGGGGTGGGTCCCCCTTGATAGGGGCTGTGCTGGGTGAGGACCAGAACATTGCTGTGACCCCACACCTTGGGGTCCTTCCTGGGGCATCAGAAACAGCTGCTTGCCTCTGCCCTGGCCCTGGAGACCCTGGGGCTGCCAGCACCCGGCCCCCATGCCTGCCTGGCACTGAGCCTCTGGTCCCCACCCTGGGAAAAGCAGCAGAGCTTGCCTATGAGGAATTTGTTTCTTCTCCCCACAAGAGCTCGTTGAGAGAGTGTCAGACAGACCCTGGTGATTGCTACCACGGCTACTCACTAACCGTGGGCTCCCTGACTCACCCTCATCTATTGCACACCTACTGTGTGCTAGGTCCTGGGAATGCAGCCATGAACTGGATACAAGCTGCTTCGGTCCCAGCCTGCTCTGGGGCTGAGCCTGGGGCATGTGTGTATCATTTCCTCCCAGCTTTGCCTGTCAGCTCCAGCCAAGATCAAGCTTTGTTTCCATTGAGGACTGTTTTTAAACTGAGATATTATTCACATATAAAATTCACCCTTCTAAAGCGTACAACTCACTGTTTTAGTATATCCACAAACCTGTGCGGCCATCACCATGTCTTCATTACCCCCCCAAGAAAGTGGTACCCATTCTCCCCTTCTGCACTGCACCCCCCCAGCCTCTGACAATCACTGACCTAACCTCTGTGCACTTGCCTGTTCTGTACATTTCACAAGAATGGACTCAGGCAGTATTTGTCCTTGTGCGTCTGGCTTCTTTCACTGGAGTGAGGTGTTCACGCTCATCCACCTGGTGTCCCGTGTCAGGGCTGCACTCCATGGGACTGAATCACACTCCTCAGTTCACACAGACCACATTCCGTGTATCTGCTGATCCACTGAGGGACATTTAGATTGCTTCTGCCTTTGGCTACTGTGAATCACACTGCCATGGACATGCATTTAGGGGCGTCACCCTCCCTCAAAGTCAGAAATCCACATAGAACTTTCGACTTCCCAAAAACTTAACTGCTGATAACCTACTACTGACCAGAGCTTTACTGGTAGTCAACTAACACATATTTGCTGCATGTAACACACAGTAGGTTCCATCATTTGAGAAACCACTAAGTGCATGATAGCAGCCACACACCTGTCAAGATACATCCTGCCCCTCCTGGGGCTCAGGCCGTGTATGTCCCTGGCATCACATTCTTCCGGCCAAAAACTTAGCATCCTGAGGGCAAAGGGTCGCGTCTTCCACACTTCCCTTCCCCAAAGCCTTGACGCAGGCCCAGACTTTACAGAATAAAGACCAGGCCACTGCCAAAGGGGAGATGGGGAAGGGTCACAGGACAGAATCCCGTCAACGCCAAGACGCCGTCAGCTACAGGTGCGTTGCTGTCTCAGGAATGTGAAAATATGACAAGATTTATTTTTTGAGAGAGTTGCATTCTGTTGCCCAGTGGCTCACGGCAACCTCTGCCTCCCGAGTTCAAGGGATTCTCCTGCATCAGCCTCCCGAGTAGCTGGGACTACAGGCACATACCACCACACCCAACTAATTTTTTTTTTTTTTTTTTTGAGACAGTCTCGCTACGTTGCCAGGCGCCAGGCTGGAGTGCAGTGGCGCGATCTCGGCTTACTGCCACCTCCGCCGCCCGGGTTCAAGCAATTCTCCTGCCTCCAGTAGCTGGGGCTACAGGCGCACGCCACCATGCCTAGCTAATTTTTCGTATTTTTAGTAGAGATGGGGTTTCACCATGTTGGCCGGGATGGTCTCGACCTCTTGACCTCCTTATCCACCCACCTCGGCCTCCCAAAGTGCTGGGATTACAGGTGAGCCGCTGTGCCCAGCCTGAAAAGATACTTCTTTGAGTCAGTGCAACAGGCCTGCTGTGCGCTCTACAGGGCTAGAGCTTTGTCCAGGGGTGACTGTGGCTCTTAGGACCCCAGGATCTATAGAGGACTGTTGGCATTCCCATGCCCCTCCCCAGGGCAAGATGGGGAAGGGGCCTGCGGTGTGGCTGAGGTCCTGCTTGGGGCCCCCGGCTCAGCACAAGCAGAGGGCACCCAGCATACGTGGAGGATGGCGGGGGCAGTACCTGCAGACTTACCTCCCACTGGACTGTGCCCTCGCCAGCCTCATTGTAAAAGTGCAAGTAGACACTGTCCCACTCAGCTCAGAACCCTTCAGCAGCTTCTCCCAGCCCACTCAGAGTAAAGTCCTGAGAATGTCCACACAGCCTTGACACGCTTGCCGGCCTCACAGCCCCAGCTATCCTCAGCTGCACTCCACTGGCTCCAGGCCTTTGTGCACGTTAGGCTGCTACCAGGCCTTCTCCCCCGGTGTCACACGGCTCCCTCCCACCTCCAGGCTCCTCCTCCGAGTCTTGGTAGAGCATTCTCCCTAAAATGGGAACACGGTCCCGCACTGCCCCTGGCACTGACTGCCCCTCCGAGGGGCAGGAACCATCAGTCCATGTCACATCCCCAGAACAGCAGGCGATTCGGAAGTCTCGGTGGAGTGAATGAACGCCTTTTAGAGTACCTTGGTCTAGATGACGGCCCCGCCCAGCGAGAGGGTGGCTACTAGCAGAGACTCCTACTCTGTCCCACCTTCTTTCAGTGATCCACGCTGCCTCCAGCCCCCCCACCCTCACCCCGGGTCAGGACCCAGGGAACCTAAGCCAGCAAGTCGGGGGTTTTCCTCTCCCTCTCCTGGGCCCCGAACCAGGATCCCTAGCTCCCAGCCAGGAACGGGCTGGCAGGTAACAGCTGAGCTCCAACTGGGTCCATGGCCCCTCCCTGTGCTGTGTGCTGGGGACAGACGCTGAGCTACTCTCTGCCTCAGCTTCCTCCTCTCAACTACAAAGCTCAGATCTTTCCCATGTAGCTGGGAGTTAGGGTGAGTGAGAATGGGGTTAGTTAGTAAACACAGAATGTTGGGACTATACTAGAAAACCATGAGCCACTGCCTTTTCTTAAGACAGTGGGCTTCTCTCTGTCACTCAGGCTGGAATCCAGGGGCAGGATCACAGCTCACTGCATTCTCGACCTCCTGGGTTTCCAGCCGGCCTCCTACCTTAGCCTCCCAAGTAGCTGTGAGACAGGTGTCCACCACCACACCCAGCTGTCATTATTATTAACCCAGAACCACCTGCCCCACCCTGCCTCTGAGGGTGCCGTCCACAGAGATTCTCTGCAGAACTGCTGTCACCCCACGTTTCCTTGATATCGGGGGGCTGTAGAGAGGAGGGGGTGGGAGGCCAGGGTGGAGATTCGCTTGAACCCAGGAGTTTGAGACCAGCCTGGACAACACTGCAAGATCCTGTCTCTACCAAAAAAAAAAAAAGTTTTAATTAGCCAAGAGTGGTGGTCCAGCTACTCAGGAGGCTGAGGTGGGAGGACCCCGCCTGAGCCCAGGAGGTCGAGGCTGCAGTGAGCTACGGTTGTACCACT
The DNA here is from genome assembly GCA_036589455.1 of Ateles fusciceps. NCBI lineage: Eukaryota > Metazoa > Chordata > Mammalia > Primates > Atelidae > Ateles > Ateles fusciceps. The sequence continues at coordinate 174,094 of JAZHEH010003205.1, forward strand.
GCACTCCAGCCTGGGCAACAGAGTGAGACCCTGTCTTTTAATGAAAGAGAGGCCAGGCACGGTGGCTCACACTTGTAATCCCAGAACTTTGGGAGACCGAGGCGGGCAGATCACCTGAGGTTGGGAGTTCGAGACCAGCCTGACCAACATGGTGAAACCCCATCTCTACTAAAAATACAAAATTAGCCAGGTGTGGTGGTGCATACCTGTGATCCCAGTTACTAGGGAGGCTGAGGCAAGAGAATTACATGGACCCAGGAGGCTGAGGTTGCAGTGAGCCGAGATTGTGCCATTGTGCTGTAGCCTGGACAATAAGAAAAAAATAGGAGGGGGTGCCCCTCAGGACAGAAGGAGGGGCAGAGGTGGAGCTCCTGCTCTGGGTGAGGGTGCTATGGGGGACGTGCCTGGCCTATAAACTGGGGAGGTAAGAGTCCCTGTGGCCTTCCTCACCTGCGGATCCTACAGCAGGGCCTCCTGGCCAGTGACTCACACCCTGCACCTTGGTTCCCCACCGTACCTGCTCTCAGGGCTCTGGGCCAGCCATGCCATAGGGACAGTACCTGCTCCACCTTGGACCTGGGAGGTCTGGGGCCCCTGCCACACCCTCCTGAAACTCAAGGCTGGGACAGAGACACACCCTCTGCAGACTCGTCGTTCAAGGGTCAGCTTTACATGCATGGCCACCACTCTGAGTTGTGTGGAAGCATTTTGGAATCATGACCGTGGCTCAAGCCAGCAGGACATGAGCACACTGTTGGGGGCCTGGGGCTGCAGCTACACCGTCCCTTGAGGAAGGGCCCAAGGGCCAGGCTGGGTCTCCTAAGGGTATCCCCTCCCCTGGACGCCCCCTCAGCGTTACGGAGAGTGGTTCAAGCAGGCTTCTTCTGGCTGACATCCGGGAGGTCCCCCCTGTTCACAGCCTCAGAAGAGAGTCCACATACCCTTTGTCTCTTATCACTATGAGTGGACAGGTAGTCCTGCTGGGCTTGGGGTTGGGCCAGGACCCCAGTAACTTAACCCTCCAGGATGCTCAGAAACATTGCAGATGCCAGTGGAGAGGTGGAAACCAGATTCCCCAGCCCGTCCAGCCTGCCCAGCCCCCAGGTCTGAAATGGGCCATGCGATGACACAGCACTCAGGGCTTCTCAGACAGGGGCTGGGTGGCCCACAGAGAATGATCTCACAGCCAGTGGGGTGAGGGGACACTGGTCAGGCTGCGGGGCTGCCACCCAGGCAGAACCTGACAGCTCACTGCCAGGTCACCTGCCACAGCGGCACTGCCAGTTCCTATGCCACGGGGGACCTCCCAGCCCTGCACAGGTGCTCCACACTCAGGCCAGGCACCTGCAGCTCTGGGCTGTGCTGGGGAAGGGTGGGGGTGCTCCACACTCAGGCCAGGCACCTGCAGCTCTGGGCTCCACTGGGGAGGGGTGGGGGTGCTCCACACTCAGGCCAGGCACCTGCAGCTCTGGGCTGTGCTGGGGAGGGGTGGGGGTGCTCCGCACTCAGGCCGGGCACCTGCAGCTCTGGGCTGTGCTGGGGGAAGGGTGGGGGTGCTCCGCACTCAGGCCAGGCACCTGCAGCTCTGGGCTCCGCTGGGGGAGGGGTGGGGGTGCGGATGCTCCAAACTCACAAGGCCCACCTGGCAGTATCCAGGCTGCTGGCTAGTGCCATAGGACAGGCCCACCCCTCACAGGCAGCTGTTGGCGCTGTGAATCCCAGCTGCAGGCCCCGCAGGGAGACCCTCATGGGAGCAGGTGCTCCCCTGGCTTCAAGCACACCCAGCTATGATCAGTGTTTACCACTGGGGGCTGCCAAAAATACCCCACAGGGTCCTCGGGGTGCTGCTGGCAGGAGTGGGAGGGCCTTTGTCCAGCTGACAAGTGTGCACTGAGCACCCATTCAGGTGGGGGGTGCTGGCATCCCTGGAAGGCCCCTGTCTCTCCCCTGCAGGGTCCAGGAAGCAGCTGAGGGAAGGAGGCCCATCTGGAGAGGGGTTCCTGCAGGGGCAATGGGCCCAAGGGGTATCGGGTGCTTTGTCTCTCCCCCTAAGAGATGGACCCGCAGGGGCCAGGGCCAAAGGGCATCGAGAATTAGGGACAGGCCTGACTCTGGCTAACGGGACCCTCTGGCTGCCTGTGGCAAGTGAGGTGCCTGCTGGAACGATGTGGATGAAAGGGTGAGCAGCTGGGAAGGCTTGGGGAGGGGCTGAGGGGATCTGGAGGGACGGACACAAGAGTCACCAGTGTCCCAGGCTTTGCAGCCGAGGGGCCTCCTGCTCTCATCTGACAAAACAATTGGTAACTATAAAAAAGGAACAGTTAGGCCAGGCACAGTGGCTCATGCCTGTAACCAAGACCAGCCTGACCAACATGGCAAAACCCCATCTCTACTAAAAATATAAAAATTAGCCCGGTGTGGTGTTGGGTGCCTATAATCCCAGCTACCTGGGAGGTGGAGGCAGGAGAATACCTTGAACCCGGGAGGTGGAGGCTGCAGTGAGCTGCGATCGCGCCACTGCACTCCAGCCTGGCAAAACAGTGAGACTGTGTCTCAAAAGAAAAACAAAATGCCTGGGAAAAACCTGGAATATCTGCGCAACTGTGAGGTGTGGCTGATGGCTAAGGGTGACAGAATGGCAGGCCTGCCTGTTCCTCCTGGCTTTTAACTTTCATTTACTGAGAATGCATTATTTTCAATTCAAACACAACACAGGGTTTTAAAAGGAAAAGTTAGTCCAGGGTGGAGAGGGGCGGGGAGCTAGAGGCTGGGCATGGAAATCCAGTAGCGAGGCTTCGGGGGACCCTGGGCTGAGCCAGAGATCAGAGGCCAGGACAGCACTGGGGTGCAGCCATGCGGGCCTCATGGAACTTGCCGTGGCACGGCCTGCATGGTGCTGCCTTCCCGGATGCTTGGGTGCCAATGGTGATCTGAACCTCAGATTCCTTGTTCATTGGGGAGGCCAGGGCCTGAGGGGAAGGGGCAGCCTCCTTGAAGCCCCCTCAAGCCCTTGCCTGGGGTTTGAGCATGAGGCCACAAGCCCAGCCATCCCATCACCCGCTGGTCATTGCCCAGAGCTTCAAAGGAGAACGGATGTGCCATGTCCTCACACCCAGTCCTGCGTCCTGGGGGGAAGTGGGAGCCCTATGGGTCTCGAGGTGATGCCCTATGTCTTTGGATGCAGAGATCGTTAAGGAGGCTGAGGTGCCGCAGGCCGAACTAGGTGTCCCAGCCCACGGGACAGGGGACAGTGGCCACACACCTGTGGAGGAGGAGGTGGGGGGCATCCCAATACCAGCCCCAGGGCTTCTGCAGGTCACGGAGAGGAGGCGTAAGTACTGCTCCCCTGCCCAGCGCCCTCTGTGGGGACCCTGTGAGCTCCCCCAGGAGATGAGGAAGCAAGGTCCAAACACTCTCTGGGGGGTCTGGGTGCTGGGCTCTTGCAGCTTCAGTGCTCTGGGTGTCAGCTGCACCATCTGTCAAGGGAAAGCTTTCTAGTCCCAAGTGTGCACAGCACCCATCACATCCTCACGGGGTTGGGCTTTGCAGGAAGCTGTGGTTCACCCACGAGCCTCGTAGGAGGACACTGCACACTCTCCTAGACCCCCCCTAGGGCTCTGACTGTACCCCCTCTGCCTGCCTCTAGACCCCCAGTGCTCTGACTGTACCCCGTCTGCCCTCTAGACCCCCAGGGCTCTGAGCAGCCTTACAGGAGGGCCTGAGAGCTGACCGTACCCGCTCTGCCCTCAGAGCCTCTGAGCAGCCTTACAGGAGGGCCTGAGAGCTGACCATACCCCGTCTGCCCTCTAGACCCCCAGACCTCTATTCAGCCTTGTAGGAGGGCCTGAGGGCTGACCATACCCTCTCTGCCCTCAGAGCCTCTGAGCAGCCTTGTGGGAGGGCCTGACGGCTGACCGTACCCTCTCTGCCCTCAGAGGCTCTAAGCAGCCTTGTGGGAGGGCCTGACGGCTGAACATACCCTCTCTGCCCTCAAAGCCTCTGAGCAGCCTTACAGGAGGGCCTGAGAGCTGACCATACCCCGTCTGCCCTCTAGACCCCCAGACCTCTATTCAGCCTTGTAGGAGGGCCTGAGGGCTGACCATACCCTCTCTGCCCTCAGAGCCTCTGATCAGCCTTGTGGGAGGGCCTGACGGCTCACCGTACTCTCTCTGCCCTCAGAGGCTCTAAGCAGCCTTGTGGGAGGGCCTGACGGCTGAACATACCCTCTCTGCTCTCAGAGGCTCTGAGCAGCCTTGTGGGAGGGCCTGACGGCTGAACATACCCCCTCTGCCCTCAGAGCCTCTGATCAGCCTTGTGGGAGGGCCTGACGGCTCACCGTACCCCCTCTGCCCTCAGAGCCTCTGAGCAGTGTCTCCTCTCTGGAGGTCCACTTTGACCTCCTGGACCTCACTGAACTGACCGACATGTCCGACCAGGAGCTGGCCGAGGTCTTCGCTGACTCAGACGACGAGAACCTCAACACTGAGTCCCCGGCAGGTGAGGCCAGCGTCGGAGCTGAGGTGTGTGTGGTGAGCTGAGGCCCCTTGGGAAGTCCTGGATTGACACACATGTGTTTTAGCAAAAGTCCAACCCCACTTCACCACGCTATTGCCCAACTAGAAGCTGCTTAAAACGTTACTTTTTAGCCGACTTGGGCAGATCACGAGGTCAGGAGTTCAAGCCTGGTCACTGTGGTGAAACCCAGTCTCTACTAAAAAAAATACAAAAATTAGCCAGGCGTGGTGGCATGCACCTGTACTCCCAGCTATTCGGGAGGCTGAGGCAGAAGAATCACTTGAACCTGGGAGACGAGGTTGCAGTGAGCCGAGATCGCGCCACTGCACTCCAGCCTGGGCAACAAAGCAAGACTCCGTCACACTGAGTCCCCTTCCCACATCCCCTCAGGCCTCCCAGCCACATTGAGCTCCCTTCCCACACACCCGCCCAGGGCTCCCAGCCACAATGAACCCTCTTCTTGCACCCACCCCAGGTCTGCATCCGCTGCCCCGGGCCGGCTGCCTGCGCTCCCCTTCCTGGACGAGGACAAGGGCTGAGCAGAACCGCGACAAGCAGACCCTAGGCGACCCCGAGCGGCAGGCTGCAGTCCTGGACACGTTTCTCACTGTGGAGAGGCCCCAGGAGGACTAGGCCATCTCTGCCTGCCCTCTAGCTGCTGCAGGGCTGGGGTCAGACCACCACCACGATGGCAGATCTGGGCAGTCCTGACCCAGCAGACACACTGCGTCCTCCCACGAGGTTCCAGCCGTCACGTCCTGACACAGCGAGTCAGGGTTGGAGGTGCTCTGGAGGAGGCTCCCTGCCAACCTGGAGGCCTGTCTTGTCTGCTGGGCACAGGTCTTAGCCTCACTTGGAGACCAGAGGCTTTCCTGGGGAGACACAGGGCCCCTGGATGCCTCTGGGGGCCCCAGCACAAGCACAGCCCAGTGGCCTTACGTCCAGCTCATTCCTGAGCCCCAAATCAGGAAGACAGCATCATGGAGTCACTGCCAGGCACGCAGTGAGGAGTGGAGCAGGCCACGGCAGCACTGGGGTGAGGGGGACCTAGGCCTGTGAGAGCCACTCCAGGAATTCCTGGGGATGCTCCAACCTCCACATTTTCCCTGCTACCCAGCTCAGAAGCCAGAAGTGGGTTTGGCTAATGGGACACTGTGCTGTCCGGCAAATCACATTGAGGAGCAGCCCCAAAATTCCCATCTTGTCCCTTCTCCTACCCCCCGGAGCCACTGTCTCCCCAGGGTCCCTGCCCCATGTCTCAGCTCTGAGACCTACACCTGCTTCTCCTGGTCCCTGCCCCATGTCTCAGCTCTGAGACCTGCACCTGCTTCTCCTGGTCCCTGCGTGAAGCCACGTCCATCCCTCCTTAGCTTAGAACACCAAATATCACCAGACTGCCTCAGAAACTTGGCGACACCTCCCGAATGCTCTCAGGGTAGAGTTCACCCTCTCCCTGTCCTGCACCCACTACGAGACCACATCCTCATTTCTGCTCACATCCCATTGCCCGGATACATGGCCTGCCCACAGCCCTTAAACTTGCTGGGCAGGTTTGGGGCCCATGGGACCCCATGGGTCTGTGTCCAGGGAGCCGCAGGGGGAGGCTGAAAGGCCCTGCTTCCTCTACTCTGGGGGTGTCTGGGGGCCCCAGCTCACACCCTCCCAATGGTCACATGCTGATGGTCACAGAATAGGCTTCTTGCTCAAAAGCAAGTCAAAGAATGAGTTTAATGAGTTTAACATGAAAGTGTCAGCTTGTCCCCGCCCATATCCCATGAGCACACTTCTGGGGAAGGAAAACAGGCTCTTGGCCTTGTCGGCAGAGCTTCTGGAGATGCCCAGGCCTACCCTGAGCTCCTTCTGTGTAGGGGGCTTTAGAGGCGGCACCTGCTCCCACTTCTGAGCCACCCCCTGCCTCTCTGCACTGCTCTGCCATCCAGTTCCTCCCTCAGCCAGGTCTCCACCCCTGGTTTCCAGGAACAGAGCCCAGCAGCTCTCTTTCAGTCCCATGAAAGTAGGCTTGCGCCCCTGGCCACACCTCCACCCACCAGGGTCTTCCTCCCCCATCTTCCATCCTTCTTGCTGAGGTTCCACAGAGCTCATTTACAAACAGTGGGATTAAAACATCACCGCGGGTTTGACGGCCTGGCTGCAGTGTCTTCCTTTCCAACACCGGAGTACACGAGGTGCCTGCTGAGGGGTGTGGGCTGAGCTGCCCTGGCCCCGATCATTCCCCAGCTGCCGGAGCCCGAGGGCTCTGCTGTGCTGTGCCCACCTGGGTCCCATCTGGGGCGAGTGTTGTACTAACAACAGAAGGGATGATTAAGGGAGTGACAGTCCTGCCCCACATGCACCGTGAAGGTGGCCCAGGCAGGGGAGTCGGTCTTGACACTGATGTCCCAGTGGCCACTGGCACTGGTCACGGGGAGGCACCAGATGAGGCCAAAACTCCTACCCACTGTCATTACTCATGGAGTGAGATGCCATGGAGCCCAGCCAGGGGTGACCTGCTTTCTGCCAGGCCCACGGGGCTCTGTGTGCTTTCATGCTGGCCTCTAAGAAGTCTGGACCTCCCACACGTGAAAATTTTCAGCCAGATGTCTTATGACCATGGACCCAGAAACAGCCTCAGTCAGTGCTCTGCCGTCCCCAGAGCCGGCCTCAGTCAGTGCTCCGCCGTCCCCAGAGCCGGCCTCGGTGAGTGCTCCGCCGTCCCCAGAGCCGGCCTCGGTGAGTGCTCCGCCGTCCCCAGAGACGACCTCGGTCAGTGCTCCGCCGTCCCCAGAGACGGCCTCGGTTAGTGCTCCACCTTCCCCAGAGACGACCTCAGTCAGTGCTCTACCTTCTGGGAAGGGTGCACAGCTGCTGCCAGGTGCACACATTCCACATCCCACCTTCCCTTCTGGCAGAGGGGAGGGAGGCGGGCAGGGTGATAAATACAGGGGCTGAAGGCTCGTGTCCCCAAGGGGTGGACAGAGTGCCACAGCACAGACTGCAGTGCCCAGAGGCGTCACACCGCTTGGGTGATGGTGCTTCTCCGCAAAGGTGCAGCTGAGCCACCCCGACAGGCAGATGCGGGTCACACTCATGACAGGTGGGAAAGACCGTGGAAAATGGGTGTGTCGGATTCGGGGAGTGAGATGGCTCCAGATTTACTTAAGGACTAACTTGTGAAGGACACAGGTGGGGAAGGCTGGAGGGGAAGGCGCGTGACAGTCCTAACAAGGTGAGGGCGAAGGCAGGCACCGAGAAGACAGTTCTGGAGGGTTCTTGTGCCTCCCACACACAGATTATCATGAAGGGCCACAGGCACGTGCAGCTGCCCGGGAGGTGACAAAACGGACACCCAGGCTCTCCCAGGGGTGTCGGAGGGGAACCACAGTGGGGCCAGGGCCATGACCTTCCACAACCCTGTGACTACCCTGCATCCTGGAGGCCCCGCCAGATGCTGTGATGTCACGGGGCCTGCTGGGGTTGAGGGAGCACCCCTGCCTCCATCTGAGGGACCTAAGACCCAGCCCCAACCAGATCCCAAGTGGCTCAGCCACTCGGGGTCTGGTGGAGGCCATGATGAAGGTTGAGTGCTGGAGAGTTTTTGAGTTCAATGATGTGCACTTTGCAAACAGCAGAAGTTGAACATGCTCACCCCCAGTTGGAAGTTATATTTTTAAGGCTCCGAGACAAAAGTCACAAGCAATTTGCAAAACGTTCTATGACGTCCTAGTCCGGTCTGGCCTAGGCCAAGAGAGAGAGAGGCTGAGAACAAACTATGCCCACCACAGCCAGCAGCGCCACCTCCTCCCGCCACTCACCCAGGATGTCTGCAAAAGGGTGTCTCCCCAGTTCCCATCCCAGGTGACCCAGACACGCATCCACCCCCAGCAAGGCTGTGGCCGAGGCTCACACTGCACAGCCCTGCTGCTGCTGACCCCAGTGAGTCCTGGAGGCAGGTCGTGTCCTGAAGAAAGCACACAGGCATCCTCACCGAGTCCCCCACACCCCAGATAAGAAAAAGCAAAGCCTCCCTCAGTTCAAGTTTGGTGCCACCTGAGGTACCAAAGGGCCTGGAGCTCACAGCCCAGAAGGGGCCTTCCTTTTATTAGGAGCCACCCAGCCCCGGGAAAAGGGTTCACGAACAGGCACCAGGGCCAGAGGCGGCTGCATGCTGAGGCCTCAGGACCACGGCCTCTCCACAAACAGCCCTGAGCCAGCCAGGGCCCTGCAGAGCTTCCCCTCCAGGACTCTAACAAAGAGGTCACAGGAGCAGAAGCTGATGATGCACTGGAAAGTTCAGACACATCTGCAGTTAAAGCACCTCCACCCCTCGCACTCAGCAGGGCTGCCACGCGGCCCAGGTGCAGGCAGAGGTGGGGGTGCCTGGGCATGGAACCTCAGGTATGGAGCCCCACAGTTCCACCATCCTCCCTCAGCCACGCACCTGTGGGTGGAGTGGGCTTTCCCTCTGATGGACAGATCAGCAGATGAGCTTCTACCCATCCAAACAGCTGCTTAAGAAACCTGACTTTCCCTTGATGACTGGCTGGCATTCTTCTTTCTGAATTCTACCAAACCGAGAGGCTTTCAGTGCTGGGCCCACACTCCTCTGGGTGACTTTATGACCGCATCAACACTCCTCCACAGAGGCAGGCTCCAGGAAGGGCCGGTGTCTCCAGATGCCCCATCAAGCCCCTCCTGAAGCTACACTCAGGTTCCCAGATAGGCACCATGCCTTCCTCAGCACCACAGGAGAGCCCTGCTCCCCTCCCTCTAACCCGGGACCCGACTGTCCTCTAGCAGCAGGGCCCAGGGACTCAGGGCAGCCCCTCTGCCCACTCCCACTCCCTGCATGTGGGCTCAGAGCACCCATATCTAAAACATCCAGGGACTCAGGGCAACCCCTCCGCCCACCCCACGCCCTGCATGTGGGCTCAGAGAACGCTCATCTAAAACACCCAGTGACTCAGGGCAGCCCCTCCGTCCACCCGACGCCCTGCATGTGGGCTCAGAGCACCCTCATCTAAAACACCCAGTGACTCAGGGCAGCCCCTCCGTCCACCCGACGCCCTGCATGTGGGCTCAGAGCACCCTCATCTAAAACACCCAGTGACTCAGGGCAGCCCCTCCGTCCACCCCACGCCCTGCATGTGAGCTCAGAGAACGCTCATCTAAAACACCCAGTGACTCAGGGCAGCCCCTCCGTCCACCCCACGCCCTGCATGTGAGCTCAGAGAACGCTCATCTAAAACACCCAGTGACTCAGGGTAGCCCCTCCGCCCACCCCACGCCCTGCATGTGGGCTCAGAGCACCCTCATCTAAAACACCCGTTTGCAGCTGTTACGTTTTAATTTGTTTTTGGTAAGCTTCTGCAGCTGCTTTGCAAAGGTCCCAGGTAATCGGAGTCACCTGAGCTCCACCAGCGGCCACGCAGAGCTACCCTGCACAGGCTCCTCTACGATCCCAGCCCTTCAGCCCCACAGGTAGGGATGTGTCCTCCTCCAGGCCACCCACGCCCTCTACAAACTCCTCATAGGTGGACTTCTCAGCGAAAGGCCGGGGGCCCAATAGCTCCACCATGTCTGCCTTATCCAGCACTTCCTTCTCCAGGAGCCGCCGGCCCACCTGGAAACAATGGCGCACTTGTCAGACGGCTCTGAGGACGTGCTCACAGCCCAGAGCTGAGCAAGCCCAAGGATAGGTGTGGCCTGAATGTGACCCAACATGGGACCCATGACCCAGCCACCTGGGCAGAGGCCACACTCACCTTCTCCACATGCTCCCGGCACCGTGTCAGCAGGTCCAGGGCGCGCTTGTAGGTGGCGCTGATGAGGCGCCAGACCTCCTCATCGACGAGCTGGGCAGTTGCCTCGCTGTACGGCTTCTCCACCAGGGCCTTGCCTTGTCGGGGAAAGTCGAAGGACACCTGGCCCAGCTTCTCACTCATCCCAAACTGCACAATCTAGAAATATGGAACCCGGGGTGAGCCTGGCCTGACACAGTCGCCTGCAGCCCACGCCAGGGGATGCCCACCCTTCACCTGGGCATAGGTGCTCTGGGTGACCTTCCTCAGGTAGTGACCTGCCCGAAGCACAGCTGCTCGGCCACCCTGACCCCGGGCATCATGCACATGCGATCCAAGAGCTGCTTCCAGGTACAGAGGTGCTGCTCCCCCGGCAAGTACTGTGCACGGCCCAGCCCCTTGCCCTGGGGGGATGATGGACACCTGCAGGAGAGGACACGTGCCTTTGTCACCTCATGCTCCCGAGGCAAGTACTGTGCATAGCTGACCCCCAACCTAGGGGATGATGGACACCTGCAGGAGACGATACACGCCCCCGTCACCCCAAACACAGTCCCCACTTCCTCCAGGAGCCACCCTGGAGCAGCCAGGTCCACCTGACCCTAGCTCTGACTGCAGGTCCTTTTACTGCAACATGAGAGAGAGAGCCTGACCCAGGCCCCCAGACACCCTGGGGATGCCCCAGAAGTGCACCCGCCTCTGTGAGCTTCACATGGAAACCGCCTCTGTTCTGCCCACCCTGCAGAGGCTCGGGCAGGGCCCAACGGCTGCATGCGAGCTCAGGAGTGAGGCGAGCTGAACACTGAGGCTGCTGCCTGAAGTCACACTGCTGAAGCCCCATTTGGAACCCACTGCTCTGCCTTCCCACCCCGAAGGGATCTTCTGACAAGTTCTAAAGCAGCATATTCCTTAAAAAGTTATAGGGCCACCTCCTGAATGTCCCATGGTCACACGACCACGGGTTGGCCCAGAGATACCAGGCCCAAGTCTGCCGGGTGGACTCACTCGGGGCACAGCAGGGGGACACCAACCTTCAGCAGGGGGTCCGCATGCTCCAGGAACCAGCCCACCACCACGTGTCCGGCCTCGTGGTAGGCCACAGTTGTCTTTTCCCTGGGCTGCAGGACCTGGGTCTTCTTCTCAAGGCCTACACATCACATTCCCGGGTGACTCAGGCAGGGCAGGAGTAGGTGGCTGGGAAACAAGGCCACTCCCTCTGCACCCAGCAGAAACCAAGCCCCAGTTCCCGCTGCCTTCTGCTTTGCAGTGAAACCCACCAACCATACACCTCACATAGAGGCCTTAAAACAGGCCCAAGCTGGAGTGCAAGACCAGAGTTCAAGACCAGCCTAAGCAACACAGCGAAACCCTGTCACTACTAAAAATACAAAAATTAGCTGGGTGTGGTGGCGCATGCCTGTAGTCCCAGCTACTCAGGAGGCTGAGGCAGGAGAATCGCCTGAACCGAGGAAGTGGGGGCTGCAGTGACCTGAGATCACGCCACTGCACTCCAGCCTGGGCAACAGAGGGAGACTCCGGCTCAAAAAAAAAACAAAAGAAAAGAAAAAAAAAAGGAAATGCCCGGGATGGATGGTCCCTACAGCGTCCACGAGGCTTTTCCCAGGAAACCGCATCCGTTCTCGTTCCCTTCAGGGAAGAAGACTGCTTCGCCCTCCACAGCAGGTATTCAAAGCTGCTTCTAATCTACCTCCGTGGGCCTCACATGGCCTAGAAGGTCCGTCCCCTTTCAAGTTCTAAATGTTGCTCCCAAAAGGGGCATGAAGGCTGTTGGAAGACCCCCAATCCCATGTGTTGGTTTAGAAACGGTCCCTGCAGCTGGGTGCGGTGGCTCACACCTGTAATCCCAGCACTTTGGGAGAAGTTGGGTGGATCACATGAGGTCAGGAGTTCGAGACCAGCCTGGGCAACATGACAAAACCCCATCTCTAAAAATACAAAAATTAGCCGGGCGTGGTGGCATGCCCCTATAATCCCACCTACTTGGGAAGCTGAGGCAGAAGACTCGCTTGATCCCAGGAAGCGGAGGTTGCAGTGAGCCAAGATCGTGCCACTGCACTCCAGCCTGGGTGACAAGAGCAAAACTCCGTCTCAAAAAAAAAAAAAAGAAAATGGGTTCCAGCATGCAGAATTGATTTTTTTTTTCATGAGATTCTCCTGCCCCAGCCTCCTGAGTAGCTGGGACTAGGCATGTGCCACCACCCTAATTTTTTTTTTTTTTTTTTGAGACAGAGTTTCTTCCGTCACCAGGCATACAATGGCATGATCTGGGTTCACTGCAACCTCCGCCTCCTGGGTTCAAGCGATTCTCGTGCCTCAGCCTCCTGAGTAGCTAGGACTACAGGCACACGCCACCACACCCAGCTAATTTTTGTACTTTTAGCAGTGATGGGGTTTCATCATGTTGGCCAGGATGGTCTCGATCTCCTGACCTTGTGATCCGCCCACCTTGGCCTTTCAAAGTGCTGGGATTACAGGCACGAGTTATGCGCCCAGCCTAATTTCTATATTTAAAAACGAGACGGGGTTTCGCCATGCTGGCCAGGCTGGTCTTGCACTCCTGACCTCAAGGGATCCACCCGCCTTGGCCTCCCATGGTGCTGGGATTACAGGCATGAGCCACCGCACGCGGCTTACATGCAGAATTGAAACTGGGGCCAGAGGGTAAGCCTGCCAGGCCTAGAGCTGCAAACACCCCTCCCTCCCCAAGCTGCCAGGCTCACCTCCGATGACCCTCTCGATGGCCTGCTCAAAGTGCTTCTCCTGAACAGAAGGACTCAGATGCCGGGCGGCAATCAGAGCTGCTTCATTGCAAACATTGGAAATATCAGCACCTGACCCAGGAAGGGAGAAACAGGGACAGTCAGTGCTGCTCCTGGTGGCTGGAGCTTGACCCAGGTCAGCTTTGTTAAAGAACATCTCCAGCAGAGAGGCCAAGGCTGAACTTCAGTAGATAACTTGAAGGTAATGGAGCTGCTCCCTCTGTGATCACTAGCCAAATTTTTTTGAACCTTTATTAAGGCCTAAGTTATATACCATAAATCCACCCATTTTACATGTACACAGCGATGATTTTTAATAAGCTTATCAAGGACTGCAACTATTGCCATAATCTGCTTTAGAAAACTTCCCATCATCTCTGTAAGGTACCCTCTGCCTGTTCACAGTTAATTCCCATTTCCTCCTCTGACGACCACCCATCTCATGTCTGTCCCTATGGATTTGCTATTCTGTGTGTCTCTGTCACTACTCTGCACATTTCACATGAATGGAACTATATAACATACGGCGTTTTGTGTCTAGCTTCCTGCATTGAGAAAAGTATTTTCTAGGTTCACCCCTGTGGCAGCATGCATCCATGCTTTCTCTTTTTTTTTTTTTTTTTTTGAGATAGTCTCACTCTGTTGCTCAGGCTGGAATGCAGTGGTGCGGTATCAGCTCACTGCAACCTCCGCCTCCTGGGTTCAAACAATTCTCCTGCCTCAGCCTCCAGAATAGCTGGGACTATAGGCGGACATCTGTAGCCATGCGCCCAGCCTCATTTTTATATTTAAAAAAAACAAGATGGGGTTTTGCCACACTCAGCTAATTTTTTATGTTTTTATAGAGACAGGGTTTCACCATTGGCCAGGCTGGTCTCAAACTCCTGACCTCGTGATCTGCCCACTTTGGCCTCCCAAAGTGCTGGGATTATAGGCGTGAGCCACCACACCCAGTCTCCTTTATTCCTTTTTATAGCTAAATTCAACTACAGTATATGCCACTGTGGCCATTCACCTGCTGATGGACACTACGATGTTTCCATTGATGCAAAGCAGACTCATTCCTGCTGAGAGGCAGAGTCATCCCTGAGTCATCTCTACTCAGTCATCCCTGCTGACATGACAGCTGAGGAACAGTGCTGTCATCTCTGCTGAGTCATCACTGCTGAAAGGACAGTGCTATCATTCCTGTCTTCCTCACCCCCTGCTCCACAGCTGTTTGATGCCTCAGTACCTCATGGTTATGTGGTCACTGGCCATAGCCTCTAATCTACACCCTCTGAGTCATCCCTTCTGAGTCATCCCTGTTGAGGGACAGTGCTGCCATCTCTGCTGAGTCATCCCTGTTGAGGGGGCAGTGCTGCCATCTCTGCTGAGTCATCCCTGCTGAGGGGCAGTGTTATCTCTGCTGAGTCATCCTGACTGAGGGACAGTGCTATCATCCTTACTCAGTCATCCCTGCTGAGTCATCCCTGCTGAGGGGCAGTGCTGAGTCATCCCCGCTGAGTCATCCCCCTCTAGGGGCAGAAGAAAGCAGTCTTGGTAGCATTCCAGCTTCTTATTTTTGGTATGTAAATAGACATCTGAAGTCAGCCAGAGGAGAGAACAAGAGAGGAAGCACATTTTGTGTCTAAGACAGATGACACACTTCATATGGCTGCCAGGCAAGAGCTGCTCACTCACCATCCTGCAGCAGACAAACGTGCAATCCTGTGTGTGAATACACGTGACCCCACACTAGGCAGGACACTGTGGGGGAGCCCAGGGGACAGGTACCACCGGGGATGCTAAGGCAGCTGGAGGGGATGAGACGCCACAGCAGAACATTCCAGGCGTGGGGGGAGCAGGCGAGGTGTAGGTCAGAGCTCGTGGCCAATGGCCGCGTAACCATGAGGTACTGAGGCAGAAACAGCTGCAGAGCAGGGACAGGAGGACAGGAATCCCCCCTGGAAAAGTCCCCACTCATTCCTGAGGGTGATCCTGCCCAGGCAGGGAAGCAGGTTTCCTAGCATAGACCGAGCTTTCATTAAAAAGATGAGAGAAAAGCAAATGAGCTTCCCCAGCAGGGAGGCCAAGCCCAAGGCGGAAACAGCTCAGAAGCATCAGGCTGGCAGATTCTCTCTGGGACGTTACTGTCAGCTCTGCAGTAAGATTCACTAAGTCTGAATATACCTAAAACAAATTCAAACAGGTACAAATTAGTTTTGGGGCTAAGAAAAATGATCTGAGGTCTCTGAACACTCTCAACAGGTGAAAAGTCCTACAGACAAGCGTGAGCGCTGCCAGAACTGAATGGAATGGCGAGTCACCACCCCCCCATGACAAGAGGCAGAGCACACATGGCTCCCACCACTCACCAGTGAAGCCTGGGGTGAGTGCTGCTAGCTTCCTCGCCAGGGCGTCCTTCCTGAGGCTCTCGTGCAGCTTCAGTGGGCGCAGGTGGGCCTTAAAGATGGAGGACCTGCCTTTGATGTCAGGGGGGCCTAGTGAAAAAGAGACATGGGCTCTTGTGCATTCTGGACCTTCAGAGCAGTCACCACAGCGACATCCCAGAACTGCAAGGACAGCTGGGACAGTCACCACAGACACATCCCAGAACACCAAGCACAGCCGGGACAGTCACCCACAACCACGTCCCAGAAGTGCAAGGACAGCCGGGACAGTCACCCACAACCACATCCCGGAAGTGTAAGGACAGCTGGGATCCCTGTGGAGGTCTCTGCTGCCGTCCTCCAGCCAGAGCTGGGAAGCAATGGCAGAAACCAGCCAAAGTGCACGCACATCTGGCTCCACAGCTACTGAACCCTCAATCCAGGGCCATGCGACCTGACAGCAAGCAACACAAGGCCTGCTGCGGGCAGGGCACACAGGATTAATGCTTCCTAACAAACACAAGAGGGTAGGGGAAGGCGACGAAGGCTGTCAGGCTGAAGAATAACAGATAAACTGCTGTCTTCTAAATTACTGGTGTCTGCTACAAACTCCCGCCACCTGTTTCTGTTGCAGCAACATCCCTTCAGGCCCAGCCACATGGATTCTTCCCAAAAGCGGACTGCCAGCATCTCCACATTCTTAAAATGTTCCATTAACTGCTTCAGGATTACCATCAAAATCTCCTCCAAATACACTGCAAATGACCTAACCAAACTTTTCAGCCCAGGGGAGACAGGCCCAACCCTGAGAAAGGTGCACTCACCGATGTAAATCTGGGGGGTCAAACCAGCCAGGCCGCATCAGGGCCGGGCCCAGGATGTCAGGGTGGTTGGTACCGGCCAGCACCACAACGTTGGTGGCTGGGTTGAACCCTAGACACAGGAGAAGCAGGTGAGCCTACGCGGCAAGCCCGATGTGTGCATGGCAGGTAACCAGCCAAGCCTCCGCGAACTGGGAACCCCACAGCCTGGCTGAGAAGGTACACACAAGTCCCAAGGCGTGGGTCCTCACCCTGACTTACGACCGGTTCCTGCAGCCTCTGACACCACTTGGTGCTGGAGTGGATGAGGGCAGGCCAGAGGCTACACAGGAGATGGGTGCCCAGCAGAGGGAAGGGAGGAGAAAAGCTGAGTGCCCCACTTCCCTCCTCTCTCCAATCAGTGCCCTCCAGATATCAAAACAGTCAAAATCTAATTAGAATTACCGTTGGGTACTACAGTCAAAAAAATATTTAGGAAATGCTTTTGGCCTGTAGAGAAAACTGTTACTAACACAGCAGGCCTGACTGCTGTCTTCAAAAAGGCCTGCTCGCAAGGGCAGTGCATGGGCACTGTGATTTGGGAGCATTCCCACCATTCCCTGAGAACAACAGCTCCCCTGTGCCCAAACCCTTTGTGCAAAGCCTGGTGCATGCCAAGCAGAGGGTGCCACAGCCCTGGCCCCCAGCAAAAACCCTGGCTTCCTTGTCAACATCTGGCATTCGTAGTCACAGCTTGCTGCTGGGGGAAGTGAGGGTGCCCCAGGTGGCTCCACTGGAGGAAGGTTCCACACTGCACCTGGCCTCCCCATGACCCAATTTGCCTTCTCCCCTGGCTGATTTTGCTGTGTCCTTTAACGGTAATAAATGACAGCCATGAGTGTAACTATAGGCTGAGTCCTGTGACTTCTAGCAAGTCACCACATCGGGGGTGGTATCAGGGACCTGAACACTGCCCTAAAGCCAAAGAGAAATCAAATCTGCCAGATGTCTAAGTGACAGCTCTCCCAAATCTGAAAGCTGGCACAGATGCCTGGACACGCCCAGTAAGGCTTTAGCAGGACTGACAGGCAGGCATCACTCACATCTCAGCTAGAATCACTCTGGGAGGAGGCAAGCCTGAGGGGTCTGTGAGATTCTGGGTGAGGCAGGGACAGCGAGACAAGAGTGGAAGGAGCACGGGCTGTGTGCACACCACCCTGTGGGCACCGTCAGAAGCACCCGTGCTTGTCTACCTGATCCCCCTCCCCAGAGAGGCAGCTGTCTCCCCCACTCCAGAGAAACCCTTTCCATCTGGGGGCAGGGGAGTGCACTACCCCGTCCATCACGGGCACTGGGGGAGGCTTGTGAACTTAACACAGCTTTCTCCATCACACTTGCCTGAGAGAAGCCTTCCTTAGAACAATCAGGGATTCTCTTCTGGGGGTGACTTTAGAGAAAAGGCTGGTGCAGACAGTAGCTAAGCAGCTGTGGAGGAAGAGCTGCACACCACAGGCTGGCTGCAGTCTGCACGCCCCGTCCATCTCCACCAGCATCTGGTTCAGGGTGTTCTCCTGCTCACTCTGGCCTCCAAAGTGCCCTTGGCCTCACTTCCTGCCAATCGCATCAATCTCATCAATGAATAAGATACACGGAGCGTTTTTCAGGCCATTGCAAACATATCACGCACCTGAAAGGGGGAATCCACACAGAGTCTGTTTTGCTACCAGCAGACAGGAATGCCCCCCTCTCCTCGGAAACCTCTGACCCATTCTGCCTGAGTACACCAGCACCTCCCACAGGTGCCCACAGCCAGGGCCCCACACAGAGCTATTCAAGTTGACCAGTCCTGGTCAAGCCACGGTGCTGAGGCTGCCTGCAGCGTTCGTTCCATCCACCTACGCGTGCTGGCCCAACGCCGACAAACATTTCCAGGAACTCCGACCCACTCACAATGATGAAGGGCACACTGGCCTCCCCTGCAGTTGCTTTGGCAAGAAGTGTCTTGCCTGCACCAGGAGGACCAGTGGGCATGGCTCCCTGAGAAGAACGAAGACAGCAGGTTCTTAACAGGGGAGCAGCTACTACACGGGACAGAGTGCAGGTTTCTCCTTAGAGTAGACCAGGGATTTGTTTTCCTCAACAGGTGACTTCTGAGATTGACTAGAAGAATCCCACCAAATGCATACCCTTATAACCTGAGATTTTTTTCTTTTTATTTTTTTTTTTCTGAGACAGAGTTTCACTCTTGTTGCCCAGGCTGGAGTGCAGTGGCGCGATCTCGGCTCACAGCAACTGCCACCTCTCAGGTTCAAGTGATTCTCCTGCCTCAGCCTCCCAAGGAGCCAGGATTACAGGCATGCGCCACCAAGCCTGGCTAATTTTTGTATTTTTAGTAGAGATGGTCAGGCTGGTCTTGAACTCCCCATCTCAGATGAGCTGCCTGTCTTAGCCTCCCAAAGTGCTGGGATTACAGGCATGAGCCACAGCACCTGGCCATCCTGAGATTTTTTTTTTTTTTAATCTTTGCTGCTTTTTTTTTTGAGATGGAGTCTTGCTCTGTCGCCCAGGCTGGAGTGCAGTGGCACGATCTAGGCTCACTGCAACATCCACCTTCTAGGTTCACCATGTTGACCAGGATGGTCTTGATCTCCTGTCCTCAGGTGACCCGCCTCAGCCTCCCAAAGTGCTGGGATTACAGGCATGAGCCACCGCGCCCAGCCAATCTCTGTTGCTTTTAAAATTAATGCATGTTTACCATAAAAATGGTCAAACATTATAGAGACAATATAGAAAATGAAAGCCTTCGTGTTCTTTCCTCAGATGAGCCTGTCATTTCTGCAGGAAAAGATCCGGGGGGTACACTTGCTGGATCAAAGGTTCTCAATGTTTAGTTACTTATTTATTTACTTATTTTTTAATGTTTTTTTTTTTTTTTTGAGACACAGTCTCAATCTGTAGCCAGGCTGAAGTACAGTGGTGCAATCTCGGCTCACTGCAACCTCCGCCTCCTGGGTTCAAGTGATTCTCCTGCCTCAGCTTCCCAAGTAGCTGGGACTACAGGCGTGCACCACCACTTGGGTTTCACCATCTTGACTGGGATGGTCTCAATCTCTTGACCTCGTAATCTACCCACCTCTGCCTCCCAAAGTGCTGGGATTATAGGTGTGAGCCACTGCGCCCAGCCCTGTATGTTTATTTTAATGATTACTGTCAAACTGCTCTCCAAAACAGTGATACTAATTCACACTCCCACGAGGAAGAAACAGCAGCCTGCCTCTCCAAATCCTTGGCCACAGAGAATGTGTTCAGCTCTGGAACCTTGCAGACCTGAAGGACAGAAACACCACCTCATTCTCAAGCTGTCTCTTCAGCTGTTAAGGCTGAGGATACTTTCGTGTTTACCAGCTGTTTTCTCTGCCTATTTCTACTATGGCTTCACCAATTCACGCCCTTGTATCACACCTGTTTCCTTTTATGGATTATCATTATGCCTGAATATTGGGAGATATAAAAGGCATACCTGGATTGCTGTTTCTAGTCAAGGCTGCGGGCCACAGGCAGTGGTGATTTTGGGAAATCACTGTACTTCATACCCGAGAAACGGAAAGCCAGATGGGTCCTGACCCCACTAACTCTTTGCTGACATCCACAGCACAGCACAGGGCCTGTGACGTGACACCGGCTGACAGAGTCCAGTCTCGCAACAAAAGCCCATGCCTACTGGGAGAGAGGGACCAACACACCACGCGAGGGGCCCTCTCTGGTACCTGACTGCCTCACGCACTCCCTCGATCACACAGATTTCCCCAGCAAATATATGCATACGAAAAAAAAATGTAATAGACACAAGTTTAAAAACAAACAAAAAACGGGTGCGGTGGCTCACACCTGTAATCCCAGTACTTTGGGAGGCTGAGGCAGGTCACCTGAGGTCAGGAGATCAAGACCATCCTGGCCAACGTAGTGAAACCCCATCTCTACTAAAATCACAAAAATTAGCCAGGAATGGTGACATGCACCTGTAATCCCAACCACTCAGGAGGCCAAGGCAGGAGAATCACTTGAACCCAGGAGGTGGAGGCTGCAGTGAGCCGAGATCGCACCACTGCACTCCAGCCTGGGCAACAGAACAAGACTCTGTCTCAAAAAAAAAAATATATATATATATATATATATATATATATATATATATATATATATTCTAAAAGGCAAAGAGAACCACGCACTGCAGCGCCTGACTATGAGCAGAGGTGAGTGGCAGCTGCCACTGGAGCTCCACCACGAGCAGGAGGCCCCAGCTCTGCACGTCCGTCACACACGCCAGCTTCCCGGCCTCGTGCTCACCAAGGTAGAACACAGGTCTGTGACGTCCTGGCTTCACCTAGGTTCACAGTGCTTGGTGTAAGAATTATCTGTTGTTTGGAACAAACGTCCCAGTGAATACCGCCCCATGGGGAGGGGCTTGGGAGGGGGGTGGACAAGGCCACCGGCAGGATCTGAGTGTCCTCAGCCTGGTCAAAGCCCAGAGACGACTTGAAGGGTCAGTGAATCGAGTTTCTGTGAATTCAAGTATTTCTCGGAAAAACGCAACAGCTTCTGTCAGGCCCCACAAAGGGTCATGATCCCAAAATGGCACCAAGAGCTAAACTCGCCTTGGGTGCCCAGAAGCCAGAACCACCACCCTGACCCACAGCACCCGCAACGCGCTGGCTGGCTGGCTGCACACACTAGCCACTGGCCGGGTGGTGGGCTTTCCAAGAGGCACTACATCTGGTCCCAAGCCTGTCCATGCAGGCTGCACCTGCTGCTTCATGTCATCACTAATAAAGTAATAAAACATGAGTGAGAAGCAACTGTGACCCACAGCCATCTCTGGCTTTTACCTGAAGCTCAGGATATTACTATGTTTTCTGAAACCAATACCTTTGGAATTTCTGCTCCTAAGTCCTAATACTGCCTGGGATTCTTCAGGAAATTCACAGATCCATAATTTCCAATTTGGCTTCTTCGCAACCAGCTACGTCTGCGAACCGCGCATCGATTTGCTCTTTAAGACCCTGGCTGTTGTCTCACCAACGCTGAAGAGGCCCCGTCCTCGTCCACTGTGCCCCGCTCCCATCAGGCCCCTCCTGGCAGCATAGAGAATTCCAACCAGGAGAAGGGTGGGCACCAGGCTTCGCAAGAAAGAGCTGGAAAATCCAAGAGAACTACTCATCACACTCAGATCAGAAACAGCACCCTCATGCCAGGCACGGTGGCTCACATCTGTAATCCCAGCACTTTGGGAGGCTGTGGTGTGAGGATCTCTTGAGCCCAGAAATTCAAGACCAGCCTGGGCAACATGGCAAGACCCCATCTGTACAAGAAATATAATAATGGCCGGGTGCAGTGACTCACACCTGTAATCCCAGCACTTTGGGAGGCAGAGGCAGGTGGATCACCTGATGTCAGGAGTTCAAGACAAGCCTAACCAACATGGTGAAACACCATCTCTACCAAAAATACAAAAATTAGCCGGGCGTGGTGGCATGTGCCTGTAGTCCCAGCTACTCAGGAGGCTGAGGTGAGAGGACTGCTTGTGCCTGGGAGTTCAAGGCTGCAGTGAGCCGTGATTACACAACCGCACTCCAGCCAGGATGACAAAGCACAACACTGTCTTTCAAAATAGACCACTCTAGGACTTTGTTTTGCTACACAAAAAGCAGCAGGTTTTTCTTTTTTTTTTTTTTGAGATAGGGTCTCACTGTCACCCAAGCCGGTGGGCAGTGGCATACTCAGTAACCTTGAACTCCCAGGCTCAAGCGATTCTCCTGCCTCAGCCTCCTGAGTAGCTACAACCAAAGGCATGGGTATCACCACACCAGATAACTTTTTAAGTTTTTAAAGACACACAGTCTCACTTTGTCATCCAGGCTGGTCTCAAACTCTTAGCCTTAAGCGATCCTTCGTCCTCGGACTCCCAAAGCACTGGGATTACCTCTGTGAGCCACCACAGCAAGTGTCTTTTTTGTAAATGTGTCAAAGTCGATCCAGCACGAGGCCTCTCCAGTTCTGAAGGCTCCAGTCACAGGCATTTGTCTCCCTGATGTGACCTGTGGCTGGTTTCATAGAGTCGGAGGGTGACCAATTCCACCACCCACCCCCTCCACCTGGCATGTCAGCTCTGCGGGAGCTTTCCCTTCCTCAGGAGGTGCCCCCAGCAGACCCAGCAAGGCCTCCTCACACCTAGGGCCAACCAGGCTTGTTCCGTAACAGGAAGACAGCAAACGTCTTCCTGTTTTATTTATCTTTTTTCTTGCTCTTCGGAGGCTTGGGGCCCTACATCCAACCAAGCATTCCTGGCAACTCAACAAGCAAAGACAAAATGTAAGTCAGCCCTACCCAGCACCCAGATGACATCCGGGAGCTCCAGCAGGAGACCACAGGTACTTCAGGCCCTGCCATTAGAGTCTGCGAATTAATCACCAGAATTCTACCTGCCTCACCTTCTCTCACCCCACTGCAACCCCTACTCTGCGCTTAAACGTACGTCTCAAAGAAACCACCTGAACTGCTACAATTCCAATTTCTACACTGTCCAGGCTAAACCTGGTACTTGGGCTTGCATCTTGGTTCACTTTTCAATTCGGGGCAGATGGGCCGGAGAAGACTGAGCAACGACATCCCCAGGAAGTAAACATGACAACAGGATCCAGGCTTAGCAACATGAGAATGGGATCCAGGCTTAGCAACACTGACTTCCCGCGCTGAGTCCTGGGATGCACAGAATACTTCAACTGGTCTTTGCTCTCGTGTCCATAATCACTTTAAAAACACGTGACGCAGTGGAAACGCAAGTTAACATAAGAGCTGTGGGAAGCTTGGCATGACCGAGTGTCAGGCACCATGTGGAGCTGCAGGGTTGTGCACAGGGACCCCCAGCACCTGGGACGATGGGGCAGGGCTGCCCAGCAGGGAGCCTGGTGAAGTCACAGGAGCACAAGCCCCACCTCTGCACACTAATTCGACACTTCTGCAGGAGTGGCAGGTAGAAATGACGGTAGGGCTTTCTGACAGGGCTCTCGCAGGGATCCCACTGCAGGGCCCAATTCTGGAAGCTCCCTACAAGATATCAGGGATTTGGTGCTCTAACGATGACGCCCAACGTCTGTTTTTGTTTTGTAAGGCTGCCTCGCCAAGTATTTCCCTGCTCCAATTCTCTTCTCATGAAAGACAGAGTTAAAAACATATACATATAAAGCATACATGTATTTCTCACTACAGACATCGTAAATAATAGCAGATGCCTATATATGCTTGAGAAACACGTTCCAAAGCAGGTTAAACACTGCATTTTTGCTTTGTGTTCAGACAGAGGCTCTTTCCCATCCTCCTCACCCATCGCTCTCAGTGGTGTAGACCACCGCCGCCTGGTTGTGGGGCTTGATCCGCAGCTCCCACTGGGCAGACTCCAGGTTCCGCCCAAAGGTGTCAACACTGCCGATGTTAAACCACACATACTTCTGCAGAGTCCAGAGCAAGTTTAGGGTACACCACTGCATCCCACGCCGAACCCGCCCTCACACACGCGCCTCCCACAGCCCCTTCTCGTAGCCTTAATCTCCATAACATGCACGAGACCTATGCTGAGGCTGGTCCCAAAGGCAACTCTACTAACAGCAGAAGACCCTCCGGTTCTGGCCCCACTAAATTACAGTCTTTACATTCTAGATGAAAGTGTAAAATGTGCAACAACTGCTGAGGTGTGCCTTTGTCTCCTTTTCTTTCTTTTATTTTGAGACAGAGTCCCACTTTGTCCCTCAGACTGGAGTGCAGTGGGATGATCTCAGCTCACCGTAACCTCCACCTCCTGGGTTCAAGCAATTCTCATGCCCCAACCTCCTGAGCAGCTGAAAGTACAGGCACAGGTCACCATGCCCAGCTAACTCTTGTACTTTTAGTAGAGACGGGGGTTTCACCATGTTGGCCAGGCTAGTCATGAACTCCTGGCCTCACGTGATCCACCTGCCTCAGCCTCCCAAAGTGCTGGCATTACAGGTTTGAGCCACCATGCCCGCCTGTCCCTTTTTTCTTTTTACTGTTTTTTCTTTGTCCCTTCTCTCCCCCTAGTCCTTGATAAGTTGTTCTTACACGTCGCACGGCAAATCTGAATCCTAGTTATAGTCTCATGAGGGCTCCTGTCCTACTTGGAAGACTGTTATTGATACGTGCCTATGAGAAAAAACATCACAATGAGAAGCTGACGGACACCAAGGGGATGTTTTACTGAAAAAATAGAAAACTACATTTTCACATTAAATAAACTTATGTCTGGCATACTCAGCCTTAAACCCACCCTCACCTCAGAAGGGGTCCCAGGGGGCAGGAATAACACGCACAAATTGTTTGTTCACGACTTCCAGCCGGTCCACCTGGGAAGAAGAGAAAAATTATCAGCACAGCTGAAGCAGTGAGTATGACACTCCACAGCAAACCACGGGCCTCATCCAGAGACCAGTCCCGCAGCACAGACCTGGCTCCAGCGGCCTCCGAGAGGCTGCATCCACTCTGCTGTGCAGACTCGAGTTTTGTTTTCTAATTTCGACATTTCTAGCCTGGCCTGTGCACGTAATTCAAGAAGAGGAGTTACAATTTGGTACAAGAGAACACCAAAGATTCCAGAGTAACTGAAAAATCTATAAGAAAGGCCAGGCATAGTGGCTCAGACCTGTAATTCCAGCACTTTGGGAGGCTGAGGAGGGTGGATCACTTGAGGCTAGGAGTTAGAGACCAGCCTGGCCAACGTGGTGAAACCCCATCTCTACTAAAAAATACAAAAATTAGCCAGACGTGGTGGCATGTGCCTGTAGTCCCAGCTACTCAGAAGGCTGAGGCAGGGAGAACTGCTTCAACCCGCGAAGCAGAGGTAGGAGTGAGCCAAGATTGTACACTGTACTCCAGCCTGGGCAACACAGCAAGACCCCATCTCAGAAAAAAGGCCTTGGCCACAAACCTTGGTGGAAAAACAAGACTTTCCTACAGAAAGAAGTTCAGACCTTAACAGCGCCTCACTTAGCAAACTTTCTGAGGGCGACTGAGAAGCACGGCACTTGCTCTTGTGTGACTTTATGCTAAAGCCTGAGCAGCGTTTCACCAGACTTCAGCACCCTGACAGACCCGTGCCCAGTGACAGACAAGCGGAGGCTTGCTGCTGCCACATGTCCCTGTGCACAGACACAAAGCCCCAGCTGCTGTCCAGAGCCAGCCTGCAGGGGACAGGGGTGCACTGGGCAGAGAAAAGATCTGAATTAGACATGAGATTGACACTTGATGATAAACGGACCATCAGAACTTACTCATGGAAGCCGAAGCCAAAAATAAAAATAAAAGGCCAAGATGTTAAGGAAGCTTTCACAAGGAAGCAAGAAAATGAGCTTCATAACCTCTGGGGAAAAGTAGCACTATGTCTCATCTCTGACCTGAGGGTGGGACTGTCCAGGACATCCATCACACAATGCATTTTCAACGCAGGCCTCAGAGCTCACAGCTTCTTTAGGGCATCGCAGACCACAGGCACAGGGGCGCACCACTACAGCAGCCCCCTTCCCCGGTAGATAAACTATACATTCCTCTCACCAGACCTCTGGCCAGGTAATACTGTACAAAATGCTTCCAAGTGATTTCTCTTCCAGGATCTCGAAAATAAGAGGTAGAAAAACCCCATGGCAACACGTGCCCCCAAAAGGCCAGACTGCGGAAATCCTTGTCATCCCAGGGGAAGTCCCCCCTGTGGAAAAAAAACCCATTTGCCAGTCAAATAAAGGGAATTTCTTCATGAAAATAGCTCTTTCCTTTTTCAGATGTCATTAGAAAGACCCTCCCCTCCTCACCCTACACAATGTAGCCTCAGTCCCTCTCACGAGGAAAGATGTTTACATGGTGTATGAAACACACCAGAAGCTGCAGCTCACCAGATGCCCCAGGAGAAGCAGAAGTCCACAGAGAGCGCTGTGTTTGAGCCACTGCTGCTAGCGTTATCTCTTATGTGAGTCTTTTAAAATCCAGACAGAGGACAGACATGGTGGCTCACGTCTGTAGTCCCAGCACTTAAGGAGGCCGAGGTGAGAGGATTGCTTGAGCCCAAGAGTTCAAGACCAGCCTGGGCAACATAGGCAGACCCCATTTCTACAAAAAAAAAAAAAAAAAAAAAATTAGCCAGGAGTGCTGGTGCAAGCCTGTGGTCTCAGCTGCTCCAGAGGCGGAGGTGAGAGATCATCTGAGCCTGGGAGGTCAAGGCTACAGTGAACAGTGATCACATCAATGCACTCGGCCTGGATGACAGAATGAGACCCTATCTCAAAATCATAATAATAAAATCCAAACAGAAATCTCAGCACATTTTTAAAAATTTATTTTATTTATTTTTTTGAGACAGGGTCTTGCTTGGTCACCCAGGCTGGAATGCAGTGGCATGATCATGGTTCACTGCAACCTCAACCTCCCAGGCTCAGCATTCTTTAGCTCACCAGTTTCTGAGAGAAAACAAAGTCTGACTTCAAAAAGCAATTACATGTAATTTTCAGGATTCAGAAAACAGGAAAACACCTTCTATCACACAACTGTAATAACACCAGTGCCTTCTGGAAATAAACAGAGAACAGGAAAAGGATGAGGCTAGGGACATACTGCTGAGAAGTAGCTTCAGATACATCTAAAATCCCTAAAACTGCACCTTGCTGCCTTCATATTGACTTTTAATAGCAAACTTTTTTGAGGTAACAGTCCCAAAATTGCCTGTAACTAGGGTAAAGATAAGGCAGACTGGTATGGGTGGTCCCCCTTCTCAAGAGAACCAGGGAACACATGTCACCTGTTCTAAGCAGAATCTGACTTTCCTCTGAAAATCTGGCCACCTACATACACGTGTGACCCATGGACCTACTGGCCTCTTCCTGTTACGTTCACACAAGTTCCAGGACAACTAAGCCATGACATTGCCCCCCCTCAAATACAGTGCCACTCCAATGACCCCAAAATAACACTATGAAAGGCCAGAGAAGCCAAGGTGACCCCAGGAATGGCAAACATATTGCAAGATGGAGTAAAACTTTGCACAAATTTAAGGACAAACAGGAGTCTTCAAAGAAACATTCCCTTCATAGCAAGGCAAGTCACCACACCTCCCAATATGCTTTTACCTGTTTGCCCTCCCCATGCTCATAGGTACCCAAGCAGGAAACATTTCACATGGGAAACCCAAAATACCAAGTTTGCCAATCCCAAAACCCACACGGTGATGTAATTGTTAAATGATTTGTCAAGGCTTAGAATCTAAACCAGTTAAAAAGCTGCTAAGAGATTAAAACAAAAAACAAGGTGGCTTGAGAAGAATGGGTAACACCCAGGAGCCAGCAGAGGGAAGACAGCGCCAACATCACACACTCACAGCCCCACCGCTCACACCCAGGAGCCAGCAGAGGGAAGACAGCGCCAACATCACACACTCACAGCCCCACCGCTCACACCCAGGAGCCAGCAGAGGGAAGACAGCGCCAACATCACACACTCACAGCCCCACCGCTCACACCCAGGAGCCAGCAGAGGGAAGACAGCGCCAACATCACACACTCACAGCCCCACCGCTCACACCCAGGAGCCAGCAGAGGGAAGACAGCGCCAACATCACACACTCACAGCCCCACCGCTCCACCCAGGAGCCAGCAGACAGAAGACAGGACCAACATCACACACTCACAGGCCACCGCTCATCAGTTCCCAAGTTCAGCCCACGCAGTAAATGCTTTAAAAGAACTCCAATGTAAAACTTCACAGTCTGATTTTTCACACTGGCCCTTTTAACTTTTTTGGAGCTGTTGATTTTTCTGAGTTTCTGTTTCTTCCAGTCCTCTTAAAGTATTTCTCAAACCCTTAGGGACAAAAGGATAAGGTTCTAGTATTTTAATTCTTTTTTGAGATGGAGTCTCACTTTGTCACCCAGGCTGGAGTGCAGTGGCACAATCTCGGCTCACTGCAACCTCAGCCTTCTGGGTTCAAGGACTCTCCTGTCTCGGCTTCCCAAGTAGCTGGGATTACAGGCTACTGCCACTATGCCTGGCTAATTACAGGCACCTGCCACTATACCCGGCTAATTTTTGTATTTTTAGTGGAAACGGGGTTTTACCCTGTTTCCCAGGCTGGTCTTGAACTCCTGACCTCAGGTGATCTGCCCTCCTCGGCCTCCCAAAGTGCTAGGATTACAGGCATGAGCCACTGTGCCCGGCCCAGTTCTAGTATTTTAGAAGACAGAATCACACGAAGAAAAGAAACCATACTGTCAAGTCAATATAGAGAAAGTGAGAGAGGCCAGTTTTCCCTGCTCTCATCTCTATTCTTGCTTCATACAATCAGCATGTGCCCCCAGGTCCTCACACTGAGGCAAGTGTGGGGAACGCCTTCTACTCTGCGGGGACAGAGGGTCTCCAGGGGCTTCGGTGGACACTGTCCCTGGGCACAAAGCACAGGTCCATGGCCTACAGAAGGACTGCAAGTGGGCAGGTGTGCGCTAAGGTAACGACAGTCTGCTCATCGTTTCTGTTCTGCTTTCCAAACATGAGGCTTAGCTGGTCCTCAGAATCAGATACACAGAAACCAAGGCTGGCTCCCATGCCTTCCAAAACACTCATCTAGCACGTTCCTTTGGAAAGTTTTTCTCTCACCAGCTTTACTGAGATATCAACAACATAAAGACATGGAGAAGGTGTTGGATGCTGTGTGGCTCAACATGGAAGCCAGAAAGGGGTAGAATGGGGCAGGGTGGAGTGGGGGTACTCTGAGTTGTCTTGCTTCTTGCCCCCTGGTCACTCACTGTGGAAGTTCCTGTAAACCTCATGCTGCTAATGATAGTGGGTGAAGAAAAGGTACCTTTGGGTGGTTTCAAACAGAGCCACAGGGAAAATAACGTCAGTCTGGCCTGCAGAGTTGGCTTCTGAAAGTGGACCCTCTGGAGGCACTGAAACAAGAGACCAGAGTAGCTTATTAGCTGATTCTGCAATACAAAGCTGCACATTCTCACTGACCACAACCACTGGAAGGAGCAGGATGCAGGTTGAGGTGTGAGATTATTGCCTTAAATATCCCGTTAGAAATATGGTCCCACAGACTAACAGGAACAATTCACTGCAGAAATGCACTGCAAATTTTTATAGCCATAGCCTCCAACAGCAAGCAAAAAGCTCCCCAAAAACAAAACAAAACAAAAAAACATGTCTTGGAAACTGAGGCAATTTTAGTAACTTAAAATAGTGCAGCTTCAAAAACGTGACTATGAAACTAAAACATAAAATTGTGTAAAATTTAAATACAGAAATATACTATGACTCATCTCTGGTCAACCAAGAAGTAAATTTCTTTTTCGTTTTTGAGACGGAGTTTTGCTCTGTCGCCCAGGCTGGAGCGCAGTGGTGCAATCTCGGCTCACTGCAACCTCCACCTCCCAGGTTCAGGCAATTCTCCTGCCTCAGCCTCCCAAGTAGCTGGGACTACAAGGCAACCACCACAATGCCCAGCTAATTTTTATATTTTAGTAGAGACAGAGTTTCACCATGTTGCCCAGGCTGATCTCAAACTCCTGACCTCAGGTGATCCGCCCGCCTCAACCTCCCAAAGTGCTGGGATGACAGGCATGAGCCACCGTGACTGGCCTTTTTGTTCTTTAAATGGGGTCTTACTGGAGTGCAGTGGCTATTCACAGCACAGACTATAGGCAGGTAATACAGCGTCCAAGAAGAGGTAAATATTTTTGTAAAGCCAAGAAAACAATTTTTCCAGGCATCCCGTATTTTCTTCAGTCTTCAAGGAGGAAAACATTGGCCAGGCGCTGTAATCCCAGCACTCTGGAAGGCCGAAGCAGGCGATCACTTGAGGTCAGGAGTTCGAGACCAGCCTGGCCAACATGGTGAAACCCCCTCTAGTAAAAATACAAAAATTAGCCAGACGTGGTGGCAGGCACCTGCAATCCCAATTACTCAGGAGGCTGAGGCAGGAGAATCGCTTGAAACCAGGAGGTGGAGGTTGCAGTGAGCTGAGACTGCACCAATGCCCTCCAGAATGGGCGTCAGAGCGAGACTCCCTCTCAAAAAAGAAAAAAAAAAGCCATTACAACAAAAACACTGCAATAAAAGTAAACGTATTAAAAACAAAATCTAAGCACTCAACAACCCAGCACCAACGGTACCCAACAAAATCCCAACACACCAAAGAATTTATGTGTCCCCCAGTATTTTATTTATTTATTTATTTATTTATTTTTGAGACAGAGTCTCGCTCTGTCACCCAGGCTGGAGTACAGTGGTGCAATCTCGGCTCACTACAACCTCCACCTCCTGGGTTCAAGTGATTCTCCCTGACCCAGCCTCCCAAGCAGCTAGGATTACAGGTGTGCATCACCACACCAGCTAATTTTTGCATTTTTAATGAAGACGGGGTTTCACCACATTGGTCAGGCTAGTCTCGAACTCCTGACCTCAGATGATCCACCCGTCTCAGCCTCCCAAAGTGCTGGGATTGCAGGTGTTAGCCCCCAATATTTTATTATAAAGAAACAAGACCTGTATTTGACAACACCTATGTTCTTCCAGCTGCGTCAACATTCAGGGTGAGGCAGACTGTAGGATATTACCCCAAAGTAAACTCATTCCCCAACTAGTAACTTTCTAACTAACTACATTATTCAAGTATCCCTATAAAAGACTACAGTAGACTGAAAAGACGTGCTATGAAAAACATATTAAAATCAGGAGAAAAAAGCAGCTCAGAAGGAGAATGCTAAACAGTAAAGGCTTCGAGCTAACAAAGGCTTCTGTGTGGTGAATGAAATCTACCCACTGCAGCAAGTCATCCCAGCACCAATGGCACACAGTACCTGACAGTGAGTAACTAAACTCGAAGGATGCCAGGAATGCATGCTGCCGGGATGGGGGTTTGGAACCCACGGTGCGGGTCCACAGGAAACCTACAGGAAGAACAGAAGGTAGTCGCACTGTGCACTGTAGGCTGCCAGGTGCTTCTTATTCACCTCACTTGATCCCCATTGCCCATCTGAGAAAGTAGAAATAGAGAGGTAATGTGAATGCCTGAAGATAGCTGGCAGCTGAAGGTGTGCAGCGAGAACCCTGGTTCGCCAATCTTCCAGGGCTCTTCCAGGACCACCCCAAAGACAGTGTGGCACTGGTGCTGGTGGCTGGTAGACACCAGGTAGCCTACAGCCCTGAAGGTACCAAGCATGACTCTTCAGGGTTCCAAAACTTGATAAAACATCCTATTCCTTTGCTTCAGTTCACAATTTAGCCCTTTTGTGATTCAGCCTGGTTAAATCAGATGTCGTTCTCACGGTAAATGTAAACACCGAGACAGGAGTCTACCACACCTTCTTGGAGTTTTCTGCAAGTCAGTTCACAGCGCACAGTAGAGGATCTTGGTAAATTAGTTTTTGTGTATGCAAAGCCAAGATGTGAAAGTGGGCAAAACACGAACTCCCTTAACCAGGGCAAAGTGCTGCTGTCCTCTTCCCAGCCAGACCACGAACAGTTGACCCAGCTTACCTGGGTCCCAGTCTCACACACAGCACACAGGTGCAACCTCGGCAGCCCTATGAGGCCCTGCCTTTCCTGGCCTCACTGCCTATCACTAGCCTCTTCCTGCTGCTCACACAGAACACAAGGCTGCCAGCTACCCTAGGGCAGGGCACTTTCTATTCCACGTCCCCAGCAAGCTCATCTCAATCCCTCACTTTCTGCAGGGGCCTACCGCCCCCACCTAAAACAACAAATAACAGCGTTTTTCCCTCCTGCATTCCTTTTCTTCCTTTCCTACTTCCTTTACTCTGCTTCCTCTACCCAACATGCCTACTACTTGCGTGCTGTCTGGTTCCTCCTTGCACAGCACGTAACCTCTACAAGAGCAAGGACAGTGTAGGCTGAATTAAAGATGACCGCATGCAATCCTCCACAACGTAAGCTTCCATGAAGAAACCTGTGACGTGTTTTGTTTCGTGAGGCGGAGTGTCACTGTCACCCCGGCTGGAGTGTAGTGGCGTGATCTCGGCTCACTGCAACCTCCGCCTCCTGAGTTCAAGCGACTCTCCTGCCTCAGCCTCCCGAGCAGCTGGGACTACAAGGGGCCCGCTACCACGCCCGACTCATTTTTGTATTTCCAGTAGAGCCGGGGGATTCACCATATCGGCCAGGCTGGTCTCGAACTCCTGACCTTGTGATCCGCCCGCCTCGGCCTCCCAAAGCGCTGGGGTTACAGGCGTGAGCCACCGCGCCCGGCAGGGTTTTTAACTATAAAGCAAACTGCTAGGCCAGGCACGGTGGCTCACGCCTGTAATCCCAGGACTTTGGGAGGCAGAGGCCGCTGAGCAAACAACAGTTTGCAAAACCCTTTCACGTCTGTTATCATATCTGGTTCCCCAGTAACTGCGGGGTGGAGAAAGCCGAATGCCGCCAAGCCCAGGAGGAAACGCGCGGGCACGCGGAGCCACAAAGCTGCTTCGCGAGGGGGCAGGACGCAAGCGTAAATCGCTCAAGGTCCGGCTCTTTACAGAACCGAGCAAGGAGGCTGTGGGACCCGGTTCCACTGTCCGAGGGTAGCGGGCATCCGGGAAACAGCGGAAATTCCGCAGGAAGCGGGTGGAAGAGGTAGCGGGAGAAGGGGAGGAGCTTGGAGAGGGGAGAGGGCGCCCAGCAGGAGGTCGGCGGCGGGAAGCTCGGCCCAGGGGTAGCTGGCCTCCCTGTGGGGGACCAAGTCAGGGCTCCCGCGCTCGCCCGCGGCCGGCGCAGGCGGATGGCGTCACGCGGCGTCCAGCGCAACCCAGCCACCCGGAACCGGAGGACAGCGCCTGCCTGCTCACCTGGCGGGCCATGCCCAGGGCTCTGACGCTGGTCCTGGCCGTCCTGCCGCCTCCTGGGCCACCGCATCGCCACGGCAAGGCTAGCGGCCCGGCCGCCGCCCGACTGCTGGCGGCAGCCGGTACATCACCAGTCCCAGGCCTCGCGCGTCTTGAGCGCGCGCATGCGCAGTGGGACTCCGGGTCCACTGGGAGGCCTCGCGCATGCGCGACAGGGCCGCGGCGCCGGTTGGGGCCCCCTCTTGGGTGTCCACGCGGTCGCCTGACCGTTCAAAGGTCTGATCGCGAGCCCCACCTCGCCCTGCCCGGACGGCTGAGCGCAGGAGCTCAGCGCACAACTC
Source organism: Ateles fusciceps (assembly GCA_036589455.1). Taxonomy (NCBI): domain Eukaryota; kingdom Metazoa; phylum Chordata; class Mammalia; order Primates; family Atelidae; genus Ateles; species Ateles fusciceps. The sequence continues at coordinate 207,585 of JAZHEH010003205.1, forward strand.
GGGCTGGGCGCTAAGGGGTTACCCAGCGCCTTTAGACTTATCTTAAATCGGGCATCTGCGTGAACACTTGTTTCTGGGATCCTCCATGGAAAGTAGCTCCCCAAACCACAGCCGCGCGGCTAGCCCTCCGCTGCGCTAGAAAATCGCCCCGGGGCGCGGTGGCTCACGCCTGTAATTCCAGCACTTTGGGGAGGCCGAGGCGGACGGATCACGAGGTCAAGAGATCGAGACCATCCTGGTCAACATGGTGAAACCCTGTCTCTACTAAAAATACAGAAAAATTAGCTGGGCGTGGTGGCGCGCGCCTGTAGTCCCAGCTACTCGGGAGGCTGAGGCAGGAAACCGCTTGAACCCGGGCGGCGGAGGTTGCAGTGAGCCGAGGTCGCGCTACTGCACTCCAGCTTGGCGCCTCGTGACAGAACGAGGCTGTGTCTCAAAAAAAAAAAAAAAAAAGTTTTATGACTTAACAGCGTGAACATGGTGAGAGCACTCCGTTTCATGCAAGTCAAGGGTGGCTGGTGAGATTCCAGCAGTTCAAGATGAACAGCGCAGCTCCCAGCAACAGGGGCAGGTACCCAGAAACGCTGAAAAGCATCATCGAAGATGAGTACAGCCCCCCCACCCCCCAAGTCTTTAATGTGGATGAGACAGGACTTTATTGGAAGAGAATGCCTGACGGAACGTTTATTTCTGAGGAAGAGAATGCTGAGCCGAGATTCAAGTCATCCAAAGATTGCTTGATGCTGCTGCTTCCTGGCAATGCCGCAGGGGATTTTAAGTTGAAGCCCTTACTGCCGGACGGCTGGGAAACCCCCCAGGGCTCGGAAGGGGTACTCCAAGCCCAGTTTGCCTGTGATTTTGCGCTCCAACAGAAAGGCTTGGGTGACCAGGAGCATCTTTCATGAATGATTCACTTACTTTGCTTGTCCTGCCATTGAAAAATACTGTGCCCAAAATAATCTCACAACAAAGCATCGGTCATGCTAGACAATGCGCCCACTTGACCCTGCAAATTTGAGTGATCTTTCTGATGATAACGTAAGAGTAGAACACATTCATGACAGTACAACTGACTCGATCCAGCCCATGGGTCAAGGTGTAGCCTCTACCTTCAAAGCTCATTACCTACGAAGGACTTCTGAGCACTTCCTAGAAGCAGCAGATGGTGAGGATACAGCTATGATCAGGGAATTTTGGAAACATTACAACCCTCATGGATGCTGTGGACAACATTGCCATCGCTATCTCAAACCAGCAATAATGAACAGTGTGTGGAAGATTTGGCCTGAGTGTGTTCAGGCCCAGAATTTTTCCCAGGCAGACAACATTGCACAGCTTCAAAAACACATTGTGGGCCGGGCGTGGTGGCTCACGCCTGTAATCCAAGCACTTTGGAGGCCAAGGTGGGCGGATCACCTGAGGTCGGGAGTTCAAGACCAGCCCGACCAACATGGTGAAACCCCGTCTTAAAACAGAAATTAAAAAAAAAAAAAAAGGAAACACATTGTGACCCTTGCCAGAAACATGGTCTTTTAAGAGGTTGCTGAGGCTGCTGTGGGCCAGCTGGTGCAGTCCCATGAAGAGCTCTCAAATGAGGAACTGATGCAGCTGGAACAGGAGCAGGGAGTGGCGGGGAGGAGGGTGAAGAAGCTCCCTTGCGCAGCAGCAGCTAACCACAGTTGGACTGTGGGCAGCCCTCGCACACTTTGAGGCTGGCTTGCAGGTCCTCACTAGTCACAGCCCTGATGATGAGTGGGAACTGAGAGTCTCAAGAGCAATCAATTATGCAATTAACTGCTGCCAGGAGCAGTACAGCGAGAAAAAGCACCACTCAAAACAACTCTCTCAGGTCATTTTTCAGTGTGGGTAACCAAAAGTTGATCAGAATAAAGCAGAAGCCCCAAGATGGCCTCAGCAGTAGAGAGGCAGCTTTGCAGTGTTTTGACATCCTTGGAAATGTTGCTATTTCCATTTTGACACTTGAGAGTATCAATTTTGTCAGTAACACTTTATTTAAATACAGGCTTTAAGGAGCTCATACGTGTGTAGGAATAGTTAGGAAAACTTTTTTTTCTTTGAGACAGGGTCTTGCTCCATCACCCAGGCTAGAGTGCAGTGGTGGGATCTTGGCTCACTGTAGCCTCGACCTCCGAAACTCAAACAATCCTCCCACCTCAGCCTCTGCAGTGCTGGGCCTACAGGCACATGCCACCACGTCCAGCTAATTACTTTTGTAGAGAAGGGGCCCTTATGTTGCCCAGGCTGACCTGGAACTCCTGGGCTCAAGTGATCCTCTAGCCTGGGCCTCCCAAAGTGCAGGGATTACAAGTGTGGACCACCATGCCCAGCAGAAAATGTTTTTTTAAAAAGAAAATTGCAAAGGGGAGACTAGCCCTTCCAGACATTAAAACCTAGATGAAATGAAATATTGATTAAGGGGACCACATAAAAATGTAAGCAAAAGGAAACTTTTCCACAGAAAAGAAAATACCACAAACAAGGTCAAATGGCAGTTCTCAAACTGAAAGAAAATATTTACACTACATCTTACAAATAACAGGCTAATATTCCCAATGTGAAAAACTCAAAAGATTCAGAATACCAAGAATCCAACAGAAAAATGGGCAAAAGACATAATTCATAAATAAATTAGATCCTGAAACATATGAAAAGAAGTTTGACCTCACTCATGATTACAGAAATGAGAAGAAAAATGATGAAAACACCATTTCTCACCTACACTGTGAATTCCGAATGGTATGACCACACCTTCTACTGTGGAGGCTATAGGGGAATAGGCACTGTCATACACTGCTGGTGGGAATGCAAATTGGTACAACCCTTCTGGAAGGACATCTGACACTAATGAAAAATCAACGCCTGGCCAGGTGCAGTAGCTCACACCTGTAATCCCAGCACTTTGGGAGGCCAAGGCAGGCAGATCACACCTGAGGCCAGGAGTTTGAGACCAGCCTAGCCAACATGGTGAAACTCTGTCTCTACTGAAAATACAAAAAATTAGCTGGGCGTGCACCTGTGGTCCTAGCTACTAGGGAGGCTGAGGCAGGAGAATAGCTTGAACCTGGGAGGCGTTAGGCATATCTGTGTGACACCGCCACAGGTACTCTCCAACCAATCAGCACATCTGTGTGACATCACCACAGGTATTCTCCAACCAATCAGCACATCTGTGACACCACCACAGGTACTCTCCAACCAATCAGCACATCTGTGTGACATCACCACAGGTATTCTCCAATCAGCACATCTGTGACACCACCGCAGGTACTCTCCAACCAATCAGCCCATCTGTGTGACATCACCACAGGTATTCTCCAATCAGCACATCTGTGACATCACCGCAGGTACTCTCCAACCAATCAGCACATCTGTGACACCACCGCAGGTACTCTCCAACCAATCAGCACATCTGTGACACCACCACAGGTATTCTCCAACCAATCAGCACATCTGTGACACCACCACAGGTACTCTCCAACCAATCAGCACATCTGTGACACCATCAAGGTATTCTCCAACCAATCAGCACATCTGTGACACCACCAAGGTATTCTCCAACCAATCAGCACATCTGTGACACCACCGCAGGTATTCTTCAACCAATCAGCACATCTGTGACACCACCGCAGGTACTCTCCAACCAATCAGCACATCTGTGACACCACCGCAGGTACTCTCCAACCAATCAGCACATCTGTGACACCACCGCAGGTACTCTCCAACCAATCAGCACATCTGTGACACTACCGCAGGTATTCTCCAACCAATCAGAACATGTTACTTCACCCCCACACCAGATAATATTCAACCCCACTGGATGGAAAAGGCTGTTTTTCCTAAGCCTGCAATTGACTTGTATGTCAACAAACCAGTTTCTCTCCTCTGTCCCCAATTCACCACACACACCAGGCTAAAGGACATATATTTAATGAAACAGTGACAGCAGCATTGTTACAGGCCAGCTGGGTCCCATGCTGTGGGACCACCCATGGTGTGGCCTTCCGCGAGGTGCTGGCCATGCAAACTGGGTCCTTGCTGGGCTCTTCCTGCTGTGCTGTGGACTCGAAGACCCACACATGATTCTGTCTAGAGACTGTGTCACCCAAAAGGGGCAGGTGGGGGAGATGCTGGGTGGGAGGTTAAAAAAAAAGGCCCAACCCTTTGTCCAGCAAACGCCAGCACAGTTTTTCTATGGGCACAGTGATTTGTAACTCGAATGTGATGCTGAGTACACGTATTTCGGAATGGCTGATATCCGTATGACAGAAACGTGATGCAGTCATGAGGCGTGTGCAGACTGAGGGGTGTCGGGAAACAGCATTTGGCCTTTCACTCCCTCCTCAGCCCCTAAGAGGAAGGGGAAGCCAGACAGGAACCCAACCTCACATCACACTCTCTAAAGGACTCCAACATATTCCCTGCTCACCGTTCCTCCTGAGGTAGGTCAGTACTCCTGCCCCCATTTTTCAGATGGGGAAACCAAGGCAGAGCAGACAGTAAGAACCTTGCCTAAAGCCACCACAGTGGGGAGAGGCCACCATCCCCTTCCTGGTGGCGGAGGGGGACAAAGGAGGCTCACTGAATGAGCCCTTGAGCTGGGCGGCCTTTCTGCTGGCTAAGGTGGCTCCTCTTCGGCTTCCTGGTCAAAGGGGACAACTACCAAGCAGTGATATTCTCTGCCCTCTGCCCACCATGTGCACCAACAGCCAAGCACAGTCCAGGGTGTGGGACCCATGTAACCGCTGACCCTCCACTCCCTGGAAAGGACAGACAGGAGCACCCCCCACTTCCCACGGCAGAAGGCTGGGAAGCCACGTCCCAAAATGTCCTCTCCCGAGGCCCCTCATGGACCGCAGGGTCTGTAAAGTGCACGCAGCAAAGCCAAGTATCCCCACACCCAGGGCCGCAGGCCGCCTCTGCTGTCCAGGGGCCTCTGTCCTGCGGTGTGAGGGGCCTCCCACACCCCCCTCCCCGATCTTCCTGAATGGGCTCAGCTAGCAAATATTCTCAGCTCTTGACCTCAGGCTCCCAAGAAAAAGCCACTGGCCGGTTGTTTCCAAGCTTCCCAGAGCTCTCCACAGGCAGCAGGACACAGCTCCTCCAGGCAGATTTGGTTCCAAGAAATGCCACAAGGAACCACTGTAGGATCCCATTGTCTAACCTGGAACTTCCTGCAGGCGCAGTCCCTGCCCCGCACCTGGAGGCCAGGACATCCTCCTCAGGCGGACCCACGGCCTCCTAGCTTGGAGCACCAGGAAAGGTGGGCTGGGCCAAGGCAGGAGCACCCAGCAGGGAAAAGCTCCATGGCCTGCTTCCCTGCTGTTGTACAGAAACAACAGGTGACCCACTGGGCTGACCACGCAGTGAGGCCTTAGACCCTCAGGCCCCGGGTAGAGGCGGGTCTACAGGTGGCAACTATGAACAGCCCCAGCTGGGGGCAACCAGAAGCCCCCAAGAAGGCGCGTGGCTGGAAAGGACGGAGCCTCCAGGCAGAGCGGAAACCCACTGCATGGGAAACTCGGCCCTGGGCTGGGTGGTGGAGCCGCGTCCTCACGTCTCCTCGGAAGCCCTCTTGGGGTCTTGGCCTGACGAGTTTCCAGGGTGGCCAGGACGGGAGCTGCGAAATCTCTAGGGCCCAGATGCCCTGGTCCAGGGGTGTGGAGGGCTCTGTGCCACGGGGGTGGTGAGATGTCCCCCAACTCCCTGCCCAGGGAGTCCTGCACTGGGGGAAGGGTGGGGCCACGTAAGAACCCCTCACAGGATTGCAGCCAGGTGTGGCCGCCCCGAGTCCCCGCATGCACGTGAGAGACCACAGTCCTTGACACTGCCCACCCACTCTGGCCCCGCAGGGGCGAAGGGGTCCTGGGGCCACATCCCAGGGGTCTCCAGAGCAGAACGAACAACTTGACATTGGCGGGGTGGGTCCCGGTGGGCCAGGCGGGGTGGGTGCCGGTGGGCCAGGTGGGTACCCGGCACTCTTCCTCAGCCCTAGGCCTCCACGTCAGCATCTGGCTCCTGGAAGAGCGACTGCTTCCTCAGGCTGAGCCGGGCACACTTGGGGCACGTGGTGGAATTGTCGTAGTAGCAGTCCCTGGGGGCAGGAACAGGTTGGGGCTCTTGGCACAGGAAACGCCAGCACTGACTCCCCCACACACGTCCTAGGTCAGCTCTCATCATCCCCTCTACAGCCATTACCAAAGGCCAGAATCAGGCTCTGCACCAGGCGAGTGACTGTGTGGTCGTGTGCAGAGTGCCCACCAGGCGTGTAGAGGTGGACCTCCAGGGGGTCCTCACGTTACCGCTATCCGCGACCACACAGGTCCAGTACACACAGCTGAGGGGCTGAGCCAGGTGGCCACGCCAGACTCAGAGCCCTTCCTCACAATCCCACCTGTTCCTATCCCCAGGGTGCCTGGCACCTGCCTTGGCTCCTACACTGTGCCCTGGGACACTGCAGCCGAGTTCAAACTTCTAAACAGAACATGGCAGTGACTGACATCTGTGAGACCTCGAGCACACTGCCAGCTGGCGGAGTTCAGTCTCAACCCGAGTTTCTGCCACAGTCCCCTCTGTGTGACACCATAGGCTGCAGAGCCGGGATTTGAGCAGTTACTATGGAAAATAGCAAATTCCCGGCAAAAATCAGGGGACAGAAACTGGGGGCGGGGGGGGGGGGGAGTGTTCCATCTGATTCCATGTCTGGAAGACATGTGGACCCCAAAACCTGCATACACATCATTAGTGAGTCATCATACTTACTGAAGTATGAAATTAAAGTATTTTTCTTCTAATTTGTGTGTATTAGTTTTCCAAACAGCCACTAAATCTTTAGGACATAAATACTTATAAAGTTGCTTGAACATAAATAATTTTCCCTGTGCCTCTAGTGGCTAGGAAAAGAGAGAGCGTAAGTACTTTTAGTCAGTGAAAGTGTTAGGAATTTCCGTTGGCTTATGAACACTTTGAAAAAATTACCAAAACATTAAACTACAAAGTTTGGGAATCTCTAGCCTATACTAACCCTGAAAGAGTGATTTCAATCCTAGTGGTGAGAGGAAGCAGCTGGGATTCGGTGAACACGTCCAGGGCAGAGCCGGGGCTGCCGGGGCTGGTCCGGGAGGGTCCTGGGAAGGAGCAGCCCCCCAGCCACCAGGTGCTGTCCTGAGGGAACTTCTCATTCAGTCACAGACATCAGGGTCTAACTCAGTATCTCAGGGTCAGCAAAGATCCAGAGTCTGAATGTCTCCCTCTCTCTAGGGCACCAGTGCCATCTCCCATGGCATCCTCCATACCTGAGGCCAGGGGTGGCTCCCGGAGGACAGGGCAGAGCCCCACCCCCAAGTGCAGGGCCCCAGCCACACCCACCTGTGGAAGACGGCGGAGCAGTCGGTGCACACGGACGTGTGGCTGTCGAACGGGAACAGCACGTCGCCCTCTCTGCAGAGCTCACACACAAAGCCCTTGGCCTGGCACCGCTGGGGGAACAGTGTGGTGTTGGGGCACGGGAACATCAGTGCCAGCTCCTCTGGGCACTCCAGGCCAGGGACACACCAGGCTGGGTGGCGTCTCCTGCAAACCCCCCTCAGGGCTAGGGCTGGGGGAGCGCAGCCCTCGGGCAGAGGCCCACCTCGCAGTCCAGCTTGATGTGCTTGGCGAAGAGCGTGTGGATCTCAGTGAGCGAGCAGCCCAGGCGGCCGGCATGCACATCCAGGAGGTCCTGGACAGAGTACATCTCGTCGTTCTCCACAAAATGCTGCCGGTCCTGGAGCTGCCAAGTCCCAGCAGCTGTGACCCCTGCGCCGGGGGAGGGCCCTGCCCGCTGCCCACATGTGGTCGCACCAGTGATCAGGGCCCGGTGCTCACAGAAACGAGCTACAGAAGGGTCTAGGCCCCAGGAGTAGAAACCAGGAGCCCCAGGAAGCCAGCAAGGGAAGATGGACCAGAGCCACATTTCCCCACCCGTGTAGACCCTGTCCTCCACTCCCCATGCAGCCCTCCAGACACACTGCACCCCCGACCCGAGTAGCCGCCAACCCTCCACTCCCCGAGCAGCTCTCCAGACACACTGCACCCCCGACCCATGTAGCCCCGCCCTCCACTCCCGATGCAGCCCTCTAGACACACCGCGCCCCCTCATTCCCCACCCTTCCTGCTCTGCCAGCTCACCACCCCAACACACGACTTATTTTCCATGTCTTCCCTACTTGAAAGGCACTCTAAGGGCAAGGACTCCCGCCTATTTTGTTCACTGTTCCCAGAATCTAGACCAGCTGTATCTGTTGAAGAAATGATTAGATGAACCTTGAAAACTGCTTTGCGGTGAACCTGCCTGAGGAGGGTGGGGTTCCACCCCCATGGAGATTCACATGAACGACTTGGAGAACTCTTCTGTGGGTAGAATACCTGCTTGCTTTGCTCCCTGGGACAGCGCTTACGAGACCCTCTGCCAAAGGTACAGCATGCACAAGCTAGAAAAGCCCTGAGCCTGAGCTGCCTTGCCGCCCCAGCCGTGCTTCCCCTCCGGGGCCAGTCCCGCCGTCAGTCTGACCTGTAGCAGCAGACGAGCCTCCATGGCCTCCCTGCAGGTGAGGAAGTACGGCTTCATGAGCAGGATGTCCTGGCGCAGCTTCTGCAGACAAGGCGGGAGTGGGCGGGCCTCCTCAGCCAGGACACAGGGCTGGCCCCGCACGGGCCTCACAGGGAGCCCTGCTCACAGGCAGCTCGCCTCGTGCCTGAGGCCACGCAGGGTCAGGTAGGGTCGGTTCCCCAGGAGGGGCCCAGAGCGGAGGGCTGCAGCCAAGCACAAGTCCAAACCACAGCTCCCGGGCCGGGCAGGACTGCGAGGCTCACTCACCCTTCCCCTCCCCTGTCACCTGGCCCACGGGCGCACAACTGTCTAGGAGCCAGCAGCCTCAGGACCCACGAGCCAAACTTCCAGAGAAATCCCAGCTCCCGCCCCAGCCCTGGCCCCGGCAACTCAATCTGTTGCCACGGTCTCCTCCCTGGTAAAACGGGACCCGAGGCCTTTCACCACCTCACAGGAGACTCGGTCACGTCCTGCCTGCTGGGACCGCAGCTCCCTCCCGCCCTAACTCCTCCCCACCGCTAGCTAAGAGAGGGGCCACCAGCCACGCACAGCCACAGAGCCCTTGAAAGTGGCTGCCGAGCAGTGAGATGGCCGTAGCAGAGACACACACACTGGAGCCAAAGACATGGCGCAAAAAAGAAAAGAACGTAAAATATCTCAAAACCGTAACTGATTTCATGTTGAAATAATATCCTGGATCTATTGGGCTAAATAAAATACATGGTGAAAATTAACCTCACTTGCTCCTTTTTACTTTTTTTTTTTTTTGAGACAAAGTTTCACTCGTGTCGTCCAGGCTGGAGTGCGGTGGCGCGATCTCAGCTCACTGCAACCTCTACCTCCTGGGTTCAAGCAGTTCTCCTGCCTCAGCCTCCTGAGTATCTGGGATCACAGGAGTGCGCCACCACACCCAGCCCATTCTGTATTTTTAGTAGAGACGGGGTTTCACCATGTTGGTCAGGCTGGTCTTGAACCCCTGACCTCAGGTGATCCACCCGCCTCCACCTCCCAAAGTACTGGGATTACAGGTGTGAGCCACTGAGCCCAGCTCTTTTACTTTTTTAACATGGCTGTGAGAAAATTTCATATTGTATTCGTGCCTGGCATAAGATTACTACTGCACACAGCTCCAGCACCTTCAACCAAAGGGGCAGCCACGGCGCCCAGCTCACCCTAAGCAGGCGACCTCCCTCCTCTGCTCAGAACCTCCCACAGCCCAGAGAAGAGGGTGCTGGCCCAGGCCTAGGGCCCATCGGACACAGCACCCCTGCCCCCCCACTGCCAGGGCCCCAGCCTCACGCGAATCTCCACCAGCTCCTCCCCTGCCCCCCCCACTGCCAGGGCCCCAGCCTCACGCGAATCTCCACCAGCTCCTCCACGTAGTTGAACAGCAGAGGGTTGATCTCACGGAGCCTGAGCACAGGTCGAGACACCATCAGCGCCAGGTAGCGCAGGCTGCAGCGGGGATACCTGCGGGCAAGGCCGGGCGACACCTCTAACACCCGCCCAGGGCCCGTGCACCAGCGACACCTGCCCTCGGCCCCCGCAGCCAGCAACACCCACCGCGGGCACATGGGCTCCACACCCCAATCCCCATTCCTGCTCTGCCTCCCCAGGGGGATGCCCCCACCTTCCAACCCCCCACCTTTCGAGGCTCGAAGTCCCAGTTGTGCAGCACGCGTGCAGGGATGACGGCCAGGTCGTTCCAGTGGCAGTGGCTGCAGTAGTACTGGCCGGTGTAGTCACACTGCCTGGCCTCGCTGGGCACACCCCCCTGCAGGGGCACGGCCAGCACCAAGTCAGAGGGGCTGCGAGAGTCCCTGCCTCACCAAAGCCCCCCACGGCTTCCCAGCCTCACAGTCTGTCCTCCCATGGACCACGGCCCTCGGGGAGACAGCCAGCCAGGACAAGGGCTCCCCTCCTCACTCATCCTATCCTCAGGTGGTCCCAGCATCTCACTGCCCTGTTTTCTGATCAGTAAAGGAGATACAAACAGGGCCCCACTGTAGGGCCGGGTGGGCACTCGATGAATTAACACCAGCAACTCTCCAGAGAGAAGAGCTGGTGCACACATGTGCGTGACAACCGTGTGATCTTCCCAGTCCCTGTGGATGAGGCTTTGTGTGACAAAGGCTGCCCAGGGAGGCAGAGGCCAGGTCCCAGTCCTGCAGGTGCTCATCAGGGACCTGGGGGAGTCACAGAACCGCGGGAACCTCAGTCTGCTTCAGCGAGAAAAAATGCCAGCAGCAGACCCATGGGTCGCTTTCCAAGGATAACAAGCAGGGACTGCCTCAGGGCCGCACTGAGCTGTCTGACTGACGCCCTCACACACCTGCACACCCAGCTCCCCCACCAGGAACAGCTCCCTTACCCTCTTCTCCCCCGCCACACTCACGCAGAGAGATGGGGCACCCGGCACTCGGCACAGCGGTAATCCTGGCTGTCCAGCCCGGTCTCAGGGCAGATGTTCAGTTCGTATTCAGCTTGGTGGCTGACTTTGGAGCTCACGCAGGGCTTGGAGATGAGGTTCAAGCACTTGCTGTGACAGCGGTAATAACACCCTAGGGTGGCCGGACACACACTTCTCAGAAGTAGGAAGGGGTGCACCTGCAGCCCAGGCCACCCTCAGCCGCCCTGCCCCCTCCCCATGGGTTCTATTCCAAGGTCCAGATCCATTTAAGACCTCCTGGCACCAAGGGAGGCCTTAGAACCTCAAAGATCCTCTTGCCCCTGGCCCCTGAGCCTTGCCCCAGAGGTGGCCCAAACTTTGTCCCTCCACTTGACTCACATGTCTGGGGTCAACCTGCCACTCCCACCCCAGACCCAATGTGTCCGAACGGAACGAAAGAACTCCCACCCTGCCCTCCCAAGCCCCTCAGCGTCCCATGCTGGTTTCAGCAGCTCCATCCTTTAAACATCGTGAGTTATCCTGACCCCTATCTCTCTGGGTTTTTTTGTACTTTTTAAGAAACAGGGTCTTGCTCTGTCACCCAGGGTGGAGTGCAGTAGTGAAATCACAGCTTACTGCAGCATCGAACTCCGGCGCTCAAGCCATCCTCCCATCTGTGCATCTAAAAGCCCTAGTATTACAGGTGTGAGTCACCACACCCAGCCAGACTGTTTTCTCATCTGCCACCCTCCGTTCCCAAACCTTTAGCTGGCACCACACTGAGCTGCCTCTCACTCCCACCACCTGCCTCACCCGTCGGTGTTCTCCCCCTTCTCACTCACCTCCCTCTTCAGTCCTTGCCCAACCAGCAGCCAGAGTGACCCTATTAAAGCCCAAGGAGGTCCAGCTCCCACCTGTAGCCCCGCTGCACTTAAAGAAAAGCCCCGACCACCTCTGAGCCCACCTCCCTGAGACATGGAGCCACAGCCACACACAGCCCTCTGCTCTGCCTTAGAGGCCCTGGACTGTGGGAAGAAAGTTGCCCAGGTGCCATGGCAAGAGACTGAAGGCACAATCTGTCCCAGCAGAAGAAATAACTGATTGCTTAGTTATAGCAACGATATATTTACTGATTACTTAGTTACAGAAATGACACTGAATAGATAGGAGATTCAATCACATAATCAATTATATAATCAATCTTATGACATCATTATCCTCTACTAATCTTTGCGCTGGTGTAGGAACATTTTAGTCTTATAGTATAGACATAATCGGGTGAAATATAATTCGGAACTGAAGGGACACTGTGAGAAGTGATCAGGAGGAGACAGTAAACGCCTTGAGGTAGCGCCAGCGCCTGGGAAGGCACCCGCTACTTAGCAGCCAGGCCTTGCAGTAACGCCAGCATCTGGGGAGGCGCCCATCACTTAGCAGGCCGTGAGGGGGAGTTTCCCTCTCAATGGGGAGTTCAGAGAAAACTCTGCTCTGCCGGCTCTCGAGGAAGGTCTGACACTAGCCAGCCGGCCCGAAGACATCCAGGGGCTTAAACACCTCTCCGTGGTGCTGTGCTCCGACGGTCACCATCCTTGTCCACTTTCATGTTCCACTTTCCCACCCGATGCTCCCTTGTAAATTCTTAGAAGCTGTGAGAAGTTAGAGGAATCCTGAAAGCCTTTGCTCTCTCTGATAAGCGCATAAGAAGACACTGATGTAAGTGCCTCCCTTCCTTGTAGAGGCTGCCTGAGAGGGAGGGGTCCTCTGTACTGTACCCACGTGACCCCCGGAACTATGCCCACATGGCCCCCTGTATTATAAGAATGTGATTTGCTTGACCCCTACCAATCCTGTCAAATGAGTCACTCTCCTGACTCTGCCCCCGTACCCTGTATACAATAAATATCGGCCTGTCCAGGCCTTCGGGGGCCACTGCTGGACTCCGCCCCTGGTAGCAGTGGACCCCGGCCCCAGCTCAATTCTTCTCTTATCTCCCTGGTAGCAGTGGACCCCGGCCCAGCTGAATTCTTCTCTTATCTCTGTGTCCCTGTCTCTTTCTTTTCTATGATCTATCGTCTCCACACACAAAGAACGCCCACTACACCCTGCGGGGGCTGGACCCTGCACTGGACATATCAACCTCTGGGCCCTGGTACACACGGCCGCCCCCACCGGAACAGTCCTCCCTAGATATTCTCTTGGCTTGCTCCCTCACCTTCAAGTTTTTGCTTCAAAGTCAGGTGGGGCTGTGACATTCTGCCCTAAACGTGCACGCAATCTACCCTAACGTATGCTATCTCCTTTCCCTTTTTCTCCACTGTAATGACTGACACACCATGTAATTCACTAGTGTAATTTCTCATCCAGAACAGCACTGTCCAGGGTAGACAGTACAAATGAGGAAATGCATATTTAATTAATTTAACTTTGAGTGGCCACGTGTGGCGAGCGGCCGCCACGCTGGACAGTGAGCCCGGAGGAGGCAAGAGCTTGGGTCTCTCCCATCCCCTCCCTCCTCACCGGGTCTCGGCCCACCTGTGCAGGTGTACCAGGTCTGAATGAGCCCCCAGATGATGGTGTTGCACTTGTCACAGGTCTGCTTGACACTCTTGCTCTTCTCCTTGTAGAAGCGGTGCTCCAGGAGCACTCTGATGTTTGGCTCATCCTCGTTGGGGTCCTGCAGAGGGCGGGTCAGGGAGGGTCACAGGCGTGCTGGGCTGAAGCTCCTTTCCCTTTGCACTAGCCCCTCAACTGACTCCTTCCAGGTATCATTTATAGCGGAGACTGTGAGTGTCAGCACAATGCCACGCCCTTTTCCCTTTCACAGTAAACAATGATCAGCTGCCGAAGGACCGCCACGATCACCTGCTACCTTTCCCAGCATCCCTTGCAGCAAGGTGCTGTGTAGGACTCCACAGGGCCACGGGCATGTCAGCAGGAGGGAAGTGGCCTCTCTGGGCCACAGGCATGTGAGCGAGAGGGATGCGGCCTCTCTAGGCCACAGGCATGTGAGCGGGAGGGATGCGGCCTCTCTGGGCCACGGGCATGTGAGAGGAAGGGATGTGGCCTCTCTGGGCCACGGGAATGTGAGCGGGAGGGATGCGGCTTCTCTGGGCCACGGGCATGTGAGAGGGAGGGATGTGGCCTCTCTGGGCCACGGGCATGTGAGCGGGAGGGATGCGGCTTCTCTGGGCCACAGGCATGTGAGAGGGATGTGGCCTCTCTGGGCCACGGGCATGTGAGCGAGAGGGATGCGGCTTCTCTGGGCCACGGGGCATGTGAGAGGGAGGGATGTGGCCTCTCTGGGCCACGGACATGTGAGAGGGAGGGATGTGGCCTCTCTGGGCCACGGGCATGTGAGAGAGATGTGGCCTCTCTGGGCCACGGGCATGTGAGTGGGAGGGATGCAGCCTCTCTGGGCCACGGGCATGTGAGCAGGAGGGATGCGGCCTCTCTGGGCCACGGGCATGTGAGAGGGATGCAGCCTCTCTGGGCCACGGGCATGTGAGCAGGAGGGATGCGGCCTCTCTGGGCCACAGGCATGTGAGAGGGATGCAGCCTCTCTGGGCCACGGGCATGTGAGCGGGAGCGATGCAGCCTCTCTGGGCCACGGGCATGTGAGAGGGATGCAGCCTCTCTGGGCCACGGGCATGTGAGCGGGAGGGATGTGGCCTCTCTGGGCCACGGGCATGTGAGCGGGAGCGATGTGGCCTCTCTGGGCCACAGGCATGTGAGAGGGAGGGATGTGGCCTCTCTGGGCCACGGGCATGTGAGAGGGAGGGATGTGGCCTCTCTGGGCCACGGGCATGTGAGAGGGAGGGATGTGGCCTCTCTGGGCCACGGGCATGTGAGAGAGAGTGATGTGGCCTCTCTGGGCCATGGGCATGTGAGAGGGAGGGATGTGGCCTCTCTGGGCCACAGGCATGTGAGAGAGATGTGGCCTCTCTGGGCCACGGGCATGTGAGAGGGAGGGATGTGGCCTCTCTGCCCCTCCCGCTTTCTGCAGGTCAGGTACAGGGCAATGGAAAAGGAGCCCCCCCCACCTCTCCCCAACACCATTAGCTGCATATGGGCCTCAGACCACCTACAGGATTTTTACGTGAGGAAACCGACACATCTCCAAGCCTCGATGTTTTGGGGATTTTTGTTACCACTAACTTACCTGTTCCCTAATGAATATTCTACTTTCCACAATCCCAGGGACTCATGAGTCAGCACAGGGGACCCAGGTCAGCTGGGCCAAAGCATACACAGACCCAAGGCCTGCATCAGGCATATCTGTGGCTTGGGACCCATCACCTTCTTCTGTCGTCACCTTTGGGACACCACCCCTCCTTGTCCAGGTCATGTTCAGGGAGAAACTCAGCCCACCCACTCGCTTCAGTGGGTGGCCCAGAACTAGCCAATCAGCCACCGTCATTAGGTCAGGGGGTGGGCCCATGACCCAGAACTGGCCAGTCAGGCACCGTCATCAGGTCAGGGGTGGGCCCATGACTGGCCAGTGAAACTCAGGCCTGAGGCTCCTGCTATAACCACAGAACAGGCAGCTGTTATCACCCAGGCAGCCCAGCTGCTGGAAAGCAAGGTGCGGGTGCCGGGACCCTCTCTGCCACCACCACATGCTGGATCAGACACGGAAAGTAGAGCTGGAAGACAAGACTCCTGACGTCGGAGGACCTTCCAGTCACCAAGCAAATACCTTTTTCTTTTTGGTTTAAGCTACTTAGTGTTGGGTTTCTGTTCCTCGAAATAAAAGGGTCTAGACTAACAGAGAAACCTCCCGTGGTTGTGTTCGGGCAAGGGCCCATCTTCCACCCTGCCTACCTAGTGCCCTTCTACCTCAGCCCCTCAGGCCGAGAGGGAGGCCACTGCCTGAGAGAGCTAGACGCTGGCGGGGGCCTCCTGGTCCCACGGGTCTGGCCTCAGCCCCAGGCTGCCCCATGATCGGGTGGCCCCACACCCACCTTCAGCTCCTGGAGCTTCAGCCGGAGGTGGATGAGCCGCACCACAGCATCCTTCTGCTTCTCCGACTGCTCGGGCAGCTCCAGGATCACCTGCTTGCACTCCTCGATCGCCTGCCGCAGCTGCTGGACATCAGAGGCCAGGAACAGACCCTGCCCAGGTTGGGGTTGGGGGGCAGTCAGATGCTCACACTGCACGCTCTCCCTGTTAAGTCCCATCCTTCGAGACAGGTCCAGAGCAGACCCCGACACCCCTCACCCAGAGAAGGAAACTGAAGCAGAGGGCCCCGAGAACTCACTC
The DNA here is from genome assembly GCA_036589455.1 of Ateles fusciceps. Classification (NCBI taxonomy): domain Eukaryota; kingdom Metazoa; phylum Chordata; class Mammalia; order Primates; family Atelidae; genus Ateles; species Ateles fusciceps. The sequence continues at coordinate 223,841 of JAZHEH010003205.1, forward strand.
AAGGGCAGGACAGCTGGCCACACGGTCAAGGGCCACCCCGTGTACCTGCTCCCTCCTGAAAACCTAATGTGTGAAAGATGCTTTTCAAAAGGCAACTTCCTTCTTGAGAAATCCAGTTGCTTTTTCCGCTATGTCATTCCAGTTACTCCTCGAGCTTCCTCTTGGAGGAAGGCCAGGGAAATGACATTTGCTGTTACGAAGGAGAGTAACTGGCCTCAAGCTTAACCGCCAAGCGCAGGCAGATGCCAAAACCCCAGCACTTCCGGCTGCTTTCTCCATATCGCGGCCAGGGGGCTCCTCAGGGCCCAGCAAGACCCCAGACTCAGAACACTCTGGTGCTCCTGGGGAAGACAAGATCGGATCTCGGAGCCGGGGAGCCTGGGCTGACCCTGCCCTCAGGAGCCTCCTCCTCCTCCAGGCTGCTGGGCTCTGAGGCCCAGGCAAAGAGGAGGGGGCACCCTCCTCTCTCAGTCTGTGGCCCCAAAGCAAGTGCTCAAAATGTTGTAATATATAAAACAAGCTGAGCACAGTGGGTCACACCTGTAATCCCAGCAACTTGGGAGGCCACGGTGGGAGGATTGCTTGAGCTCAGGAGCTTGAGACCAGCCTGGGCAACAAAGCGAGACCCCATGTCTGTACAAAAAATTTAAAAATTATCTCAGCATTGTAGGGCACACCTGCAGTCTCAGCTAATCAGGAAGCTGAGGTGAGAGCATCGCTTGAGCCCAGGCGGTCGAGCTGCAGTGAGCCATGATCGCGCCACTGCACTCCAGAGGCGGGGAAACAGAGTAAGACCCTATCTCAAAAAAAGGAAAAAAAAAACCAAAGATACTCGACTGGATTAAAGGAAAGAAAAATAAATAAACAAACAAAGATACGGAACACATAGATGAAGTCCCCCTACATGGGCAAAGCTTAAAAGCCACACACAAAATGAACAGTGAATTAGAAGGGGGAGGCTCTGACCAAATCTTTTCAGTTACGTTTTAATGTTATTATGTTTCTCTCAAAAGTTGGAGACAGTTTGCAAAAAAGGTTTTCAAAGTTTTTTTAAAAATCCTTACAGCTGCCAGGCGCGGTGGCTCATGCCTGTAATCCTAGCACTTTGGGAGGCCAAGGTGGGTGGATCACCTGAGGTCAGGAGTTCAAGACCAGCCTGGCCATCATGGTGAAACCCCATCTTTAAAAAAAATTAAAAAATAAAAAATCCTTACAGCCTCCCCGTTTTCTTCTTCAAAGCAAGGCTTCCAAGGAAGGAAACACAGAACAAGCAAAGGGCCCTGTGACGCCGACCGGTCAGGAGGAGGCAGACAGGGGCTTCTCCCTTGCCTCCCGCACCCCCTCTGCAGGACCCCAAGGACCCCAGAGGGAACCGACTCTCATATTTGCTTCATGCAGACATGGAGCTCAGGGGAGAGGAGCAGCCCAGGTTCAGGAACCGCAATCCAGGGTCTCCACCTGCCTCACACAGGCTCTGAGGGTGGGGTTCTGCCGTGTCACACAGGCCTCAGATTCAAAGCCGGGAGCCCTGGCTGAGGTGGGGGCTGCACCCCAGCTCACAGGATGCTGCCCTGCCACCTCGGAGCAAGTGACAAGGAAACCGCTGGCCCTTCCTGCCTTGAGGGCTCACTCAGTCCCTCTCCCCCCTCCCACACCCGAAACCTACCACAGGGCGGGAGAAGTGGTCCTCAGACAGGCCGAGATCCATCACGCGCTCAGTGCAGCGGAACTCTGGCTCCGCAGGGGGCAGCTCCGGCAGGGCCTCTGGGGGAAGACAGGGACAGGTGTGGACGGTCAGCTGCTGCCTCCTGTCTCCCATCCCCAAGGGAGGAGCTGGGACAGCAGGAGTGGGAAAGGGATTCAGGAAGCCGCACAGAAAGCAGGCACTGGGGGAGCTGGGCACCACTCAGACCTGCACATCCACCTCTCATGCAGACAGGAAAGAGCCATTCGAGAAGAGGAGGTGGAATGATACTCAGTGCTAAAAGGTCCTCAAGATGGCATTACAGAAACATCCGCATTCCCAAGGCAGATACCTCATGCATGAACATGGGGATTACAGAAAAAACACGGCTGGCTACACGGCAAAATCCATGAACCCCAGTGCCCACTCCAGCCCGTCTCTGCAGCTGCCCCGCCCCAGCACTCCCTGATGACCTCATCTGCAGTTTCTAGGGCTGACGCCATCCTGATGCCCAGAGCACAGTCAATCGGCTAACCTCTCCCTCACAGGTCTCAGTGCCGAGCTCACTCAGCCAGTGTTCCCTGAGCACCTACTGTGTGGGGGGCCCTGGGATACAGCAGTGATGGGTCAGGCACAAATCCTGCTATGTGAATTCTAGTAGGAGTGTGAATTCTAGTAGGGACACAGAAACAAACCACAGAACCACGGAACGGGTCAGAAGAAGAAAGCAGCAGGTGTCAGCTCCATGGGAAAGGCAGGGATGCACAGGAGGCAGCAGGAAGAACGGGGGTCCACGTAAGTGGCCAGAGACCTTCCCAGCTCCCACCCCAACTCCTACCAGCACCCACCTTCAGCTGTGGCGTCCAGGGCCTCCTCTCCAGGCCGCTGCTCATGCTGTCTGGGTCCCGACTGCTTGTTGAAGGGGTTGAGGTGGGCCTGCCGGAAGCGGGCCAGCTTCTCATCATATTCCATAGCATTCCACCTGAGGGCCAGGCAGGGCCAGGATGAGTCCCCCAGGTACCAGGCTCACCACAGACCACCCCCTCTCCCCAACCGCACCGGGGTTTCTGGGGTGAGGTGGGCCTCTTTCACTTCCATGAAGTGGGTGGTCCTTACACCACACAGCCTTCATCCTCAGCCTCTTCCTGAAACACCTAGGTGCCCCGCCCAGGTCCCCATTGGTGGTATCGCCTTGGGAAGAGCTCACGGTGACAATAAGTATTCCACAATAGGAGAGAGGCACATGCCCAGCTCCTGCCCTCCAGCACAGGGTCCTCTGGCCCCAGATGCTGAAGAGTCCCAGCCCTAGAGCTACCTATGGGATCCTCTCCGGCCTCAGCCCCAGACACTCACTCAGCCCCGGTCCAGTTTGCTATCCACCTGCTCCCGTGAGACAGACCTCCCAGAAACGGTTGCTCCTTCCTGGGCCCCAACCGAAATTGCTGCTTTCCTGTCAGAGCACCCCAAAACCACAGCTCCTGTCTTAGGGCTCAGGGTTGGACACTTGGAGACAGTGCCAAGGCCCATTCCTGCTTGGCCACATGTGGGTGAGCAGCGCCCACCTTCCCCATGCCCAGGAAGGGGGATCTTGGGAGGAGTCACTACCAGCACTCGGAGAAGCCCCACACACGCATCCAGCCTCTCTGGCCTGGTTCTGATCCTGGATGTGTGACACAACCCAAGCCAGGCCCCCAACTCTGCACCTCCAGAGCCCCAGGAAACAGTCGGGAAGGGCCTAGTTCTCCACGGGGCAGAAGCTGAGAATCAAGAAAGGCTCCTTCCCAGCCCTGACGCTCAGAAAACTGCCGAACACACAGGACTGATGGCTCCCGGCAGGGAGGAAGGTGCTTTGGTTGGGTGGGAGTAGAGGCGGTTTGCACGCCGCCCTCCCCACTCATTTTCCTGGGTCACGCTGCTTAGCCGCTCTGCCTCCATTTCCCCATCCATAATGGGCCATGGTGAGGGTGAAATGAGCTAATAGAGACAGCATAACACAAGCTCGCAGTAAGGTTTGCTGATGTTATAGGAAGTCTTCAGTAAGGGCATCAGTAGTGGTTATATTTTCACTACACTTGCTACAGTCTGAAATAATTCACAATTATAAAAAACAATCCTATGATTTATCCTCTGTCCCTTCTCCCAAAAGAAAGAGAGCTGAGCCCAGAGGAGACAGCCCTGCTCAGGGTCATGCTGTGGCCTCAGGGAGCTCCGATTTGAACAAATTGCCTCACTGGCAGTGGGACAAGGAGGCCACCCCAACCCCACCTGCCTACCCTGCCACTGGGCAAGACTCCACTCCACCTATGGGACCAGTCCTGCCTGTTGTACCTGTGGGGCAGGAGTGTGGGTGGGGCACTTGCACTCCAGCCTGGAAGGACCCAGCACCCACTGACAGGCTGACCCTGGACCAAAACAGGGAGGTGCTGGGAAGACAGAGGGAGCGTAGGCCCCAGTCCCACCTCTTTCTCTTATTACCTGACGACCCTGCGTGGGTCACAGAGTCAGAGGTGGCCCCCCGATGCCAGCACCTCCCCAGTCTCCCAGGGAGTACCCAGGACACAGGAAGAATCAGGCCATCCGACATCACGCCTCCTCCTTCCTGAATAGGGTACCTCATTTTTATCTGTCACGTAATTTCCCAGCCTCCCCTGCAGATAGACCTGGCAACGTGACTGTGTTCTGAGCCCCTGGGCTTGAGAAGATCAGGCAGATAAGAGCAGCTCTGAGCTCCTGGCTTCACTGACACACACAAGTCCTCAGCCCTTCCATCCGCCCCAGGAAGTAGGTGTTCTCCCTGATTTATAGGCAAGAAAACAGAGAAGCAGAGTCTAAATCAGGGCTATCTGAAAATAATAGTAATGGGCCAGGGACGGTAGCTCACACCCATAATCACAGCACTTTGGAAGCCGAAGCAGAAGGACCACATTAGGCCAGGCTCAATGCAGTGAGAACCAATCTCTATCGAATGTTACATACGTATATGTATGTGTGTGTATGTATATATGTATGCATGCGTATATATCTATGTATATGTGTATACATGTAGGTATATGTGTGTATATATGTAAATATGTGTGTATATGTGTGTATATATGTATGCATGTGTATATATGTATGTATATGTGTATATATGTAGGTATATGTGTGTACATATGTAAGTATGCATGTATATCTATGTGTGTATATATGCATGCATGTATATATATGTGTATATGTGTAGGTATATGTGTATATATATGTGTGTGCATATATATGTATGTGTGTCTATGCATGCGTATATATGTAGGTATATATGTAGGTATATGTGTGTATATATGTATGTGTGTATATATGTATATGTGTGTATATGTATGCATGTGTATATATGTATGTATGTGTATATATGTAGGTATATGTGTGTATATATGTAAGTATGTATGTATATAATGTGTGTATATATGTATGCATGCATATATGTATGTGTGCGTATATGCATATATATGTAGGTATATATGTATGTGTATATATGCATGTGTATATATGTGTTTGTATGTGTATATATGTATGTGTGTATGTATGTGTGTATATATGTATGTACGTATATATAGCGTGTGTGTGTGCTTCTATATATGTATGTGTATATAGGTATATGTGTGTATATATGTATGCATGTGTATACATGTATGTATGTGTCTGTATACGTGTGTGTGTATATGAGAAAGAAGAAAAGACTTCTGAGACATTTTTTTTTTTTGAGACAGAGTCTCACTGTGTCGCCCCAGGCTGGGGTGCAGTGGTGCGATCTCGGCTCACTGCAACTTCCACTTCCTGGGTTCAAGCAATTCTCTGCCTCAGTCTCCCAACTAGCTGGGATTATAGGCACCCGCCACCATGCCCAGCTAATTTTTGTATTTTTAGTAGAGATGGAGTTTCACCATCTTGGCCAGGCTGGTCTCCAACTCCTGACCTCATGATCCACCTGCCTCAGGCTCCCAAGGTGCTGGGATTGCAGGCGTGAGTCACCGCACCCGGCCGAGACTTGTCTTTAAAGGTAGACACTGCCCCTCTCCAGTCGTTCCCACATGTTGCTACCTGGGATGCAGATGTAAAGCCTGGGGGATGGAGCAGCCACACGGGGCTGTGACATAAAAGCCATGCGTGAGGATGGCAGTGACAGGACTGCAGGGGGACTCCGCCTGAGCCCTGAGGCTCACAGCCAGGCTTCACTCGAGTGAGAGAAATACGGTATTCCCACCACTGTTACTGGGCAGAAGGTTTTTGTCTCTTGCAGCCAAAATAGATTCTGACTGAAAGGCCGGAGCGGTGGCTCACACCTGTAATGCCAGCACTTTGGGAGGCCTAGGTGGGCGGATCACCTGAGGTGAAGAGTTCGAGACCAGCCTGGGCAACATGGTGAAACCTTGTCTCTATCAAAAATAAAAAACTTAGCAAGGCGTAGTGGCTGGCACCTGTAATCCCGGCTACTTGGGAGGCTGAGGCAGGAGAATCACCTGAACCCAGGAGGTGGAGGCTGCAGTGGGCCAAGATTGAGCCACTGCCCTCCAGCTTGGGTGACAGAGTGATACTCCATCTCAAAAAAAAATTTAAAAAAAAGGCCAGGCACAGTGGCTCACGCCTGTGATCCCAGCACTTTGGGAGGCCAAGGCGGGCAGATCATGAGGTCAGGAGTTTGAGACCAGCCTGACCAATATGGTGAAACCCTGTCTCTACTAAAAACACAAAAATCAGCTGGGTGTGGTGGTGCGCGCCTGTAATCCCAGCTACTCAGGAGGCTGAGGAGAGAGAATCGCTTGAACCCTGGAGGCAGAGGCAGAGGTTGCAGTGAGCCGAGATCGCACCACTGCACTCCAGTCTGGGCGACAGTGCAAGACTTCAACTCAACAAAAAAAGATTCTGACTGATGATGCCAATCGTTTCATGGTAATAAGACAGACACACCCAACTCAAATCCCAGCTCTTCCAGTTCCCAGCCCTGTGACCTTGGGTAAACGGATAAATCTTTCTCTGCTTCCACTCTCTCATGTCTCAAATGCGGATGACAGTAGTGCCATACAGGGTTATTGTAAAGCTTAAAATAGTTAATACTAAGTTCAGAGAGCACAGCCCAGCACATAGTAAGCACCCAATAAATACTGCTCACAACTTATTATTACTTTGTTTTGTTTTTTTTTGGAGACGGTGTTGCTCTGTCAGGCAAGCTGGAGTGTGGTGGTTCGATCATAGCTCACACAGCCCAAACTCTTGGGCTCAAGGGGTCCTTCCATATCAGCCTCGCAAGTAGCTGGGGCTCTAGGTGCTTGCCACCACACCCAGTGAATTTTTTAAAATTTTTTGTAGAGACAGAGTCGCCATCTGATGCCTAGGGGGGTCTCAAAATCCTGGCTTCAAGCAATTCTCCTGCCTCTGACTCCCAAATTGCTGGGATTATAGGACTCAACTACCATACCTGGCCTATTACTATTATTTTTAATCATGGCTGGGAGTGGTGGCTCACGCCTATAATCCCAGCACTTTGGGAGGCTGAGGCAGGTGGATCATTTAAGGTCAAGAGTTCAAAACCAGCCTGAACAACATGGCAAAACCCCGTCTCTACTAAAAATACAAAAATATTAGCTGGGCGTGGTGGTGCACGCCTGTAATCCCAGCTACTGGGGAAGCTGAGGCAGGAGAAAAGCTTGAACCTGGGAGGTGGAGGATGCAGTGAGCAGAAATCGCGCCACTGTACTCCAGCCTGGGCAACACAGCAAAACTCAATCTCAAAAAAAGAAAAGAATCAGCCCTGATTTAGACTGTGGTTCTCCATTTTCTTGCCTATAAATCAGGGAGGACGTGTACTTCCTGGGGTGGATGGAGGGCTAAGGGCTTGCTATGTCAGTGAAGCCAGGAGCCCAGAGCTGCTCAGAACAGACTGCACTGTCACACACACCATGACCAGTGCAGGAAAAGGTGCAGAAGCTAAGCCCGGGCAGTCCCTGGAGACCTCCTTGTGTTTAAAGCATGGCCAGAGGAGCTGACGGCAGGCGCCCTGGCACCGACACCGCTGCTACGACCTCTCCTCTGGGCTGTGAAAAAAACCCTCTTTTATTTGCCTAGTGAGAGTCCGTGCCAGCCCCAGGCCTGGCGCAGGGGCAGGGGAGCAATGAAGGGAGGCCTTAGGCCTCACAGCTTCAGCTTCTCCGCACACCCTGGCCTGGGGACGCCTCAGCGCTGACTCGCTGACTCGGAGCATAAGGCCAACCTGCCCCCTCCCACCAGGTTCACCCCCACCAGTTCTGCACCCAGATGTCGGCGGGGCCCCAGAAAGGAGCCGGCAGGAAGAGGGAGAGTGTAGATAGAGGCCTCGCCGCGCCCTGCCCCTTCTCCAGACCCCGCCGCTCTCATGGGGTTCGACCCCACGGCTCAGCAAAGAAACAGAGGCAGCAGGCGGGGCTGGGGGCGCGGAGGGGCCGTGGATGGAGCCCGGGACACTCGGGGTGCGTGGGGCTGGCCTCGCGAGTCCTGCCCGCGTGTGACCGCCGGGAAGCGGCGTCGCCCGTGCAGCTGCACCCCGAGAGCCTGGGAACTCCCGCGTGTGCCGGGTAAATGGCGCCCGGACTCCGGGGCTTGCAGGGACGGGAGGCCTCGCTCTCGGCTGCTCCCCGGGAAGCCCGGCCGTGGGTCCCACCTGCTGCCGGGAGAAGCCGGCCCAGGACCGCGCCCCCACCCGCACCCGCCGCGCCTCGGGGGCCAGGTCTCCCCCACCCACCCATTCCACAGAGGGGGAATTGAGGCCCGGAGCAGCCGGGAGGTGGCACCGCCGCGCGGGGGTCCTGGGCCGCCCGGAAACCCCGCGCACGGCGGGTGTGGACCCAGGTGTGGACCCCGGAGCAGCCGCGGGGCCCCGGGGGACGGCCGAGGTCTCCGAGCCCCGCGTCCCCGCAAGCTCAGCGCCGCTCACCTGACCACCGCCGCCGCCGCCGCCGCGCGTCCGCCCGGCCCCCGCGCTCCCCCGGCCCCGCCCGGCCGCCCCGCTGCGCCGTCTACACCCGCGCCCGCTGCTGCCGCCTCCGGCGCGGAGGCTCATGGCACGCGGGCGCGGGGTCTGCGCCCCGGAGTCCTCCACCTGGACGGCCTGGGCTGCGCGTCCTCGTTCCCCCATCACAGAAGGCCTGGCTGAAATCCGAGCGTCAGCACGCTTTTATTTTTATTTTCATTGTTATTTTTGAGATGGAGTCTTGTTCTGTGGCGCAGGCTGGAGTGCAGTGGCACGATCTCTGCCTCCCGAGTTCAAGCGAGTCTCCTGCCTCAGCCTCCCGAGTAGCTGGGACTACAGGCGCCCCACGCCCGGCTAATTTTTGTATTTTAGTAGAGACGGGGTTTCGCCATGTTGGCCAGGCTGGTCTCGATCTCTTGACCTCATGATCCCCCCCGCCTCGGCCTCCCTCAGTGTTGGGATTACAGGCGTGAGCCACCGCGCCCGGCCACACACGCTTTTTAAAAAAGTGGGTGGCTTTTAGCTTTTCTTTGTAAACCCCAGTGGTTGAGGAGAAAAAAGGAACCGAGAGCCACTGCGTGCGGGACGAAGCTGGCGGTTGCTACGTGCGGTCCCCGCGGGGGCTTCACGGCTGGTGAGGGAGGGACTCTGGCCCCTCCACCCTCTCGGCAGAGGAGGACACGCGCCGGTCTCTAGGAGCTGCTCCTCGGAGGCACAGCGAGTGGACTTCGCAAGCAGCTGGCGTCTGCGGGCCTGCCACTACTCCTGCTTTCCCGCTGTTTCTGCAGGAGCAGGGCTGCTGCTCCCCGCCCCCAGAGCCCTACTCCTACACTTCTCAGGTGGAAGACTCTTCACCGGCCACCCCTTGTGCCCGCAGGGAGGAGCTGAGGACAGATGAAGGCCAGCGTACGGGTTTGGTGCCCTCGCCCTGAGCTCCCGGACTCAGTTTCCCCTCTCTGTAGAAGGGTGTGGCTTTTGCTGCCTCTGGCTTGGCCTGCCTTGGTGATGACAGTGTCGGTAATTGCGGCCTCCCACGTGGGAACCACGCGCCTTCTCATTTAACCCTAGAGAAGCCTGGTACCAGCAGTCACCTACAGGACGGCCAACTCCATCAGCTTCACCACGGCCACATTGCTCAGACAGGGTGGGTCGAGATTCCACCCCAGCTCACACCCCAGATCCAGACACTGTGCTCCTGCGTCCGCTCACCCCAGATCCAGACACTGTGCTCCTGCGTCCGCTCACCCCAGATCCAGACACTGTGCTCCTGCGTCCGCTCACCCCAGATCTGGACACTGTGCTCCTGCATCTGTTCAGACCCAGATCCGGACACTGTGCTCCTGCGTCCGCTCACCCCAGATCCGGACACTGTGCTCCTGCGTCCGCTCACCCCAGATCCGGACACTGTGCTCCTGCATCTGTTCAGACCCAGATCTGGACACTGTGCTCCTGCGCCCGCTCACCCCAGATCCGGACACTGTGCTCCTGCGTCCGCTCACCCCAGATCCGGACACTGTGCTCCTGCATCTGTTCAGACCCAGATCTGGACACTGTGCTCCTGCGCCCGCTCACCCCAGATCCGGACACTGTGCTCCTGCATCTGTTCAGACCCAGAGGCAACTGCATTAGCCACTGCACTGTCGCTGCTTTGAGGTCCCCCAGTCCTAGAGATTCCACTTCCACCTGGCCTCTCTCCCAGCTCCTCTGGCAAGTCCTTCCCCATCCTCAGCTACCACCTGGGCCCCACAGTACATCCTCGGCCTGGGAAGAAGTCAGCCCCCACCTTCACCTCCAGGCTCCTGCTCCCCAACAAGCTAGGCCCACCCCCCACCAGGCCCCTGCCTGGCTGAGCCTCCATGGAGCACTGGTCCCAATGACCCAACACCTCCTCCTGGCCTCTGCTCAGTGGCCCTCGGTGATCCCTGGGAGGCAGAGCCCTTCCCCTGACTCACTCATCGTCTCCCTAATCACTCCTCACTGTCTGATGTCTTCTGTTTTGCACATTTTTCTGTATTATTTCTTCCCCCACTGGGGCCCTAACCACCATAAAGCTGAGAGTGCAGGCAGCATTTTGTTGGCTGTCTTTACTGCTTCAAGGCCAGTGCATGGACACAGCGGGTGCTTCCTTACACGGACTGAGGAAGGACTGAGTTCCCAGTCGAGGCTGGCCCTGAGAGGAAGGAGATTCCACCCAGCAGGTGCCACTGCACGAATGGATGTTAGAACCAGTGATTGAGCTGAACCAGGGTCTGCAAAAGCAATGGGGACTCTCCTCCAAGGAGAGACAAAGATAAACCCACACTCCACACATGGTTTAAAGTCTACTTTCTCAATTAGAAAGTGTTGGCCAGGTGAGGTGGTGCCTGCCTGTAATCCCAGCACTTCTGGAGGCTGAGGTGGGAGGATTGCCTGATCCCAGGAATCTGAGGCTGCAGTGACCCACTCCACTCCAGCAAAACCCTGTCTCTATAAATAAATAAATAAATAAGCATAGAGTGTGTCATGACCATCTCTCTGTAGACATTCAACAACACATTTTTTTAGATTTTCTAATTTTACGTGTTTATTTTAGGACAGAGTCTCACTCTGCCACCCAGGCTGGAGAGCAGTGGCTCAATCTCACCCCACTGCAACCTCCACCTCCCAGGCTCAAGTGGTTCTCCCAGTTCAGCCTCCTGAGTAGCCAGGATCACAGGGAAGTGCCACCACCTGGCTAATTTTATTTGTATTTTTGTAGAGACAGGGTTTTGCCACATTGCCCAGGCTGGTCTCAAACTCCTGGACTGAAGTGATCCACCCACCTCAGTCTACCAGAGTGCTGGGACTACAGGGGTGAGCTACCACACCTGTCCCTATTTTATTCTTATTTTTTATTAAGAGACAGGGTCTCACACTGGCTGAGGCTCATCACTGCAACCTCAAATGCCTGGGCCCAAGTGATCCTCCAGCCTTAGCCTCCAAGAATTCTGGGAGAATCTACAGCTACAAAGACTTTATAGATTTGATTAGGACCTTTACTGTTTTGTTTTGCTTCAGATGTGGTTGCCCGGGCTGGCCTCAACCTCCTGGGCTCAAGTGATCCTCCCGCCCCAGGCCCCCGAGTAGCTGGAAGCACAGGCATACACTGCCATGCCCAACTAATTTTTGTATTTTTTGTAGAGACAGGGTCTTGCCATGTTGCCCAGGCTGGTCTCCAACTCCTGAACTCAAGTGATCTGCCTGCCTCGGCCTCCCAAAATTCTGGGATTACAGGCATGAGCCATCACATTTATTGAGCACCAACTGTATGCCATGCTCTGCTCAAAGCACTGGGGCACAGTGGTGAAAAACAGACAAGGTCCCATCACTCAGTCCAGACAATAAGCAAAGAAACAAATTAATCAGAGATATGACGAGCACCAAGAAGGAAATAAACAGTTTGACGAGACAGGGGCTGCGATGAGCGGAGGAGGATGCTTGAACCAAGGCTCAAAGGGTCGGAAGGGGCGAACCGCTGAAAAGCGTTACAGTGAAGCCCAAGTTTCTCTTCAAAGATCAGTATGTATGTTCAGCTCTCTTATTCTTTAAATCTCTACTTCCATGTAATTCCAGTAAACAACATTCTCCACGGGTCCCTCAGTAGTTCACATCTGCTCCCCCTCCCCCTGCCATCCTGCCTCATCCCAGTCACCGGATCACCCCTGGCTACCTGCTCTGACACACTGGTAACCGTCCTCCCGCCAAAACACCCACCCTGCCACTCCAGCTCAGACCCCTGTTCTTTTTAAAATAGCCAATTGGGATTAGTCTATCTTGTGTGGTTTAACCCTAGCCAATAGGGGGTGACACAGAGCAGCAGGGACAACTCCCGTCTGGCCTAAGCACACCTTCCCCCTTGTCCAAGCATGCAGCGGCCATTGCTTCATCTGTGTGCCACGCCCTCCAGTGGAAGTGAACTGCCTTGCTGAGAGGACTAACCTTCAAGTGCTATTTCTTTCGTGGCATCAAAATTTTACTTATAACAAGTGGGAGGGGCATCCAGCTGGAAACAGCGAGTGCAAAGGCCTGGAGGAACCAAAAGAGCCTCCGGTGATTGAGCTGGAAGCAGGTCCCTGTGGATGGCGCTTAGCACAAGGTGAAGTGAGGGGAGGGGACCAGAGACGGGAGCCTATGAGCAGATGGTGAACACGTTGGCCTTGATTGGTGGTGAGACAGGAGCCATTGGAAATTTCTGTCTTAACATTTTTTTTTTTTTTTTTGAGACAGAGTCTCCCTCTGTCGCCAGGCGCCGTCTCAGCTCATTGCAAACTCCGCCTCGTGGGTTCAAGCAATTCACCTGCCTCAGCCTCCCAAGTAGCTGGTACTACAGGCACACACCACCACACCCAACTAATTTTTTGTATTTTTATTAGAGATGCGGTTTCACCATGTTGGCCAGGATGGTCTCGATCTCTTGACTTCGTGATCCACCTGCCTCGGCCTCCCAAAGTTCTGGGATTACAGGCATGAGCCACCGCGCTGGCCTCTCTTAACTTTTTTTTTTGAAATGGGGTCTCACTCTGTCGCCCAGGCTGGAGTGCAGTGGTACACTCTCGACTCACTGCAGCCTCAACCTCTTGGACTCAAAGGATCCTCCTGCCTCAGCCTCCCAGGTAGCCAGGGCTACAGGCACGCACCACCACACCTGGCTAATTTTTGTGTGTTTAGTAGAGATGGGATTTCGCCATGTTGCCCAGGCTGGTCTCAAACTTCTGAGCTCAGGCAATCTGCCAGCCTTGGCCTCCCAAAGTGCTGGGATTACAAGCATGAGCCACCACACGGTCTCTTAACAGCTTCAATGAGTATAATCAACATATAATAAACTGCATATGTGCAGCAAAAAGGTCCCCAAAAAAACAAAAACCCACACATGTTTAAGGGTACAACTGGATAGATTTTGTCGTATGTGTGCATCTTAGAAACTAGGACCATGACCAGAGATTTGATGAGCACCCAGAGGGAAGCGAGTAAACCATCCTCCATCAACAGATGAAAGGATGAAGAAAATGTGGTACTGGCCGGGCATGATGGCTCACGCCTGGAATCCCAGCACTTTGGGAGGCCGAGGTGGTTGGGATCACCTAAGGTCAGGAGTTTGAGACCAGCCTGACCAACAGGGGGAAACCCCGTCTCTACTAAAAATACAAAATTAGCTGGGCGTGGTGGTGCATGTCTGTAATCCCAGCTACTCAGGAGGCTGAGGCAGGAGACTCGCTTCAACCTGGGAGGCAGAGGTTGCAGTGAGCCGGGATCGGGCACCTGCACTCCAGCCTGAGTGACAGAGAGAGACTCCATCTCAAAAAAAAAAAAGGGTGCACTCGGCACAGTGGCTCACACCTGTAATCCCAGCACTTTGGGAGGCCGAGGCAGGCAGATCACGAGGTAAAGAAATCAAGACAATCCTGGCCAACATGGTGAAACCCCATCTCTACTAAAAATACAAAAAATTAGCTGGGCCTGGTGACACTCACCTGTAATCCCAGCTACTCAGGAGGCTGAGGCAGGAGAATCGCTTGAACCTGGGAGGCGGAGGTGGCACTGAACCAAGATCATGCCACTGCACTCCAGCCTAGGTGACAGAGCGAGACTCCATCTCAAGAAAAAAAAGAGGGTCAGGGGGCCAGGCACAGTGGCTCACTCCTGTAATTCCAGCACTTTGGGAGGCCAAGGCAAGTGGATCGCCTGAGGTCAAGAGTTTGAGACCAGCCTAGCCAAAAGGGTGAAATCCCGTCTCTACAAAAAAATACAAAAATTAGTTGGATGCAGTGGCAGGTGCCTATAATCCCAGCTACTCAGGAGGCTGAGGCAGGAGAATCGCTTGCACCCGGGAGGCGGAGGTTGCAGTCAGCTGAGGTTGCGCCACTGCACTCCAGCCTGGGCAACAAGAGCAAGACTCCATCTCAAAAAAAAAAAAAAAAAAACCAGGCATGGGCTGTGGGAGATGGGAGAATGACCTTGGCTCTAATGTCTTCCTGCTGACAGGGGCGTAGCTGGGATGGGGGTTGGCCCCAGGGGGAGTTGGAGTGAAACCGCATTGCCCCTCTCTGAACACACTCACAGGTGCCTCCCTGGCTTGCATGACAAAGGCGTCAGTACTCTCATCCACCGTGTTAGCGCAGCACTTAAGTGAACAGCGGACCACAGGGCAACGAGTCCTAATATTAACATGCAGGAGGGAGAGACCAAGCTTCAGAAGCCTTTGCAAAACCAATCTGGAGCTCTGCAGGGTCTGGGTGAACAGCTCTGAGAACTGATGGGACCCAGGGTCACTGGTAGAGAAAGAGACCTGGGTCAGATGTTGTTAGAAAGACACACCGGGATAGACAGGAAAGAACAAATTTAGATACACTGTCCTTATCTTTTTAGTCAATTTCCTAGTTAATTTCCCAGAGGTTAAACAGCTGTTTCCGGAGAGGTGGCATTACAGGTGGGCTAGACCTATGTGTGTGAAGAAGGCGAACAGATTTTTTAACAAGAGGCATTTCTATGAAAACAGAAGAAACAAAGTTTATTGTTGGACACGATCTATCCCCATGTTACCCTGAAAGCCTCCTTAGTTACAGAGGAGGAAGGCCATGGCAGGCTGACGCATTGTTCTCACCTGCCTCACAAGGAGTAACTTCAGCTTCCTGGGCCTCAGGAAAAAGATAGCAGCGATTTCATTGAGGCCAGGTCAGAAAAAGTCTGGGGACTTACAGCCCAGAAAGAATTCAGAACTCAACTCATATTGCAGAAAACAATAAAAAACTCACACACAATGGAGAAGACTGGACTCTAACCACAGGGGTACTACAGCTTTTCTGAAACATTCTTCTCTCTTTGGTCTCCACTTTTATTCAAGACAAATCGTAGCAGAACAAATCTCAGTCTTACTATGCTTGGCCCGATTATTTGCATGAAGTGCAGCAAGAATAATTATTTGCCATATCGGCTCTTTTTAAAATTGGCTTTGCTGAGACTTTATTCCATAAGGAATCTCACATTATGACTTTTTTTTTTTTGAGACAGAGTCTCGCTCTGTCGCCAGGCGCCAGGCTGGAGTGCAGTGGTGCAATGTTGGCTCACTGCAATCTCCACCTCCTGGATTCAAGCAATTCTCCTGCCTCAGCCTCCCGAGTAGCTGGGACTACAGGCGCACACCACCACGCCCGGCTAATTTTTATATTTTTTAGTAGAGAAGGGGTTTCACCATGTTGGCCAGGATGGTCTCGATCTCTTGACCTCGTGATCCGCCCGCCTCGGCCTCCGAAAGTTCTGGGATTACAGGTGTGCAGATCAGACTTTTTAAAAGTCTAGGATTTATCCTAGAAGCCACAGATTATCTGTGCTTGCAAATACTATATGAATTGGGTGAATTTCCATCCTTTAGGTCCCAAGATAACTGGCGTCTCCTGGAGCTGTCAGAAAGTGACATTCTTTACCTACCATAGATTAGGAATCCCATGCAGAGATTACACAGACAACTTATGAGGACGGTATCCCCCAAGGGGCTTTTATTGGCTAAGTCAACTTTGATTCCTTAAAACAGTCTGCTGTTTATATTTGAACACAGGTCATTCCAGTGAAACTTTTGGTAAAATACCCAGTGTCTCCAACTGTGTCCTCTCACAAGAGAAAACAGAATCCTATTTAACTTGTGCAAATTGCCATAAATTAAGAATACCCCAGCTGGGCTGATGTCTACAGAAACATTAGCCGAGCATGGTGGTGTGTACCTGTGGTCCCAGCTACTTGGGAGACTGAGGTGGGAGGATTGCTTGAGCCTGAGAGCTGGAGGCTGCAGTGAGCTGTGATCACACCACTGCGCTCCAGCCTGGGTGACAGAGTGAGAGTTTACTCAAAAAAATTGAAACCAATGTGTAAAGAAGGGTGTATTGACCCATAGTAATAATCACTCACTGTGAACAACTGCCAGCAGCCATTTCAAAGAGTATCTCTCTTACCTAGCCGTTACACACTAAGGTTACATTTTCTTACAATGCAAAGTAACTCAGGTGACAGAAGTTTTTACAGAGGCAGAACAGGGGCTTTAAAACAATAGCTGTACACATATAGCCTAAGCATTCTATTTTACTTTATTTTTTTGAGATGGAGTCTCACTCTGTAGCCCAGGCTGGAGTGCAGAGGCAAGATCTCAGCTCACTGCAACCTCCACCTCCCAGGTTCAAGCGATTCTCCTGCCTCGGCCTCCCGAGCATCTGGGACTACAGACACCCTCCTCCATGTCCAGCTAATTTTTGTATTTTTAGTAGAGATAAGGTTTCACGATTTGTTGGTTAGGGTGGTCTTGAACTCCTGACCTCAAGTAATCTTCCCACCGCAGCCTCCCAAGGTGCTGGGATTACAGGCATGAGCCACGGCACCCAGCCTAGCCCAAATATTTTAAATCTCATATTATCAGATTTAAACTGGGACAAGCAGCCAATATTTCTGATTTTTTAACGTGTTTTTTTAACCAAAGGTAACCTCCTACATGAAATTATTAATAAGTTAATGTTTTGTTTTTTTTTTTTTTTTTGCAATGGAGCTTCACTCAACCTGTCTCCCAGGCTACAGTTGAGTGGCACAATATCAGCTCACTGTAATTGCCACCTCCTGGGTTCAAGCGATACTACTGGCTCAGCCTCCCAAGTAGCTGGGGCTACAGGCATGGGCCACCATGCCCTGCTAATTTTTGTATTTTTAGTAGAGATGGGGTTTCGCCGTGTTGACCAGGCTAGTCTCAAACTCCTGGCCTCAACTGATCTGCCTGCCTTAGCCTCCCAACATGCTGGAATTACAGGCATGAGTCACTGCGGCTGGTGAATAATAGGTCTCAACTAAAGTTATGACCACCACAGATGCATGTCGTGTGTCAAAGAGATGGTGATCAGTTTTTACGTTTAGAATCTCCCCCAAAGGTGGTGTTACGGGACCGTTGAAGTGTCCTTTTTCTGGCCAGAAACCTCTGTGGCCAGCGGTGCCTCTGCTCTTTTGCTGGGACTGCTCGGCTTGTTTTACCTGCTTGCCTTGGCAGGCTGTGCTTGGCTCTTGCTACCAGCCTGGGTCCCACACCTGCCAGGGGACACTCAGGTGTGAAACGGCCCAGGGTGTGTGAGGAAGCATGCGGACTGGCCACTGAGCACAGTCTGACGTGACAGCTGCTACAGCAGGGTGAGGGCGTCCAGGTGCTGGCGCAGGTGCCAGTTCTCTGCGAGGCTGTGGCCCGACCAGGTGCACCACAAGCAGCTTTCACAGCCAGCACTGGGGAACATGAATCCAGAAGCTTGGAGATGCCAGGAACCCCAGGGCCCAAGGAGGGGAGTCACGGTCCCAGCTCGGGGACTCCCAGGTCTGGATCCCTGAAGGGCTGCAGTTCTTCTCTGCTTCTCTCTGCCCACACCGTGATGAGTGAGGGCCATGTTGCCGCCCTGTTGGTGTTACAGCTCTTTTTAGCCCCACCATTGGATGGGTCCCAAGTTCCTGTCCTGCGACCACGAAGAATGAAGCACACAGACAAGTGGAGGGTGAGCAAGGCGAAGAGGAGCTTAACCGAGTGACAGAACAGCTCAGTCTCCCACAGCGGGCAGCTCCTGTCCACAGCCAGGTGTCTCGACCAGTGTTCAGCTCCTAGCAGAGAGGAGACCCTGGAGTGGGCAGCTCCTCTCTGCAGCTGGACAGCCTGACATCTGCTCTGCTCTGGCTGAGCTCTGGGCTCTTATGGGCCTCAGAGGGGAGGAAGTGTGCACTGATTGGCCCATGGGTGGGCCCAGAAGAGGCACACAAGTTCCCACTCTGCTCCGCAGGACTGGCATCCCTGGCCTGAAGGTGGGGTCTCACTGGGGACCCGCCCCTTCAACCCAGGAGTTTGTCTGCCTGCTGCCGCTGTCCATGACACCCAGGCTGCTAATGCCATGGGGCACCTGCAGGCCAGCACCAGGCTGTCCTTTCCCCCATCAGCCTCCCTCCTATGCTAGTTGGCACCCAAAGTCTGGAGGGGGCCAAGGCAGCAGGAGGCTGGTGCACCAGCCCTGAGCCTGTGCACCCGGGCTAACCCCATATTGCTCTGAGATCAGAGTTGGTGCCAGCAATGGGAAGAAGCCAGGCAGCAGAGCAGGCACTTGCGAGCCTGCAAGGGTTGGGGGGGGTGCCTTCCTGGGCCCCCACAACTGCAGGGATGTGTGGCCCTGCAGCAAAGGTTTGGGCAGCAGCAGCTGTGCCCAGTGTGGGGGGAGGCAGCGGCAAGGCCCGGAGGCCCAGGTCTGCAGTCAGAATGTGGTGGCTACAGCTTCACCTGGAGGGGCAGGGCTCCCGCCTGCTCCCAGGTCCCGAGAGTACAAGGATACCTGGGGATGCCGTGTCTGCTGCTGTCGCTTGGCAGCCGCAGTGGCACCAGGCAGCTCCTGCCTCAATTCAGAAGGGGTGGGGCACCCGCTTGTCCCTGGCTCCCATTGGCTCCATGGGGCATACAGCTCCAGCTGTGCCTCCCCCGATGCAGCTGGCATGACGGCAGTGGTCACTCCACAGCCCACTGGTGCCATCAGTAGTTCAGAGAAAGAAAAATTCAAGACAAGAGATCAAAAGCTATCAATGGAGGGAAAATAATCAATAAATGGCAAAAATCC
This sequence comes from Ateles fusciceps, assembly GCA_036589455.1. Taxonomy (NCBI): domain Eukaryota; kingdom Metazoa; phylum Chordata; class Mammalia; order Primates; family Atelidae; genus Ateles; species Ateles fusciceps. Next base: position 243,120 of record JAZHEH010003205.1, read on the forward strand.
CACACGTGTTAAACCAGAAAGGACTCATTCCCTAAGCCAGAAATCGACCCCAGGCCACCATCGTGAATAGCAAAGCCCACTGGCACAGCAGCTCATGCCTGTAATCCCAGCACTGTGGAAGGCTGAGGCGGGAGGATCACTTGGGGCCAGGAGTTCGAAACCAGCCCGGGCAACATGTTGAGACCTCGTCTCTATAAAGAACTCTACATATATTTATATTTTATATTAAACATATTTATATTATACACTGTATTAAAATATATTTATATAATATAGAGAGATAACATAATGCATATAACATAAATATATTTTTAGAGAAAAAACGGCAAAGTCTTAGTGATTGAGCTACGGCCTGGGGCAGTTGCCATTGGTTTTCCCAGAGACAGTCTAGGACAGGCTGGGCGCAGTGGCTAATGCCTGTAATCCCAGCACTGTGGGAGGCCGAGGCGGGCGGATCACAGGTCAAGAGATCGAGACCATCCTGGCCAACATGGTGAAAGCCTGTCTCTACTAAAAACACAAAAATTAGCTGGCTGTGGTGGTGCACACCTGCAGCCTCAGGAACTTGGGAGGCTGAGGCAGGGGAATTGCTTGAACCAGGGAGGCAGAGGTTGCAGTGAGCCGAGATTATGCCACTGCACTCCAGCCTGGCACCTGGTGACAGAGTGAGACTCTATCTCAAAAAAAAAAATAGTCTAGGACAGTAATCTTCAAGCTTTCAAAGGATTTTAACTGCTCAAGAGGATTCTTAAGGCTAAACGTGACACTATTATGTGTTCTCTAAGACTGGTTGTCTGACACGAACCCAAAAATTCATGCCTTGTGTATCCCTCCAGGACAGAATGAAATAGAAAGACAGAAAGGACTAGTCACACGAATCCTTTTCCTACTAATAAAAACCTTCCAGAGGAGACAAACAGTGACTTCCACCATTCACCCACCAGGTTTGCACAGCAAAAGAGAGGCCAGAAGCCTGGCTAGTAAGAAATTCTCTCCTTTGCAGGTGTGCTGGGTTTCCAGGTTCCCTTTCTCTGCAGCCCCTGGCTGCAGAACAGGGTGGTTTTTGATGAAATAGCTCCTCACTGTGCCATTGCTGTGGGGGGTCAAGGTGCATTACTAAAGAAAGTCATCTTTTTCTGATTAGTGGAACCCAGGCAAAAGCCCCTCACTTTTGCAACAGGCTATGTGGGGGAAACTGAATTCACATGTCCCATTCCAACCATAGCAAAATACATGCACCAAAACCCACTCTGATCACCCTGGTCAGCATTCAGTATTGACCAGGCAAGGCTCCTATCATCTCTGATTCACTCTAAGTGGGATGGGATGGCCTCTGGCCAAGAGTTGTAATGGGCACTCTCTGGTCAAGACAGAAGAATGGAGAGCCACCCTGAGTTAGGCCTGCTGAGCTTCCTTCTGGGGTCCCCGAACACGGCGGACCAGCAAACGGGGAGAAACCAGACAAACGGGGGAACCACCACTGGCTTCCTCAAGGACCTCCTCTGTGTACACAAACACTCATAACAAAGTAAAGACAAACAGAAGACCCTCAGAGCCAGGATCCTAGACCAGATTTCAAATCCAGAGAGCATTTCTCCAAACAGCACCTCGATTCTGTGCAGCTGGGGGAGAAACCTCCTCAAACCAAGGCTCGTCTTTCTACAATCTAGGGAGAGATGGACAGTTCCCATGACGGGGCCACAGAGCCTCTGAGAGGCCAACGATCAGGAGAAGAAAGGGGCTGCTGGCAGTGGCTGGAATACTCACCCAGACCAGGCGAAAGACGTCTTCCAGTCTTACTTCTCCACTGCAACCAGATCTGTGAACCGTGGGTAACAGCGCCCTGCTCATAGAGATGATGCCAGAGGCAGCCCGCCTGGGACAGGCTCTGGGTCCATCGCCAGTGGGCGCAGCGAAACCACAGTCAGGAACCACAGGGCTGTCTCAGGGGGAGCCCCAAAATCTGTAACCACCCAATGGGTGCTTCTTGCCTGCTGCCCGGACAGAGCTGGTTTATCCAGATGGGAATTTCAGTAGAGAGTTTAATTCATGCAAATCTGGCTAAAGGAGAGACCAGAGTTTTCAGCCTGGGCAACACAGTGAAACCCCGTGTCTACTAAAAATACAAAACTAGCCAGGCATGGTGGTGGCACATGCCTGTAAACCCAGCTACTCACAGGGCTGAGACAGAAGAATTGCCTGAACCTGAGAGGCAGAGGTTGCAGTGAGCCGAGACTGTGCTGCTACACTCCAGCCTGGGCAACAGAGCAAGACTCTGTCTAAACCAACAAACAGAAACCACAGCAATGAGAACAGCAGGCACTGAAGCAGGTTAATCACTGCAGTGCCAGCCAGCTGAGGAGAACAGGGAGGAATGTTTTAGACCTGTGCTGTCAGTCTGTTACCACACTACCGTGAAGAAATACTCGAGAGGGAGTCATTTATAAAGGACAGAGTTTCAATGGACTCACAGTTCCGCATTGCTGGGAAGGCCTCGGGAAACTTATAATCATGGTGGAAGGCAAAAGCGAAGCAGGCACCTCCTCACAGGGCCCCAGGGTGGAGTGAGTGCAGGCAGAGGCAACGCCAGGTGCTTTTAAAACCAGCAGAACTCCCGAGACTCACTACCACGGGAAACCACCCCCCATGACCCAATGACCTCCACCTGGTCCTGCCCTTGACACGTGGAGGTTATGGGGGATTACAATTCAAGCAGAGACTTGGGTCGGGTCACCCACCTTCCCAAGAATTCAGAGCCTAGGCTTTTTAAGGGTACTGTGGCAGGCAGGGGGTCAGCGCACTGAGCAATTGATCAGCTGGAGATGAAGTCACAAGGGCCTCCAAATCAGTCGTCCTGCAGCTGAGCCCGCTTTTGGGTTGGGGTGGGGGGGGGTGGGGCAGCTCTTCCTGGTCTACTGAAACGCTGAATCTGGAAGATATTTCAAAGGCCAGTGGTTTTGCTTCATAAGAGTGATGGGAGAATTATAAACCTTGTGATTCTGGTTACATGGCTCTGGGGAAGCAATTTATACAAAAACAAACTAAGCAGTGGCAGGCCATTGTTTGACTCTGTCTAGTTGCAGCAAAGTTGAAGTCCCTGGTCTTAACCTTGTCTGAAGACTGCAGCCTCCAATCTACAAACAAGGACAGGGGTCGAGTTTGCTTATCTCAAAGTTTAATTATAAAATAAATTTCTGTCACAGTTATCTTGCCTTCCACACTAGGATAAACAAAAACAAAAACAAAAAACAAAAAAACAAAATTAGCCTGTGAGATGAAAGGCCAGATGGAGCAGTCATGTTAATTTTTTTAATTCTTGTACGTCTGTGGAGGCGGTTTTCTAACGACTGGGATCAGGGCAGTTTTCTCCGGACGAAGCGGCTCACCCAGTGAGCATGAGACCCACACACAGCCGTACCCTGGAACCACTCCATGTCCAGACCTTTGTTACACGAAAGACCACCATGTAAGCCATTTATTCCGTAAATATTTACCTACCACCAGTCAGGCATTGTTCCAGGTTAAGGTTCTAATGGGAACAACACAGTCTCTCCTGGGAGCTGGCCCCGTGGAGGAAACAACGTTACACCTGGACCAGGTTCTAACCTTCCACTGGCCCCAGACCCACCTTTCACACCTTCTGACCCTGTTCTCTGCCTGGAGGCTGATCTGGACCGCAGGACTTTCAGCTGAGCTCAGCAGGAGACCGGAGGGCGGAGGACAGGCAGGTCGGGGGTTTGCTCCAGGGCTCCCTGCACTCCGATGGGGGAGCTTCCCCTTCAGAGGCCTCAGCTCAGGTGGGGGTGGCCTCTCCTGTGGCTCCAGCTCTCACCAGGGTCCAGCCCCTTCCCCTTCATTGTTCCAGGACCCCTAACCCAACCCCCTCCTGCTGTTAGACCCTCTTTGACCACCCCCTCCCCGAAGGCACAGTCTCCTGATGTGGAAGGGAGTGCTGCTCAGAAAGCAGCTGAAGAAGGAGAGTTCAGAGCGCAGGGGCTGTCTGCAGGGAGAATGCTCTGGCGAAGGACAGCCCCCGGGCCCCGGTGTTCCAGGAAGATTAGGGAAGTGGCGTGGAGGGGGATAGATGTAACAGGAGGGAGTGGGGACAGCCTGGCACAGGAGCAGATGCCCAATCGCACGTGAGGAGCAGCCAGGCAGGTGCCAGCTGGGCAGCAGGGAGCGCTGAGTGGGCCAAGCCTCCCAGCTGTTTGTGATGGGGACGGAGGGGGACAGAGGGCCAGGCAGGTGCGGGAGCCCTGGGAGCCCCGTGAGGAGGGAGGACGGGGGGAGGAGGATGGCACAGACAGCACAAGGAAGACCGAGGCAGCCGCAGACACCAGGGAAGCTGGGCTCTCGGTGTGTTCTGAAGGTGCAGCCAGCCGGGTTTACTGTCAGCACAGGCGTAGGCCTGGGAAGAAGAGAAGCCCCCCGTGACTCTGGGTGTCTGGCCTGAGCCCCTGGGGGAGTCCTGGCTGGCATCACCCACATGAGGAATGTGGAGAAGCGGGGGCTGGGGTCAGGAGCTCAGCTTTGGGTGTGTGGGATTGGAGGTGCAAGCCAGGCTGCGTCCAGGTAATCTCCCAGGAAACACACAGCCAAGTTGTCGCCTCAGTGAGTGCGGTTTCCTCCCAGCTTACATCTGGGCTGGCTATAGGACTTGCTTGAACCCACTGAACCCACAGTGATGCCAAGCCCGTTACTGACTTGGGCCCAGAGCTGTTAAGAGCCAGCGCCACGTAAGACACGGGCTCAGCCCCCCACCACCATGCAAAGGGAAGGCCAGCCGTGTGAAGCAGCTCATGGGGGATGGCAGGGACCGGCAGAGCCCACAAATGCTCACCCCAAGAATGAGGTGTCAGAGTTTGTGGTTGCCCCGCCCTCCACCCATTTGTGGGAAGTGGAATGATCTCGCTAACACACTGGGTCAAGAGAAATGTCCCCTTGCTGTTTCAGGTAAGCCAGGTAAGCCGGCAGAGGAGACAGATCCCCAGCCCCATCCACGCTGGAGGTGTCAGGGCCAGAACTGGAGACTGCAGCCTCTGCGGCCTTTAGTTCTGATCTGAAGCTGGGGCCTTCAGTGCTCTCAGCCTCTCTTCTTCTGCGCCCATGACCACATTGAAGGGTGACTCAAGAAGGGGCCGCTCTCAGGGTACCACTGAACAGAGCCGGGGGAACTGAGGCTGCTGATACCCCTTGGCTCCAAGGGGCAGGGGAGGCAGGGAGGTGGCATGGAGGTCCCAGGTGGGGGCAGCAGGGAGGCGGCGTGGAGGGCTCAGCAAGTCAGCCTCTCTGAGCCCCAGGCTCTTTCCCTGTAGGGAGATATGGAGCACCAGCTGAGCTCCGCGGGCCACACCCTCCAGGGGCCTGTGTGGACCAGGTATGGTGCACCCCAGGAAGTGGCTTCGGGGGGTATGTGGAGTGATGCATCCCTCTGGCAGCCCGGGCCTGGGTCCTGTGGCCACATCTCCCCCTACCCCAGCAGCCCCTCCCAGAGCCCCAGCCCCAAGACACCCGACACATGGTCTTCAGGGAGTACTTAGGGCCCCTTCCCTACCTCCCCGGTTCTGACCTGAGGCTTCCGGTCTGATGCCAGTTTCCAGCCCCACAGAGACCACCTGCCCCAACTTGGAGCACACAGACAGGTGGGAGAAGTTTCCAGAAGGCAAGCCACTCTGAGGGACCAGGGAGTGAGTGCAGGGTTGTTTCTAAGTCACAGGAGGGCTGCACCTCGGGGTCTGGATGAGGATTTATCTAGGCAGGCACTGCCCGTTCCTTCTCCCGGGTCCCTCCTTCCAGGAGATCCCCATGGGCTGTGCCTTGAGACACCCTCCAGCCCCAAGCACAGGCCTCACTCAGCCGCCAGCCTGTGGGAGAATGGGCTCCAGCCTGTCAACGCAGGCCTCCCTGCCAGCCCATCCACCCACTGACACCACTTTCCGGAATAAAAGGAAGTCGCCGGCACCAGGCAAGGGTGTCTGACAGCAATAGATTTATTAAGTATCCCCAAAAATATAAACGCAAACCAGTAAAAAACAAAACCGTAAAACATCAGGCCAGGAGCTGCAATAAGACAGAGACAGGAGCAGCACGCAGGTGGCCTGGGTGGGGAGGACGAGGCCGTAAATACTGAAGGAGGCCGCACGGGAGCCCGAGGGTGGGGGGTAGTAGGGACGGTGGTGGCAGCAAGATGGCTCTGGGGGTCAGGCACTGCTGGCCTTGGCCCCGGCCGCCACCTGCCCCTCACGCCAGCTGCAAGCAGCTTCACTTGGGGCCCTGGGCCTCCGACTCCTCGTCGTCATCTTCATACATCTCGCCCTCCTCCTCGGCCGTGGCGTCCTGGTACTGCTGGTACTCGGACACCAGGTCGTTCATGTTGCTCTCGGCCTCGGTGAACTCCATCTCGTCCATGCCCTCGCCCGTGTACCAGTGCAGGAAGGCCTTGCGCCGGAACATGGCGGTGAACTGCTCCGAGATGCGCTTGAACAGCTCCTGGATGGCGGTGCTGTTGCCGATGAAGGTGGAGGACATCTTGAGGCCACGGGGCGGGATGTCGCACACGGCCACCTTCACGTTGTTGGGAATCCACTCCACGAAGTAGCTGCTGTTCTTGCTCTGGATGGCCAGCATCTGCTCATCCACCTCCTTCATGGACATACGGCCCCGGAACACAGTGGCCACGGTCAGGTAGCGGCCGTGGCGCGGGGTCGCAGGCGGCCATCATGTTCTTGGCGTCAAACATCTGCTGGGTGAGCTCGGGCACGGTCAGGGCCCGGTACTGCTGGCTGCCCCGGGCCGTGAGCGGCGCGAAGCCGGGCATGAAGAAGTGAAGGCGCGGGAAGGGCACCATGTTCACCGCCAGCTTGCGCAGGTCGGCGTTGAGCTGGCCTGGGAAGCGCAGCGAGGTGGTCACCCCGCTCATGGTGGCCGACACCAGGTGGTTGAGGTCCCCGTAAGTGGGCGTGGCCAGCTTGAGGGTGCGGAAGCAGATGTCGTACAGCGCCTCGTTGTCGATGCAGTAGGTCTCATCCGTGTTCTCCACCAGCTGGTGGATGGACAGCGTGGCGTTGTAAGGCTCCACCACCGTGTCGGACACTTTGGGCGAGGGCACCACGCTGAAGGTGTTCATGATGCGGTCGGGGTACTCCTCGCGCACCTTGCTGATGAGCAGCGTGCCCATGCCGGAGCCCGTGCCCCCGCCCAGCGAGTGGGTCAGCTGGAAGCCCTGCAGGCAGTCGCAGTTTTCACACTCCTTCCGCACGACATCCAGGACCGAATCCACCAGCTCCGCACCCTCCGTGTAGTGGCCCTTGGCCCAGTTGTTGCCGGCCCCACTCTGACCTGTGCAGGGAGAAGAGGGGTAGCAGATGGGGTCAGAGGCTCTGCAGTCCAGACTCCAGCCCCATGCCTGTTCTCTCTTCTGTAAAGTAGGCCCCACTCAGCACCCCTCTCATACCCGCCGTGGCTTCCCTGAGCCAATGGTGCTCAGTGCTCAGGACGAGGGCTCTGGACAAGCACTTGAGAACTCGGGGTCACCCCAGAGCCGTGCTCTGCCTCCTGAGGGGGACCCGGGGTGAATGGACCAGCCTCCTGCTCCAGCCCACCTTCCTTCTGACTGGCAGTGCCAGGAGCCTACACAATAACCCCAGAATCCCTGCAGTGGGGGCTGGATGCAAGTTGGCATCTATCAGTTGGATGTGCTGGGGTGTGGGGGCACAAGTCAGCGAGGCCCTGCTGTTTCTGTGGCGCATCCAGGGCCCTGCCCTGGGGCACAGGCATGAGAACGTCCTGACCTGTTGCTGGCAGCATGGCCCCACGCTCATGGACCCTGGAGGTCCCGTTCTGTCTCAGCAGCTCTCCAGCAATTCTGTCAGCTCAGCTTCTGTCTGCTCTACACCTCATTCCCCTGGAAATGCATGAGTGCTTTCTGTTCTCCCCACGGAACCCTTTCTGTGGGCCTCCAGTGCCCAGCTGTAAAATGGAGAGATCAGCTCTCACCCTTCAAGATCATGTGAGGAGCTGACCTTTCCTTGTTTCTGACAGCTGCCTTGTCCACTGACCTGAGCCTGTGTGTCATGGGGTCTGCCCTCAGAGCTCAGAGCAGGCGAAACTCACCGAAGATGAAGTTGTCGGGCCTGAAAAGATGTCCGAAGGCCCCAGAGCGGACGCTGTCCATGGTCCCAGGCTCCAGGTCCACCAGGATGGCCCGAGGCACATACTTGTGAGCTGAGGGGAGAGAAGCGCTCAGGTGATTACAAAGGGCCAGAGCCTCTCCCTCATCCTTTCTTTTCTTTCTTTCTTTTTTTTTTTTTTTTTTTGAGATGGAGCGTTGCTCTGTAGCCCAGGCTGGAGTGCAATGGCATGGTCTCAGCTCATTCCACCAACCACCTCCCAAGTTCAAGTGATTCTTCTGCCTCAGCCTCCCAAGTAGCTGGGATTATAGGCACAAGCCACCATGCTCAGCTAATTGTTGTATTTTTAGCAGAGACAGGGTTTCACCATGTTGGCCAGTCTGGTCTTGAACTCCTGACCTCGAGATCCGCCCGCCTCGGCCTCTCAAAGTGCTGGGATGAAAGGCGTGAGCCACCACGCCCAGCCTCTCCCTCATCCTTTCTGAATTCTGCACCTGCCTGCCACCATCCTGCTCACATCCTAAGAGCCTTTACTCTGAAGTCAGAGTGTCTTGGACCAAAGGTGAGCTTGAGTTCAGCAAAGGTGAACTTTCCTAAGCCTCACTGTGTGTAAGAACGGAGCGGCACCAGCAGGATCAATTCACACGTCCACCAGGTGCAGGGACTCATGTCTGCACTCCCAACACTTTGGGAGGTCAAGGCAGGTGGATCTCTTGAGTCCAGGAGTTCGAGACCAGCCTGGGCAACATATCGAGACAGTCTCTACTAAATTAAAAAAAAAAAAAACTTTTTTGAGATGGACTCTCACTCTGTCAGCAAGACTGAAGTGCAGTGGTGTGACCTCGGCTCACCACAACCTCTACCTCCCGGGTTCAAGTGATTCTCCTGCCTCAGCTTCCCAAGTAGCTGGGATTACAGGCGCATATCACCACGCCCGGCTAATTTTTGTATTTTTAGTAGAGATGGGGTTTCACTATGTTGGCCAGGATGGTCTCAATCTCTTTACCCCGTGATCTGCCTGCCTCGGACTCCAAAAGTGCTGAGATTACAGGTGTGAGCCATTGCACCTGGCCTAAAAATTTTTTTAAGTCACATGTCCATGTGGGCAGGTGAGTGTGTCACCACTTTGATATGGAAATCACTTTTTTCCAGTTGCTAAAGAGCCCCTGACTAAGCCCTCCAGGTGGCCCCTTCTCCAGGCCCTCGTATGGCCACCAAAGTCTCCTGCCTGCCCCAGCCCTGTCTGTCCCCCTGGATACGCAAAGGCCCTCATGGTCACTAACATGTTGGCTCTCACTTGTATGACTATGATTTGCTGTCTTTATTCTATGTGTCTGGATGCCTGATATCCAATTCTGCCTGCTCCCATCTCAGCTGTGGGAAGTAGAAAAGTTCCTTTTGAAAGTTTCCTTTCTTGTTAAAAATAAGTGTGCTAATAACTCTGTGAAGCCCTAGCCTATGTAGCTGTTAGACATGCCATGCTTACAGGCACGTAGTACATTCTATGTCCTTGTACTTTAACCAAGATATCTGTGCTGGGCGTGCTCACAGGCATGTCCCAGCTCTCCATTGCTTTTACCTGTAAGTTGTTAGCCAATTGCGTTTAGATTGTGAGGCCTGGCTCCAGCCAACGGAGATCAGACACAGCAGCAAAGACGACCCCAAATGCCTAAGGGATAAATGTGTGTGTTTTCCTTTGTTCATTGTACTCTCACTGCAAGATGGCTAGCGAGGTACCCTTCCTGCAGTCCAGGAAGTAACAATTGAGTTCCTGAAAAATCCTTTGTCTCAGTGCTGATTTTTCTTTGCAGCACTGAGCATCTATTTCCAACACTGGCCAACCCATGGGAGGACAGAGACACTGAGACCTAGTCAGTCCAGGCACCCCCCACGTCCTCACCAGGGCTGGGATGAGGAGTATGGAAAGAAAAGTGTTCCTCTTCAAAGTTTCCCTTCTTGTTAAAGAATAAAAAATGCTAGAAATAATAGTTTCTTTTAAAGACTTCCTTCACAGGCTTCTTGGTTTTTTTGTTTTTGTGTTTTTTTTTTTGCTAATAACTGTGAAGCCCTATCCTATGTAGCTGTTAGATATAAAGGAATGGGTACATTCTATATCCTTGTGCTTTAACCAAGGTATTTGTTCTGGACAAGCTCAAGCATGTCCCTGCCTGCAGCCTATGCCCCTTCCTTATTGGGAAATGTTTTTACTTTTCTAAGTCCTTTCACAAGCAACTTCCTGTTTTCCTTTGTTCTCCATTGCCTTTACCTATTTAGCAAAGTTTTAAGTTGTTAGCCAATCAGGTTAACTTAGACTGTGAGGTCCAGCTCCAGCCAATGGAGACGGGACAGAGCAGTAAGGACCCGACGCATAAGGGATAAACATTCCTGCCTTTCCTTTGTTCAGTGCACTGTCGGGGCAGGACGGCTGATGGGTAGCACCCTTTCTGCAGAAAGTAAAATTGCCTTGCTGAGAAAACGTTTTGTTTGAATGCTGATTTTTCCTTTCGGCACCTAGGAGCAAGCATCTGGTTCTAACAGGGAGGCTGGGGCAGGCACTCACAAGATGCCTCATTGTAGTAGACGCTGATCCGCTCCAGCTGCAAGTCCGAGTCACCCACGTAGTTGCCGCTGGGGTCTATGCCATGCTCATCACTGATGACTTCCCAGAACTGCAAAAGAAGTAGGAGGGGAGGGGTCAGCAGGCAGCCCGTAAGCCCCAGCCAGTCCCTTTCCCTTGTGAAGCCTTATAGCCCTCAGCAGAAAATTAGGGCTTTGGACTCAAGGCCTCCACTAGCCCCATTCAGAAGAGAGCCACACACTCTGTCATCTGTCAAAAAATTGCCGTAATAAATATGCACCCCAACTCATGCACACCCAGGCTGACCACAGCCCCAGGATGGCTCGAGGTTCCACAGACCAACACCCAGGCTCCCAGGCCCAGCTCTGCACCTGCTGCCAAGGACCTGGGCCAGCTGATGTGTCAATGAAGAGCATTGGTAATAAACACCTTGAGGGATCGTTTTCATTATCCCTTCTTTTCAGGCAAGGAAATGGAGACACAGAGGGGTAGAGACACCCACAGTAGCTGGCAGAGGAGGGTAGCCGGGTTCAGAGGCCCAGAGCTCAGGATCGTTTCTGGCTGCTATGCCTGCCCCTCCACATCAGAGCAAACCATATCCAGTGATGGTGCTGGGACATCACTGACGTCAGCCGACGGTAGTCCTAGGGACCCGGACAACCATCTCATCAAGGAACCCCAGCTGGGTCTGCAGAGGGGTCCTTGGGGTCCCAAATGGGAAAGGACTTGCCTGGGGTCACCCAGCCTGTCCATGTGGGGCTGGCATTATCCCAGCTCCCAGGGATTGTCCTCTGTCTACCTGCCACCCCACTTCTTCCCCGCTGAATGCAAACCCACAGTGCTTCTCAGACTTTGCTCCCACAACTGCCGCAGAGCAGAGCCTAGACTCAGGGGCTGGACCTGCTGGGTTCACAGATCCTTCTCCCACCCTTCCCAACTGTGTGACCTTGGGTGGGTCACAAGGATTCTGTGACTCGGTGTCCTCATCTGTTCAATGGGCGTGATGATAGCAGGTCTTTGTGAGAAGAAAGTGAATCTGTGTAAGGCATATAAATGGCATATGGCAAACGTCGAATTATTAGTACATAGGCGTGCACACGGAGACACACATCCCTGGGTGAGAGGAAGGCCTTCAGAGAGATGCCACCTCATCATGGGACACACCCTGATGGCCAACCGAGGCTGCGCCCGGGAGCAGCGTCTGCAGGCAGCAGGCCTCCTGGGACACAGGCCATGTGGCTTCCTGGGGCTGTCTGACCTCTCCCAGTGCCTCTTGCACTGACTCCTGAGGGGTGACTTTCAGATGAGCTGATGGGTTTGAAGGCCTCAAGAAACAAGGGCCACTATGTGTGAGTCATGTGCTGGAGAAAAGGTTACTCAAGAAAAAGCAGGTTACAAAACAATTTGGCAGCTGGGCACAGCGGCTCGTGACTGCAATTCCAGCACTCTGGGAGGCTGAGAGGAGCAGATCAAGATGTGTTTTGGAACAGAAAAGGGAGAGACGTTTTAAGATGCTTCTAGTTAAAGGGGCTACTTTAGTGGAAACTGCTCTGTGCAGGAGGCAGGACTGGGTGGAAGCAAGCGTGAGCCTCAGAGTTCACATCAAGACCCCATCTCAAAATAAATACATAAAGGCCAGGTATGGGGGTTCACCCCTGTAATACCAACACTTTGGGAGGCTGAGGTGGGCGGATCACCAGAGGTCAGGAGTTTGGGATAAGGCTGGTCAACATGGTGAAACCCCGTCCCTTCTAAAAATACAAAAATTAGCCAGACGTGGTGGCTCACACATCCCAGCTACTCAGGAGGCTGAGGCAGGAGAATCGCTTGAACCCAGGAGACAGGGAGGTTGCAGTGAGCCAATATTGCACCACTGTACTCCAGCCCGGGGCGACAGAGAGTCTCTGTCTCATAGAATAATAATAAATAAATAGAAAGAAAACCGCTTATAGCCGGGCGCAGTGGCTCACGCCTGTAATCCCAGTACTTTGGGAGGCTAAAGCGGGCAGATCACGAGGACAGGAGTTCAAGACCAGCCTTGCCAACACAGTGAAACTCCGTGTCTACTAAAAATACAAAAATAATCTGGGCATGGTGGTGCACACCTACAGTCCCAGCTACTCAGGAGGCTGAGGCAGGAGAATCGCTTGAACCTTGGAGGCAGAGGCTGTGGTGAGCCGAGATCATGCCACTGCACTACAGCCTGGGCAACAACGTAAGACTCTGTCTCAAAGAAAAAAAAATCTCAAAGAAAAAAAAAAGAGAAAAAGAAAACCACTTGTTTCAGGCACAGTGGCTCACACCTGCAATCCCAGCACTTTGGGAGGTAGAGGCAACGGGGTCATCTGAGGTCAGGAGTTCAAGACCAGCCTGGGCAACAAAGCGAAACCCCATCTCTACTAAAAATAAGAAAGTTCTGGCTGGGCGTGGTGGCTCATGCCTGTAATCCTAGGACTTTGGGAGGCCGATGTGGGTGGATCACCTGAGGTCAGGAGTTCAAGACTAGCCTGGCCATCATGGTGAAACCCCATCTTTAAAAAAAAAAAAAATGATAAAAGATAAAAAAGGAGAAAAAGAAAGAGAAAAAAAAAGAAAATTCCCCAGCACTGTGGGAGGTTGAAGTGGGCAGATCACAAGGTCAGGCATTCAAGACCAGCCTGACCAACATGGTGAAACTCTGTCTCTACTAAACATAAAAAAACTAGCCGGGCATGGTGGCACACACCTGTAATCCCAGCTACCCAGGACGCTGAGGCAGGAGAATCGCTTGAACCCAGGAGGCGGAGGTTGCAGTGGGCCGAGATTGTACCACTTCACTCCATTCTGGGCAACAGAGTGAGAATCAATCTCAAGAAAAAAAAATTAGCCAGGCGTGGTGGTGGGCACCTGTAATCTCAGCTACTTGAGAGGCTGAGAAAGGAGGATCACATGAACTCAGAAGGCGAAGTCTGCAGTGAGCTTACATTACTCCACTGCACTCAAGCCTGGGCAACAGAGGGAGACCCCATCTCAAAAAAAAGAAAGAACACCGGTCACGGGTGCTTCTCTGTGTGTGGCTGTCTGTGCACGGAAGGCTGTGCCTGGGGAGGGGCTGGACTGGGAGAAGCTTCCTCCCACTGCATGCCCTTCGGTACTGCTGGGATTTTGTTATGAGCACACAGTAGCTTTTCAAAGAAAATTTGTTAAGAATAAATGTCTTTAAAACAGTGTAATTACTGTAACATGTACAGGAGCATTCACCTCTGATGACAGTGTCTCAGGATACCTGTTCTTCCTGAGGCTGTTACCAGAGCTCACCTCTCCACAAGGGTCACGGATGGATTTCTTTCTGCCTTTTGTGCATTTTTGTCATTGCTAAGTTTTATTCTTTTTGCATTAAGTTTTTTGTTTGTTTGTTTGTTTTTGAGACGAAGCCCAGGATGAAGTGCAGTGGCACAATCTCTGCTCACCGCAACTTCCTCCTCCCGGGTTCAAGCAATTCTCCTGCCTCAGCCTCCCAAGTAGCTGGGACTACAGGCTCTGCCACCACGCCCGGCTAATTTTTGTATTTTAGTAGAGACAGCGTTTCACCGTATTAGCCAGGATGGTCTCGATCTCCTGACCTTGTGATCTGCCCACCTTGGCCTCCCAAAGGGCTGAGATCACAGGTGTGAGCCACCACGCCTGGCAAGTTTTTAAATTATAAGAATGAAATCAGGCTGGGCGTGGTGGCTCATGCCTGTAATCCCAGCACTTTGGGACGCTGAGGCAGACAGATCACTTGAGGTCAGGGGTTTGAGACCAGCCTGGCCAACATGGCAAAACTCCGTTTCTACTAAAAATACAAAAATTAGCCAGGCATGGTAGCGTGCACCTGTAATCCCAGCTACTTGGGAGTCTGAGACACAAGATCACCTGAACGCAGGAGGTGGAGATTGCAGTGAGCCGGGATCAAGGCACTGCACGCCAACCTGTGTGAGAAGAGCAAGACCCTGTCTCAAAAAAAAAAAAAAAAGAAGAAGAAGGAAGGAAGGAAAGAAAGAACAAAATAAAAGAGAAAAGAAAAGTAAAGAAAGAAAACAAATCAGCTGGCCATGGTGGCTCACACCTATAATCCTAGCACTTTGGGTGGCCAGAGAGGTGGACCACTTGAGTCCAGGAGATTGAGACCAATTGGGGAACATGGTGAAACCCTGTCTCTACCAAAAAAAAAAAAAAAAAAATTAGTTGGGCATGGTGACGCTTGGCTGTAGCCCCAGCTACCCAGGAGGCTGAGATGGGAGGATCATTTCAGCCAGGAAGGTGGAGGTTGCAGTGAGCCGAGATCTCGCTAACGACTCCAGTCCAGGTGACAGAGTGAGACCCTGTCTCAAAAAAAAAAGTTACAGAAGGGTCAAAGACGCATTTGGGGCCTTGTTCAAGCTTCCCACCTACTGCGTGGCTCCCTGACGCTGTTTTTGAGGACCCTCCATTAATTTAGTTGCTGGCAGTCCACTCTAGCCAGGGACCTTGGTTCCCAAAGCGCTGGGACACCCCGAAATTTATGCTTCCAGGGAACCCACAGCCACCAGGCCCTGTAAAGGAGGGTGGAGAGAGTAGCATGTTAATGGGAAGTTCTCTGCAGAGTGAGGCCTGGGGCAGCAGGAGCACAGCTGTGAGCCAGGCACCATGCCTCCTAGGATCGGTTTTCATCTGTGAGATGCATGTGTGAACGGTACCTACATCAAAGCCTTAGCGCAAAGCTTGACATGAATACATTCAGCACATGTTGGCCTCATTTTGTTAAACAGTTTTAGATGCTATTGGCCAGGTGCGGTGGTTCACACCTGTAATCCCAGCACTTTGGGAGGCAGAGACGGGTGGATCACCTGAGGTCAAGAGTTCAAGACCAGCCTGGCCAACATGGTGAACACCCCCCTACTGAAAATACAAAATTTAGCCGGGCATGCTGGCACATGCCTGTAATCCCAGCTACTCGGGAGGCTGAATCAGGAGAACTGTTTGAACCCAGGAGGTGGAGGTTGCAGCGAGCTGAGATCGCGTAACTGCACTCCAGCCTGGGCGACAAGAGCGAAACTCCGTCTAAAAATAAATAGATAAATAAAACAGAAAAAAAAAGGAAATCGTGGCAGGGCCTGTGGTTCCAGCTACCCGGGAGGCCGGGGCGAGAGGACTGCATTGGGTCGAGGTCGCGCCACCAGACTCCAGCCTGGGCGACAGAGCCAGACCCCGCCTCATAACAACAACAACAACAAAAAACCACAAAAAACAGAAACCGAAACCTGAAAACAAAACGCATAACCGGCCTTGGGACGCCGCGAGGTGCTCGGCCCGGGCGCTGTCCTTGGTGCTGACCTCGAGCCGCGCTTGGGATCCTGGGGGAAAGCGGGGCCGGGATTTGGGGTCGGCGGCCGAGGCCAGGCGGGTGCGGCGGCTCTCCGGGCAGCGGCTGCGCGACTGCGGCCTCCGCGACCCTCCGGGACCCCCAAGCGGTTCCCGCCCTGCCCCGGCTCTGCAGGGGCGCTCAGGCGGGGGACAGGACGAGCCGGGGCGCCGTCTCCCATTGGCTGCGAGCGCCAGGCCCCGCCCACTCACCGCCCTGCCCAGCAGCCGCCAGGAGGGGGCGCCGGAGCGCGCACGGAGGACAAAGGCCCCCCTTGCCGCTGCAGGCGGCACCGCCCCAGGGCGGAGCCCGCGCCCCAGGAAAGGAAAGCCCGGGCCCGGACTCGGCCTCTGCGGCAGCCGGGCGTCAGCCAGACGTCGTGGGTCCCGCGGGCCCGGGTGTTTCCGCACAGCCCGGCCCGCCCCTACCCCCGGGGTGACTGCCGGCGGCCGCGTGGCTTCCAGGACCCCAAGTTTCCTGCTCCTTGGGGCGCATCCCTGTGAGATGACGGTGCGGTGCACAGCGCAGGGGTGACAAGCGTGAGTCGTCCGCGCTGCCGCGTGACCACCTGGGACCCAGCTTTGCACCCGGCCTCCAGTCACCCCGGCTTCCCTTCTCACACCCGCCCCGGCCAGGCGCCCCCCAGAGTCCAGGGGCCTCGCTGCGCAGACAGGCACCACCCGCGGACCCCCAAACGGGGAAGCGGCCCCCCCTTGCCCACCCCGGCCGCCCCCACCAGCTGTGGGAGTGGGGGCCGAGAATGGCCAAGGAATTTCCCTACACGGGCCTTGCCGGGGAAATTCACGTTTGACCTCTGGAGACATTCCAGGGTGAGGCGGCGGCTGGACGCAAAGCACTGAGCTGTTTCCCATCGCTTCCACAAGGAGAAGATTTACTTCCACAAGAATCTCCCCCTGAGAAGATTTACTTCCCTGTTTTTGCATTGTTAAAAAGAATCATATGTTATCATTATTGTTATTTTGAGACAAAGTCTCGCTCTGTCGCCTAGGGTGGAGTGCAGTGGTGCGGTCACAGCTCACTGCAACCTCGACCTCCCAGGCTAAAGTGATTCTCCCATCTCAGACTCCCAAGTAGCTGGGACTACAGGCACGGGCCACCACGCCAGGCTGATTCATTTATTTATTATTATTATTTTTAAATAGAAACCGAGTTTCACTATGTTCCCCAGGCTGGTCTACTCCTGTGCTAAAACGATCCTCCCGTTTCAGTCTCCCAAAGTGCTGGGATTACATGAGATTCCTGAGCCACCGTGCCCAGCAGGTATTAATTTTTAAACAAAATAAATTAAGAAAAAACAACTCAAAAGGAATAAAAAGTAGTCGGCAAACTAAGGGCTCCAGTGCTGAGAAGTGGAGCTCGAGGCAAGCCAAGGACCGCAGCCAGGGGGCAGAGCTGCCTCTGCCGCCGTGGAGCCTCAGGGGATGTCTGCCTGTGGACCTGACTTCTAGGTCCCAGCTCTTGCCTGACAAGGGCCTTGTGGGATCACGGCTCTGCGTGCATCCCAGCCATAGGAGGAGGAACCTCAGGTGGGCCTCAGGGCTGCCTGCCCCTCCCTCCCCCCCAGCGACCCCTGACCCTCCCAGGAGCAGATGTTCATGTCAGGCTCTGCCCCAGTGACCACATTAATGAGACCTCGGCCCCTCCCATCAGGGCAGGGCAGCTGTCAGAGGGTGCTCCGGGAGTTCTGGTTTGATTTGAGGCCACTGTCCCCCAGGCCTCCCCCTCCCCCAGGCTCTCCTTGGCAGGCACAGCTGTCTCCTTGGGTGATTACAGTCTCCCCACTACTGGGCCTCCCACCCTCGGAGGCGCCTCCACCCAGAGCCAAAGTTGCAATTTACATGTCAGCCACGTGGCTGGCCCTGTGGTAATTAGCTTTTTGTTCCTGCCTGGTTTCCATGGCAACAGCCTCGCGAGGAAGCCTTTCTCTGGCCCTTTCCTCTCCAAGACTCGTCTCCTCCAGCCCCTCCTTCTCGGAATCAGCGCTGCACCAGCCCTGAGCTGTGTCCCTAGCCTTGGTCCTGACAAAGCTGGCCTCCCCTACCCCGGTTTCCCAGGACTGTTCCGAGCGCAGATCCTTTGGCAAGCAGGCCCCGCCCGCCCCGCCCGAGCCCCAGGGTGGCTCCTGCCAGGGAGGCGGACCAAGGGGCAGCCCGGCTCTCTGGCACCTGCTGTGTGACCTTGGGCCAGGGGCAGCCTCCCAGGACCAGAGGACATGACATACCCTAAATGATTTAGGCGGGGGTCCCTGCACAACGACACCAACGCCCCTTCCTGCCTGACCCGGACATCTGCGAGGTGGGCTAACAATGGAGGGAGGGGCGCGCCACGGTGCAGCCTCCACACCCCATAGCCCGGCTTTGTTCCCACGTCCAATCCCCAGACTGGTAGACCCTGGGTGGGCGCGGTCAAGCCCCGCGGGGGTTGCCCAGGAGCGGCTGCGCCGACGGAGAGCCCGGTCCTCGACCAAGGTCGTCTCGGGTACAGGCCCAACCCCTCCAACAAAGGGACAGGGTGGGGCCAGGACGCCGAGGGGTGTTGGAGCAGGCTGGAGACATTAGGACGGCTCAGGCCTCTCGGGGGACGTTCGGCTCCTCGAGTGGGGGGTTCGAGCCGAGGGAATCATGGCTGTGGGGAGAGCCCCACCCACCCAAACCTGCCCATCCCATTCATCTCACTCAGGGCTATGTTGCGGGCCCAAAGAGAGGGCCACGCCCAGACAGGGCCCCCAGCTGACCTGCCGAGGCCCGGTGGAGGGAGCGCAGGTGTGGAGGGGGCTGAGGCTTCTTGACTGACTTGAGCTGCGCCCCCGACAGCCCGAGGTCACCTGGGCAGGGGCGGAGAGTTGAGGGCGAGAGTCCCAGGGCGGGGGCCCGGCGTCCCGGCCGCCCGGCTCGACGCTGGGGGCATCCCTTTGTTGCAGGTTCGCAGGGGCGGGGCGGCTGCAGCTGCGGACCGCGGGGCACGGCGCCTCCCTCCTCCCGCCCTGGGGCCCGGGACAGGCCGGGGCGCGCAGCCTCACCTTGGCCCCGATCTGGTTGCCGCACTGGCCGGCCTGGATGTGCACGATCTCCCTCATGCTGGGCGCGTCTGGCGGGCGACTGCGGACTGGCGCGGGCGGGCCGGGCTGGCTGCTGAGGGTCGGGGACCGCGGCAGCGTGCTCTTATAGCTGCGGCCCCGCCCGCCGCATCGACTGATGTCATCGCGGGCGGCCAATCGGGAGGTGCCGCCGCAGAAAGCCGTCCCGCCCGCAGGCCCCGCACCGCGCGTCCCCGCCTCATCCTCCGCCCCTCGCGTCCCCGCCGCATCCTCCGCCCCGCGCGTCCCCGCCCGCATCCTCCGCCCCGCGCGTCCCCGCCCGCCGCGCGCAATGCGGCGCCCCCTCCCGCAGCCAAGGATCCCGCAGCGCTGGGCCGGGCGCGGTCTGGGTCCCCGCGCACTGGAAAGGAGGGGCTGGCTCACAGAGGAGCCGGCTGTGGGGGCGTCGGGATCCAGGGAGGACAATGGAAACCCCCCTCGGCCCTGGGAACCCCGCCCCCAGCTACCCGCTCGGTCCCGCCCTGGCGACAGCCCCACCCAGCGGTTTGTAAGGACGGTCTTTTTTCCTCATGCCCGTTTAGGGACCAACCCGTATCTTCCCAGCTCCCTGTCTTTTGGCAGGCAAGGTGCTCTAAGCTTTGCCCGCCCGTTTGGGTGGGGGAGGTGGGTAAGGCTGAGGCAGGCCCTGAACCCACTGAGAAGAAACAAAGCGTCCGATCAGGCCTGGGAAGAGCCCGAGGCGGGAGGGCTCGGGCACAGAGGGGTGGCGGCGGCTGCCAGCGAGCTCGGTGGGTCGCGGGCTTTCGCAGTGGGGGGGCCACCTGGCCCCCTCCCTCAGGGGACTGCCAAGAGAGTTCAAAGGAGCTTTGTGGCCCGGGCGCGCGCAGCACCTGGACGTGCCTCTGCCTTGCGCATCGGTGACAGGAATTGTCACAAGGACGCACAAGCCAGGGAAGAACCCGGCCAGGATGGGGGAGGGTGGGCCGCAGCTTCATCTGACTCACTCCCTGAGGTCGGAGACTGTGCAAGGTGCCTCGGGGGAACAAGAGGAGCTGAGTCTGCTGGTCAGAGAAGGGAGGGAGAGAAGGCCTGCAGGGCTGGCAGCACCGACCTCCTCCTGAGCCACGTATTACAGCGACGCCACCTTATAACGATCCTTCTGACATTTCAATGAAAAAAATCCTTCAGAAAGAGTCTGACAGTGCGCAGTGTACAGGCGACCCCGCCTCCCGCAAGTCAGCGTTCGTTTCACAAAATGAGCAGCTGCAATCACGATGCCTGTGTCGGGTCTGTGTGCACAGGGCTGTGTGGGGCTGGCGTGTCACTGGGCCTGTCTCTCTCTTTCTCTCAAGAGAAGCTTCCCAGTTCAGAAAGTCAAGAAACGGATCCTTTGTTCTCAAGAGATGCCCCTCCCCACAAATGCTTATGTGGCTGTGGTTGGGGTCTAGCTGCCTGGGGGTCCTCCCTGTCCCTGTTTAAGGGGGTGCTGGGTGAGCATCTCGGGCGCCTCCCTGTCTCATTGAGGGAAGAAGCTTTGCAGCCTCAGGCCAGCCAGCTCCTGCTCTGTCCTCAGAGGGCTCTGGTGCCAGGCTTAAGGCTGACTCACTGTCCGGTCTCCCAGAAGAGGCAGGCCCTGCCAGGAAGCAGCTCCCAGTCCTCAGGCTGGCAGTCAGGGCTGGAGCTGATGCAGGGGTGGGGCCGGCCAGGGGGCTGCTTACTGGGCCTGCCTGGAAGCTGGCTGATGGCACCCCTTCAGCCTCCATTGAGCCTGTCCCTGGATGGAGGCTGAGTGCTCAGCATCTGCAGAGGGAATGGAGATCATCATCTCAGCGACACGCCCAGGTTTCAGTAGAGGGATGACCCAGGGGCTCCACTGCTCCCCAGCACCAGGCACCAGCGTTATCCACAGGGACTCGCTTCCAGGGACCTGTCCACTGGCTGGACCCCTGCCTCATCCCCATCGTCAGAGGCCTAACATCAAGCACAGACCCCACCTGCCCACTCCCAGAAGGGCAGTCCTGGGCAGAGAACAGACCCAGCCTCCAGCCCCCGGCCCCCCTGCACTGGAGCCCCTTTCGGGCATCTCAGAGTGCACGGGGATGGTCCCATTCACAGCTGATCATGGCTGGAGGGACTCAGGGCCAGGGCAGGGAAAAGGAATGTGTCCCAGCTGAGGTCACATGTGGTCACATGAAGGACTGGGCACCTGTATCTACTCCAGCTGGGACAGTGTCAGAGTGGAGGGGACTGGGGACCTGCTGCACCTGCTCCTCCTTCCTCCGGAGTGGGGTTTGCAAGCACGGAGAGAAAGCCAAGGAGCAGAGTCAGCACAAGCCTGGCTGGGGCCTCCACAACCCCAGGCACTCGGAGCCTCTTGGTCTGTGGCTTCCTCGCCTGGCGAGGCGGGCCATGCTTTCTGGGACTCGTTTCTTCCCTGTCTTGACTCTCGTCTCTGCCCACCTTCCCCTCCCCTTCCTCTCCACCGGCAAACTTCAAGCACTTTCTGGAAGGGGCTAAGGTGGGTGATGCTGAGTCACATTTATTACCAGACTCCCGGCCCTGTGCTCCCAGGCACTGGTCACTGATTCAGGCATTTGCCAGAGCTGTCTGCCTGGGCAACTGGCACAGAAAAGCAGGCTGAGGACCCAGTCCCAGTCACCACGATGAGCCTTAGAACCGGCCCTCGGAAGGGATCAGCCCCACGCCACTTGTGAGGCGCCTGCAAACCTGGTCCCTTGGCCTGAGACAGGGATTTCACTTCCTGCTGCAAGAGCTGCTGCATGGCTGTGGCTACGCTGGTCACAAAGCCCCTTCTCCTGGGGCTGTTGTGGGAACAGCACTCCCTCTCAGAGGCTCTTGGCACACATTTCCACACAGAGACTTCACGTCCCAGCTGACAAAGGCACAGGTCCTGAGAGTTGGCAGCAAAGATGGGGTGGGGTGGGTGCTGCCCAGTCATCGGAGCAGGTGGAGTGCCCCAAGAGTGGGTAGAGAATGTCTCTTCAGGAGCCCGGAGCCTGACAACTTCCCATGGCCTCCTCCATTCCCCATGACTGCTGGTGAGGAGTCCTGCCTGGAGTTTCGCATGGACTCCTCTCCCTGGTCCCAGAAGGGTGTGCGCTTCAACACTTTGGGAGATCATTTAGTCCATCCTCTTTGACAAATGGGGACCAGGGAGGTAAGGGACCGCCCAGGGTCACACAAAAGCCAGGCCACACACTATCACCGCCTCCCTCTGTCCAGCACCCGGGCCACCACCCTGCAGGCTGCCTGTGCCGTGCTCACCAGGAGCACAGCAGCAACTCCTTGAGCGTCCTTCGGAGCTCCTGGCTGCGGAAAGCGTAGATGAGGGGGTCGATGATGGTGCTGCAGATGATGAGGGTGAGAAAAACCTTGAAGTTCTTGAAGATACAGCTGCAGGTCAGGTGCTGGGGGCAGAGGACGACCAGCGTGAGATGCAGGAAGAAGGGGCCCCAGCAGAGGAAGAAGATACCCAGCAGGATGGTGAGGGTGGCAGCACCTCTGAGGCCAAAGCCCTGGTGGGCTGGCGGCTGTCTCTGGTGGAGCCGGGTGATGCCCTGGGCGTGCTGACAGGCCCGGGCCAGCATGTGGACGTACAGCACGGCCATGAGTACCAGCATGGCCAGGAAGAAGACCACGAGGCACAGCAGGACGGCCGCGTGGTCGCAATAGGCGATGAAGAGTGTGCTGGAGAGGACACTGGCCACCCAGATGGCCGCGATGGCTCTCCGCGCCCGCGCCAGGGTCATGATGCTGTGGTAGCGCAGTGCGTAGAAGATAGAGACATGGCGGTCCACGGCGATGGCGCCCAGGAAGCAGAGGCTGCACAGCATGGAGCTGCAGGTGAGCACGTCAATGGTGTTCTGCAGCTGCTGCACCACCGAGGCCCGGGTCGCCAGTGCGCCAGCCTCCAGCAGGAGGATGACGGCCGTCTCCAGCATGTTGCTGCTGCTCACCAGCAGGTCCGACAGGGCCAGGCAGCAGATGAAGCAGTACATGGGCGAGTGCAGGTTTCGGTTCTTGGCGATGGCGGCCACCACCAGCACATTCTCCACCAAGCTCACCAGCCCCAGGCTGAGGAAGAGCCCGTCGGGGATGGACACCTCCAGGCATGGGGCTCCTGTGTGGTTAGCAGCCAGCCCCAGGTTGGGGGTGGCTGTGGGGGTGGAGTTGAGGGACCCCAGTAGTCTCCTCTGAGCTCCCTGCATAGGCATAGTGCCGTCCAGGAAGCAGGAAGGGGTCGTTGGAGGCTCCCAGGTCCCCACAGTTCTCCCCCTGCAGGTGTCCTGCTCAGCTCATGGTGCTACTGGGGGGCCTTGGGTGTCCCCCATGCCTCATTCCATCTGGGCACCCCCGGATCTGCCCTCACACTCACCCTCTCCCGCCTGGACCAGCCAGCTTGGGCATGGCCCAGCCAGTCCAGACACTTCCTAGCATGAACCCTCTGACCTCAGGGCATCTCACAACCAATGCAAACAAACCTGGTCCTCAGCTCCCTCCTTGCCTCTTCCCTGGAGGCCACTCAGGTCCCCAGGACATTTCCACACTTCTGGCTCCTCCTGGCCTCTGAGACCTCTGCCTGCCTCCTGCTTCCCTGGGCCAGGGTTGGACTGAGGTCCTGGGAAGAATGGAGCTTTTCTCTGCATCTTTAAAGTCATCCTCCGAGCCCCTCCCATGAGGGCGGCCACATGATGGGCATGTGCCCGGGATGCGTGAGCGCCCGCCCCTGCCTGGCCTGCCATCAGGTGGCGCACGGTGCCCAGGGAGTCCCACACAGAGCCCATCTCCTTCACATTAAAAAACACCGCCATCTGTCCAGGTCACCAGGGCCCCCGCCTGGCCTCCCCCTCTAGGAGTCCAGGGTTTCCCCGGGCCCTGCCCCCTCCAGAGGCTCCTCCGCCTCAGATAGTCGCTGGCCATGGATGGCGGCCCCAGCCCCTAACCCCGCTCCCCCACGTCAGCAGCTCAGTGAGGACAGGGGCCTCCTCTGCTCTCAGCCAAAGCATACATGGAGCAGCAACTCAGCCGTCAGCATTCATGGCAGATTTGGGGGCTGTACCAGAGAGAACTTTCCAATAAAGTTCTGGAAACTGAGTGGACCCTGGCAGAGATGCACATCACAGGGGTGTGAGGGGCTTCCAGGCAGGGCAGAGGGTGAAAGGACCCAATGCCAGAGGTCCCCGGAGGGGGGTGATGCTTCTATCACATAGAGCCTGAGGCCGCTCTGGCCCCTGCCCCTGTGGGCCCAGCCTCGCCCAGCCAGAGGAGCAGCCCCCTTGATGGCAGCCCTGGGGCTGGGGGTGTCGCTTTCTGGGTGAAGGGACCGGCTGGGGGGGCACCCTGGTGAGGTCTTCCGGACCCTCCAGTCACCTCATGGCTCATCCTCACTGGGGCACCTGGGACACTGCTCCTGCCCTCCCCCAGCGGTGCCCCCATTTCCACTGCGGAAGGCACCACAGGCCCAGCACCAGGAGCCACATCAAAGGCAGACCTCTCGCCTCCAGGCAGTGGCTGCACGTGGTGCTCTGCCATCCGTTCACAGCAGTCGGGTGTGGCCCCCAGGCCCAGCAGGGACAGTCGGGAGGGGCCGCCACGCCCACTGCGGGCATCTTTCTGCGTTCACTCCAGGGTGCTCCCAGCACTTCCCTGCTAATCACTGCGTCTGAGCTGACGAAAAACCTCCTTCTGAAGGTGGAAGCTGGAGGGGGAACTGAATTATTCATCCCACTTACAGAAAAGGAGGCAACGGGACAGGCGCTGAATCAGGGTTTCAATGTTTGTACCTGCGACATCTAAGATCCAGGCCGTCACTCGCCCGACTGCCAGTCTCTGACCGTGGAATGCCCACATCACTTACAAGCCACCTCCGTGTGTGAGCACATTACTATTAATACTTACTGATGCAGTATAAATTTACTTGTTACATCTGCATTTTGTAATTTATAAACATTTCTGCTTTAAATTTTTTTGAGACTCAGTTTCATTCTGTCGCCAAAGCTGGAGTGCAGTGGCTTGATCTCTGCTCACTGCAACCTCCACCTCCCAGGTTCAAGTGATTTTCATGCCTCAGTCTCCCAAGTAGCTGGGATTGCAGGTGCCCACGACCACCCCTGGTTAACTGTTGTATTTTTAGTAGAGATGGGGTTTCGCTGTTGGTCAGGCTGGTCTTGAACTCCTAATCTCAAGTGATCCGCCTGCCTCGGCCTCCCAAAGTGCTGAGATTACAGGTGTGAGCCACCATGCCTGGCCTTTTAAATTTTTTTTTTTTTTTTGAGATGAGTTTTTCTCTGTCACCCAGGCTGGAGGGCAGTTGCACGATCTTGGCTCACTGCAGATTCCACCTTCCCGGTTCAAGCAATTCTTCTGCCTTAGCCTCCCAAGTAGCTGGGACTACAGGCGCACACCGCCATGCTCAGCAAATTTTTGTATTTTTTTTAGTAGAGACGGGGTTTCACCATGTTGGCCAGGATGGTCTTGATCTCCTGATCTCATGATCCACCCGCCTCGGCCTCCCAAACTGCTGGGATTACAGGTGTGAGCCACTGCACCAGGCCTAAAATTGTTTAATTGAAGTACAACATACGTAAAAGTTCACCCATGACAAATATGCACGCTGAGGGATGCCCCCGCCCAAGCCAGATACATAAGCAGCACCGGGCAGACAGACACTGCGCTCCCACCCGGCTCGCTCATTCTGGCTAAGACTTGCCCATGCGGCCTCAGACTGCAGTGTCCACTGTGTGAACACACCACGTGGCATCAGGGTGACCTCAGACTCCCTATCAACGACAGTGCTGCTGGTAGATTCTTGTACCACCTGATGGACACAGGTGCATGCACCTGCTGGATGGCATGCAGGAGGGGCATGGGTGGGGCTCCAGCTTTGGGAGACTTGGTCAAACCATCTTCAGACTGGCAGACCTGTGTCTGGTAGCACACATGGCTCATTTGGAGACTGTGCCCTGCCCACACCTCCACAGACCTGCGGTGTGGCCGCACCCACACAGCCTCACCTCAGTCCAGCCTTTTGCCTCCCATGACCTTTGCCACCTCATGCTGTACTTCCAGCTGAGCACAGGAGAGAGAAGGGTCCCAGATGTGAGGAGGAGGCTGAGCCTGGCTGGGGAAGGCAGACGGCCCCATGGTGTGAGGGGCCATGTCCCTGCAGTTGTCCCTGGACATCCACAGCACCTCACAGACCCAAACCTCACTCCCCCTCTGGCCATGAGCCAGTGAGCAGCCCTATCCCAGCCCACTGCATCCTCACATTTCAGGGATGTTCACGTTCCCATCTCCATAATGAGGCCTTTGAGATAGATGGCAGTTAACCCCAGCCTCCGCCCCAGTCACCCAGCCTGGGACTTCAAAGGGCATGAGAATCGGGCAGCCTGTTTCCTGCCAGGACACAGCTGGAGGGCATCGGAAGTGGGTGACCCTGCCACAGGACTCCCACTGTGGTTCTCACTGGATGTGCCTGTCGGGTCATCGTGGGAAGGAGATGAGGTACAGATGAGCTGGAAAAAATCAACGTTCTCATTCATTATGGTCATGGGGGAGATAAATTAGCCTCAGGATCATCTGTGATTAGATGGAATCATAATCCTACAGCTAATCCTATCTGTTTGGATCTCCTAGTGCCCCTGGAGACGTTGTGTTGAGCAGCAGGAAGACACGTGGGGCCGGCGTGCCTGTTCACCAGGGTCGAGGTGGACAGCACCTTCCCACAGGCAGAGGCACGGTCCCACGGAGCACTTTCCACAAGGACGTTTCTGGACTAGGGCCCCATGAGGACAATGAAGACAGATGCCTTGCTGGGTTTGTTCAGTGTCTGGCACCCAAGGTCTGCAACACCCACACATACACACATACGCACACACACTTGCACCCACACACATACGCGTGCGCACACACGTGCACGCACACATGCATGCATGCCCTCACTGTGCACCCAAGGGCTGCAGGGAAGCCAGCTCTGTAGCCCAGGGTGGCCTGTCCAGCTGCAGCCACGCACAGGGAGGTGGGAGTCATCGCCGGACTAACAGTCCCGAGCTCTTGGGCCACCCTGAGTCTGCCTCTGGGTCCCAATGTGGTGGGCTCCACTGCAGCTCCCAAGGACAGCCAGGCCCACAGCACGCCTCAGCCCTTGGCTCCAGGGCCGTCAGTTTCCTTTGAACCTGGGGGGTGGGGGTGTGGGAGGTGCCTGCGTTGAAGACTCTGGGGGGGGCCTGGCTCAGTGGAAAAGGGCCCAGCTGGGGAGCAACGCTTCGATGGGCACTGGGGAAGCCACGTGTGCCTCAGACTCTCGCTGGGCTCAGCAGGGCCAGGGAGGAAGGAGGATCCACCATCCCCCCACAAGCATGGCAGAGGCCAAGCCTTGAGACAGTCTTCAGATCTCATGGTCATTAGAAACAGGCTCAGAGGCAGCTCACGACATAACCCCAGCAGCAGTGCCGAGGCATCAGTGAGCCAGTCGCCTCTCAGGACAGCAGGCCTGGTCTCAACCTCTGCTGCGTTCACTGTCCCTGGAACACCGGCTCTTCGTGGACTCACCAAGCACAGGACGGCTGCTGGAGCTCCAAACACCACATCCCCGTGTGGGTGGACTCAAGGCATCTGGAACGGAAGAGGCAGGAACCCAGCTCTCCTTGCTTGCCTGTCATTTTCAGAGAATAAGCCCCTGAAGACTCTAGCAGTCCCCCCCCATCTCAAAGGCTGAAGCTCATCACAGGCACCTGGCTGTTGAGGGCGGGGAACCAAGACAGACTGGGATGATCCCAGCCACCTTCCCTGCAGCTGAGTGCAAATCCCCAGCAAAGCCAGTTATGCTGGCATGGAAAAAGGGTGGGTGAGACGCCGGGAGGGCACCGCTCTGCACCAGCCTGTGCTCCCCAGAGCCTCCCGCTGACCACAGACATAACTCCCTCACTGCAGAGAGGAAGGGGGCCGCAGCACCTGGGGGAGAGGAGCGCAGCAGGCTCAGGATGTCACAGCTGGGACCCCGGTGCACCCTCAGGCCGCCTCTTATCACGGACAGGGGGCCCTCACCGTCCTGGGGAGGGTCCTGCACCCTAGGCTCCCACCTGGGAAATGCTGAGCAGTCAGCCGACACCAGGAAAAAGATGCGCTCACAGGCCTCAGTGGGCCCTTGATAGACGATGATACAGTGATGGGGCTTTCTGGAAGGCGGGTCCATGGACCAGGACCCAGCTGGGGCTGGAACATGTCTCCTGCCTCACTGGCAGCCCTAGAGCCTTGGGCAGCCCCCTCCTCCCAGCCTCTTGTGCTTGCTGCCTCCTGAGGGTAAAAGATCAGGGTGCTGTGGGGTGCAGGGGACAGGAACCCTGGTGCAGCCATAACACCTTCATGTTCTCGATCTTTCCAGAAGTATGCCGGCTTCTGAAGCCGTGTGGCTACAGCCTCTGTCCTCCTGTAGCTGCAACACTGTGGGATGCACAGGTTCCGGACACCACTGCTCAAGGGTGCCCAGAGCTGCTCCAGCTACACCCCCTCCCCAGGCTGGGGTCTCGGTCAGAGTGGCCCATTCACTCCCAGACCGAATGTCCCTGATCTCTGCCACACTACCCTTCAGAGCTGCCCATGGACTTCTTTCCAAAACATGCTCCTGGCGCTTCTCCTTCAATTCCAGGCACTGCCCTCAAGTTTTCTAATAACATTATTTTGGCCGGGCGTGGTTGCTCACGCGTGTAATCCCAGCACTTTGGGAGGCTGAGGTGGGTGGATCACCAGGTCAAGAGATCGAGACCATCCTGACCAACAAGGTGAAACCCCATCCCTACTAAATACAAAACTTGGGCTGGGCACGGTGGCTCATGCATGTAATCCCAGCACTTTGGGAGGCTGAGGTGGGTGGATCACCTGAGTTCAGGAGTTTGAGATTAGCCTGGCCAACATGGTGAAACCCTATCTCTTAATAAAAATACAAAAATTAGCCGGGTGTGGTGGCAGACACCTGCAATCCCAGCTACTCGGGAGGCTGAGACACGAGAATCACTTGAACCCAGAAGGCGGAGGTTGCAGTGAGCTGAGATCACGCCACTGCACTCTAGCCTGGGTGACAGAGTGAGACTATCTCAAAAAAAAAAAAAAAAAAAAAAAATACAAAAATTAGCTGGGCATGGTGAGCGTCGTGGCATGCGCCTGTAATCCCAGCTACTCGGGAGGCAGAGGCAGAATTGCTTGAACCCGGGAACTGGAGGATGCCGTGAGCCGAGATGGCGCCACTGCACTACAACCTGGTGACAAGACTCTGTCTCAAAAAAAAAAAAAATGTGTCAGACTCAACAGATGGTGGCATCCAGCCAGAGGACCGCAGCACATCAGCCCCCATCGGCTTGGAGGAACAAGACTGAAGGCGGGCCGCAGCGTCGGAGACTCTGCTCCAGCCCCACCCTGAAACCCTCTACCAACGAGGAACGCAGTTCTGTCCATGAACCCCAGAGCAGGCTGATGGAGGACCAGCCCCAGGGCCCTGGCATTCAGCAGGGACTTGCCCTGAAGACCCTGTGGGTCCCCTTCTCCAACGTGTCCCAGATTCTGGGAGCACAGGAAGCACGTGGCCTGGGCCCCGCCTCACCCACAGGCCACTGGGAAGAGACTGGCCTGGGTGATTGGAATCTGAGAGCACTGGACACACTCAGTGCCTGGGAAAGAAGAGCGTGTGGACAGCAGAGCATGACCCATTTACATTTATAGGAGACACAGCGGACCAGGCCAGCAATACAGTCAGCATCTCTACTTCAGGGAGCTGGCCAATTCCGACCAGCACAGAAATCAGGAACGTAAGTGTACAGCTTCCAGGCGCTCTGCGGGCGCTCAGTCCCACTCCCCCTCCCCCTCCGCGTCGTCCTCGTGGGGCGCCTCTACGTCGTTGAGATGGAAGTTGGCCATCATGTCGCGCACAGCCAGCATCAGCCTGTTGAGGCCCTGGTTGCGGTTCAGACCCCCAGCCACTCCTTCCTCGGGTCTCTCCCCCCTGCAGCAAC
Source organism: Ateles fusciceps (assembly GCA_036589455.1). NCBI lineage: Eukaryota > Metazoa > Chordata > Mammalia > Primates > Atelidae > Ateles > Ateles fusciceps. The sequence continues at coordinate 273,271 of JAZHEH010003205.1, forward strand.
GGGACACGCTAAGCAGGGGGCGTCCATGCTGGGACTTGGAGCCCAGGGCCCCGGCAGGTAGGTACCGTGGAGCCCCAGGTGGCCCTTGCCCCAGCGTCGGACCCTGAAGCCTCACCAGGTCCCTGTGAGGAGAGGAAGCTCTCAAAACCAAGAGTAGCGTCTAGGCCAAGCCAGGCCCAGAGACTGGGGTCAAGATCAAGCTGGGCTGCCTCACGGGCCCTGCATCAGGCCTGGCTGCTCCCATCTGAGCAGGCCCCAGCTTCCCCAGCAGAATGAGCATCCGCTGGTGCAATGCAGCCTTAGCCCTTCCCTGCCCCCTGCGCCGGCCTGCACAAGCCTGGCTCAAGAGGGCTCCAGATATTTACACTGGAACTGACGTGCCCGCACCCACCGGGCAGGCAGCATCTGGGACTAGCCCAACCTACCTCCAGAGTATAATTTGGCAACAGGGACCGAAGAAGAGCGCAATTGTGTTTCCGTGGCTGACGGGACTTAGTCTGAAAGAAAAAGTAAAGAAAAGTCAGAAATGAAACGGAACTGATACTTGTGGGACCCAATCCAACTCCTGGGGCCGCCTTCCTGCAGGGACATGGAGGGGCCCCACCCAGGGGCAGAGCAGCACAGCTGAGGACAGGCCCTGGATTCCCACAAAGCAGAGATCAGGGCCCTGGGTGGGCAGTGAGGCTTCCTCATCAGCTTGGGGTGAGGCTGCGGACAGCAGCAACAGGACAAGGAAGACCAACTCAGCCAAGGCAGACACGGGGTCCACAGAAAGGCTCTTATGGCCACCTCTGCCATCACACAGGTGCCTTGTTTTGAAAAGCTGTAGTTTCAATGCCTCCTTCAGCAGCGAGGATTTGAGAGCACAGACTCCTTACAGGAAGGCGGAAGCTTGCAGATCCTGTGTTAAGTGGACACCCTCCTGGGGTGATGGACTTCACAGGATGCCGAGCAGCCCAGGCCTAAGCAGCTCTGGGAAGGGCGAGAGACTGTGGTCCACGGGGGGGACAGGATGAACCTGTGAGGCAGCCACGTACTGCAATTCCTCAGCGCTACCACCCGCTCCTGCAGGAACCATTCACCACAACCACTGCGTGGGTGACAGGCCCTCGGTAAGGTGAGTGCTCTCAAGGCCAGAGGAAAGGGAAAAAGCCTTTCAATGACCCAGATGCTGAAAGCCACCCCAGACATATACCAGCAGCCTGGGAGTCGGCTTGGACCTGCTCCCCAGCCCTCTCACCCTGCAGCCCTGCGCTCCTGGCCCGGCCACAGGGCTGTACGCTCTGCTCCTGGCACAGGGCCTTGGCACATGGCAACTCTGCTGTGGAACATGAATACCCCTCTCCCTGCTGAGCCTTGGGAAGCCACGTTCTTCTGTGTCTCAGCACAGCAACCCCTCCTTCCTTACTACAGTTTTTGTTGTTTTTTTTTAGATGGAGTCATGCCGTCACCCAGGCTGAAGTACAGTGGTGCAATCTTGGCTCACTACAACCTCTGCCTCCCAGGTTTCAAGTGATTCTCCTGCCTCAGCCTTCCAAGCAGCTGGGACTACAGATGCATGCCACTATGCCCGGCTAAGTTTTGTATTTTTAATAGAGACAGGGTTTCGCCATGTTGGCCAGGATGGTGCAGTTTTGATTTTACATTTATTTCTAGATCCTAAAATTCATGTTTTCCCCACATCACTGCACACCTGCTTCTGCTGTGTTACTCACACCTGCTACAGAGCCTGACACAGGTGCTTGTACATTCGAAGGAGATGAGAAAGAACGTGGCTGCAAAGGTAAAGCTGTGACCCCCAGATTACACTGTCCCTCTCCCCTCCTTTCCTGTTAAGGGAGAGGCCCGCCTGACCATGTGCCCCAACTCTTAGCACCTATCGCAAGCTGGCAGCCAGTCCCTGTGAGCCCCGAAGCACTGACCTTAGCTGCACAAGCCAAGGAGTGAATGGGGAGGTGGGAGGTACCTCTCGGGCCTGACGTAGGAGTAGATGGTGTCCGCAGGAGGCAGAGGGTCAAACCCCATCACAGACTGCGTGGTCACGTCCTTCAGAAAGGGACACAAAACGAAGATGCTACGTATGCTGCCAGGGGGCCCCTGCCTCTCCCGGCAGAGTCCTTCAGTCGGCTCCAGCAAGGACTAGACGCATCTGCTGAGAGACAGCCACAGAGTCTGACAGAAACGGCTGTGCTTTCTGTACCAACAAACTTTGGGTGAGGGTGGGACCGCCCTTGTGCCACCAGGACACTCACGGGAGTGGAGGTGCACCTGCACAGCGTCTGCCCTTCTCACGGGGGTGTGTGGTGGGGAAAGGAATGGGGTCACGTGCTGTTCAAGCCTGCCAAGATCTTCACCATGGGTCAGAAGCTCTCACTTCAGCAACTGTAGGCTATGGGGACCCTGGGGCTGCCCGAGGGTCACACAGCTCCTGGTGCACTCCCTGCCCCGCCCCTCAGCCCCTCTAGTGATGAGAGTCAGAAACTCACAGCCCCAGATGAGGCCAGCCATGCCAGTCACCAGGGTCTGCAGAGCAGCCAAAATTAAACCAGGAGGCGCTAAGCTGTCCTCAGCGATGGTCCCTGGGCCTGCGACCCTCTGACCTGCTGGTTTTCTCACTCATTCTATCTTATCCCTTAACAACAGTATAAAGTCTTTAGGTTTTGAGACAAAAACAGAACCTCCAGCACAGGAGGTCAGAGCAGGACTTATACCCCATGACTACAGAGAAGCCCCCACAGCGGCACCTGCAGTCCCAACCGCAGATGGAGCAGTTCTCCAAGGTGACTACTCAGCTCGTGCTCAGCCCCAAAGGATTTCTCTCTCAAAACCAAGCATCTGAACCCCGGCTGCCAGGAAAGGAGGAGCCCTTGCCGTGGCAGAGCTGGGTCGTGAGGGTGCTCGCATCACGCACGCCTGCGTGTGGACTGCCAGGAGACACAGGGGGCAGTGCATGTGACTGGCTTACACAAAGCTCCCATTTCAGCCTCTCTCCTTACCGGGGGCAGGGCAGCAATGGCTTCCTTGATCTCAGAGAGGATCACATGGCGGTGGATATTCCTGGGTGCGCGCTGGTACAGCACCTTCCGCCTGAGGCCGAGGAGAAACGAGGCATAGCAGATGAAATGGGAACGGCCACAGCACCGGACCCTGCCCCGCCCCTGCCCAGCACTCGCCACCTCTCTGCATTTCTAGTGGCACCAAAAACTGCACATTTCACTTCTCAAGCAGAGGCAGCACAGTTGGTCCCTGGCCTGCGGTGAAGGAGGCTCTTAGGGGCCAATCCCAGCTGCGCGGCCTGACTCAGCCTCTCCAATCAAAAACAAGACTGATCGCAGCCACGGCCAGTGGCTTCTTGTGGAAATTCACTGAGTTTGTCTACATGAAGTGACACCTGGGCACGTCACCACTGTCACTGCTACAGGCACAGGCACTGGTCCCTGCTTGAAGTCACTCTGGGAGGGCAGCACAGGGAACAAAATGCTTTCCTGTCCATGAGAAATGTCTGGTCCAGCCTGGGCGCAGTGGCTCACACCTGTAATCCCAGCACTTTGGGAGGCCAAGGCAGGCAGATCACCTGAGGTCAAGAGATCGAGACCATCTTGGCCAACATGGTGACACCTCGTCTCTACTAAAAATACAAAATGTAGCCAGTCATGGTGAAATGCGCCTGTAGTCCCAGCTACTCAGGAGGCTGCGGCAGGAGAATCACTTGAACCCGGGAGGCGGAGGTTGCAGTGAGCCGAGAATGCACCACCGCACTCCAGCCTGGCAACAGACTGAGACTCTGTCTCAAACAACAAAGCAAGAGAGAAATGTCTGGTGCAGTGGGGAACAGACACAAGGATGGGGCCACGGCTGCCAACGGCTGGGCACCAGCACCCCCGGCACAGCCTCACGTCCGAGGCAGACAGACTTGACCGTGGAGGTGCAAATGGTCGCCACTCCCACGTGGTCCACACCAAGCCTGGCCATGCCAGTGGGCAGAACCACGGTGCTGACACACAGAACTAGCACAGGGCCAAGGGCGCAGGCACGGCAGACAAGAACAGGCAAGGGCTGCCTGCCAAATGCAGAGCACCAGGGTCCAAGCCTCTGACATGCTCACATGCAGGACAGAAGACTCGCTCTCAGCTCTGCCAGATTTATTTACCCCCAAGACGCTGGTGTGAGAGACTCATCAGCACCCCAGCTAATGTGGAGACACCACACGACCAGAAGGTACCGCTCCAGCCCTAAGCACCCGGGAACGCCAGCTCGTGATCTGTGCTGATGACCACAGCTGTCTCCCAGGAAGCCTCTGGGACAGGACAGGCCTATGCTCCCTGTTAGGCTCCACATGGGCCCCATGGCTGGCCACACTTCAGGGGAGGCCAAGCTGTTCACAGCCCTCCTCGCCTCCCGATCCAAGGCCCCTGTGTCTGGGACAAGGGCCCCTGAGGAGGGGGCGTGGCAGGGCTGCTGCCCTGTGCAAGCCCGTAGCTCACCTGTTCTCACAGGCTTCCACCGCAGGGTCTCCGGCGTCCACTGCCTGCAGCACCCTGTGGACGTTCTCCTCCAGCCAGCTCATGGTGGCAGGCTCTTTCCAGAGAAAGTGTGACCTCCCGAGATACAGGCTCACCAGCTGGCTCAGGGGCAGGCGGCTGGCTGGAGGAGAGCAAGGTCTGTGAGCAGAATACTCTTCAGGCCAGCAGAGCCCCAGGGGTGGGCAGAGGGGAGGTGCAGGGAGGGCCCTGTGGGCTGCTGGACCTGAGAGCGTGGGGCTGGGGCACACAGATATGTGCCGTGGCCTCTTACGCACTGTGTGTGTTCTTAAGGAAGCACAACTGACTCCACTGAAATGTGAAAATATAACCAGGGCAAGTCCATCTGTGGGCACACAGGGCGAGCCCTGGACGCCACACTCACCCCCCGAGGGCTGGGGAGGACCTGGAGGCCACACTGACCCCCGAGGGCTGGGGAGGACCTGGAGGCCACACTGGCCCCCGAGGGCTGGGGAGGACCTGGAGGTCACACTGGTTCCCGAGGGCTCGGGGAGGATCTGGAGGCCACACTGCCTCCCGAGGGCTCGGGGGAGGACCTGGAGGCCACACTAACACCCGAGGGCTGGGGAGGACCTGGAGGCCACACTGACACCCGAGGGCTGGGGAGGACCTGGAGGCCACACTGGCCCCCGAGGGCTGGGGGAGGACCTGGAGGCCACACTGCCTCCCGAGGGCTGGGGGAGGACCTGGAGGCCACACTGGCCCCCGAGGGCTCGGGGAGGACCTGGAGGCCACACTGGCCCCGAGGGCTGGGGAGGACCTGGAGGCCACACTGGCTCCCGAGGGCTCGGGGGAGGACCTGGAGGCCACACTGGCTCCCGAGGGCTCGGGGAGGACGTGGGAGGCCACACTGACCCCCGAGGGCTGGGGAGGACCTGGAGGCCACACTGGTTCCCGAGGGCTGGGGGAGGACCTGGAGGCCACACTGACCCCCGAGGTCTGGGGAGGACCTGGAGGCCACACTGGCCCCCGAGGGCTCAGGGAGGACCTGGAGGCCACACTGCCTCCCGAGGGCTCGGGGGAGGACCTGGAGGCCACACTGGCTCCCGAGGGCTCGGGGAGGACGTGGAGGCCACACTGGCCCCCAACTGCTGGGGAAGGACCTGGAAGTCACACTCACCCCAGAAAGCTGGGGGAGGACGTGGAGGCCACACCAGCCCCCGGGGAGGACGTGGAGGCCACACTTGCTCCCAAGGGCTCAGGGAGGATGTGGAGGCCACACCGGCCCCCAGGGGAGGACGTGGAGGCCACACCGGCCCCCGGGGAGAGACGTGGAGGTCACACTGGCCCCCGAGGGCTCAGGGAGGATGTGGAGGCCACACAGGCCCCCGAGGGCTCAGGGAGGACGTGGAGGTCACACTGGCCCCCGAGGGCTCAGGGAGGACGTGGAGGCCACACTGGCCCCGGGGGAGGACTCTGCGACACGCACTTTCTCCTGTGCTTGCCCCCTCTTCATTGTTTTTTTGAGACTGAGTCTCACTCTGTCACCCAGGCTGGAGTGCAGGAGCACAAACAGCTCATTGCAGCTTCGACCTCCTAGGCACAACCAACCTTCCACCTCGGCCTCCCAAAACACTGGGATTACAGGTTTGCGCCACCGCGCCCAGTACCCTCTTATGAGCCTGGGTTTGAAGCTGGAGGCCACTCCCCTGCCCCACCTGGGTCTCTCCACACATCAGTGAGGGCTCCAGAGCCCTCCCAGTTCGGATGAAGTCCCCAAGGTACCTATCAGCCCCCTCCTGCTGCTGGGAGCAGGTCCCTCAGGGCCTCTCAGAATGAGTGAAAATGGCTCCCAGGCTCCGAACCCACAGACACCCCACAGATGGGCACCCCTCAGACAGGTACTCCACAGATGGACACCCCACAGACAGATGGATATCCCACAGATGGACACCACACAGACACCCCACAGATGATTATCCCACAGACAGGCACCGGACAGACACATACCCCACAGATAACCCACACACGGGCACCCCATACACAATCACCCCAAGACGGGCACCCCACAGATGGGCACACCACAGACACCCTATAGACAATTACCCCACAGACAGGCACCCCATAGATGATCACCCCAAAGACACCCCACATGCGGATATCCCATAGATGGACACCCCACAGATGGAAACCACATAGATGGAAACCTCACAATCACCCCACAGGCAGACACCCCCACAGGCAGCACACCCCACAGATGGGTACCCCACAGACGATCACCACACAGACACCCCATAGACACCGCACAGATGGACAACCCACAGATGGGCACCCCACAGACACCTCACAGACGGGCAACCCACAGATGATCACCCCACAGATGGGCATCCCAGACACCCCGTAGAGACACCCCACAGACGGGCACCCCACAGACAGGCATCCCACAGGCAGACATCCCACAGATGGGTACCCCACAGATACCCCATAGAGATACCCCACAGATGGGCAACCCACAGACATATGCCCCACAGTCATCCCACAGACGATCACCCCACAGTCAGGCACTCCACAGACAATCACCCCACAGACGAGCACCCCACAGACGGACACCCCACTGACAGATACCCCACAAACAGGCATTCCACAGGCGGATACCCCACAGATGATCACCCCACAGAAAGACACCTCACAGATACCCCACAATCACCCCACGGATGGGCACCCCAGAGACAAGTACCCCACAGATGGGTATCCCACAATCACCCCACAGGTGGGCACCCCACGGACAGACACCCCACAGATGAGCACCACCACTCTTTACCTTATCTCGGCATTGGGTCCAAAGAAGCGGTGAGTGGACACGGTGGCATCGGGCCGCACGCTGCAGTACTCGAGCAGGGGTAGGAGGACTGCCGGAGAAGCAGAGGCTCTGTGGGACACCTCGGCCCACAGCCCAGCCACTCCCAGCCCCCAAGGTGGTAAAGGACACGGTAAGGTCTTTGTCACAGACATAGCTGAGTGCTTTCAGATGGAGGAGCCTGCAGGGCCAGCGGCTTGCTTCTGGCTGGCACTCTTGAGTTGCTGCTACTGGGGTGTCCAGGGTCTGAGGCGGGGGTCTCCTCACACCAGCCCCCAGGAGCCTCCCAGCACCCCCATCTGCATCTGAGGAAGACTTACCCACCACCCCCCCGCACATGTGGGGTTGGATGTTCTAATCACAAAGTCCAGACCCTATGGCAGGCTGGTGGGAGCAGGGGCCACCTGTGCCCAGTGAAGGGCTAGCACCGCAGGGCCGGGTTGAGGTCTGAGGCCGCCATGGAGGGGCACCGGGCCCCCAGGGCAAAGCCTGTCCCACCCATGCCTGCAGTGATCTCCAGTGCTCTGGGATAAGTGGCAGTGGCTTCTTGGGAGCCTGCCTGCCTTCGAAGCAGGTGCTGACGCTACAGTTTGTAAAACAGCAGCACAGCTGTGCCACACAGCGCACGGCCTCCCATCCCTGTTCCTGGAGACCGCTGCACTGGTAGAGCACAGCACACGGCCTCCACCCCGTTCCCAGACACTGCTACACTGGGGAACGCGGCACAGGGCCGCAGAGGAGGACAAAGGTGCTTCTTAGGCACAGGAGACGAAGCTTTCGGGGTCAGCGAGCAGACTGAGGGCTTGCCAGGCCCCTCTGGTAGGCACATTTCTCTGCTTGTGCTGGAAGCTGCCCAAACCCATCCATGGGCTTCCCTAGGGCCCACACAAAGCCCTAGAAATCCACAGAACCACTGGAGCACTGCTGCTTCCAGGACGTGCTAACACAAGGTGAGTGGTCATGTCATATGTCCTATCAGCTGCATGCAAATAACCCTCAGCCCCCACAGCCCCTCAGAGGAGCCCCATCTTAAAAAGAGATGTCACACATGCTGTCTGGGTGCCCGCCCCATGTGTGTGGATGGAGACCACCCAGACGCAGTCGGGGCTTAGGGGCTGTGCAGGCTGAGTCTGTCTGAGCAGGACAGGCCTCCACTGCACATCCCAGCATGGTGCTCAGCACAGCCCTCTCCGCCGCGCCTCGGCACCTCCGACACCTTCCTTTGCTTTGTTCTCCTCCCCCAGCACTGACACAATCCATGCCCGGCACCTCCCAGCCAGTCCCGTCTCTGCACCCTACAACACAGCCCCACAGGGCAGGATGTCTACCACCTCCTCGTGCCTGGCATGGCACGCAGCAGGTTCCCAGATGGACCGAATCGTCTTTCAAGTTTGGCAGGGCAGGTTTGCAGGCCCTACCAAAGAATGTACGTTTCTGAAGGTGTAGGGGAGGTCAGGGACCTGGCCTCCACCACCAGGAACACCAGCCCCACCACCATGGCTGACAGGACACACCCCATCCCAGCAAGATGCGGCACCCACCTCCAGGGAACATGGTGAGCGCCTGCTCTATCAAGAGCGAGGCCTTCTCCCTGGCAGAGCTCTGCTCGTGCTCAGGGAGGTCTGTCTGCTGGCTCAGCAGGAAATACGCCAGTGGAACAGAGAAGGCAAAATTTGGGAGCTGTGACAGGTTCCGATGAGCCTACAAGAGACACAGAAACAGAGTGGAGCCTCAAGTCATAAAGACAAAGGACGTGAGTTGGCAGATGCTCTGATGCCACCATGAGCCCTGTCAGGAGTAGGTAGATTCTGCCGGCAATGCGAGGGCCTCTTCTCAACTTAGCATAAAGATAACTTACACACCCACCTGGGGGGAATTTCCACACGCAGAAGAGAGAGGACACAGAGGGCCTGAGGAGTCACGGAGTGTGAGTGAGGGGGCTACACGGAGGGAGGGCCCCACCTGCCACAGGGGCTCCTCTTTGAAGCTGAGCAGTCAGTGCTCTCAATGTGGAAAATGCACAGAGCACGAACCAGCAAAGACGATGGCAGCCTACCACCGCGTGAATACTGCTGCGTTTCCAGACGTCACGTACCTCAGACACGCGACTCGCTGCCTTTTTTTCTATCAAAATGGGATCACAGACTCACAGTTTTTGACCTTAAACACCATCATCCACATTCTCCTGTTGCCCCATTTTGGGGGATTCCCTGAGGTTTCCCTGCACCTACATTTTTGTGAGATCCACGGATTTCTATAAACCACATTCCCGCAGGTGAGATTTCCTGGCCGATTATGCCAAAGCTAAACAATTCAAAGTAATTTACCCACTTTCATTAGGCACGACCATGTGCTACGAAAAAATTCAACACAGAAACAGAGAAGGTAAGAGCTGCCATCACCTGCTCCCCAGGCCTGGGCCCTGCTGGAGGTCAGCATGACAAAAAAATTCACCACAGAAACAAGGTCAAGAGCTGTCATCACCTGCTCCCCAGCCCTGGGCCCTGCTGGAGGTCTGCATGACAAAGTCTCATGTGTCCTTCCAGGTAAGTGGCACCCAGAGGAACATAATGGGAGCCCAGGGGTCAGTTTAAATTTTCTAGGAGCTGCGTTAAAGAGAAAACAGGTGAAATTAACTTTAATACATTATACCTAAACCAATACAACTACATTATCACTCCAACATGTGTCTGTTACTGGTGGCAGAGTTCGGGTCTCTCTTGCTGTACAGTCACTCCCCTGGGACAGGGTGTGCTGGGGGCAACCCCTCCCCTCTGCCTCTCGGCTGCCTCTTCCTGCCCCACCCACAAGGAGCTCAGGTGCTGCCACTTTCTCACTACTAGCGCTACGATCCTGGCAGGCAGGTGTACGCACATTTGAGGATCTGACATAAGGCTGCTGTACCGTCCTTAGGAAAACCAGATTCTGCTCCACAGAGGCTCGAGGGAGACAAAAAAGGCAGGAGGATGTGGTTCTATTCTCGAACAATTACCATTTCATCTCCAAACCATCCTTGAGCACACAGACACCAAACCAGGAAAACAGAAGGAGAGACAGATGTCTGTCCCCCCCCAGGGACCCACCACACCCCCACCTACCTCCCACTCCTGGAAGAGGCGGATCAGGTACTCGTAGTTCCGGGCCCGCAAGGCCAGGTGGTCAATGAGCAGCAGCATGCAGAGGGGGTCCTCATCCGGCTCGAGACTTCCGGAGAGAGTGCAGGGAGCACAGAGAAGGAGAACAGGGTGTCATCAGTCCAGGAGTAGGCCAGAGGCAGAGCAGGGAGCAGAACGAAGGAGAACGGGGCGCCGTCAGGCAGGGAATGGGCCTGAGCCAAGGCGGGGAGCACGGGCAGGCGTAGGAGCAGCCACTCACCTCAGGATGAGCTTGCAGTACTCCAGTGCGGTGCGTGGGCAGCCTCGCTTCTCCAGGAAGCTCATCTGCTTGTAGAGGGCCAGGTAGAAGCTCCTAGACCCGCAACAGTTCCACATGAATTAGAGCGACACAAAGCAGAAAGCCCTGTGGACAGTGCTGTGGCCAGTGCCCATGCCGCGCTGCCCTCTGCACAGTGCCGAGGGTGCCGTTCTGCTCTCTGGGTTCTGCTGTCGTTTCCTACGTGCCCAGCACACAGAGATCCGTGCCTGGAGAGGAGGTGAGCACTCTCCTTGTCCTTTACAGAGTTACACACAAATGTGCATACTGAAAATCAAACCTCCTTGAAATCTTTATCTTGTTTTTTGTTGACTATTTATAATCGAAGGGGAGAGAGTTAAAAATCTCCTGTTACGATTATGGCAAATTAGATCTTAATTTACCCTCCAATCTCAACAGTGGCTCACAGCGCTTAGGCTAGACACATGGAGCCTGTGACTTCTGCATCCAGGTCCTGGTGTGCTGCTACTTCTGTCAACAACCCACTGTCTCTTTTATGCCTGGAAATAATAGTATTTTATAATCTACTTCAGAGTACTAATAATTTCATTGCAAGAGACAAAACTAACATAAAGAAAACCAGGCCGGGTGCGGTGGCTCACACCTGTAATCCCAGCACTTTGGGAGGCTGAGGTAGGCGGATCACGAGGTCAAGAGATGGAGACCATCCTGGCCAAGATAGTGAAACCCCATCTCCACTAAAAATACAAAAATGAGCCAGGCACAGGTGGTGGGTGCCTGTAATCCTAGCTACTTGGGAGGTTGAAGCAGGAGAACTGCTTGAACCCAGGAGGCGGAGGATGGAGTGAGCCGAGATCACGTCACTGCACTCCAGCCTGGTGACAGAGCAAGACTCCGTCTCAAAAAAAAAAAAGAAAAGAAAAAAGAAAACCAGTGGAGTGGAGAAAATTCAGATCCAGCACACAATGTGGACAATCTGTGCAGCAGGGGTGGATGGACCTTGGCTTGCCAGGAGGGCCGAGAGGGTAGGAGTGGATCGCACATGGAGACACCCAGGGTGGCCAGAGAAACCAGGCGCTGCACACAGGAGAGCTCAGGACAGTGGACAGGCTGGTCCACACACAGGACACAAAAGACAGTGGACACAGGCTGGTCTACACACAGGACACACAGAACAGTGGACACAGGCTGGTCCACACACAGGACACACAGGACAGTGGACACAGGCTGGTCCACACACAGGACACACAGGACAGTGGACACAGGCTGGTCCACACACAGGACACACAGGACAGTGGACACAGGCTGGTCCACACAGGACACACAGGATAGTGGACAGGCTGATCCACACACAGGACACACAGGACAGTGGACACAGGCTGGTCCACACACAGGACACACAGGACAGCGGACAGGCTGGTCCATACACAGGACACACAGGACAGTGGACACAGGCTGGTCCACACACAGGACACACAGGACAGTGGACACAGGCTGGTCCACACACAGGACACACAGGACAGTGGACACAGGCTGGTCCACACAGGACACACAGGATAGTGGACAGGTTGATCCACACACAGGACACACAGGACAGTGGACACAGGCTGGTCCACACACAGGACACACAGGACAGTGGACACAGGCTGGTCCACACACAGGACACACAGGACAGTGGACACAGGCTGGTCCACACACAGGACACACAGGACAGTGGACACAGGCTGGTCCACACACAGGACACACAGGACAGTGGACACAGGCTGGTCCACACAGGACACACAGGACAGTGGACAGGCTGATCCACACACAGGACACACAGGACAGTGGACACAGGCTGGTCCACACACAGGACACACAGGACAGTGGACACAGGCTGGTCCACACACAGGACACACAGGACAGTGGACACAGGCTGGTCCACACAGGACACACAGGACAGTGGACAGGCTGATCCACACACAGGACACACAGGACAGTGGACACAGGCTGGTCCACACACAGGACACACAGGACAGTGGACAGAGGTTAGTCCACACACAGAACAGTGGACACAGGCTGGTCTACACACAGGACAGCCAGGACAGTGCACAGAGGCTGGTCCTCGCCACAAGAGACCACAGGACAGGCTGTGGGGGCGCCTGGTGGGAGCTGGTCCAGGTCTGACCAGTGAGGGCTGATGCCAGATGGATGGCTTTAGGGGCACAAGTATCTGGGAGAAGAGAGTGCCACATGTGTGGCCGCTCAGGGCAGTGGAGCGAGCCTCAGGCTGACTCTGAGCTGCTCACTGACTGAAGGTTAAACCTGTAAAGCCTTCCAAAGCTTCTGAACTTGCCAGGGACGGGTTCCTCAGCCAAACATACAAGGCGATGCAATTGCAGAGCCCATCATGGGGATGTGGTTTGTCAGGCTCACCTTTTTTTTTTTTTTTTTTTTAAGACAAGGTCTCACTCCGGTGCCCAGGCTGGAGTACAGTGGCGCAACCTCAGCTCACTGCAGCCTTGACCTCCTGGGCTTGCTTGAGCGATACTCTTGCCTCAGCCTCTCGAACAGCTGGGACCACAGGCATGTGTCACCAGGCCTAGATAGTTTTTAAATGTTCAGTAGAGACTGCATCTTGCCATGGTGCTCTGACTGGTTTTCAAGGAATCCTCTCATCTTGGCCTCCCAAAGTGCTGGGATTATAGGCATGAATCACTGTGCCCAGCCAGGCTTACTTCTAACACAAACAAATTTTTCTTTTTCTTTATTTATTTTTGAAGAGATGGAGGGCTCACTATGGTGCCCAGGTTGGACTTGGAACTCCTGGGCTCAGCAGACCTCCCACTCTGACCTCCAGAGTAGCATCAGGCATGTCCACAAAGGTAAACCTGGACTGAGCCAATCCAATCCCTCTATCCTTGAGCCCAGAGAGAGGAAGGCGGGTCACCCTGGGTCTGTGGGCTCTGGTCCAACCTGGTAGGCAGTCACGCACTGCCTGCAGCACTGCCCCTGAGCTCACTTGCAGGAGAAGGGAGGGGAGAGCTGCGAGCCCCCCAGGCCGGCTGCACTCACCTGTTCTCAGGTCTGCGGTAATCCAGCCGGCAAGCCCCGCTGGTGAGACTGAACAAGGGGTGGAACGCACACTCCATACTGTACAGTGCTCTCTCCTGCAGGCACAGAAACACCAGGGGAGGCTGTTACTGCCACGCACAGCAACCACGGCCCCTCCTCTGATGATGCACAATGACGAGAGGTCTGGACGGAAGATCACGAAACTAGAATCCTGGACACTTAAGAGGGCAGACATGACCCTGGGCATCCCAGATGCCACTCTGAGTTTATTTCAACCACAGAAGTTGTGAGCTTGAGATGGAAACACCTTAAACACCACAAGGCACAACTGCTGCCACGTCCTGGCGGAACCAGGCGGCCACGCGTGCAGCACAAACGTCACGTGCTGGCGGAACCAGGCATCCACGCGTGCAGCACAAACGTGTCACGTGCTGGCGGAACCAGGCGTCCACGTGTGCAGCACAAACGCGTCCACGTAAGACCAGCACGTGCAAGCTCACATCAGCACTATTATTTACAATAGTCAAAAAGGGGAAACAGCCCAGACAGCAATGAACTAATGATAGATACACAAAACGTGGTCTATCCACACAGTGGATTATTATTCAGCTATAAAAACGAATGAGGTTCTCGATCCACGTTACAATGAGGATGAACCTTGGCAACGTTATGGTAAATAAAAGCCAGAGACAAAAGACCACATAGTATAAGATTCTGTTTATGTGGTATGTGCAGAACAGGCAAATCCACAGGGCAGAAGGAGAACAGCAGTGCAAGGGGCTGGGAGGAGGAGAGCTAACGGGCCGGGAGCTTCTTTTGTGGGTAATGAAATGATCTGAAATTGATCATGGTGTCGGTTGTACAACGCTGGCATATACTAAATACCAGCAAACTGTAACTTTAAATGGGGGCATTTTGTGTTCTGTAGTTAGTATCTCATGGATATCCTGGCAAACCCCCTGCACCCTCTGACATCTCAAACCACCGCATCTGTCTCGATGGCTTGAAGTGCTCCCACAGCTGACGGGAACGGGGTGGGGACTCTGTCTTACCTACGAGGTCTCGAGCCATCTCCTGATCCTCTTGAAAGCGGCAGGCATCGCTGAGCTGCAGGAGCGAGTCCACGTGATATGGGCTCGTCTGGAGCAGAACCTACCAGAAGGGAGGACAGGCCTGGAGGAAAGCCACACGCAGCCCTCTTGGGGACAGACACCCAGCAAGGCACCAGCTCCCAGGCACGCCTTTCTTTCAGGCATTTAAAACCAGGGGAGGGCAGGCACAGTGGCTCTTGCCGGTAATCCCAGTACTTCGGGAGGCTGAGGCGGGAGGATCACTTGAGGTCAGGAGTTCAAGATCAACCTGCCAGACACGGTGGCTCTCGCCTGTAATCCCAGCACTTTGGGAGGCTGAAGCGAGAGGTTCACTTGAGGTCGGGAGTTCAAGACCAGCCTGGCCAATATGGCAAAACCTGGTCTCTACTAAAAATACAAAAATTAGCTGGGTAGGGTGGCGCATGCCTGTAATCCCAGTTACTCGGGGGGCTGAGGCAGGAGAATCACTTGAACCCAGACTGTGACTGCGCCAATGCACTCTAGCTTAGGTGAGAATATGAGATTCCGACTCAAAGAAAAAAAAAAAACTGGGGGAAATTAATTCCAGGGGTGACAGTCACAACATCCCCCCAACTCACAATATGCTAGTTATTATTGCTAAGCTGAACCAAGCATCTAACTTAGAGCAGGAACTCAGAACCTCACACGCCCAGGCCAGGGGCTACCTAACTCCCCACTATGCCCCAAGAATGAGGAATGGAAGTCAGCAGCCTTCTTTTCCCACAGGGAAGACGACAGTGAGCTCTCAAAAGCACCTTGCCCCCAACCACAGTCCTGAGGCGGCATGGACAGGGATGAGGGTGTCCAGAGAGCGTGGAGGACGACCTCCTTCTGGTTCTGAGGACAGGGTTGGTTAGGATCTCGGGACCCTGGGGCACCAAGCCTGGGGGTTTGTGAGGAGAGGACGCCGTCACTGACAGGTGGACGGGCTGTCCGGGGGCAGGGAATCTGAGCTGCTCCCTGTGATGAGCCAGCAGGAGGCAACGGCAGCAGCAAGAAGCCCCAAAGTCCCAGGCCTGCGTCACATGACAACAGTCTCGAAGAACGGTCAGTGACAGCAGCGCTCCAGGCTCTCCTCGGAATGTGGACAGATTTCACTTTGCCTAGAGCCTCTGAACACGTCTCCCTCTGGTCACGGGGCCTGACGGCCCTGCAGAGACAGGCACCCTTCCTGTTGGGGAAGGGCACGAGGCCGCACACCTCCCGCAGTTACCAGGGAAGGACACGGCCCAGTGCAGCGGTGGCTACACGGCCCTGCTCCTGTCGGGCTGCAAGGATCACGCACCACGATGTTGTTGGGCTCCATGGACTCCACGGCCACCAGGAACTTGTGCTGCGCCTGCTGGTACTCCTCACTGTGCTCAAACGCAAACAAGGACAGGCCTTTTTTCGATTCCAGCAGCCGCATGGACAGACCTGAGAGGGGAGAGTGCTCAGGGGAGGGCGTGCCAGAAGAAACCGTGGCGCCTTTGCAGGGCACAGCAGCTCCAAGCACAGCCCCCCGACTCTGCTCAGGGAGGGCATGCCGGGAGCAGAAACCGTGGGCGCCTTTGCAGGGCGCAGCAGCTCCAAGCACAGCCCCCCACTCTGCTCAGGGAGGGTGTGCCGGGAGCAGGGACCGTGGGCACCTCTGCAGGGTTCAACAGCCCGCCACCCTTTTGGTGTTCTTGACAAGGCCTCTGCGGTATCAATAAACTTGACCTGAGTGTGTACTTACGTATGTCACCCAGGTCCGGGCACCTTCCCAGAACACCCACCATCTGGTCTATACCAGCAGACGGTATCCTGTCTGCTTTAGTTTCCTATCAAGACGTGTTCCCCCAAGAACTCAGACATAGCTCAAGCCTCACTAGCCTGGAGGGAATGTCAGGGACGAGGACACATACAGTCCACAGGTCACCAGATCCGACCAGGCCAAACCCTGCCCCCAGACCAAGTCTCATTGGGGTGAATGTCCAGGGTGGCTGTGAAAGGCAGGGGTGGAGTGCTGTGGTACAGATGGCCACAGCGCTTTAGAACCCATGGCCACTCTCTCTCTCTGCTCCTCATGTCTGACTTTGCTGTACAAGGCCCAGTTTCTTCTGATAAACCTGAAAAGCTCAGCCTCCCAGGAACTCCATGGTATAGGTGCCCTGTAGTGACACCTTCTTGATGGCTCTGCCCAAGGCCTGAGTCCTGCAAGAACTCGTGGAGCCCCTGTCTGCAGTGCTCAGGGGTTCCTGCTAGAAAGTGAAGGGGCCTGGGGACACAAGATGCCACAAGCAGTGGGGTTCACCCTCTGACAGCACAGCCCTCACTCCCAGACACATCCTTACAGAATGTGTGCAGGCAACCTCTAGCACCTCCACAGACACAGGCACAGGAGAGGCAGGGCATGGGAGCCATGGCCGCACAGACAGCAGCAGCCATGGGCACAACACAGTCACCATGGGCACACGACAGCTCCCTTCCCACAGGGCCATCCCTGCCCTGGCCCCTGAGGGGCCCCACAGTGCAGCCACTGCAGAGTGGAGGCCGGCGTGGAAGGCCTCCTGACGCTTCCCCCACACCACGCAAGCAAGCACGCCAACAGGCATCTACACGGCACTCCGTGCCTTTCTGCACTGTTGCAATTTATCTTTTATTATTAGTTTATTATTTATCTTTTATTATTAGGCACTTATTAGTTTGCAATATACAAAATATTGCAGTTTAAAATTAACTTGATCACTTCTATAAGAAAAGGTCGATGGCAGCACGGTAGGAGAAACCTGCATTAAAAGGCAACCAAACACACAAATACTGTGCTGGGAGGCTCCGTGTCAGAGGCACCGGGCCGGCCTTCAGCATGCAAGCCCTCACTGTGGTAACAAACAGTCACACACTGCACCCCGGTGCTCCAGGTGTGAAGAGACTCGGCTCAAGAGGCACTGACACTCCCAGTGCCTGCACTGGCCAGTGCACAGACACACCCTCCCACAGCCTCTGCAGGTCCTCCCCTGGTTTGCTATACAGACCCACCTCCAGCCTCTGCAGACCCTCCCCTGGTTTGCTATATGGATCTCCTCCGCAGCCTCTGCAGGCCCTCACCTGGTTTGCTGTACAGACCCCCCCCGCAGCCTCTGCAGGCCCTCACCTGGTTTGCTGTACCGGGGCCAGGTGCTCTTAGGGGTCGTGAGCCATGTGCACTTGGGGTACACGCGCTGTGTCTCTGCCGTGGCCTGGGAAGAATGGGACATGGGCATGGCTTTACTTTCTGTGGTGTGTGGGGGACCTAGGCTTGGCTGCCTGATCCCCCGTAGGGACTGAGCAAGCAACACTGAGAGCAGAGAAGGCATGTGGGGCAGGGTGGGGACGCACAGGGACAGGATACAAATGAGCGTCAGCACCTGCTGCTGGGCAGGTGGGGCAGGGAGGCCAGCTCACCAACGCCCCATAGAGAGAAAGAAAAAAGGAAATTCTGGCCGGGTACAGTGGCTCACACCTATAATCCCAGCACTTTGAGAGGCCAAGATGGGAGGATTCTTGAGCCCAGGAGTTCGAGACTGGCCTGGCCAAGACAGCAAAACCCCATTTCTACAAAGGATTTTAAAAATTAGCCTGGTATGATGGCCTGCGCTTGTGATCCCAGCACGGCAGCCTGGGCAAGAATGAGACCCTGCCTCAAGAAGAAAAGAAAAAAAGAAAAACAAAAGAAAGAGAATAACATGCCAGTATCCACATGGACATCACTCAGCTTAAGAAACCAACCATCTCTGATGTAACAGCAGCTCCGTGCCTTTTCCATGTCTCCCTACCTGCCCAGCTGAGATTCCATCTGACCAGTGCTTAGGGTTGGCGTGACCCCTGTGGCAGATCCCCCCAAATAACAGAGCTCAGTGCACCCTGCCTGGGCACACAGGAACAGGAGAGGCACGGCGGGGGAGCCACGGCACCAATGACAGCAGCAGCTGTGCCCCACAGTCACCATGGGCACGGCACAGCTCCCTTCCCACAGGGCGATCCCTGCCCTTGCAAGAGGGCCCCACAGTGCAGCCACTGCAGAGTGGAGGCCAGCGTGCAGGGCCCTGCTCATGTCAAGGTGGCCCCAGCCCCCTCCTCCTGCCTGCAGCACACGCCCAGGCCTAGCGGAGTCGGCCCTTAACACTCTCATGTGCCACATCTACAAGATTCCAGGGACAGCCTGGCCCGCAGGGAGCAGTCCCACAAAACAAGTACGGAAGCCTCCTGAACAGACCCAGCGAGGCAGCCTGGAGCGATGCCAAGAGTGGGTAGGGGACAGGAGTCTGGAGGAGTCTGAAGGCTGACAGGCCTCCTCAGTAGCAGGAGTGGTGCCAAGGAGCTGGGGCAATGAGCTGACCCGGCTGTAACACTAGAAAGTCAGGGCCCAGGAAGAAGCTTCTGAGGGAACCACCAGAAGGAGAAACGGAAACAGGCCAGGTCTTTGTCTTGGAGCAGCAGGGCAAGGGTGGTGGGGATGAATAAAAACGTAACTGTGGTTTCTCCATCAAAGTCTTTGGGTAGAACTTAATTTTTTTTTTTTTTTTTTTTGAGACGGAGTCTTGCTCTATCGCCAGGCTGGAGTGCAGTGGCGCAATCTCGGCTCACTGCAACCTCCACCTCCTGGGTTCAAGCGATTCTTCTGCCTCAGCCTCCCGAGTAGCTGGGACCACAGACGTGTGCCACCACGCCCAGCTAATTTTTGTATTTTTAGTAGAGACGGGGTTTCACCATGGCCAGGATGGTCTCGATCTCTTGACGTCGTGATCCGCCCACCTCGGCCTCCCAAAGTGCTGGGATTACAGGTGTGAGCCACAGCCACCGCACCCAGCAGAACTTAAATTTTTAAAGAAATAAATGTAACAGGCCAGACGCAGTGGCTCACACCTGTAATCCCAGCACTTTGGGAGGCTGAGGCAGGCGGATCACGAGGTCAGGAGATCGAGACCATCCTGGCCAACATAGCAAAACCCCGTCTCCACTAAAATACAAAAAATAAGCTGGGTGGGGTGGCAGCTGCCTGTAGTCCCAGCCGCTCAGGAGGCTGAGGCAGAACCGCTTGACCCTGGGAGGCAGAGGTTGCAGCGAGCCGAGATCGCGCCTTTCACTTCAGCCAGGGCAACAGAGTGAGACTCAGTCTCAAAAAAAAAATAAATAAATACAACAGAAAGTATAATACTGCTATAAAAATAATAAAAGCAATTATTATCAACTACTCTTATAAATCAATATTAATTATACTAATTACTATTAATAATCATAATTTGCAGAAATAAGACCATGCAAAAATGTAAAGAAATGGCAAAGACAGACCAAGCAGATGCAAACAAAGGGTGGGGAGGTGGAGCCCTCAGGCCAGGGAAATACAGGTGACAAAGCAGGCATTTTCAAGTATATTTCTCATTGTAATTAACACCAAAAATGTAAAGTAAAATATAAAGCAAAGTCTGTTAGAAATCCAAGGAAAGTCCCAGCACTTTTGGAGTCAGGAGTTTGAGACCAGCCTGGCCAACACAGTGAAACCCTGTCTCTACTAAAAATACAAAAATTAGCTGGGCGTGGTGTCAGGTGCCTGTAGTCCCAGCTACTTGGGAGGTTGAGGCAGGAGAATCCCTTGAACCCGGGAGGTGGAGGCTGCAGTGAGTTGAGATCGCGCCACTGCACTCCAGCCTGGGGGACAGCGAGATTCCGTCTCAAGAGAAAAATAAATAAATAAAAAAGAAATTCAAGGAAAGTGTGAACAAAGAGCATATAAAAACATCCTCAATCTTACCCATAATCAAAAGGTAAAAGTTAAAACATCAACACTACTTTTTGTCTACACATGATGGATTTCTAAACCCACTACCATCTATTTCGAGTGAGAAGATGAAGGAGGACCCTGGGCGGGAACCTGCGTGCAAGCTGCTTGACTCTACTCAAGGTCGCTTGCAGCGTGCAGCTGACTCAGAACCAGATACTCATTCTTGGGCAGTTTCACAGAAATGCCTGCAGACACCGGGGGGACTGAGCCAATATCTGGGCAGACGCCAACACTAGGGTGAGGAATGACCCAGCAATACCACGGTGCAGCAACAATGCTTAGGCCGGGTCTGGTGGTTCACACCTGTAATCCCAAGGCGGGCAGATCACTTGAGGTCAGAAGTTCGAGACCAGCCTGGCCAACATGGTGAAACCCTGTGTCTACTAAAAATGCAAAAATTAGCCAAGCATGGCGGCATTGGCCTATAATCTCAGCTACCTGGGAAGCTGAGGCAGGAGAATCATTTGAACCCAGGAGGGGGAGGATGCAGTGAGCTGAGATCACACAACCGCACTCCAGTCTGGGTGACAGAGTGAGACCCCATCTCAAAAAAAAGAAGAAAAAAAAAGAAACAATAATTAGAACTCAAGAGGTGCAAAACCAGAGCATGATACAGACCAGCAGTCGTCTCTATGGTCCAATAAAACAGAGGATTGGCCAGGCACAGTGGCTGACACCTGTAATCCCAGCACTGTGGGTGACCAAGGCAGGTGGATTATGAGGTCAAGAGATCGAGACCAGCCTGGCTAAGATGGTGAAACCCCATCTCTACTAAAAATACAAAAATTAGCAGGGCATGGTGCCATGTGCCTGTAATCTCAGCCACTCAGGAGGCTAAGGCAGGGAATTGCTTAAATTCAGGAGGCGGAGGTTGCAGTGAGCTGGAATCGTACCACTGTGCTCCAGCCTGGGCAACAGAGCAAGAATCCATCTCGAAAAGGAGCCAGGCATGGTGGCACATGCCTGTAGTCCCAGCTACTGGGGAGGCTGAGGTGGGGGATCGCCTGGGCCCAGGAGTTCTGGGTTGTAGTGTGCCATGCTGATCGGGTGTCCGCACTGACTTCGGCATCAATACGGTGACCTCCTGGGAGCAGGGGACCACCAGTCTGCTTGAGGAGGGGGTGAACTGGCCCAGGTTGAAAACAGAGCAGATCAAAACTCCCATGCTGATCAGTAGTGGGATCGTGCCTGTCAATAGCCACTGCACTCCAGCCTGGGCAACATAACGAGACCTCCGTCTCTAAAAAAATAAATTAATTAATTAAAAGGAAAAAAAAAGAAAAAGAAACATCTCAGAACCTGAACTTCACGTTAGTTTTGCTCTGAGAAGCAAAACTAGAGAATCTTAAAATTTAACAGCCTTTGAAACCACTTCCCCCACCTTTTTTTAAAGACAGAGTCTCACTGCATTTCCCAGGCTTAAGTACAGTGGTACAATCTCAGCTCATTGCAACCTCCGCCTCCGGGTTCAAGTGATTCTCCTGCCTCAGCCTCCCAAGTAGCTGAGATTACAGGTGCCCAGCTAATTTTTATATTTTCAGTAGAGACAGGGTTCACTATGTTGCCCAGGCTGGTCTCGAACTCCTGACCTCAGGTGATCCACCCACCTTGGTCTCCCATAGTGCTGGGATTACAGGTGTGAGCACCGCACCTGGTTGCAGTGAGCCGGGATTGCACCACTGCACTCCAGCCTGGGCATTTGGAACCTTACACTAGAGAACGCCTCTTACACTGTGGGGGATGCAACCCATCTACCCTGGGCATCTCCACAACCCACAGTCACAGACAAGGTCATATGCAGACCATCTGTGGACTCCCTTTCAGATCCCAATTCTGAGGGTAGTGTGTGCACTCTGGCTTTAAATATTCTCCCTCCAAGGTCGTTAACTGCCTTCAGGACACCACCCACCTCAAGAGTATAAGAGAGAAGGAAGCAGCTGTGGGGGATGCAGTTTACTGTGGACCTTACCTTTGTTCCCCCAGGACTGCTCGAGCACCAAAATACCTTTTCAGTTCTGTGTCTGGATTCAAGTGTCTAGGGAATTAAAAATTTCAGAAAGAAAAATGAAATTATGTTCAACAATGATTCCAAAAATTTTAGAAAGCCACTTAATAATCAAGGAAAGAAAGCAGTGGTTTTTGGCTTAAAAGGTAACCTCCAGGCCTACTTTCTTTAAAATCACCAACCAGCCATGGTTGGGGCCTCGCCACTGTGGGTACCACAGCGAGCTGCTGGATACTATGTGGTGAGGGGCACTTCAGGGACCGCTGCATAGAGAAAGCCACTGTGTGGGACACACATCAGCTTCTGAGGCTGAGTTAGGGCTGCACGCACACCCTGAGACTACATTCGTGTGTCTTAACTGACTCTAGGAGTTGTTTTTTTTTTAAGCTGGCAATAATTTCTGAAGTAGAGATAGCGACTCATTAAGCATCTATAAGACCAAGAGAAGAATAATCATCCAAAGATGACAAGGTAAGAAGTAACTTTTTAACCAGTCGTGGTGATTCACACGTGTAATTCCAGCATTTTGGGAGGCTGAGGCAAGAGGATCTCCTGAACCCAGGAGGTCAAGGGTGCAGTGAGCTATGATCACACCACTGCACTCCAGCCTGGGTGACAAGAGAGATCCTGTCTCTCAAAAAAAAAAAAAAAAAGGAAAAAGAAAAAGAAGGAACTCTCTAAGATACACAAGAAGTAAAGGTAAAAGTCCTCTGAAATGTGGATGACTTCCTTTCCTCCTTGTTCCTATTTCCCTTTTTTTGAAGACAGAGTCTCGCTCCGTCATCCAAGCTGGAGTGCAGTGGTGCGATCTCAATCTCAGCTCACTGCAACCTCTGCCTCCCAGGTTCAAGCAATTCTGCCTCAGCCTCCCGAATAGCTGGGATTACAGGCAACTGCCACCACATTCAGCTAATTTTTGTATTTTTAGTAGAGATGGGGTTTCACCATGTTGGCCAGGCTGGTCTCAAACTCCTGACCTCAGGTGATCTGCCCGCCTTGGCCTCCCAAAGTGCTGGGATTACAGGCATAAGCCACTGGGCCCAGCCTATTTCCTAAATGATTAATAATAAACCCATATTATTTTTTAATAAAGATACCACATTTTCTTTTCCTTTTTTCTTTTTTTCTCTTTTCCTTTTTTTAGAGAACCTTTTCCTCCCAGGGAGTCTCTGTGGCGGCAGCCACAGAAAAGGCTGGGGCCGCACCTGTGCTCCACGTAGAGAACGTGCTTCCTGGAGCTCAGGGGAGCTGGGCCAGGACGGGTCAAACCGCTGCTGTCCTCAATCCTCTCTAGGATGCGATCAATATCTTCTAGGCCGTTTTCCTAAAAGCCCCAAAACAACCTCTTTATCACCAAGCTGACATTATTTTAAATGTTGTAACAATAACAAAATTATTTATTTAAAGAGACCTATTACATTGTATTAGTGTCTAAAGGACAGCATAGGTCAAACACTATGTACCATCCACACGTTAGAAAAAAGAAGACATGTTTCATAAGAAGCGCTCAGCATGGACAGAATCACAGAACCAGAAGGATCCTAGAAAGAACTGGGCTGAAAGACCACGTTCCCCACTTGACAGGTGTGCTCACCTCCTCAGGTCAACAGGGTTGGGACTTGTGGCTCCAACTGAACAGCAACAAAGCCACACCCTGGTCTCAGGACACAATCAGACAAGCACGAAGGGCAATAATGAAAACACGTTTTGTGATGACAGACGAGCTCCAGTGGTGGGTCCTATGCCACCATCCGATTAACCCATAAGCACAGGGCAGATGTCAGGGCAGACAGCAGGTGCTCACGGGCCACAGGAGTGGCAGAACAAGAGTGACTCCCCCATCAGACCACACACTCCCACAGAGACACACACAGAGCAGAGCTCTGGCCCTCCAAGGAAGGAGGGTGAAAACAGGAAGCAGAATTAAGCAAGTAATTTTTCCTTTTCTTGTTCTCTGACCTTTTAATTAGTTATATTCCTTTTTTTTCCTTTTTTTTTTTAGAGACGGGGTTTCACCATGTTAGCCAGGATGGCCTCGATCTCCTGACCTCGTGATCCGCCCGACTCGGCCTCCCAAAGTGCTGGGATTACAGGCGTGAGCCACCGCGCCCGGCCTTAGTTATACTCCTAACGGGAAGGAATACAGATATTAAATAAACTTCCTTCAATACCGCCTTGAGAAACAGGCAGAGAGAATGGAGAGGGCGTCAGGCAGAGGGGAGAAGCAAACCCAGGCCCATTCAACATACCAGTGCTTCTCCTGTGCTGCTTTTCTTAGTTTTCTGTTTCTTTTTCTTCTTCCGGAGTTTGCCACTTGCATTAGACTAATGACAGAAACACATTTTAATCAGTGGAAAGAGAAGTAGAATCTGAAAAACTGAAAATTAAAGCCGCTAGTGTGACTCTACCCTCCTGGCAGCCCCATCACCCCCCGACCCCCAAGTGTCCTCAAGGCCCTTCGGCTCACTTTCTTCTCTCCAGCAGGCACCTCCCCCACCTCTCTGAGCCCCTTGCTCTCATGCCCCTCGGGCTGTGCTTAGGGGTCCCTGTGCCCAGCCTCACAATGGTTCACAGGGCTGACCCAGCACCCACCCGGCACGCACCGACCGGCCTGTCCAGCTCCCGTTTCTCACTTTGTCAGCCCCTCCCTGTCACACTGCAGCCACCCTGAAGGTCGGGCCCTTGCTGTGCCCCTGCCGCCTCACACTGAACCCGTATCTGTGCTCCCGACACCTGCACCTGGCCAACCACTTCTGACAGTGTGAAGGCTCCTCAGGAAGCCCCCCAGGACCCCGAGCCTCAAGTCAGGACCCACGTGTCACTTCAGATCTATGCTGCCCTCTCAACCAGAGGCTCCTGGGGGCAAAGGCACGCTTCTAGCACCCAGCAGCCTCCCAAGAACACTTGCTGGATAAATGAACCAAGTCCTTCTTTCAGGCCTCTCTTCTGTGCTGTGGAGCACAGCAGCAGGCTGTCTGCACCTCTGCCCACCCCACACTAACCTGACCTGGACGTTTCTTCAAAGTTCAGTTACACCAGCACCCAGATCCATACCCAGCCAAGTGAATGCTTGGGGGACAGTTAGGAAGAACACACGTGTACACTGACACACCCTGCTGGGGCAGGCGCAGACTCTCCTGAATGCAGGAGCCGGGTCTGGGGCCTCTCGTGTGGCACCCTTGATGCCACCACTGCTCTCCTGAACGCAGGAGATGAGTCTGAGACCATGTACATGGCACCCGTAATGCCACCACTACTCTCTGGAATGCAGGAGATGGGTTTGCGAGACTCTCCTGAATACAGTAGATGGGTCTGGGACCTCGTATGTGGCACCCGTGATGCCACCACTGCTCTTACACATTTCATGCAAATCTCACCAAGGTTCCCAAGTAAATTTTGGGGCAACTAGCGATTGAGCAAAACTGAACTCAGAAAATTATACCTCCAAGGAAAATCACAGCCCAGAATACATGTAGCTAGTGCCTTGGAACCCTTCTGCCCAGCGCCCCCTCCTCACCCCTCAGCCCCCCACCTGCTCTGTGGGCGCTGTCCTGGCCACACCTCCATCCGTCTTGGTGTCTGTGAGCGAAGAGCCAGACCTCTCCCCCGTTCACCATAGGGTCATCCTCAAGATCTTCAATGTTTATCTGGAAAAACAGGTTGGAGAAGAGCCAGGCGTCACTTACAGTGTGAACGCTGATGCTGAGATATGAATAGTAAGATGTGAACAGGCTTGCGTTGGGGCGCCCAGGGTCAGTGTGAGACTCTGTTGGCTACAGCAGGGACTCAGCTCTGGCTCTGGGTGACTTCGTGAGTGACCTCTACAGAAAGCAGGGCCCCGGCCGGGCGCGGTGGCTCACGTCTGTAATCCCAGCACTTTGGGAGGCCGAGGTGGGCAGATCACAAGGTCAAGAGATCGAGACCATCCTGGCCAACATGGTGAAACCCTGTCTCTACTAAAAATACAAAAATTAGCTGGGCGTGGTGGCATGCGCCTGTAGTCCCAGCTTCTCGGGAGGCTGAGGCAGAAGAATTGCTTGAACCTGGGAGGTGGAGGCTGCAGTGAGCCGAGATCGCGCCACTGCACTCCAGCCTCGCGCCTGGAGATGGAACCAGACTCTGTCTCAAAAAAAAAAAAAAAAAAAAAGAAAGCAGGGCCCCGAGGCTATGTGACAGCTCCCACCTTCAGAGGTGATGTAGGGAAGACTTCCTCAAATATTGTAATTCACTCCATTTACAGAGTGCCACCTGCAGGAGAAAACTTTAAATGTGTATATCCAGCCAATGCATTCAAGTTCCTTCTTCCTCCTTTATCATCAAGCCTCAGCTCCTCTCCAGCAGCAGGCAGGAAAAAAAAAAAAACAAGGACCCATCAACCTACAAATTTTTTCTAATAATGAAAATGATAGGCCAGGTGTGATGCTCATGCCTGTAATCCCACACTCTGGGAGGCCGAGGTAGGCAGATCACTTGAGGTCAGGAGTTTGAGACCAGCCTGGCCAACATGGTGAAACCCCATCTCTATTAAAAATAGAAAAATTAGCCAGGCATGGTGGTGGATGCCTGTAGTCCCAGCTACTTGTGAGACCGAAGTGGGAGAATCACTTGAACCTGGGAGGCAGTGGTTGCTATGAGCCAAGATCACACCACTGCACTCCAGCCTGGGCAACAGAACAAGACTCCATCTCAAAATTTAAAAAAAAAGGAGAAAGAAAATGATATAGGATAAAAATAATTCATACAATGGAACCCCTCTCTTTTTGAGACAGGGGCCTCACTCTGGCGCCCAGGCTGCAATGCAGCAGTATGATCTGGACTCACTGCAGCCTTGGCCTCCTGAGTTTAAGCATCCTCTTGCCTCAGCCTCCCGAGTAGCTGGAACTACAGGCATGAGCTGTGTGCCTGGCTGCTTTTTAAAATTTTTTATAGAGATGGAGTCTCACCACACTGGCCAGGCTGATCCCGAGCTCCTGACCTCAAGTGATCCTCCCAAAGAGCTGGAGTTATAGGCATCGACCACCATGTGGAGCCTAGAACCTTCAATAGCAGTGAAAATGAATGAATGAATGAACTGCCACTGCACACGCAACACGGATGATACTCACAACCACAGTATTATATGGATCAAAGCCCACCACATACATTCACATACAGATCGGAGGTGAGACAGGCAGTGGGAGAAGGGTAAGAACTGGAAAAGTTCTGGTTCTTCAGCTAGTCAAAGAATAAACAAATAAAAGGGGCTAACAGGCTGGGTGCGGTGGCTCACACCTATAACCCCAGCGCTTCGGGAGGCTGAGCCAGGAGGATCACCTGAGCCCATGAGTCTAAAACCAGCCTGTGCAAATAGAGCGAGATCCCATCTCTACAAACAATTAGCAGAGCGTGGTGGCATGCACCTCTCAAGTCCCAGCTGCTCAAGAAGCTGAGGAGATTGCTTGAGCCCAGCAGTCGGAGTCTGGAGTCTGGAGTCTGGAGTCTGGAGTGAGCCATGCTCGTGCAATGGCACTCTAGCGTGGGCAACAGAGCAAGACTCTATCTCTAAATTAAAAAAAAAAAAAAGAAAAAAAAAAGGCTAACAGAGACGAACATCAACAATTCTCGATGAAGCAGGAGATTCTGACTGATTGATCCAATATGATGCACTAAGGTTTGGAAATAAACAAACATGCAAGTTTAATTTAAAACACCCTGAAAACCACAAAGCTCAAAATATAGAAACACAACCAGCTCCAAGCCCCACAGCCCTGAGAGAGTTTGAAACAGAACTGTGACTATGCTGCACTTGGGGACAGACACCCAGGCCACAGCTGCCGAAAGCAGCAGAGCAGATTCGTGCTCGTGCGTCCGCTTTCTCTCCACTGGAGGCTCCCCACATGACGAGGATAAACTTCAGGAGCATCCTACACCATCTGTCAAGAAATCCATGACAGTAGATGTGTTATGTAAAAAAGAGCACCTGATTTGAAACACAGAAATTCCACCAAAATGAGGTTTGTCGCCACACCACCACCACCCTGATGGTGATTCTGACGCTGATACCTTCTTCTGCCGGCCTTCCCTGGTGAGGCTGGGGCCTAGGCATGGGCCAGCTGCTTTGTACCTCACAGTAAAGGAAGAAAACTGAAACAAAGCCTACTGCTGAAGTTTCTAACCTGAGGGTGGTCACCGAGAAATTGTATCTATACCATCTCCAACATTCACCTGATGATGACATCTCTTAGTGAGGCTGGGTGCTATTTACTTGTCTGTTTTCACAGACAGGGTCTCACTATGTTGCCGAGGCTGGCCTCAAACTCCTGTGGTCAAGGGATACTCCTGTCTCAGTCTCCCCAGGAGCTGGGACTACAGGCACATGCCACCACACCCAAATTACTTTTGTTAAGTCATGCTGATTTCCTAAAAAAAAAAAAAAAAAAATTATTTCGAGGTGTTTGACAAATTCGAATTCATAAAAGATCTATGCCAAGCTGAACTTCAATAGAAAGGAGCCTGGCTGCGTAGACAGCACATGATGAGTCCAGGAGCCTGACTGTGTAGACGGACAGCACGTGTGATGAGTCTAGGAGCTTGACTGCGTAGACGGACAGCATGTGTGATAGGCCCAGAAGCCTGACTGTGTAGACGGACAGCAGGTGCGGTGAGTCCAGGAGCCTGACTGTGTAGACGGACAGCACGTGTGATGAGTCCAGGGGCCTGACTATGTAGACGGACAGCACGTGTGGTAAGTCCAGAAGCCTGACTGTGTAGACGGACAGCACGTGTGGTTGAGTCCAGAAGCCTGACTGTGTAGACGGACAGCATGTGTGGTGAGTCCAGGAGCCTGACTGTGTAGACGGACAGCACGTGTGATGAGTCCAGGAGCCTGACTGTGTAGACGGACAGCACGTGTGATGAGTCCAGGAGCCTGACTGTGTAGACAGACAGCACGTGTGATGAGTCCAGGAGCCTGACTGTGTAGACGACAGCACGTGTGGTGAGTCCTGGAGCCTGACTGTGTAGACGGACAGCACGTGTGATGAGTCCAGAAGCCTGACTGTGTAGACGGACAGCACGTGTGATGAGTCCAAGAGCCTGACTGTAGACGGACAGCACGTGTGATGAGTCCAGGAGCCTGACTGTGTAGATGGACAGCACGTGTGAGTCCAGGAGCCTGACTGTGTAGACGGACAACACGTGTGATGAGTCCAGGAGCCTGACTGTGTAGACGGACAGCACGTGTGATGAGTCCAGGAGCCTGACTGTGTAGACGGACAGCACGTGTGATGAGTCCAGGAGCCTGACTGTGCAGACGGACAGCACGTGTGATGAGTCCAGGAGCCTGACTGTGTAGACGGACAGCACGTGTGATGAGTCCAGGAGCCTGACTGTGCAGACGGACAGCACGTGTGGTGAGTCCAGGAGCCTGACTGTGCAGACGGACAGCACGTGTGGTGAGTCCAGGAGCCTGACTGTGCAGACGGACAGCACGTGTGGTGAGTCCAGGAGCCTGACTGTGCAGACGGACAGCACGTGTGGTGAGTCCAGGAGCCTGACTGTGTAGACGGACAGCACGTGTGATGGGTCCAGTTTTGCTTCTTTAGTGAGGTTCTGCTGATGATGCGATTTGCTGCAATGTCTACTGGCATGCATCAGTTCCAAAATGCCGTCAAACACCCCTCATATAAACCTTATCCCAAAAGCTGTCACTTTCATTAGTTTTAGAATCTCGAATAGGAAACATCTCACAAGGTTCTTATCCACTGTCCCTGTGTTTGCTGATCTTCTTTAGGACAAGGCTTGATGAGCATTTCACTTAATAACCAGGAAGGAGTTTCATCCTTTCTTAGAGGGAGAGGAAAAAGGCCATTTTTCCTTAAAAAATTTGTGATTTTTAGTAGAAACAGTTTCACCATATCGGCCAGACTGGTCTCGAACCCCTGACCTCAGGTGATCCACCCGTCTCGGTGCCCCGAAGAGCTGGGATTACAGGTGCGAGCCTCTGTACCAGCCTCAAGTTTTCTTTGCTGGATTTTTTCTTTTTTTTTTGAGACAGGGTCTCACTCTGTCACCCAGGCTGGAGTGCAGTGGCATCATCTCATCTCACTGCAGCCTCGACTCCTAGGTTCAAACGATCCTCCCGCCTCAGCCTCCCGAGTACCTGTGACCACAGGTACATGCCACAATACTTGGACAATTTTTTATTTGTATTTTTTGTAGAGATGGGGTTTCACCATGTTGCCCAGGCTAGGCTGGTCTAAAACACCTGAGCTCAAGCAATCCACCTGCCTTGGCCTCCCAAAGTGATGGGATTACAGGTGTGAGCCACCAAGCCTGGCCTGGAACATTCTATACTTTAAAAAATTGAGTATCTTTAATAGATAAAGGGCTCAGGTTTTTCTATTCCCTTTTTTTTTTTTTTAAATAAAGACGGGGTTTCACCATGTTGGTCAGGCTGGTCTTGAACTCCCGACCTCAGGTGATCCGCCCACCTTGGCCTCCAAAGTGCTTGGATTACAGGCGTGAGCCACCGCGCCCGGCCTCCCTTTTTTTTTTTTTTTTTTGAGACGGAGGCTGGAGGACAGTGGCTCTGTGGCTCAGTGGCTCAATCTCAGCTCACTGCAACCTCCACCTCCCAGTTAAGTGATTCTCCCACCTCAGCCTCCCAAGTAGCTGGGACTACAAGCGCACACCACCATGCCTGGCTAATCTTTGTATTTTTTAGTAGAGATGGGGTTTCACCACATTGGTCAGGATGGTCTCAATCTCGACCTTGTGATCCACCCACCTCAGCCTCCCAAAGTGCTGGGATTACAGGCGTGAGCCACCGCGCCCAGCCCAGATTTTTCTATTCCTTTACCAGTCAGTTTCGCTAAATTTTATCTTTAAAGGAACTTGCCCATTTGTCTAACCTGGAAACTTACTAGCACAGAGTCCCTTATCACCCCTGAATACATGTACCACCTGCGCCTGTGAGCACGCTCTCATTCCTGAAAATGGTACTGTATCTGTATCTTCCCTTTTTTTTCCATCAGTCAACCTAGAGTTTAGCAACTCATCTTTTGAGAGTATCAGGTTTGGGTTTTACTGATTTTCTCCCTTTTGTCCATATTCTATTTTATTGATTCCTCTCTTTTATTAGTTTCTTCCTTCTAAACATTTTGAGTTTAATTCACTGTTTTTCTAGTTTCTTAAGGTGGAAGTTTAAGGTAAATTTATCGATGTTTAAACACTTCTAATTTAAAATTTACAACTATAAAGTTCTCAACGTTTCACAAATTTTGATAGGTTGTATTTTCATTATAAATCAGTTCAAAAAATATTCTAGGCCAGGCACAGCAGCTCACGCCTATAATCCCAGCACAACGGGAGGCCGAAGCGGGTGGATCACTTAAGGCCAGGAGTATGTGCTTGCACTGGCCAACATAGTGAAACCCCATCTCTACTAAAAATACAAAAACTAGCCGGGAGCGGTAGTAGACACCTGCAATCCCAGCTACTCTGGAGGCTGAGGCACGAGAACTGCCTGAACCCAGAAGGCAGAGGCTGCAGTAAGCCGAGATTGCGCCACTGCACTCTGCCCTGGGCAACACAGCGAGATTCCACCTCAAAACAAACAAACAAACAAATAAATAAATAATCACAATAATTGTGGATTTGTCTAATTCTACTTTCAACCCTGTCAGTTTTTGCTGTGTGTGGGTGTCTGTGTACTTTGGTTTTTCAGAGACAGGGTCTTGCTCTGTTGACCAGGCTGGAGTTTAATGGCACAATTACAGCTCACGGTAACCTTGAACTCCTGGGCTCAAACCACCCTCGCACCTCAGCCTCCCAAGTAGCTGGAACTACAGGTGCGTGTCACCACACCTGGCTAATTTTTTCAAAATTTTTTTGTAAAGACAGGGTCTGACCATGTTGCCTAAGCTGGTGTCGAACGCTTGCCTCCTATGCCATCTTATGTCCTCTACTGGCTTAATAGTATGCTTGTTTGATAGTTTTAATGATTGCTCT
This sequence comes from Ateles fusciceps, assembly GCA_036589455.1. Classification (NCBI taxonomy): domain Eukaryota; kingdom Metazoa; phylum Chordata; class Mammalia; order Primates; family Atelidae; genus Ateles; species Ateles fusciceps. The sequence goes on from JAZHEH010003205.1 coordinate 305,945, forward strand.
AGGGTTTACATTAGGCTTCGTTTATTTAACACAGTCTACACTAAAGTATCATATTAATCCACAAAAATCATGAGAACTTTACAACGGTACACTTCCACTTTCTTTTCCCTCCTTAGTACTATCACACAGTTTACTTCTATATGTTACAAACCCCACAGTACACTATTATTTTTGCTTTAAGCAAAAATACTGGAAACATATTGTTTATTTATCCTAACATTTTCTATTTCTGGCAATCTTCATGCCCTCCTATAGATTCATGTTTCCACCTTGCATTATTTTCCTTCAGGAGGAGGAATTTTCTTTTTTTTGAGACGGAGTATTGTTCTTGTCTCCCAGGCTGGAGTGCAATGGGGCGATCTCGGCTCACTGCAACCTCTGCCTCCCAAGTTCAAGCAATTCTCCTGCCTCAGCCTCCCAAGTAGCTGGGATTCCAGGCACCTGCCACCATGTGCCCAGCTAATTTTTGTATTTTTAGTAGAGACGGGGTTTCGCCATGTTGGCCAGGCTGGTCTCAAACTCCTGACCTCAGGTGATCCACCCGCCTCAGCCTCCCAAAGTGCTGGAATGACAGGTGTGAGCCACCCACGCCCGGCCGAGGAATCTTCTTCAACATTCCTTCTCATGTATGACTTCTGGCAGTGAATTTTCTCTGTGTTTGTCTGTATGAAAACATCTATTTCATTTCAGTTTTTGAAAAAAAAATTTTTTTTGAGACAGAGTCTCGCTCTGTCGCCCAGGCTGGAATACAGTGGCGCAATCTCGGCTCACTGCAATCTCCGCACCGGGGTTCAAGGGATTCTCCTGCCTCAGCCTCCCAAGTAACTGGGACTACAGGTGCGCACCACCACGCCCAACTAAATTTTTGTACTTTTAGTAGAGACGAGGTTTCACAGTGTTGGCCAGGATGGTCTCAATCTCCTGACCTTGTGATCCGCCCGCCTCGGCCTCCCAAAATATTGGGATTACAGGCGTAAGCCAACACACCTGGATGAAAAATATTTTCATAAATACAGAATGCCATAATAAAATTTTTCTTTAGCACTTTAAAGATGGTGCCCACTGGCCAGGCGTAATGGCTCATGCCTGTAATCCCAGCACTTTGGGAGTCTGAGGCAGGTGGATCACGAGGTCAAGAGATCAAGACCGTCTTGCCCAACATGGTGAAACCCCATCTCTACTAAAAATACAAAAATCAGCTGGGCATGGTGGCACATGCCTGTAGTCCCAGCTACTTGGGAGGCTGAAGCAGGAGAATCACTTCAACCCAGGAGGCAGAGACTGCAGTGAGCTAAGAATGCACTCCAGCCTGGTGACAGATTGAGACTTCATCTTAAAATTTTTTTAAAAAGATGGTTCCCACTGTCTTCTGGCTTGCTTGCCATGTAGCAAGTCAGTCACTCTTCTCATAATTCCCCTGTAGACCATGTGACTCTTTTCTCCAGTTGTGTCTTGGTCTATTTTAGGTTTCTGTAACAGAATCCGGAAACTGGGAATTATTATAAAGAAAATAGGTTCAGCTAGCTCACGGTTCTGTAAGCTGAAAGTCCAAGATTGGGCAGTCCATCTAGCAAGGGTCTCATGCTGCTTCAACCCATGCTGGGAAGTGGAAGGAAAGCAAAGAGAAGTGTGCAGAGAGACCACACACAAGAGGCAGCTTCGCTTTATACAACTGCTCTCAAGGGTAATCGTGTCCTGCAAGAGAGGATGCTTGCAGTGACTGAGCAAGTGAGACTGGATTAATCCCTTCAGGACTCAAATGCCTCATCATTTTTTATTTTTATTTTCTATGCAGACAGGGTGTCACTATTTTGCCCAGGCTGGCCTCAAACTCCTACGCTCAAGCAATCCTCCTGCCTTGGCCTCTCAAACTATTGGGATTGCAGGTGTGAGCCAACAAGCCCAGCCTCACTGTTTCATCAATTATTTTTTCTGCCTAATTTCTGTATCCTCTTGTTCTATTACTTCAATTACAAATGTCAGACTGCATGATATTTTCCCACAGGTTACTGAGACGCTATGCTTTTCAGCTACCCCTCTCCCTGAGCCCCAACTTGAAGAACACTGGTCTTTTTCTTCTCTAGAGTCTAATGTGCTATTAAGACTATTAAGACCCCTCATCTAATCTGCCATTAAGACCATCAGGTGAATTAATAATCTCAGATATTGTACTTTTCAGTTGCATAATCTGCTCTTTCCTCTGTTTTTTTTTTTTTAAGATGGAGTCTCGCTCTGTCGCCCAGGCTGGAGTACAACAGTGCAATCTTGGCTCACTGCGGCCAAACTCCGCCTCTTGGGTTCAAGCAATTCTTCTGCCTCAGCCTTCCGAGTAGTTGGGATTACAGGCACGTGCCACCACACCCGGCTAATTTTTGTATTTTTAGTAGGTACGGGTTTCACCACGTTCGCCATGCTGGTCTCAAACTCCTGACCTCGCGATCCACCCACCTTGGCCTCCCAAAATGCTGGAATTACAGGCATGAGCCACTGCACCCAGCCCATAATTTGCTCTTCTACAGTTTCCAATTCTCTATTGAGATTCATCGTACTTTCCCTCATTATGTTCATGATTTTCTATAAATTCTTGAATATATTTGCATGCTGACAAGTTCACGTCGAATTTTACCATGTGTAATTTCAGGGTCTGTTTCTACTGACTGATTTTTCTCCTATTTATGTGTCATGTTTCCATGCTTCTTTGCATGTCTGGTAATCTTTTAGTGAGGACTAGACATCGTGATGTTATACTGCTGAATGACTGGCTTCTATCCTTTTCCTCAGTAGAGTCTAAAATGTATTTAGGCAGGCAGTTAACATGCTTGCATATCAGCACAATCTCTTCAAACCTTCTATTTAAGCTTTGCTAAGACAGGTCTAGAGTACTCGTTTTCGGTAGAGATGGGGTGTCCCTACGTTGCTCAGGCTGGTCTCAAACTCCTGGGCTCAAGCAGTCCTCCCACTCTAGCCTCCGAAAGTGCTGGGATTGTAGGTGTGAGCCACCATGCCCAGATTATTCTTTATTGAAGGGTTACTTTAGCCCTTCTCCTGAGAAACAGCGTTCCTAAAGCCTCTACTGAAGACCCAGTCTTTTCAAAGACACTTCTGCATTCCAGCTAGTCAGAATGGAAGGTCTTCCCCCACCCTCAGGAGCTCTGGTGACAGTTACCCTTCCCCATCCTCGGGAGCTCTGGTGATAGTTACCCTTCCCCACCCTCAGGAGCTCTGGTGACAGTTACCCTTCCCCACCCTCGGCAGCTCTGGTGATAACCTTCCCCACCCTCAGGAGCTCTGGTGACAGTTACCCTTCCCCACCCTCGGGAGCTCTGGTGACAGTTACCCTTCCGCACCCTCGGGAGCTCTGGTGACAGTTACCCTTCCGCACCCTCGGGGAGCTCTGGTGACGGTTAACCTTCCCCACCCTCGGGAGCTCTGGTGACGGTTAACCTTCCCCACCCTCGGGGAGCTCTGGTGACAGTTACCCTTCCCCACCCTCGGGAGCTCTGGTGACAGTTACCCTTCCGTACCCTCGGGAGCTCTGCTGACAGTTACCCTTCCGCACCCTCGGGAGCTCTGGTGACAGTTACCCTTCCCCACCCTCGGGAGCTCTGGTGACAGATACCCTCCGCACCCTCGGGAGTTCTGGTGACAGTTAACCTTCCCCACCCTCGGGAGCTCTGGTGACAGTTACCCTTCCCCACCCTCGGGAGCTCTGGTGACAGTTACCCTTCCCCACCCTCGGCAGCTCTGGTGACAGTTACCCTTCCCCACCCTCGGGAGCTCTGGTGACAGTTACCCTTCCCCACCCTCGGCAGCTCTGGTGACAGTTACCCTTCCGCACCCTCGGGAGCTCTGGTGACAGTTACCCTTCCCCACCCTCGGCAGCTCTGGTGACAGTTACCCTTCCCCGCCCTCGGGAGCTCTGGTGATAGTTACCCTTCCGCACCCTCGGGAGCTCTGGTGACAGTTACCCTTCCCCACCCTCGGCAGCTCTGGTGACAGTTACCCTTCCCCGCCCTCGGGAGCTCTGGTGATAGTTACCCTTCCGCACCCTCGGGGAGCTCTGGTGACAGTTACCCTTCCCCACCCTCGGCAGCTCTGGTGACAGTTACCCTTCCCCGCCCTCGGGAGCTCTGGTGACAGTTACCCTTCCCCGCCCTCGGGAGCTCTGGTGACAGTTACCCTTCCCCGCCCTCGGGAGCTCTGGTGATAGTTACCCTTCCCCGCCCTTGGGAGCTCGGGCTCTACTAAAAATACAATTAGCCAGGAGTGGTGGCAGGAGCCTATAATCCCAGCTATTCAGGGGGCTAAGGCATGATAATCGCTTCAACTCAGGAGGGGGAGGTTGAAGTGAGCCAAGATCAAGATCATGCCACTGCATTCCAGCCTGGGGGACAGGGCAAGACTGTCTCCCAAAAAAAAAAAAAAAAAAAAAAAAAAAAAGTTTCATTATAAACAACACTATAACACATCTGTGTAATAAACCCTTGCACTGAGTGAGCAAACTGGTACCTTATGGTGAATTCCTAACGGGAAACTGCTAGATCATTTCAGGTTTTACCAAACTGCCCTCCAAATGATCTGTTAACCGACACTTAGAGACCCCACACTGGCCAGGTGCAGTGGCTCACACTTGTAATCCCAACAATTTGGGAGGCCAAGGCGGAAGGATCTTAAGCCCAGGAGTTCAAGACCAATCTGGGAAACATAAGGAGATCTTGTCTCTAAATAAAAAAATAATTTTTTTTTAAAAAAGAGACACAATGTGTATCTCATCGAAGCATTCACATTTATAACCATTCAGTTGTAAGTGGCTGTTTGTCATTCACACTTCCGTTTCTTAAGAGCTATTTCACAACACCAATAAACAATTTCTATTGTATTATTTCCAAATGTGAATTATAAAGGCAAAAAAGTATAGAATGCTTAAATTAGGACTGATGTGTACCACTGGATAAAATTCTTTGACATTCCTAAGAACACAAGCACAATAAGCAGTCATTCATCTACAGACGCTGTCAGTGTTACTGATATGCAAAACTCACTCCAGAAAGTCCACAAGGGTTTATGTGGTTTCTGACCTTACGGACTCTTATTCTGTCAACTTATAAGCCACACTTTTTCCAAATTCCCACCAACACAAACATAAATGCCAAAAAGATTAAATACTTAAGTGAAAAACGAAAGCATTAAAATAACAAGCTGGCCACAATAGGGTATACCACAGTCCCAGCTACTCAGGAGGCTGTGGCAGGAGGATCACTTGAGCCCAGGTGTTGAAGACCAGCAACCTGCCTGGGCAACAGAGTGAGACCCTGTCTGTAAGAAAAACAAGAGAAGACTCTGCATAAAGTCACATCAGGAAACATCTATGTGAAGACACCATAGAGAGACAGATCTGTAACAATTAGAAAAGCGGCTCCAGTATCTTTTCAGCACGCAGAAATTAATGAAGTGAAAGAACAAATGCAAACTGAGAAAATACATTAAAGAGAATCGATAGTGAGCTTTCACGAACATAAACACTTTTTAAACTCTCTATAAAAAAGCAAAGAATATAAATGAGTTGTCACAAGGAGAAAATAAAAGGCCAACAAATACATAGCCAGGTGCTGAATTTCACAAAGAAGTGTAAAATAAAATAATGTGATACAATTTTTGACAAATTACATTGACAAAAATTAAAAAGACTTATGGGGGGGCCGGGCTCCATGGCTCACACCTGTAATCCCAACACTTTGGGAGGCAAAGGCAGGCGGATCACAAGGTCAGGAGACCATCCTGGCCAACATGGTGAAACCCTGTCTTTACTAAAAGTACAAAATTAGCCGGGCGTGGTGGCACACAGCTGTAATCCCAACTACTCAGGAGGCTGATGCAGGAGAATCGGTGGAACGCGGGTGGTGGAGGTTGCAGTGAGCCGAGATCGCATCCCTGCACTCCAGCCTGGCAACAGAGCAAGACTCCATCTCAAAAACAAACAAAAAAAAAGTCTTACGGGGCTGAGCACAGTGGCTCGCCTATAATGCCAACACTTTGAGAAGCCAAGGTGAGAGCAATGTTTGAGCCCAGCAGTTCAAGGTTGCAGTGAGCTAGGACCGTGCCAGCACTCCAGCCTGGGCAACAGCAAGATTCCATCTCAAAAAAAAAAAAACCTTTCAGTAACTGCTGTGATTCTAGCCAATTACTGAACCTTGAAGGTGATCTTGGGGGACCCTGAAGCTGGAATTGATGTCGGAAAGGCAGTCAGCCAAGCATGGTGACTCAGGCCTGTAGTCCAGCACTCTGTGAGGCTGAGGTGGACAGATGATTGAGCCTAGGAATTCGAGACCAGCCTGGGCAAGAAGGCGAAACCTCAAATCTACTAAAAAAAAAAAAAAATTAGCTGGGCATGGTGACATACACCTGTAGTCCCAGCTACTCAGGAGGCTGAGGTGGGAGGACTGCAGAGCCTGCACAGGCCGAGTTACACACCAAGGCCAGGACTTAAGATAAAACGTCAGAGGCATGGGCAAACCATTTACTCTGTGCCAGAAACATGCGGCCTGAGATACAGCCAAGACAGGAGGCCTTGGGTTAGGCAGGGTTGTTGTGACGATTGAAGGAGAGTGCTCAACCCTAGAACCAAGAGACGCTCCCCCAAGTTCGGAGAAGACCCACTGCACTGCTGCGCTCCACCCCTACCCCATGGTCCCACCCCCACGGTGGCCCCAGTCCCCAATTAACCCCGCCCACACCATCACCTCGCCCCCATGCCCTTAGCCACACACTTTAGTGTCAAGGCCCCACCTCGCCACGCTGGCCACAACCCCCGTTTAACCCCGCCCACGTCGTGGCCCCGCCCCGCGGACGTTGACCACGCCCTTCGCATCATGGCCGCGCCCCCTTCACAGCCCGGGCCCCGCTTAACCCCACTCACTTCTCCCGCCCGGCTCCGACGGTATGGCCCCGCCCCATGACGGTATGATCCCGCCCACCTCACTGGGGTTCGAACCCAATGCAACTCTGCGTCCAGCCATCTTGACCTCATGCCACCGCCCACCCGCATCGCCCCGGCCCGACGCACGGCCCCGCCCTCCCCACTGCAGCCGGGACCTACGTCACCCGATCCACCCCTGGTATCACGACCCCCACTCCCCGACCAGACTGGACGCTCGTCAAGCCCCGCGACGTCACGGCCCACCCCGCCCCCACCCCGGCCGCTACGATCCTCACCAGCTCGAACCGGTTGTTGACTCGGACGGACTCCTTCCCTGCCTCCCCGGGGCGCCGGCCACCCAGCTCCCGCTTGGACCCTTCTTCTTCCGCGTCATCGTCATCACGGAGGTCGAACTGCAGGGCGCCGGGCCCGAGAGGCTCCTGGCCGCGCTGTCCCCCCTCAGCCTCCTGAGGGCCCGGCGCGACATAGGACCCGACAACCACGACGTCTGGAGAGAGGGAGAAGGAAGCGCAGAAAACTCAGCGGACGGCGCGCCTGCGCACTCCTGGCGTCGGGAGGTGCTGGCTGCGGCGCCTGCGCACTCCTGGCGCGAGAGCTGGGGGCGGGGCCTGTCGTGCGGCGCCTGCGCGTTGCGGCTCTCCGGAGTTTCCCCGCCTCAGCCGCGGCGTCTGGGCGGTCTCTGGCGGTTCCCGGTCAGGTTTCGGGAGCGCTGGGTACCTGCGCGCCGTGGGCCCCGGGCTTGGAGAGGTGCCCCGCGGGGATGACGGGGTTTGATGCGGGGGAAGGGGCGCGCAGCGGGCGACATTCGGCCCTGCCAGGCCTCGCCCATCCGTGTGGCCCGGACCCCGCAGCCGCGCTCGGCCCGCCGGGAACCCGCTCCGGGCCTGGAGCGTTTCAGCTGCGTCCCGGACGCTGCTAGTTGGTTCGTGTCACCGTGGTCGAGGGATCTGGCCGTCGATGGCGGCCTCTGCCCTGGCCTGGAGCCGCCGCCCCCTCGCGCACCGGTGACGGACGCGGCCTTCCCGGCCCGTCTGAGGCCTCGTTAGGGACAGTGGTTCTGAGCCGTTCTAGGACAAGCCGCCCGCGTTTGCCACGATCTGAGGGCCGGACGCGGTGCCCACGCCTGAAATCCCAGCACCTGGGGGAGGCAGAGGCGGGCGGATCCCCCTGAGGTCCGTTTCGAGACCAGCCTGGGTCACATGGTGAAACCGTCGCCGGGTGTGGTGGCGCATGCCTGTCATCCCAGCTGCTCCGGAGGCTGACATCGCGCCACCCCACTGCAGCCTGGGGGACACGGCCAGACCGTCTCAAAGAAATGAAGAACAGAAATAAAGCAGAGGAGGCTGAGACGCGGCTTGGTTCAGTGGGCGGACCGCACAGCTTCCTATGCGTGGGGTTGGGACCTGCGGCCAGGAGGACACACAGAAGACAGGTGCCAGCGCCCTCCTGCCCGAGCGGCCTCCTGAGCCCAGGAAACAGCGCTGGTGGGCCGGCCCCGCCCCTCCCAGGGTGGCTTAGGATTTTATTTTCTGAGATGAGTCTTGCTCTGTCGCCCAGGCTGGAGTGCACTGGTACAGTCTCCGCTCACTGCAACCTCCAGCGCCCAGGCTCAAGCAATTCTCCTGCCTCAGCCTCCCGAGTAGCTGGGACTACAGGCATGCACCACCATGCCAGGCTAATTTTTGTACTTTCAGTACATATGGGGTTTCACCATGTTGGCCAGGCTGGTCTCGAACTCCTGACCTTAAGTGATCCACCTGCCGCGGCCTCCGAAAGTGCTCGGATTACAGGGGTGAGCCACTGTGCCTGCCCTGGGTTAGGGTTTTAATGGGTGCTTTCATTTCCAAGTGTTCCTGTGTGGATTACCACCCAGTCTTCCCATGTTAGGAAGTGTAAGCCCCTGTGGAACCAGGAGAACCACAGTTGTCCTTACTGAATGCTACACATTAGCTTTCTTATTGCTATGTGACCAAGGGAAATTCCTGACCCTCTCTGTGCCTGTTTTATTTTTTATTTTTTTGAGACAGAGTCTCACTCTGTCACCCAGGGTAGAGTACAATGGTACCATCTTGGCTTACTGCAGCCTCTGCCTCCTGGGTTCAAGCAGTTCTCCTGCCTCAGCCTCCCAAGTAGCTGGGATTACAGGCATGTGCCACCACACCTGGCTAATTTTTGTATTTTTAGTAGAGACAGGGTTTCACCATGTTGTTCAGGCTGGTCTCGAGCTCGTGACGTCATGATCCGCCCGCCTCGGCCTCCCAAAGTGCTAGGATTACAGGTGTGAGCCACCACGCACGGCTGTTTTATTAGTTTTAAACAGGAATAAAAATACAGGGCCAGCAGGAGGCAGAGGTTGCTGTGAGCAGAGATCACGCCATTTCATTCCAGCCAGGGCAACAAGACCAAATCTGTCTGAAAAAAAAAAAAATACACACACACACACAAATTCTGTCTCAAAAAAAATAAACACACACACACACAGCCAAAGCTGGCTGATTTTACTGGGGGATGTGTGTGGATTTCCTGGGCCCCAGCTGATAGGAGTGTTTCTCCCACAGGCCCATCTGTTACAAGTCAGGTCCCTTCCCAACCTCCAGGCCCCATGGCCGGCATTACAGCCTGGGGTCAAGTTCCTGAGTGAGCTATGTATTTTTGGCCAAATTATTTCACCTCGTTGAGCCTCAGTTTCCTCATGTGTAAGGTGAAATGACAGCAGAACCTCACAGAGGAACAGGGCAGGGCGCTGTACCAGACTGAGCCAGGCACAGGTGGGCAGACAGCACTGGGCCAGTCTAGAGCCTCAGTCACACCTCCAGCCCCTGTGATTCCTCTTCCTGGAGAACAAGAATAGGGATCTGGGAAGTGAGACTAAACTGTCCCCCAGGCCAGCAGGTGTGGCCAGGGGAGCTGATGGGATGTGGTCTGTGCTGTCTGCCTGCACCCCTGACCAAGGTGGCCAGGACCATGAAGCTGGTAGAGCCAGCCAGGGCTGCAGGGATAGAGCATGCCTGGGACCCTCGCCGGGTAGGCATGCAACTGTGCTAAGCCAGGGAGGCCTTTCCTGGTCCTGGAAGGCAGGTGGCCCCTCAAGCCGAGCTTCAACCTTGGGAGAATACGCCCACTGCCATGCTGGGCGAACCCTCAGTGCACATCCCAGACAGAACGTGTGAGACTTCCTTTATTAGGCCAAGACTGGCCATGTGCACAGATTGACAGAGCTGCTCCTCCCTGGACTGGGACCTCCCGGCATCTTCAGTAGCCTCTGAGCCTGAGGCGAGTGAAGACAGCACCAGAATGTGGTAGGGCAAAGGGGCAGGACAGCTGGGGTGTGGACCCCAGGCAAAGGGCAGGGAGCAGCTTGGCATGGACCTTTTTTTTTTTTGAGACAGAGTCTCACTCTTCACCCAGGCTGGAGTGTAGTGGTGTGATCTTGGCTCACTGCAACCTTCACCTTCAAGGTTCAAGTGATTCTCCTGTCTCAGCCTCCTGAGTAGCTAGGATTATAGGCGTGCACCACCACACCCGGCTAATTTTTGTATTTTTAGCAGAGGCAAGGTTTCATCATGTTGGCCAGGCTGCTCTTGAACTTCTGACCTCAGGCGATCTTCCCTTCTTGGCCTCCCAGAAGTGCTGGGATTACAGGTGTGAGCCACCACGCCTGGCCAGACCTTTCAAACAGAGGCGGCAGGTGCCTCCCAGGAGAACCCTGCTCACTCAGACACTTCCCAGGTGCTGCCCAAGTTTCCACGAAGGGAGAGCAGGGGGCGAGCAGGACACTCTGGTCCAGCTGGGAGCCAAGATACCCAATCCCCCACCTAGACATCCACTGGGGAGGGGGAAGCTGCTGTCCTCATTGCTGGGGACAGAGAAGAGAATGGGAACATGGGATGCAGTCTGTGCCAGGATCTAGAACGCTCTGCTCTCTCTCCTCAGTGAGAAAACCCACTCCCGGTTCCCCCTTCCTCCCTGGCAAGGAATCCTGAGAAGAAACAGCCTCCCTGAGGAAGGTTCTGAAGTGCACCTGAACCCAAATGAGCTCTGGGGCCAGGAAACGATGTCTATAAATATATAGGCCGGGTGTATATATTATAAATCTATCTATATATGTATATATGTACATGCACAGCTCAGCGTGTCCTAGCCTGGAACAGGTCCTGCCTGGTGCCTCCTGGAGGCCTGGCCTGCTGGTGATGCTGTCACTTGAAGTCAAGAGTCCTGGTGTTAGGAATGTAGAGGGACTGGGTCTGGCGGCTGCGTCGTGGTGTGGTATTGAGGACGTCCACGCTTTTACGGCTGGAGCGCACCACGTCGGCCACAAAGCCGCTGCACTCACTGCAGACGTCCTTGAGGATACAGCCGTGGGAGTAGATGTGGGGGAACGCCTCCTCCACGCTCTGCCACTGTGGCCCTTGCAGAGATCTAGGGAGCAGGAGAGGGCAGTCAGGGAAAGCAGCCAGGCAGGGTGCAAGACCCCACCCCTATCCCTGACTTTGCATCCCAGAGTCCCCTCCTGGCTGCCTTTCACCTTAGGCCTCCCCTTGGCCCTCAGGCACCCATGCGGTTTTGTGTAACTGACACAGGTAGCAGTGTTCATCTCAGCAAACACTGCTCCCTGACCACTCAAGTCCATCTCTTACTACTCAGCCTCCCAGAGACCTCCAAAATAATCTGTCTCTGCCTTGGAGTTCCATTTCCTTGGGGTGTCCTAGCAAACGGAGACAAAGCCAGCCTCCTCCACCCCAGCTCCGAAGTTACTGTTCATGCCCGACCACCACAGTGACATCAGCAGCAAGGCAAAGAACGCACTGGAAGACGTCTCTTCTCTGGACCGGTGCGGTTTTGGCAGCCGACACCCTCTGAGGACTCTCAAAGCCCAGTGTGTAGACAGGGATGTGTGCAAACTTCTTAGAAGGCATCTTCATCTGCAGCAGAGGGAGGAAGTATGGACCAGGCACCCCCACAGGGACATTCAGGTTACACTCAGTGCTAGAGAAGCCTATGGGACCTGCGTGGCAGCCAGCACCACCTAGAGAATTTCCACAATTGCTATGCTCTCCGATGTCTCTGTGCCATTCGTCTGAAGACCCACACATGACTCCTGCTGGCTGCACACACCCATTCACGTTCTCTGCTCATCTGGACAGGGCCTTCTTAGAGGCCAAAAACTGGACCTTTTTATAGCATATGGGACCTACCACCATGCCCTGCACGTAATCAACATTTAAGACGGATGCGGTGGAAGTTTTCCCATTGCCCAGTGCCAGGATATGGAGTAAGGGTTTTAAGATAGTGCTGGGAAAAGTACCCCTGAAGCAGAGTCTTGCTTCTGAACTGAGGCATGAAGAGAAACTTTTTTTTTTTTTTGAAGACACAAGATCTTGCTCTGCTGCCCAGACTGGAGTGCAGAGGTGCAACCATAGCTCACGGTAGCCTTGAACTTCTGGGCTCAAGAGATCGTCCTACCTCAGCCTCTCAAAGTGCTGGAACTGCAGGCATGAGCCACCTTGCCTGGCTGGTGACATACTTGTATGTATGTATGTATTTATGAGACGGAGTTTCAGTATGTCACCCAGGCTGGAGTGCAGTGGCATCATCAGAGCTCACCATGGCCTCTGTCTCCTGGGTTCAAGTGATTCTCGTACCTCAGCCTCCTGAGTAGCTTGGATTACAGGTGTGTTCCACCATGCCCAGCTAATTCTTTTGTATTTTTAATAGAGATGGGGTTCATCATGTTGGCCAGGCTGGTCTCAAGTGGTCCGCCAGCCATGGCCTCCCAAAGTGCTGGGACAACAGGCATAGGCACACACGCAGCCGCAATAAGGAACCCCTCCTAAAACACTCAAACAATTACAGAATGTCAGAAGACAGGACTTTGAAAGGGGAAGTGAAGGGTTGTTTTTGGCACCAGGCTACTAACATGGAATGTTTACAAACAAAAACCTGTAAGGGTCTTTAAAACCTGCACACTGTCTTGGAAAGTGTAGGAATGGATTCTGCCTGAAAGGAAATGGATAAGGTGCCTGGTGAGGGCAGGATCATCCAACACATCCAGTCAAAGACAGTGGGGCCTCTCACCTACCTCGCTCAGACCCCAGAGATCCCACATACTCCTCACCTTTATGCTACAGGAAGTGCAGACAGCTCTGGAAGGGAACAGGAAATGCATCGTCAGCAGGGAGGAAGCCCACAAAGAAACAGCTGAGAAACAGTCGCATCCCAGCCTCCACACATCCCGGTTCAAACCATCCTTGCCTTCTGCTTGATCCCTGGTTACTTCAGTACTTTCATTTTACTCCAAAATCCTGCTTTTCTTTACACTTAGGTATCCACCCAAAATACATGTGGTCCTCAGCATTCTCTCAGGAGGTCTGCACTTGGAGTTTTCTATTGCCAAGTGGCAGGGTATAGAGTAAAGTTTAAAAATAGTGGTGGTAAAAGTCCCTCTTAAGCAGACTCTTGTTTCTGAACTGAGGCATGATGGGTGACATACTTTTGGAATGTTTAAAAGCGAAAACCTACAAAAGTCTATAAAAACTGCACACTGGCTTGCAAAGACATCTAAGATGCCTTCTAAACAGACATGTAGACAATGGCGTATACCTGACACTACTCACCATGTAAGCCAGAGGGGCCTCAATTGAGATGCTCAATTTTAAATAGTGATTCATTTTTTTTAAATTTTCACATTTGATTTCAAAAGTAAATGCCTTCTTATAAAAATTCAAACATGAAAGAGTTTATAATTTAGACACCCCATCCTCAGAAATGACCCATGCTAGTAAATAGTTTCCACCCTCCAGGCCTTTCCAAGCATGTATCAACAAAAATATTTTACAGATAAAATTAGGTGATTTTTCTTTTTCCAGACAGGGTGTCGCTCTGTCACCCAGGCTGGAGTGCAGTGACACCATCATAGCTCACTGCAGCCTTGACTTCATGGGCTCAAGTGATCCTCCCACCTCAGCCTCCGGAAGTGCCGGGATTACAGGATTACCACACTCAGCCTTACTTTTTTAGTCAATCTGGGAAACTTTGCCCTTTTACTTGGGTTGTTTAGATCATTTACAGTTAATGTGATGCTTGTTACAGCCGTGTTTACATCAGTCCTCTTGCTATTCGTTTTCTTTTTGACTCATTTGTTCTTTCCCTTCTTTTTCTAACATTTTTTGGATTAATTACTTTTTATGGTTCCATCTTACCTCTTACTGGCTTATTAGCTGTAACTGTTTTAGTGGTTGCTTTAGGACTTACGGTATGTATCTTTAACTTATCACAGTCCTACCTTTAAGTAATACACGACTTGGCATAGCATGTATAATATTCCAAACCTTATCATGGTGAATCCTGTAATAGTATACTTCCAATTTTCCCCTCTCCCCGGCCTTAATGCTAACTGTTGTTATCAACACTACTTGGACATGTGGTACAAAGCACACAGTACATATGCATAGGTGTGAGCCTAAAAAGAGGTTAAAAGAAAAAGAGGCAAAGCCCACAATACACCGTAATTGATTTTTGTCTTGTTTTTTGTGTGACTGGTAATCTTTGATTAGATGCCAGACAGTTTACCCTGCTGAGTACTAGTTTTTGTTGTTGTTAATTCTTATTCTTGAGCTTTGTTCCGAGAATCAGTTCAGACACTTATGAACAGTGTGATCCTTTAAGGTCTTGCTTTTACCATTTCTCAGTCAGGCCTGGAGCAGCCCTCGCTGTGGGCTACTTAATCCACATGAGTGAGGCCAGGCCTTCGTGTGCACTCCAGGTAGTGCCCTGTGAATTGTATTTCTGGCTATGGCTGGTGGAAACAGATGCTATTCCTGGCCCTGAGCATTGTTCCTTCAGATCTTTAGAACAGGGAAAGTAAATTTTTTCTCTGAAGGGCCAGAGAATAAACATTTTAGGTGTGGCTAAATGAGTAACAGATGGGCGTGGCTGTGTCCCGATAAAACTTTACTTACAAAACAGGCAGAGGACAGCTCTGGCCTGTGGCTATAGTTTGCCAACCTTTGCTTCAGGATAGTTGCTGCTGCATAAAGTATTTCTAACACATGAGGTGTTACACTTGGGTCTTTTAAACAGGGTTTTTTAGAGTGCTGGAGAGAAATTAGCTAAGTAATTTCCTTCCGACAAGGGGGGGCCTTCTCTGAGGCCTTCTCTTACAGCCCTCTCCTCTAATTCTGCACTGGGGACTCCAGCTGCTGCAGTCTCCATGGATTCTCAGCTTTACCTCCTCCACTGGGGGAGTCCAGCAGCTCTGGCTCCTGACCGAGAAGCTCTCCAGGCGATGGCCGTGATGGCCACAGGGCTGCCTGATTGTTTCATATCCTGTTTGTTCCTGGCTGTGGAACATGCCTATTACCCCAACTTGGCTGAAACTGGGAGTTGCTTAGCTATTTTAATTTAATTTAAATAAAATATCAATGTAATCTCCTCATCCATGCTAACCGTATCACATGGAACATGCTAGAACATTCCTGGAATCACAGGAAGTTCTGTGGGCAGCACTGCCCCAAAGGCTTCTCACCTCCTCCTTCCCTTGTGAATTGACAGCTCAAGTGTTCAGGGAAGGCTCACCTCTTACAAAAGAGACAGGTGGGCGGCCACGAGAACAGCGGGAACCTGGCCCGGCAGCAGCAGCAGATCTGTCAGGACAGACGTGGTTAGAGCCCCGCTTGTCCAAAGCGCCCCTCGGGTCCGGCCCTGTCCCTGCTGCCCCTCAGGGTTCCCAACCAGACCATGAGCAAACAGTCCTGGGATCCGGCCTGTCCATACCTGCCCCCCCACCCTGCAGGCAAGAGAGCAGCCCACGTCCAGGCAGCCTCACCTTCCCCTTCTTCAGACTGCTGAAGAGCTCCTTGTTCTGCAAAAACTTCTCCATCTCGGCCTTTACCAGCACACGGCGCACGTCCATCACCTCCTCCACGGTCAGGGCCAGGCTCTCCACGGGGTGGCTGAACTCCTGGGGCACAGGGCAAGGGGCTGTGCGCACTTGGCCTCAGGTATGAAGTCTTCTCTGCAGGAGTCTCTCCCACCTTACTCTCCTTCTGTGAGGACCCTCATGCCTTCCTGGACTCAGCCTAAACAAGTCGGGCAACTTTCTAAAACACTCGTGCGCCCGCCATCCAGTCCTGGGAGCTGTGCGCCATCCCCGTTTCTTTGATGAGGCCCTGCTGCTACAGGCCAGGCCTCCCATAACCAGCGGGCCCTGCCAGCCAGCCCAGCCCTCACTGCCACGCTCCACACACTCCCCTCAGCCCATCTGTTCAAGGTGCCGCTGCCTGCAAACACACCACGGCTGACCCAAACCAATCAGAGTCCATCTCAAATCTTCCCTCCCCGAGCAGCTCATCCCTCTCTTCCAGGAGGCCCAGGACCCTCCAACAGGCCGCCTCACTCCTGAGGCTCACCTTGTTCTGCCCATCTGCACTCAGCACCCTCCCGTGTCCTGACCACCGATTCCTGGCGACACGTTATGCCGAGTTTGCCTCCCAGTGCTTCGCATAGAACTTGATACCTGATCTCTCTAAGCCTCCATTTTCTGTGAAATAGGGCTGTTATTTCAGCTCCATTGAGATGATACACCGAAAGCCCTCAGACACAATGCCATCAGCCATGATTGCCAAGGCAGGTGCGTACCACCTACGAAGATGCCACAGAGATGGAGATGCACCATGTTTTCTGTTTTGGATTTGAGTGGGTTATCCTGTCTAGAGCTGTGAACACATGTCGGGACCCTTGCAATCGTCCCCACTCTGACCTGAGGCACCCAGGGCTTTGGGCTTTGGACCGATGGCGCTGTTTCCCTCTGAACAATTCCCCTCAAATGTCACAGACGCTACACTAACAACTGTGGCCGGGAGACCTCGTGTCGGGTGCAGAGAACAGCAGCCTGCTCCCCCAGGCAAGGATGTCAGCCCAGCGGAGATGGAAGGTCACGGGTTTTGTGATGCTCCATACCCCATTCAGAAAGCACTTCTGAGACCTCAGAGCTAGAGCCACTCATGTGACCTGCAGTCATCTTAACTGTATCCTCTGATTCCCTGAGATAGAAGTGGGTATTAACTCCCTTCCTCCCCTTGGGAAAAGGAGGCTGGGCTTAGACTCACTCCCAATGAGCTGGGAAGACGGACACTTCTGGACTTGGTGACTAACACTCAGCGGCTTCACTGTGTTCACTCTTGAACCACTTGCTCTGGGGGGACACCAGCCGCCATGCTGTGGGGTACCCAAGCACCCCGAGAGAGGCCTCCACGGCAATGGACTCAAGCCTCCTGCTCATAGCTGGGTGAGGACCACACTTCAAGCGGCTCCTCCAGCCCCATCTGCACTTTAGAGGAGACTGCAGGCCCCACCGCCATCCTCACTGCAGCCTCACAGAGGACCCTGAACCACAGCCACACCGATAAGACATTCCCGGATTCCCAAGCCTCAGAAACTGTGTGAGATAATTCATGTTTGTTATTTTAAGATGCTATACTGTGAGGTCACTTTTGATGCAGCAATATATAACTAATCCTAACGGGCAAGCACTGCGTGTAGGTGGAGGATAGTAACAGTGCCTTGTATTTATACAAGGCTTGTACTTCACAAAGCATTTTAACATCTGCTCTCATCTGAGCCTCTCCATAAAACCTCAGACAATGACAGCAACCACACCGTTCACATCCCTCCAACACCTGCACGCTGCCACCATGGCCCACTGGCCACGCGGGCCCGTTATCTCATTTGATTAAATCACACACCAGATTCAGGTCCACGAGATATGAGACCGAGGGCAGAGGGGCTGAGCAGCACCGTGGCAGCCTCAGGCCAGAGTCAAGGTCTCCACCCAGCGAACCCCCCCATCACACTGACCTCCGGGCACAGGGTGTGTGGGTTTGCCGTTTGCCCTAACCCCACACTGAACCCTTCAATTGGAGACTTCCCTTGCAAGGTGGCTCCGGGTCTGCAGTGCAGTTCGGCCCCAGCAGGCGGCAGCAGAGGCCACTGCCTCCAGCAGTTCCACCACTAGTGCCCCAGACGACGTTTAGGCCACGCCCTCTGGCCACGCCCCCAGACGGGCGCTCAGACCACGCCCCCCCCCCACGGGCGCTCAGGCCACGCACCAGTCGGCCTCAACGCTGAACACCTGGCTGGCGACTGGTTTCGCAGCGGGAAGGTGGGCCCAGAGACCCCCCAGGCCGCCCTGGACGGCAATCGCATCCTCACTCACCAGCCACAGGTGTTTGGCATCGGGTGTCATGGAGGCCTCGGGTCTGTCCGCCGTGGAGCCCTGGTTGCCGAGTAGGGGGTGGCTGGGGTCGGAGACGCTGGCGGGATAGGTACCTGGGGGGAGAGCAGAGGCCCCGTCAGGACCGCCTGGCAGGAGCTGGGGTACGGAGGGCTGGGCCAAGGGGCCGATGGAGATGTTGGGGGCTCCAGGGGGAACCAAGCAAAAGGCCAAACGGAGAAGCGGCTGCGCAGTAGCCACGGGGCAGTTCCAGCATGTAGGATGCCAAGGAAGGCAGATCGCTTGAGCCCAGGAGCTTTGAACCCACTTCCGGCAACGTAGGAAGACCCCCATCTCTACAGAAAAATATAAAAGCCAGGCATCGTGGAGCACACCGATAGTGCTAGCCACTCAAGAGGCTGAGGCAGGAGGATTGCTTGAGCACAGGAGGTCAAGGCTGCAATGAGCGATAATGGTGCCTCTGCACCCTACTCTGGGAAGCGGAGCGAGAGACTGTCTCAAAAGAAAAAAACACTGAGGAGTATGGCTTCCGTGTTGGGACTTTTGTTGGGGCCCATGCAGCACAGTGAACCCAGGAAGGGTCCCTGTGTCTGAACCCTACAACGAGCCGGCGTGGGGGAGTCCCACGGCACCAGTGAGGCGGACCACAGATGCGGGGGCAGGACATTCCTCCCACAGTCCACACCACACTGCTGCTGGGGGTTGGCCTCCCTCCCCCCACCAGCTCCAAGAGGCTGAGACACAGCTCCAGGGTCGGGGGGCCTGGGGGCAAGTGTGAGGTTTGGAACCGACCTGGCCTGGACCTCTTAACACCGGGAAGGGAGCCCTAACCACCGAACGGGATTGTACCAAGACTCTGGCCTTGCAGGCAGACCAGGAAGCCTAGCCATGTCTGGTGGGATGCAGGGGGTGGGGGGGACAAGAATCCTGAGTGGTGAGGGCTCTCTGCAAGGTTCAGCTCTCACGATGGTAGGACCAGCCCTGCACAGCCAGCAGGAATTGTTTTGTGCTTAGTAGTGTGGAAAGCAGTTGAAGGAACCACGGCAGCACAGAGGCAGGGTCCAGGGCGTGTGCGGTGAGCCCACCCGGCTTCCTAGGGACATGCCCCTCCCTTCTCAGAGAACCGCACGGATCTATCATCTAGTCAGCTATCTTCCTATAGCCCAATATGTTAATAATAATTATGTCTAGGTAACAGAATCATGGGAATTCTTTTTAAATATTAAAAAATATTTTTACGGCCAGGCACAGTGGCTCACGCGGTCAGGAGTTTGATACCAGTCTGGCCAATATGGTGAAACCCCGTCTCTACTGAAAATACAAAAAATTAGCCAGGCACAGTGGCGCGGGCCTGTAATCCCATCTACTTGGGAGGCTGAGGCAGAAGAATTGCTTGAACCCGGAAGGTGGAGGTTGCAGTGAGTTGAGATCACACCAGTATACTCCAGCCTGGGCACCTGAGGTGGTGCCCTCTTGCAGGCATGAGCTCCCTGGGTCCCTGGGAGCTGCCTGCTCAGGAAGACGTGGGCTGAGGTGGAGGGATGGGTACCCGCAGGATGGATCAGGGGTGGGGGCCAAGGGGGGTGCAGGGGTGGGAGGCAACACTTGCCCTGGTCTCGGGAGCCAGGACTGCACGCATGTGCGCTGCCCGCTCGGGGCCGTGGGGGCTCCGTCCCCTCCTTCAGGCTGCGTGGCCGGCTGAGGCCAGAAGCCACCTCACTTCGGAGCTGGGCCAGGTCATGCTCTGAGAAGGAGCGGTCCCGCTTCAGCGTCACCTCCCCACATGGAGACTCTCTTCCTGTGGACACAACAGATTCGGCCCTGCCCTGACAACACCCGCCAGTGCCTTCTGCCCATGCCTGGACTGAGGCAAAGGACCCACGGGTGCCCGCTGGGTCTGCTGCGATGTGGGGCAGCCTCCAACTACTTCCCAGCCTGCCCTTCTCTGGACAGTTCATGGCAAGCACCTTAATAACCAAGCCCTTTCCCAAGGCCTTCCGGAAAGTCCTGGAAAGGCACAGGTCTGGTGTCTAATGTCAGATGGAGGCAGAGCCCTCTGGGATGGCCCTCAACACAGCCAGCACCAGGCCTTCCTGGGAAGAGAGGACCACCCCTTTCACAGGGCAGCCAGGGTGGGCAGGTAGCCTCCCTGGGACCAGCTTTTCACATCAACTAGAGGGAGGCTCCGCTTCCTGGCCCTGAGACAACGAGGCACTTCCACTGCCAGCCCTCCATCGCTGTGGAAGAGGCAGCCCAGGGACTCTTCCAGTCATCCTTCTGAGCAGCCCAAACGGCAGGGTCCCCGAGCCCCAGCTCCTCCTCCTGGGGCAGAAAGAGGCAGCAATGCCACAGCAGGACATCAGTTTCAAAAGAGGGCCCTGGGCAGGGGACACCACAGTCGCTGCTGCCCCTCACTCAGCTGGAGGGCCCCAGGCAAGGGACACCACACTCACTGCTGCCCCTCACTCAGCTGGAGGGCCCTGGGCAGGGGACACCACACTCGCTGCTGCCCCTCACTCAGCTGAGCCCTTCTGGCTTCCTCAGCCCCCACCCGCCATTCCTGGTCTCCTATCAGGAACGTCCACAGACTCTGACCTCAGACGTGTTCATCTCTTCCATCTCGGCCAAGGTGGGTGCCTTGAGCAGCACACGGGGCCTCAGGCGCTGGGCGCTACCGCCACCATCTGTGACCGACAGGTTGATGCAGGAGGTGGACTTGGAGTCTCCAGAGCAGGCGTTGAGGATGCAGGGCAGAGAGCCGAACCCTGCGGAGCAAGACTCCATCTCAAACAAATACACACGTATATATTATTTTAATTTAAATTTTTTTCCTTTTTTTATTTTTATTTATTTTTTTAATAAAAACAGGGTTTCACCATGTTGGTCAGGCTGGTCTTGACCTCCCGACCTCAGGTGATCCACCCGCCTTGGCCTCCAAAGTGCTTGGATTACAGGCGTGAGCCACTGCGCCCGGCCTAATTTAATTTTTTTAATTTAATTTTTTGAAATGGAGTCTCTGTTGCCCAGGCTGGAGTGCAGTGGCACGATCTTGGCTCACTGTAACTTCTGCCTCCCGGGTTCAAGCAATTCTTCTGCCTCAGCCTCCCAGGTGGTTGGGATCACAGGCATGCGCCACAACACCCAGCTAATTTTTTATATTTTTGGTAGAGACGGTTTCACCATGTTGGCCAGGCTGGTCTCGAACTCCTGACCTGAAATGATCCACCCACCTCAGCCTCCCAAAGTGCTGGGATTACAGGCATGAGCCACTTCGCCCGGCCAATTTTATTTTTTCATCCCCAAGTATTCTGAGTTTTAAAAGCCTGTGTGCCTCAAAAATTAAGATGTTCTGTGTTTTCCATGTGTTCAGAAGCTTTTAGGGACAATGCCACCTTCCAATTTGCAACCTGACCAGGGAATGAGAGGACCCAGCCAGGGCACGGGGTCTCTCTTCTCCCGCTGTCCCCTGGCTCACCGCGGGCGGCCCAGCCCTCGCCCCGCACTGGGCGCAGCCTCCGTTCCTGCTTGATCTCCTCCAGGATCTTCTCGTGCAGGGACCTCTGCTTCTGCGGCAACGGGCGCAGCCGCCTCTCGGAGACCTGGGTGGGGAAGTGTGCCATGACATGGGCCCACTGTGGAGTCGGAGAGCCGGCCAGGCCCACCTGGAGGGGATGGGTGCGGTTCACATGGCCCCTTCCCAGAAAGAAGGCCCTGGGCCAGCCCACAGGCAAGAGGAAGCCCGCCCGCCTCACCCGTGACAGATGCGCTGGGACACCTCCCGGGTTGGCCACAGGACAGCGCCAGGCCCCAGGCTGCCCCTGAGGAGGAAGAGGCCAGAAGACCCCAGGGAGGAGGCGCAGAGGGGCACCTGCTTCAGTGGAGGCCTTGAGCGGATGAAGTCCAGGATAAGCTCATGAGCGTCCTTCTTCACCCGGGGCGGGATGTCCCCATCCACCTGCCAGGGAGGACGGCCGGCCTGAGACCCTGCAGGAGCCACCGCTAGTGCAGGGTGACAGGGAGGGGCTCGCTAAGCCCAAGAAGAGCCTGGTCCTCACACCCGCCCACCCTCCCACCCTCTGCTCCCGGGGACCCAGCCGCTTCTCCCGTAAGTGCACAGTGGACCCATGTTCTGAGCGGCCATGGCATCCAGGTCTGAGGCCTCCCCACCCAGCTGCCCCAGCCTCCAGGACCTGGGCTTCATCTGGAGGTGGAGGTGGGGTGACACGAACCTCACAGGGGCGTCTTAGGAGCCATGCCAGGTTGTCCTAAGGACTCCATGAGTTTTGTTAAGAAAAATGTACTACAGCCTTGGCTCTCACGGCCCCCTGCTCCAGAGGTCATCCCTCGTACCCAGAAGCTCCCACACTTCCTTTCTCTGCCTGGCCACTGTCCCTGATGTGATCTCCAGCTGTGTGAATTGGGGCCACATTTCCCTAATCCATACTGTATGCCCCAGTACCCAGCACAGAGAGCAGGGACCCAGGGGCGGCTCTTAGGGTGGGCTGCCCAACAGCCAGGCTGCCCGCTGCACCCACCCCACTCACCATGACCTTGTACACCAGGCTGCCCGTCTACACCCACCCCCAATTCACCATGACCTTACACACCAGGCCGCCCGTCTACACCCACCCCCAACTCACCATGACCTTACACACCAGGCCGCCCCTCTACACCCACCCCCAATTCACCATGACCTTACACACCAGGCCGCCCCTCTACACCCACCCCCCAATTCACCATGACCTTACACACCAGGCCGCCCCTCTACACCCACCCCGCTCACCATGACGTTACACACCAGGCCGCCCCTCTACGCTCACCCCGCTCACCGTGACGTTACACACCGGGCCGCCCCTCTATGCCCAGCCCGCTCACCATGACCTTGCGCAGTTTGTAATTCCGGGCCCGGATATCCTGCATCAGCATCTCGAAAGGCGTGAGCTGGAACTCGGTGGGGGAGGGGGTTGAACTCCTGCTCCTGCACCTTCTTCAGCTTCACTCCGTGGCGGAGCTCCCGCATGAGCTGGACCCACAGTCGGGCCTGGGCCCCGGGATAGGAGAGCACTCTCAGCCCAGCACCCCAGGCAGAGACCCGCGGTGGGCTGGGCTGCGCCGGTGGCCCCGTCAGGTGGGAGCAAGTCTTACCCAGTCTGTGTGGCCCAGGCTGTCAAGCTCGGCCTGCGGTGTCTCCACCTGCGGCTCGTCCTCCCGGAGCTTCTGCAACATCTGTGAGCACACACGCTCGTTAGTCCAGGGAAGGTGCCAGAATGGTGGACGGAGGACGGGCCCTGTCCGTCGGGGACACGGCCTCACCACGGGGGCTCCGACTCAACCAGCCGGAGAAGAAGAGCGGGCATTTGGTCCAGGCCTCGGGACTCGCAAAGATATCTGGGTAAACTCAGTCATCAGCCTCAGAACCACACAGGGCACCTGATGTCCCGTCAGGCTTCCCTGACGGCTTCTCCTCAGCAGTGACAGGTAGAGCCCAACACCGTGGCACCGTGCAAGGCTTGAATAAATGGCTGCATGGTGGCTGATGAGCTGCTGCCCAGGGAAACAGCCATGGGTGTGCACTCTGTGAGCTGGGAAGGTGCCAGCACTGTGGTGAGGGCCTGTCTGGGAAGTGCTCTATGCTGAGAACTTGGGAAGAGGGTCCCACACCTGCTGCCTTGGCTGCACGTGATCTCGGTAGCACGGAGCCTCTTCTCTCACCAAGTTCCAACTCTAGAGAAGCACCCGCCCTTCGACACAGCCCCCACAACCGAGACAGAACTGGTCACTCTGGCTCCTGCCCCAGGTACCTGCCACATGGCTTTGGGACACTCCCTGAGAAGCTCCAGGTGTGAGTCTAGCCACAGGCCTCATGTGTGCCAGCCACAGGCCTCATGTGTGCCAGCCCCAGGCAAAGGGCACGGAGGGGGCACTGCTATCCTTCCCAGAACACCTGTTCCTATTCCTCACAGGCTGCTCCTGGCCGAAATGCCAGCAGACACACCCACACTCCACGGAGAGAACCTTCTCTCACTTGGTCCCACGACCAATTAAACTTTGCCTCGGTCAGCTCCCTGCATACAGAGCAGCATCCTCCTAAAGAGCTTCCAGGCCGGGTGCGGTGGCTCATGCCTGTAACCCCAGGACTCTGGGAGCCCAAGGTAGGAGGATCACCTGAGCCCAAGAGTTTGAGACCAGCCTGAGCAACATAGTGAGACCCTGTCTCTAAGAAAAGAAGAAAAAAAGAGCTTCCATTGTCTGGGTAAGAAACTGATCTGAGCAGCAGAATACAGACTGAGATCAGAGACAGAGACACAACAGCATGAGGACCATCTGCTAATTGTGGGGGAAGAATGTCCAGGAGGGCCAGGAGGAGGGAGAGGGAGAGGAGAAGGGAGAGGAGGAAGGAGAGGGGAGAGGAGGAGGAAGAGGAGGAGGGAGAGGGAGAGGAGGAGGGAAAGGGAGAGGAGGAGGGAGAGGGAGAGGAGGAGTAGAGAGGGAGGATGGAGTGGGGGAGGGAAGATGGGCCATGGGTTCTGGGGGATAGGGGGAGGGAAGATGGGCTGTGGGATCTGGGGGGGTGGGGGCGGGAAGACGGGCTGTGGGATCTGGGGGGGGTGGGGGCAGGAGGATGGGCCGTGGGGATCTGGGGGGGCGGAAAGATGGGCTGTGGGATCTGGGGGATGGGGGAGGGAAGATGGGCTGTGGGATCTGGGGGGAGGGGGGGGAAGATGGGCTGTGGGTATGGGGGGAGGGGGAGGCAAGATGGGCTGTGGGATCTGGGGCGTGGAGAGGGAAGATGGGCTATGGGGATGGGGGAGAGGGAAGGGAAGATGGGCTGTGGGATCTGCATCGAGGGAGGGGAAGATGGGCTGTGGGGGATGGGGGAGGGAGAGGGAAGATGGTCTGTGGGATCTGGGGGGAGGGGGAAGATGGGCTGTGGGATCTGGGGGGAGGGAAGATGGGCTGTGGGATCTGGGGGGGAGGGGGGAAGATGGGCTGTGGGATCTGGGGGAGGGGGAGGGAAGATGGGCTGTGGGATCTGGGGGGAGGGGGAGGGAAGATGGGCTGTGGGATCTGGGGGGGGGGAGGGAAGATGGGCTGTGGGGTCCGGGGGATGGGGGGGAGGGAAGATGGGCTGTGGGGTTCGTCAGTGGGAGGAGAGCTGTCCAACCTTGGCACAGGCTTGGGCTGCAGATGAGGCCAAGCAGCTCGGGCTGCCACCCCGGCATCCAGCACTGTGGTGATAGCCCGTCTGGTAATTGCTCTATGCTGAGAACTTGGGAAGAAGGTCCCGCATCTGCTGCCTCTGCTCTCACTAAGTCCCAACCCCTGACAGGCCGAAGTGGGAGGATCACTCGAACCCAAGAGTTTGAGACCAACCTGAGCAACACAGTGCTAAGAAAAGAAGAAAAGAGAGCTGGGGGGAACCGGGGGGTGGGGTGAACACCTGCTAAGGCTCGGAGGCTCAGGGAAGCCGGCCAGGAACCCTTCTTGGTTACAGGACAGGAGAGACACAGCCCCTTAAGGGGTGAGGGAGGAATGGGGGGGCAAGCAGCAGTTAACTTCAAAAACACCTTCTGCCACTGAGGCAAGAGAGAATCCCGCCTCTCCAAGGCCTGGCCTTCTCTGTGAGATGTTGACGGGAGACAAGGCAGAGCCCAGGTGTGCAGAGACCCCAGGACACAGAAACACACTGGCTCCCTCGGGGCAGCAGTCGCTCCCAGGGAAAGGCTAAGAGAGTCAGGGAGGGATGGCTGCTCCTAACTCTTGGTTCACGGAGAGGCAGGAGGCCCCGCGGACAGCTCCAGCTTGGGCGCCACGTGAAGCCGAGCACTGCCTGACTCTTGCTTTGTGGCTTCGGGAAGGGCCCCAGCCTCGGAGCTGGCACATGCTCATCTGTCGAATGGCTCCTCCGCCTGGAAGGGGCAGGAGGACAAGACAGGGTTGTCACAGGCCCAGCAAGTGGGTTTTGTCACTGAACAGCCCATCCCCACATCCCCACCTAAAGCTCTAAGCGGGCTGCAGAGCCTTTCTGTGGTTGCAGAGTATGGACGGGCCACCTTTGGCATCTTATTTCAGAAGGAACCCGGCCCCGGAGAGGCTGGAGGGGGAGGCAGGAGGAAGACGCCTTCTTGTAGATGTAAAAGTGGAGGA
Organism: Ateles fusciceps; assembly: GCA_036589455.1. NCBI lineage: Eukaryota > Metazoa > Chordata > Mammalia > Primates > Atelidae > Ateles > Ateles fusciceps. The sequence continues at coordinate 332,260 of JAZHEH010003205.1, forward strand.
AGACAGAACGATGCGTGTGGGAAGAGGTAACAACTTAGAGGAACAGGAGAGAGCAGTTGGGAAGGGGCCAAGTCCACCACTTAATTCCTCTGATAAGAAGAAAGTGTGAGGCTGGGCGAGGTGGCTCACACCTGTAATGCCAGCACTTTGAGAGGCCAAGGCCAAGGCCAAGGCCAAGGCAGACGGATCACCTAAGGTCAGGAGTTTGAGACCAGCTTGGCTAACATGATGAAACCCCTCTCTACTACGAGGCGTGGTGGTGTGCACATGTAATCCCAGCTACTTGGGAGGCTGACGTGGGAGAATTGCTTGAACCTGGGAGGTGGAGGTTGCAGTGAGACGAGATCGAGCTGCTACACTCCAGCCTGGGCAACAGAGTGAGACCCTGTCTCCAAAAACAAAAACAGTGGCTCACGCCTGTCATCCCAGCACTTTGGGAGGCCGAGGCGGGCGGATCATGAGGTCAAGAGACCCAGACCATCCTGGTCAACATGGCAAAACCCCGTCTCTACTAAAATACAAAAATTAGCTGGGCGTGGTGGTGCACGCCTGTAGTCCCCGCTACTCGGGAGGCTGAGGCAGGAGAATTGCTTGAACCCGGGAGACAGAGGATGCAGTGAGCTGAGATCGTGCCACTGCACTCCAGCCTGGCGCCTGGCAACAGAGCGAGACTCTGTCTCAAAAAAAAGAAAAGGAAAAAGACAGAAAGCGTGAGGGTTAAGTGGGAATACAGAACAAGCAGCCGCCACCCTGCAGACCTGACTTTCTGTCCACGAAGAGCCGGCCCGGCCAGGCCCCGCCAGGCCCCTCCCGCACGCAGGCACCTGCCGGGCCTCGGCTCCTCCGCGTTGGCCCCCGCACCGCTCACCTCCTTGGCCTCGCGGACCCTGGCCAGGAAGGCCCGCAGCTCCAGCGTCTCCACGAAGAGCGCGCGGCACACGGCCTGGTAATGCGCCTGCGCGCCCCGGGGGTCGGTGAGCCGCGCGGCGCACAGCCGCATGGCCTGGGCGAAGGTGCGCACGCTGCGCGGGACGCCCTCGGCCTCCTCCTCCTCCTCGGGGCCCCCGTAGCCCTCGTCGGCGGCGCCGCAGCCACTGTCGTCGCTGTCGTTGTTGGCCATGAGGTCGATGAGCCGCTCCAGCTGCGGGCTGAGTTCGCGCTCCTCGCTCTCGTCCAGCCCCCAGTCCAGCGCGCGGTAGATGGCGAAGCCCAGGGACTGCACGGTCTGCGGGACAGGGGCGCGGTCACCGGGCGGCACTAGGGGGGTGGCTAGGCTGGGGGGATGGGCGGGGAGGGAGAAGGCGGCCGGCAGGTGCAGAGAGCCCCGCACCCGGCCAGGGAGGCAGCAGCCCCCGTGCAAGGAGACCGAGGCACAAGCAGGACACAGACCTGTTAAAAAGGCTGTTCCCAGAGGGCACCGCCGCTGCGGAAAACAGGCCCATCCGCTGGGCACGTGCTCACGCCTGTCATCTCAGCGCGTCGGGAGGCCGCAGCGGCGGATCACCTGAGGACGGGAGATCGAGACCAGCCTGGCCAACACGGTGAAACCCCGTACCTACTAAAAATACAAACTTATCCAGGCGTGGTGGCGGGTGCCTGTAATTCCAGTTACTCAAGAGGCTAAGGCAGGAGAATCGCTTGAACCCAGGAGGAACAGGTTGCAATGAGCTGAGATCGCACCACTGAACTCCAGCCTGGGCGACAGAGCAACGCTCTTTCTCAAAATAATAATAATAGAAGTCTTTTTAAAAGCACATTAAAAATCAGTGCAGCCTCACAGTAGAGATCTCTTAACTCAGCATTTCTCGATTTTAATTTGCAGGGAACCCTAAATCGACCACAGGAGCACCAGTAGTCTGTGGAGTAACCTGGGAGGTGCTGACACGCCCACCATGGCCACCAACATCCACACGGACTTCCAGGCCCACAGGCCCAGGTGGCCCCCAGGTAGTCCGGTCTTCTGGGGCAGGGGAGGCAGGGCTGGCACGGCCAGACACAGGAGATCAGTGATAATTACAAGGGTACTTACATGCTGCACAGCACTCTGTTCAATGTCTTAAAGGGTTCTCATAGTTTAAGACAACGAAAGAAAGATACACACACACAAATATACCTACAGCACTCCTTACGACAGACACTGTGCTGGGCCCTGCATACCACGTACCCTCCTCACCTCGAGCCACACTGATGTGGGTACAGGGACAAAGGCATAGAGAGGTCGGGCCCCTTGACCACAGTCTCAACTGGCCAAAATGGATCAGGGCAAGGGGCTGCTCATGACCCCTCTCTAAGCTCGGTGCCACGCTTCCAGGGTGGGAGGCCACAGCGTGGCAGATAGAGCCACGCCTCCCCCAGGCACTGTCCACTTCCTCGGACCACCTTGCCTCCGCGGCCCTGCAGGGGAGCCCTTTTGGCCTCTCATTTCCTGTGTACTCTCCACCCCCACTCACCGCGTAACACCCAGGAAACCTGAGCCTGAGCCAGGCAGAACAAGAACAGGTGAAAGTCAGGCCAGGGACAAGGCCTGAGAATACAGCCTCCTCTGTCCTGCAGAAACTCTACAGAAGGCTCCAAAACCTCCCTCCTCCCTCCTGCAGAAAACCCACAGAAGGCTCCGGAACCTGCTTCCTCTCTCCTAAAGAAACACCACAGAAGGCTCTAGAACCTCCCTCCTCCCTCCTGCAGAAACCCCACAGAAGGCTTTGGAACCTGCAGGGGCACTGCTGGAAAGTGTGAGGGTTCAGGGGCAGTGCAGCCCGCCCCATGACTCAGTGTTGTCTCCTATCTGCTGTAGACGGGGCAAGACGTGCCATGAAATCAAGGTCAGAGGGTGCCGCGGCAGCTATGGCCTAACGGCCACACCCGACCAGTGACAGCAGGGCCCTGGCCAGGGCTGGGGGTCCCCTGGGGTAAGGGATCTCCGAGAGGAATCTTAGGGCCCCTCCTGGGCACAGTGACGAACGCAGGGCAGGGTTGCGGGAAGCCAACTGGCCAGAGCCACCATTAATGCAATTTCCCAGCAGTCCTTTCTGGGCCCCAGAGGGAAGTGCCAGGAAGGAGAACGTAGCAAGAAGTGCGTTTCTGCTACGGAGCAGAAAATGGTGGGGCTGGCCTCAGCTCCTGGGGTCCCTAGTCGTGTGGCTCCGATTCTAACGTGTGACACAGGAGAGACAAAGGGAGCAGGCAGCAAAGCCCCCAACCCCCACGCTGCACACAGCAGCCCCCCCAACCCTCTGGCCACTCCCTCCTTTTCCTGGCCAGAGCCCAAAGGGTTACCTCCAACCCGTGCCTCTTATCTGATGGCTGCCTCCATAAAAGCTCTTTTGTGCCCAGGTCACTGGAAACTTTCTCTGAACAGCAAAAAACTTGCTTTCCCATGAGGAAAATTCTGGGCCTCCCAGCTCCACCCGCCCAGAGCAGGTGCAGGCCTGGGGCAGCCGGTGGGCAGTAATGCCAGCCGGGGGCACCTGCCCAGTAAGCAAGGGGAATCCAGGAGTGAGAACTGAGATGAGCTTGTTCAGAAGTTCCCCGCCCTCTTTCCAGGGGACAGGGCGATAAGGATAATGTCAGGATAAGGTAAGCGTCTCAGACAAACGGTCCAGGCTGCATCCCGCATGCACAGCTGTCTAAAACGTTTCACAGGTGCCACAGCAGACCTGCTCTGGAAAGTTCCAGGCAGGAGGCAGCAGCTGCACCTCTCTTTGGAGACTTGGGACAGCAAGGCCAGCCGGCCTCCCGGCCCTGGAGTCCCGGACTTCAGAAACGTAAACTATCCGGTGAATTACGCAACAGCGAGACAGAATGACGAGCAAGCCGACACAGCCACACAGACCAGCCCCACACATGTCCCAGGAAACTACGGACACCACAATGGCATCTCCACGGGGCTACCAAGCAACCCTGAGCGGCACGCTGTGGAAGGTACCAGCGCCCCTAGGTTCTCCCAGGTGGGAGGGCAGCTCACCACTGAATTGTTGAGCATTACATGTGGTGACATGGACTCTGGTTCTATTACTGTTTTTAAATTATCAGCAACAGACCACATATCCTCTTTGGTCTGTCACACCCACCCTGGGTATTATAATATATAAGTAGCTATTCCGATAAAACTATGTTTTTGTTTTCTTTAAAAAAAAAAATCAATCTGAGTTGGGCATGAAAAACTGTTTTAAAAAGACAGAAGATACTTGGGCGGCTGAGGCAGGAGATTCCTTGAACCCGGGAGGCACAGGTTGCAGTGAGCTGGGATCACGCCACTGCACTCCCGTCTGGGCAACAAGAGTGAAACTCCGTCTTAAAAAAAAACAAACTTGACATTCAATTTTGGGAGAGGCGCTAAAAAAAACAAAAAAACAAAAATAAATAAATAAAAATAAAAAAAAAAAAAAAAGGCCAGGTACAGTGGCTCACGCCTGTAATCCCAGCATTTTGGGAGGCTGAAGAGGGCAGATCACGAGGTCAGGAGATCGAGACCATCCTGGCCAACATGGCAAAACCCAGTCTCTACTAAAAATACAAAAATTAACTGGGTGTGGTGGGGCGTGAGCATAGTACCAGCTACTCGGGAGGCTGAGGCTGGAGAATCGCCTGAACCCGGGAGGCAGGGGTTGCAGTGAGCCAAGATCGTGCCACCACACTCCCGCCTTGTGACAGAGCAAGACTCTGTCTCAAAAAAAAAAAAAAAAAAAAAAAAAAAGCCCAGCGTGGTGGCTCACGCCTGTAATCCTAGCCCTTTGGGAGGCTGCAGCGGGCAGATCACAAGGTCAGGAGTTCGAGACCAGTCTGGACAACATGGTGAAACCCTGTCTTTACTAAAAATAGAAAAAATTAGCCAGGTGTGGTGGCACAAGCCGGTAGTTGCAGCTGCTCGGGAGGCTGAGGCAGGAAAATTGCTTCAGCCTAGCAGGCGGAGGCTGCAGTGAGCCGAGATCGAGCCACTGCACTCCAGCCTGGACAACAGAGTGAGACTCTGTCTCGAAAAGCAAACAAGCAAACACAAAAGGCAGAAGAGGCAGGCACAGTGGCCCACGCCTGTGATCCCAGCCCTTCCGGAGGCCGCGGTGCGAAGGTGGCTGGAGCCCAGCCTGGGCAACATAGTGAGACCTCGTCTCAATCAAAAAATAAAATAAAATGAACACAAGCAAAAAAACAGACGAAGAAAACCAGAAAGGCAGTACAAAGACAAGACAGGAAGTTGAGAACATTACTTCCGGGCAGGCTGGGAGGAGGGAGGTGATGCCCTGTTGTTGAGGTTCCTGTTGTGGGCTGGGTGGGGTTTCTGGGCACTGGTCATCAGGCTGACTTTTCCTGTTTGCACGTGAAGTCCTCTCCCCTGACCCAGGATCTGTGTCTGGGAGGCCAGCCCTGCAGACCTCACCTGGGCTCCTCATCTGTCCAGATGTGGAAGGAGGTCAATACCACTGCCCCTCTTCTCCCGGCCGGGGTGGGATGGCACCCACGGGGGGCTCACGGGGGCCCTCCCCACCCTGGTGGTCTCCTCCCTGTCTGCTCTCGGTTAACAGTGTCTTCACCAAGTCCCTGCAATTAAGCCTGTTGGATATTTTATCTGTGCCCGCCTCCCTGAAACAACTGTGTAACTACACGCTTTATTATTTACATTTTAAGATGCAAGTACGTTTTAATACATATTAAGCAATATTTGGAATTTTTAAAAAAGTACCTGGGCTTCCGAACTGGCGAGTGGCACCACCATGGTTGCAGGTTCTGTAAGAGAAGAGGGAGTCAGCACCCCCTGGGACCCTAAGAAACATAGCTGTCCCCCACCTCCCCCTCAGGGACACACACCACATCCCCAGTCTCTGTGGGAACACCAGAAAGCTCACAGCAGGCCCAGCCACTCGGTCATGTGGACGCCCACCTATGAGGCCCAGCTCGAGCTGGCTCTAAGCAGGACACCCAGGTCTAGGGGCCGGAAGAGCAGCGTAGCCCCTGCTCGCAGAAGGATGACGGTGAGCCGGCAGACAGACCCCCAATGCCTCATGCAGCAGTCGCACTCCCTCGTGACCACTGGGGGGTGGGGGCTGAAGAGCAGCCAGCAGACCCACAGAGTCCATCCCGGGCACTGCAGGAGGCTGCCCCAGGGAAACTCAGCTGCGAGTGACACTGAAGAAGGATGAGGAGGAGGCCAGATGTGGTGTTCACACCTAAAATCCCGGCACTTTGAGAAGCTGAGGTGGGAGAATTGCCAGGGGCCAGGAGTTCAAGACCAGCCCAGACAACATAGTAAGACCCTGTGGCTACAAAAAATTTAAAAACTACTTTGGGAGGCCGAGGTGGGTAGATCACTTGAGGCCAGGAGTTCAAGACCAGCCTGACCTACATGATGAAACCCCATCTCTACTAAAAATACCATATACAAAAATGAGCCAGGCATGGTGGCAGGCACCTGTAGTCCCAGCTACTCAGGAGGCCGAGGCAGGAGAATCACTTGAACCCAGGTAGTGGAGGCTGCAGTGACCCAAGATCATGCCACTACACTCCCACTTGGACAACAGAGTGTGACTCCGTCTCAAAAAATGTATAAAAATAAAAATAAAAAGATTAGCCGGGCATGGTGGCATGCACCTGTAGACCCACTACTTGGGAGGACCACTGGAGCCCAGGAGGTTGAGGCCGCAGTGAGCTCTGACAGCACCACTGCACTCCAGCCTGGGGAACAGAGTGACACCGTCAAAAAAAAAAAAAAAAAAAAAAAAGGAGGCCGGGCACAGTGGCTCATGCCTGTAATCTCAGCACTTCGGGAGGCCAACGCAGGTGGATTGCTTGAGATTAGGAGTTCGAGAGCAGCCTGGGCAACATAGCAAAACCTCATCTCCTCAAAACATACAAAAGATTAGCTGGGCGTGGTAGTGTGTGCCTATAGTCCCAGCTACTCAGGAGACTGAGGTGGGAGGATTACTTGACCCTGTGAGGTGGAGGTTGCAGTGAACCAAGATCGCACCATTGCACTCCAGCCTGGGAGACAGAACCAGATCGGTCTCCAAAAAAAAAAAAAAAAAAAAAGAAAGGCAGCAGCTCCATTGAGGCACTGAAATGAGACACAGCACCTGCCTAGTATTGAGGTTGTGCACCCCCAAATCACAACACAGTCAGATGAATGAGAAGCCCAAGCTCAGAGGGAGTGACAGACTTCAGCTGCTGAGTGGTTAAGTTAGCATCCAACCGAGGGCCCCGATTTAGGGCTGTCCCCTGAGACTGCTCATGCCTGTCTCAGAGAGCTGAGTCCGAGTGGAACTGCAGGTGGAAGCTGGAATCTCACACATTTCGCTTGTGAAACGTGGCCTCAGGGATGCCAGGCGGCAAGTGTGCCTTGTGCAGTGCTCCCGTACAGCCCTGGAGGCTGCTCCAGTTCCCATGTCATAGATGAGGAAACGGGGACCCGGAGGGTGAATCTGTTTGCTCCAAGCTGTCGAGGTCGGCAGGTGCCAGAAGCAGGGCCAGGCCGTGGGATCCCAGGGTCTGTGCTGCTGGCCGCTCTGCCACCCTCCTTCCCAAGATACTGCACTGGGTGAAGTGCAAAAATCCACCCACTTCTACAGCCTTCCTTGAACTGGGCATGCAGGGGGAGCCGTGCTAGAACATGAGCTCCAGCTGCCTTAAATTCCTTCTGGAATGAGGTAAGATATGTATATGTATATAGAGATAAGCCATGAAATTGTCTGCTAAGTGGACCTGCTAACTCCGCAAATATTTTCAAAATGCCATCAAGAACCAGGAAGATTGCCAAAGATAAAGGGAGTCTGACACATTAAAATAATGGAAAGCAATCCACTCCCAGCATCAGTGGAGGTAATAAGGAACGAGCAGCCCACCGTGGCTGGTGGGGGGAGGGTATCCCGAGGCCCTGGGCAGTCCTGGCCAGCGCTGGGCATTCAGCAAGTTTGCAGCTGTGATTGGGCGAGGGAATGGGAAGGTGGAAGACATCAGACCCAAACAAAAGTGCTCCCTGGAGAGACCAGGGCCCTGGGCTACTCGTGTGGGGACGGGCTGACTGGGGACTGGCCCTGCAGCGCCCTTCACAGACTCAGCCACCGTCAGGCGAGGACCTCAGTCCATGGGAAGCTTCTGGTTGGAATAATTGTAACGTTTGTGCCCCTGGCTCAAATACTCCACATGTTAACAAAAAAGTTGTGCCAAAATTAAATGTTCATGGCCAGGCACCATGGCTCACGCCTGTAACCCCGGCACTTTGGGAGGCCAAGGCAGACGGATCACCTGAAGTCAGGAGTTCGAGACCAGCCTGGCCAACATGGTGAAAACCCATTTCTACTAAAAATACAAAATTAAGCCAGGCACAGTTGCTCACACCTATAATCCCAGGACTTTGGGAGGCCGAAGCAGGAGGATGAAAAGGTCAGGACTTTGAAATCAGACTGACCAACATGGTGAAACCACATCTCTACTAAAAACACAAAAATAAGCTGGGTTTGGTGGTGGGCACCTGTAATCCCAGCTACTCAGGAGGCTGAGGCAGGAGAATCGCTTGAACCTGGGAGGCAGAGGTCACAGTGAGCCAAGATCATGCCATTGCACTCCAGCCTGGGCAACAGAGCAAGACTCTGTCTCAAAAAAACAAAACAAAAGTTAGCCAGGCGTGGCGGCACAGCCTGTAATTCCAGCTACTCAGGAGGCTGAGGCAGGAGAATCACCTGAACCCAGGAGGTGGAGCTTGCAGTGAGCCGAGATCGAGCCACTGCACTCCAGCCTAGGTGGCAGAGCAAGGCTCTGTCTCAAAAAAAAAAATATTAAGTGTTCATGAATCTAACTGTATTTAAGCTGCAAGGACCTGCGGTGTCTCTGGGTTCTGAGATGAGAGATTATCTGGGGGAGGCTTGCGGGCTGACAGAGGCCTTGCAGCCAGAGCCTGAGCCTAGGACTCTGCTCAGATGTTTTAAAACTAGATGCTGAAAAATTACTGTGGCCTCCATCTGCACAGCCATCCCACAAACATTGGTGCCGTGAGTCCCTCGTGACAGATGAGGAAATCGAGGTTCAGGCAGGTTGAGAAACTGACCCAAGACCATACCCCTAATAAAGGGAGAAGCTGGGCCACCGAGCACAGCCAGACCACAGCAGGCAACCCACCCAAACACCCAAGTATAAACGCACAGAGCTACCACAGACAGGCAGCCAACGTGGTCATGCAGGGTTATGCAAACTATCTTGGGCTTATCTGAAAAATTCTCTCCAGGGGGAGAGCAGATGGAGGCAGTGAGGACTCAGGACTTCTCATCACGTCTGACAGCGCCATGTTGAGGTGGGAGCCAGAGCAGGACCCCAGCTTCCATCATCACGTACCCCAACCTCTGCTGAGAGCTCAGAACTATTTCTCCCTGTAGGGAAGCACAGCCTCAGTAAAAGAAGGAAAGCCACTGGGTTTTCCTTTTTTTTTTTTTTTAAGAGATGGGGTTTCACCATCTTGGCCAGGCTGGTCTTGAACTCCTGACCTCGTGATCCACCCATCTCGGCCTCCCAAAGTGCTGGGATTACAGGCGTGAGCCACCGCACCCGGCTGCCACTGGGTTTTTCTTTGTCCTTCTTGTTTTTTTAAACAGGGTCTGGCCGGGTGTGGTGGCTCACGCCTGTAATCCAAGCACTTTGGGAGGCCAAGGCGGGCGGATCACCTGAGATCGGGAGTTCAAGACCAGCCTGATCAACATGGTGAAACCCTGTTTTTATTTTTAAAAAATTAAAAAAAAACAAAAAAACAAAAACAGGGTCTTGCTCTCTGACCCAGGCTGGGGTGCAGTGGCGTGATCGTGGCTCGCTGCAGTCTCAACTTCCTGGACTAAAGCAGCCCTACTGCCTCAGCCTCCCAAAGTGCGGGGGTGAGTGGTGTGAGTCACTGCACCTGATTCAGGTTTCTTTTGTATAAAACAACAAACAAGTAGAACCAAGATGCCAGGGAGTCTTCTTTGAAGCAATCCTGTGTATGGTTGTAAAAGATGACAGAGTTCATTTGGAAGAGAGAGGTCTTTGGGTCATCCGCAGCCTGAGTCCCCCAGCAGCTTCGAGAGGAAGTGTTGTTCCCATACGGCAGGCGGCGGGTGGACAGAGATTACCGGGCAGCCTCAGCCTGCATCTACCTGGGGTGTCAGCCTAGCGCACCAAGGGGTTTGGTGGGAATGGGGCTCCCGGGAGGAGGTTGGATTCTGACCAGCCCGTGGCTGCTCGCACTGGGAATCTTGCCCCTGTGACCTCACTTCCTCACCTGCAGAACAGAAAGGACTCCTGCCCAATCTCACTCACGCTGTAACCTCAAAGCACAAGTCAGGTGGCAGACACACAGACACGATCCTTAGTGAGAACAGCATGAGGCCACCAACACCTCCTGGCCAGGCTCGGCCCAAGGGTGCCCTGCCCTTGACTCTCTAAGGCTTAGGGTCAGGACAGGGATGGCTCTGGGGAAGCCCATGCTCTCTGCATGGGAAGGGGTATGACTCCCCTTTCTCCCCACCCCCAGAGAAAGGAGACCTCACACATCTTGAGGAGGCCACAACGTCTGGCTACACCGGGCCCAGCCCCGGTGTACATGTGGCCCCCAGAAATGTGTCAACACTGACAGCGAGTGAAGCCCATCTCTGATCTCTCCTGCCTCAAGGGGCTTCCTGCCTTCCCAGGTCTCAGGCTGAGAGCTCTCAGAAGCACCCAACTGGCCAGGGCAGACAGGGGAATGAAGCACACCCACTCCTGGTGGACACATGAACTGGAGCAGCCCAAAGCAGGCCCCCTGCAGCAACTCAGCCAATGTTCCTGGAAGGTACAGGCACCCAGCCACGTACCCACAACACCCCTCCTGACAATTTAAACTGAAAACACACAGTGTCCATCGGAGACACACGGAGACACTCACACGGGGACACTGGGCAGCCAGGAAAGAATGCGAGCCCTTTGTGTGGAGAAAACCCAAGACCTGCACTGAGGGAAAGAGAGGGCAGCCCTGAGTTCAGGAGGAGACGGAGCTGCCTGCCTGCTGCACAGACAAGAAACGGTTCTACCACTCGCTGCCAGGACACGCTTCAGCTACACTCTATACATGGATTTGGAGCGTGTGGATGTGCTGGCATCCAGAAATCAACGTGTGTGACAGTGAGCGAGCCCACAGCACCCACTTCAGTCTTAGAGTTCAGGGTGGGAGTCTGGTGGTCCGGAGCAAACAGACGGCAGTCAAACAGGCCGTGCGGCCTCAGTGGCTTACAGCGCTTCCCTGAGCATCCCTGGTCCCCACAGATGAAATACACACATCTCCTACCATAAAAGTTATTGCAGGCCAGGCGTGGTGGCTCACGCCTGGAATCCCAGCACTATAGAAGGCCAAGGCGGGCGGATAACCTGAGATCAGGAGTTCAAGACCAGCCTGGCCAACATAGTGAAATCCCCCTCTACTAAAAATACAAAATTAGTCTCACGTGGTGGTGGGCACCAGTAATTCCAGCTACTTGGGAGGCTGAGGCCAGAGAATCTCTTGAACCTGGGAGGGGGGAAGTTTCAATGAGCCAGTATCATGCCACTGTACTCCAGCCTGGGTGGCAGAGCAAGACTGTCTCAAAAAGAAAAACGTCACTGTAAAGATTAAGTGAAAACAGACATAATGTCTGTCACTCAATAAGCCATCAATAAGTGCTTGTTTCATTCTCAGGAAATAAATTTGAGGCCGGGTATGGTGGCTCACGCCTGTAATCCCAGCACTTTGGGAGGCCAAGGTGGGCAGATCACCTGAGGTCAGGAGTTCGTGACCAGCCTGGCCAACATGGTGAAACTTGTCTCTACCAAAATTACAAAAATTAGCTGGGCGTGGTGGCAGGTGCCTGTAGTCCCAGCTACAAGGGACGCTGACGCAAGAGAATCACTTGAACCCGGGAGGTGGAGGTTGCGGTGAGCCAACATCGCGCCAGTGAACTCCAGCCAGGGCGACAGAGTGAGACTCCATCAAAAAAAAAAAAAAAAAAAAAAAAAGCTGTTGCTGAGAGCAAGCAAATGGAAGCCCAGAGGGAGAAACGCCCTCATGAAACCAGGGAGCCTGTGTTTGTACAGCAAACAGAGGGTGCTCTTTGGGTCAGAGAGACCCATGTGGTGAGGCGTGTGCTTCCTCCAACATTCACTTCCGCCAGTGCCCATCTCAGAGGGCGGTGGCTGATCCCCGGGGTGAGATCAACCCACTTCTTCCTAAACTCACACACCCCTCACACGGGGCTCCCACGGGGTGTCCTCCCCCCTGCAACAAGAACCCTGTGGAGACCCACGTCAGGGATTTGTGTATTGGCCAAAGAACAGCCCCCAGCAGTCCCCCATCCCCAGCTTCTCCGCCCCTTCAGTGGCACTCTACATAGGGCTCCCATACCCAGCCCCTGCCTGGTGTGTCTCTAGGTCAGTCCCAAAGAGAACAGACGCTGGTCACAGCAGAAAGGCAGCAGCTGAGGGGTGACAGTGTCAGATTCTACGCGAGAAGGTGCCCTCCTTTCTGGCTGATGAAGACGTGCCTCGAGATTCGGGTACGCCGCTAATCCCAGTCCATGAGGTCCAGCGAAGGTGAGGAACTGGCCCACGGCCACCCAGCTCAGTCTCACCCTGAGCTAGCCTCAGCTCCAGGGCTGACACTGAGACCTCAACTCTTCCCCCTCATCACCATCCCAGTCCCCTGAAGGTGCAGCGCCACATTCCTGCACACCGCAGACCAGGGGAACTTGTTACCTTCTCAGGCTGGCCTCAGAAGGTCAGATTCAGATGCTCTGGGCGAGACTCAGATCTGGCTTTAAAAGGCCCTCCACCAGAGCCTGGACCCTGCTCCAGGGAGAGGACCTGCAATTACAGAACCCACGAGATAAACCAGGCACTAGCAGCTTTGAAAACACAGATTCCATGGCCCTGCAAAGACCTACGGAACCGGAATCTGGCGTGGGGGGAATTTTTTTTAAGACAGAGTTTTGCTCTTATTGCCCAGGCTGGAGTGCAATGACGCAGTCTCAGCTCACTACAACCTCTGCCTTGTAGATTCAAGCGATTCTCCTGCCTCAGCCTCCAAAGTAGCTGGGATTACAGGTGTGCACCACCGCACCCAGCTAATTTTTGTATTTTTAGTAGAGAAAGGATTTCACCATGTTGGCCAAGATGGTCTCGATCTCTTGACCTCATGATCCACCCGCCTCGGCCTCCCAAAGTGCTGGGATTACAGGTGTGAGCCACCGTGCCCAGCCCTGACCTCTTAAACTGTAAGCGAATAACCTATGGGTTTGTTTTGTTTGGTTGTTTTTGAAATGGAGTCTCGCCCTGTCGCCCAGACTAGAGTGCAGTGGCGCAATCTCAACTCACCACAACCTCCACCTCCCAGATTCAAGCAATTCTCCTGCCTCAGCCTCCTGAGTGGCTGAGACTATAGGCACATGCCACCACGCCCAGCTAATTTTTTGTATTTTAGTGGAGACGGGGTTTCACTGTATTGACCAGGATGGTTTCGATCTCCTGACCTTGTGATCTGCCCGCCTCAGTCTCCCAAAGTGCTGGGATTACCGGCGTGAGCCACCACGCCTGGCTGCCTAGCTAATTTTGTATTTTTAGTAGAAATGGTGTTTCTCCATGTTGGTCAGGTTGGTTTCAAACTCCCAACCTCAGGTGATCCGCCCACTTCAGCCTCCCAAAGTGCCGAGATTACAGGCATGAGCCATTGCACCCAGCTCCTGTATGCCATTTTAATGTTGTAAGCCAGCAAGTTGGTCATAATTTTTTGCCACAGAGACAGGAAACCCATACACTCCTTTTAAACTATTCCCACGCACTCCCCCCTGTTCCTCAGTCCCAGAGAGACACAGGCACTGGAATGAAGGGGGCTTTGGAATGAGGAGGAGAGAGAAGCGAGGCCAGGATGGGCCTTCTTCCAGGTGTCCTGGGTTTCCCCCAGCACAAGCTGATTTGCCTAATTACCAGGTGTGTTTCCAGGCTGCCTTCCTCCTAAACACGGCCTCAACCTCATCTGGAGCCCAAGGCCCTCTGCGGAGTTACAGTGAATGATCAGAGCTGAAACCCTCTGTCTTTCTGCACTGAGACCCACTGGCATATTTGCTTAAGTAGGCCACATCCCAGGACCAGACCCTCCAGTCCCTACAGGCTGTGGGAGCCAGCTCTCCCCCACCAGTCCAATACCCCGGCGCTGAATGAGAAACACAAAGCAGAGTCTTTCCTATCTGGGGCAGAGAAACTCTTCTCTGTGGACATCAGGGTGTCAGTACGCCGGTGTATGAGGACTGGAGGGTGGCAGTGAGGATGGGGCCACATCCCCACCATTGACCGAACCTCAGTGGCAGCACGGAGACCCCAGGCCTTCGCCGAAAAGCACAGGCAGAACTTGCAATGACTGGTCAGACCGTGACTCAGGTCACACGGGCTACGGGGCTCCCAGGCACAGTCACACAGGCTGTGCTTATCGACGGCCATGCAGGCCAGGCAGTTTCAGGGATGTCTGCATAAAGAAAACACGCTTGCTGAAGGACTGCCTTCCTGTGAGGTAATCCTTGCTCAGAGGTGAGACTAAATCGGGAATGCTATCTACAAACAAAGCCCAGCTCACACACAGACACACCCAGCTCACACTGCACCCACACAGTGCCCCTCCCAGGGCCAGCACCCCCACACACAGCGGCCAGCCTCCTTCCCGCTTTCTACATAGGAGCCCTCAGGGATGGAGGTCATTTGACATCACTGAGAAATCTGTCCAGAGGAGTGCCCAGAGTCCCTCCGCCCCTCCCCCCATCCCCCATGCACTTTGCAGAACCGCTCCTGTTCCACATGCTGGAACCACGACTTCAGGTGAGATTCACTACCCGAACCCACACGTGCTGCTCCCCCGAGGCAGCTCCGGAGAGGTACGCAGAGGCACAGGGTCCCTCGCTGCCCCCCCCCGAAAGCCAGTGCTCCACAGCTGGGCTTGCCCCAGGGCCGCACAGATGTTGACTGCAGCACAGATGTTGACTCATAGCACAGCTATGTCACTCCCATGTCACAGAGGACGAGATCGAGAGGGAGGCACAAAGGCGCAACTTCTCAAGCCCAGCAAGCCAAGGCACCTGAGCTGAGCCACCCCCACACCACCTGGGTGGTGGCTTCCCCCTTTGTGGGTTTCAGTTTTCTCATTTGTAAAATGGGAACCAAAACAGTATCTTTCCCATCAGAGGCAAAAACGACAGGATAGAGGGGCACAGCTCAGCCCTGCCCACGCCCCTCAGCAGGGGCTTCGCCCCGGATGCTGAAACAAGGTGCCCACCTGTCAGAGCGCCTGGCCTCATCTCCACACCTTGTCTTGACTGAGTGCCCCTCCCAGGGTACAACACAAGCAGAGCCTGGCCGGGCGCGGTGGCTCACGCCTGTAATCCCAGCACTTTGGGAGGCTGAGGCGGGCAGATCACAAGGTCAGGAGATCGAGATCATCCTGACCAACATGGTGAAACCCCATCTCTACTAAACATACAAAAATTAGCTAGGTGGGGTGGTGCGTGCCTGTAGTTCCAGCTACTTGGGAGGCTGAGGCAGGAGAACTGCTTGAACCCAGGAGGCGGAAAGATTTTCCTTCTCAGAAAGAGGAAAATATTCTCTCCTCTGGAAGCAGAATTTCATCTTTCCAATCTGTTCTTGCTTTTCTCCAGCACAACTACAGACACCATCTCCAGAAAACAACTAAACGCTCACCTGCACACACCTGCAGAGAGCTATTTTAAAATAAAGGCAAGCTAACCAGACAGTCCTGGACACTGAGGAGGCCCAGCCAGCTCAGCTCCAGTGGCAGAACAAGAGAGCTGGCTGCAGGCTGGAGGCCGGAGGACGTACACAGTGTCCTCAGCAAAGGTGGACTCCAGCACAAAGACATGCAAATGGGCTTCTGCGGGTGAAAAGGATCCCCCCTTCACACAGGCAGTGCCCGTGGCGTCGCACTGCGGGCTGCTACCTGGGCTCACATCCCCCTCACCCCTCTGCCCACGCGTGCTGCCATCGCTCCGCCTTGAGGAGTAGGAATGGGAGTGAGAAGCGAGGCCTTGCTCATCGGTGCGGTGTGGGACAGAGAGGGAGCCAGAGGAGGAAGGAGCTTCGTACCCCACGGAGCTCCCAACACAGACACGGTGCCCAGTGCTGCCTAGATGAGATGAATGGATTGGGGAAGGCTTCGTGTCCATCTGAGAGCACGGTGGGGCTGCACGATGCCAGAGCCAGTGCTCTAGGGGTACTAGGAGTAGATGGCCTGAGAGCGAGGCAGAAGGGGCAGGAGGAAGGGAGGGGATACCTGGAGGAGCAGCACCGAGGGGCATCCTAGCGTAATGGGTGAGGCCTGCCTGTGAAAAAGAGTAGCATCCAAAGTTGACAAGAAAAAACATTAAAAAAAAATAGGATCATGTGTAAACCAGCGGAGCAGGGTGAAGAAGCCAGGAGGTGAGGGAAGGAAGGACCGTCCCACCCGCCAGCCTCACATGTGAACCACACAGACACTCATCAGCACCGAATCCCAGACGTATTTGAGAAATCAGCCAGCCAGGTGCGCTGGTGAAGTGGCTCACGCCTGTAATCCCGACATTTTGGGAGGCTGAGGCAGGAGGATCACCTGAGGTCGGGAGTTCAAGACCAGCCTGGCCAACATGGTGAAACCCATCTCTACTAAAAATACAAAAATTACCCAGGTGTGGTGGCGAGTGCCTGGAGTCCCAGCTATTGGGGAAGCTGACGCAGGAGAATTGCTTGAACCCGGAAGGCAGAAGTTGCCATGAGCAGACATCTCACCACTGCACTCCAGCTTGGCGACAGAGGGAGACTCTGTCTCAACAAACAAGAGATCTTTTCCCTCTGGACTGCTGGAAAAGAAAACAAACTAATAAAAAAAGAAAGAGAAATCGGCCTTGACTCAGGGAACAGCTCTCCACACAGCAGTGATGCCTGACAGAGTTTCCTGCCTAGATTTTTACAAAGTAATGCTCCATCATGAGGTTTTAATAATAGCCTCTCAAAATAACTTCACCTGGGGCCAGGTGCCTGTAATCCTAGCACTTTGGAAGGCCGAGGCGGGCGGATCACAAGGTCAGGAGTTTGAGACCAGCCTGGCCAACGTGGTGAAACCCCATCTCTACTAAAAATACAAAAATTACACCAAGCACAGTGGCTCATGCCTGTAATCCCAGCACTTTGGGAGGCCGAGGCAGACGGATCACAAGGTCAAGAGATCAAGATCATCCTGGCCAACGTGGTGAAACCCCGTCTCTACTAAACATACAAAAATTAGCCAGGTTTGGTGGCGTGCATCTGTAGTCCCAGGTACTTGGGAGGCTGAAGCAGGAGAATCGCTTGAACCCAGGAGGTGGAGGTTGTAGTGAGCTGAGATCGCGCCACTGCACTCCAGCCCAGGCAACAGTGTGAAACTCCATCTCAAAAAAAAAAAAAAAGCTTCTGAGCAGTCATGAAGTCTTCAGAGTAAAGATTAGCGAATTTGTTCTAGTCGTTTTTTTCTAATGATAGCTTGGAAATGAGAAGTGTTACAACTTGTGTGCTGAGATGATATTATTCATCCTTCCAAATATGCTTTAGTTTTTTGTTGGGTTTTTTTTTGAGACGGAGTTTCGCACTGTCACCCAGGCTGTAGTGCAGTGGCACAATCTCAGCTCACTGCAATCTCTGCCTCCGGGGTTCAAGCGATTCTCCTGCCTCAGCCTCCCAAGCAGCTGGGACTACAGGCATGCACCACCACGCCCAGCTAATTTTTTTTATATTTTTAGTAGAGATGGGGTTTCACCATGTTAGCCAGGATGGTCTTGAACTCCTGACCTCATGATCCGCCTGCCCCGGCCTCCAAAAGTGCTGGGATTATAGGCGTGAGCCACTGAGCCTGACCCTGTTGTTGGTTTTTTTCAAAGTTGTTTTACACATCGACTGCCCATATTCCGTTTGTGTGAGAGGACGGGTACTGAAGGTCCGAGGTTGCAGGTGGAGAGATTCCACTGGCATAAAAAACTGAGTCTAAAGTGCTGACAAGTGAGATGTGGACGTTTTCCTATTGTATTTACAGGGAGAAATAACTACACACCTTTTAGTGTATCTACTTATCATTTAAGTCCCAGAGAAAGGCTGGATTGGTCACCTTTGAGGAGACAGCCAGCCTAAAGTCTCAGCTGACTCACAGAAGCACCAGGATGGCAGAGGAAGTTCAGAATAGATTTTTCTTAAACCTTAAAGAGACAGCAAGTCATAAACCTCATTCACCTTTATGAGACAAGGTTATGAACAGAAACCAAAGATCGTATCAAATCAAAAATGAATTGGACCAGAGGTGGGTACCACCCGCTAAGGTCAACACAGAGCTCTGCCTGCACTTTGAACCCCAGCCTGGAACTGCTGCCTCACAGTCCTCCAGGACTGTGAGGACCAGGAAGGGGCCACACCACCCAGGGGGATGGCGGTGGAGAGAATCACCTCACTGCTGTGAAGACGCCTTGCATAGCACCGACAGGAAGCAGGTGGCTGGGCTCCCGCACGGTTCAGGGACAAACCAGGAGCCCTCAATTCTAACCAGCGGCAAACTATTTACCAGTCTGTGCTTCGGTTTCCTCATCTTTACAGTCAGAGGGTCAGACGGACCAGGCTGCCTACGGCTCTCTCCTGCTCTGCACTGATCTCCAGGGATGGAGTGGAGGGCAGGCACGAACTCACAGACGCACTGTGAACACGCAGCCTCCCGGCCCGCTGCTGCTGTCCGGCCAGGCGCACCAGAGGCAGCCGTGGGCACAGCCCTGAGGGGGCGCCACACTGAACCCAAACGCTGCTACTGTCTGGGTGCCTGTGCAAGCCTAAGCTGCTGGTTTCACCAGCAGGAGGAACACGGTCAAGGCCTGCTCTTGTTATCACCTGTGTGGGATACAGCAAGTGGCAGGAGTAAGGAGGCAGCTGCGGTGGAGTCCGGGATGAGCAGAACCTGGTGAAGGAACAGGGAAGGCCCTTGGGTGGGTACAGCGGCCCCCACTCTCCGGGGCTGTGTCAGTGGCTTCTGTCTGGACTTGCCCTGGCCCTTCCTGGTCCTCCACAAAGGCCACTCATGCAAACCCACAGCTGTCAGGCCTAGAAAGAGTCCCGCTCTGCCCCCACAGCAGGGTACCAGCATTTGGGGTGATATCCCGTGCACCAAGCCAGCACTCCATCTCTCCAGGGATGAAAGCACTTTTTTTTTTTGGTAAAGGGTAAAGTAAGCACTTAAGCTCACCATCTTACTAACTTCAAGTATTTTTCTAGGGCTTAATTGTTGGTTCCGGTTGATGGTTAAGAACAGAAACAGCAAGCAGGCTGTCCCCACAATTTTATACACCCCGTGCTCTCCCAGTTAAACCCAGGAATGTGGTGTCGGTTCAGATGCCAACTGAGAGGCGCAGCCCCCACCTCCCACCAGGGGGGAAAGTGCCCCGAGGGGGACGCTTCTCTCTCCTTTCCTGCTGAAGGCCGGGGAGGAGGCGGCCCCTGGCGGGAGGACTCGCCTCAGCAGCGGCCGACCTCCGGGCTCCCCGAGACACCGGGCCTAGCTCCAGGTCTCTGTCCCGGAGGAAGCCAGCCCACCAAGGAGCCCGCCCGGCGCTGAAAGAGGCGTCCATGTGGGGGGGCTTCAGGGAGGGGAACGTCCTGTGCCCAGGAGGGGAGAGGAAGGAGGTGGGGAGGGCGGGGATAGGGGGGAGGGAGGGAGGAAAGAGGGGGGGTCCCCGCTCCAGAAACGGTCGCAGCGCCTCTGCCGGGACACCCCCCCGGGGGCGGGACCGACACCCCAGACCTTGGTCCTCGCCGCCCGCCCCGACCCCGGCCCCACCCCCGGCCTCACCAGCGGCTTCGGGCTCCCGCGCCCCGACCGAGCCGTCCCCGCGCAGCAGGAGGTCCCCGGTGTCCCGCAGGCGTCGGCCCGGCGCGCCCCGCAGCCCGCGGCAGCCCTGGAAGCACACGGCCCACGCCTGCTCCTCGTTGAGCGGCTGCTCGTAGGCCTTCAGCACCTCCTCCAGGGACAGCTCCCACGGCTCGGTTCGCCCCGAGCCCGCCGCGTCGCCGCCGCAGCTGCTGGCCCGGGCCATGGCGGGGCCGTCATCGCCGCCCGCGCGCCCGGCCCGCGTCCATGCAGCCGCGCCTAACGCCGCGCAGGGTCAGCCCGGCCGCCCCGCCCCACGCCAGCGCCGCAGGTGGGGGGCGGGGCGGGGCCGGGGGCGGGGCGTGTGGGCGGGGCGGGGAGGAGGGGCAGGGGGAGGAGGGGCAGGGGGAGGAGGGGCAGGGGGAGGAGGGGGCAGGGGGAGGAGGGGGCGCGGGGGAGGAGGGGCGCGGGGGAGGAGGGGCGCGGGGGAGGAGGGCGCGGGGGGGGGGGGGGCCCGGCGGGGGAGGGGTCCGGCGGGGGAGGGGCGCCGGGAAGGGACCCTGTGGGGCAGCGGCTAGGAGTGGGGAGGGCCGGGGCTCGGAGGGCGGAGGGCAGGGGCTCGGGAGGGGCTCGGAGGAGCAGGGGTGCGGGGGCAGGTGTAGGGTGTCGGGGCGCAGGCAGGCGCGGCAGGACTGGGGTCGCGGGGACGCAGGGCCCAGGCCGGGACGCTAGGCAGGACCGGGGTGAGGGGTGAGGGGGCTGCAGACTTGGGCCGGGCCCTGTGCTCTTGGACACGCGGTGGCACCCCCGGCGCTCCCCGCAGACCCAGACGTCCGGCTTCCACGCAAGCTCGGGCCGGCGTCCAGCCGGGGACACTGCGGTGACCGCGGGGCTTGGGGGTTTGCCTCTGGGAACGCGGGAGGCAGCCGGGAGGAGCGTGCGCCACCGCCCCCGGCACGCGCGCGCCAGGCTCCAGTGAGCTGAGCAGACAAAGCCCGCAGTGGCCTCCCCGAGCCCCAGGCAAGGTGACCTCCCGGGGTTGCCGCAGGGTGGCTAGTGTGAGGGCGACTCCCCCACATCCGCCTTCAGGTACGAAGCCCTTTTAATAAATGCCTCTGCCCAGCAGGGAATGTGTCTGCAGTATGTCTCCAGGGTGACCGAGAAAACACACACACACACGGTTGGCCACTGATGGTCCGCACCCCATTTGGGGCTTGCTATGTCTTCAGGCCGGGTCCATCCGGGAGGCTGGGTGGTGGCCCGAGGGACGCACGGGGAGCTCGGTTGGGGCTCATCCCCAGGCCTCTTCAGCCAGAGCTGTGCCGGATCTGAGTAACTGGGCGAGAACACGGAGCTGCGGCGTAAACGCCAATAACGCGGCGGACCCTAAGCCTGGCTGCTGCCGGTACCACCCAGGCGGCATGAAATGCAGATTCCTGGGCTCCAGGGCTGGAGATTCTGATGCAGCCCTGAGGCGAGACTTGGGACATTTACAGTTCCTTGGTCACCCAGGAGTTCTAGACCCTCCTGAACAACATAGTGAGATCCCATCCCAAAAAAGAAATTCCACAGTGATTTTTTTTTTCTTTTTTCACACAGGCTGAAGTGCAATTATATACTTGTAACTCACTATAACCTCAGATTCCCGGGCTCAAGAGACCCTCCCAACTCAGCTTCCTGAGTAGATGGGACTAAAGGCATGAACAACTACGCCTAGCTGATGTTTTCTATTTTTGGTAGAGGTAGCAGCTCATCATGATGCCCAGGCTGGTCTTGAACTCCTGGGCTCAAGCAATCCGCCCACCTTGGGATGGGATGACAAGCGTGAACGACCGTGCCTGCTCCAGCTGCTCTTTTAATCTATAAGCAGAAATGAGTTTGATGATGAGGAACTGTGACTAAAGTTTTTATCATCAATAGTGGGCAACTTTTGGCTGGCGCGGTGGCTCACGCCTGTAATCCCAGCACTTTGGGAGGCGTAGGCGGGCGGATCACAAGGTCAAGAAATCAAGACCATCCCGACCAATATGGTGAAACCCCATCTCTACTGAAAATCCAAAAATTAGCTGCAAGTGGTGGTGCACGCCTGTAGTCCCAGCTACTCCGGAGGCTGAGGCAGGAGAATTGCTTGAACCTGGGAGGCGGAGGTTGCCGTGAGTCGAGATTGTACCATTGCACTCCAGCCTGGGCAACAAGAGCAAAACTCCGTCTAAAAAAAAAAAAAATAGTGGGCAACTTTCACATCTTTCTTTGGTTCCCCAAGCTAAAACACACAACCAAAAGTAACAGGCGTGGGCTGGGCACGGTGGCTCATGCCTGTAATCCCAGTATTCTGGGCAGCCAAGGCAGGCAGATGGCTTGAACCCAAGAGATTGATACCAGCCTTAGCAACATGAGACCCTATGTCTACAAAAGTTTTTTTTTTTTTTTGAGACAGTTTCCCTCTGTCGCTCAGGTTGTAGTGCCGTGGTGCGATCTCAGCTCACGGCAATCTCTGCCTCCTGGGTTCAAGTGATTCTCCTGCCTCAGCCTCCTGAGTAGCTGGGACTACAGGTGTGCACCACCACGCTCAGCTAATTTTTTTGTATTTTTAGTAGAGACGGGGTTTCACCATATTGGCCAGGATGGTCTTAATCTCCTGACCTCGTGATCCACCTGCCTCGGCCTCCCAAAGTGCTGGGATTACAGGCGTGAGCCACCTCGCCCGGCCAATACTTTAAAAAAATTAGCTTGGTGTGATGATGTGTGCCTGTAGTCCCAGCTGCTTTGGAGGTTAAGGCAGGAGGACCAATTGAGCCTGGGAGGTGGAGGCTGCAGTGAGCTGTGATTTCACCATTGCACTCCAGCCTGAGTGACAGCGAGACCCTGTGTCTAGTAAATACATACATAAAGACTAACAGGAGCCCTGGGGCTTTGCAGAAGGAAAACGAGCTGAGCCAGGTGGGGGTGGGGTGCTGTGCCCTGAATACAGTGAGCTGCAAACCTGGCTCTCAAGCAAATCTCCCCTCCTGATCTGCCCCTGCCACCCCCAGGATGGTTACCAACAAAGGATAAGTTAGGAATTTCAAGTTCCGCCTTAGAAGAGCAACAGCAGAAAACTTTCCACAAAGCATCATATTTATGCAGGAGCAGCAGTCTCCACATTTGTGATAAGGAGAGTCCATGGCCCACACAATGCCAGATGTGTCATGATGGGGAACTGTTCTCTGCTGACATGTGAGCTGATCCCGTGGGCCCGCATGGGGTGGTGTCTCCCTCGAGGATCCATGAGAATGAAGGCTTCCCTTTGCAACACCCCACTGAGTAGGTCTCTCCGCCCCGGCCAGAAGTCAAGCTGCTGGACGTTGCTCTCACCTGGCCTGGCCCACCACTCCCCCCAGCATGCATCGGAGCCGCAGCCTCAGCACTGCCAGGGGGCATTGGGAAGAAGATGGCAATTATCCTAGTGGGAAGCTGGCTGGGGCAGAGCAGGGACCTCTCTTCCTCAAAGGGCCTCACATGTCCCTTACTGACCACAAGGTTTTAGGATGTAATTTGTGAGCTGAGTCCTCCAGCCACTGCTGCATCCTGGCAAGGACCTGGTGCTGACTCACCTGGCTGAACAGTGATCCTTGAGGTCACCTGAGTGGGATATAGTGACCCTTTCTGAACTGGCAGCAATCATCCTATCTGGGATCCCTATGGAACACTGAGATTTTACTAAAAAAAATTTATTTTGTTTTGAGACAGAATCTCACTCTGTAGCCCAGGCTGGAGTGCAGTGGCATGATCTCAGCTCCCTGCAACCTCCGCCTCCCCAGTTCAAGCAATTCTCCTGCCTCAGCCTCCCGAATAGCTGGGACTACAGGCGCCCGCCACCATGCCGAGCTACTTTTTGTATTTTTAGCAGAGACGGGGTTTCACCATGTTGGCCAGGATGGTCTCAATCTCCTGACCTCGTGATCCGCCCGCCTCGGCCTCCCAAAGTGCTGGGATTACAGGTGTGAGCCACCATGCCCGGCCTTTAGTAACAAAATTTAAAAGTTAGGATACATTTACTTATTTCTTGCTACGTGAGGGTTTGCTCCCACAGCCATGACCAAACGGGGGAAGGAGAAGCGTCTGTTTCTTGATGCTCATAGAAACTATGTTTTCTTCCCTTAGGTCATTTATACACATCACCCAAAAAGTACCAGATGAGACTTAGAAATGGGCCTAAGGTGAGAAGTTAGCCCAGCATGCCATAAGGCGGCTGTGCAGTAAGGCAGCAAGGGGGTTTCAGCCTCAGAGACAGGGGCCCTGAGAGTCACTTTTAATGCGGTAGTGAGAATTTAACAGTGAGATAATAGGGAGAGACCACTGATCAAACTGCCCCATGACTCTAGCTCTTGATGTAGCTGGGTTCCCATCTGGCTGGTGTCACTCCTCACACAGTGATGAGTCCCTCCCATTAATCACTCAAGTCCGAGGGAAGATACCCATTTCCTCCTGCGGTCAGGGAGTAGGCAGGGCCGGGCGCATGGCGCTCACCTGTAGTCCCAACTACTCGGGAGGCTGAGGCGGGAGGATCGCTTGAGCCCAGGAGTTCTGCGCTGTAGGGCGCTATGCCGATCGGGTGTCCGCACTGAGTTCAGCGTCAATATGGTGACTTCCCCGGGAGGAGGGGACCACCAGGTTGCCTAAGGAGGGTGAACCGGCCCAGGTCAGAAACGGAGGAAGTCAAAACTCCCGTGCTGATCAGTAGTTGGATCGCACCTGTGAATAGCCACTGCCCTCCAGCCTGGGCAACACAGCAAGCCCCCGTCTCTAAAAAAAAAAAAAAAAAAAGAAAGAAAGGGAGCAGGCAGGGCCAGTAATTTTGATTGAAAAGTCTATTCAGGGCCGGGCGCGGTGGCTCACGCCTGTAATCCAAGCACTTTGGAGGCCAAGGCGGGTGGATCACCTGAGGTCGGGAGTTCAAGGCCAGCCTGACCAACATGGTGAAACCCCGTCTTTATAAAAAAAAAAAAAAAGAAAAGTCTATTCAGCCTGTGAGCTCCACTATAAAGGACTCATGCGTATAACCACAGGAATACACACAGCAGCAAAGAGCAAATACCAGCTTTTTTTACAGCTGAGTAAAGCAAACGTCTGATTACAGTGAGAACTGTGGTTATTCTCGGTTGATAACGCCACCAGGGCTATAAAACATTTAGATATTTGTCCGTGAAATATGCAACACAGGACATCAGAATCAAAGAAATAATTGTTCTTTCATAACTTGAACTTGTCAATTGGATTTATTTTAGAAATAAAACATTGTCTGGGCGTGGTGGCTCGCACCTGTAATCCCAGCACTTTGGGAGGTTGAGGCAGGCGGATAATTTGAGGCCAGGAGTTCGAGAGCAGCCTGGCCAACATGGCAAAACCCCATCTCTA
Source organism: Ateles fusciceps (assembly GCA_036589455.1). Taxonomy (NCBI): domain Eukaryota; kingdom Metazoa; phylum Chordata; class Mammalia; order Primates; family Atelidae; genus Ateles; species Ateles fusciceps. Next base: position 357,518 of record JAZHEH010003205.1, read on the forward strand.
CTAAAAATAACAAAAAGTTAGCTGGGTGTGGTAGCATATGCCTGTAGTCCCAGCTACTCAGGAGGCTGAGGCAGGAGAATCTCTTGAACCCGGGAGGCAGACGTTGCAGTGAGCTCAGATCGCACCACTGCACTCCAGCCTGACGACCGAGCAAGACTTCATCTCAAAAAAAAAAAAGATACAAAACATTGTATTTCCGGCTGTTGAAAAAGGGACTCAATCAACCGGGCGCGGTGGCTCATACCTGTAATCCCAGCACTTTGGGAGGCCGAGGCAAGTGGATCACGAGGTAAAGAGATCAAGACCATCCTGGCCAACCCCGTGTCTACTAAAAAAAAATACAAAAAATTAGCCGGGCATGGTGGTGTGTGCCTGTAGTCCCAGCTACTTGGAAGGCTGAGGCAGAAGAATTGCTTGAAACCAGAAAATGAAAGTTGCAGTGAGCCAGGACCACGCCACGGCACTCCAGCCTGGTGATAGAGGGACACTCTGTCTAAAAAAAAAAAGGGGGACTTAATGCCAGGCATTGTAGAGATTGATGCAGGTCAGTCATTAACTCAGTTTGGAAAGCTTTAGAGCAGGGGTGTCCAAGCTTTTGGCTTCCCTGGACCACACTGGAAGAATAATTGTCTTGGGCCACACATAAAATACACTGTACTAACAGTAACTCCATGCATAAATCTCACAAGTTTTAAGAAAATTTGCGAATTTGTGCTGGGCTGCATTCAAACCTGTCCTGGACCGCAAGCAGCCCACAGGCCGCGGGGTTGGACAAGCTTGATTTAGACCAAAGCCGTTTCTACAGCTGTGGATTACCTAGTCCTAAAAACATGCTCCTGCAGCATATGGTGGCTCACACCTGTAATCCCAGCACTCTGGGAGGCTGAGGCAGGAGGAACACCTGAGGTTGGGAGTTCCAGACCAGCCTGACCAACATGGTGAAACCCTGTCTCTACTAAAAATACAAAATCAGCCAGGTGCATTCCTGTAATCCCAGCTACCCAGGAGGCTGAGGCACAAGAATCACCTGAACCCAGGAGGCGGAGATTGCGATGAGCCAAGATTGTGACATTGCACTCCAGTCTAGGCAACAAGAGCGAAACTCCATCTCAAAACAAAAACATAAACATGCTCCTTCATTTCCAGTAGATGAGGAAATCCTGGGAGAGGGAAATGACCAGTAACTGGGCTGCTCTGCTTGGGGATGGAGTAGAGACATTTAGTGTGATGATTAACACACCAGGGCTTGGGATTGGATCCTCACTTCTTCAACGTATCACATTAGCAGCAACACCCCCAAAATGTTTATCTTATGGTACAACCTGCTCATTCATGCAAATTTACCAGGCACTGATTTCTTACACCTGGGGGAATTTACCAGGCACTGATTTCTTACACCTGGGGAAGTTAGGTTCCTGTCCCTCTATTCTTACGGCAGGCAAGGAAACCAAGAGCAGCGTTTGCTTTTTCCCATGCTCTGTTTGGTGCTTTGAAAACTACCAGAGGGAGCCCTTTGAGGGGCCATAAAGCTTCTCCATACCATGGCAGTGCGATCAGAGGGGCTGTGTGGCTGGTGAGTGCAGTTGACCACAGATGAAAAAGCTCTAGGGATTATACCTCTGAGCATCTTTTCAGACGCAGAGCCTAGAAGATCTGAACTGTGGGTTCCTGGAGGCTGAGAAGGTAAGTAGGTGCTGGGTCCCCAAGTATTCTGTGGGCTATAATTGCACGGACAATTCCAGGGTTCTTCACTTCAGGAGAGGCGTGCGGGGCTCCAGGGTCCACAGTGGCACAGCAGGAGCGCTACGTGCCTTGAGACAAAAGTCAGAGCAAGTCAGGCACAAAGCGATGCTCAGCTCAAGGGCCTCCTCTACCATCTGGACGCAGGCAGTCACCTCACCTGTGGCACATGGAGTGCAGAGGATCCTTTGGCCCATGCCTCACTAATTCCATTTCAGACTCAAAAACAAGGTCGGCTCCTCCCAAGGGATTCTGTGCACGCGGTTCGGGGGAGCAGCCAGGATTCCTGCACCCCTGAGGCCCCTGAATACGCTCTTTGTCACAGTCTGTGCAGCCAGGCAGGGCCAGAGCTCAGGGGCCCAGAAGGAAAAGCAGACATTTGAGAGGACCAGGTTTTGTGCTTTAGGGTTATTTTAGGGTAACTATAAAGGCGGTGAATCCCAAGGGTGTCCGATCGAGCCAGACTGGGCTTGATCTCTGAAAGAAAACCAGGGACAGCTCCAAGGGAAGGGTTCCGGCCCCAGGTGTCCAGGTTTCCAGGCTGGTAAACTAGAAGACACGGAGGCAGAGGATGGCTGAGCCTGGACACCACAAAGGTTCCAGAGCATGGGGTGGGACGCGTGGCCGTGGGGAGGTCCCAGAGTGGAGACAGAGGAAGCCCTGGACAGCAGGCGGCCCGGGTCAGTTAGCAGGATCCGAGCGGTACGGTAGAGGTAGACACTCACCCCGTGATTCCCAGTCAGGAGTTGAGAAATACTGAGGGCACTGTCTGCTTCCCATAGAGGGCAGTCAGAGTCATTTACACATGTTGAATTTGTTTCTGTTTTAGAAACCAGAGTGGTAAAAAATGAATGGGACACGCTAGTTCCTGTGTGAACATGAGGTGAAGAACCTCTTCCCCCACATGCAAAAGTAAACATCAGATGGTGACAAGTGCCTCCAGTGCCTGCCCAGGGGCCTGAATGTTGTAAGACTAGAAAAATAGGCTGGGCATGGCACCTCACGCCTGGAGGACCATGAGCCTGGGAGGCAGAGGTTGTAGTGAGATGAGATTGCACTGCTGCCATCCAGCCTTGGTGGCAGAGCAAGACTCTTGTCTCAAAAAAAAAAAAAAAAAAAAAAGAAAGAAAGAAAAAGAATGCAAAAGCTCCTTACAACTGATAGGGATAATTCTCCCCAACTGCTGAGTGACAAAGCTGAGGCAGAACAGGAGATGGGCCATATCAAAGGACAGACGAACTTTTTTTTTTTTGAGACAGAGTTTCACTCTTGTCGGCCAGAGTAGAGTGCAGTGGCGCGATCTCAGCTCACTGCAAGCTCCACCTCCCAGGTTGAAGTGATTCTCCTGCCTCAGCCTGCCGAGTAGCTGGGATCACAGACACACACTACCACACCCGGCTAATTTTTTGTATTTTTAGTAGAGATGGGGTTTCGCCATGTTGGGCAGGCTGATCTCGAACTCCTGACCTCAGGTGATCTGCCCGCTTTGCCACCCAAAGTGCTGGGATTACAGGCGTGAGCCAGTGTTCCCAGCTTTTTTGTTTGTTTGTTTTTTGAGACAGTGTCTCGCTCTGTCACCCAGGCTGGAGCTGGCACGATCTTGGCTCACTGCCACCTCCGTTTCCCAGGTTCAAGTGATTCTCCTGTCTCAGCCTCCTGAGTACCTGGGATTACAGGCACCCGCCACCATGCCCAGCTAATTTTGTATTTTTAGTAGAAACAAGGTTTCACCTTGTTGGCCAGGCCAGGCTTGAACTCCTGACCTCAGGTGATCTGCCTGCCTCAGCCTCCCAAATGCTGGGATTACAGTCATGAGTCATCCCACTCGGCCTAGATAAACAATTATCTGTTACAGTATTTTATATCTGCCTTCGTCTTACTGTTTCTGGAGATTTTCATTTTTTGTGCGTGGATCCAACTTTCTATCATATTTCTTCTACCTGAAGAACTTTAACATTTCTTGCAGTGTGTGTCTCCTGGTAATAAATCCTGTCAGCTTCTGTATGTCTGAAAAAGTAGTGATTTGACCTTCCTCTTTTGAAAAATATCTTTACTAAGTATAGAAATCTAGACTAATAGTGTTTTCCCAAACTTCAATTATGTTGTTCTGTTGTCTTCTGTTCGCATGGTTTCTCACGAGAATTTGGCTGTAATTCTAATCTCTTTCTTTCTTTCTCTCTTTCTTTCTTTCTTTCTCTCTCTCTCTCTCTTCTTTTTTTGAGACAGGGTCTCACTCTGTTACCCAGGCTGGAGCGCAGTGGCACGATCCTGGCTCAGTGCAAGCTCCCCCGGGGTTGAGCGATTCTCCTGCCTCGGCCTCCTGAGTACCTGGGATTACAGGTGCCTGCCACCTTGCTGAGGGAATGTGTTTTCTTTCCGGGTCCGCAAGGGGGCGTAGTTTTAAGGGCAAGAACTTCCCCAGCGCCATGCCCCCCTCCCATGCCTCTCCATCCTGGAGATTTAAGGGTTTCTGTTTTAATTTTCACGCGGGGGAAGAACCAAAGGTCAATCACTCGGTAGAAGTTTAAAGGAACTCTTTTCATTGGCCAGGGGGCTTGGAGAAGGTGGGAATTCCTTCCAGGTTAAAAGTCCCTTCTTCCACACCCCTTTGGATTCCATGCTTGGGCCCCTTCCACACTCCCTTCGTGGAATCTGCCTTTCCTCTCCGGGATTTCCCCTCTGGAGTCCCCTTCCACTCTCTCATGGAAGCCTAACTCCATCTCTCTCTCTCTATTCCCTTCCACTCAGTGTGGAAGCTGCTTTCCTCTCCTGGATTCCCTCTTTCTGGATTCTCTCACTCAGCGTGAGAGGAGCTTTACTTCTCTGGTTTTCCCCCTCTGGGAACTCTTCTCACTCAGTGTGAGAGCGCCTTTTCTTTCTCTCACTCAGTGTGAGAACTATCTGTTTCTTTCTCTCCTTCTCCTTTTTTTCTCTCTGCTTAAATAAATCACTTTCTGCAAAAACTTTTTGGGGTCTGGTATTTACTTTACAACCATACTGTATCTGGCGTGGTCCCCTCTCCCATTCTTGGGTGATTGAGAGACCAAGAGCCTGGAAAAACGTCCTCTCAGGGGGAGCTAAGGACTCCCCTGCACCCCAAAACCCGGCAACAATGCGAGCATAATTTTTGTAGTTTTAGTAGAGATAGAGTTTCGCCATGTTGGCCAGGGTGGTCTCGAACTCCTGACCTCAGGTGGATCCATCCACCTCAGCCTCCCAAAGTGCTGGGATTACAGGTGTGAACCACTGTGCCTGACTATCCCCCACTTTTTTTTTTTTGAGACAGCTTCTCACTGTGTCAACCAGGCTGGAGTGCAGTGGCATGACTGTGCTTTACTGCAGCCTCAACCTCCCGGGTTCAAGTGATCCCTTCACCTCAGCCTCCCAAGTAGCTGGGACTACAGGCTCATGTCACCACACTGGGCTAATTTTTGTATTTTTTGTAGAGACATGAGACAGGGTCTTGCCATGTTGCCCAGGCTGCAATTTTTACCTTTGCTACTGTATTTAATGTATCTTTTTTCTCTGGCCATCTTCATTTTTTCTCTCTCTTTGATTTCCGCAGTTTGAATACAGTACGTGTGTGAGATGCGAGTTGACATTTATCATGTTTTGTGTGTGTACCGAGCTCAGGTCTGTATTTGGTTGTCTTTCGTTATTTTGGGAAAATTCTTGGTGATTTTCTCTTCAAATGTTTTTTCTGCTTTGCTCTTTCTTTTGGGAGTCCTAGTACATGCATGTTACATCGTTTGATATTTTCCACAGTTCTCGGATGCTCTTTGTTTTCCAATGTGGGTAATTGCTGTTTTTCTCGGTGTTGAGCCTACTGCTGCCCCATCAAGAGCGTTACCTGTTACTGCGTTATGTATTTCTTACAGTCTGATGAGTTTCCTCATCTCTTCATGAACGCTGTTCACCTTTCATACAGGAGACCTTCACATATTAATCACAGTTATTTGAAATTTCCGGTGTGTTTCAGTTTCTCAGTGACCTCTGAGTCTGGTTCTGCTAACTGCTTTGTCTTTTTTTTTTTTTTTAGACAGGGTCTTGCTCTATCGCCCAGGCTGGAGTGCAGTGGCGCTATCTCAGCTCACTGCAGCCTCAGCCTCCTGGCTTCAAGTGAACTGAAGTAGTTCGTGCCACAGCTCCCGAGTAGCTAGGATTACAGTCTTGAGCCACCATGCCTGGCTAATTTTTTTGGTATTTTTATTAGAGATGGGGATTTTACCATGTTGGCCAGGGTGGTCTTGAACTCCTGGCCTCAAGTGATCCACCTGCCTCAGCCTCCTAATATGCTGGGATCACAGGCGTGAGCTACCACGTTCAGCCACTTTGTCTTTTTTTTTTTTTTTTTTTTTTTTTTTGAGATGGAGTCTGGCTCTGTTGCTCAGGCTGGAGTCCAGTGGCGCAATCTTGGCTCACCACAGCCTCCACCTCCCAGGTTCAAGTGATTCTCCTGCCTCAGCCTCCTGAGTTGCTGGGACTACAGGCATGTGGTACCATGTCTGGCGCACTTTTTGTATTTTTAGTAGAGACGGGATTTCATTATGTTGGTCTGGCTGGCCTCAAACTCCTGACCTGTTGACCGGCCGGGCTCAGCCTCCCAAAGTGCTGGGATTACAGGTGTGAGCCATCATGCCCGGCCCACTTTGTCTTTTAAAAGCGGTTGTTTTCTTTTTTGGGTCTTACAATTTCTGACTGAATGCCAAACGCTGCCTGCAGGCCAGTGGCGTCAGCTTAGGAGCTGAGCTGGGTTTGGGTTTTGTGGTTTTGTGGTTGCCGTGCTTACTGCTGCACACCTCTCTGCTTATGGCAGGGGCTGGGTCACTGCACCCCATGGTCCAGCCTTCCCTGGACTCGGCATGTCTCTCCCTCACCGCTATGGCAGCGGCTGCTGTTACTCCTTGGCCTGGTGATAGCAGTGGCCTGGAGGGTATTTTCTTTCTTTAGTTTTTTTTTTTTTTTTAAGACGGAGTTTCATCATGTTGGTCAGGCTGGTCTTGAACTCCCGGCCTCAGGTGATTCGCCCGCCTTGGCCTCCAAAGTGCTTGGATTACAGGCGTGAGCCACCATGCCCGGCCTTTCTTTAGTTTTTGAAACAGAGTCTCGCTCTGTCGCCCAGGCTGGAGTGCAATGGTGGGATCTCGGCTCACTGCAGCCTCCGCCTCCTGGGTTCAAACAATTTTCCTGCCGCAGCCTCCTGAGTAGCTGGGATTACAGGTGCATGCCCACATGCCCAGCTAATTTTTGTATTTTTATTTTATTAAATATTTTTTTCGTGTGTGTGTATGAGGCAGAGTCTTGCTCTGTCGCCCAGGCTGGACTGCAGTGGCGCAATCTTGGTTCACTGCAACCTCCGCCTCCTAGGTTCAGCGATTCTTCTGCCTCAGCCTCCCAAGTAGGTGGGACTACAGGCACATGCCACCACACCCAGCTAATTTTTGTATTTTTAGTAGAGATAAGGGGTTTCACCATATTGGCCAGGCTAGTCTCGAACTCCTGATGTTGTGATCTACCCACCTTGGCCTCCAAAAGTGCTAGGATTGCAGGCATGAGCCACTGCGCCTGGCCTAATTTTTGTATTTTTAGTAGAGATGGGGTTTCACCATGTTGGCCAGGGTGGTCTCAAACTCCTGACCTCAAGTGATCTGCTTGCCTTGGCCTCCAAAGTGCTAGGATTACAGGCGTGAGCCACCGTGCCTGGCCTGTGCTGGGACTGTCTTTCTTTTTTTTTTTTTATTACTCCCCCCTTTTTTTTTTTGAGACAGAGTCTCACTCTGTTGCCCAGGCTGGAGTGCAATGGTGCGATGTTGGCTCATTGCAACCTCTGCCTGCTAGGTTCAAGCAATTCTCCTGCCTCAGCCTCCCGAGTAGCTGGGATTACAGGTGCCCGCCACCATGCCTGGCTAATTTTTGTATTTTTAGTAGAAACAGGGTTTCACCATCTTGGCCAGGCTGGTCTTGAACTCCTGACCTCGTGATCTACCCGCCTTGGCCTCCCAAAGTGCTGGGATTACAGGCATGAGCCACCACGCCTGGCCTGTGCTGGGACTCTCTTGTCGGATGAGTAGCAGCTGGGATCCTCTGCCTTCTGCCAGCCCCACCTGCTTGTCTCTCCTCTACCCACCTTCCTCTCTTTGTCTGAAATCCAGGAATCTGGAGCCGTGAAGCTACCACTTTCAGTTGTGAGTGGTGAGGAACTCCCTCATTTATTCCTTAGAGATAGTCCTTCTAGCCAGGCGACGTGGCCCATGCCTGTAATCCCAGCACTCTGGGAGGCTGAGGTGGGCGGATTACTCGAGTTCGAGGCAAGCCTAACCAACATGCAAAAACCCTGTCTCTACTAAAAATACAGAATTCGCCGGGCGTGTTGGCACTCGCCTGTAGTCCCAGCTGCTCTGGAGGTGGAGGCAGGAGAATTGCTTGAACCCAGGAGGCAGAGGTTGCGGTGAACCAAGATCGCACCGTTGTACTCCAGCCTGGGCAACAAGAGCGAAACTCTTGTCTCAAAAAAAGAGATGTCCTTCTCAGGAGTGTGTGGAAGTAGTGGCGTGAGCTCCTACCAGATGCCATCAGGATGGGCAGAGGCAGCCCCTTGAGGAGACCTGAGCAGCCACTGTGGACCCCACCAGTTCCCTTGTGGAAGGAGCATTTCCAGGGAAAGGACACTCCTCATCTGGGTGTCTGCTTGGTAGGGTCTCAGCCGGACTTCAGCTCTGGATCAAGCAGTGAAAGGTGACTCCAGACTTTCACACATACCTCAAAGTGTGCAGACAATGGAAGAACCACTCCTGAGCTTCTGTCAGGCTGGTGTTACAAATGCAGAAACTGAGGCACAAAGCGTTCTTTGGCTCACACTACCTCCTGAGCAGTCTGGGTGCTGAGCAAGGAAGGGTCTTGGAAATTCCATGTCCCCCATCTTAGTGAACACCTCAGCACAAAAATTACCTAGGCCAGCTTTCCCCTGTGATCACAGGCAGACCCATATGGCAGCCTCTGGGAGAGAAATGCAGAGTTCTGCGGCTGCTGCAGGACAGGGGACGTGGCCCTGGCTCCATGTGCCAGCCCTGTCCATGAGCAGTATCAGCAGCATGAAGCCTCATCCAGGCGAGGCTCAGCCTCCGTCAGGAGCCTCCCAGTGTGATGCTGCCGGCCACTCAGTGGCCTTGGGCGTCTGCAGTCACCTGTTTCTGAGCATGCCCCTTTCCAGGCTGGTAGCTAGACCCTGCTTGCACGTGCTGGTGACATTTGTGACTTATCATTTCACTTGGTTGGAGAAATTTCTGCCAAGATGGGTGGAACACCTGAGGTCAGGAGTTTGAGACCAGCCTGACCAACCTGGAGAAACCTTGTTCTACCAAAAATACAAAATTAGCCAGGCATGGTGGTGCCTGGGCAACAGGAGTGAAAATCTGTCTCAAAAACAAAAAACAAAAAAAAAGGAGATGAATAAATCTGATGTTTTGCTAATTAAAATAATCAGGGCCAGGCAGTGTGGCTCATGCCTGTAAGCAAGCCCTTTGGAAAGCTGAAGTGGGAGAACTGCTTGAGTCCTGGAGTTTGAGTCCAGCCTTGGCAACATGGCGTGGTGAGACCTCATCTCTACGAAAGTTAAAAACTAGTTGAGTTAGAACTTGAGAATAAGTGCTAAGGAAAAAAAAAATTAAAAAAAGCCTGGGTGTGGTGGCTTATGCCTGTAATCTCAGCACTTTGGGAGGCTGATGCAGGAGGACTGTTTTATTTTGTTTTGTTTTTGTTTTTGTGATGGAGTTTCTCTGTCACCCAGGCTGGAGTGTAGTGGCAGGATCTCGGATCACTGCAACTTCCACCTCCTGTATTCAAGCCATTCTCCTGCCTCAGCCTCCCAGATAGCTGGGACTACAGGTGTATGCCACCACATCCAGCTACTTTAAGTATTTTTAGTAGAGACAGGGTTGGCCATGATGGTCTCGATATCCTGACTTCATGGTGAGGCAGGAGGATTGCTTAAATCCGGGAGTTTGAGACCAGCCTGGGCAACATAGCAAAACCCCATCTTTACAAAAAATACAGAAAATTAGCGAGGTGTAATGGTGCACACCTGTGGTCCCAGCTACTTGGGAGGCCAAGGAAGGAGAATCACTTGAGCCCAGGAAGGTCAAGGCTGCAGTGAGCTGTGATTGTGCCACTGCACTCCAGCCTGCATGAGAGACTGAGACCCTGTCTCAAAAAGATAAAAAAATTAGCCAGGTGTGATAGTGCACACCTGTAGGTTTAGCTACTCAGGAGGCTGAGGTAGGAGGATCACTTTTTTGGTTGGCGTGATCACACCACTGCCCTCCAGGGTGGGCCACAGAGGAAGACTGTTTCAAAATGAAAAGTAAAAACCAGGGTTCCATTCTTGGAGCAGTCTGGTGGAATTAAGAGAAAGACTTTTCTCAGGGTGATTGATGGTCAAGGGGGAAGTGTAGCCCAAAGCTTCATAAACTCCCCCACTCAAATAATCTGAGGTGCGCGGAAGCCACCTTTGAGATTCAGACACACGGCGCATGCTGTGGTCCAGGCATGGCCAGGATGGGAGGGGAATAGGGTTCCTAACAGGGTCCTGGCTTTCCCGGGTTCTCTCTGGCTCCATCAGCCAGCCTCCTCCTGAGGCTCTGCTTGAGGATGAATCTCTGCCTGTGTACCCTCCCGACGGGCTGGGTTGTCCCCTGGTCCACACCATTGCCCTCGGCCAGCAGATTGCAATGTGTCTGAGTCAGGCTGTGCAGGAGTCTTTGCGGGGGTTTCAAGGATTCTGAATTCTCATTCCTCTCCATACCTAGCTCATGAATCCAAGGCCCTCCTCTGTGCCTCGGGTCACACCGAAGAGCATTTGCGGTGCTGAATGTGGTGATGTATGCAATCAACACCAGCTGCCGGGAAACACACCTCTTGGGCTGAATCCCTTCCCTGGTTCCAAGGCACTGCTAGCGGATGAGGAAGGGGCCTCTACTTCCCCAGGGCTTTGAGGCACATCAGCTTCCCCCCAGGCACTCCTTTTACGAATTCTTATGTTCGGTTCTTTGAGACAGGGTCTCTCTCTGCCGCCCAGGCTGGTTAAGAGACAGGGTCTCGGCCGTGCGCTGTGGCTCATGCCTGTAATGCCAGCAGTTTGGGAGGCTGAGGCGGGCGGATCACCTTAGGTCAGGAGTTCGAGACCAGCCCAGGCCAACATGGTGAAACCCTGTGTCTGCTAAAAAATCAACAATTAGCCAGGCATTGTGGCGGGCACCTGTAATCCCAGCTCCCTGGGAGGCTGAGGCAGGAGAATCGCTTGAACCCGGGAGCCGGGGGTTGCAGTGAGCCGGACAGTGCCACTGCAGGCCAGCCTAAGCGACAGAGCAAGACTCTATCTCAAAAAAAAAAAAAAAAAAAAGAGAGATGGGATCTCGCTATGTTGCCCAGGCTGGTCTGGAACTCCTGGGCTCACGCGACCCTCCAGCCTCGGCCTCCCAAAGTGCAGGGACCACAGGCGCGGCCACCGCGCGGTCCCCCGACTGCTGAAACGCAGCCCTGCGCGGGGACCGTTTGGCCGCCGGAAGGAAAACAGCGCTGCTCAGCGCCTCCCTCGCCTTGGCGGGCAGGCGGTCTCTTCAGGACCAACCCCAGTCATCCCTTGCAGGAACCACGCCTGAGGGGCCGCAGTCACCCCACGCGAGAAGCCGCCGCGGATCGCACCGCGGCAGCAACACCGAATCCCAGCCCGCCCTTCTCCCGCGCAGGCGCCTCCGCCACAACGCCCAAGGCCGCGTCGCGAGGTCTGGAGCTTAGGGGCGTGGCCTGGGTGCCACCAGCCAATGGACTCGCGCGTCTGGCCGCAGCCAATAGGAAGGCAGCGCGGGCTTAGACGCGGTGAGTCGCCGCCCGGGCCGCAAAAACTCAAGCTATGTCCGACTCGCGGGTCCCGAATTCCTCCTCCCGCCAGGGCCCAGGGGGTCGCCGGAGGTCCTGGGCCGAGCTGCTGGGTAGGCGGGCGTGGGCGCGTTCCCGGGTACCCCGACCCCTCTCGCCCGAGCCTCCGGCAGTCCGACCCCAAGAGGCCGCGCCTGGGGGGCTGCGCGGGGTGGGCGCTAGGCTGGGGCGGTGTGACTGCCTCGGACCGGGCCTCGACCTGGCCTGGACCCGGCCCCTTCTGCGCCCGGGCGGCGCCCCCTCTTCCCCAGCGTCGCCTCCGCCGGCTGCCCTGTCAGAGCCGGGTCTGGGGTGCGCAGCTCCGCGAGCCGAGGTTCTTTTAGGGTCCGCCCGCCCGGCTGCCCGCGGCCTGGGGTTCCCCGCAACGCAGAGGCCGCGCGTCGCCAGCCTCTCCCGGACTTCCCTACCCTGGGCCCTCCTGGGCCGTCTTCCCCGCTGTCTGCGCTGGGGCCGTTTCCGTTGGTTTCCCGAGACCTGCGCCCTGGGAGGAGGGCCGGCCCCTGTTTGGGAGGGTGTCCCGGTGGGTCTCCCGTCGCGGCCTCCTGCGTGTCCAGCCGGGGACCCCTGTGTCCACAGCGCCGTGACGCTTGGAACTGACTTCTCTCCGTAGCTGGAAGGGTCAAGAGGCAAAAATACAATCCTGAGAGGACACAGAAATTAAAGGAATCAGCTGTGCACCTCCTGAGAAGCCGCCAGGACCTGAGTGCCCTGTTGCTGGAGGTAAGAGGAAGCTGGTGTCCCTCTGCCGGCAGATTGAGATTCGGGGTTTTTGAGCCCGGCCCTGGCAAAGCCATCCTAAGAAAACCCCCGAGGTGGCGGGCACGGTGGCCTGGTCCGCAGAGGGGAGGGTCGCCTGAGCCCAGGAGTTCTGACCAGTCTGGGCAACAGGGTGAGACCCTCCTCTTTTATTTAAAAAAAAAAAAAGTACGGGCACAGTGTCTCAGGCCTGTAATTCCATGACTGTGGGAGGCCGAGGCATTTGGATCACCTGAGATGAGGCGTTTGAGACCAGCCTGGCCAGCATGGTGAAACCCCGTCTCTACTAAAAATAAAAAAATATTAGCTGAGCCTGGTGGCGCCCACATGTGATCCCAGCTACTCGGGAGGCTGAGGTGGCAGTGAACCGAGACCGCGCCCTTGCACGCCAGTCTGGGCAACAAGAATGAAACTCCCCCGGCCGGGCTCTGTGGCTCACGCCTGTAACCCCAGCACTTTTGGAGGCCGAGGCAGGTGAATCACGAGGTCAGGAGTTCGAGACCAACCTGGCCAACATGTTGAAACCCCTATCTCTACTAAAAATACAAAAATTACTTGGGTATGGTGGCACGCACCTGTAATCCCAGCTGCTCAGGAGGCTGCAGCAGGAGAATTGCTTCAGCCAGCATCCGGGAGGTGGAATTTGCAGTGAGCCAAAAAATTGTAAATAGCCCAGTAGGCCAGCATTAATTACACACAGCTTTTGTTTATTCACAAGAACGTGAATTTTTTTTTTTTTGAGACATCTCACTCTGTCACCCAGGCTGAATGAAGTACAATGGCTCGATCTTGGCTTGCTACAACCTCCGCTTCCCAGGTTCAAGCAATTCTCTTGCCTCAGCCTCCTGTAGCTGGGATTACAGGTGTGCACCATCACACCGCTAATTTTTTTTTTTTTTTGGTTGTAGAGTTTCCTTCTTGTTGCCCAGGCTGGAGTCGCTCACTGCAACCTCCGCCTCGCAGGTTCAAGGGATTCTCTTGCCTCAGCCTCCGGAGTAGCTGGGATTACAGTCATGCGCCACCACGCCCAGCTAATTTTGTATTTTTAGTAGATATAGGGTTTTCCGTGTTGGTCAGGCTGGTCTCAAACTCTTGACTTCAGGTGTTCCGCCCACCGCAGCCTCCCAAAGTGCTGGGATCATAGGCGTGAGCCACTGCACCCAGCCTACACCTGGTTAATTTTTTTTATTTTTAGTACAGACAGGGTTTCACCATGTTGCCTAGGCTGGTCTTGAACTCCTGACCTCATGTGATCAACCTGCCTCAGCCTTTCAAAGTGCTGGGACTGCAGACGTGAGCCACTGCACCCATCCCAGAGCTTGAATTTTTTAAATGGAGTTCATTGTGTTCTGGATTCTAGGTAGAAGGTCTACAGTGTAAAAAATTGTGTCTCAGCAACTTGATCGACTGTGACAGTTCTGAGGTCCATGCTAATCATTCTAGTTCATTTATAGGTAAGTTCTAGCTTCATTTTCTTTATATTGAATTGCAGAAGAGTTTTTATATAGTAACCATCATTTGCTAAATTAAGTAGAAACTCGAATTTCCTCAGATGATAGATTTCCACCCATGTGTGTAGTCAAAATTCTAAATGATGTTTTTGTGACTTGCTTTTGTGACTTGCTTGTTACGATGCTATGCTTAAAAACAGTGTTTGACTCATCCTGAGGCTCAGAGGCCGTTGGCTCCAGAGTGTCCCTTGGAAAAACGTGGAGATCGCAGCAACAGGGATGTGTCCCTCACTCGTGGAAGTGTGAGACAGGTTGTGCTGTGCCCAGGAGAGTAGACGGGAAAACAGAAGGAATTTTCTAGGTACCTCCTTTCCCCCACAACTTGAGAGTGGGAGACAGGGAAAGTTCTGGGTCAACAACAGTTATTTTCTAATCCTTCACATCTTTATTATGTAGTGACTTGTTTCAGAAAAATATACAAATCGTTTTACATTTTTATTGAAATAACCTTCAGTAATAGGGCTCCCTTGACAACTGATTACTCAGTAGTGGCACTGGTAAATGATACGGATTTTTACTTCCATAATTATATTTGAATTTCATAAATTATACATTTTCATTCCAAGGAATCAAGTTCAGCCACACAGATAAACCTTTAATTCATTAATTTTTGAGTTTGTTTTATTCTGCTAAAGATGTAGCTAGTGCACGCGCGCGCACACACACACACACACACACACACACACACACACATACACAACCTGTGATAAAAATGAACTTTCTCATGAAGATACATTGGAAACAAATGGCTAGAAATTGGCATTGTTGGCTAGGCGCGGTGGCTCATGCCTGTAATCCCAGCACTTTGGGAAGCCAAGGCATGCAGATCACCTGAGGTCAGGATTCAAGACCAGCCTGAGCAACGTGGTGAAACCCTGTCTCTACTAAAAATACAAAATTGGCCGGGTGTGGTGACTCATGCCTGTAATCCCAGCACTTTGGGAGGCCGAGGCAGGCTTATTGCCTAAGCTTAGGAGTTCAAGACCAGCCTGGGCTATAGGGTCCAGCCCTACTAGGGTTGTGGGGTGTCCCCTATTGCTGTGCCGAGGCACAGGTCTGAGAAAGAGTTAAAACACCAAAGGACAGAATAAGAGCAGCTGGGCTCGGGGGGCTAATGCCACTTACAGGCGGAGTCTGGCGATGCCTTGAGTGTCCAGGCATGTCTGTATTTATTAGGTACAGGTTGGGGAAGGGTAGTGAGTCAGGTCATCTTAAACATAATGATAGGGCCAAGACAGTCATGTGAGTGATAAGCAAGGAGTCCACCCCCATTAGGTCACTGAGGCAGGGAGGTGGGCAGTACAAGGGGTCCACCCCCATTAGGTCACTGAGGCAGGGAGGTGGGCAGTACAAGGGGTCCACTCTCGTTTGGTTACCGAGGCTAGGAAATGGGCAGTGTGCAACATCAGTTATCCAGGGTCAGACTACTTGTAAGGATATCTGTGGGAGGAGTCTGAGTCAGCCTGGTAGCAAGAGAGCTGACAGGGTATACAGCCACCTAGCTGCGATTATACCGGAGGGGTTTTAAGCCCTCAGATGTTCACAGGATTGCCGACCTGAGGCCAACTTTCCTCAAGAACCGGACACAAGATACTGCAACTCCCTTACAGGAGGAGTAACTCTTGCTCCAGGCCTGCCGTACAGTGATATCTTTATGATACTGAACACTGCTGCCTGGGCCTGCCTGCCATGTAGCACATGCCCTTTCAGGCAGGGGCACTACTGCCTGGGTCATTTATTCTTGTCCTGGTATGACTGTTTTTCACTAGTACATGCTCTGTATCATGTCTGCTCTAGCTACTACTCTGTCTACAAACTAAGATATGAACATATAAAAAGGAAATAAATGAGCAATAAGTTGTTCTTCAGGCACTGATAGTGCCGGGGGTCTGCTTAGCTCTTCCTCCTCGGTGCCCAGAAGTGGGGTTACCCACACTGGGCAACATGGTGAAACCCTATCTCTACTAAAATACAAAAAATTAGCTGGCCATGGTGGTGGTTGCCTGTAGTCCCAGCTACTCAGGAGGCTGAGGCATGAGAATTGCTTGAACCTGGGAGGCGGAAGTTGCATTGAGCTCAGATCATGCTACTGCACTCCAGCCTGGGCAGCAGAGGAAGACTCTGTCTCTAACAACAACAAAATAAATAAATAAAAATAAAATTAGGAATTGTAGCCGGGCAGGGTGGTGAGCGCCTGTGATACCAGCTGCTTGGGAGGCTGAGGCAGGAAAATTGCTCAAACCCAGGAGGCAGAGGTTGCAATGAGCCGAGACTGTGCCATTGCACTCCAGCCTGGGCAACTAGAGCAGAACTCTGTCTCAAAAAAAAAAAAAGAAAGAAAATGGCATTGTCTACCTTTGTATCTTTTTTTTTTCTTGGATGCGGGGTCTTGCTCTTGCCCAGGAGAGCAGTGGTGCGATCGCAGCTCACTGCAGTCTTGACCTCCTGGGCTCAAGTGATCCTCCCACTCCAGCCTCTTGAGTTGCTGGGACTACAGGTGTGTACTACCTTGCCTGGCTAATTTTTTTGTTGAGACGGGGTTTTGCCATATTGCTCAGGTTGGTCTCAAACTCCTGAGCTCAAGCAATTCGTTCACATCAGCCTCCCAGAGTGTTGGGATTACAGGCGTGAGCCACTGTGGCCGATCTCTCTACCTTTCTTTTGTCTTTTTGAGATGGAGTTTCACTGTTGTTGCCTGGGCTGGAATGCAATAGTGCAGTCTTGGCTCACTGCAACCTCTGCCTTCTGGGTTCAAATGATTCTCCTGCCTTGCCCTCCTGAGTAGCTGGGATTATAGGCACACCCGACCTTGTCCAGCTAATTTTGTGTTTTTATTAGAGATGGGGTTTCTCCATGTTGATCAGGTTGGTCTCAAATTCCTGACCTGAGGTGATCCGCCTGCCGCAGCCTCTAACGTACCATGCCAGGTGGCTCATACCAGTAAACAATTAATTTGACTGGTCGTGGTGGCTCACGCCTGTAATCCCAACACTTGGGAAGGCTGAGGCGGGCGGATCACGAGTTCAGGAATTTGAGACCAGCATGTCCAACATAGTGAAACCCCGTTTTTACTAAAACTACAAAAAATTAGCCAGGCGTGGTGGCGTGTGAGTGCCTGTAATCCCAGCTCCTTGGGAGGCTGAGGCAGGAGAATCGCTTGAACCTGGCAGGCAGAGGTTGCAGTGAGCCGAGATTGCGCTATTGCCCTCCAGCCCGGGCGACAGTGCAAGACACCATCTCAAAAAATAACAACTTTGGAGGGCAAATAAATTAGAAAATGGTTGACTTTGCCTCTTCCACGTTGCCCACCATGTCTCGCTTTATTGAGCGTAGACCAGAGGCTAGTTGCTCAGAGAATTGTGGCTGCCTGTGGGCTGTGAGTGAGATTCCACCTGGTGGCCCCAGGGACTGAGCACACCAGTGACTGCTCCTGCCTATCAGGTGTCTGGCAGACCATTGGGAAATCCCTGCCTCATTTTGACACAAACCAGCAGTGTGAGTCAACAGGAATAGGCTTATCTCGGAGTAATGGGTAAAACAGTGTATTTGAAGGAGACTGCTGGACATCTCCATTTGTTATGCTCCTCGGGAAAAAGATGATAAAGTTCTCGGTTAGAATATGTTTCCTTGTCTTGCTCCTGTTGTGTCCTGGGAAACGTAATATGTAGAATGCGTAGCTCTGGGTTCAGGTGCTGCCACCAGTTGTATTGTGAGCTGCTTGGGTCCTCAAATGCTAATGTTTATCTCATATTTTTCCCTTTGCATCTGTTCTGCCCCTTTAAAAGGCAGTTCTGTGTGCCTCATCTTAAAATAAGGCATTTTAAACTGTAAGTCTTTTGTTTTAGATTTTGTCTCATGTTTTAAGAGAAAGCTGTGGTTTGGTTTTGTCTTTAAGGCTCTGCTTTGCAGGATCAGGCCTCACGGCTGGGGGTTCCCGTGGGTATTCTTTCAGCCGCGACGGTTGCCTCTGGTGTGGGACAGATCTGTGCGGCTCCAGTGGATCCCAGCCACCCTGTGCTACTGACCGTGGAGCAGAGAGTAAGACCAGCAGACATGAGGAAACTTGCCCATTGTTGCTTTTAAGCTGGTTGGGAAAATAGGACATTTCTTTAATAATGCTTCAGGTAAGGCCGGGCGTGGAGGCTCACGCCTGTAATCCCAGCACTTTGGGAGGCCGAGGTAGGCGGATCGAGAGGTCAGAAGTTCCAAGATCAGCCTGACCAATGTGGTGAAACCCTGTCTCTACTAAAAATATAAAAATTAGCTGGGCATGGTCGTGCATGCCTGTAATCTCAGCTACTTGGGAGGCTGAGGCAGGAGAATCTCTTGAACCCTGGAAGCGGAGGTTGCAGTGAGCTGAGATCGTGCCGCTGTACTCCAGCTTGGGTGACAGAGTGAGACTCCGTTTCAAAAAAATTTATATATTGTTTCAGGTAATTTGTCTCTGTTTTTAAAAACATTTAATCTCTCTTTTCAGAAGAAGCTGTCTTCCCTGTTAGAGGTTGCTCAGTATTTATTGGCACACAATATGTTCTCCCGTCTTTCCTTTTGTCAAGAATTGTGGAAAATACAGGTAAATTTGAGATTGCAAATCTGACTTTCCACTGTTTCAGGCAATGTTCTGTTGATCTGGATGGGAGCAACAGAGTCCCTAGGTTTTCTTGGAAATTCTACCAAGCTTCTTATTAATTACAGAGAGTGGATGAAAAAGGGTTTAGAAATCCTCCGTGGATTGGAAAGAGGTACCTTCAGTTACCATTTCTGTCACTATTCGCCCATCGTTAGTAATATTTATTAGAATAGAGTATACCATAAAAGCATGATGTTCAGCCTTCTTGGGTATATTGTTATGAAGAATTTTCCAGGGCAGTAAACTATTAAAAATGTTTCTGTTTTTGTTTTTGCTTTTTTTTTTTTGAGCTGTAGTCTCACTCTGCTGCCCAGGCAGGAGTGTTTTCGCTTTTTTTTTTTTTGAGGTGAAGTCTCACTCTGCTGCCCGGCAGGAGTGCAGTGGCGTGATCTGGGCTCACGGCAGCCCCCGCCTCCTGGGTTCAGTCGACTCTCTTGCTTTAGCCCCCAGAGTAGCTGGGATTACAGGCACCCAACACCGCGCCTGGCTACTTTTCTTGTATTTTTAGTAAAGATGGGGTTTTACCATGTTGCTCAGACTGATCTTGTACTCCTGACCTCGTGATCCACCCGCCTCAGCCTCCCAAAGTGATGGGATTACAGGTGTGAGCCACTGCACCCAGCCTATAATTTTTTTTTTTTTTTTTAGAGGCAGGGTGTTCCCTTGTTGCCCAGGCTGGTCTTAAATTCTTGACCTCAAGCATTTTTCCAGGGCAGTGTAGAAAACTTTTTATTTGTTTATTTATTTTTTTAATTAAACTATTTAAAATATATATATAAATATTTTTTCAGAGACGGGGTCTTGCTGTGTTGCCCAGTCTGGTCTTGAAGTCCTGGCCTCAAGCAGTCATCCCTCTTGGGCCTCCCAAAGTGCTGGGATTACAGGCATGAGGTACCATGCCCAGCCTAATCATAAAATATTGACAGGATTCTTAACTGGTCTTTTTGAAGCATTTTGAAGTTAGTAGAATTATAGTCTTTTGATGAATGGAAAGAATGCAAAACACTTAGTGGTACCAAATGAAATTAGTAAATATATAGAAGAAGCAAAGAACCAAAGTGATCATGTTTTTATGGTTTTTTCCCATTCTTTTTTCTTTTCTTTTTTTTTTTTTTTTGAGACAGAGTCTTACTCTACCGCCCAGGCTGGAGTATAGTGGCGTCATCTCGGTTCATTGCAAACTCTCCCTTCCAGGTTCAAGCAGTTCTACTGCCTCAGCCTCCTGAGTAGCTGGGATTACAGGTGTGGACCACCACACCCGGCTAATTTTTGTATCTTTAGTAGAGATGGGGTTTCACCATGTTGGCCAGGGGATTGTCTTCAACTCCTAAACTCAGGTGATCTGCCCATGTTGGCCTCCCAAAGTGTTGGGATTACAGGCTTGAGCCACTGCACCTGGCCTTTCCCATTCTTTTATCCAGCATACATTATAGAGTTCCTTAGATTTGTCAGGTATTGCTATGGCCCCTGCGTTTATCATCTAGTTGGGGAAACAAGCCACTAAATCCACAAGAATTGCGATGATACAGGTGCTCACAGATTTGCAAAGAAGAAAATGGACGTGCATGTCAGATGGGAGAGTTAGGAAAGCCTCCCTGCACGGAGTGTGAAGAGCGCGAATTAGGGGATGAGAAGGAGAGGCCACAGGGAGATCAGGGCAGTGTCACTGGAGCACAGGGTCTGAGCTGAGCATGGAGGTTATCAAGTGGGAGAGGGTTGAGTGGGAAAGACACGGGACACACACAGGCCACAGTGAAGCCTGACCTTGGTCCTGGAAGGTATGAGGAGCCAGTGAAGGCTTCTAAAGAAGAGATTGACATGTCAGGTATGTGTTTTGGAATACTGTGTTGACCACAGTATGGAGAAAGTGCTGGAAGTATTTACTCTAGAGCCCGGGTGGGGAGCTAGTCCTGGCCTGCAGCCCTGGCAGTGTGCCGGTCAGGGCCTGTGCCGAAGCAGTAGGAAGAGGGAAGGAGGAGGAAGAAGTGTCAGGTAACGACGTACGAGTGTCCAAAAGCCAGTGACTTTGAAAACCAGAACAATTTTGTAAAAAAAATGACTTATTTCCGGCTCTACTTTTTGGTTGATGTTAATTTTCAGTAGGGCACGGTGGTTAAGCATCTAGGTTGAACGTTTTGTAGGAAAATGCATGTATAAAGGACTCAAATGCTGTTGTTTATTTTCTTCAGAATTCTTTGTTGCTTGAAGTGGTGTGGCATCTTCATGTACAAAGCATTGTGAGCCTGCAGGAGTTGCTGGAAAGGTAGTGTACTAATGATTCCGTGTTACTGTTTTCGCAGTCTAGTCTAGTATAAATTGCATTTCAAAACCAAAAATCAGAATTATTATGCATTGCATATTTATACTGGACTAGGCCTGGAGAAACCATTGCTTTATTATTTCAAGAGAACATTTGTTTTAATTGAAGTCTTTTTTTTTTTTTTTTTTGGAGACAGGGTCTCACTCTTTATTTTTTTTTTTTTCTTTGAAGACAGGGTGGATCACCTGAGGTTAGGAGTTCGAGACCAGCCTGGCCAAGGTGGAGGAACCCTGTCTCTACTAAAAATGCAAAATATAGCTGGGCATGGTGTTGGATGCCTGTAATCCCACCTGCTAGAGAGGCCAAGGCAGGAGACTCGATTGAACCCAGGAGGCAGAGGTTACAATGAGCTGGGATGGCACCTGCACTCCAGCCTGGGCGACAGAGCAGGACTCTGTCTTAAAAAAGAAAAAAAAAAAAAAAAAAACGTTTTTCCTTGAGACAGCCTCACTGTTGCCCAGGCTGGAGTGCAGTGACAACATCATAGCTCCCTATAGCCTCAACTCCTGGGCTCAAGTGATCTTTCCACCTCAGCCTCCCAAGTAGCTGGAACTACAGGTATACATCACAATACCTGGCTACATTTTTAAATGTTTCTCATTTTTTGTAGAGACAGAGTCTCACTTTGTTGCCCAAGCTGGGGTAATTATTTTTTTTAATTAGAGATATCCGGGGCGGGTCTCACTCTGTTACTGGGATCTTACTCAGGCTGGTCTCAAACTCGGGGGCTCAAGCAGTCTTCCTACCTCAGCCTCCCATAGTGCTGGGATTACAAGCGTGAATCACTGCACCTGGTGAGGAATAATTTTTTTTTTTTTTTGAGATGGAGTCTCGCTCTGTTGCCAGGCTAGAGTGCAGTGGCATGACCTTGACTGACTGCAACCTCCGCCTCCCGGGTTCAAGCGATTCTCCTGCCTCAGCCTCCTGAGTAGCTGGGACTACAGACATCCGCCAACGTGCCTGGCTAATTTTTGTATTTTTAGTAGAGACGGGGTTTCCACTTGTTGGCCAGGATGGTCTCGATCTCTTGACCTTGGGATCCACCCACCTTGGCCTCCCAAAGTGCTGGGATTACAGGCGTGAGCCACTGTGCCCAGCCAGAATGATATTTTTTGAAACTAAAAAAGAAATATCCAGGTAAATGTGACTGATAGAATACATGCAGCTACTTTTATTCTCTCCTGAAATCCCCTTAGGAGTCAAAAAAGGGAATTTATAAAAAATATAAAGCTATAAAGATAGGAGAGTATAGGAGAGGAGGTAACAGAAAGAAGCAAAACTTTTTGTTCTTGTTGTTACTGTTTTGTTTTCTTTTGAGACAGTCTCACTGTCTCAGGCTGGAGTGTAGTGGCACAATCTTGGCTCACTGCAACCTGTTCCTCCTGGGTTAAAGAGATTCTCTTGTCTCAGCCTCCCTACTGGCTGGGATTACAGGTGCCTGCCACAATGCCCGGCTAGTTTTTGTATTTTTATTAGAGATGGAGTTTCGCCTTGTTGGTTAGGCTGGTCTCGAACTCTTGACCTCAGATGATCCTCCTGCCTCAGCCTCCCAAAGTGCTGGGATTACAGACATGAGCCACTGTGCCCAGTTATAAACAAAGCTTTGGAAGCAGGAAGCACATGGACCAATAATAATGACTTAGCAAACCTGAGGAAAACCTATCCTGAGCCAGCGGTGTAGAAAGAGGAGACCCAGTTTAGCTTATTCCCTTGATTGTTAGAAGGTCAAGGATTGGCAGCCTCAGGTTCCTTTGTAGGTAGGGTGTGAAAGACTCGGGAAGCACTGATTGAAAGTGTAGGGAAGGCGCATCTGGAACCTTGGATCCCCTCCCTTTCTCCTCTCCTAAGCCAGCAGAAGGCAGGAGGTTTATGTGTTACTCTCTTCAGTTTGGGGAAACTGTGACACACAGTCAAAAATAGCATACTGGGCCAGGTGTGTGAGGCCACCCTGGGCAACAGAGCAAGACCCGTCAACATTAAGAAAAGAAAATGCCGTACTGAAACTAGGTAGTGGTGTTACATAGGCTCACATCAGGATTTTTTTTTTTTTAAGATGGGGTTTCACCATGTTGGTCAGGCTGCTCTTGAACTCCTGACCTCAGGTGATCTGCCCGCCTTGCCTCCAAATTGCTTGGATTACAGGCGTGAGCCACCATGCCCAGCCTCACATCAGGATTTATATATATATAAATATATATATATATATGTCTGTATATATTTATTCATTTATTTGTCTTATTTTGTTTATTCTTTTTTCCTTTTTTTTTTTGAGATGGAGTTTCGTTCTTGTTACCCAGGCTGGAGTGCAGTGGCGTGATCTCAGCTCACCACAACCTCCGCCTCCTAGATTCAAGCAATTCTCCTGCCTCAGCCTCCCAAGTAGCTGGGACTACAGGCACGCGCCACCACGCCCAGCTACTTTTTGTATTTTTAGTAGAGACGGGGTTTCACCATGTTGACCAGGATGGTCTCTGTCTCCTGACCTCGTGATCCACCCGCCTCGGCCTCCCAAAGTGCTGGGATTACAGGCATGAGCCACCGCGCCCGACTGATTGATTTATTTTTTGAGATGGAGTCTTGTTCTTTTGCCCAGGCTGGATGCAGTGGTGTGATCTTGGCTCACTGCAACCTCCACCTCCCAGGTTCAAGTGATCGTTTCACCTCATCCTCCCAAGTAGCTGGGATTACAGGTGCCCGCTACTATGCCCAGCTAATTTGTGTATTTTCAGTAGAGACAGGGTCTTACCGCCTTGACCAGGCTGGCCTTGAACTCCTGACCTCAGGCAATCTGCCCACGTCAGCCTCCCAAAGTGCTAGGATTACGGGTGTGAGCTACTGTACTCAGCCTACATCAGGACTGGTTTCTTTTTTTTTGAGTTAGGGTCTTGCTTTGTCTCCCAGGCTGGAGTTCGGTCTCGCAATCACAACTCACTGCAGCTTTAATCTCCTGGGCTCAAGTGGTCCTTCCACTTAACTCTCCTTAGTACCTTGTACTGCAGGCATGAGCCACCATACCTAGCTAATTTAAAATATTTTTTGTTTTTTTTGAGACAGAGTCTCCCTCTGTTGCCAGGCTAGAGTACAGTGATGTGATCTCCGCTCACTGCAGCCTCTGCTTCCCGGCTTTAAGCGATTGTCTTGTCTCAGCCTCCCAAGTAGCTGGGAGTACTGGGGTGCGCCAGTAAGCCCAGCTAATTTTTCTATTTTTAGTAGAGATGTGGTTTCACTATGTTGACCGGGCTGGTCTCGATCTCTTGACTTCGTAATCCGCCTGCCTTGGTTTCCCAAAGTGCTGGGATTACAGGCCTGCGCCACTGCGCCTGGCCTAAACTATTTTTTAAGATGGAGTTTTGCTTTCGCCTAGGCTGGAGTACAGTGGCATGATCTGTACTCACTGCAACCTCTGCCTTTTGGTTTTAAGCAATTGTTTGGCCTCAGCCTCCTGAGTAGCTGGGATTACAGGTGCCCACCACCATGCCTGGCTAATTTTTGTATTGTTTTTTTTTTTTTTTTTTTTAAAGATGGTGTTTCACCATGTTGCTCAGGCTGGTCTTGAACTCCCAACCTCAGGTGATCCGCCTGCCTTGGCCTCCAAAGTGTTTGGATTACAGGCGTGAGTCACCATGCCCAGGATGTTTTTTTTTTTTTTTTAAATAGAGACAGGGTTTCACCATGTTGGCCAGTTTGGTCTCGAACTCCTGACCTCGTGATTGCCCGCCTTGGCCTCCCAAAGTGCTTGGGTTACAGGTGTGAGCCACTGCACCTTACCTTACATTTTTTTTTTTCTTTTTAGTCGGCGTCTTGCTCTGTAGCCCAGGCTGGAGTGCAGTGGCGTGATCTCAGCTCCCTGCAACCTCCATCTCCTGGGTCCCGGTTCAAGCAATTCTCCTATCTCAGCCTCCCAAGTAGCTGGGATTATAGGCATGAGCCACCATGTCCAGCTAATTTTTGTATTTTTTTTTAGTAGAGACGGGATTTCACCATGTTGACCAGTCTGGTCTTGAACTTCTGACCTTGTTATCTGCTGACCTTGGGCTCCCAAAGTGCTAGGATTATAGGCGTGAGCCACTCTGCTCGGCCAAATTTTTTTTTATAAAGGCAGGGGGATCTTTTCCTTATACCAAAACAATTCAACATGAATTAAAGGACAAAAAATAATGAGTATATAAAAGTACTAGAAGAAATCATGCATGACTTTTTTTTTTTTTTTTTGAGACAGAGTCTTGCTCTATCGCCCAGGTTGGAGTGCGGTTGCGTGATCTTGGCTCACTGCAGCATCTGCCCCCGCGTTCCGAGCGATTCTCTTGCCTTAGTCTTCAGGTAGCTGAGATTACAGGCTCATGCCACCATAGCTGGTTAATTTTTGTATTTTTAGTAGAGACGGGTTTTACCATACTGGCCAGGCTTGTCTTGAACTCCTGACCTTAGGTGATCCATCTGACTTGGCCTCCCAGAGTGCTAGGATTACAGGTGTGAGCCACTTCGCCTGTCCAGGAACAGTATTTTCATAATCTTGAAGTAGGAATGCTTAAATATGACATAAAACGCAGAAGCTATAAAAGATCAGTAAACTTAACTTCATGAAAAACATGCTTTCTGGCCAGGCACAGTGGCTCACGCCTGTCATCCCAGCACTTTGGGAGGCCGAGTCAGATGGATCACCTGAGGTCAGCCGTTCAAGACCAGCCTGATTAACATGGTGGAATGTTGTCTTTATTAAAAATACAAATGTTAATGGGACGTGATGGCATGTGCCTGTAATCTCAGCTCTTCAGGAGGCTGAGGCAGGAGAATTGCTTGAACCTGGGAGGCAGAGGTTACAGTGAGCCGAAATCACGCCATTGTACTCCAGCTTGGGCAACAAGAATGAAACTTCATCTCCAACGAAAAAAAATAAAAGAAAAAGCTGCTTCCTAGTATATACACACCTAATGTCAGAGCACCAAAATCTATGAAGCAAAAACGGTCAGAATTAAAGGGAGAAATAGACATTTCAGCAATAATAATTAGAGATTTCAATACCCCCTTTTAGTAATAGGTAGAACAAGTCAGATTAACAATGATACAGAAGTTGAATGCTGCAAACTAGCTGACCTGACTGACGGTGGAACACTCCACCCAGTAGTAGCAGAATGCTATTTGTAAGTCCAAATGGAACAGTCCCCAGGATAGACTGTAACGTTCAGGCCACGGTCGGGCACGGTGGCTCACGCCTGTAATTCCACCACTTTGGGAGGCTGAGGCGGGCAGATCACCTGAGGTCAGGAGTTACAGAGTAGCCTGGCCAACACAGTGAAACCCCATCTCTAGTAAAAATACAGTAATTAGCCGGGCTTGGTAGCAGGTGCCTGTAATCCCAGCTACTTGGGAGGCTGAGGCAGGAGAATCACTTGAACCCAGGAGGCAGAAGTTGCTGTGAGCTGAGATCACACCATTGCACTCCAGCCTGGGTGATGAGCGAAACTGTCTCAAAAAAGAAAAATAAAAAAAAGGTTCAGGCCATAAAACAAATAGAAATAAATTTAGAAGGGTTGAAATCGTTCAAAATAGTTCTCCATCCATAAATTAATTTACTTAGAATCAACAACAGAAGGGAATTGGGAAAATCCACAATATTTGGAAGTTAAACAGCATACTGTGAAATAATCAGTGGGTCAAAGAAGTCACAAGGAAAGTGAGAAAATAACATGAGGTTTGGCGCAGCAGCTCGCACTAGTAATCCCAGAGCTTTGGAAGGCCTGGGTGGGAGTCTTGAGCCTAGGAGTTTGAGAGCAGCTTGGGCAAAGTAGTAAGACCTCCAGCTGGGTGTGGTGGTACATGCCTGTTGTCCCAGCTACTCAGTAGGCTAAAGGGTAAGGAGTACTTGAACCTGGGAGGTCGAGGCTGCAGTGAGTTGTGGTGGCACCACTGCACTCCTGCCTGGGTGAAGTAAAAATCTGTCTCAAAAAAAAAAAAAACACCACCTAATGATGGGATTGAGTTGAGCCAGGCATCCTTATCCGTGTTTGTCTCCAGCCATCCCGACACGCATGGTGTGGGAGCGTGGCTCTTTAGGAACCTGTGCTGCCTCTGTGAACGGATAGAAGCATCCTGCCAGCATGCCGACATCGCCAGGGCTGTGCTTTCTGGTATGTTCACGAGAAGACGTGCATTCTTGGGTAAACTCATTTTGATCAGTGGTAACATGCCTTTTGCTATCATGAGCTCTGGGAAGCAGAACAGCCTCTCTCTACCTGTGGCCGTGGGAACCTGGCGTGACAACCTCCCAGTCTGAGCTTGTTGTGGGTTAGCATTTAACTTGACTGTTGTGGAAATACTGGTAAGTTGGCCCATTGCCTTGTGTTGAGTATTTCCATGCACCTTTCTCATAAAGTGACCCCAGCTGCTTCTGTTCTGAACCAGCAGACCCTTGCTTTGGCAGCAATTCCTGAGAACAGATACTAGGAGAAAAACTTGGGACTGTAATGTACCCCCCACAAACTAAGAAGGTGCCGAGAGACCAGAGAATGGCTTGGACGAGTGCATCTTAATGAGTAGTCGGGTTTGTCAGGACTTCCATCCAGGGCTTTCCTGGACAGCGGCAGGAGACCCCATCTCCAAGCCGCGTTTGGGCTGATTTTCTGGCTCTTTGCTTGCTGTGTTTAGCGATGAGACTGTTTTCCTTGTTGAATTCTCAGATCCTCTCTAGGATGTTTGGGTTCTCAGGGACACCTACTGAGAGACCGGTCTCACTACAGATGACACCTACAGATAAAAATTAGATGAGAAACTCACCTGTCAGGTAGCTTGTGGTTTTTTCCTTTGCAAAAGACATGCCTTTTTCCTAAAATTTCTTGGTGGCATGAGCGACTTAGCATTCCTGAGCTCCTATAATCTGGTCCCAGATAGGTTAAATCACATTTAGAAAATCTTTCTGATTTTGGTCCTCTCAATCTAAATTTTTAAAAAGCTATGAATCCATTTCCTCCCCCATGATGTTCCTCAGAATAGGATGCTCCTGGGTTCCTCTAGGCCCTCTAATGTTGGAGATGGGCAGGCGAGATGATCCGTAAGGCCCTCTAATGTTGGAGATGGGCAGGCGAGATGATCCGTAAGACCCTCTAATGTTGGAGATGGGCAGGCGAGATGATCCGTGAGACCTCTAATGTTGGAGATGGGCAGGCGAGATGATCCGTGAGACCTCTAATGTTGGAGATGGGCTGGCGAGATGATCCGTGAGACCTCTAATGTTGGAGATGGGCAGGCGAGATGATCCGTGAGACCTCTAATGTTGGAGATGGGCAGGCGAGATGATCCGTGAGACCTCTAATGTTGGAGATGGGCAGGCGAGATGATCCGTGAGACCTCTAATGTTGGAGATGGGCAGGCGAGATGATCCGTGAGACCTCCCTTGGAAGGCACTTTTATTAGAAAAAAACTCAGCCGGGCGCGGTGGCTGACGCCTGTGATCAATTCTAGCATTTTGGGAGGCTGAGACGGGTGGATCCCGTCAGGAAATCAAGACCAGCTTGGCCCAGATGGTCAACTCTGTCTCTATTAAAAATATAAAAATTAGGCCAGGCATAGTGGCTCACGCCTGTAATCCCGCCCTTTGAGAGGCCGAGGCGGGCGGATCACGAGGTGGGGAGATCGAGAGCATCCTGGCCAGCATGATGAAACCCCATCTCCTAAAAATACAAAAATTAGTTGGGCGTGGTGGCGTGTGCCTGTAATCTCAGCTACTCGGGAGGCTGAGGAAGGAGAATCACTTGAACCAGGGAGTCGGAGATTGCAGTGAGCCGAGTGCTCCACTGCACTCCAGCCTGGAGGACAGAGTGAGACTCCGTCTCAAAAAAAAAAAAAAAAGAGAAAAAAATGTTTACTGTAAACTTGATTCATTATAAGTATTTCCGTTTCAAATATAATTGCAAGAGGAAAAATTTGGCTCATCTAAGGGTTCTGATTGGTTGGGTTTGGTGAATGCCTGGGCGCCTGTGCAGGGTTCCCCTCAGGTTAGGAGCAGCTCACAGGGGTCCTGGTTGGCCTAAGCCGTATGCACACCGGCCCCTCTGAAGTAGTTGGTCTGTGCGATTCACAGTTGCTTGGAGACCATGATATATATAAATGCTTTGGTTTTGTGGTTTTTCAGATTTTGTGCAAATGTTTGTTTTGAGGGGATTTCAGAAAAACTCGGATCTGAGAAGAACTATGGAGCCTGAAAAAGTGCCCCAGGTAGGAGGAAGAATAAAGTGAAGAGTTTGGAGAATTGACCTCCTGAAAACAGGCTGCATCCTAAAGAGCAGTCCTTACCCCAGTGTTCAGATGTGCTTATGTATTTCTTCATTAAAACATGTTATTTGTGTTTATCTGTGGGTACATGTAATACTTGTTATGTGCATAGAATGTGTAATGATCAAGTGAGGGTGTTTAGAGTATCCACCACCTCGAGTATTTATCATTTCTGTGTGTTGCCAACGTTTCAAATACTCCAGTTTTTTTGTAATATATATTGTGTTTTCTTTCTTTCTTTCTTTCTCTTTTTTTTATTTTATAAAGACGGGTTTCACCATGTTGGTCAGGCTGGTCTTGAACTCCCGACCTCAGCTGATCTGCCCGCCTTGGCCTCCAAAGTGCTTGGATTACAGGCGTGAGCCACCACACCTGGTCCCTTACTTTACTTTAGAATAACAAGCGTTAATTCTCTTGTGTGATGCAGGTATGTGAAAATTACAAAGTGATGGTAATTCATACTCTGTTTTGACAGGTTGCGGTTGATGTACTGCAGAGAATGCTGATTTGTAAGTTAATTGCTCTGTGGCCTAGTTTGTAAATGACTTAGTTTGCTTTTTAACAATTCTGGCAGTTTTCTATCTTTCCACGTGAAGTATTTCTCCTCTGTATGTTTCGCTGTGTAGAGTCCTGGTACTCGAATGCCCTTGTTTTGGTTGTAATTTGGTATGAATTTACCTTTTACTTCTTATTCTGGTTTCCAATTCCTAAGTGGCTTTAGATTTAATTTTCAGAGCTGTGAAGGCATACCACGTTAATCTGTGGTTAAGAGGGAAGTGTTGGCCGGGCGCGGTGGCTCACGCCTGTAATCCCAGCACTTTGGGAGGCCGAGGCGGGCGGATCACGAGGTCAAGAGATCGAGACTGTCCTGGTCAACATGGTGAAACCCTGTCTCTACTAAAAATACAAAAAAATTAGCTGGGCGTGGTGGCGCGCGCCTGTAGTCCCAGCTACTCGGGAGGCTGAGGCAGGAGAATGCTTGAATCCGGGCAGCGGAGGTTGCAGTGAGCCAAGGTCGCGCCACTGCACTCCAGCCTGGCGCCTGGTGACTGAGTGAGACTCTGTCTCAAAAAAAAAAAAAAAAAAAAAAAAAAAAAAAAAAAAAGAGGGAAGTGTTTTATTTTCTCTGTGTTTTCATTAACTTTAAAGGCTTACAGATTGCAGTAGCACTGAGGGAGGGCACTGCGAAGTCTTGATGGATGTGGGCCCTGTGGGGGGTTGGACATTGATCTGTTGTCTGAAGGCACTTGGGGACTGCTTCTGGTGGAGCGTCACTGTGATGATGTCTGTTTTCTGTTCCTGACTGTGTCATCAGTTGCACTTGACGCTTTAGCTGCTGGAGTACCGGAGGAGTCCTCCACTCACAGGACCTTGAGGTGCTGGTATGTTCCTGAGGGCGGCCTGCCTGAGGGCAGCGGGGGAGGTTCCTGCTACGTTAAAAAGCCAAGATATCCCGCTGTTGAGCACACTTCCTCTGCCAGTTATGATAACGTGTGTGAGGAGAAGGTGACATTGGGAGAGCCCTGGGGTGCTCTGGTCAGCCTTTTCCCTATAGGGATGAGGTCGGAAGGGGCGCCCCACTGCAGGAGCCTGTTCCGCCTCTGGAAGTCCCGCACCAACGCTCCGTCCCACTCAGTGTGCCCCGGTGACGACCTCCCCTGTCTGGAGTCTCCCCTTGCTCTTTCTTCCCTAGGTGTCTTCCAGGCTCTAGAGCTCACCCTGCCTCTCAGGGTCCCCCACATTTCTAGAACACACTGTAGCCATGCCTCTATGGACTTTTCCCCTCTACCTGCCCTCCGCGGCTCCTGCTCAGATTCACCAGTCGTCAAAGCTTTACCCTATTTGCCTTTTCTCTCCGTGGCTCTGTAGATATTCACAGATACCCTTACAGGTGGGGAGGCAAAAGCTGAGGAGTGGGGGCTTGGCGGAGGGTGGATGTTAGGGTTTGGTGGAAATGGGGCTCTGGGGTTTGCTTTCCTTGAATGTTGAACAGGGGACCTTGAAGTGCAGTCTTAAGAAACCAGTAGAATTCCTGACTATACCAGGCCTGGTCAGCCTTTTCATTCTTTGTTTTGCTCATTTCCCATCCCTCACAGTGACTAATTGCTTAATTAAATAGGTTGTACAATTCGGTACTTTTATTGAAACAGTGAATAAAGCACTGTATGATTTTCTGAATGTTTTCATGTGCATGAGTTAGCTTGGGCTGCTGTAACAAAGTGCCAGAGACTGCGTGTGGATGGCAGATGTGTTCTCACAGCTGTGGAGGCTAGAAGTTGGAGGTCAGGGTGCCACCAAGGTTGGGTTCTGGTGAGGACCCCCTTCCTGGCTTTCAGGAGGCCTCCTTTTTCTGTGTCCTTATGAGGTAGAGAGGGGGAGAGCAAGCCCTCTGTCTTACCAGGGCAGTCATCTCATGAGGGCCTCACTCTCAGGACCTCATTGGCTAGGCCTTATCAACACCCCACCTCAAATTACTTGACACTGAGAGGTGGGGGCTTCACCAGAGGAACCTTGTGGGGATACAGTTTAGTCTTGGCTGTGGCAAGTGCATTTTTTATAATCTGGGTAATAAGATTACTTACACTGGTGGCCTGAGAGTCAGAGAGCAACCACTGACCTGCTGCTTTTTACATTTTGGAAATAGTTGCTAATTATTTATTTATTTAATTTTGAGGCGGAGTTTCGCTCTTGTTGTCCAGGCTGGCGTGCAGTGGCATGATCGCAGCTCACTGCAGCCTCTGCCTCCCAGGTTCAATCAGTGCTCCTGCTTCACCCTTCCAAGTAGCTGGGATTACAGGCTTGCGCCACCACACCTGCTGAAAGCCTGTAATTTTGTATTTTGTATTTTTAGTAGGAACGGGGTTTCCCCATATTGGTCAGGCTGGTCTCAAACTCCTGACCTCAAGTACACCCACCTTGGCCCCGCAAAGTGCTGGGATTGCAGGTGCGAGCCACTGCACCCAGCCCGCCAATACTTTAAAATCTGACATTCTCTAAGTCTGGGTGGCCAGCTTCCCTTGCACACTGAGGGCTGTGGTGTCCCAAAGCCCTGCCCTGTGAGGAAGGACAGCGGAGCTGAAAAGTGAATCTCCATGATGTCCCCCACCCTGTTGTGTGAGTGTCTTGAGTCTGCACATAGCTGATGTCGTCTCGTCAGGTGTATGACCCTGGGGCAGTTCACTGAACGGGTAGGACCCTTGATTTTCTTACCTGGGTAATCGGCATAAAGTGCCCCTTGCTGGTTGCAGGTTGTAAGCCTCACAAGAGGGACTGGGTTTGGTCTGGTGGTCTGTGTAGGTCTACTGGGCTGTGGGGACGCTAGCAGACCTCAAGTGCTCTTAACACCTGACTCCATGGCCCCATTCAACTCCAGAACATCCTGTTCTCTCACTCAAATGGCTCAGGAAACCATAGTCCCTTCCATTCCTTCCTCATCCTCATGGATGGTGCTGGCCTCAGTCCCTGTCATGACTGCAGTGCTTGAGGCCCTGTGTGCTGCGCTCTGCATGTGAGGCTTGGCATGACCCTTTGAGGGAGTTCCATTTTGCAGAGGGCGAGGCTGAGGCCCCAAGGGCGGGCTCTTCACTCGAGGCTTGGCACGAGCCTTTGGGGGAGGGAGTTCCATTTCATAGAGAGTTCCGCTGAGGTCCCCTTGGGTGGGCTCCCACTGCTCCGCTCCAGGGTGCGGTGCGCCCTGCCCTTCCCAACCTGTTTGTTTCTCCTGCTTCCTCCGCTGCTCTGCTCCGTGGGTTTTGCCATCGCTTTGTCTCCTTTCTGGTTGAAAAGCCACCTCCTTGGATTCAGTTTCAAGTGTGTGGTTATAGTAGCCTGGCCCAGAAAGCCCCTTCCTTGCTTAAAGAAGGGATGGGCCTGAGGCACACTTTGTGCTGGGACTCGTGAGCAGTGGGCAGGGCACCCTCCCTTTTCTGAACCCTCTTTCTGCTACATTGGCAGGTTCGACGTGTTCAGTGGACACACGCTTGGCAGTATAATTTCCACAGATTCTGCGAAGAGGTTTTTCAGTCATACCCTGACTCAGATACTCACTCACAGCCCTGTGCTGAAAGGTAGGCCTAGCGCAGAGGCTGCCCTGTCACTACTCAGTTTGGGGAGTGCTATTTCATTGTTGCCTTAGTAACTCTGATGGGAGATGCCAGGAACTCTGGGACCACGTTTGTGTGTCTGTTTTCAACCAGAGATTGGGTCCTGAGATGCCTGAGATTGTTACTAAACATCCTTTCACCTGAAAGGAACACATTCTTACAAGAAAATTCAGAATTGGCCAGGCATGGTGGCTCACATCTGTAATCCCAGCACTTTGGGAGGCTGAGGCGGGTGGATCACGAGGTCAGGAGATCGAGACCATCTTGGCCAACATGGTGAAACCCCATTTCTACTAAAAATACAAAAAAATCAGCCGGACCTGGTGGTGGGTGCTAAAATCCTAGCTACTCAGGAGGCTGAGGCTGGAGAATTGTTTCAACCTGGGAGGCAGAGGTTGCAGTAAGCTGAGATTGCACTGCTACACTCCAGCTGGGGCGACAGAGAGAGACTCCATCTCACACACACCCAAAAAAAAATCAGAATTATGAGTGGACAGAAGAATGTCTTTTTTTTTTGTTTGAGAGGGAGTCTCACTCTTGCCCAGGCTGGAGTGCAGTGGTGTGATCTCGGCTCACTGCTGTCTCCGCCTCCCAGGTTCAAGTGATGCTCGTGTCTCAGCTTCCCGAGTAGCTGGGAATACAGGCACACACCACATGCCAGGTTAATTTTTTGTATTTTTAGTAGAGACAGGGTTTCACCTTGTTGGCCAGGCTGGCCTCGAACTCCTAACCTCAGGAACTCCTGATCCGCCTGCTTCGGCCTCCCAAAGTGTTGAGATTACCGGCATGAGCCATCGCCTCCGGCCTAAAATAGAAATACCTTTAATGTGAAACATTTCAGTGGTGTTTTTCTAAACACAATGTTTAAAAACGTCATTCTTCTCTAAGTGCCACAATTCTGTCATAAAATGTTACATAAGCATGTTCTCATGCAGGTTTGCCCAGTGTTCCCAGCAGACCTTCCACAGAGTGTGCTGGGGGGCCCACTGCTTTTGCTCTGAGAGGCCAGAGTGCATTGCTGCTTCACTCAAGTCTCCAGGGGTTTGTGCTTGACATGCTGTAATTGCTGTCTAGTCTTGTAAAACTTGGTGTTTGGGCATGCACATTCTCCTGCTGGAATACCTGATCACCCAGCACAACTCACGTTATCTTTCTGCTGGCTGCCCTTGCCTTGCTGTGACTGTGTCATGTTCTCAAGTAGACTGGGTGGCACATTTGATGGTCCAGGCATTGTCTGCCCACTGAGTGTCCTGTTACCAACTGTTTCTTACAAATCAGGCCAAGATGAACACTTTGTTTGTTGAGGTTTTTCTGTGTCTAGGATATCCCCAGTGTAGGTGCTCAGGCAAGAAACTGGGAGGGGGACAAGGGGTGCACGGACAGCTCCTGACAGGTGCTGTGAGGGACTTAGGAGCTTATCCGCACTTGCACGGAGCTGAGCTTCCTTTGAACAGCTTTCCCACCATGAATTGTTTATTGACAGTTTAAGAGTAGGAAAATTGAAATGTGATTGATATGTTGGCAAATATTTATCTAGACTATGAGAAGGCGTTACAGTAAGCGGAGCTAAGAAGCAGAGAATTGGTAACTTACCAAATAGGCAACAAACAGGGAGATGGTGAATTTTAATAATTGGAAAAATACTCAGTAAGATCTTTTTTCACACTGAAGCTTTGAATCACAACTTTTTGGCCAACAGCAGTGGCTTACCCCTGTAATCCTAGCACTTTGGGAGGCTGAGGCAGGTGGATCTATGAGGTCAGGAGTTCAAGACCAGCTTGACCAGCACAGTAAAACCCTGTCTCTACTAAAAATACAAAAATTAGCCAGGCGTGGTGGCAGGCGCCGGTAGTCCTCAGCTACTTGGGAGGCTGAGGCAGGAGGATTGCTTGAACCCGGGAGGTGGAAGTTGCAGTGAGCCGAGACCATGCCATTGTACTCCCGCCTGGGGACAGAGCGAGACTCTGTCTCAAAAAAAGTACAAAAAAGTAGCTGGGTATGATGACACACGCCTGTGATTGCTGCTGCTTTGAAGACAGGCAGGCGGATTGCTTGAGCCAGGGAGGTTGAGGCTGTGATGAGTACC
The DNA here is from genome assembly GCA_036589455.1 of Ateles fusciceps. Classification (NCBI taxonomy): domain Eukaryota; kingdom Metazoa; phylum Chordata; class Mammalia; order Primates; family Atelidae; genus Ateles; species Ateles fusciceps. The sequence continues at coordinate 392,865 of JAZHEH010003205.1, forward strand.
ACACTCCAACCTGGGTGATAGTGAGACCCTTCCAAAAAAAAAAAAACCCACAACTTTGATCTCTGACTTGAAGTTTTTGTCTGTTTCTTCCCCTGCAGCATCTGATGCTGTTCAGATGCAGAGAGAGTGGAGCTTCGCGCGGATGCACCCTCTGCTTACTGCGCTCTACCGCAGGGTGAGTGGAGGTGGTGGTAGACCTGCTGCTGAGCGCGTGGCCTGGGGATTCAGATCTGCTGAGTCTTTGTTGCACATGGGAGGTTCAGGGATCTCTTCTGAGACGTGGCTGTCCTCATCTAGGCCACCTCTCAGGTCAGGACACTGAACATGTCACTTGGTCAGAGCCCGTCGTGCCCGAGATAAGGAGAATTCTCTCCAAACAGTGCTGACCACTGTGAGGGGAGAGACACCACAGTGTTTGTTGTCACAGCTCCACGTGCTGCCTTTCCAGTGGGAAGCGGGAGGGGCTGCGGTGGCTGCAGGCTGGGAGGCAGGTGCGGGGTCATCTGTCTCATGCTGGTTTGCTTTGACATTAAAGGGAATGGATGCTTTTATTTCAGCTCTTTGTGATGCTGAGTCCAGAGGAGTTGGTTGGCCATTTGCAAGAAGTTCTGGAAACGCAGGAGGTTAACTGGCAGCGAGTGCTCTCATTTGTGTCTGCACTGGTTGTCTGCTTCCCAGAAGCACAGCAGCTGCTCAAAGGTGAGCCTCTGTGAGAGCCTGGTGGTGCTGGTCAGAGTAGGTGAGGGGGTGTGACTTGAGTACTGCTGTCAGCACAGTCCCAGCTGACCGTGGGGGAGCCTCAGTGAAATCCTCCCTGCCTGCCCGGAACCTGTAGTGCCTCCTGTCAGTGGAACAGTCTTTGTCGGACAGTTCCATGAGTACCGATTGCTGCTCTGAGAGGCCAGAGTATGCACTGCTGCTTCATTCAAGTCTCTAGCAGTTTCTGCTTGACATGCTGTAATTGCCTTCTAGTCTTTTAAAACTTGGTGTTTGGGCATGCACATTCTCCTATTGGAATACCTGATCACCCAGCACAACTCAAGTTATCTTTCTGCTGGCTGCCCTTGCCTTGCTGTGACGGTGTCATGTTCCCAACTAGACTGGGTGGCGCGTTTGATGGCCCAGGCATTCGAGAGCTGCCAACTGGACAGCATGGTCACTGCGTTCCTGGTTGTGCGCCAGGCAGCACTGGAGGGCCCCTCTGCGTTTCAGTCATATGCAGACTGGTTCAAGGTACGTGACCTGCCCATCACTAATTAGCACCTGGTCCTCCCAGAAGGCTTGGGAATGGGGACCATGCTGTCCCCCCCCCAACACTCTGTCATGAGAGTGAAAGACCTTGCTGTGAGCTTTGCCAAGTGGCCTCCGCAGACCTTCTACTGGGTGTGCTGGGGGGGCCTGGGTTCTCCCTGTTGGGGCCTTGATCCCTTCCTCTGGTTTCGTCTCACTTGCTTGATGGAGCCTGCTGCTGTCTCTTATAAGAAAATTAGGGAAATCAAGCCCGGACAACATAGTCAGGCCTGGTTGCCTCCAAAAACAACAACAACAACAAACTAGGTAGGTATGGTGGTACATACCTGCAGTCCTAGTTACTTGGGAGGCTGAGATTTGAGGACTGCTTGAGCCTGGGAGCTAAAGTCACAGTGAGCTGTGATTGCACCACTGCACTCCAGCCTGGGTGACAGAGGAGACTCCATCCCAGAAAGAAAAAAGGAAATTAGGAAATGGGGGGACACAGAAGTGGCTGCTGCTTTTTGCAGAATATACAGCATCTCTTATCTCCGTTTTTTTTTCTTTGGTTTTTTAAATTTGAGATGGAGTCTCATTCTGTCGCCCAGGCTGGAATGCAGTGGCGTGATCTTGGCTCACTGCAATCTCCATCTCCCGGGTTCAAGCGATTCTCCTGCCTCAGCCTTCTGAGTAGCTGGAATTAACAGGCACCTGCCACCACGCCCAGGTAATTTTTGTATTTTTAGTAGAGATGGGGTTTCACCATGTTGGTCGGGCTGGTCTCAAACTCCTGACCTCATGATTCACCCGCCTCAGCCTCCCAAGGTGTTGGGATTACAGTTGTGAGCCACCATGCCCAGCCTTTCTTTATTTTTTTTGAAGATGGAGTCTCACTCTGTCACCCATGCTGGAGTGCAGTGGCACAATCCCTGCTCACTGCAACCTCTGCCTCATGGGTTCAAGCGATTTTCCTGCCTCAGCCCTGTAGCTGGGATTCAGGTGTCCGTCACCACACCTGGCTCATTTTTGTTTTTGTTTTTGTTTTTGTTATTGAGACAGAGTCTTTCTCTGTCACCCAGGCTAGAGTGCAGTGGTGTGATCTCGGCTCACTGCAACCTCCACCTACCAGATTCAAGTGATTCTCCTGCCTCGGCCTCCCGAGTAGCTGGGACGACAGGCATGTCCCACTGTCCCAGCTAATTTTTCGTATTTTTAGTAGAGATGGGGTTTCACTCTCTTAGCCAGGTTGGTTTTGATCTTCTGACCTCGTGATCCACCCTCCTCGGCCTCACAGTGTGCTGGGGTTATAGGCGTGAGCCACCGCACCTGGCCTAATTTTTGTATTTTCAGTAGAGATGGGATTTCACCATGTTGGCCAGGCTGGTCTTGTACTCCTCACCTCAAGTGATCTGCCCGCCTCAGCCTCCCAAAGTGTTGGGATTACAGGTGTGAGCCACTGCACCTGGCCTTGCGTCTCTGATTTTCATGTAAGTCCTGAAACAAGTACTCCCTTATTCAGAGTGTCACATACTCTTCCCTTTTCTGTGGAGTACACACAGTGTTCTCTCTGACAGAAGTTTATGCTGCTGTTCCCAAACCTGAGTGGGTGTTAGACTTGCCTGCAGGGGGCCTTTGGAAATACAGATCCTAGGACCAATTTCACATTGGAGTCTGAGCTTTCAAGATCAGCCTGGGCAACACAGTGAGACCCCTGTCTCTACAAAACATGAAAAATTAGCTGAGTGTATGGGTAAGCACCTGTAGTCCCATCTACTTGCGGGCTGTGGCAGGACAATTGCTTGAGCTGAGGAGGTTGAGGCTGCAGTGAGCTGGGATTGCAGTACTACGCTCTATTCTGAGAGACAGAGCAGGACTCTGTCGCCAAAAAAAAATACTGGGTTTGTTTGCTATCACCATTTTGGTGAAGTAGTTCCCCTCTTTGTAGGAGTCTCAGCTTCCTGAAATTTTAAAGACCCGCGTGCCTGCATAGCTGTCACGATGCCTGCTCCTCCCGGGGGTCTTTGAGGAAGTGAGGCTGCCCAGCAGGCTGAGCCGCTTAGGCTTATATTGGGAGAAGGTGGTGATCCTTGCAGTGTCAACTCACGCTTGTTCCTTTAGGTTTCTTTTCATCTGCCCTCACACTCTCCCCAGCTCTGTGCAGTTGGCCTGCTACTTAGTTGGCCTCACCTTGGTTTCTAACCAGCTGACCAACCGGCTGACGTCACGCCTCACCTTAGTGTTTAGTAAACTAAGGTGAGAGGCATTTGCTCTGTCCTTAGTGAGGTGCTGAGGTATTTATGCCAGAGTCCACACTGATGCTCTTGGGGCCGTGAGTTCACGTAACTCCCAGGGCCTTGGTTCAGGGGTGTGCCAGGGTTTACTTTTTTCAGTTCCCAAGGTGACAGTGTGAGAGGAATACTTCTCAAGTGCTGTGTTGATGGTGTTGTTTGCTTTTTCTTTACCTTTTCAAATCGCCTTCATCAAAATTTAGTTTTAATGAAATAATAAAATGCACACAATTTAACTGTACCATTAAATGAGGTTTTTTGTTTTTGTGTTTTCAGAGACTTGGTCTTGCTCTGTTGCCTGGGCTGGAGTGCAGTGGCATGATCATAGCTCACTGCAGCCTTGACCTCCTGGGGTCAAGCAGTCCTCCTGTCTCAGTTTCCAGAGTAACTGGGACTATAGGTGTGTGCCACCACACCTAGCTAATTAAAAAAATTTTTTGTGTGAGTACAACATCCCACTGTGTTGCCTAGGGTGGTCTCAGACTCCTGGCCTCAAGTGATCGCCCTGCCTCAACCCCCAAAACACTGGGATTACAGCTGGGAGCCATCACGTCTAGGCAGTTAGATGAGTTTTGATAAATGTATATATGCATATTCAGTATTCAAATATCTATTCTAATTTTTAATTTTGTGCATGAATCCCAGCACCGTGGGAGGACAAGGTGGGCACATCGCTTGAGCTCAGGAGTTTTGAGACCAGCCTGGGCAACATGGTGAAACCCCGTCTCTACTAAAAATACAAAAATTAGCTGGGTGTGGTGGTGGGTGCCTATAATCCCAGCTACTCGGAGGCTGAGGCAGGAGAATTGCTTGCACCTGGGAGGCGGAGGCTGTGGTGAGCTGAGATCGCACCGTTGTGCTCCAACATGGGTGACAGAGCAAGACTCTGTCTCAAAAAAAAACCTTTTTTTTACTTCTAGAAGTGTTAGTGTATATAGACCAAATGATTGCTGATTTGAGCCCTCTGGGGTCATTAATACAGTTTTCAGCACATTACATTATGTAGTTAAATGTAATTTGTGGGTTTGTTTACCTTTTTTTTTAAATTTTATTGAGGCTGGGTCTCTGCTCTGTCTCCCAGGCTGGGATGTGGTGGTGTCATCACAGCTCACTGCAGTCTCAACCTTCCAGACTCAAATGATCCTTCCACCTCAACTTCTCCGAGTAACCAGGACTGCAGGTGTGTGTCACCACTCCTGGCTAATTATTAAAAACATTTTTTGTAGAGATAGGGTATCACCATGTTGCCCTGGCTTGTCTTGACCTCCTCGGCTCAAGTGAGCTCCTGCCTCAACCTCCCAAAGTATTGGAATTACTAGAGAGAGCCACTGCACTCAGACTAACATTAAGTGTAAATTTTTTCAAAAATAACAAATAGGGCTGGGCGCGGTGGCTCACGCCTGTAATCGCAGCCCTTCGGGAGGCCAAGGCTGGCGGATCATGAGGTCAAGAGATTGAGACCATCCTGGCCAACATGGTGAAACCCTTTTGAGCCTGTAGTCCTAGCTACTTGGGAGGCTGAGGCAGAAAATTGCTTGAACCCGGGAGGCGGATGTTACAGTGAGCCGAGATCACACCACTGCACTCCAGCCTGGTGCCTGACGACAGAGCGAGACTCTGTCTCAAAAAAAAATAACAACAGTCAAAACTGCCTTTTTTCCTGGTGACTCTAAAAATGGCTGCTGTGACCCCAGGTCTGGCTTGTGTCAGCCACGTGACAGAAATGCCTTCAGTGATGGATCAGGACTGTTCCTTGCTGCAGCCAGTGATCATCTAGCTCACTGTAATTGAACATTGCCAGGAGACAGTTGTGGATGGCTGAATGGAGGATAATAAGTCATGGTGTGGCTGGTGGGAGAATGTAAGGTTGAAACTATATGCTGATGTTTTGGGGAGGGAACCCTTGAGTGGTCTCAGGTTGTATTTAAATCTTTTTTTTTTTGGAGATAGAGTTTCACTCTTGTCACCCAGGCTAGAGTGCAATGGCACGATCTCAGCTCACCACAACCTCTGCCTCCTGGGTTCAAGCAATTCTCCTGCCTCAGCCTCCCGAGTAGCTGGGACTACAGGCGTGCGCCACCACGCCCAGCTAATTTTTGTGTTTTTAGTAGAGATGGGTTTCACCATGTTGACCAGGATGGTCTCTATCTCTTGACCTCGTGATCCACCCACCTCAGCCTCCCAAAGTGCTGGGATTATAGGCGTGAGCCACCGCGCCTGGCCTTAAATCTTTTTTTTTTTTTGAGACAGAATCTTGCTCTGTTGCCCAGGCTGGAGTGCATTGGCGTGATCTCGGCTCACTGCAACTTCTGTCTCTCAGGTTCAAGTGGTTCTCCTGCCTCAGCTTCCCGAGTAGCTGGGATTACAGGCATGCACCACCACGCCCAGCTAATTTTTGTATTTTTAGTAGAGACAGGGTTTCACCATGTTGGTCAGGCTGGTATCCAACTCCTCGCCTCATGATCTGCCCACCTCGGCCTCTCAGAGTGCTGGGATTACAGGCGCAAACCACCGCGCCCGGTCCTTATTTAAATTTTTAACTGGCAAGTATTGAGCTGCTTTCCTGGTATTTGGAACAGACAGTTCATGTCTCTAAACTCTGTTTTTCCCTAACTCTGTCCCTCTCAGAGACATTTGATGAGCAGTATCAGCATTTTCTCCTTTTTATCTAATGGCTTTTTGAGTTTGTATATATGGTGATAACGTTCAAAAGAATGTACACATGGTCAGGTGTGGTGGCTCATGCCTGTAATACCAGCACTTTGGGAGGCGGAGGCGGGAGTATCAGCTGGAGGTCAGGAGTTCAAGACCAGCCTGGCCAACATTACAAAACCTCATCTCTACTAAAAGTATAAAAAGTAACCGGGCTGCACATCGTGGCTCACGCCTGTAATCCCAGCACTTTGGGAGGTCGAGGCAGGCAGATCATCTGAGGTCAGGAGCTCAAGACCAGCCTGGCCAAAATGATGAAACCCTGTCGCCACTAAAAATACATAATTAGCCAGGCATGGTGGTGCACACCTGTCATTTCAACTACTTGGGAGGCTGAGGCAAGAGAATCGCTTGAACCCGGGAGGCGGAGGTTACCATTAGCTGAGATTGTGCCAGTGCAGTCCAGCCTGGGTGACAGAGTGAGAGTTTGTCTCAGAAAAAAGAAAAAAAAAATTAGGTGTGGTGGCTTGTGCTTTGTAGTCCCAACTATTTGGGAGGCTGAGGTGGGAGAATCACTTGAACTCGGGAGGCCGAGGTTGCAGTGAGCTATCATTGTACCACTGCACTCCAGCCTGGGCAACGGAGCAAGACCCTCTCAAAAAAAAAGAAAAAGAAATTAGCCGAGCATGGTGGCAAATCCTTGTAATCACAGCTGCTAGGGAGACTGAGACAGAAGAATTGCTCCATCCTGGCGGGGCGGACGTTGCATTGAGCTGAGATCGTGCCACCGCACTCCAGCCTGGGTGACACAGCGAGACTCTGCCTCAAAAAAAAAAGAGAAAAACAATGTACACAAGGTTGTACGCTTTCAGAAAGACCATAGTAAGCCTTCAGTTCATGTTGCAGTTCAGGCTTCGTGATGAGTAGTAACTCACTGAGGTTTCACCCCGATATCCTGTGCACTCACACATGGCCAGGGTGGCAGAAGCTCGTGTATTTTTGCAGGTAAGTTGTTCCATTTTCACATATGTACACATTTTCTCTGCAGGTTAACCTGTGATGCGTTCAGGGCCATGCCCATGTAAAACCTCCTTCCTTTTCCTGACTCACTGCAACCTTTGCCCCAGGACCTTGCCGCAGCCCCCTTGGTTCCTGAGAGGGTTAGCTCTTGTTCCATGCTTGCTCTGCTCTAGGGTCTTGCAGTTTCGTTGTCTGGGGGTGGCTGTCCTTGGCCTCTGTTCTTCAGCTGCCTCTTTTGTGGTGATCTGTCCACTGATGGATGAGGTTAGAAGTTACAGTATGTTCAGAAGTAGCTTCATCCAACAAAATTAGTTTGTTTGCTGTGCACAAACACTTGTTAGGGCATTTAACAAATTGTACTCCTAAGGGTCCCAAAAAGATACCACAGTTAGTGTTTATTGTAGTTATTTTTAACTTTTTTATTTGAATAACATTTAGAACGTCTCTTCAATGAAAGCATAGCCATGATGTCTGTAAATGTGTGAACCAAAATGACTTTTGGTTGTTTCTCTTTCTTCCTTTTCTGTTTAGGAGGCCGACTAGAGCAGCAGCCAGACACTGCCTGGCTGTCCTGGGTTTCACGCTCTTCTCTCCACACAGGCCTCCTTTGGGAGTGCGCGAGGCTACCATGGCTGCAGCAAGAAGGCACTGGTTTTCCTCTTCAAGTTCTTGTCAGATCTTGTGCCTTTTGAGTCCCCCCGGTACCTGCAGGTGAGAAGCTGCCTGCCACATCCATGATTTCTGGTGCTTCTGCTCACCTGCTCAGTCTGAGGACTGCCTTGGCCTCCTCAAGAGCCTTTGCAGATCTGCTCTGAGCCTCTCAGCCAGGCCCCTCTCCTTCCCCCAAGCAGTTTATGGTGAAACAACACGGACATTGCAACTGGCAAGTGCTCAGAAACCCTTCACTCCTCTGGGCCAAGGAGATGGGTAAATCCTTAATGTCACTGTGCAGTCAGCCTTCAAACAGTGAGCAGGTCTAAGTGGTAACATGGAAAGACGTTCTCGGCGGCACTCAGTTATGCAGGAAGAGCAAGTTGTACTGCATTGTATTAGGATCTTATTGGTGCTTTTTTTGGTGCTTTTTTTTGTTTTGTTTTTGAGACGGAGTCTTGCTCTGTCCCAGGCTGGAGTGCAGTGGTGCAGTCTCGGCTCACTGCAACCTCCGCCTCCTGGGTTCAAGCGATTCTTCCACCTCAGCCTCCCGAGTAGCTGGGACTACAGGCGCGTGCCACCACGCCCTGCTAATTTTTTTTGTATTTTTACTAGAGATGGGGTTTCACCGTGTTGGCCAGGATGGTCTCGATCTCTTGACCTCATGATCCGTCCACCTCAGCCTACCAATGTGCTTTATTTTTTTTTAACCTACACCCTGGAGCGGTGGTCCTCACAGGTGTGTGGGAAGCCAAAGGTGTGGAGCTGCAGGTGGGCTGGCTGGCCCGGCTGGCCCCTGCCTGCTGCTTCTGGGAATGCACATCCCTGGCTCCCCCAGTGAGCCACCCTGGACTTACAGGACCAATTACGTGAGAATTCCTTCATTTTTCACCTGGGAAAGCAGCCTACTGTTGTCTTTAGTTTTACTAATGGTTTGCTTTGCATACTCATAAGTCCCCATAGAAGTCTGTGTTTCTCTACTCAACAGCACTGTGGATGGTGGAACTGAACTGTGGCCTCCCTGGAGTCCCAGACAGTTCCCTGGCTAATGGTGCTGCACTCTGTTGTCTGTCCTCAGGTGCACATTCTCCACCCACCCCTGGTTCCCAGCAGGTACCGCTCCCTCCTCACAGACTACATCTCATTGGCCAAGACGCGGCTGGCTGACCTCAAGGCAAGCTGCCCCTCCATGCCCACTCCTCACACCTATGCAGCAGAAACAGCTTTGTTTTCATATTCACTTTCTGTCTCTTCTCTGAAGGTTTCTGTAGAAAACATGGGACTCTACGAGGATTTGTCATCAGCTGGGGACGTTACTGAGGTAATGTTGCTTGAGTCTGCAGGGTCTCAGCCAGTCACGCCCACCTAGCAAAGTTCCAGTTTCCTTTGTCCCTTGAGCCTTTCAGCCTTCCCAGTCTCTCGTCTGGTCTTGGTTTGGGCGCAGCTGGGGGCAAGGCTCTGAAGGCCTCTGTTTTGCCTGTCCCACCATGTGTGTGTTCCCAGCATTAGCGTGAGGGGATATACTGTGTGTGGGAAAGAAGTGCCTCATGCTGCAGTAAATGTGTCCCTTTAGGAGATCTTGCTTCATGTGGGGTTGAATGGAGAGGTGGTCAGTCATGTTTTTCTTTAAATTAAAAGTGTTAACTGTTTTTATAGAAGCCAAATGTAAGATGGCTTGTGATGTATGTCACTCATAAAAACATTCTTTACTGCTTAAGACCTTTTTATTTTAAAGTTATGGGTTATTGGAGAACACTTATATATGACATTAAAGTATTTGGTGAAAATATTTAATTCAACTTTCCGTTTATAATTCATTGCTATTTATAAGGTACTATATTTTTTTGAGGTGGGATCTTGTTCTGTTGCCCAGGTTGAAGCATTGGTGTGATGATAGCTCAGTGCAGCCTCAACCGCCTGGGTTCAAGCGATCCTCCCACCTTGACCTCCTGAGTAGCTGGGACTACAGGTGTGTGCCACCACGCCTGGCTAGTTTTTAAAAATTTTTGTAGAGATAGGGTCTCTCTGTGTTGCCCAGGCTTATCTTGAACTCTGGGGCTCAAGTGATCCTTCTGCCTTGTCCTCCCAAAGTGCTGAGATTACAGATGTGAGCTACCATGCCTGACCTCATAAATTTTTTTTTTTTTGACGAAGGGACTTGCTCTGTTGCCACTAGAGTACAGTGACACGATCATGACTACAGCAGCCTTAATTTCCTGGGCGCAGGCAATCCTCCCACCTCTGTGTCCTCAGTAGCGGGGACTACTGGCTCATGCCTGTACCCTGGCTGATGATTGTATTTTTTGTAGAGTTGGGATTTTGTTATGTTGCCCAGGCTGGTCTTGAACTCTTTGGGCTCAAGCAATCCCCCCTCCTTAGCCTCTCAAAGTACTGGATGTATAGATATGAGCCACGGCGCCAAGCCTTCATAATTGTTTTTAATCTCAAAAATTAAGTGTCGACTTCTTCCCACCTGGAAATCTTTACTTTCAACTCTTCATTCACTTAGAGGCAGCAGAGAGGCTCATGGCACGCAGAGGAGGGAGCAGCTCTCGACAGAGCTCAGCTGCCATGAGGAGGGCCCTAGGTCACCGGGTCTGAGACTTGTGGGTGTAGGAACAGCAACGCTGTCCCTTCCCATGTCTTGCTGGTATTTTGGGATGTTGTGGGAGTGCTCTAGTGCCCCTGCTGTGCGCACTCATACAGGCCTTTAATTTGTACAGAGCCTTTGCCCAGTGAAGCACAGGTTGAGTCTGGCCTTTACTGGTCGCTTTCTTTTCTTTTAAGTCCTCTGTTCTTTTTTTCTTCCTCCCTGTACTGGAAACAGCCCCATAGCCAGGCTCTTCAGGATGTTGAAAAGGCCATCATGGTATTTGAGCATACAGGGAAAATCCCAGTCACCGTCATGGAGGCCAGGTAGGCTGGGCTGCCCAAAGGGCAGGGGCAGCTGCAGTGAGTGCACAGTCCACTCTGATGCCTGTCAGTGTCTTGGGGCTCTTTTGACTGTGTCCCTGGTCTGCTCAGAAGCACACGGGCAGGTTGGCCGCTGTCTATTCATGGAGAGACAGGAGTCAGGGCTGTAAATTCACATCGAGGATCCTGCGGTTGGGGGTATGGGGTGAGGTCCAGCTATACATTTGCTGTGAAACATGATTTCTGTGTAAAAGCATGTGATGCTCCTCCCACGCTGAAACAGCCGATAGGAAATGTTGACTGGGGAACCCGCAGTGGGAGGGAAGACAGTGGGGCACAGTGATCTTTTTTATCAGTGCCTTCTTCGTGACCAATATGGTATCAGTAACAAAGAGCTGAATAGCACAGCTTTATTGAATTTGGTGTAACCCCAAAACATCTTGAATTCTGGTGGTTACCTGTGTGGACCAGCTGATTGCAGCTCCCAGGGTTTTCAAATTAGCTCCAAGCAAAATGCCCCAAAGGACCTTACATGGGTCTCATAGCCTCAGATTGATCCAGGCTGCACGGCCAAGCCCAGTGAGCAGGCAGAATGTGGTCCTGATTCCCACGGACTCCGGGCTGGGCTGGCACAGCCTGCCCTACACATGCCTTGTCCCGGAACTGCACAAGAAGACTTCATGACACAGCAGCACATCGTGGCTTTGGAATAAGCCCCTGCAGTCCACTCTCTGAAATACCAGTCACTGTTTGTGGGAATTGCCTTTTCGCTGCACTCACCTACCCACTGTCTGCTTCTCTGTTGCAGCATCTTCAGGAGGCCTTACTACGTGTCCCACTTCCTCCCTGCGCTGCTCACACCTCGAGTGGTCAGTATGCAATCTCCATGAGGACCAGTTGTGTAGAAAGCAAGGACTTTCCTTGTCAGCATCTCACAGGACTCTTGTCTTCCCACAGCTCCCAAAAGTCCCTGACTCCCGTGTGGCTTTTATAGAGTCTCTGAAGAGGTATGCAGGAACATCTAGACGGGGACTACCGTGCTTTTCAGGGTTTTTTTTTTTTTTTTTTTTTTGTCAGTGTGAAGAATTGTGGCTCTTCTGTAGAGAAGTTTGTGTGATCACTGTGTTTTATTTATTTTTTTGTTACGGAGTCTTGCTCTGTTGCTAGCCTGGAGTGCAGTGGTGCGATCTCAGCTCACTGCAATCTCCGCCTCCCAGGTTCTAGCAATTCTCCTGCCTCAGCTTCCCAAGTAGCTGGGACTACAGGCGTCTGCCAACACGCCTGGCTAATTTTTGTATTAGTACTAGAGACGGGATTTCACCATGTTAGCCAGAATGGTCTCGATCTCTTGACCTCATGATCTTCCCACCTCGGCTTCCCAAAATGCTGGGATTACAGGTGTGAGCTACTGCACCTGGCCCATGTGTTTTATTTATAAAATACTGACGCCAAAATTAGTTGGTTACAATTTTTTTTTAGATGGAGTCTTGCTCTGTCACCCAGGCTGGAGTGCAGTGGTGTGATTTTGGCTCAGTGCAACCTTTACCTCTTAGGTTCAAGCGATTCTTCTGCCTTACTCTCCTGAGCAGCTGGGATTACAAGTGTGCGCCACCACTTTTTAATTTTTGTTTTGTTTTGTTTTGTTTTGTTTTTAGTAGAGATGGGTTTCACCATATTGGCCAGGCTGGTTCTCGAACTCCTGCCCTTAAATGATCTGCCTGCCTCAGCCTCCCAAAGTTCTGGGATTATAGACGTTAGCCACTGCGCCCACTTGGTTACAATTTTTAAAAGAAAATTTGTTTGGTTCTGAATATCACTAGTAGCGTCACCTTTTTTTTTTTTTTTTTCCCCTGAGATGGGTTCTGGCTCTGTCACCCAAGCTGGAGTGCAGTGGTGTGATTTCGGCTCTTGCAACCTCCACCTCCTGAGCTCAAGTGATCCTTCCATCTCAGCCTCCCAAGTAGCTAGGACTACAGGGGTATGCACTAAACCTGGCTAATTGTGGTATTTCTTTTTGCAGAGATGGGGTTTCACCATGTACAGGGTGGTCGCAAACTCCTGAGCTTAAGCGATCCGCCCACCCCAGCCTCACAAAGTGCTGAAATTACAGGCATGAGCCACTGCACGTGGCCACCATTAGCATTTTTTTTTTAATGGAGTCTCACTCTGTCGCCTTGGCTGGAGTGCAGTGGTGCAATTTTGGCTTACTACTTCTGCCTTTGCCTCAGCTTCCTGAGTAGCTGGGATTACAGGCGCGTGCCACCACGCCTGGCTAATTTTTGTATTTGTAGGAAAGATGGGATTTCACCGTGTTGGCCAGGCTGATTTTGAACTCCTGACCTCATGATGAGCCCACCTCTTCCTCCCAAAGTGCTGAGATTACAGGCCTGAGCCACCGCGTGTGGCAACATCATTCTTGAATGAAAGAAAATGTTTGAGTTCATAATGATTGTGCAAAGAGGGTAACTGAAGGAACATCAAAGAGAGCTCTGGGAAGGCCTCATGCTGCAAAACCTTAGGGTAGACCTGACCTGACCTGGGGGGGGTCTTGCTACAATAATAAGATATTCCTGGCTCACTTAAATGGCAGGCTTCTAGTAAGAAAGTTGGTTCGTATCTTAGGGGTCACCCTTGGAAGAAATAGGAAAGTATAGTCCTATATTTCAGTAAAATTCATACAGTTCTGGGACCTATCAGAAGATAAAAAGGACAAAGAATTTAGAAAGTAAAAATCATTTTTTAAATCTTACGTTAAGTTTATTCTCTGGGATTCTTACTTTGTTTTTGATTTTGTTTTTTGAGGTCTCACTGTCACCAGGCTGGAGTGCAGTGGCTCAGTCTTGGCTCATTGCAGCCTCCACCTCCTGTGTGCAAGCAATTCTGCCTCATCCTCCTCAGTAGCTGAGACTATAGGCGTGCGCCACCATGCCCAGCTATTTTTTGTATTTTTAGTAGAGTTGGGGTTTCACCGTTTTGGTCAGGCTGCTCTCAGTCTCTTGACCTTGTGATCTGCCCACCTTGGCCTCCCAAAGTGCTGGGATTACAGGCGAGAGCCACTGTGTCCAGTCTTTTTTTTTTTGAGATAGAATTTTGCTCTTTGTTGCCCAGGTTGGAGTGCAGTGGCATCATCTTGGCTCACTGCAACCTCCGCCTCCTTGGTTCAAGTGATTCTCCTGTCTCAGCTTCCCCAATAGCTGGGATTACCGGTGCCCGCCATCATGCCCGGCTACTTTTTGTATTTTTAGTAGAAACAGGGTTTCACCATGTTGGCCAGGCTGGTCTCAAACTCCTGACTTCAGGTAATCTCCCTGCCTCGGTCTCCCAAAGTGGTGTTGATTACAGTTGTGAGCCACCATGCCTGGCCCCTTTTGTTTGTTTTGAGACTGGGTCTTACCGTGTCACCCAGGCTGGAATGCGGTGGTGTAGTCATGGCTCACTACAGCCTTGACCTGCTAGGCTTAAAGAATCCTTCCACCTCAGCCTCCCAAGCAGCTTGGTCGAGAGGCTTGCTCCACCACACCCAGCCAATATATATATATATTTTTTTGAAACAAGAGTCACACCCTGTTGCCCAGGCTGTAGTACAGTGGCTTGATCTGGGCTCACTGCAGCCTCCAGGTTCAAACGATTCTCCTGCCTCACCCTCCCGAGTAGCTGGGACTACAGACGTGCACCACCAGGCCCAGCTAATTTTTGTATTTTAGTAGAGACTTGGTTTCTCCATGTTGGTCAGGCTGGTCTCCAACGCCTGACCTCAGGTGATCCGCCCACCTCAGCCTCCCAAAGTTCTGTAATTACAAGCATGAGCCACTGCGCCCGGCCCAATTTTGCATATTTTTAATGACATGAACTAAGCACTTTTCTTAGTATTACTCATTCAAATTAACAAAGATTCATTTTTTGCATTTAGAAATTACCAAAAATTGAATGAGAGAAATAGAAATAATTTGTAATTTCACTGCCCATTGATAATCGCTGGTGATATTTTGTGGTCTAGCTTTTTGTATATTAATATGTGATCAATATGCCATATTTTGAAACAGTAAGTGCTATTTAAATCCATAAATATGTATATATATTTTTTGAGACAGAGTCTTCCTCTGTCACCTAGGCTGGGGTGCAGTGGCTTAACCTCCACCTCCTGGGTTCAAGTGATTCTCCTGCAGACTCCTTAGTAACTGGGATTACAGGCACCCACCACCATGCCTGGCTAATTTTTGTATTTTTGGTAAGAGATGGGGTTTGCCATATTGACCAGTCTGGTCTCGAACTCCTGAACTCAGGTGATCCGCCTGCCTCGGCCTCCCTAAGTGCTGGGATTACAGGCGTGAGCCACCGCACCCTGCCTAAATCCATATATATTTTTATGTCTTTTTTTCTAAAAACAGGCTCATAATGTACACAGTATTTAGTATGTTTCTATTTTATAATAGATTTGGGGATTGCAATCTTGAATTAATTTAAGTCATAGCTGACTTGCTTTTATTGTTTTCCTGTGATCCAGAGCAGATAAAATCCCCCATCTCTGTACTCCACATACTGCCAGGCCTGCACCACTGCTGAAGCGAAGCCGGAAGGTAAGTTCCTGGGCCACTTGCCCCCACTGGGACTTGTGCTTTTCCATTTCCCTGACTTTGAGCGTCTGTTGTTCAATACCACCCCAGTGAGCTTGGGGGTGGCTGTGCCGCCTGGGGCCAGAGCTGTGGGTACAGGGTCTACCCCCAATGCTGACGCCCAGGGCGGGGGTGGCTGTGCCGCCTGGGGCCAGAGCTGTGGGTATAGGGTCCACCTGCCATGCTGACACCCAGGGCTATCCATGGCACAGGCTCTTACTTGGGGGCCCTAAAGAATTACCTAATATAGCACCTTCTGGGGAAGAAAACAAAACCAGACAAAACTGACGAACCAGAGACTAAATCATCACCTATCCATGATCCTGTGCCCAGCCTCCCCCAGTCCCCAGGCTTCCTTGGCTGGTCTTCTGGTCTTTTCTGCAATGAGTGTGCTTCTCACAGTGATTGAGTGGTGTTGATGGTGCACACAGAACCACTTTGTTTCTTAAACTTGTTTATAAATGTAATTTTTGATGTGGTGGCATCTAGCATCAAGGAGATCATCTCATTTACCTTCTCAGAGACTCCCAGTGCCTCCGTCTGGCACGCACAGAGCAGTGTAGAAATGGACAGCTCTGTATTTGACTGTGTGAAGTTTCTGGTTTTGTAATGAAAAGTTCTGGTGAGTGTCTGCCCATCTGGTCTGATTGTGAAAATTGCCTGCTCCTTGCAGATGCAGCCCTGGGAGTGAGGGCAGACCCCAGCTGTGCCAAGGAGCCCGTGGGACAGCTCATGGCTGCACTGGAAGAGCTGAGAGCATCCATGACAAACCCTAGCCAACATGACGGTGAGGATGGACGGATGGGGTGCTCAGCGTTGTGCCCCCTGTGTGTAGCCTGTGGTTGGAGCTCGGTGCCTAGACCATGTTCCCTTTAGTGATGTCAGGCTAGTGTGTCTTCCTAGTAGTCCAGTATTTGGTGGTGAAGCTTGACCATGGGCTGGCGGGTGTGGATCCTTTTTTGAGACAAGGTGGAAGGCTGGTCCTAATCAAGCTGTCACAGACCTTTGGCAGAAGATGAGTATTCTGCTCGTTGCATTTGGGTAGGACAGATGATGGGGAAGTGACTAGGATGTGCATTTGCCTTCTCATCCTGACTGCTGGAGTAGATATTACATGAGATACATGGGGTCTCTGCCTTGTAATCCTGCTTCCATGTGACAGTTTTCTGTAAAACCCGAAGTATGAAATGTTCATCTGTGGACTGAGTACATGCAGAGTTTCCAAGCACTTAGTAAAACCCAGAGTACGAAATGTTCATCTGTGGACTGAGAACATGCAGCGTTTCCAAGCACTTAGGTGTTGCATGGCAGTCCACAGTGGAAAATGCCAAGTTCTAGGACTTTCACAGTTTTATGATGTCACACACAGAATCTGAAATAAGGAAGCCATATTTTTAATTGAGTAACGTATTTTTTTATTTATTATGAATTGATTTCATTTGAACTAAGGGAGGCTCATGGAGGCGTGTGTGTGGCGCGCGCGTGTGCGCGCACGTGTCACGGAGTCTCTTGTCACCCAGGCTGGAGTGCAGTGGTGTGATCTCAGCTCATTGCAACCTCCACCTCCTGGGTTCTAGCAATTTGCCTGCCTCAGCCTCCTGAGTAGCTGGGATTACAGGTGTGAGCCACCACGCCCAGCTAGTTTTTGTTTATTTTTTAGTAGAGATGGGGTTTCACCATGTTGGCCAGGCTCCTAGCTGGTCTTGAACTCTTGACCTCAGTGAAAGTGCTGGGATTATAGGGTTGAGCTACCCTGCACAGCCTAGATGGAGGCAATATTAACAAAACTTCCTTAGTGCTGGCTGGGGCTGCAGTGCCTCGACATGGTCTTTACTCAGACCAAGGACACACATTTCTGAGTGCAGCCTTTCATTGATGTACTTGTGCAGAATGTGGTGCGTGGGGGACATGGAGGAAATGTTTTAGTGCTTAAGCTCGAGGTTGATAAATGTCAGGTGAGTTCTGTTTCTGAAAGCAACAAAATGGTTTTCATGTTTAAATGATGTAGCTGGGCAAGCACGGAGCCTCTGGCATGTGCTTAGGCGGGTAAGCCGGAGGGCTGCCATGGGATTTCAGATGGCAAGCATAAAAAGTGGAGGTTTGTGTTGCTGAATGAAGAACATGTCCACCTCCTAGCTGATCAGAAGAAGATAGTGGATGGCGTCTGGCCCCATCTGCCACGACACATGCTGTGTCACAAGGCTGCAAGCCCCCTGCAGTGCGAACGGACGCTGGTATTCAGCACCTGGCTGGGGGATGTGTGCAGCCAGCAGGATCCGTGGAATTGCACTTGACGGGAGGTGGAGCTCTAGGCCACAGCTGTGTGTCTTCTTTCAGGGTTCCCTTCTTTCCTAACTGGTTTCTCCATTTGCAGTTATTTCTGCGCAGGTGGCAGTGATTTCTGAAAGACTGAGGGCTGCCCTGGGCCACAGTGAGGATGACAGCAGCGTTGAGATAGCAAAGATTCAGCTCAGCATTGATGCACCGAGACTGGAGCCACGGGAACACACGGTGGGTTTGGGGCTCAGAGCAAGGCAGGAGGTCTTCACCATTTTCCGCTAGGCAGAGGCACTAGACGCGTGGAGCCTCCTCTCACTTTCTGTTTGACTTGCTCAATAAGCTGTACAAGTGGTGTCAGATGTTCCAGGGCTGGAAGCAGTCTGCCAGGGTCAGCCGCCCTAGCCTGTTTGTGTATGAAGAACTCCTTTGCCATTTTATTTATTTATTTTTGGAGACAGGGTCTTGCTTTCGTGCTCAAGCTGGAGTACAGTGGTACAGTCATGGCTTACTGCAGCCTCAACCTCCTGGGCTTAAATGATTCTTCTGCCTCAGCCTCCCAAGTAGCTGGGACTATAGGCATGTGCCACCACACCTGGCTAATTTTTGTATTTTTTGTAGAGATGGGGTTTCTCTGTGTTGTGTGGACTGGTCTAGAGCTCCTGAACTCAAGTGATCTGCCTGCCTCGCAGATGTTGGGATTACAGGCGTGAGTCACTGTGCCCGGCCCCTTCTTCTTCTTTTGAGACTGAGTTTTGCTCTGTTGCCTGCAGGGTTTAGTGAGTGTTCTTTGTGTGTGGAGACAACAGATCGCAGGAAAGAAAGGACACGAGGACACAGAGTTAAGAATTCACCTGGGCCCGGGGAACCATTACTACCAAGGCACAGAGTCCAGTAGTGGCGCCACATGCCTGGATGTGCTGATATCGATTGTTTACAAGGCAGGGGGGCAGGGGCAGGAGAGTGACTCATCTGACATGATTAGCAGGGGTCAAGCAAATCACATTCTTACAATACAGGGGACCACATGGGTACAGCACAGAGGGCCCCTCCGTCTCAGGGAGCCACTGCCAGGAGGGGGAGGCACATACGTCAGTATCTTTCTATGCACTTGAGAGATCAAAGGCTTTTAGGATTCCTCTTTTCTTCTAAGAATTTACAAGGGAGCATCGGGTGGGAAAGTGGAACATGAAAGTGGACAAGGATGGTGACCGTCGGAGCACAGCACCACGGAGAGGTGTTTAAGCCCCTGGATGTCTGCAGTCTGGCTGGCTAGTGTCAGACCTTCCTCGAGAGCTGGATGGAGCAGAGTGTTCTCTGAACTCCCCAGTGAAACGGAAACTCCCCCCTCACGGCCTGCTAAGCAATGGGTGCTTCCCCAGGACCTGGCATTACCGCAAGGCCTGCCTGCTAAGTAACTCGAGCTTTCCCAGGCACTAGTGCTACCACAAGGCATTTACTCTCACCTCCTGATCACTTCTCATAATGTCCCTTCAGTTCCATATATTTCATCTGATTATTTCTATGCTATAAGGCTAAAAATGTTCCTATACTATAATACTAAAGCAAAGGTTAGTAATAGTAATAATGTAATTAGATTGAGTATATAATTATGTGATTGTATCTAAGTCTAATTGGTATCATTGCTATAACTAAGTAATCATTTATTATGCTGTAACTAAGCAGTCAGTAAATATATTCAGTATCATTGCTATATTTAAGTAATCAGATATTTATTATGCTGGGACAGATTGTGCCTTCAGTCTCTTGCCATGGCAGCTGGGCAGCTCTCTTCCCATAGTTGCCTAGGCTGGAGTACACTGGCATGATGTCGGCTTGCTGCAGCCTCCACCTCCTGGGCTCAAGTAATTCTCCTTCCTCAGCCTCCTGGGTAGCTGGGGTTACAGGCGTGTGCCACTACGCCTGGCTCACTTTTGCATTTTTAGTAGAGACAGGGTTTCACCATGCTGACCAGGCCCGTCTTGACGGCCTCTTTAGAATATGCAACAGAGACTTGTTTGTGGTCCCAGAACCTAAAATATTTTTCTGGCCCTTGACACACGAGGTTTGCCAGTCCTGCTCACTGCTATAGAATTTTGTGATTGGCAGTTACGTGAGGGCATTTGGACTTTTACTTTCCCAGGATTGGGGAGTGGGGGCCTTTGGTGCGAGTTTGCATTGTAATGTGCTCTCCATACACAAGCCTGCTTTGCAGTTCTGTTTGTGAAGCAGAATTGTGATGTCAGTGGTGGAAGCACTGCCCACCTTTGTTCCTCCTGCTCCTATCCCTGGGACGCTGCACTCACGAGAACCATGTCTCCTCAGGCCGTGGACCTCCTGCTGACATCTTTCTGTCAGAACCTGATGACAGCGTCCAGTGTGGCTCCCCCAGAGAGGTGAAGGCGCGGGTGTCTCCCGGGGGTGTGGGGCTGCTCTGGGTGCCCCCTTCTGCTGGGTCATGGCCGTAGGCCAGGCACGCATGAGCTCGGCTCCACGGGAGCAAGCGGCCATGCTGAGTTTCGTCAGACAGGACACAGCAGAATTCAGGAAGCACCGTGGAAGATGGGTTGTCTTCCAGAAAGACCATTGCTTTGGTGAACAACCTGGCTCCTTCTCGGGCCCCTGGTGCCTCGATGGGCCATTGGAGGGATGTGCAGGACTAAATGCCCGGTGCCGATGGTTTTGTGGCTGTCTCTGCAGGCAGGGCCCCTGGGCCACCCTCTTCGTGAGGACCATGTGTGGACGCGTGCTCCCTGCAGTGCTCACCCGGCTCTGCCAGCTGCTCCGTCACCAGGTGAGCCCCTGCTTTACATGGGCCACCCTTGGGGGCCTGCTCTGGGGGCCAGGCTGCTGCTTCCTGGTTTTCTTCAGTGCCCTGGAAAATCCCAGCTGGGAAGAAGGCGGTCTGCTCTGCCACCCTCGTTCTCATTGCAGGGCCCGAGCCTGAGTGCCCCGCATATTCTGGGCTTGGGTGCCTCGCCGTGCACCTGGGTGAGTCCAGGTCTGCGCTCCCGGAGGTGGATGTGGGTCCTCCTGCTGCCACTGTGGGCCTTCCTGTCCCCAAGCTCTTCGAAAACCTCCTGACCTGTAGGACCAGGGATTCCTTGCTCTTCTGCCTGAAGTGAGTTGTTCGTCTTCCCAGTTGCGTCTTCTCTCTCCAGAAAAGTGGCACATGCTTGTTTGATAAAATTGGAAGGAACAGACATGGGACATACTATCCAGAGATAACTTTTTAGCATTTTGGTATATATCCTTTCAGAATTTTATCTGGCATGTGTTTATAATTTGCCTGCATTTGTTTCTTTGTTCATAAAAATGGGCTCATACTATACTAAACTGCTAAAATTAATACTACTACTAAAATTAATAGTGGATAATAACTATCCACATTGTGAGGCGTTCTTTGATGTCCTGGTGAGAGCTCTGTTTTGTCTTGGGGTTGTCTGGCCCTTGTTTGGACCAACTCCCTCTGGTCAGGTAATTAGGCACCCCGTGGTGAGCAGGTCCCAGTGTCCACACCTCGGACTGTTTCTCTAGGGCTCAGCAGTTGGGGGCCATGCGCTTAGGTGGAGAATGGTCTGCTCAGGGCCTCAGGACCTCACTTCAGGTGCCATGCATAGGCAGAGGCCAAGACAGAAGGCTGGGAGACTCCAGTGGGAGTTCCTGGCTGGGGCTGGGCTTGCAGCTCCTGGGTCCTTGAGCAGAAGTAGCCCAGGTCAGGACAGAAGCCCTGTTGCAATACTGGAGATCCTGTGGGGGAAAGGGGGCAGCTGGCATTATGACAGGGTCTGGACAACAGAGGACTAAGAAGAGGCCCAAGAAATGTACACAGAGCTAGGAGAGGGGGAGTCATGGCAGCTGTGTGGATCCCCCACCCTCAGACATGGGCCATGGGATGCAGGCCCTCAGGACTCTGGGGGTACAGAGCCCCTCCCAGGCTCTTGGCCACAGCAGACAGTCCTCACTCGCCCCAGGGCCCCCAACACTGAATGCTGGCTCTTGGTGTGAGAGGCACACAGCTGATGGAGAAGTCAGGAGCTGGTGAGGAGAGAGGTGTCCAGGTGGCTTGGGGCAGGCAGGGCCATCCCCCTCTTAGGAACACAGAGATGCCTTATATGTATTCAAGTGAGGAAAGCAAAATACTGAACTGTCTTAGATACTACTTTTGGCATAAGAAAGGAGGGGGAGAATGAAATGCATGTATTTGGTGGTTTTTATTTTTTTGAGATAGAGTCTTGCTCTATTGTCTAGGCTGGAGTGCAGTCGTGGCTCACTGCAACCTCTGCCTCCTGGGTTCAAGCAATTCTCATGCCTCACCTTCCTGAGTAGCTGAGACTACAGGTGCGTGCCACCGTGTCCAGCTAATTTATGTATTTTTAGTAGAGATGGGGTTTTGCCATGTTGGTTAGGCTGGTCTTGAACTCCTAATCTCAAGTGATCTGCGCACCTCGGCCTTCCAAAGTGTTAGGATTACAGGTGTGAGCCTCCATGTCTGGCGGAAATATGTATTTGTGAAACAGAAATACTAGAACTCTTAAGAACACCATGACAGGCCGGGTGCAGTGGCTCACGCCTATAATGCCAGCACTTTGTGAGGCCGAGGTGGGTGACTCATTAGGTCAGGCGTTCGAGACCAGCCTGGCCAATATAGTGAAACCCCATCTCTACTTAAAATGTAAAAATTAGCCAGGCATGGTGGCAGGTGCCTGTAATCCTAGCTGCGCAGGAGGCTGAGGCAGGAGAATCACTGGAACCTGGGAGGCAGAGGTTGCAGATCGTGCCACTGCACTCTAGCCTGGGCAACAGTGCTAGACTCCATCTAAAAACAAAAACAAAACACCATGACAGCAGCTTCCTGCTGGGAATGATCACTCCATCTCCTTTGCCTCATGGAATCTCATTTTTCACACGGGTATTGCTGTATGTACTTATATGTGAATAAATGACACAAGGTCTCACTGTGTCACCCAGGCTGGAGTGTGGTATAGTGATCATGGCTCACTGTAGCCTTCATCCCCCAGGCTCAAGCCATCATCCTGGTAGCTGAGACCGCAGATGCACACCCCCACACCCAGCTACTGAGAGATAGGGTCTCACTGTGTTGCCCAAGCTGGTGTTGGACTTCTGGGCTCAAGTGATCCCCTGAGCTGTGATTATGCTGCTGTACTCTAGCCTGGGCATCTGATTAAGGCCCTGTATCAAAGAAAAAATAAACCAAGGACTGGGCCGGGCACAGTGGCTCACACCTATAATCCCAGCACTTTGAGAGGATGAGGCAGGTAGATCATTTGAAGTCAGGAGTTTGAGACCAGCCTGGCCAACATGGTGAAACCCTGTCTCTACTAAAAAAAAAAATACGCAAATTAGCTGGGCTTGGTGGCAGATGCTGGTAATCCTAGCTACCTGGGAGGTTAAGGCAGGAGAATTGCTTGAACCCAGGAGGCAGAGATTGCAGTAAGCCAAGGTAGTGCCACTGCACTCCTGCCTGGGTGACAGAGTGAGACTCAGTCTTCAAACAAACCAAAAAACCAGGAACGGATGCTCCAGCCATCCAGTTTAGAATGCACTAAATTCAGTTTGGTAAAATTCAAAGTTACTTTTTCCTTCATCGCTGATTTTGTGTGAAGTACATTTATCCTTTACAATTTCCATTTTCAGGTTTTGTACGGCAGCAATTTCTTACTCTCTGTGCAAGTTTCCTTCCCAGTCACTTGGTATTTTGTGCAGCTGCGTATCTTCAGGACTTATTAAAAAGGTAGGTTCCCTCGTTTTCTGTTTTCTCATTCTGCTGTAAGTATCAGGTTTACGCAGCTTTCCGGCCGAAAGCCGAGGTCTGCTGCCACTTTGCGCCTGTCTCAGGGGCAGCTCTGGATTTGGGCTGTCATGGCCACCTCTGCCATCTGCTTGGGCAGCCTGCCTGCTGAGCACTGCCTTGTCCTCTGTTCTCTGAGTGTAAAGGGAAGTTGTATGACGACAGCTACAAGTCTGTAGTTACAAGGAAATAGATGTTGGTATTTATCAGATAAGTATTAAGAATTAAAAGATCAGTATTCATAAAAAGTATCTTTCCCAGTAAAGAAGAATTCTCATTTGTCTCATCTTCTAAATGCTCCTTCTGTTGATCAGAACAGAGGAATTTAAAGATGAGCATTGGAAACCCTGAATGTCAAAAGCAAGGGTGAAATGGCACTGCAAACTAGTGCTGTCCTTTTATAGGATTTTTATAAACGTATCGTTTATTAAATAGTGGTTTTCAGGCTGGATGTGGTAGCTCATGCCTGTACTCCCAGCATTTTGGGAGGCCGAGGCAGGTGGATCACAAGGTCAGGAGTTTGAGGCCAGCCTGGCCAACATGGTGTAACCCCGTCTCCAGTAAAAATACAAAAATTAGCTAGGCGTGGTGGCGCATGTCTGTGGTACCAGCTACTAGAGAGGCTGAGCAGGAAAACTGCTTGAAGCCGGGAAGTGGAGGTTGCAGTGAGCCAAGATTGTGCCGCAGAGTGAGTCTCCGCCTCAAAAAAAAAAAAAAAAAAAAAAACGTGGTTTTCAACTGCAGGCTTCACAACATTAGAATCAGCTGAGAAGCTTTTGAAACTACAGATACCTGGCGCCTTCCCAGATAAATTCAGAATTTGGGAGCAGCCCCTGAGGATCCAGGGTACACGTATTTACAGTGATTTCCTATGAGGAGCTTTGTCCCAGGTGCCAAGTTTTTAAAGAAAACATGGAATTGGAGCCTAGGAGAGGCCAGCCGGTCGCCACCCACGGCAGCCCTTTGAGCAGTTGCCGGCTGGTTATGAACACGGCAGGCAGCCTCGTCTCCTTGGGGCAGAGATGGACGCAGTGACGCAGCACTGGTAGCCTGTTTCGCTTGTCCAATTAGTGTGCATTTTTGGTGGGAATGCCATCCCTGGCAGAGGCCTAGAGATGGGCGGATTCACTGCTTCCAGATATTTAGCCCATGGAAGCAGGTAGGTGGCCGGAACGTCTGCACACAGGCCAGTTCACTGGAGCATTGTGCACAGCCACGACCACTGAGGGGCTCTGCGCCCTCCCAGGGGCTGGACTGACGTCCCCTGAACTTGGGTCGTGTGTTGCGCTCTCCCAGAGGCTGGACTGAAGTTCCCTGAACGTGGGGTTGTGTGTGTGGCATGACTGTTGATGGTCTGTTTGCACCTGAGCATTTTCTTAGCCGCTCATGGTGAAGAAACTGCCGGATCTGTCTGTTTCAGTTTCAGTTCCTTGTGCTCAGAGTATTCCCAGAGGCCCGACAGCCTCTTTCTCCGGAGGACGCAGCCAGCCTTTCCTGGAGACCCTTGTACCTGCCTTCTGCAGACTGGCAGAGAGCTGCCCTCTCTCTCTGGACACACAGAACCTTCCGAGAGCTGTTAAAGGAGGAAGATGTTCAGGTAGGTGACCCGTTCTTTTCCCTGCATGGTGCCACGTCCCAAGTCTAGGGTTTGTGTGTGCAGGCTGTCTTCTCTGAGGCAAGAACAGCAGCACTTAGGTGGTTTGATTGGAATCTTGACTGAGATCGTTGTGGCTTCATGTGCAGCTGTTAAGAAATAATAATGAGATGGCATGGTGCTCACACCTGTGATCCCAGCACTGTGGGAAGCCAAGGCGGGTGGATCACCTGAGGTCAGGAGTTCAAGACCAGCCTGGGAAACATGGTGAAACCCCATCTCTACAAACAAAAAAGCAAACATTAGCTGGGCATAGTGTTGTGCACCTGTTATTCCAGCTACTCGGGGGTCTGAGGTAGGAGAATTGCTTGAGCCTCGGAGGTGGAGGTTGCAGTGAGCCAAAATTGTGCCACTGTACTCCAGCCTGGATGACAGACCCTGTCTTAAATAAATAAATAGGATAGATAGATATGCTGTCATACTTTCCCATTTTCTCCCAACACAAACTTCTTTTTTTATTCTTATTTTTTGAGACAGTGTCTCACTGTATCACCCAGTCTGGAGTACAGTGGTGCAGTCTTGGCTCACTGCAGCCTCTGCCTCCTAGTTTCAAACGATTCTCATGCCTCAGCCTCCTGGGTGGCTGGGACTACAGGCACATGCCACCATGCCTGGCTAATTTTTGTATTTTTAGTAGAGATTAGGTTTCACCATGTTGTCTAGGCTGGTCTTGAACTCCTGATCTCCAGTGATCTGCACGCCTTGGCCTCCCAAAGTGCTGGCATTACAGGCATGAGCCACTACGCCCGGGAAGTTCTTTTTTTTTTTTGAAATAGAGTCACTTTGTCACCAGGCGCCAGGCTGGAGTGCAGTGGCACGATCTTGGCTCGCTGCAACCTCCGCCTCCTGGGTTCAAGCAATTCTCCTGCCTTAGCCTCCTGAGTAGCTGAGACTACAGGTGTACGCCACCACGCCCAGTTAATTTTTGCATTTTTACTAGAGACAGGGTTTCACCATGTTGGCCAGGATGGTATCGATCTCTTGACTTCGTGATTCGCCCGCCTTGGCCTCCCAAAGTGCTGGGATTACAGATGTGAGCCACCGCGCCTGGTTGGGAAGTTCTTTTAAACATGTCCGCCAGGCTCTGTGGTGGCCACTCGGGATCTCTGGGCTCGCCTCTGTGCGTCTGATTAGTGGGAGCGGGTGCTGCTCTCACCAGTGTGCCTTGGTACTATTTATTTCCTAGGATGTTTCCCTGGTTGTTTTGGTCTTTAGAAAAAAAACCCTCAAGGTTATTGTACTTCTCTTTTCCACGAATTTTATTGTTAACTATATTAGCTATACAAAAGTATGATGCCCTGTTTTAGTGTAAGGAATGATGGCCAGGCACAGTGGAAAAGAAAAAGGAAGGTTGAGGCAGTGAACAGCTCTGTACCCACCAACAGCTCAAAGGGAATTGTCCTGCCTTTAGGGCACTGGGAGCATCCCTCCCTTGGCCGTGCCGCGTCAGTGGGTATCCTATGCAGAGCACTGCAGCTCTGGTCCTTTCCCAGATGGAGTGTGTGCTGGTCTGTGGGTGTCCTGTGCAGAGCGCTGCAGCTCTGGCCTTTTCCCAGATGGAGTGTGTGCTGGTCTGTGGGTGTCCTGCACAGAGCACTGCAGCTCCGGTCCTTTCCCAGATGGAGTGTGTGCTGGTCTTTGGGTGTCCTGCACAGAGCACTGCAGCTCCGGCCTTTTCCCAGATGGAGTGCGTGCTGGTCTGTGGGTGTCCTGCGCAGAGCGCTGCAGCTCCAGTCCTTTCCCAGATGGAGTGCGTGCTGGTCTGTGGGTGTCCTGCGCAGAGCACTGCAGCTCCGGCCTTTTCCCAGATGGAGTGCGTGCTGGTCTGTGGGTGTCCTGCGCAGAGTGCTGCAGCTCCAGTCCTTTCCCAGATGGAGTGCGTGCTGGTCTGTGGGTGTCCTGCGCAGAGCACTGCAGCTCCGGCCTTTTCCCAGATGGAGTGTGTGTTGGTCTGTGGGTGTCCTGTGCAGAGCGCTGCAGCTCCGGCCTTTTCCCAGATGGAGTGTGTGCTGGTCTGTGGGTGTCCTGCGCAGAGCGCTGCAGCTCTGGCCTTTTCCCAGATGGAGTGTGTGCTGGTCTGTGGGTGTCCTGCGCAGAGCACTGCAGCTCCGGCCTTTCCCAGATGGAGTGTGTGCTGGTCTGTGGGTGTCCTGTGCAGAGCACTGCAGCTCCGGCCTTTTCCCAGATGGAGTGCTGGATGAGTGTTGCTGTGACGGGATTCTTTCCTTGCAGTGGAAGGTTTTGAGATTAGTCCACAATTCAACATACTGAAATTAGTCCGTGTTGATTCATGGAACTGTTTTAAGATTTACAAACAAGAAATATGTTAACACAAGACGGGCGCCATGGCTCATGTCTACAATCCCAGCACTTTAGGAAGCCGAGGCGGCAGGATCACCTGAGCTCAGTTCAAAACCAGCCCCGTCAACATAGTAACACCTTGTCCTACTAAAAAAAAAAATTTTTTTTGAGACAGTCTTGCCTTGTCACCCAGGCTGAGTGCAGTGGCCCAATCTCGGCCCACCTCAACCTCCGCTTCCCAGGTTCAAGCCATTCTCTTGCCTCAGCCTTCTGAGTAGCTGGGATTACGGGTGCACGCCACCACACCCAGCTAATTTTTGTATTTTCAGTAGAGACGGATTTCACCATGTTGGTCAGGCTGGTGTCTAACTCCTGACCTCATGATCCGCCCGCCTCAGCCTCCCAACGTGCTGGGATTATAGGCGTGAGCCACGTCACCCGGCCTCTACTAAAAATTATTATTTTTTTAATTATCTGAGCGTGGTATGTGCATTTGCAGTCCCAGCCATTTGAGAGGCTGAGGCAGGAGGATTGCTAGAGTCCACAAGGTAGAGCCTGCAGTGAGGTATGATTGCACCACTGCACACACTCCAGCCTGGGCTGCAGACCCTGTTTCCAAAAATAAAGATATGCTACCATGAATAGCTGTGGAATGGTTCTTTCTTGGGGTTTTTGTTGTTGTTGTTGTTGTAGATAGGTGTCGCTCTGTCACTCACTGCAGCCTTGATCTCCTGGGCTCAAGCAGTCCTCTTGCCTCGACCTCCCAAGTGGCTGGGACCACATGTACAAACTACCATGCCTGGCTGATCTTTAAATCTTTTGTAGAGATGAGGTCTTGCCCTGTTGCCTAGGCTGGTGTCAAACTCATAGGCTCAAGCAATTTGCTGGCCTCAGCCTCACAAAGTGCGGGATTACAAGCATGAGCCACCATGCCCAGGTAATTTTTAAAGTTTTTTGTAGAGGTGGGGTCTTAATATGTTGCCCATACTAAAATGGCCCTATTATACTTGGAAAAAAAGGATTACAGTGCCGACATGTTTGTGCCAGTGAAATGCTGTAAGAATAGAAATAATTCCTGACAGAACTTAGGTTTCTTTCCTATGGGACTCTGAGCTGCAATTTCATTCTGACACAGGGACATGGATGGCTGCTTATGAGGTGAAATGACAAACTGTTTTATAAGCCTAGCGTGCACATCGTGTGTCCTGTCCTCCTCATTGTACTGAATTGTTCCCTTTCTCTTAGTTAACTTACCGAGACTGGCTACACCTGGAACTGGAAATTCGACCTGAAGTTGATGCTCTTTCAGATACAGAACGGTAAAGGTTTAAAAGAGCTACCCTAGTTGGGCGTGGTGGCTCACGCCTATAATCCCAGCAGTTTGGGAGATGTATTCCTGGGATTGTCTTTCTTAGTTACTTAAGTGATACCTAGATACCCCGTTCTGGGCAAGTTTTAGACAGTGTGGATAAAGCACACACCCCTAGCACTCACGGTTTCCTCAGTGTGGCTCTTTCTGTATGAATGGCTTACAGTATTGATGGTTCTGTGCGTTGCAAATTTGTTTGTTGGTTTGAGACAGGATCTCCCTCTGTTGCCCAGGCTGGAGTGCAGTGGTGCAGTCATGACTCACTGCTGCCTCCCTCCCTAGAGCTCAAGTGATCCTCCTGCCTCAGCTTCGTGAGTAGCAGGGACCACAGGTGGGCGCCAGCATGCCTGGCTAATTTTTTGTTTTTTGTAGGGATGGGCTCTCCCTGTGTTGCTCAGGCTGATCTCAAACTCTTGGGCTCAAGTGATCCTCCCACCTTGGTCTCCCACACTGCTGGGATTACAGGTGTAGCTGCTGCAGTTTTGAGTGAGTGTGTCTTGAGTCCTTTCCTGTCCATATGCACAGAACTGACAGTCAGGATGCATGTTGCTTCACCGTTCCCTGCTGATGGGCTGTGAGGAGCCCTTTCCCATCCGTATACACGGAGCCCACAGTCAGGACGCAGGTTGCTTCACCATCCCCTGCTGGTAGGCTGTGAGGAGCTCAGGTGTGTCCTCAGGCAACTTTCCAGCCTACATTTGTGTGGTTGGCCATTCTGTTCACCAAGCTCATTAGCTATGTGGTCAGCAGTCAACCGGTGGGATGATATCCTGAGTGGGCTTTGATCAGTGGAAGAGAGGGGTCACAGAGGTCACTCCTGAGACCAGGCTTTTCCCACAGCCCACAGCACCTCAACCTGCAGACAGTGAGGTCGAATCTCACTGAGGACTCTGAGGTCCTGGGCCACCAGTCTTCATTCAGCTGTCACTCAGGCTGTGTTCCTCACTGTGGGCCTACTTCCTGGGTATGGGGAACCTCTGGCCACGAAGCATTTCTCAGAAGTGATGTCAGTGTTTGCTGTTCCAGACAGGACTTCCACCAGTGGGCGATCCATGAGCACTTTCTCCCTGAGCCCTCTGCCTCAGGGGGCTGTGGCGGAGACCTGGAGGCTGCGTGCACCATTCTTGTCGACGCGCTGATGGATTTCCACCAAAGGTCAGCAGTGCACACTGAATTAGCCCAGGTTCTTTAGAGGGACAGAACTCATAGGATATCTGTAAAGGGCAGTTTCTGGCTGTGCTGGCAGCCGATTAGATGGTGCCCACCCAGATTAAGGGTGGGTCTGCCTTTCCCAGCCCACTGATTCAAATGTTAATCTCCTTCGGCAACACCCTCACAGACACACCAAGGATCAGTACTTTGCATCCTTCAGTCCAATCAAATTGACACTCCATATTAACCATCACACACACCCATGAGGTCTTACTTTTAATCATGGTAGTTCTAAGAGTGCATTTTTATCTCAGTCCAGTTTTATTATGCAGAGTACACTTGAGCATATCACATAGCAAGTCTAAGTCTGTACAAAATAACAGCAAGCTTTCCAAATTGGTAGTTTCTTGATGTGTATACACTTGTCAAGAGCAACAACCTTGGGCCGGGCGCGGTGGCTCACACCTGTAATCTGGCACTTTGGGAGGAGGTGGGTGGATCACCTGAGGTCAGGAGTTCGAGACCAGCCTGGCCAACATGGTGAAACCCCGTCTATTTAAAATACAAAAATTAACCAGGCATGGTGGTGGGTGCGTAGCTACTTGGGAGGCTGAGGCAGGAGAAGTACTTGAACCCAGGAGACGGAGATTGCTGTGAGCTGAGATCGTGCCACTGCACTCCAGCCTGGGCAACAGAGCGAGACTCTGTCTCAAAAAAAGAGAAAGAGCAACAACTTTGTCTTTTTCTTCCGTCACGTGGTATTGAAGATCAGTAAGTGTGAAGCATGGCACAAATGGTCTAGCAGGTATTGGGCATCACAGCATCTCACCATCTGGGCGGAACGCTAGGACACAGCAGTCTGAGGCATTACATGTGGGCCAGAAGGATGGGCAGAGTGCACCTGGGACCGTCCCGCCTTGTCCCAGTGGGCTCCTGCCTGCAGCGCCGCAGGGATGGCAAGTGTGTGTGTACCTTCCCGCCATGTCCCCTGCCTGGGGCAACCATGAATCCATCTTCGGTTCATGGATTTGCCTGTTTTGGATATTTACTATCAACAGAATCATGTAGTATGTGGCCCTTAGTGTCTGGTTTCTTTTGCTGAGGAGGAAGCAGAATGTTTTTGAGGCTCATCTGTGTCATAGCCCAACAGCCTTGAGGTCAGGCACAGTAGCTCATGCCTGTAATCTCAGCACTGGGAGGCTGAGGCAGGTGGGTCATCTGAGCTCAGGAGTTTGAGACCAGCCTGGTGAAACCCTGTCTCGACAAAAAAATACAGAAAAATTATTAGCCAGGCATGGTGGTGTGTGCTTGTGGTCCCTTGTGGTCCCAGCTATTTGGGAGGCTGAAGTGGGAGGATTGCTTGAGCTTGGGAGACATAGCTTGCAGTGAGTTGTGATAACACTCCATTGTGGGTGACAGTGAGACCCCATCTCAGAACAAAAAAATCTTCCACCATAAATGCAGCGGTTAGATTCACAGAGCATTCTTGCCTTTCCCTGAGGGGGCTGACTTCAGGAGTCCTACATAGCCCTTCCCTGTGGTATAGAAGCCCCGCCTGGGGGTAACAGTGGAGGGGTGCAGCATCTCCTGAGCATCTAGGCTGCTGGAGATATGGCTTCTGTCTGTAAGTCTTCAAATGTTTTTGTCTGAGAAACTGGATTTTTCAGCCTTATTCTTCAGCCTCCCGGCTTGGCTTCCTCAGTCTTTATGGGTAGGTTTGCTCTGACCTGGTTACTGTGGAACAGAAGGATCGGCCACATTTTGTTTATCCATTCACATTTTTTTTTTTTGAGACAGTCTTACTTTTATTTATTTATTTATTTAGAGGCAGAGTCTTATTTGTCACCCAGGCTGGGGTGCAGTGGTGAGGTCTCAACCCACTGTAGCCTCGACCTTCTGGGCTCAAGTGATCTTCCTACTTTAGCCCCTTAAGTAGCTGGGACTACAGACACCATCACACCTGGCTAATTTTTATATTTTTATTATTTATTTATTTATTTATTTTTGAGACAAGCGTCTCATTGTCTCCCAAGCTGGAGTGCAGGGGCACCATTTCAGTTCACTGCATCCTCCACCTCTTAGTCAGGTTCAAGCAATTCTCCTGTCTTAGCCTCCCTAGTAGCTGGGATTACAGGCACCCACTACCACGCCCAGCTAATTTTTTGTGTTTTCAGTAGAGATGGGCTTTCACTGTTTTAGCCAGGATGGTCTTGGGCTCCTGACCTTGTGGTCTGTCTGCCTCGGCCTCCCAAAGTGCTGGGATTACAGGCGTGAGCCACTGCACCCGGCCTAATTTTTGTATTTTTAGTAGAGATGGGGTTTCACTGTGTTGGCCAGACTGGTCTTGAACTCATGATCTCAAGTGACCCGCCTGCCTCGTCCTCCCAAAGTGGTGGGATTACAGGTGTGAGACTCTGTGCTGGGCCTGACTTTTTGATAATAGCCATCCTAG
Organism: Ateles fusciceps; assembly: GCA_036589455.1. Lineage (NCBI taxonomy): Eukaryota > Metazoa > Chordata > Mammalia > Primates > Atelidae > Ateles > Ateles fusciceps. The sequence continues at coordinate 425,249 of JAZHEH010003205.1, forward strand.
TGGGTAAATGCTGTTTCACTGTGGTTTTGGTTTGCACTTCCCTGATTCCCTGATGTATAATGATTTTGAGCTTTTTTTTTTTTTTGATACGGAGCCTCACATTGTCACCTGGGCTGGAGTGCAATGGCGTGATCTTAGCTCACTGCAACCTTCGCCTCCCGGGTTCAAACGATTCTCCTGCCTTGGCCTCCCAATGTGCTGCGATTATAGGTATGAGCCACTGTGCCTGGCCTAATTTTTGTATTTTTAGTAGAGAGGGGGTTTCACCATGTTGGCCAGGCTGGTCTTGAACTTCTGATCTCAGGCGAATTGCCTGCCTTGGCCTCCCAAAGTGCTGGGATTACAGGCGTGAGCCACCATGCCCTGCCCTAGGCAGTATTGAGTAGAAACAGCGACACTTCTCTGAGTGTAGAGAGGACATTCTTGTTGCCCCTGATGTTAGGAGTAAAGCTTTCAGTCTTTCCTCATTAAATTTGATGTTAGCTGTGGGTTTTTCATAAACGCCAGGTACCAGATTGAGAAGATTCCCTTCTGTTCCTAGTTTATTGATTGTTTTCATCACAAAAGAATGTTCAGTTTTGTCGAGTGCTTTTTCTGCATCCATTGCGATAATCTAACGCTTTGGCTTTGTATTTTATTGATAACTGCATTATATTAGTTTTGAGATGTTAAGCTAACCTTGCGTTCTTGGGATAAACCCTCTTGGCCACGGTACATAATTTTTGTATTTCCTGGATTGGGGTTGCTAGTATTTGGTCGCAGTTTTTGTCGTTATTGACTAATGTGAGGGCCACACTGTCAGAGAAGCACAGGGATCACCCAACTCTGGAGGCAGGGGGAGAACTGGGAACTTCACTATCAGGCGATACTGAGGAGGATTTTATTCTATTTTCATTTCAGCTCAAGGAGTTACGACTGCTCAGAGAATTCTGATGTGGTCTTTGGTGGCCACACAGGAAATGAGGATATTATTTCCAGATTGCAGGTGAGTTAGAGGGTGCCAGAACTGAGTGCGTCACTTCGTTTAAGCTGTGTGCTATTAAGACATTAATTATAGGCCGGGCGTGGTGGCTCACTCTCGTAATACCAGCACTTTGGGAGGCCAAGGTGTGTGGGTCACCTGTGGTCAGGAATTCGAGACCAGCCCGACCAACATGGTGAAACCCTGTCTCTTCTAAAAATACAAAAATTAGCTAGGTGTGGTGGTGCACATGTGTAATCCCAGCTACTTGGGAGGCTGAGGTAGGAGAATTGCTTGAACCTAGGAGCTGGAGGTTGCAGAGAGTTGAGATCACACCATTGTACTTCAGACTGGGCAACAGGAGTGAAACTCTGTCTCAAAAAAAAAAAAAAAGGTAATTATATATTTCCTTAATAGTTCCTAACCCAAACAAGCGTAATGAAAACTCAGGTCATTCACACAGTGGCTAAGATCCAGAGTGACAACATGCTGTGTGAATTTACTTCACAGGCAAATGTCACAAAAATACAAAAACAACCTGTGATGCCATAACCATCTCCAAACTTTGGGACGCTCAAAATTTGAAAATAGAGAAGATTGACCGGGCGCGGTTTGGGAGGATGAGGCGGGCAGATCACGAGGTCAGGAGATCGAGACCATCCTGGCCAACATGGGGAAACCCCATCTCTACTAGAATACAAAAAATTACCTGGGCCTGTAGTCCCCGCTACTCTGGAGGCTGAGGCAGGGGAATTGCTTGAAGCCAGGCGGCGGAGGTTGCAGTGAGCAAAGTCACGCCACCGCATTCCAGCTTGGTGACAGAGGAAGACTATCTCAAAAAAAAAGAAAGAAAGAAAAGAGAACGGCAACTTCAGTGATCAAGTTGTTGCTCCTCTGCTTTTTAACCTTTTTTTTTTTTTTTTTGAGACAGTCTCACCTTGTAGCCAAGGCTGGACTACAGTGGCGAGATCTTGGCTCACTGCAACCTCTGCCTCTCAGGTCCTGGTTCAAGCAGTTCTCCTGCCTCAGCCTCCAGAGTAGCTGGGATTATAGGCACGTGCCACCATGCCTAGCTAATTTTTGTGTTTTTAGCAGAGACAGGGTTTTACCATGTTGGCCAGGCTGGTCTTGAACTCCTGACGACGTGAGCCACCGTGGATGGCCTGTTTTTTTTTTTTTTTTGACTGGAGTCTGGCTTTGTCACCCAGGCTAGAGTGCTATGGCACAATCTTGGCTTACTGCAACCTCTGCCTCCCAAGTTTAAGTGTTTCTTCTGTCTCAGCCTCCTGAGAGCTGGGATTATAGGCGTCCACCACCACACCTGGCTAATTTTTGGGTTTTTAGTAGAGACAGGGTTTTACCATGTTGGCCAGGCTGGTCTTAACTCTTGACCTCAGGTGATCTGCCTGCCTCGGTCTGTCAAAGTGTTGGGATTACAGGCATGAGCCACCACACCCAGCCATGCTTTACTCTTGAAAGTGACATTAATAACCCTTCACGCAGCAGAGGTCAGAGAGCCTGTGGAGCTGGAAGGTTGGGGACTCTTATGTTTCATGTGACGATTGAACACCTGCACAGGCTGCTTGATTTTATGTCCAAGGCGGAAACTCAAGCAGAACACAGCAGAGTGTCCTCTCCTTAAAGGCAAAGTGCCCTTTTGGTCGACGTTTCTGTCACACTCAGAACTTTCCAGTGAGCTCTGGGGTTCTTTAGGAGCAGTGTGCAGAGTGAGGCCTCTGTTCTGCCTCCACGTCCGCTGCCTGCCCCTGACCCTGCACCTTTGGAAGGCATTTGCAGGCCTGTTTTACATGATGATACGTGTCTGCTGCATGTTTCCTGGTGGTTTTCTGGTGCTACTCTTAAAAGTGCCTGAATTTAGAAAATGTGGGAAAGGAAGGAGATACCATGATGCGTGTAGTTTTGCATACTGGGAAAATTTACTTACAAATTAGAAAAACGTCCCCACAGAAGGAGAGACCCAAGACCCCTGACCTCATCTTGACCTTTGCTGTTGGTGTCTGTCCTTACAACTGTCCAAGATAGAGTGAATGGGGAGTGCAGACAATGTGGGCATCCCCCCTGGGTGTCACAGGACACAGGCTGTGATGGGACGTGGGTGGTACTCACATGTTCTGTGTCTGCTTCTGGATCTCTACAGGTAGACAGCACATACCTGTGTTTTCACTGTCAGTCAGCAGGTGTTTACTGGTGCTGGCCACCCATGTGTCTTCTGTGCCAGGTCCATTTCTGTTCCTATTCCAGCACTGGGGCCTCCCAACTCCTTAGCCAGATGCCTTCCCCAGACCCACCTGGCTCTCCTTCTCAGTGAGGCCATCTGACTCTTGCTCTTAATCATTGTTATTCTTATTGAGACAGTGTCTTACTTTGTCACCCAGGCTAGAGTACAGTGGTGCGATCCTAGCTTATTGCAACCTTGACTTCCTGGGCTCAAGCGATCCTCACACCGTGTGTTGCCCAGGCTTGTCTGGAATTCCTGGGCCCAAGTGACCACCCATCTTGGTCTCCCAAATTGCTGATTACAGGTGTGAGCCACTGCACCTGACCTTTATTCTTCTTTTAAAAATACAGCCTTTCTCATACTACCTGTCTGCTTGGTGCTTCTCCTCATGGGCAAGGGCCCAGTCACGATGCGCTCTCTGCCTGGCCTGCAGAAGCGGGACGCCATGTTCACTGCTGCATCCTCCCACCTGAAGGAGGGCAGGGCAAGATTTCTCTTGAGCACAGAGGAGCCGTGGAAGTCTCTTCCCCAGTCAACTCAGACCTCAAACCTCACACAGAGGTATAAAAGCCACAGTGGCCCAGCCTGGGGCAAGCGCCACCTCGATGGGGCTCCCTGGACGTTCTCAGGAGCAGCCACATGTCCTTGGGGCAGAAATGGCATCTGCTGATGGATGCATTGGCAGAGTGCTCAGCCTCTTTCCTCCGTAGCCCCCCACACGGGTCTAGAACCCGAGGATGCGGAGGAGCCGGGAGTGGGGGAAGGTGCAGTGCAGCTGGCCCTGCAGTGTGGGGGTGGTGCTCTTTGTGGGACGTGGTTCTCCAGACTGGGCTATGAAAGTGAGGAAAGCATTTGCTGTCGTCGGAAATATTTAAAAGAATAGGATGCAAGCTCTTAGGAAGGTCTGCAATGGAAAGTCACATCATTTCATCAGACTGAGCACCCTTTGGCATTTAGAAAGTTATATTCTATATTTTCTTTAGAAATGTCTGTGTCATAAAAAACACACTGAAAATGTTCCAGAATCAGGGAGGCTTGTGAGCTGTGCTGGCAGAATGTTTGCAGGACAGTGGCCTGGACCCTCAGGGAACCCCCGCCGTCTCGCAGCTAGCAGGGCAAAGAGAGCTGTGGCCACTGTGATGGGTCCTCAAGTGTTGAGGGAAGAAGCAGCGTGTGGAAGTGCCCACAGTTGTGTTCAGGGTCGGGGCCCTGTGTGTGTGATTCACCTCACACTGTCCAGACACAAATCATACACATGCACACTCCTGTCTATAGGGAGAGCAAATGTGTGGGGGACAGAATGGGTGACATTGGTCACAATGGCTCCCACCTGTAATCGCAGCACTTTGGGAGGCTGAGGTGGGCAGATTAATTGAGGTCAGGGGCTCGAGACCAATGTGGCCAACATGGTGAAACCCCGTCTCTACTAAAAATTCAAAAAAATACTTGGGCGTGGTGGTGTGAACCTACAGTCCCCGCTCCCAGCTACTGAGGAGGCTGAGGGAGGAGGATCCACTTGAGCTTGAGAGGACAAGGCTGCAGTGAGCCGAGACTGCACCGCTGCACTCCAGCCTGGGCCACCGGAGTGAGATGCTCTCTCAAAAAGGAAAAAAGACTTGTGAGGCAGAAATGATGTATGGGGCAGGATGTTAGCCAGAGGTGAATCTGGGTGGAGGGCACATGGGGGTCCTTGCGATGTTCTGTGTTTGTTTTTGAGAGAGTCTTGCTCTGTTGCCCAGGCTGGAGTGCAATGGCAGGATCTCGGCTCACTGCAGCCTCTGCCCTCTGGGTCAAGTGATTCTCCTGCCTTGGCCTCCCTGTAGCTGGGATTACAGACGTGTGTCACCACCACGCCCGGCTACTTTTTGTATTTTTTTTATATTTTATTTTTTTTTAGAGACAGGGTCGCGCTCTGTCGCCCAGGCTGGAGTACAGTGGCGCAGTCTCCGCTCACTGCAACCTCTACCCGCTGGATTCAAGCGATTTCTCCTGCCTCAGCCTCCCGAGTAGCTGGGACTGCAGGCAAACGCCACCAGACCTGGCTAATTGTATTTTTAGTAGAGATGGGGTTTCCCCATGTTAGCCATGATGGTCTTGATCTCCTGACCTTGTGATCCACCCGCCTCGGCCTCCCAAAGTGCTAGGATTACAGGCGTGAGCCACCACGCCTGGCCATTTTTGTATTTTTAGTAGAGATGGGGTTTTACCTTGTTGGCCAGGCTGGTCTTGAATTCCTCACCTCAAATGATCGGGCTGTCTCAGTAGATGTCAGCTTCCGGAATTGCTGGGATTACAGGTGCGAGCCACCACACCTGGCCTTTTTTTTTTTCCTTTTTATTGATAAGCCACTGGGTTTTACCTTGTTGCTCTAGTAGTACTAGAACTCCTGCCGTCAAGGGATCCACCTGCCTCAGCCTCCCAAAGCACTGGCATTGCAGCATGAGCCACAGCACCTGGTCTGCACTGTTCCGTCTTCGCAATTTCAAAATGATTACCAGTTGAAAAAGCTCGCCCTGGCTCCTGTGGAGACCTCTCCCCCGAGGCCCCCTCTCAGTGTCCCTGACTGGCCATCAGTGAGCCTGGAGGCCTTCCTGTGCCAGCATCTTGCTCTTTTCCAGGAGATGGCAGCTGACCTGGAGCTGCAGCAAGACCCCTCGGTGCCCCCCCCGGCCACTCCCCTTCCCAGGGGCACTTTCTCTATGGGATTTTCCGCAGACGGCTCCAGGCTCTGGTCAGCGGGTGGGGCGTGGCTGCCAACCTTCAGAGACAGAGGGAGCTTCTCATGTACAAAAGGTAAGATGTACCAGCACCTTGGCAGGGCAGCATCTCATGATGGTCCTGGAGTTTCTTTGTAGCGTATTTGTTTCCTATTACTTATTTGTGTGTCCCCACCCCAAGCCTGTCTGTCTCCGAGGCACTTGCCACAAAGAGGAGGATCCAGCAGGTTGAAAGTACTTTGGATTAAAACCTTCCAGCTGGGCGAGGTGGCTCACACCTGTAATCCTAGCACTTTGGAAGATTGTGTGTGGATCACCTGAGGTCAGGAGTTCGAGACCAGTCTGACCAACCTGGTGAAACTCCATCTTTACTAGAAATGCAAAAATTAGCTGGGCGTGATGGTGGGTACCTATAATCTCAGCTACTTGGGAGGTTGAGGCAGGAGAATGGATTGAACCTTGGAGGCAGAGGTTGCAGTGAGCCGAGTTCATGCCATTTCACTCCAGGCTGGGTGACAGAGTGAGATGGTCTCAAAAAAAAAGAAAGCTACTTCATTTACGGGGCATGGTGGCTCATGCCTGTAATTCCAGTACTTTGGGAGGCCAAGGCAAGTGGATCACTAGGTCAGGAGTTCAAGACCAGCCTGGCCAACATTGTAAAATGCTGTTTCTACTCAAAATATCAAGACCAGCCTGGCCAACATGGTAAAATGCTGTTTCTACTCAAAATATCAAGACCAGCCTTGCCAACTTGGTAAAATGCTGTTTCTACTCAAAATAAAAAAATTAGCCAGGCATGGCCAGGTGCAATGCCTCACGCCTGTAATCCCACCATTTTGGGAGGCTGAGGTGGGCTGATCACCTGAGGTTGGGAGTTTGAAACCAGCCTTAGCAACATGGAGAAACCCTGTCTCTACTAAAAATACAAAATTAGCCTAGCTAGCGTGCTTGTAATGGCAGCTATTCAGCAGGCTGAGGTTGGAGAATGGCTTGAACCCGGGAGGCGGAGGTTGTGGTGAGCCGAGATCACACCACTGCACTCCAGCCTGGACGACAGAGCGAGACTCTGTCAAAAAAGCAAGTAAGTAAAACCTTTCTGCTCAGATTCACAAATCCTCGTGGAAGGACACAGCAGAAGGAGCTCTCGTCAAAGTAAGGAAAACTGTTGAGAAATGTTCACCGCAGCTGTTTATAATAAAAAAACGAAGTCATTAAATTTTACAGTTACAGGGAATTGCTTCATGAGACAGACTGGTGCAGCATCCACTTGGTTATTATGTAACTGGTAAAAGTTGGAGTTTTTTGATAACACATTTTGAGTGCGGTAGGCAAAGCATGATACAGGCGAGCGGGGCTCCGAGTGCAGGCACTGGGTGGGACAGAGAGACACAGGCCCAGGCTCCGGTTCTAGCAGTGGCACTGGGTCTCAGGGTGGTGGTTGCTGGTCTGAGAGTCTGAGCCGTTGGGAAGGAGCAGAGTGTGTGCTGTGTGTCACCATCAGTATGGCCCCTTCCTTCCAGGATCCTCCTCCGCCTGCCTTCATCTGTCCTCTGTGGCAGCAGCTTCCAGGCCCAACAGCCCATCACTGCCAGATGCGAGCAGTTCTTCTACTTGGTCAACTCGGAGATGGTAGGTGCTGCGTACTCGCGTCCACCTGAGTGGTCATTGCCTGTGTGCTGACAGCAGCTTTTGCAGCCTCCATGGGTGTCCTGAGTGGATTCACTGAGGAAAGGGTTCAGAGTCACATGGGGAACAACGTCTGGAATGCTGTGTGAGTGTGGAGTGCCACGTGAGGGAGGCCCTCACCCACAGCCAGGACGCACATCACAGCGGCCAGCACATCACCAGACCAGCTGATGGTGCCCTCTCCTAAGTTTGAACTCCTTCACTTTCCCTCAAGTTTTAATGATTTTGACACATGGAATTGTACAGACCATTTTGTGTGCCACACACCTCCGTACATTTATTTCCAATCTCAACATGCTTCATGTGTAAAAAAGCCTGTGGTGATCTGACTTCTGCTGTTGCCTGCGGGGCAGCCCAGTTATCTTTCGTTTTAGACAACTGCCCAGTGTGAGCTGCAGGGTGATCGTAAGCAGTAGGCCAGGTGTGGTGGCTCATGCCTGTCATCCCAGCACTTCAGGAGGCCGACGTGGGTGGATCACTTGAGTAGAGGAGTTCGAGACCAGCCTGGGCAACATGGCAAAACGCTGTTTCTACAAAACATACTAAAATTAACTGGGCATGGCAGTGCATGCCTGTAGTCCCACCTACTTGGGAGGCTAAGTCGGGAGGATTAATTGAGCCCAGGAGGCTGAGGTTGCTCGGAACCAAGATCCCACCACTCATCTTCAGCCTGGGTGACAGAGCGAGACCGTCTCAAAAAAAAAAGAAGCAGCACTTGCTGTGGGGGATGGGTCAGTGTCAGGGACCGAGCGGGACCGAGCTGGGAAGATATAAGCCCCTCGCCTGCCACAGAGAGCAGCTTCTGCTCCTGAGGCCTTTTTCTTGTTTTTGAAGATGCACAAATGTGAGAGATGGAATTGAGGTTCCACGCCAGCTATGTAGCACTTTTTTTGAGATGGAGTCTTGCTTTGTCACCCAGGTTGAAGTGCAGTGGCGCGATCTCGGCTTAATACCACCTCCGCGTCCTGGGTTCAAGTGATTCTCCTGCTCAGCCTCCTGAGTAGCTGAGATTACAGGCACGCGCCACCACAGCCAGCCAATTTTTGTATTTTTAGTAGAGACAGGGTTTCACCATGTTGGTCAGGCTGGTCGCGAACTCCTGACCTCATGATCCACCCGTGTCAGCCTCCCAAAGTGCTGGTATTACAGGTGTAAGCCACCGTGCCCCGCCTTGTGTAGCACTTTAAAATGTGATAAGGAAAGCAGAGGAGATCAGACCAGTGGAAGCCTTAAGAAAATCACTATGGTTTCCTTTGAATTCTTATGAAAGGCTATTTTTGGAAAGCTCTCAGAATGGCACATGACAGCAGACAGACAGGAAAACACCATGGACAGCACTTGGTTAGCGAAGGACAGAGGAGCCAGAGGATGGCTGGGCAGTGGCGCTACTGTCCTCGGCAAGAAGAGATCTGGGCCCCAGTGCTTCCCTGTCCCTGCAGCCACTGTGCCTCCCTGCCTTCTTCTGGAGCCTACAGACTGTTTGGGCTGCGGGAGCTGGCTGCACAGGGAAGGCGTTAAGTTTCAGGACAGCGTGGCCAGGGCTCCAGGCCAGGTCAGCCAGGTGTGCCATCCATGGTCGCCACTGCCAAGCCTCAGGGAGTGTTTTTCTCACAACCGAATGCACCCAGCAGCCTCTCTGCTCGCTGGTCTCACCTCTCTTCCTGTGGCCTTTTTCTTGCCTTGAACTCTTTTACAGAGAAACATCTGCTCCCACAGAGGTGCCCTGACGCAGGACATCACTGCCCACTTCTTCAGGGTAAGCTGGTTCCTCAGCCCCTCCCATGGCCTTCTCAGAACCCTGTGGGTGGATCCTCCTGTCAGGGTCCTGCAGGTTCTTGCACTCTGCTGGTCATGGGTCCTGGCAAACCGCTGAGCTCCGGGTGTGTTCTCTCCTGCAGGGGCTCCTGAACGCCAGTCTGCGGAGCAGAGACCCTTCTCTGATGGTCGACTTGATGTTGGCTGAGTGCCAGACAAAATGCCCCTTAATTTTGACCTCTGCTCTGGTAGGCCAGCTGTCTTCTCAGATGTTTTACTTTGGGCATGAGTAGGAGACTATGTGGCTGCCTCTGGCTTTTCTCCAGCTCTTTTCCATATCGGGTGTTACAATCCCAGAGAAAAATGTGTCAGGAGACTCACAGGCCACAGTTAAAGGTGTCAGCTCCCAGCAGATCAGGGCCGAGTGTCCTGAGTTCCCAGAACCGTCCGAGCCCCACCGCAGACGCCGTGGGAACCCTCATGACTTTCCCCTGTGGACCTTGCTCACCCCACGGGCACCTTTGTGTCCATTTGTGTGTGGGGCTTGTTGGTTCGCGGTTTTGGGTCACACGTTGGCTGGAGGCTGTCGGTGCTCCCTCATGAGCGTGTAACTGTGGCCCACCTGCGCCTGACTTTGGAATTCGGAGCTGAGACTTCACCTCAGTTCCCGCCACAGCTCACAGGCTCCCTTAACATCCCGGGGTCCCGGGCATGGGGGAAGAGACAGCGCTTCCCTCGGTACCTCGGCAGGTCACTTAGTCCTGAAGACTTGTCATCAGGGACGTGAGGGCTTTTTTCTTCCAGGAGCACAGCATGTTCCCCAGGGGAGCTCCTCAAGTAGGCTGACATTTCCCCCGAGTTGTAGCTCAGCTGGTGGAATTCACTAGAAATAAACTCTTCTGTATTTAGAATGCCAGCTCTCAGCTGAGGACGTCCGTCCAAGGACAAGGCAGGCCCAGCTCAGGGGCAGTGTGGTTGCTTCACTGCTGTGTTAGGCCAGGCTCTTCCTTTTCCTAATTCCCCTTCTGTGAGTTTGGGTAATCATGCCTCATAGAACAGCGTTGACCCTTCATTCAGGTAAAAGATACTGGCTTTGGAGTTCCAAAGCTAAGGGTGAGTGTGGGCCCATGGTGGCCCATGGTGGCTGGTAGGAGCGCTGGGGGCTCGTCGTGACTGTGACACTGGAGGCGTGTCCGTCTCAGCCGCCCTCATCTGTGTCCTGGTGCTGTCTCTCTCTAGTTGTGGTGGCCGAGCCTGGAGCCTGTGCTGCTCTGCCAGTGGAGGAGACGCTGCCAGAGCCCACTGCCCCGGGAGCTGCAGAGGCTGCAAGAAGGCCGGCAGTTTGCCAGCAAGTACGTGTGGGTGGCAGCATGAGGTGTGCATGCCCAGATGCATTTTGGCACCTGCTCGGTGTTGTCCCTGGACACCCTAGGTTGCTTGAGAGAAGGGGCATGGGTACCCTCTCGTGGGAGCAGGGAGAAAAGAACTGAGCTGTCGTGATGGCGGGTGCCTGTTATCCTAGCTACTCGGGAGGCTGAGGTAGGAGAATCGCTTGAACCCGGGAGGCGGAGGTAGGAGAATCGCTTGAACCCAGGAGGCGGAGGTTGCAATGAGCCGAGAACACACCACTGTACTCCCGTGAGCAATACAGCGAGACTCAGTCTTGGGAAAAAAATAACAAAACCAGCCTCTGGCAGGCCCGTCTGAGTGAGGAGCTCGAGAATGGTTCCTTCCCACCTGCTCCCCTTCCTCTTACATCTAATGTGGGCTCCCAGAGTCAGCCTCGTGCTGGCAGGGTCAATGTCATGGGGACCTCAGGGTGCAGATTCTCAGCCTACTCTGACCTGTGGACCCCAGTACCATATTCATGGGTCCTTGCAAACTGCTGAGCTGTTGGTGCATTCTGGACTAATCCACCCTCCTGGGGGATGACAGAGGTGACGGCCACTTCACCTGCTGAATGTGGGTGCATGTTCTTAGGGGGTCGACAGAGGATATTGCTAGTCCCCATCCAGCCTCCTTGGAGAACACCCCATCCTTTGTCACTATTTTGAATCCCTGATGCCAGACTGGGTCCCCTCAGGATTCAGCTGCTCATAGTCTGCTTATAAAACAGAAGAGCTGGGAATGGTGATGCATGCCTGTAATCCCAGCACTTTGGGAGGCCAAAGCAGGTGAATCACCTGAGGTCAGGAGTTTGAGACTAGCCTGGCTAACATGGTGAAACTCCGTCTCTACTAAAAATGAAATTAGCTGGATGTAGTGGAAGGCACGTGTAGTCCCAAGTACTCAGGGGCTGTGGCAGAATCGTTTATGACCTGGGAGGCGGAGGTTACAATGAGCTGAGACTACACTCCAGCTTGGGTGACAAGAGTGAAACTCCCTCAAGTGATCCGCCCACCTTGGCCTCCCACAGTGCTGGGATTAAAGCATGAGTCACCACACCGGGCCTTGTTTTGATGTTTTGAGATTGAGTCTCGCTGTGCTGCCCAGGCTGGTCTTGAACTCCTGGGCTTAAGTGACCCTCCCAAAGTGCTAAGATTGTCGGCGTGAGCCTCCGCACCCAGTTTATTTGATGTTTCTTCAACCACAGCATCATGTTTCATTAATTTACTGCCAGTTGTGGTTTTTGGAGATGAAATCTCGCTCTGTCGCCTAGGCTGGAGTGCAGTGACACGATCTCGGTTCACAGCAATCTCCGCCTTCCAGGTTCAGTCGATTCTTCTGCCTCAGCCTCCTGAGTAGCTGGGATTATAGGCACCCACCACCACTCCTGGCTAATTGTTGTATTTTTAGTAGGGATGGGGTTTCACCATGTTGGTCAGGCAGATCTCAAACCCTGAGCTCCTGCCTTGTGATCTACCTGCCTCAGCCTCCCTAAGTGCTGGGATTATAGGTGTGAGCCATGGTGCCCGGTCTCCTGTCAGTTTTTTAACTGGCTAGAAAACTGTCAGACACCACAGTGGGGTCAGAGCCGGGTGGTCCTTTGTTCTCTGTTCTAGGAGGGAATGCCTGATTGAGTCACAGGGCCAGGCATGGAGAACTGAGGGAACTGAGGTCTCTTCTAAAGGTTAGGCAGCTGGGGCCCAAGAACACAGGGCAAGGTGGACAGGCCCTGCCCGCTCCCTCCTGGAGTCAGTAGGAACTGTGGGTGCGGCACCAGTACCTGCGCAGACTCTCAGGTGGCCCTGAGATGCTAGGGATGCACGCCTTGTTCCTGATAACCTTCTGTGTCCTCTGGTGGAAAGGTGAGCCCCAAAGGTGTACAGGAGCAATGTGACAGCTGGGAATAAGGACTTGGTGTCTGTGGTGTGGCTGTAAAGCCCTGCAATGACCACCTTCTCTCTGTTACAGTTTCCTCTCCTCTGATGCCACCCCCCAGGCACCCAACCCAGCCTGGCTCTCAGCTGCTGCACTGTACTTTGCAATTCAACAAGTTGGGGGAAGAAAACGTCAGGACCCAGCTCAAAAAGTTGGACTGCGAAGAGAGAGGAGGCAAGATAAGAAATTCTTTTCTTTCTTCTCTTGCAAGCTTGGTTTTAGTCAGTGCTATTTCTCTGGGTTTGCCTGATGTGTTTTTCTAATAACAAATATGAGGCTTGGAGTTCTTGACATGTTACTTGGAAATAAAAAAGACTGAGTCTCAAGTTTAGCAAAAATAATACATTTCATTTTTTAAAATGCTTACATTTACTTATTTTTGAGACAGTGTCTCACTCTCTTGCCCAGACTGGAGTGCAGTGGTGCAATCATAGCTCACTCAAGCCTCTTTCTCCTGGGCTCAAGCCATCCTCCGACCTCAGCCTCTGGAGTAGCTGGGACTACTGTTGTGTACCACCATGCCCAGCTAAGTGTTTAAATTTTTTTTAAGAGATGAGAGGGTCTCAAAGAGAGATGAGGGTCTGTAGGCCGAGTGCGATGGCTCACACCTGTAATCTCAATATTTTGGGAGGCCCCGAGGTGGGCAGATCACTTGAGGTCAGGAGTTTGAGACCAGCCTGGCCAACATGGTGAAACCCTGTCTCTACTAAAAATAAAAAAATTAGCCGGGCTTGGTGGCACATGTCTGTAATCCTATAGCCTGTAAAACTACTCGGGAGGCTGAGACAGGAGAATCTCTTGAACCTGGGTCGGGGAGGCCACAGTGAGCCAAGATCCTGTCCCTGCCCTGCAGCCTGGGTGACAGAGCAAGACTGTCTCAAAAAAATAAAAATAAAAAAAAGGCCGGGCACAGTGGCTCATGCCTGTAATCCCAGCACTTTGGGGGGGCCGAATTACCCGAGGTCAGGAGTTCGAGACCAGCCTGACCAACATGGAGAAACCCCATCTCTACTAAAAATTCAAAATTAGCTGGGCATGATGGTGCACACCTGTAATCCCAGCTACTCAGGAGGCTGGGGCAGGAGAAATGCTTGAACCCAGGAGGTGGAGGTTGCAGTTAGCCAAGATCACACCATTGCACTCCAGCCTGGGCAAGAACGAAATTCTGCCTCAAAAAAATAAGGGAGGTGGTGGGGGGTGTCTCACTCTTGTCCAGGCTTGAGGTGCTTTTATTTAGGCTGTTTTTATCCTCCTCACAGCCTAGTGTAAAGCCATCAGTCTTGAAGTGGTGTCTTATTTGTTCATGCTGCTGTAGCCTTAATTCATGTGCGGAGGGACAGCCCCAGATAAGCTTGCAGTGAGACAGCTCAGAGCTGGGGTGCTGGGGACAAGTGGCAGAAAGGATGGGACTCTGCAGCCATAGGTATAGGGAAAGGAGCGGAAGAAAGGGCTGCTCCAAATTCCAGGCCAGGGACCATGCTGGACTCAGACCCAGTGCCCACCTGATGGCTGCACCCTGGAAAGCCTGACTGCCCCTGCCAGGCCAGTGACACCCACATGGCCCTCTGTGTAGGGAGCCAGGGGTGGTATGTAGAACAGGAACTCAAGGTAGCATCCACAAGAGAGCTGGAGTCAGCAGTCCTCTGTGCCCAGCCCATGGTCCTTAACACAGGCTCTGCGTCAGCACACTGCTTACACCAGCTGAAAGCTGGATCCACAGCACAGCCAAGGGTTTTGGTGATTTTAACAACCCTCCAGGAGTTAGGGTTCTACTGAGTATGTCTTCAGGTTGCCTGTGTACTTTTGTTAGAAGGAATTTTAGTGGCTCCACAGCCTTGAGGCCCTACTGTGCAGACAGGACAGTGTCCACAGATACCTGCCCCGTCAGGCCCTGGGTTAGGATGGAGGCCTCCATCTCCAAGGATTTTACTAACACTTCTGAGTTCGGACCGGACCCACACAGCCAAGGAGTCTGCAGCACCCCCTCTCTCTGGCTGTGTTTAAAGGCAAAGTGTGAAATGACCCAGTCAGTAGTAATTCTCAATTAAGCTCTCTTTAAAAGTGACTGGAAAGTTTTCTAAGATCCACTTAAAGGAGTTATGGCCTAGATGTAAAGAGACTCAGTTAAAGAGAAATGTATGTGTCGGCCTTATTTGCAATCACAGTATTTAATGTAATAATAATAAGTGCACATTTTTCTTTGCAGCTATTGGTTTTCCTTTTCTTCTTCTCCTTGATGGGCCTGCTCTCGTCACATCTGACCCCGAATGTAAGTCAGACCTTACCAGCTAAGGTGTCCTCTCCCACTGTGGGCCAGGCAGGGGCTCCAGGCAGCCAGCTTCCAAGTCAGGATTTCCATAGTAGCTCAGGAGCTCCCTGTGTTTGCCGAAGTATGAGAATTCCCAGGCCGTGGGTCTTTTTTTGTTTTGACAGAGTCTTGCTCTGTTACCCAGGTTGGACTGCAGTGGCACAGTCTTGGCTCACTGCAATTTCTGCCTCCTAGGTCCAAACTATTCTCCTTCCTCAGCCTACTGAGTAGCTATCTAGCATTACAGGTATGTGCTGTGATGCCCAGCTAATTTTTGTATTTTTAGTAGAGACCAAGTTTCACCATGTTTCCAGGCTGGTCTTGAACTGCCCTCAGTGATCTGCCCCACCTCAGCCTTTCAGAGTGTTGGGGGATCACAGGCATGAGCCACTGCATCCGGCCTATGGGACTTTCTTTTCACATCCATTTTAGGACGTGGTACAGCGGTGTGAGTGCCTGAGGTTCCTGGCCTCCTCCTCAGCCCCTTCTGTCCAGAGGCCCCCGTGGTATCTTCTATAGGTTGTCACCAGTTCCAAGACTTTCAATAAGCAGAGGGGAAATGCCTTCTGTGCAGAGGGCCATACTCCCCTACCCACGTGAGCACAGCAGGTCGGCCATTCTCAGGGTTCCTCTCCCATGGTTTACAGAGCGCCCTGGGCCCAGTAAAAGCTTTAGATGTCTGTGCCGCAGTCCTTGAGTGTTTAGAGAAGAGGAAGATATCCTGGCTGGCGCTCTTTCAGTTGATAGAGAATGGTAAGAAAAACATAGAGCACTGCCCTTTTCAGATGCAACTTTCAAATGGTTAAGAATGAGCCCTTCTTGAGGTCAATTTTGCAAATCGATTTTTATGAGTTTATCCTCTTGCTTAGTTGATAAGCTCCATTTTAGTTGGGACAGATTTAGTACAAACTTCTTTAAAGCAGTAAGATAAATTTACCGGCTCACTGGTCAACCCTAGGACTCAAAGGCCTGTTGTAGAAACCGCCTCATGCTGCCCCACACCCCTGCGCTCCTGCAGGAGGGCGACCCCCCCCCACCATCTTCTCCCAATTGCTGACAGGTACCCAGGTGTCCTCAGCTCAGGCTGTTTATCCCGCACCATCCCCATAGCCAAGCCTCCTAGAGCACACGTCCCGACCCTAGGGGTGTCCCCCCAGCACCGCTAATAGGCAGAGATGTCCAGAATTGTCTGAACCACCTCTTGGTATTGCAGACACCAGGCTAGGGTGCCTCCTCCTCCGTATGACCCCGGATCAGCACACCAGGCTGCTGCCTTTCGCCTTCTACAGGTAACTACACAGCTGTGTGTGGTCAGGGGAGGGGGCAGTGTTCCCAGACCCCTGTCTTAGCCCCTCTGGGTCTCCCACCAGATGGGAAAGGTTGCCTGTGCCTCTGCCCCACAGATGAGCAGGTATCTCCTGACATCACCTGCGACCTTTCCAGTGGTCTTAGCCACCTGTCACTATGTCTTTACCTCTAGTCTTCTCTCCAGCTTCCACGAAGAGGCAGCCATGAAGGAAGAGGCCTTCCTGTGTGTTGCTGTTGACATGTACCTGAAGCTGGTCCAGCTCTTCGTGGCTGGGGATACGAGCACCGTTTCACCTCCAGCTGACAGAAGCCTGGAGCTCCAGGGTCAGGCAGGTGCAGGGGCCAGTCCCATCTCCAGGGGGAGCTCCCCCACCCTGAGGTGCAGCATGCAGATGGTGGGGGACTTCCAAGCTGTGATTTTGCCTGTTATTCTCTTTAGGGCAACCCTGTTGATCTGATAACAAAAGCTCGCCTTTTTCTGCTGCACTTCATACCTCGGTGCCCGAAAAGAACTTCTCACACGTAACAGAGGTAATGTCAAGATGCCCCCCTGCCCCCCTTGGGGGACATGAGAATTCCCAGCTGCCTGGGCCGTGTGCCCACCTGGCAGGCAGCATGACTCTGCTGTCCTGCCAGCACCTCTCCCCCTGTGGTCTGAGACCCAGGGGGCGGCATTGGGCTGAGTACCTGCTCTCTCCCAGCTGCTGGCTGATCGTGGGGGAATGCGACCCAGAAGTGAGCGCTGCCCTCCGGAGCAGGCAGCAGGCTGCCCCTGACACTGACCTGTACCGGGCGCCTCATCTCTTCTGACAGGACCTGCCAGTGCACACCAGCCCTGCTCCTTCGTAAATAATTTATTACAAGTGTAACATGGAGCTCTTGTTGCACTAAAAAGTGGGTTACGAATCTCCTCGATTGCTTTAGTGGGGAAAAGGAATCAATTATTATAAACTCTCTGGCCCCAAGTCACTTCAGTGTTTGTGGGAAAATAAACCACTGGTCCCAGAGCGGATAAAGGCTACTTGAGCTGTACACTAAGCCCGCCTCCACCACCAAAGGCGGGCCACACCCTCTGACGCTCCTCCATGGCTTCACAGGAACGGCGAGGCTGACACGGCCCCTGCGGAGTCCAGGCTGGTAGAGGTCCCATCCTCACTGCTGTCCTCAGGTGGGCTCGGGCTTCACCGCCTGGCCCTCTGTGGTTCCAGAGGGGCTAGGTGGCCTGGGGGGATGGCTCTGCCTCCAGGGGCAGGGCCCTGTCCTGGGTCTGTGTCAGCGGGTGCACCATGGACATGTGCACGTTGAGGTTGTGGGCCTTCTCAAACCGCCGGCCACACTGCTCACAGGCAAAGTCCAGCTCAGTCTCAGCCTTATGTTTGGTCATGTGGTACTTGAGGGATGCCCGCTGCCTGCACTGGAACCCACAGACCTCACACCTGAGGGACAGAGGCAGGTGAGAAAGTGCTTGGGCCAGCCACAGCCCTGGGGCGGGCCTGGCTCACACTTACTGCAAAGGCTTGGCTCCCGAATGTCGCATTTGGTGGACGAGGAGGTGCTTCCGCTGCTTGAAGGTCTGTCCACACTCGTCACAGATATAGTTCCGCACCTCTGAGAGAGCAGAGTCCAGTGAGTACAGGCCCCTGATGCTCCAACTGCCCAGTGGAGCGGGGAATGCCAGTCTAAAACATCACAGCTGGGATGTAGTGGGCATAAGCAAGGGGCCTCAGGCGTAATTTATTACTAAGATCTTTACATTGCTTGACAGCACCGTCACAGGGCTAGGTCTTCCCCCGTCACCAGCCATATACATTTAAGGACGGTTTTTAAATGAACTTCAGAAGCAACCTATTTCCTTGACCACAAATTCTTAAAGCTGTGAGAGGGGCCATACCCGGGGTGTGGGAGAGACCCCGTTGGTATGCACGGCTGTACTCGCTCTGGAATCCTTCTCACACACTTCTTACTCCACAAATCCCATGTGTGGACATGCATACATGCATACTCGCTCACCCTGTGCTGTCTGCGTATCTGCCAAGCCTGAAATCGCACAAGACAGACTTTTCTGAGGTAAACTTTACCTAGAGGTTTTACTCTATGCTGTTCCACTTCAAAAAAAAAAAAAAAGAGACTGAGTCTTGCTTACTCAGCTGCCCAGGCTGGGGTGCAATAATGGCTCACTATAGCCTTGAACCCCCAGACTTAACTGATCCTCTTGCCTCAGCCTCCCAGCTACACCCTGCTAATTAAAAAAAATTGGGGGCCTGGGCCCAGTGGCTCATACCTGTAATCCCAGCACTTGGGAGGCTGAGCGCGAGCGAATCACCTGAGGTCAAGAGTTTGACCAGCCTGGTCAACATAGCAAAACCTGCCTCTCTACTAAAAAAAAAAAAAGTGGCATCGGGTGCCTATAATCTTAACTACTTGGGAGGCGAGGCTGAGACAGAAGAATCACTTGAACCAGGGAGGCGGAGGTTGCAGTGAGTTAACATTGTGCCACTGCACTCCAGCCTGGGTGACGAGTTTGACTCTTATCTCAATCAATAAATAATAAAACTTTTGGTAGAGATGGGGTCTCATTATGTTGCCCAGGCTGGTCTCAAACTCCTGGCCTCAATCTGTCTTCCTGTCTCACCCTTCAAAATGTTGAGATTACAAGCGTAAGCCACCACACCCAGCCTGATGTCAGGTGGAGAGTGTGAAAAACCGAAGCCAAGGAACTAGTGCCGTCAGGAGAGAGCGGGGGAGAACACTGAGCAAAGTTACAGAAATAACCAGCATGTCAGGTGACAGGAAAATGGTTTCACCGAAATCCACAAGGAGATGATCCAGCAATAAAAATAAATCCTAACGGGAAAACACTTTCTGCAATAAATTGTTCTTTAAAAAGCTCTAAACCAAGCAAAACTACCTATTTAGGGATCAATATACAGTTGTCCTCAGGTGAGCTCAGGCTTCACCGATGGACCCCCCCCTTACCAATACCAAAATCTGCTCATAATGCAAACACCCCACAAAACCTGCCCATATGAAAAGGCAGCCCTCTGTATACCAGGGATTCGAGTTCCTGACCACTGGTACGTGGGTGCACGCAGTTCAAACTGTTGCCCAAGCTGCAGTCTGAGACCAGCCTGGCCAACATGATGAAACCCGGTCTCTACTAAAACAAAAGCTAGCTGGGCTTTGTGGCAGGCAGCTGTAATGCCAACTACTTGGGCAGCTGACGTGGGAGAATCACTTGAACCCGGGAGGCAGAGGTTGCAGTGAGCTAAAATCACACCACTTTAGTCTGGGTGATAGCAAGACTCCATGTTAAAAAAAATAACAGTTTTGACAAACTGCTAGGAATCTGGGAATTCCTTCCATCACAGGAAGGGCAGATTCACAGACCCCCTACTCTAGCCTTCATCTACCTACGTGACTTATGAGCACCCGAGGCCTTTAGGCATCTGCCCGTGACCCCCAACTCCTGGGGCAGGGGTGGGTATCAGGAAGAGTGGAAAGCAGGTCATGTGTCCCTGGCAGTACCTGTATGGATGAGCTTCACGTGGCGCTGCAGGTAGCGGTCGATCATGAAAACCTTGTTGCAGCCAGGGTGGGGGGCAGGGCCGCTCCCGGACCTCCTCATGGTGCTCCTTGATGTGCTTCTGCAAGAGACACTCAGTAAGATCCTCAGCCTCACCTGGGCCAAGCCCCAAGGGCCCTCAGGGGTTGATGGCTGACCCCTGCAGAAGGAAGCTGGATCCAACTCCTCCAGCGACACCACTGGCTCCATAGCTTCGCTCTAAACTTCTGGACCCCCAGGGGGTGTCTCCAGGCAAAGTCTGGCCCCACACCTACCCCCGGGGATGTCGCCATTAGTCTAGGTCACGAGCATCCTTGGACACAAGTCTGAGTCAGGTCACACTGACAGCTGCCAGGCCCTGGTCAGGCACCGCCACTGCTCACCTTCATGCCGTCAGCGCCTCGGTACACGGCCGTGCAGCCCTGGTAAGGACACTTATAGATGGTGGGAAGCTCCTCCCTGGAATGAAAACCATGCATGAAGCCTCAGCCCCAACAGGTGGGGCAAGCCCCGCACTCCAGGCCTCACCTCTCACAACGAAGCTGCTTCTTCCACCCCGGCTTGGGTCCGGGCTTCTTCCGAATTCTTGGTTCTTCAGATTTCTTGGCTTCTTTGCTTTCAGTCTTCTTACCAGAGACCCTGAAAAAAAGAGGTTCCTAGATTCAGTGGCTTCTGATCTCCATTTGCAAACATTTATCTGTCCTCCAACACGAGAGATGGTTTTTCTGAAGCTTCCCTGACTGAGTTGGTTCTGTGCTGACTAGCCCCCAAATCTAACCAGAGCCACCAAAGACAGAGTGACTCTGGCCCGGAGGCCTCAGGAGCAAACATAGCAGAAGGCCAGGGAGCAGGGCACAAGTGCATGGAGCGACCTGCTTGCTGCAGGGGTGAGTTCTCAGAACTGAAGCTTCACCCCGTTCTACACGTACAACCCAAAACTGGAGCTATGAGAGACGGCACAACAGGGATGCTCCAGGGGCCCCTCCTTACCAAAACCACCCTACGCTAGGAAAGAGCTCAGAATCCACTCTCTCAAAACCGAGAGCCTGACTGCAACGCTCAAGGCACCTAGGTAGGGCTTCGGAGGAAGAGGTGCTATTCCCCCAGGAAACACACAGTGAGCAGCTGCCACCCCCATTCCTCAGCCCTGCCTCCGCTGCAGGGAGCCCAGCCTGTGTTCCTGGAGCTGCTGGCTGGGGCCATGGTGGGCAGGAGACCTTGTCCTCCAAAACTTTAGGGCCGTGCATTTTAGTTGGTCTGGCAAGTCCCTGAGGGGCCAGCAAATGCAGCAGCTTCCCATGTGTGTGTGTCGGAGACTTAAAGGGAGGGAGGCCTGTATTTGCTTTTTGGATCCAGATAATTAAGGAAATCTCTGTCAGGAACAAAAGGGAAATTCTTCACCATAATAAAGCTTCTACGTGAAAAACTCACAGCAGCTATCACACTCGATGCTGAAAGACTAAAAGCTCTTCCTCTAAGATCAGGAAGAAGAGGAGGCTTATCTCACTGCTGTTACTCAGCACAGTACCTGGAGACCCTAGCCAGAGTAACTGGGAAGAAAAAAAAACACTTTGTATTCACAAATGACATGACCTTGTATGTAGAAAACCCTAGAGATCGACATACAAAAAAAGCTAATTATCAATGAACAATTAAAAAAGGAAAGTAAGAAAACATCTGATGCACCACAGCATCAGAAAGGAGTTCGCACTGCGGTGGCTCACACTGGAGTTCGCAGCACTTCGGGAGGCTGAGGTGGGAGGATGGCCTGACGTGCAAGGCTGCAATCAGCCGTGACCATGTGGGTGCACTGCAGCCTGGACAACAGCGTGAGACCCTGTCTCTAACTGCCCTTCTCCTTAAAGGGTACACTGAAAAGGACTGTGTTGACGGACTGCTGCCTCTCCTCTCCCTGACCCTAATAACTGTTTTTCATGACCTCGCCACATGTCCCTTCACTGCCCTGCCTTGTTTGAGAGTGACTGGCACGCTGCTCCCACAATGACCGCTTACTTCCTCGGCACAGGAGGCTTCAGACCGCCTGCAGCCTCTGTGCCCTTAGGTTCGGGATGGGAGTCCTTGCGGACAGGGGTGGACTGTGCTCAGGCCTCACTGCTGCTTGCCAGTTCTTTCACCACGATGGCACAGGCCCTGGCCTTCACCGCTGGCTGCAACCAGAGCCCTACTGAACACATCACTGAGGCCTCTTCTCACCTGCCCCCAGATGAGGACCCAGGCAAGCATGCCTGCTAGAACTCTACGGTCAGCGCAAGAAGACTGCCAGGTGGCACATTGGCTGGGGGCTGTGCAGACGCTCTTCTAGGTTCCCAAGGGGGTCTCACTGTAGCAGCTGAGGAGCCACATGCCCTGGCACTTGCCACAGTCAGGCGGCCACGTGTGCTCCACCCAGCCCTGCCTCCTGAACAGAGCAGTTTCCACTCAAACTAACCCCTTTTACTAGCGGCCTCTTAAAACATGTCTCCTGTGTCTGTTCCAAAGCACATCTTTGCTGCACTCCTGGGGTTCCAGGGAGCCTAGACACAGCAGCAGGGGCTCAGCAGAGAAGACCCTCCCCTCCTGAACCTGCCTCGATCTGGAAAAGGACTCACCTGGCCCCTCCCCTCCCAGCTCCCAGCCCTCCTCACACCAGTGGCCCCAGACCTTCTGAGCAGCAAGCCACAGACACATTCTCAGGTGTTCTGGGATTCGGACTCAGCCAGGGGGAGATCACAGGACAGGGAGTAGGGGCTTCAACAGCAGCCGTGATTCCTGGGAACAAACCTGAGGGTGGGGACCCCCCGGGCACCTTCTCTAGGCCTGATCAGTTTTCTGTCCACGCTGAGGCCGCTGGAGCCCCCAGCTCCATCCCACCCTCTGCTTCTGATCTCTCTCCAGGCCTCCTACACTCCTGTTTCTCTTTTCATAACTGAACAGCATCCGGACTTCAGTTAAACAGGCAGGTGACGTCTCAGTCTTCGATGCAGGGTTCTCTTGGCTGACCGTGGTACTCAGAGCCGCCTGCCCTGTGGACCTTTGTTTTGGACTGTGAAATGCTAAGGAAAGGGACTGGGTCAGCCACCAACTACCTGGGAGTGTTCTGGGTACTCCTGGGCACAGGGTTGCAAAGAAACAGCACAAGTGAAAAGCAGCCCTCACTATCAGGGCCTGTGTGCTAACTGAAGAGAGAAAACATAAATCCCCAAAACCAGAAGGTCAAAACAAGGTCACAGAAGTGGTTCAACAATAAAGTGAACCGTGGCTGCCTGGCTAGGGAGGTCAGTGACAGGGTCAGAGCTGGGAGGATGACAAAGCTGGGTCCTTGGGCCTCTGAGCATGCATGACACAGAAAGCAGAAGCGGTGGGCAGGCAGTTCCAGGGGGGACACTGGTGTGAACCCAGAATAGGACTGGCAGAAGGGATGCAAGAGCCTCCCCAAGCGAGGCTGGGTTTTGTCAAGGGGACCCCTACATCCATTGCTGGAACCCTGAGGCAGTCCTGCCCAGGCCTGCTGGTCGCCTCCCAGCACTGACACGGGCAGCCAGGAGGACCCATCTTCTCACCTGCCCCTCCCCCTGCCTCCCAGCTCACAGATGGAAGCCACATTTCACTGCGCTCGGGAGATCCGGCCACAAAGAGTGAACTGAGGGTAGGCACAGCAGGGAGTGGAGGCTCTACCTCCCCTGCCCCTCCAGTGTTGAGGGGGTGTCTAGATCACACACGTGATGCCTCCACCAGACTCACTTACTTCCTTTCTGGGTAAGGCTCAAAGGACTCGTCTGAAGACTGAGCATTTTGCTTCTTGTCGTTTTCATCTTCACTCAGGAAGTCTCTAGGAATTAAGAGAGAATCTTCAGCAAAGCCCTGGGCGGTGACAAAGCCGCAAGGCTTCCTGCCTAAAGACACCACGTGGACCCCCATGTCCCACGTTTCAGTTCTTCTGAAATTGTCTTCAGAAATCTACAATCTCCAAATTTCCAATCCCATTTCCAAACACAAAGGGCAAGCCGGGCTCACAAGCCAGCAACCCCCCCACAAGCCAGGCGCTCCAGGCACCAGACCCTGGATTTGGAAAAAGCCCTTTCCACCGCAGTCTGGAAGGGCTAAAGGCTTGCAAAGGGGGCTTCCTGCTAAGCAGACTCAGAAACCGACCATCTCACTTGCAACTGTGAAACCTTAATGCAGCTGATGGGTTTGCCATCAGCCACTTTTAAGTTCACAAAAGCAGCCAGATGTGGTGGCTCACACGTGTAATCCAAGCACTCTGGAAGGCTGAGGGAGGTGGATCACCTGAAGTCAGGAGTTTGAGACCAGCCTGGCCAACATCGTGAAACCCCATCTCTATTAAAAACACAAAAATTAGCCGGGCATGGTGGCGCATGCCTGTAATCCCAGCTCCTTGGAAGGCTGAGGCCGGAGAACTGCTTGTACCCGGGAGGTGGAGTTTGCAGTGGGCTGAGATCGCACCACAACACTCCAGCCTGGGCAAAACAGTGACAGTCTAAAAAAAAAAGTTCACAAAAGCAAAAAAAAAAAGATTTGTGGCCTTCATCCTAAAACGTGAGTTGCAATTTCATCTCCTGGTAGTCTTGGAGGCAGCCTCAGCCATCCCAGGTGCCTCCTGGTACTTGCAGGGTTTCATCACTGGACACCCCGCTGGGATTGCCCCCCCAAAATTGGGCTGTCCTCATTTGGATCAGGTGTGTCTGTTTTGCAGCCAAGATTTACAGGGGAAGGTGGAAAGGGTGTGAACCCCTGCCCAGCACAGCTGCCCTGAGTGTTGCTTAGCTGACAGGCAGGGGATTCCCAAGGAACTGGCAGACACTGATTGGGTCCCTTCTGAGCAGTCCTGTCCTCCACCACCTCCTCATGAAGCCTCCGCCTCAGGTCACAACAGTGTCATATTCAAGGGCTATAGTCGAGCTTTCTCGACTCTAGGAACATCTGGAGCGAACACAAAACTATGGCCTTAAAGGAGATAACAGTAGCGGTAGCCAAGGACCCAGCCACAGGTGGTTTCAACAAGCTCATTTCTATGCTGCTTTGGGTTAGAAACCCTGTCAGGCTCCCTCTGGAGCTGCCCCAGGTCTAGGGGGTCGTGTGGCACCCAGGAAACCACTCATCAGGGACAAGAAGCCTCGAAAGCTCCCCAGCCCCTCCTCTCCTCCCACCTCGAGAGGAGGCACATCCCAACCAGGGCATGGGCAGCCGGCCCCTACGATGGCTGTTTGGTTTTTGAAGGAGAAATGTTAGGCTATTTAAACCCACTCTTCTCTCACCCCTCAGAAAGGTCACTGAACTCGTCTTTACCCGATCATCCGAGGTTGAAGATGGAACCTGCTTCTCACCCAACTGCCCTGAGAAACAGAGAACAAGGCTCCTGTTACCCATGTGGAACACAGAAAGGCCCCACCTGCAAAGAGGCATGACTTGACTAGAAGGGAGCCTGGGGTCCCTGCCCTTCAAGTTCCCCCCCCACCTCGGCCCCATCCCTGTCAAGGGTGTTATGTGGCCTCTGATCCTACCAGCCCCACATCCAGAAGCGCACAGGCAGCAGCAAGCATCAGAACCCCCAGGAGCAGCAGAACCGGAAAGCCCAGTTCTTCCACAGACTCAGATCTAGTCCTCCTCACACAGCCTGGACCTGGCAGATGTTCTGAGACATTTAAAAAGTTACTGTTGTTGGCCAGGCATGGTGGCTCACGCCTGTAATCCCAGCACTTTAGACAGCCGAGGAGGGCGGATCGCCTGAGGTCAGGAGTGGGAGACCAGCCTGACAAACATGGTGAAACCCCGTCTCTACTAAAAATATAACAAATAGCTGGGCCTGGTGGCAGGTGCCTGTAATCCCATCTACTCAGGAGGCTGAACCAGGAAAAGCACCTGAACCCGAGGGGCGGAGGTTGCAGTGGGCCACAGTCACACCACAGTACTACAGCCTGGGCGACAGCGATAGAGGGAGACTCTGTCTCCAATAAATAAATAAATAGCAGAAAAGTATGGGAACTTACTTAAAAAAAAATTACTGTTCCCTCGGCCGGGTGCAGTGGTTCACGCCTGTAATCCCAGCACTTTGGGAGGCCGAGGCGAGAGGATCACTTGAAGCCAGGAATTCAAGGCCAGCCTGGGCAAAATAACAAAGGCCCCATCTCTACTTAAAGTAAGTTTTAAAAAGTATTGTTCTCAACATACTGCACACAAGTTTACAAAGCCAAGCAGTTCTAAGATGTGACACTCACAACCCTGCTCCCTCCCCGAGGCCCCCTGAGCCACACCGTCTCATTTGTGCACCTGTATCTAGCTGAGCATCTCAGGGAGCTGCATTTTTGTTTGTTTGGGACAGAGTCTTGCTCTGTTTTGGACAATCTTGCTGGAGTGCAGTGGTCCAATCTCAGCTCACTGCAACCTCCACCTCCCAGGCTCAAGTAATTCTCGTGCCTCAGCCTCCGGAGTAGCTGGGATTACAGACATGCGCCACCACGCCCCAATAGCTTTTCTATTTTCAGCAGATACGGGGTTTCACCATGTTGGCCAGGCTGGTCTTGATCTCCTGACCTTAAGTGATCCACCCGCCTCAGCCTACCAAAGTGCTGGGATTACAGGCAGCTGCGATTTTTGGGAGCTTCATTGAGGACTCAAGGTCAGAGCT
Organism: Ateles fusciceps; assembly: GCA_036589455.1. NCBI lineage: Eukaryota > Metazoa > Chordata > Mammalia > Primates > Atelidae > Ateles > Ateles fusciceps. The sequence continues at coordinate 451,752 of JAZHEH010003205.1, forward strand.
GAGTGCCCAGGTGGGGACAGGTGCGCAGAGCACATGCAGGGTGAGAGGTCGGTGGGAAGCTGGCCCGGCCCTCCTAACACAGTGTCCAGGAACAGCTGCACCAGCCCATGGTGCTGAGGGTTCTGGGGCCCAAACAAGAGCTCTGTATTTCCCTCAGCCTGTCAGCAGAGAAAGCTGAGCCACACTGGCCCACACCAGGGCGTCACCAGGCAACTGTCTGAGCGCCAGGAAATGACCTGCAGCTGGCCCAGGGCAGCAGCCACAAAGGCAGTAGCCACTGTCTTCCCCCACATCCACAGACAAAGCTCCATTATTCGCTCTTCCTCAGTCCCCCTCAGCTCTAAGCACAGGCTTAGAGAAAGACTAGATGGCTAATGGACACGTCTCTACAGAAACTGCTGGAACTGAGTTCCGCTCAGCAGACAGGCTGGCCGCCCCTCCCTGCTCTTTGGATGTGGTGAGCAGCTGCAGGCAGAAGCCCCAAGACCCCCCACCCTGGCCCCTTTTGACACCACACCACAGCCACCACCCACAGCAGTGGACATATCTACTTTCTGCCGAAAACCCTGCCCCATGGAGGAGGACAGATCCTGGTCTAGCACTGGCATGAGGTGCCTCCTACCTGGGGCCCCGCAGAGGGGCAGGCTTGGCTGAGGTGGGAAGCCCAGCCTGGGCCCCGCCGGGTTGCCGTCCGAAGGAGGCTGGGCCATGTCTGTGCTGGGCAGGGTTCTGGTCTCAGACCCCACTGGGGTCGCTGTTCCCCCAGCCTGGGAGATCTGAGGGGCGGCCCCAGGGTTGCAGCCTCGGTGCTGGGGCCGCCGTGGCACTGTCTCCTTGTCCCATGGCCACTTGACCGCCAGTGTACTGTCGAGCAAGAAGGCCTTGCAGCTAGAGCTGGAGTCCATGGTGTAGTCGTGGCCCTGGTCGCAGCCCCACACGGCCTGGATGACGCCACAGTACTCCGAGGACAGCGTCCTCTGAAGGTGGGGGCAGGGCCCTGCAGCTGGCCGCATGTCCGTGCACCCACCCCACCAAGCCGTGCAGGCACTGGGGGCTCGATGTGATCAAATCCACTGCAGAGAATCAACAGAGATGTCAGTTCCACGGCTGGCCAACACCCAGCCCACCGTCCACCGGGGAGGACTCACCCAGACAGGCTCCCTCCTCTGCCCCTGTTGGGGGCTGGGCACCGACCCTGCAAAGGATCAGTGTGGCCATGAGCAGGACCAGCAGGCGGAGACTCAGGGCGCTCCCCATACAGGAGTCTCTTGAGGTCTCAAACTACAGCGGTCCCCCACAGGAAACCCTCTCGTCTTCCCTCCCCGCAGCTCCTCCCGGCTCTCTCCACACCAGTCCCAGGGTGTTTGCGCTTAGCCCATTCCCCCCACCCAGAGGCTCCCGCCAAGGCTAGCCCCTGTCCCTCTCTCAGCACGTGTCACTCCACAGTGCTGACGGCCTGAACGTGACCTAAACAGACTAAGGCGTACTTTGCACAAGGCTTCCGGGTGACCCGTCGGGGGAGACATTGATCCTCTGCAGGAAGGACTTGAGGAGACTGTGGCACTGGTAGAACTGGGCGTGGCAGCTCTTGCAGACAAACTGAGATAAGCTGGGGTCCTGGCGGACAGCCACGCCCAACAGGCGCTGGAAGTCCCGGACGAGGACGCGCTCCCCCGCAGATGGCCTCTCCACGCTGGCTCCAGGCGCCCTCTCGGAGATGCTGCGCAAACTTCTCGAGGAAAACTTCCCGTGGCAGAGGCGACAGTGCCCCATAGTGACAGCCCGGCCTGCTGCACAGAGCGGCAGGAAGTATCAGCAGCTAGCAAAGCAGGCGGCTCCTGAGCGCGGGGCGTCCTGGACTCCAGGTCCGAGCGCCATGCCCGCATCGCCCTCCGAAAGGCCCCGGGACACAGCAAGCGGCTCGGGCGCCGGGCTCGCGGCGAGACAGCCACCCTGTGGGCGATGTGGCCGCTGGTCCAGGACATCTAAAGGGCTCTGAAGGCCGCCAGGGCGAAGCGACTTCGCGAGTGAAGCCTAAACTGCACTCTCCTCCCAGCGACCGCGAGACCTGGGGAAAGCGCTGCGCTCTCCAGGAAACGCAGCGGTTTCCTGTCTGCCAAGTGCAGATGCCGCCACCTCCTTTCCTGCTCCCGAGAGGACACGAAGCCGGGGGAGAGCAACCTGCCCGCAGCGACAGCGCTCCTCACGCCGGGTCCTTTCGGACGCAATGCGCGGCCGGGGAGGCCAGGCCGGCGACGCCAGCGTCACGCAGCGCGATAAAAACGGGGCCGGGCGCCCAGCGCCGATCCAGGAGCAACCCCGAGTCCGCTACGCGCTCGGCCGCGCCGGCTTCCGGGCAACTCCGCCCACCCGCAGTCCCGCTGCGACCCCCGCCCGCCACGTCCGGCCCCGGACACACCTGCCTCGTCCGTGCCGTCCTCGCCCGCGTCCTCGCAGGCCCCCGCCGGGCCCCAGGAGCGCCGCGCCGCCGCCCCGTCCACCCTCGGCCCGCCGCTGCCGGAGGAGCGGCCCCGAGCCCGGCCGTCGCCGCCGCCCGACGCTCCGCGCTGCCGGCCCGCCCCAGGCGACAGGAAGCGTCCCAGCCGGTCCCGCTTCATAGCAGCGGAGGACGGACGCCACCAGAGCCCCGCGGGTGCTGAGCAGCCCCGCTCGGCCCGGCTCGAGGCTCCTGGAGGACCAGCGTTCGGCTGCGCCTGGCGCGCTGGAAGCGAGGCGAGGCGGGCCAGGGGCGGGGCGAGAAGCAAAGCGCGGCGGGCGGGGCGGGAGAGGGGGACAGGGGCGGGACCCCGCCGGCCGACGTTCCATCCGAGGGGGCCCGCACCCCCGCTCCCACCGCTCCCCCTCTCCGGCCCGAGGCCGGCCGTGCCCGCCGCTGCCGCCAATGGGGCGCTGACCTGGGGCAGGGCATTGAGCGGAGGGGCTCGCCCAGACCTCACGACGAACCCTCCAAGGAGAGGCGACCGGGCCCTCCCGCCTCTTACCGTGGGAGACGTGGGCGCGGAGCGGGCAGGCGCCGGCCGAGGCGACGCGGCGCGCAGGTGGCGGGCGGGCTGCAGAGAGGGAAGCCGGGGTCTCACGGACAGGGACGCCTGGCTGCCGCGGTTAAACACCCATGGCAACTCCGGGAGGGGCCCTTCTCGCCCGCCCCGTCTCGAGGAGCCGCCCGAGATCCGCCGCCCCCACCGCTGACACCCTCGGGACCTGAAGTACGCGCGGCGGGGCCCGTTGCCGGAAGTGCGCTCGCTTCCCTTCCGGCGGTCCGCTGCTCCGGCGGCTGCCGCACCCGCGCCCGCTGCGTTCCGGGCTCCCGCTCGCCTGCCCCGCCCCTCCGCTGTTGCCGCCGCCGCCTTCCCCGCCCGGCGTCATGGCCGCTGCGGCCGGGGACGGCACGGGTAAAGCCGCTGCAGAGCGCCATGAAGCTGGCCAACGGGGCCATCGAGTTGGACACCTGCAACCGGCCCCGGGTGAGGCGGGGCGGGGGCGGGGCTTGGCCGCCGGGGTGGCCCCTGGAGAGCCCCGCCCCAGGAGGGCGAGGACTGGGCCGGCGCGGGCTGGGGACGCGGGGGCGGGCGCCGAGAGGGACCCCGGACCGCGGTTCCCGGGCGAGCAATGGGCTGGGCGCGGCGGGCGTCGCCTCGGCCGCGTGCGGTGACCTTGGGCAGCTCAGAGCCTGCCGCCTCGGCTTTCCCTTCTGTTGCCCGGCCTGTGCCTCTGAGCCTGGCTCCACCTGTGGAGGGGATGCGGAGCGGGGCCAGGCGACCTTCCAAACCCCGTGTGGCAGCGGCTCCTGCTTTCGTGCATTTTCTTGGGCAGAGATGTAGATTTAATCCGGTTGCCACAGGGGGCGGAATCCCGAGAAGGCCACATGCCGGCTCATTTGCGATGCTGTTTGCTGTCGCCTTCTGGGAGCCCTAGGAAGGAAACGCAGGCCGGAGGGGTGTGGCCCGTTCCTGAGATAGGGCCGAATCTGAGGTTGGCGACCAGGTAGAGAAGCCGGCTCAGCCACACCCGGCCGCCCACGATGGGAAGGAGCCTGCCTGTGCCTAGGAGAAGCCTGCTCCCTGAATTTGCTGCTTTCCCCAAGTTGGTTTTTAGGGCAGCAGGGCCCCCACACATCAGAAATCCTGCCTGGATTATATTTTGTTTTTCTCTCTGAGACAGACTTAATTAACGATAGATAACTGAACAGCTAGGGCTAAAGAAACAACATCAACACACCATATTGCCGGCGCGGTGACTCACGCCTGTAATCCCAACACTTTGGGAGGCCCAGGCGGGCGGATCACGAGGTCAAGAGATCGAGACCATCCTGGCCAACAGGCTGAAACCTCGTCTCTACTAAAAATACAAAAAAATTAGCTGCGCGTGGTGGCGCACGCCTGTAATCCCAGCTACTCTGGGATGCTGAGACAGGAGAACTGCTTGAACCCAGGAGGCGGAGATTGCAGTGAGCCGAGATCGCGCCACTGCATTACACCTGGGTGACAGTGCGAGACTCTGTCTCAAAAAAAAAAAAATCGAGACCATCCCGGCCCACATGGTTAAACCCTGTCTCTACTAAAAATACAAAAATAGGCCGGGCGTGGTGGCTCAACGCCTGTAATCCAAGCACTTTGGAGGCCAAGGCGGGCGGATCACCTGAGGTCAGGAGTTCAAGACCAGCCTGACCAACATGGTGAAACCCCGTCTTTAAAAAAAAAAAAAAAATACAAAAATAGCCAGGCGTGGTGGTGCACGCCTGTAATCGCAGCTACTCGAGAGGCTGAGGCAGGAGAATTGCTTGAGTCCGGGAGGAAGTTGCAGTGAGCCGAGATTGCGCCACTGTACTCCAGCCTGGGCAACAGAGTGACACTCTGTTGACAGTGAGTGAGCCAGTGCCTGGCCAGCTAAGCCGTCCCTTTAGTGGTTTCCAAAAACCACTAAAACAAAACAAAACAAACACCATACTGTGTTCCTGATGACCTTTGCCTTGCCAGAGGGGGTCACACAGCCTTGAAACACAACAGTCAAGTGTTCTAGGCTCCTGTGTGCACCGGGAATACTTAACTCGGTTTCTGGGAAAGGGATTTCTCAGAACTTAAGCCAGGAAGTGATCAAAAAACTTGCGGCATTACTCCTCTGTATCCTCTCAGGAAGTATTTTTTAAGCCACTGAATGAATCGCCCTTGAGTTGCACAAGAAGGAAACTTGTTTCACAGGGTGAAAAATGACAGAAACTGCTGAAGTCACTTCTCTGAGCCACTGAATGAGAACCCCAGCTCCTGTGCTGGAGAGAGAGGCAGTGAGAGGAGGAAGTGAGGTCCAGCTCGTCCCTGGCTCCCTCTCAGGCCCCCATTCCTTTCCAAGTCTGGAGAGCAGTGAACTGCCTGTGCCACGGGCAGGACACCACTGGTCAGACCACCAGGCTTTCCAGCTGCAGCTTGTCACTGAAGGCTACATATCTCTCGGTGCATCTCAGAGATAAGCAGGTGGTGGTGTTCCTCGCTTATCCCACAAGTGCACCTGCCAGGAGAGATAGAGTCACTCCACTCCACTGGCCTGACCCATTTCTCTTTCCTGGACACAGGAGGCATACACGGAATACCTGAGGAGCATCCACTATATCTCCCAGGTGCTACTGGAAGAGGTGGAAACCACTAAAGGTACAGCTCAGCTAGCCGGGCACTGGCTCACTCACTGTCATCCCAGCACTGCGGGAGGCCTAGGTGGGCGGATCACCTGAGGTCAGGAGTTCGAGACCAGCCTGGGCAACCCCTGTCTGTACTAAAAATAATAAAATTAGCCAGGCATGGTGGCAGGCACCTGTAATCCTACCTAGTTAGGAGCCTGAGGCAGGAGAATCACTTGAACCCAGGAGGCGGAGGTTGCAGTGAGCCGAGATCATGCCACTGCACTCCAGCCTGGGTGACAAGAGCAAAACTCTCTCTCAAAAAAAAAAAAAAAGATACGGCTCACCCTTGCTGCTCCCTCCATGCTGGATGAATTGTGAGCAGCCTAGCCCTTGATGGGCGCCAGGCTTGGGGGGATCTCCTGTATCCTTCCAGTCTGACCATCGGTAGCAGGTGGACTAGCCTGCACTCAGTGTGCCATAGTGACAGGAAGGGACCAGTGTTGTGGGTAAGGTGGAGATTGGGATGTGAGAAGACACGGGCTCCAGCGGGCTGCACAGAAGCGGGGGCAGCGTTCCAGCACTGGAATGTGGAAAGGGCCTGAAATCAGAGGTGCAGGGCGGGGCTCTGTGCCTGCCTCAGGTGGAACCGGGGCTATTCTGGTGTGAAGGGAAACTGGAAGAGGCTTTGAGCTTTGTGGGGAGAGGCCAGCCTGGGAGTGGAGCTTCAGGTGAGGACTGAGGACGGCAGTGGCCAGACCACCCAGGATGGGAGCAGTAAACGGCCGGGGAAGGTATCCTGAAGGCGGATCACAGCGGAGGAGCAGGAGGCAGACGGGGGCAGGAGCGGACTGGCGAGGGGGGCAGTAGAGAAGCCCACAATGATTGTTCTCACTTCAGACAAAAAAAGAATATATATAAAAAAAAGAAAGTTCCACAATGAACACATTCAGTTTGAGGAGCAGCAGGCACTGGACATGGGAGCACAGAGGTCAGGGCAACTGGGAGGGAGCTGTGAGCTCGGCTGAGCTCTGTGGCGCCAAGATTGAGGAGCTGGGAGGAGGAGTGGCAGAGGATCCCATGGGGAGAGCAACGTCCCAGAAGATGAAATCCAGGGGCCCACCGCATCTGGCAAGGTGGCGATGGGGATGGGTAAGGGCAGTTTTCGGGGGTGTCGGGGGTCCTAATCAGGGGGCGGGATGAGAAAACGGGAGTGCGAAGTTTGCTGTGAAAGGCAGCAGGGAGGTAGGTCAGGAGCTGGGGTGGTGGGTTGAGGGGTGGGTCACAGAGAGGCAGCTCCCACAGTGTGTGGAGGTGGGTCGGGCGCTGGGGCGGTGAGGCAAGGGGCGAGTCACGGCGTGCTACAGGACTGGTGAGCATGTCTGTGGTCCCCAGCAGAGGGGCTCCATGCCAAGCCCGTGGGAAGGCAGGGCTTTCGGTACACACAGCTGGCGGGGAGATGGGTGAGGAGATCCCCCTTCAGCACGTCCTTGTCTCTGAAATGGCCCCCTTCCCAGAGGGCTGCGGCTGCAAGTGAGGCCCTGAGTGAGCAGTAAAGGCCCTGTTTAGGGTCTAGGCTCTGACAGGCCTCCGTGAGGGGCACACGGACTCAGCAGGGTCATGAGGTAAAACCAGGGCAGGTGATTAGAGATGAGTGCTGGGGGGCTGGCCCAGGGTCCATGGTGGGGACAGTGGGCTTGCCTGGGGTGAGTGGGGGTAGTGAGGGCAGTGGGCGTGCCCGGGGGCATGTGGGGGGGGCAGTAGGCTTGCCCAGGGTCAGTGGTGGGGGGGCAGTGGGCTTACCTGGGGTCAGTGGGGGGTGGGGGACAGTGGGTGGTGAGGGGGAGCAGTGGGCTTGCCTGGCTTTTCCGTTGCCTCGTTTTATCTCAGCAACAGGTAACAGTAATACAGCCAACTGTGAGCAGCTTTCTTGTCCCTTCCCCAGAAGCTGGGGAAACCATGCCCCCTGATACCTGCAAGATGCTGAAGCTAGCACAGCAGTGTCTGGAGAGGGCCCAGTCAACAGCCGCCGAGCTTGGTGGGTCCCTGCAGTAGGCGCGGCGCTCCTGGGTCACCCCCAAGCCTGCATCTCCGCTGTGGGGTATGGGCCCACCTGCTGACTTCTGCCGATCAATGGCCTGCAGGGAAAACACGCCCAAAGCCAGCCATGCCTGCGGCTGCTCCCAACCCCCAACCTGCCGGCCGACACCGACGTGTGTATTCAGACGAAGGAGGGGAGCTCTCTCCTTTTCTTCCACCCGAGATCTTCCAGAAGCTTAGGGGGCAGAGTCACAAAGCTCTAAGAAGTAAGATGGGCAAGATGGGAGCTGGGCCGAGCCTGGGATTGGGTTTTTGAGGCTGAGGAAGATGAGCCAATCATATCGAATTTAGTTAAAATGGGTCCCAGAACGGGAATATCCTCTTGCCTGACAAAAGCAAATGGGGGCCGGGTGAGGTGCTCATACTTGTAACGCCAGCACTGTGGGAGGCCGAGGTGGGTGGATCACAAGGTCAGGAGTTCAAGACCAGCCTGGGCAAGATGGTGAAACCCCATCTCTACTAAAAATACAAAAATTAGCTCGGCGTGGTGGCACATACCTGTAATCCCAGCTACTCAGGAGGCTAAGGCAGAAAATTGCTTGAACCCAGGAGGCGGAGGTTGCAGTGAGCCGAGATTGCACCAGTGCACTTCAGCGTGGTCAACAGAGTGAGACTGAGTCTCAAAAAAAAAAAAGAAAGAAAGAAAGAAAAAAATAGGCATAGTGGCATGCCCCTGTAGTCCCAATTACTAGGGAGGCTGATGTGGGAGGCTCACTTGAGCTTGGCAGGTTGAGGGTCTAGTGAGCCATGATTGTGTCACTGCACTCCAGCCTGGACAACAAAATGAGACCATTTCTCAATTAAAAAAAAGAAAAAGAAAAAAGGCTGGGCGCAGTGACTCATGCCTATAATCCCAGCACTTTGGAAGGCCAAGGCAGGTGCATCGCCTGAGGTCAGGAGTTCGAGACTAGCCTGACCAACATGGAGAAACCCCATGTTTACAAAAAATACAAAATTAACCAGGCGTGGTGGCACATACCTGTAATCCCAGCTACTGGGGAGGCTGAGGCAGTAGAATCGCAACCCGGGAGGTAGACATTGCGGTGAGCTGAGATCGTGCCACTGCACTCCAGCCTGGGCAACAAGAGGGAAACTCTGTCTCAAAAAATAAATGAATAAATAATTTTAGCTGGAAACAATAAATCTATGTATATGGGCCGGGCTCGGTGGCTCACACCTGTAATACCAGAACTATGGTAGGCCAAAGCGGGGGAGACCACGAGGTCAGGAGTTAAAGACCAGCCTGACAACATGGTAAAACCCCATCTCAACTAAAAACACAAAATGAGCTGGGCATGGAGGCTGAGTCAGGAGAATTGCTTGAACCCGGGAATCGGAGGTTGCAGTGAGCCGAGATTACACCACTGCACTCCATCCTGGGCAATAGTATGAGACTGTCTCAAAAAAATATATTGTATATATACTTACAAATACTTACATACACACAAAAGTGAGCAAACAGGTTCTTAACAGCAGAGCAGACACAGCTCAAGAGCAAGTTCATGTATTGGAAAAAAGGCAAAAGATACCCGGGATGAATCACAAAAACAAAGAAAGCAAGAGATGCAAAGCCTAATGGCTCACTGCAGTTCCCGAAAGAGTGGAGAAAATGGGGGAGAGGCATTATTAGAAGGTAGAATGGCTGCGCTGGGCACAGTGGCAGAGGTTGCAGTGAGTCAAGACTGCACCACTGCACTCCAGCCTGGGTGACAGTGAGACTTCGTCTCAAACCAAAAACATCTAAATTCCACCTCCCGGGTTCAAGCGCTTCTCCCACCTCAGCCTCCCAAGTAGCTGGGACTACAGGCGTGTGCCACCACCCCTGGCTAATGTTTTGTATTTTTAGTAGAGAAGGGGTTTCACCATGTTAGCCAGGATGGTCTTGATCTCCTGACTTCGTGATCCGCCTGCCTTGGCCTCCCAAAGCGCTGGGGTTACAGGCGTGAGCCACCGCGCCCGGTCCTCAGTGATGGTTTGGGAAAGTTTAGGAATTTGTGTCGGGCTGGATTCAAAGTCTTCCAGCCCTTGGGTTGCACAAGCTTTTGGTTTGACAAGATTCATGTTTTGCCAAACACATGTAACTAATCTCCATGAAAGTCCAGTGGTCCAACTTCTCTTGAAAATTCAAAAGTTCTGGCAATACCAAAACCTCTGGTTTTTGTTTTTTTGAGATGGAGTCTCCCTCTATCGCCCAGGCTTGAGTGCAGTGGCTGGATCTCGGCTCACTGCAACTTTGCCCCCCCCAGGTTCAAGCATTTCTGCCTCAGCCTCCCGAGTAGCTGGGATTACAGGTGTGCACCACCATGCCCAGCTAATCTTTATGTTTTTAGTAGAGATGTAGTTTCACCACGTTGGCCAGGCTGGTCTCGAACTCCTGACCTCAGGTGCTCTGCCCGCCTCAGCTTCCCAAAGTGCTGAGATTATAAGCAGGAGCCACCGTGCCCGGCCAAAATCACTGTACTGGCAGGGTAGGCAAGAAGAGGCAGGTGCTGCAGCCCACCCAGATGGCTCCCTGCCTTCCCCCAGTACCACCACCACCTCCCCTCCTCCTCCTCCTCACCTCCTGGCTTCCGAGCCATCGGGGAGGATGAGAGACGCTCCATTTGTAGCCAGAACACCACTGGGCTTCCTGGGGACTAGACAGCACCTCATCACATTTCCAGAGAGCTGACGCCTTTGGAGGAGAGCCTCCCTGCAGAATCAGAAGCTGAAGGCTGCGTATGAGGCCCGGATGGCCCGACTAGACCCCAGCCAGGCCATGCAGAAGACATCCCTGGTGAGTGGGGCCTAGGGAGGGCCTGGGGGTGCAGGGGAGCTGGCCTTACTCCCTCCTTCCTCTCCCAGACCCTCTCTCTACAGCGGCAGATGATGGAGAACCTGGTGATCGCCAAAGCCCGGGAGGAGACAGCACCCTTTCTGACCATCCTGGTGGTCTCTGGGGGAGAACTCAGTGTGGCCATGAGCCAAAGGCAGAGAATAGGGTAGCGAGGGTAGCGGAGGTTCTAGGGTCGGGGTACAGGGCTGAGGGGCTTCCCGCTTTGCAGAGGGATGGCCTCTGGGGAAGGTCCTCACCCCTATTCCCCGGGCCCTCTGGCTCTGCCCTCCTGGCTTCAGCGCAAGCTGCCTTCTGCCCAGAAGCCTTCCCTGGTGACTGCCCCTCACTCAGGGGGTCCCTGGGACGTCCAGGCCGCTTGGGGTGTGGTTGCAGGTTTGGGGCAGGGGTGGGGTCCGAGAGCTTGCTCAGATCCGACGTTCGTCCCCTTGACTCTGCACCCAGCTCCAGAGGAAGATGGAGGAGCGCCGGCTGCGGCTCCAGGAGGCCGCCAACAGGTGTGACTCCTGCCTGGTCCCCGGCTGCGGAGACAGCCCGGCCTAACCCCATCCCCCAACCCCGGCCCCACCCCGTCCCCAACCCCGGCCCCGGCCCCAGGATCCACCGCGTGCCTTCTTCCCCAGGAGGTTTTGCAGCCAGGTCGCCCTGACCCCGGAGGAGCGGGAGCAGCGGGCACTTTACGCAGCCATCCTGGAGTACGAGCAGGACCACGTGCGTCCCCTCTGGCCCACCGGGCCCAGGATTAGTAGGAGGGTCCCAGTGAGGCGGGTGGGGCCAGGGCCTCATGGAGGGACCGATCGAGGGGGCAGGGCCAGGCTTCAAGTAAGGTCTCCCTCTGGTGGGGGCGCGTCGCTCGGCCTGGTGGTGCTGGGTCTCCTGCACCCCAGGACGGTCTCCCACAGTCTCTTGGGGCAGGCACTGGTGGGAGATGGGGTACGTTGGTCGTGGGGGACCCACGTGCTTCCTTCCAAGGCCCCCTGTCTCGTAGGACTGGCCAAAGCACTGGAAGGCCAAGCTCAAGAGGAGCCCGGGGGACCTGTCGCTGGTGACCAGCCTACTGTCACACCTGCTCAGGTAGCTGGGCCTCAGGCACCACCGAGCCCCTGCGCACAAACTTGGGCACCTCTCCCTGTGCGGGTTGGGTGCCGGGGGAGGGGCTGGACTCGACGACAAGGCTGCCACGCTGCCCCAGGGACCCTGTGCCCCAGCCACATGGACACCACAGCCCCCTTCGCGCTGAGAGCGTTTCCTTGGCTTCTACAACCTCTGCAGTCCATTCACTGTAGGAGGTGACATGAGTCACTTCTCTAAACTGGGCGTCGCTCGGCTCCTCTGTAGACTGGTGGGTGCCACCGGGAGGGTGGCACGGGCAGCGGGAGGCCGAGGCTGGCTGAGTTCTCACGCCCTCCTCTCCCGCAGCCTCCCTGACCACCCGATCGCGCAGCTCCTGAGGCGGCTGCAGTGTGCTGTGTACGGTACCCTGTACCCCGCTGTGAGCAGGACGGCTGTGCCAGCCCCGGGCTGCTGCCCCCCGACCCCCAACCCTGGAAGCCGGCGACTGCGGCCCTCGCAGAGCCTCCACTGCATGCTGTCCCCGTGTGAGCCCAGCACTGCCCCAAAGCCCCAGGACAGCCCCCCCACACCCCCACTCCACCCCGGCCCCGCGGGGCCTCCCTCACCTGTGGGGGACATCGCATCTGGCCTGCCGGACAAGGACAGCTCGTTCGAGGACCTGGAGCAGTTCCTGGGGACGTCTGAGCGGCAGGGCCGGAGCCGGGGCCATGGGGGGCAGCCTGAGCCCCAGCTGCAGCAGTTGAAGAGTGCGGTGGAGGACATCCACAACGCCATCGGTGAGGCCAGGCCTCCACGTCCCGGGCCCCCTCAGCCCTCACTGCGGGAGGGGCTGCGGCTCTTCACCCTACTTCTTGGTCCATTTCAAGCTTCTATTTGGGGAAGGGCCTGTCGGTCAGAGCCTCTGATCAGACTCGTGTCCACCCAGCCCAGCCTGCAGGTGGTGATGGCCCCATGCCTCAGCCTTTCTCATTTTGGAAATGGAGCAGTAGAGACGGGGTTTCACCATGTTGGCCAGGCTGGTCTCAAACTCTTGACCTCAGGTGATCTCCCCCGCCCTGGCCTCCCAAAGTGCTGGCATTACAGGTGTGAGCCACCGCGCCCGGCCTGTGGTTCTCTAGGAACCAGTGAGGGAGGTCAGCAGCTCAAGGCACCATTCTGGCTGTGCCACCCACACACACGACCTTGGTCAGGGCCCCACCTGCAGGGGGCTGATTCTAAAGTCTACCCTGATTCCTGCAGTTTTGGGTAAAGGCCCTTTTGAGAAAGGGATCATCCTCCATTCTCTTCTCAGGTCGATGGCCGAAGGGGGCAGCAGCTGTAGGTGACAGTTTTTGCTCCCAGACTCCCTGCCCTGGGCCCAGGAGCATCAAGGGTGGGTGCAGGAGGCTTGAAGGCAGTGGAAAGACGACCAGACAGGGCCTCCCTGCTGCTCCTGACACTGCAGGTTGTCCTGCCCCTCAGAGAGCTTGCTGAGCAGAGGAGGCCCCATGGCTTTGAGCCACTTGACCCAGCAGGGGAGGGGCCTGTGTGGATGTCCCCCGGCTCTGTTCCCAGCAGACAGGCTGCTCTCGCTGACTCTTCTGGCCTTCGAAGGCCTCAACACAGCTGCCTCCAAGGACCGCTGCCTGGCGTGCATAGAGGAGCCCTTCTTCTCCCCGCTGTGGCCTCTGCTGCTGGCCCTGTACAGGTACAGGCCCACTCCCACGTGGCCTAGCGTCTGCCCGCCCAGTGCCCCTGGAGGCCTGCCCTGGTCCCCAGCACGGCCTCCTCTACTCAATCCGTAAGACACGTGTTTGCTGCCCTGGCCTGTGCTTTACCCTGAGGCCATCCTCAGGGCTGTGCCCACCTCCCATGCCTGGGGGCTTGGGAACACTGAGGCTTTTTGCTTGGGATACATAGCCAGTTTTCTCCTGGTGAGCTCCGGGGACCTCCAGCCACAGCCCTGCCTCTGTCCCCAGGGCAGGATCCCTGGGGCGGCTTAGCCTAGCCTCTCCCTGCCCCAGGAGCGTGCACCGAGCCCGGGAGGCCGCTCTGAGCAGGAGCATGGAGCTCTACAGGAATGCACCCCCCACCGCCATCGGCATCCCCCACCAAGCTCCTCCCCAAGGACCCGGAGGCCAAGGGGCCTACCCCTACTGCGCTGCGGCCCAGGAGCTTGGGCTGCTGGTCCTGGAGAGCTGCCCCCAAAAGAAGCTGGAGTGCATAGGTTAGCAGGCTCGAGAGGCAGGCTCCCAAGCGGTGGGTGATCTGGAGCCTGTCTTCACCACTGAGTTCTCACATGCGGGGTGGGTGGGACCAGGACAAAAGTGGTGTCAGAGCAATATCCCCAGGGTCACAGCAGCTCTTCCCAGCCCTGCACATCAGGAAGTGGTTGGGTGGGTAGGTGGGCAGGGTGTGAGAGGGGGCTCAGGCTGCTGGGTGGGGCAGCGGCCTGGGTTCGCTTTCCCATCCCTGCTGGGTCCCCCTGTGGTATCCCCAACTGCCCCTGAAGCCACATGTCTGTGGCGCAGTTCGGACCCTGCGGGTCATCTGTGTCTGCGCAGAAGACTACTGCCCCACTTCGGAGGCCACACCCCAGGCCGGACCCCAGCCCATCGCTGCAGCAGCCATGTGAGTCCCAGGAGGCCAAAGTGTGGCCAGGGAGGAGGGCCCTGGACAAGCACGGGGCATCGGAGGGGTTGTCTTCCCGACCCTTAGCCTCCTGCCGCGGCTGGGCTGTAGCAGCAGGGAGGCCCTGAGTGTGGGCCCAGCCCTTGCTCAGCAAAGCGGGAGCTCCCATTTAGGCACAGTCTTGCCACTCCCAGGTGGCTTCGTGGGCCACTGGGCAGGAGGCACAGAGATTGCGGGCCAGGACGGCTGCACAGCCGCTGGGTTTGCGGAGCGAGAGGCCCGGCCCCCGGTCACGGCTGCTGTGTCCTTCCCACAGAGGTGCCGATGACCTGCTGCCCATCCTCTCCTTCGTGGTGCTGAGGAGCGGCCTCCCTCAGCTGGTGTCGGAGTGCGCCGCCCTGGAGGAGTTCATCCATGAGGGGTAGAGCTCGGTGGGAGAAGGGTGGGGGCCTCTGTGGGAAGAGTGGGGGACCTTGTTCCTCAGCCTGAAGGGTGGTTGTCAGTGGTGGCTGGTGAGGGCAGTGACTTCGTCACAGCCATGCCACCTTCAGGCAGCCCCCACGGGTGCCCCTGTGCAGTGTGCCTGCTGCCTCATGCCCCGTGGCCCTTCACTTAGCTCAGCCTCTCCCACAGCAGGAGCTGGGGGCCGCCCCCTGAGCAGTGTCTGCCTGGGGGAGGGGACGGTCAGGGGATCGAGGGCCATGCCTGGCTCTGCTGTCCAAGGACAAGCACAGAGGGGGTGGGGAAAGGCCTTATCCAGCCCAGCCACCCTGACAGCCCCACCTGCGTACCCGCACCACCCAGGCCCTCAACTGGGAAGGCAGACACTGCCTTCTGGAGGCCGGGTGATGCCTGCTGCCGTCTGTGCAGGTACCTGATCGGAGAGGAGGGTTACTGCCTGACATCACTGCAGAGTGCCCTAAGCTATGTGGAGCTGCTGCCCCGGGGAAGCCTGGCCAAGCAGTAGAGTGAGACCCAGGGCTCTGCCAGGTCCCGGCCTTGCCTCCCAGGGCCGTCCCTCCTGCACCTAGAGCCGCGGGGCCTACCGAGGACCGCCGTGGAGCCCCACACTGCTCTGCACACGGTGCGAGGGCACTGGGGAGCTCGTCCACGCTGTGTGCTCTCCAGCTCCTGCCCCTTCCTCGCCCCACATCTAACCCTGGAGCTTGGGGTTGGCACCTCTGCCCCAACAGGGTGGGTCTGAAGCAGCTCCAGGACGAACCCAGCCCTGCTCTCCTGTGCAGGCATCACAGGCTCTGAGAAGGGAAGCCGCGGGCTCCAGTGGGTGCAGGCTCAGCCATGAGCGTCTGGCTGGGTCCTGCTCTGCCCTTCACTGGGGCAGTTCCTGGGGGGCATCAGGAAGAGGGGGCCATGAGCCAGCCAGTGGTGGAGGCAGCAGTCCAGTTTTTCTCCCTCCAGCCCCTAGAAAGGGGAGCTGTAACCCCATGAAGGAGTTTCTTGTCTGGGTCAGGAGCAAGGGCCGGCTGGGGCTTGAGGCACAGCTGGTATGAGGCTGAGCTCCGTGCTGATTGGCAGGGTCATTCCTGGGGGATCTGGGACTCTCAGCCCAGGACATTCCCTGCCCTTGCTCACCTTGGCAGTGGGCAGTGAACATTCCGGGACTCCTGGCCAACTCCCACCCTGGGCATCTTCTCCAGGTCGGTGCAGCCCAGGGGACAGCCCTCCAACGGTCACATGCCCCCATGCAGCCACCCACCCAGCCTAAAATAAAGAGGTCACTGCTGTCCTGCTCCGAGTGGTTCCCTCAGTCCCCACCCCACTGGCCAGGCAGCACAGCCACCCCTGCTGCCCATGGCAGAGGCCACTGAGGACAGGTGGGGAGGAGCCACAGCCCAGCCCCAAACCAAGCCTGGCCCGACCTCTTGTGCATCTGCCAGCCTCCGAGACCCTCTGCACAGAAGCAGGTTCCTCTTGAGACTGCGTGCCCTAGCAGGTGTGGGCTTCACCCTCTAGGACAGGTGGGCTCTGCAGGGCACTGGTGTGGGGGAGAGCGGGTGTCCCTGGGGACCTGAGTCCAGAGCACTCACCTGAGGGTCTCAGGAATCATCATCGTCTGTGCATAGGGACACACAAAGGCCCTGAGGTGCAGAGAGGCAGCCGGCCGCCTGGTGTGGACAGCATGTGCCAGGGAGGTGTGGGCAGGTCATGGAGGGAGGGCGCTTCTGCAAGGAAGGAGCTCCTGCCAGCTTGATATGCCATGGGGAGGCAGGTGGCAGGGCTGGTGGGGTCCCAACCCTAGATGCCACCAGGAGCTGGTCGTGGGGGGGGGGGCAGGTGCAGGGCTGGGGAGGTCCCAACCCTAGATGCCACCAGGAGCTGGTTGTGGGGGGGGGCAGGTGCAGGGCTGGGGGGGGGGGGGGGTGTCCCAACCCTAGATGCCACCAGGAGCTGGTTGTGGGGGGGCAGGTGCAGGGCTGAGGGGGTTCCCAACCCTAGATGCCACCAGGAGCTGGTTGTTGGGGGGGCAGGTGCAGGGCTGGTGGGGGAGCTGGCTTTGAGGCACTGCTGGCTTCCTCAGGGAAAGGGTTGTAAAAGCAGTGGCTGTGGAGCTACTGGGGTGCTTGCACCCTTGGCAGTGCTGGTTTACCCCCTGAGAACTCCGTGGGGGAGACAGATGAAGTGCCTCTCCAAGTGGGGGGCAGAGCTGGAACACCTGACTCAGACCCCCGACGTGAACCCCAGCTGGCCACGGTGCCCTGGGGCTTGGGTAGGAGCGCTGCTCAGGCCTCAGCGTTGGTGTCTAGAAGGTGGGATTTTAAAGTCCACTTAACAGAATGGTAGGGATGAGCTGTGTCTTGAACAAATCTTGGCATGGGAGCACCTGCTGGCTTGGCATGAGGGCTGGGAGCGTGCTGGCGCGAGACAAGGTGGGCGTGTTCAGGCGCTGCTGCTGCTCGCTGTGCAATTTTGCCCTCTCTGAGCCTGCGGCTCCCCCATAAGACAGGAGGGAATACTAGTGGCTTCCTGTTAGAAATCCTGCAAATGAAAAAAAAACAAGAACCCCCAATTAGAAAAATAGCAAAGGCTACAAACAAGCTATCTGGAGAGTGTGGGTAACGCCCCATCTAGGCACTGAGGAAGGAGAGCTAAGCAGAACCCTGGCACAATTAGGCCTGAAGAATATCTCAGTTTATAGAGCTACTACTCAGCTATTTCCTTTTATATAATCCTTTATATAATCATATATTAGTTTATAGAATTAGGGCTTGAAGATTATTTCAGTTTATAGTGTTATTACCCAGTTATTTCCCTTTATATAATCCTCTCTATATAACCATACAATAGTTCATAGTAAAGAATATTTCCCTACATATATATATAACTATATCTTAGTTTATAATTGGAGGAATGCCTAGAGTAGACACAGTACAGAGCATGAATTAAGGAATAAGCAGCTTATAGTCAGAGGAATGTCTGGAGCAGACACAGTGCAGAGCATGATTTAAGGGAAAAACAGTTATACCAGGACAAGAATCCATGGCCCAGGCGGCAGCGTTCAGTATCGTAAAGATACCCGCTGTGTGGCAGGCTTGGGGCAAGAGCCACTCCTCCTGGTAAAGGAGTTGTAGGACCTTGCTCCAGTTCCTGTGGAAGGCTGCCCTCAGAACGGCAATCCACCTCGGTGACTGTGAACTTTATCAGCTCTTGCTACTGTGCTGCTTGAAAAGCATCTTTCCATAGAACCCATTGGAAGCTGCCAGCAGGTGGCGGTAACCTTGACAGCTCTGTCACTGCTGTGTGACTTAAAGCATCCCCCCATAAATCTTAGAAGTAGCTTGCCCATAGATAGAGGTATTACACACTGCACCCTCTTCACTGTGCACGGCCCACCTCCATGCCTCGATGACCTAATGGGGGGTGGACCCCTTGTTTTATTGCCCATGACCCTATCGCTTAAAGATGATTTCACTCACTGCCCTGCCCCCTAAACTATACACAATAAATACACTTCTGGACATTCGGGGACTTACCTGTCTCCGCTCATAGTTGGGGTGGCCCCCCCAAGCCCAGCTGTGTTTTCCTCGTACTTCTGTGTCCTATTTCTCGAATCCTGTGCCTCAGCACAGCATAAGGGCCACCCCCACGACCCTGTGGGCCATCAGCCCTACAGAGAGGAAGCAAATTAAAAAGCTATTCTGAACTGGGTATAGTAGTTCATGATTGTAATTTGAGGTCATCATTTGAGGTTAGAATTTCAGAGACCTGTAGGGCTGTAGGGCCTCACAGGGTCGTGGGGTGTCCCTTATGCTGTGCTGAGGCGTAGGATCTGAGAAGTAAAGAGACAGGACACTGAAGAACTGGTGAAGAGCATCTGGACTTGGGGGGGCCACGCCACCTGTGAGCAGAGATCGGCAACAGCCCCAAACACCCAGAAGTGTCCATATTTATTAGGTACAAGCCGCGGGGCAGGGTCATGAGGTCATCGTCTATAGGCTTAGGGATACAAGCAACGGGGCCACCTCATTGTATCACCCGGGCAGAGTCGGAGGCTGTGCCGTGCGCAGTAGTAGAGAGTCGTGTACAGAAAAGGGGTCCGACCCCATTAGGTCACCGAGGCAAGGAGGTGGGCTGTGTGCAGCAGGTGTCGTGCACACGTCTTATCTGGGGGCTGGAGACTTCAAAGGGTTTCTAATAGAAGGATACTGTAAGCCAATGCAGTGGGAGCTGACAGACTTGTGCTCTTCTCTGAAGATATTTATGGGAGGATGATTTGAGCTGGCACAGAAGCGAGAAAAGGCTGACAGGGTGTACAGCCGCCGTGACTGGTCACACCAGAGGGGTTCTTCTCCCTCGGTTACTTCCAGGATCTCAGGCCTGAGGCTGACTTTCCACAGGAACTGGATGCAAGGTGCTACAGCTCCTTTCTCAGGAGGAGAGGCTCTTGCTCCAAGCCTGCCAGACAGCGTATGCCCTTTAGGCAGGGACGCCACCGCCTGGGTCTTTGGTTCTCGTCCTGGTCTGGCTGTTTTCCCATGTGCTGCTTCTGTCCTGTGACTGCTCTAGGCATTCCTCCTACTAAAACTACTATATGGTTATATAGAAGGATTCCATAAGTCAGCACTAAATGTGTCAGTACAGCTCCGACTGCAATACCTGTATGATTATGTAGAAAGATTATATAGAACTAAGTATATTAGATATAAGTGCTAAGTATGATTATATAAGCTAGATATATATAAGCAGTAAGTTATACTTAGGCACTAATTCTATAAACTAATATATGATTTTATATATATAGGATTATATAAAGGAAATGGCTGAGTAATAACACTATAAACTAAGATATTCTTCAGACGCTAATTGTGCCTGGGGTCTGGACAGTTCTCCTTCCTCGGTGCCCATGGGGGGTGGTACCCTCAGAGACCAGCCTGACCAACATGGTGAAAACTCATCTTTACTAAAAATACAAAAAAATTTAGCCACGCGTGGTGGCACATGCCTGTAGTCCCAGCTACTGGGGAGGCTGAGGCAAGAGAATCCCTTTAACCCAGGAGGCAGAGGTTGCAATGAGCTGAGATTGTGCCACTGCACTCCAGCCTGGACAACAGAGTGAAACTCTGTCTGAAAAAATAAATAAAAACAAAAAGTAATAGCTGGGTGTGGCGGCTCATGCCTGCAATCCCAGCAGTTTGGGAGGCTGAGGCAGGCGGATCATTTGAGGTTGGGAGGTCGATACCAGCCTGGCTTACACGGCGAAACCCCATCTCTACTAAAAATACAAAAATTGGCTGGGCGCCGTGGCGCATGCCTATAATACCAGCTACTTGGGAGGCTGAGGCAGGTAAATCGCTTGAACCCAGGAGGCAAAGATTGCAGTGAGCCGAGATCACGCCACTGCACTCTGACCTGAGCTACAGAGCAAGACTCTGTCTCAAAAGTAAATAAATAAATATTGAAAAGCTATTCTGCATAAGAAGCAGCGTTCAAATTGCGACCAAAATCAAAGGAAAGGTACGACTTAGCGTTATACCAGCTGGACTGCAGACGATGAGGAAGCCGGACGACGGTGAGTCTGGCCGGGGAGGGGAACTCACGCACCATGTGCTGAACAGGGCAGTGGCCCCAGAGGACCAGGTGCAGTCCTGGGAGACAGGTAAGTGTAGACAGATGCTCTGACCTAGCAAGGCTGATCTCAGTTTAGAGGACGTGTATTCATATGTGGTCGAGGTAATGGAGTGTCGTCCATCCCAGGAGGTCACGGAAGGAGCGGAGAACGCGCACAGCCCACGGAGTGTCCTTGGGTGGGCGCGAGGGGAGCTGGAAATACATGCAGCCCATGTAGCTACCACTGCGTAACAAACTACCCCAACTCATGGGCTGAAATACACACTAGGCCGGGCATGGTGGCTCACACCTGGAATCCCAGCACTTTGGGAGGCTGAGGTGGGAGGATCACTTGAGTCCAGGAGTTTGAGAACAGCCTGGGCAACATATTAAGGCCCCATCTCTACTAAAAAATTAAAAATTAGGCGAGGCCGAGGTGGGTGGATCACCTGAGGTCAGGAGTTTGAGACCAGCCTGGCCAACGTGGTGAACCCTTGTCTCTACTAAAAATAGAAAAAAAAAAATACAAACATTCAGTATTGAACTTTTTAAAAAAAAAAAAAATACAGACATCAGCTGGGTGGCTCTAGGTGCAGCTTCTAGGAGGTAAGTGACTGGGGGTTGGATTCATCCAAAAAGCTGTCTGCTGTCTGCGGTCGGTGCCGACTGTCACCTGGGACTGCAGTCAGGGCTATCACAATGACAATGTGAGGCCCGGATGGGTCTCCAGGGGCTGCCAGGGCCACAAACGGGTGGCTTCAACCAGCAGAAATGTACTCACTCATCATTTGCAGGCCGACTCCCTCTGGAGGGTTTAGGGGGAGAATTTTTTGCCTCCAGCTTCCGGTGGCCCTAATACAGCTGGTGGTACCTTAGCTCATGGCTCCTCGTGGGTTCCGCCTCCCTCTTCAGGCGGTCTTCCCTCCCGTGGTTCATTTCTACGTGTCTCTCTTCTCATAAGGACGCCAGTCACCGGATTTAGGGCCCATGCCAACGCACAACAACCTCATCTTTTTTTTTTTTTTTTTTTTTTTGAGACAGAGTCTCACTCAGTCACCAGGCGCCAGGCTGGAGTGCAGTGGTGCGACCTTGGCTCACTGCAACCTCCACCGCCCGGGTTCAAGCATTCTCCTGCCTCAGCCTCCCGAGTAGCTGGGACTACAGGCGCGCGCCACCACGCCCAGCTAATTTTTTTGTATTTTTAGTAGAGACGGGGTTTCACCATGTTGACCAGGACGGTCTCGATCTCTTGACCTCGTGATCCGCCCGCCTCGGCCTCCCAAAGTGCTGGGATTACAGGCGTGAGCCACCGCGCCCGGCCCAACAACCTCATCTTAACTCGACTTTGTCTGGAAAAACCATTTCCAAATAAAGTCCCGCTCACGGGCTCCAGGTGAATGTGAATTTCAGGTAGAAGCGCAGCACCAAACCTCCACAGATGGCCACAGCTTCCTCACTATAGTGGCTGGGCTCTGAGGCGGTGTTAGTCCGTCCTCATGCCGCTGTAAATAACTGTCTGAGAACTGGCCGGGTGTGGTGGCTCATGTCTGTAATCTCAGCACTTTCAGACAGTGAGGTGGGTGGATCACAAGATCGGGAGTTCAAGACCAGCCTGGCCAAGATGGTGAAACTCTGTTTCTACTAAAAATACACCAAGAAAAAAAACAATTAGCCAGGTGTGGTGGTGGGCACTTGTAGTCCCAGACAGTCAGGTGGCTGAGGCAGAGAACTGTCTGAATTCTGGAGGCGGAGGTTGCAGTGAGCTGAGATCTTGCCACCGCAGTCCAGCCTGGGCAACAGAACAGAACTCCGTTTTTTTTTGTTTTTTTTTTTTAAAGCTGCCTGAGACTGGGTAATTTATTTTAAAAAAAGAGAGGTTTAATTGACTCACAGTTTCACATGGCTGGAGAGGCCTCAGAAAACTTACAATCATGGCAGAAGGAATCGCCTCACAGGGTGACAGGAGAGAGAATGAGCACTGAGCAAAGGGGGAAACTCCTTATAAAACCATCAGATCTGGTGGAATTCACTATCATGAGAACAGCATGGAGGAAGCTGCCCCCATGATTTAATTATTTCCACCTGGTCCCACCCTTGACAAGTGGGGGATTATTACAATGCAAGAGGAGATTTTGAGGCCGGGCTCAGTGGCTCACACCTGTAATCCCAGCACTGTGGGGAGGCTGACGATGGTGGATCACCTGAGGTCAGGAGTTCGAGACCAGCCTGACTAACATGGAGAAACCCTGTCTCTACTAAAAATACAAAATTAGCTGGGCACGGTGGTGTATGCCTGTAGTCCCAGCTACTTGGATTGAGGCAGGAAAATTGCTTGATCCTGAGAGGCAGAGGTTGCAGTGAGCTGATATTGCGCCACTGCACTCCAGCCTGGGCAACAAGTGTGAAATTGCATCTCAAAAAAAAAAAAAAAGATTTTGGGAGAGGACACAGACCCAAACCATATCAGACGCCAAGTATCTCAAGACAAGCCAAGGGCGTGGCGTGTTTGTGGTCTAGCCTTGGAATTCACACCACACCAGTTCTATTCCACGGGTTGGGGCAGGTACAAACCCTCCCTCCCGAGGCCCATGGGAGGAGAGCTAGGCCCACTGCTGGATGGACGGACTGGGGTCACCGGATTCAGCGAGGACGGAGGGGGGAGAAGTTACCTCCACCCTCCTCTGCACCAGAAAAGAAAATAGAGAAGTTGGAGGCATATGAAGTTAGCTGCCCACTGAGGTGGCAATGGGCACCATGGCTGGGTTCAGTCAACAGTAAGTAAAAGAGCTCCCTGTCCAGATGTGGCTACCCAGATGACTTAGGGAGATACATCGACTCCATCACCATTTTTTAAAAAATAGAGTCCCATTCTGTCACCCACGCTGGAGTGCAGTGAGGCGATCTTGGCTCACTGCAACCGCAACCTTCCCCCTCCAGGGTTCAAGTGATTCTCCTGCCTCAGCCTCCCAAGTAGCTGGGATTACAGACATGCGCCACGACGCCTGGCTAATTTTTGTATTTTTAGTAGATACGGGGCTTCACCATGTTGGCCAGGCTTGTCTCAAACTCCCGACCTCAAGTGATCCGCCCTCCTCGGCTTCCCAGAGTGCTGGGATTACAGGTGTGAGCCACCATGCCCGGCCACGATTACAGTATTTTTAAGGCTGTAATTTAAGAAAAAGCAGAGACGTCGCGGCCCAGAGAAAGTTTCAACAAACTTGGGCCTTGGTTTTGGTGGCCTGGAGAGGTGAGGGGCACAGACGGGAAGGAGCAGAGCCTGCCCAAAGCGGGAGTGTAGGTGGGGGGGGAGGGGGTCTAGGCTGGGACCCCCAAGGGTCTCCCTCATCGTCCTCTCGTGGGCAATGCAATAAAATGGCTTTAGCACAGAGCAGAGGTATCCGAACGAACAAAACGCCCCCGGGACGCCGTGGCCCGGATTTAGCCTGGCTGGATCCGCAGCCCAGGTCAGCTTTTAGCCTAGAGAGGGGGCAGCTTCGCCCTGCCTCAGAGACCCGCCCAGACGCTGCTCTCAAGGGCGGCGGATGACAAGTGCGGGAGGCCGGTAAGCGGAACCTGCAGAAATAGAACCCGAGGTCCCGGCACCCACCTGAGACGAGGCTGAAAAACGCTTGTCCTTGCGCCCCCCGTCCGCGACGAGCACCGCCCACAAGTGGATAGCCCCGCCACTCAGGAGAGGCCCGCCCCCGGGCCCTGCTAATCCCCGCCAGGTAATGCAGGTGGCCCCGCCCCGCAGGGGGACGAGCCTGCGCACCTGCTTCCCCGCGCCGGGACGCCTGAGGCTGGGTCCCTGTCTCGCAGGGAGGAGCGGCCCAAGCACAACCTTCACCGAGCGCCTCCCCTGAGCCCGCAGCCCTGGCCCTGGGGCGTCGTGAAAGACAGGGGTCCCGTGGGGGAGACGGGCGACGCGGTGACAGGAGGCTCTCGGAGCGCCTCGCGCAGGTGCTCGGCCCGGAGGGACACCTCCTCCTTCCGGCTTTCACCAGGCCCCGCCCAGGCACGGAGGCACCGCCCCCTCCTAAATTAGCGGGAGGCGGGGCCTGAGCCAAGCCCCGCCCCTAGCGTCAAGGCCGCGGATCCCGGGCGGGGCCGACTCCCGGCGGAAGCGCACGGCGCACGCGGAGGTCCGAACTGAGCGGTGGCTGCCGGGGACCGCTGGGGACGGACAGGTAGCGTCATCTCCCGCGAGTTCCGCAGCTCCATCTGCCGGGCGAGGGGGCTCTGGTCGGGAGAGGGCTCAGCGGGCGGAAGCACGTCTCTAGGGAAGGGTGCGGTCGGTAACCGGGGCGCCCCTGGAAGGCCGAGGTACCCCGGCTGGGGAGGGGCTGCGGGTGCGGGGGCGCTCAGCTGGAGAGGACCGGATCGCCGGGTGGGCGGGCAGATGGCGCCGGGGGCTCCAGGGTAGGGGGTGCCAAAGATACCCGGGGCGCTCAGCCGGTGGGGGCGGGGTCTCCAGGCTCGGGGGGTCCTGGGGACGCTGGGTGGGGGCTCGGAGAGAGCGGGGGCGCGGCCTGAGGTCCCTGACCCCCTGCCCGCCGCAGGATGGGCAGCAGCTCGCTGTCCGAGGACTACCGCTTGTGCTTGGAGCGTGAGCTGCGACGGGGCCGCGCGGGCGTGTGCGGGGACCCCTCGCTGCGCGCGGTGCTCTGGCAGATCCTGGTGGAAGACTTCGACCTGCACGGGGCGCTGCAGGACGACGCGCTGGCGCTGCTCACCGACGGGCTGTGGGGCCGCGCCGACCTGGCGCCCGCGCTGCGCGGTCTGGCCCGCGCCTTCGAGCTGCTGGAACTGGCCGCTGTGCACCTGTACCTGCTGCCCTGGAGGAAGGAGTTCACTACCATCAAGGTAGGCGCCGGCCCGCGAAAGCGCGCCCCTCGTCCTGGCCTGCGGGTCGTGGGAGACCACGCCTTTCGGAAGAGAGGGGCTTCCAGCGTCCTTAGTGCCCGGTGGGCGTCTCAAGGCTCAGAGCGCCGAGGGGTCGTGGGCGTGCTAGGGCACCCACTCGGAGGGCTGAGAACATGGGTGGGAGGGCAGGCTTGTCGTGCTCGAGAGCGTGCGTCAGTGTGTTCCCTAAGGTGGCCTCGCGGCCCCAGCTGCCATGGGAATCTTGGGACAGGGGCACAGGAGGGACTTGAGGTCCCGCGGTCATACTGATTCCTCCAGGATATGGGCCACTTCCATTTGCAGAGGCGGCCGCCGAGGCTGGGAGGACTGCAGATGGGCGTATCCCTGTAAAGGTGCAGGGCTGGGCACAGACCTAGTGAACTCCTTGGCCTGGGGCCAGCCTGGCACCTCTAGGTGAGCTCCTGGCGGCAGGAGGGGGCAGGGCCGCCCGGAACGCTGAGCTAATTCGGAAGAGTAGGAAGCAGATGACGTCACTGCGCACGTGGGCGAGCTACGCCTCCACCGGTTGCCATGGCAGCGGCAATCTCTCGGCGGCTCCCCGGGGACACCTGCTGGTCCGCTGGACTCCCATTCACGAGAGGGAACGGGCAGGCCCGCCTTTGAGGCCTCCCAGGCAGGGCGAGAGAATGACCCGGGCTTCATCGCCCCGCACTCCTGGATTGGACCTAGTTCTGCTGCCTCCTGGCCGGGAGGCCTTGGCCGTTACCTAATCTCAGCCTCTTCCCTCCTCTGAAACAGGGACACAAGACAGTCCAGTTCATGGGACCAGAGGAATGAATGGAAGCCCTGAGCTCAGTGCGGCAGGCACTGGGTGCTGGCACGTGGGCTGTGTCCTGGCATTCTTGGAGTTAGGGAATTCTACATTCAGGAGACGCTGGCAGTGATTGTCCTGACGCTCCTTTAGTTCTTCACCTAACTGTAGGCTAGAAAGCACTCACCATTCTGTTATGGCTGTCAGCCCAGTGCAAGGACAGCCTCTGGAGAGCTCTGAAACAGATGTTGCCTCCAGGTGGTGGAATACTACACAGCAGGGCAGCGGGGCAAAAATGAAGGGTGGAAGCTTCCGTCCTGATCTGCAAGACTGTAACGGGAAAAAAAGTTCAGAACAGTATGTTTAAGAGGCTACCTATTCTAGCTTTGGGTAGAGAACTTGAAAAGGGGTGGGGCACGTCATAAGAGGGACAAACCAAAATCTGTCTTTGTGTTTGCAAAACAAACACCTGGGCAGGTACATCCAAAACTAATTAGACTAGGCCATCTCCAGGGGTGAAAGACAATGAAATTTCTCAGTACAGGGGCTCTTTGTTTTGTTCCGATTCATGAGGCAGGTTAATGTATTAGTTGTTTTTGTCATTAAATTTAAGAAATTCTAGGCTGGGCATGGTGGCTCAGACCTGTAAACCCAGGACTTTGGGAGGCTGAGGCAGGCAGATCACTTGAGGTCGGGAGTTCGAGACCAGCCTGGCCAACAGGGTGAAACCCTGTCTCTACTAAAAACATGAATATTAGCTGGGTGTGGTGGCAGGTGCCTGTAGTCCCAGCTACCCGGGGAATTGCTTGAACCTGGGAGGCACAGGCAATGGTGACTTGAGATCGAGTCACTGCACTCCATCCTGGATGACAGAGTGACGGCATCTCAAAGAAACAACAACAAAAAAGAAATTCTGATGTTTGGGCCTGGCCCAGACTGGTTAAGCCTAGTCTCCTCGGGTTGGGCCCAAGCATCAGAAGCTGCCAAGGTTTGAGCTGATGATCCTGGACCCACTGTGCTCCGGGCTCCGCTGACCAGGCCGCTCTCTTGCAGACCTTCTCTGGGGGCTACGTGCACGTGCTGAAGGGTGTCCTGTCAGACGACCTCCTCCTCAAGAGCTTCCAGAAGATGGGCTACGTGCGCAGGGACAGCCACCGGCTCATAGTGACTGCCCTGCCCCCTGCCTGCCAGCTGGTGCAGGTGGCCCTTGGCTGCTTCGCCCTCCGGCTGGAGTGTGAGATCCTGGGGTGAGGTGCTGGCCCAGCTGGGCACCAGTGTGCTGCCGGCTGAGGACCTGCTGCAGGCGCGGCGTGCCAGTGGGGGATGTGGCCTCCTGTGTGGCCTGGCTGAGCAGCGGCTGGCCCAGGATGAGGAGCCGCCACCCCTGCCCCCCCCCGAGGCTCCCCTGCTGCTTACAGGCCCCCCACTGGACTTATACCGGGACCTACAGGAGGACGAGGGCTCCGAGGACGCCAGCCTCTATGGGGAGCCGTCACCAGGTCCCGACTCGCCCTCAGCGGAGCTGGCCTACAGGCCGCCAACCTGGGAGCAGAGTGCCAAACTGTGGAACCCTGAGGGCCGGGTCTGGGATCCCCCAGCTGAGGAGCTGTCGCAGGCCAGCACCCCACCCTACGGGGCCTTGGAGGAGGGGCTGGAACCCGAATCCTCTGCCTTCTCCTTCCTCTCCCTGCGCAGTGAGCTGAGTAGGCCTGGAGACCTGGCCACTCCCGAAAGCTCTGCAGGGGCCAGCCCCAGGCGCATTCGGGCAGAGGGTGTACCAGCCTCAGCCTACAGGTCTGTCTCTGAGCCCCCAGGCTACCAGGCACACAGCTGCCTGTCCCCTGGTGCTCTGCCTACCCTCTGCTGTGACACATGTCGCCAGCTGCACGCTGCCCACTGCTCAGCACTGCCCAGCTGCCGCCCCGGCCACTCCCTGCGCGTGCTGCTTGGTGACGCCCAGCGGCGCTTGTGGCTGCAGCGTGCACAGATGGACACCCTGCTCTTCAACAGCCCCCGGAGCCCGGCCCTAGGCCAGGTGGGCCCCGGGTCAAGGGCTCTTGGGAGACAGCTCCCCGTGGTGCTTCTTTGCTGGGAAGGGGTTAGGGCCTCCTAGGCCTGGACCTCTGGTTGCTTTGTTCCTAGGGGGATCCTGAGCACAGCAGGGGCTTGGGGGAGTCCAGGCCAGCCTCTGCTGGAGGCGGGACTCACCCTGTATATGGAATGCTTGGAGAACCTTTCCACATTTCTCTGTCCTCGGAACTCAGACCCATGTCCACGTGTGCTGGTAGAGGCGTGCAGCCTGTCCTAGCCAGTGCCTGAACCTGTTCCCAGGGCTGGCAGCTCCTGGCAGGGTCACTGCAGTGTGGGGCTCAGGACTTTGGGGCCCTCTAGGAGTCCTAGGTCTCCACACAGGAGTGTCCTCAGGGGTCTGTTGGTGACACCAAGGCCCCCCCCCAAGCTCTGCTGGGGCCCATCTGGGGGGCTGAGTGCATGGCTGACCTGGCTTTGGGGACCCTGGCCCTCCCCTTGGGTGTCACAGCAGCTGGGCTCACAGCGAGGGAATGACCTCAGCCCAGACGTGGAGATGCCTGAGAGCTGCAGGAATGGGCAGCAGCTGACAGCCAGGCAGGCCCTGAGCGTCACTGCTACTGGGCAGAGGGGCCTTGCAGGTCCGCCCTGGTTTTGGTGGGTCCTGTGGTAACAATGCTTCCATCCTCCCTTCCCTTGGGTGCAGCCCACAGGCTGGAGAGGAGGTGGCTCTGCCCTGAATACCCTCTTGGGTCCGGTGAGGTGGGGGCCAGGGCACAGGCACCGCGACAGCCCTGTGGGCTGACCTCCCTGCCCCCAAAGCTGAGCCTGCTCTCCTGACCCTCCCCCACTCCTCTCCTCCTGGCACACTCAGAGGGCACTGTCAACATCAGAGCACATTAAATGCTGGTGAAACCACGTCTTTCAAGAAAGCTTTTATCCGACCAGAGGCTACCAAACCTCTCAACATCAGTGTTGTGGCCTCCCGTCGGGGCCTCTGTGTGGGGACTGGGATGCAACTGGGCCCCCTGCCCAGGGCTCCCCTGGGGGTCCAGGGGGCATCCTCACTTGTGGCCCGCACACCACACCTCGTCCCTCTTGTTCTCATCTGGAGTCCTGGCAGGCCCACCTGGGGTCACAAAGCTGACCCATGCAGGGGGCAGCCCCTGACGACTGAAAGGGGGAGAAGGTGGTCTTCTGGGGTTTGCTCATCCCAAGCCAGCATCCACCACGACTCCAAGACACCAGTGGAAACTGCACTGGCCACTCCTCCCAAGAAGCAGGGTCCCATGCTTCCAACACAGTGAGGCCGGAGAGCCGCACGAGACCCCTGCAGCTGGGGACGGAGCCACCAGACCCACCCTTCCAGGGTGCACAGGCTGGAAGCCCCCAAAGCGTCGCCCTGCATCCAAGCCCTGTTTCTAGGGCAGCAGTGGGTTCAGGGAAAGACACTGGGATGGTCACTGGAGGATCGTCCCAGCCAAGGGGGACCAGCCAGATCCCAGGTGCCTGGCCAGCCTGGATCACAGCACCCTTCACAGACACCGCCGACCTGAGGATCTGGCTGTGGGGATGCAGGCATGAGCCAGGCCCGCTGTCAGGGCTTGCAGCGCTTGCTCTGGCCCTCGGAGGTGGCCGGGGCAGCCCGCTTGTTGCGGTGGTGGGGGAAAGGTGGGCATGAGCTCCGGCTCACAGGCTGTAGGGAGAAGGGTGGTTCAGGGCTGGCAGGCAGCAGGCCCAGGTCTGAGTCCAGCACTGCCTCTTGACCTGGCCCTGGGCTGTCTCTGCACCTCCACGTCCCTGTCCTCTTACCCCAGAGAGGGCATGCAGTCAGTGACAGCACCAGGACACTTCTCCACCACCCACCCCTGGGCAAAGAGCTCCCAGCCAAGCCCTCCCGAGCGAGCCTGAGGAAGCCAGACACTCACGCAGGGGGCTTCTCCTTGAAGTAGGAACTTTCCAGGCAGTCCCCAGCGGTCGCCCTGGAGGAAGGCAGCGTGCGTTACTGGACGGTGAGTCTGGCTCCTCACCTCCCACCCAGTGGAGCAGCCCATGATCCAGATTCTCAAAGGCAGGATGGGTGGCCAGAAACCACCGTGAGTGGGTGTGTGCCTCGGGAGGGGCGTCCCCTGTGGCAGTGAGGATAGGCTCTGACAAACCGTCTCCCCAGAATGTGGCTGGTGGGCATCCCTGGCCCCGTGCAGGGATCAGCACCTTTTCTTAGGGTCGTACATGAACAGGAAGTGTAGCAGGCGCAGCCCGGCCTCCGACAGCCATGGGAACTTGTGCTTCAGGTTGTTGTACGGCTGCTTCCGGAGGCTATACTGGCCAACCAACGGCAGCTTGGAAAAGCCCTATGGGAGGCAGGAGCTGAGGCGCAGAGGGCATGGGCATGGGCACGGGCAGGGGGTTGCGGGGGTGCCCAGGACACCCCACCGGCCAGATGTTCTCACTCGGCGTCCCCAGCAGCTGCACGATCAGGTCGGTCTGGTGGATCTCGGAAGTGCCGGGGGAGAAGGGGCTTGTGGGCCAGCAGCTCGGCCAGGATACAGCCCACGGCCCTGCAGAGAGGGAGGGGACCTCACTGCGGCCAGACCTCTGCTGGCCCCACCAGCATGAGGAACAGAGGACCTCACTGCAGTCAGACCTCTGTTGACCCCATCAGCAGGAGGAACAGAGAACCTCACTGCAGTCAGACCTCTGCTGGCCCCACCGGCATGAGGAACAGAGGACCTCACTGCAGTCAGATCTCTGTTGACCCCATCAGCAGGAGGAACAGAGGACCTCACTGCAGTCAGACCTCTGTTGACCCCACCAGCAGGAGGAACAGAGGACCTCACTGCAGTCAGACCTCTGTTGACCCCATCAGCAGGAGGAACAGAGGACCTCACTGCAGTCAGACCTCTATTGACCCCACCAGCACGAGGAACAGAGGACCTCACTGCAGTCAGACCTCTGTTGACCTCACTGCAGTCAGACCTCTGTTGACCCCACCAGCACGAGGAACAGAGGACCTCACTGCAGTCAGACCTCTGCTGACCCCACCAGCATGAGGAACAGAGGACCTCACTGCAGTCAGACCTCTGTTGACCCCACCAGCACGAGGAAAAGAGGACCTCACTGCAGTCAGACCTCTGTTGACCTCACTGCAGTCAGACCTCTGCTGACCCCACCAGCAGGAGGAACAGAGGACCTCACTGCAGTCAGACCTCTGTTGACCTCACTGCAGTCAGACCTCTGTTGACCCCACCAGCAGGAGGAACAGAGGACCTCACTGCAGTCAGACCTCTGCTGACCCCACCAGCATGAGGAACAGAGGCCCTCACTGCAGTCAGACCTCTGTTGACCTCACTGCAGTCAGACCTCTGCTGACCCCACCAGCACGAGGAACAGAGGACCTCACTGCAGTCAGACCTCTGCTGACCCCACCAGCACGAGGAACAGAGGACCTCACTGCAGTCAGACCTCTGTTGACCTCACTGCAGTCAGACCTCTGCTGACCCCACCAGCAGGAGGAACAGAGGACCTCACTGCAGTCAGACCTCTGTTGACCCCACCAGCACGAGGAACAGAGGACCTCACTGCAGTCAGACCTCTGCTGACCCCACCAGCAGGAGGAACAGAGGACCTCACTGCAGTCAGACCTCTGTTGACCCCATCAGCAGGAGGAACAGAGGACCTCACTGCGGCCAGACCTCTGCTGGCCCCACCGGCATGAGGAACAGAGGACCTCACTGCAGTCAGACCTCTGTTGACCCCATCAGCAGGAGGAACAGAGGACCTCACTGCAGTCAGACCTCTATTGACCCCACCAGCACGAGGAACAGAGGACCTCACTGCAGTAGACCTCTGCTGACCCCACCAGCAGGAGGAACAGAGGACCTCACTGCAGTCAGACCTCTGTTGACCCCATCAGCAGGAGGAACAGAGGACCTCACTGCAGTCAGACCTCTGCTGACCCCACCAGCATGAGGAACAGAGGCCCTCACTGCAGTCAGACCTCTGTTGACCTCACTGCAGTCAGACCTCTGCTGACCCCACCAGCACGAGGAACAGAGGACCTCACTGCAGTCAGACCTCTGTTGACCTCACTGCAGTCAGACCTCTGCTGACCCCACCAGCAGGAGGAACAGAGGACCTCACTGCAGTCAGACCTCTGTTGACCCCACCAGCACGAGGAACAGAGGACCTCACTGCAGTCAGACCTCTGCTGACCCCACCAGCAGGAGGAACAGAGGACCTCACTGCGGCCAGACCTCTGC
Source organism: Ateles fusciceps (assembly GCA_036589455.1). NCBI lineage: Eukaryota > Metazoa > Chordata > Mammalia > Primates > Atelidae > Ateles > Ateles fusciceps. The sequence goes on from JAZHEH010003205.1 coordinate 484,028, forward strand.
TGGCCCCACCGGCATGAGGAACAGAGGACCTCACTGCAGTCAGACCTCTGTTGACCCCATCAGCAGGAGGAACAGAGGACCTCACTGCAGTCAGACCTCTATTGACCCCACCAGCACGAGGAACAGAGGACCTCACTGCAGTCAGACCTCTGCTGACCCCACCAGCAGGAGGAACAGAGGACCTCACTGCAGTCAGACCTCTGTTGACCCCATCAGCAGGAGGAACAGAGGACCTCACTGCAGTCAGACCTCTGCTGGCCCCACCGGCATGAGGAACAGAGGACCTCACTGCAGTCAGACCTCTGTTGACCCCATCAGCAGGAGGAACAGAGGAGCTCACTGCAGTCAGACCTCTGCTGGCCCCACCGGCATGAGGAACAGAGGACCTCACTGCAGTCAGACCTCTGTTGACCCCACCAGCACGAGGAACAGAGGACCTCACTGCAGTCAGACCTCTGTTGACCTCACTGCAGTCAGACCTCTGCTGACCCCACCAGCAGGAGGAACAGAGGACCTCACTGCAGTCAGACCTCTGTTGACCTCACTGCAGTCAGACCTCTGTTGACCCCACCAGCAGGAGGAACAGAGGACCTCACTGCAGTCAGACCTCTATTGACCCCACCAGCAGGAGGAACAGAGGACCTCACTGCAGTCAGACCTCTGTTGACCTCACTGCAGTCAGACCTCTGTTGACCCCACCAGCAGGAGGAACAGAGGACTTCACTGGAGTCAGACCTCTGCTGACCCCACCAGCATGAAGAACAGAGGACCTCACTGCAGTCAGACCTCTGTTGACCTCACTGCAGTCAGACCTCTGCTGACCCCACCAGCAGGAGGAACAGAGAACCTCACTGCAGTCAGACCTCTGTTGACCTCACTGCAGTCAGACCTCTGTTGACCTCACTGCAGTCAGACCTCTGCTGACCCCACCAGCAGGAGGAACAGAGGACCTCACTGCAGTCAGACCTCTGCTGACCCCACCAGCAGGAGGAACAGAGGACCTCACTGCAGTCAGACCTCTGTTGACCTCACTGCAGTCAGACCTCTGCTGACCCCACCAGCAGGAGGAACAGAGGACCTCACTGCAGTCAGACCTCTGTTGACCTCACTGCAGTCAGACCTCTGTTGACCCCACCAGCAGGAGGAACAGAGGACCTCACTGCAGTCAGACCTCTGTTGACCTCACTGCAGTCAGACCTCTGTTGACCCCACCAGCAGGAGGAACAGAGGACCTCACTGCAGTCAGACCTCTGCTGGCCCCACCGGCATGAGGAACAGAGGACCTCACTGCAGTCAGACCTCTGTTGACCCCATCAGCAGGAGGAACAGAGGAGCTCACTGCAGTCAGACCTCTGCTGACCCCACCAGCATGAGGAACAGAGGACCTCACTGCAGTCAGACCTCTGTTGACCCCACCAGCACGAGGAACAGAGGACCTCACTGCAGTCAGACCTCTGTTGACCTCACTGCAGTCAGACCTCTGCTGACCCCACCAGCAGGAGGAACAGAGGACCTCACTGCAGTCAGACCTCTGCTGACCTCACTGCAGTCAGACCTCTGTTGACCTCACTGCAGTCAGACCTCTGCTGACCCCACCAGCAGGAGGAACAGAGGACCTCACTGCAGTCAGACCTCTGTTGACCTCACTGCAGTCAGACCTCTGTTGACCCCACCAGCAGGAGGAACAGAGGACCTCACTGCAGTCAGACCTCTGCTGACCCCACCAGCATGAGGAACAGAGGACCTCACTGCAGTCAGACCTCTGCTGACCCCACCAGCAGGAGGAACAGAGGACCTCACTGCAGTCAGACCTCTGCTGACCCCACCAGCAGGAGGACAGAGGACCTCACTGCAGTCAGACCTCTGCTGACCCCACCAGGAGGAGGAACAGAGGACCTCACTGCAGTCAGACCTCTGCTGACCCCACCAGGAGGAGGAACAGAGGACCTCACTGCAGTCAGACCTCTGCTGACCCCACCAGCACGAGGAACAGAGGACCTCACTGCAGTCAGACCTCTGCTGACCCCACCAGCACGAGGAACAGAGGACCTCACTGCAGTCAGACCTCTGCTGACCCCACCAGTGCGAGGCTGGGTCAAGGGCACTGAGGACAGGCAGGGACCATGGGCTCCCCCTCCTGGGCCCCGCAGGCCTCCCAGGGTGACACGGGCAGGGGCAAGCGTCCCTCCTGCGGACCTCTGTGCTCCAGGCCTGGCAACAGCAAGCTAAGTTCTCACACTTCCTCCTGGGTTCCCAGGCTCAGGCCCACCTCCCTGGGAGTGGGAGGCTGGCAAAACCCTATTGCACTCCTGTTCCACCCCTGAGGCTGAGCTCAGGGACCAGGTGACCCAGCTCCTGTCCCTGCCCTTCCTGAGGAGCCGCAAGCACTCACCACATGTCGATGCTGGTGGTCTGCGTGGTGGTTCCCAGCAGCAGCTCAGGGGCTCGGTACCTGCACACAGAAACGCCACCTCATTACGGCCAGCTCTCTCCCCAAGCCCCGGCCTCCACTGGACACGGCCTCCCTGACAGCCTGCAGGCCTGGAAAAGTGCTCCAGCTGGGACCACCCTCTGCCCCAAGCCCTGCAATCCAAGTGGCGCACACAGCAACAGCTGCTGGTGGCGAGAGCCACGTGCGGCTACGTCCTGAGACTCTCGAGGACCACAGCCCTTAGCACACAGCCACACCAGCTACCACCAGCCCATTCTGACAGGGACCACACAGCACATGGGTCCGGACCTGGGTCTGACCAACCCTGACCTTCAGCCCGTGCTAAGCATGACCCTGTTCGGCCTGCTACAACTGTCCTGGAGGAAGAACCAGAGATAGGACGCGAGCTGCCCACCCTTTAGTCTGTGAAGCAACCTTCCCCTCCCAGAGACAGATTCATGGCCACACTGTATTTCTGGCTACCTCAGGCCAAGGTGTGTCTCACCTGGGCAGGTCCCTTGGTGCCACTGTGCCCGGCTCTCACCATTTCCTGGGACAGCCCTGCTGTTTCCTGGGAGGCTGTCCCAGACCCAGCATTTACAAGTGTGCACAGGCCCTATAGCTTAACATTCTCAAGGCCCATTTGCCACTTCAGCCTGACATCCCCAAGGAGTGGTCCCCCAGGCACGCCTGGTCCCCAGGGGGCCACCATGCTTCCGAGGAACTCACCAGAGAGTGACCACCTTGGGGGTCATTGGCTTTACTGGGATGCCGTAGGCCCGGGCCAGGCCAAAATCCGCTGCAGCAGAAGAGGAGTGAGTGTCACCGAACGAGGACTGACGAGCTGCCATCTGGGGGACAGGGCTTGCAGGAGCTGCACCCACCTGTCTTCACGCAGCCCTTATCAGTCATGAGCAAGTTGGAGACCTTCAGGTCCCTGTGATGGAAAGGCAGTGGCGTGGTTCCCGGAGAGCCAGGGCCGCCTGGGGGATCACATTTTCCCCCACGGCACCAATGCCCACAGACTTCCTGCACACCTCCTCATGCTTCAGCTTTTTAGCATCTTTATTTATTTTTTCCTTAACTCATACATGCTCTTAATGTTCGGGCCTTTTAAAAATGGCAGCGGGCAATGCACAGTGGCTCACACCTATAATCCCCACTTGGGAAGGCTGAGGCAGGCGGATCACAAAGTCAAGAGATTGAGACCATCCTGGCCCTCATGGTGAAATCCCGTCTTTATTAAAAATACAAATATTAGCTGGGCATGCTGGTGCACGTCTGTAGTCCCAGCTACGTGGGAGGCTGAAGCAGGAGAATCACTTGAACCCAGGAGGCACATATTGCAGTGAGCCAAGATCATGCCACTGGACTCCAGCCTGGTGACAGAGCGAGACTCCGTCTCAAAACAAAAAAAAACACTGGGCATGGTGGCTCACACCTGTAATCCCAGCACTTTGGGAGGCTGAGGTGGGTGGATCATGAGGTCAGGAGTTTGAGACCAGCCTGACCAGCACAGTGAAACCCCGTCTCTACTAAAAAAAACTACAAAAAAATTAGCTGGGCATGGTAGCATGTACCTGTAATCCCAGCTAATTGGGAGGCTGAGGCAGAAGAATTGCTTGAACTTGGGAGGTAGAGGTTGCAGCGAGGCAAGATTGCACCACTGAACTCCAGCCTGGTGACAGAGCAAGACTCTGTCTCAAAAAAAAAAAAAAAAAAAAAGGGACTGCATGGCCAGGCAAGTCGGCTCCCACTTGTAATCCCAGCACTTTGGGAGGCCAAGGTGGCCGGATCACTTGAGCCCAGGAGTTTGAGAGCAGCCTGGGCAACATAGAGAGACTCCATCTCTATTTTAGAAAAAATACCAATGGAGTGCAAGCAGTGGGCAAGCTGCAACAGCTGGGAACCCTGAGCTCTCTAACTTGGAGCGGGAGGCAGCAGTCAGGCCTCAGCAGAAGTGGTGCTTCCACCCACCTGTGGATAATGAAGTTCCTGTGCAGGTACTGGAGGCCCCGGAGCACCTGCAGCACGATGCACTTGACCTGTGCAGAGGGTCAGAGGTCACAGGTACCAGTCAGGGTGAACCTGCAGGGGAGCCGGCCCACACTGGCCAGCAGGTCTAGCCATGACCACAACAGCCCGGGAAACCAGCGCCCTCACAGGGCTCTCAGCCCGGGGCTGCCCACCCCCGGCAAATGCCCCACCACAGGAATTCCCATGAGAGCTCGCTGAAACACTGGAGGGAGAGGCGGAGGCAGCAGCGCTCTACCAGTCCCCAGGTGGCCCTGTGTGTTACGAATGTGCACCACAAGGGCCCATGAAGCCCATCCCCCCATCCCGGGCCCCCTCTGCCACGCACCTGGGCCTCCGAGAAGGGTGTTGGCATATTCTCCAGGAGGCTGGCCAGGTCCTGCTCACAGTAACCCATCACCAGGAAGATGCTGGAAGAGACAGAAGATGTATGCCACCCTTCTGCCTTCTCCCAAGGGGGTCAAAGGGGACCTCCCTTTCTGCAGGACAACCCGTACCCCCCCTCAGACCCCCCAAGTCAGGCGGTGAGGTGGGGTCACCTCTTGTCTGACAACCTCATGCCCAGTGATGCTCAGTCTTCACTCTGTGCAATGCCTCTAGCCCAACACACATGCTCCCTGGGGCCCAACGCAGACCAGGAGACTGCGCACCTCTCCAGGTGGTTCCCCCACAACCACCTCCTTCAGCTCCACGATGTTGGGGTGCCGCAGGCGAAGCAGCAGCGTGATCTCCCGCAGACTGCTGATGGGGATGCCTGCAGAGGGAGGCAGCCTCAGCGAGCCCCACCCAGTGACCACAGGGAAGCCCCCAACCCCGCTGCTCTTGGAGCTCCAGGAACACCTGATACCAGGTGCTGCAGTTATTCCCACTTTAGGGAAAATCAAGGTGACCCCAATAAGCACTTTTAACTCTTCCTTGACCAAATACAAAGTGGCACCTCTCTAACCACCATGGACATTCATCTGGGGCCAGGCAGGTGCTGGGGGTGGAGGGGCCAGCAAAGGTGAGCCCGCAAGGAGGTGGGCTCACCGGACAGGAGGGAGAAGAGAGGATACAGACCACAAAGCCCTCCTGGCAGAGATCTGGGGCCGAGTGTGGACCTGGGAGGTGACACGCTGGGCCGCAGCAGAAGCCTCCCAGAGGCTGGCCCCTACAGCCAGTGCAGCTGCGCTCAGGAGGGTTCAGGTAACTCACGCCTTCCCGCCTCCTCCCACTGTGGGGTCCCAGCACCCCATCTCCCTGCTCACCATCCTTCTCCTTGTCCATCCGCACCTTCTTCAGCGCAACAATCTCATCTGTCTGGGTGTCCCGGGCCCGATCTGCAATGGAAACGCATCTGTGATGACGTCCCATCGATGCCCTCGTGGGCTCCCTAGCACCGCACAGGAGCCTCTCCCTTAGCCACAGGGGTGCCCTTTCTTTCCTCTGACAACCTCATGCCAGTGACACTCAGTTCTCACTCTGTGCAACAGCTCTGGCCCAAGACACCTGCTCCCTGGGGGATTTCCTCACTGGACCTGGGCGGGGGTGCCCAGGTTTACTCTGTGCAGGACCCTGGCTCCAGCCACTCAGTTCTGTGGCTCCAGGCTCTCCATGTCCTCCTCCTCAGCACACAGATCACTGCTGTGTGCTCTCTTGTAATCTCCTAAAAGCAAATAAGCTATTATGTGTAGAAAAAAGTCAACTTTATTTTGTGTGAAGATAACGCTACAATCTCGTAGCCGTTATAAGCGTCAGTTGTGTGGTGTGGTTTTTTTCTCTTTTTCTTTTTTTTTTTTGAGACAGAGTCTCGCTCTGTCGCCAGGCTGGAGTGCAGTGGCGTGATCTCGGCTCACTGCAACCTCCGCCTCCTGGGTTCAAGCAATTCTCTTGCCTCAGCCTCCCGAGTAGCTGGGACTACAGACGCGCACCACCACGCCCAGCTAATTTTTATATTTTAGTAGAGACGGGGTTTCACTATGTTTGCCAGGATGGTCTCGATCTCTTGACCTCGTGATCCACCCACCTCGGCCTCCCAAAGTGCTGGGATTACAGGCGTGAGCCACTGTTTTTTTCTTTTGAGACAGGGTCTCACTCTGTCGCCAGGCTGGAGTGCAGTGGCGTGGTGACAGCTCACTGCAGCCTCCGACTCCTTGGCTTGGCCGGGTCAGTGGCTCACACCTGTAATCCCAGTGCTTTGGGAGGCTGAGGCAGGAGGATCATTTGAGCCATGGACTTCAAGACCAGCCCGGTCAATATAAGGAAATCCCATTGAAAAATAAGCTGATGTGGTGGTGCACGCTTGTGGTCCCAGCTACTCAGGAGGCTGAGGCGGGAGGATCACTAGAGCCTGGGAGGTCGAGGCCGCAGTGAATTATGATTACGCCACTGGACTCCAGCCTGGGCACTAGAGCAAGACCCATCTCGCAAACAAACTAACAAAAAATACCTGGGCTCAGGGGACTCCTCGAGAGTGGCTGAGGTTATCGACATGAGCACTGTGTCCACCTCCAGATACTTTTGGAAAGTTCTGCATTTTATTTCTCTAACAGTTCACCCTACTCTGCAGTGACACACTGAATTATGGGTATTAGCAACCTGATGCTTACGTTTATCCAGAAATGGAATAACGCTTGCGATAATCACACCAGGAATTAAACTTCCTGAACAAGTTTCTGCCCTGGTTCAGAGCACGGCCTCAACGCTCTCATCCCACACTGTCACAGCCACCAGCCTTGGCCACTCACACACGATGCCGTAGGTGCCCTCTCCAATCCGGTTCAGCTTCTCAAACTCCTTCACACTCCGGCATCGCCCCAGCTGAAAGAAAGGGGTGTTGCGAGTGTGGAAATTTGACAGCTAATCCAACAACCGAGGATGGGTATTTCAAAGGTAATTTGTACCAGGGAGCCCGCTCAGGTCTTGCTCACCAAACAGAAAGGCAACTATACGCTTGGGCTTTTTTTAAACTTTTTTTCTTTTTTTGAGATGGAGTCTTGCTTTGTCACCCAAGCCGGAGTGCAGTGGCACAATCTTGGCTCACTGCAACCTCTGCCTTCTGGGTTCAAGTGATTTTCCAGCCTCAGCCTCCTGAGTAGCTGGGACTACAGGCGTGTGCCACTCCACTGATTAATTTTGTATTTTTAGTAGAAATGCGGTTTCACCATGTTGGCCAGGCTGGTCTCAAGCTCCTGACCTCAAGTGATCTGCCCACCTCGGCCTCCCAAAGTGTGGGGATTACAGGTGTGAGCCACCATGCCCAGCCTCTTGGGCTTTTCTGATGAGAACAGGTGGTGACAATACTGGGCCAACACTTTGAAAGAAATATCAGAGGCAGCCAGCCACTCAACTACTCCCTTTGAATCCCACGTGCAAAAATACATCTGTGGCAGAGGCTGCTATCCCAGCATCCGTATGTCACTACTTCCTTGAAGTTATAAAACACTACCCAGTGGCATCTGGCCTTGGGATGTGAGCTGAAGGGACCATGTGACTTCCAGATGAAAGGAAGCTGGGACCACCCACTTCTCCCCCTCAGCCACAGGAAGACAGATGGAAGCAGAACGCCTGGCCCACTTGTGCAGAACCACCGCTTCTCTCCAGAATGTTAGAGGACCGTGAGAAAAGCGTCCTCTTACTTGAGCCGGTGTATTTGGGGGTCTGTGTTGTAGCAGAGTCTGCACTCTTCTCCATGGATCTAAGATGTCCACGTGGCAAGGTTGGAATTCTAACAGCCCCTACTTTCCGGCTTCCTTCTCTTAACCCTACCCTTGCTCTCAAACCTGGGCTCAAGCAATCCTCCCACCTCGGCATCCCAGACTGATGAGATTACAGGTGTGAGCCACTGGCCGGCTTTGTCCTCAGTCTTACTACTTCCTGACACCTGGGGGCCGAGTCAGAACCATCTAGCCTGCCACTCTTCCACAGCGTCGCCTCAACCTCCCTTTCAGGCCTTAAGCCCCCTCTCACATCCTCTCTGCCTGTGCTCTTTCTGCCACCCTTATTTCTGGGTGTCCAAATTCTAGCCACACTTCCTGACCCCAAAGAAATGCCATGCCAAGCTGGACGCAATGGCTCATGCCTGTAATACTTTGGGAGGCCGAGGCGGAAAGATCACTTGAGCCTAGGAGGCTGACGACGCACTGAGCCGGGATCACTCCACTGCATTCTAGCCTGGGCAACAGAGCCAAACCCTGTCTGGAAAAAAAAAAAAAAAAAAAAGAAATGCCAACTCACTGCTTCACCTCAGCGTCCAGCACAGAGCTCTCAACTCGGGGAGCGCCTGCTGCACGTCTGAAAGAGGTATCAGGAGCAGCCAAGGCCTGTATAGCTCCTGCAGTCATCCAGCCACGATCTGTTAACGATTCTTACTGGACACACGGCCTCTCAGAGCATCAGGCAGCAGTTAAAACACCACCCAGCAGCCAAAGTTCAGGCCTCTGCGCCCCCCACCAGCCGTGCAGCTCGGCAACACCGCCCACGCCCCGAGGCTCTCTCCTCCTCTCTGCAGAGGGAGGCATGGACACCTCGTCACAGGCCGCACACCAGGGCTCGCGTGAAGCCACCAGGCAGCGCTGGCGCCCGCTAGATGCAGCCCAGGTCCAGCGGAGCCTCCAAGCTCCAACTCGTCGCGCGAGTCAATTCTGCCCCCCTACACAAGCGGCTCGCGGCTCGGCCTGCAAAGCCCAGCGAGGACGCAGAACTCAGCAGCGCCCGAGCTGGATCCCGGAGCCTGCTCTTCCCAGGAGACGGGCCCGTCCGTCCGTGGGCGCTAGGCGTCCCTGAGCCCGCCTGGCCCCCGGAGACCCCCAAGGCTCAGCTAAAGGGGTCCCGAGCTCCCCCGTCCCCGCCCCCGCCCACGCGCCGGCTTCAGCCCCGCCGCGGGGAAACTGGGAATGTCGTTCCCGCCCGTGCCGGAAGCCTCGGCACGGCAACGCGACACGATAGTCCCCGCGCCCGGCCGGGCACTGCCGCTAGCGAGGCGGATAGAGTTGCCCGGATGGCACCCCGCGCACCCTGTGTTCTGGAGGCACCGTGAAGAAGCCCTCCTTACGAATACACTTCAGACGGATGTGCTCCGACTCCAACTCGGGCTCCGCCATGCTGAGCGCCGGCCCCCGCCTCCCTTGCGCGCTGGCGCAGGCGCAGACCCTGACGGCCAAGCAGCGCAGGCGCGAAAGCTCTTTCCCGGGCCTCCCCACCTTAGCAACGGTTACCAAGAGACGCTCTCGCGGGTCCGCCTCAGGCGCTCAGCGCGAGGGACCTGGTCTGACTGCCGCGGTTCCGGCCTTATTTTATGATGAAGCCCGGGCACCCGACCAGGCTGCGCCAGAGTGGGAGGTTATGGCGATTATCCAGGTGATGGTCTTCCAGGTTAGGGGGTCCTCCAGGTGACAGGGCCCCCCAGGTGGGAGACCTTCAGATGGGGAGGTTCTCCAGTTGTTGGGGCGGGTCCTTCAGATGAGAGGGTCCTCCAGGTGAAGGTTCTCTAGGTGGAAGGATCCTCTAGGTGGGGGGGACGTGTCCCCCCAGGTGAGGAGTCCTTCAGGTGAAGGTTCTCCAGGTGAGAGGATCCTCCAGGTGGGAGGGGGTCCCCAAGGTGAGGTGGTCCTCAAGGTGAGGGGTCCTCCAGGTGAGAGGGTCCCCAAGGTGAGGGGGTCCTCCAGGTGAGAGGTGAAGGTGAAGGTCCTCCAGGTGAGGGTCAGGTCACTTGGTCCAGGGATGTGGGCTTCAGCAGGCATTGGGTGCCTCCTCTGTGCTGAGGATAAGGGGGCTTTGGGAAACTGAAGGAAAGAAGTGCGGATATCCATGCTGTCAAGTTCTGTGACAGAAGCAGGAGCAAGCGAAAGACAGGAGAGGAGCTCTGTGAGGGGGTGTCATTCAAGCTTAGCTTCTGAGTGGGAAGAGACAGCTATGTCAACAGTCTCTGACATGCAGCAAAGCAGATACCTCCCCCTCACTCATGGAAGATCTGACCTCCCAGGCTGATAGAAGCCACTCTCACAGGCACCTGCCCCTCCAGTCTCTCTCACACCCCAGCCCTGGAAGTTGGAAGAAAAGTCTACGTGGAATGTTTAGGAAACACTGTTGGTGCCTAAGTCCAAGGTCAGGGACAGGCAGCACGTCCTCTAATCTGGCTCCACTGTTGAAATCCAGTTGAGCTAGCAGGGCTCAAACCACTGCCCATAGCCAAACCTAAACTCCACTCAGACAGTTTTGATCAGCATGTAGAAAATGAGGCAGTTGAGGCCGGGCTCACACCTGCAATCCCAACACTTTAGGAGGCTGAGGCAGGAGGATTCCTTGAGGCCAGAAGTTCGAGACCAGACTGGGCAACAGAGCAAGACCCTGTCTCTATAAAAAAAATAATGCTCACTTTGGCAGGACATATACTAACATGAGAACAATGCAGAGAAGGTTAGCTTGGCCTCTGCACAAGATGACACACAAATTTGTGAAACATTCTATATAATTTTTAAAAATAAGAAAAAACAAGAAGATGAGGAGTTGAGTCCAATGTCTCTCCCCCCACTGCACAACCCTATTGCATTGGCCCCTAGAGAAAATAAAATGCCTCCCCTTCTGACTTCTGACATTTCATTCACATCCTGGAGCCTTTAGGAGATATTTAAATTACACCTGTGTTCAGGAGTTTGAGACCAGCCTGACTAACATGGTGAAACCCCGTCTCTACTAAAAAATACAAAATTTAGCCGGGCATGGTTGCAGGTGCCTAAATCTCAGCTACTGGGGAAGCTGAAGCAGGAGAATCACTTGAACCAGGGAGGCAGAAGTTGCAGTAAGCTGAGATTGCGCCATCGCACTACAGTCTGGGTGACACAGCAAGACTCTGTCTCAAAAAAAATAATTCTCGGCAGGCATGGTGGCTCACGCCTGTAATCCCAGCACTTTGGGAGGCCGTGGTGGGTGAATCATCTGAGGTCAGGAGTTCGTGACCAGCCTGACCATCTCTACTAAAAATACAAAAATTAGCCCAGCATGGTAGTGTGCATCTATAATCCCAGCTACCTGAGAGTCTGAGCCAGGAGAATCACTTGAACCCGGGAAGCGGAGGTTGCAGTGAGCTGAGATCACACCACTTCACTCCAGCCTGGGCAACAAGAGCAAAACTCCATCTCAAAAAAAAAAAAAAAAAAATCCTCTTTTTTACAAACTTTATCACAACTTACACAAACCATTTACGATATACTTGGACTTCCTGTTTTATCCTGAACATCCCTCTTTTCAAAATAACCAGCCATTTTAGGACAAAAATTTACCATACAATATTCTTTCTCATGTCAATTTATTTTCCTTTTAACTGTTCCTACTAAAAATACCTCCTTATAACTATCTTTACATCTCTATTTATTTTTTTAAAGACAAGTCTCACTGTGCTGCCCAGGTTGGTCTCAAACTCCTGTGCTGAAGCCATCCACCCAGGTCAGCCTACCAAAGTGCTAGGATTACAGGCATGTATCACCATCCCGGGCTAATTTTTGTATTTTTAGTAGAGACAGGGTTTCATCATTTTGGCCAGACTGGTCTGGAACTACTGACTCCAAATGATTCACCTGGGTCGGCCTCCCAAAGTGCAGGGATTATAGGTGTGAGCCATTGTGCCTGGCCTATTTCCTTTTAATAAGAACTTTATTAGAAAAATGTTTTCCTGAAATATATATTTTTTGAGACAGAGTCGTGCTCTGTTGCCCAGGCTGGAGTGCAGTGGCGTAATCTTGGCTCACTGCGACCTCTGCTACCAGGATCAAGTGAGTCTCTTGCCCCAGACTCCTGAGTAATGGGACTATAGGCATGTGCCATTATACCTGGCTAATTTTTGTATTTTTAGGAGAGATGGAGTTTCACCATATTGGCCAATCTGGTCTCAAACTCCTGACCTCTGGTAATCCACCCACCTCAGCCTCCCAAAGTGCTGGGATTACAGGCATGAGCCACCACGCCCAGCCAAATATAATTGTTTTTAAGGAAAATTAGAAATGAGCTAGACAGTTAATGGGTATCTAGTATTTAATATAACTTTTGATTGAAGTTATAACAAGCTTATTTACAAGTATTTATTCCATTACATTTACCTAATTTTAAAAATAGTTTACCTAGATTACTTAAGAAAACTGTGATAGGCTGGGCACGGTAGCTTACACTTGTAATCCCAGCACTTTGGGAGGCCGAGTTGGGCAGATCACCTGAGGTCAGGAGTTCAAGAGCAGCCTGGCCAACTTGGTGAAACCCTGTCTCTACTAAAAATATTTTTTTATTGCCATTCCTGGCTGCAAGTGCCTGTAATCCTAGCTACCTGGGACGCTGACGTGGGACAATCACTTGAACCCAGGAGGCGGAGATTGCATTAAGCCAAGATCGCACCACTTGCACTCCAGCCTGGGCAACAGAGTGAGACTCCATGTTAAAAAAAGAAAAACAAAAAAAACTGTGGCATTCTTCATTTAAAATTATTTCTCTGTTAACCCTTTTGTATGTGTGTGCTGGGGTTTCACTCTTTTTGCCCAGGCTGGAGTGCAATGGTGCAATCTCAGTTCACTGCAACTTCTGCCTATAGGGTTCAAGTGATTCTCCTGCATCAGCTTCCTGAGCAGCAGGGATTATAGGCGCCCACCACCATGCCTGGCTAATTTTTGTATTTTTAGTAGAGACTTTTCTCACCATGTTGGCCAGGCTGGTCTCAAACTCCTGACCTCAGGTGATCCACCCATCTCAGCCTCCCAAAATGCTAGAGTTACAGACGTGAGACATTGTGCCTGGCTTAACCATTTTTATAGCCTGTGAATTTCAGGTTTTTACCTAAGTAAGAACCTTATGGTTAAACAAATGTTACTCTTTTTTCTTTTTTTTAATGCCAATTGAGACGTCGACCACCACCTGTGAAGTCTGGCCTGCAGACTCTGACTCTACCACGTATGAATGAATGTGCTCTCACACCGTTACAGTCATACAAGTAGGCTAGGGATGGCCATTGGCTGCTTTCAGAGGGCGACATGCAACCAATCGACCGAGACGCTCTGTCCATCCACACATTTATTCATAACAGCGGTTCTAAGTCAACATGCTTGTGGATAACTAACATGGTTAAAAGAGTGGTTTTATGAATGATAAAAGCTTTAGTTTCCGGGCCCTGGGTAAACACTATTAATGGGTAATTCCCCTTTGACCTCCCCCCTAGAGAGGGCTATTCAGTACAAAGTTTACATTAGTAAACAGAGTAGAGACAAAGCGATATGGGGTAAACAGACTTAATTAAGAAAGCCTCATTCCTATTTTCTCCCTAACTTAGTGGAACAACTGGCCACATTTGGCCCGCTCCAAGAAAGCCTTTGGCATTCCAAAAGGTTTGAGACTAATCTATAACTTTTCCTAATATATCTTTAATATTTTGCCAACCACCCCAAGTGAATATCAACAGCCAAAACCTCAGGATTTAGCTGTTTTCATGAAACAATAGTAAATACCTTACTTATTGGAAAATTACGCAAATATAATTTTCTCTTTCAGGTTGCAAGCTTTGTAACCCTCATGCCAAATTTTGACAATTTACAATATGTAGTGATAAATATTAAACTCCTTGACCAATAAATCTAAACAATAATATATGCTGACAATTCTGAAGACATTTCTAATTTTATTTTACCAATACTTTTAAAACCAGCTTATTTATTAAGGATTTACTTAAGTCACATAAACTTGAAAAGACATTTGAGTGAAAGTTTCCATTTTTCTGATACAGTATTTGATGTAAGTGTTTTCTTTAAGCCAATTAATTAAAGGCCTTTTATATATTTTTGGTAGTGAAACATTGTATACGTCACACATAAATACATAGTTCTATCAGATACACAAAAGATTCATAAGACCCCTTCTTTTTTCTAGTACTTTAAACTTCCAATTTTTTTGATTTTTTTTTTTTTTTTTTTGAGATGGAGTCTCATTCTGTTGCCCAGGCTGGAGTGCAGTGGCACAATCTCAGCTCACTGCAACCTCTACCTCTTGGGTTCAAGTGATTCTCCTGCCTCAGCCTCCCAAGTACCGGGGATTACTAGCACCTGCCACTATGCCCAGCTAATTTTTATATTTTTAGGGGTGACAGGGTTTCAACATGTTGGCCAGGCTGGTCCCAAACTCCTGACCTCAAGTGATCCACCCACCTTGGCCTCCCTAAGTGCTCGGATTATAGGCGTGAACCAGTGTGCTTAAACTAAGCTTCCAACTTCTTGATAACCTGTTTCACTGTCCTGGGCAATTTTCAGCTAGATAGCCCCAAATTCACATACCAAAGGCAGAATGCTTAAGTGAAAAATCAGGTAGCAAAATTTACGTCTCAAAATGCAGACAGATAATCTGTGTGTGTTAGAGGGACATGAAATATGAATGCCATGTCAAACATAAAATCACAGGCTGTGCATGGTGGGGGACTTCAGCGGGGGACTACCCAACTTTGGGTAGATGGATGCCCACTCTGGGTCCCCTCTCCTGAGAACTGTTCCACCATTCAACAAAACTCTCTGTTCTGCTCACCTTCTAGTTGTCTGCATAACCGCATTCTTCTTGGACATGGGACAAGAACTTGGGACCTGCCGCATCACAAATACAAAAAGGACTGTGACCCCGTAAGACAACCCACTCACCAGCCCACTAGCCATGGGAACGATCAAGCTGTGATGTCCTTGGGGCTCTGAGTTCCTGGCAGCTCCAAGTTTTCAGGAGCCACCACATTCCCCTCGTACAGACACTGATGCCGAAGATGGAAGCAGGCTGCGGCAGGTGCAGCCCAGTCATGGGCTGAGCACATATCCCATGGTGAGTGTGGTCTGCTGGGCTAGGTGGGTGGAGTACCTCCAGCGGCAAGCCCAGAGCCAAGCAAGGCCTGGGTAGGAGCACCACCAACCACAGAGGTCTCCAGCAGAAGCAGCAGCAACCCAAGAAATCCTGTGTCAACTATTTTAGTAAAAAAAAAATCAGGTAACACAATACAATAGCAAGCTATTTAAGATGTGAGAGGGCCGGGTGCAGTGGCTCACACCTGTAATCCTAGCACTTTGGGAGGCTGAGGTGGGTGGATCACCTGAGGTCAGGAGTTCAAAACCAGCCTGGCTATCATGGTGAAACCCCATGAGGAACTTGTCTGTTTACACTCTTGGGGTTCCATAAGAAAAACAGAAGTTTCTTCCCAAATAGAAGTCTGGTGCCTTCTCTTCTACACATACACAGGAGTCTGTTAGAGGGACATGAAAAATGAATGCCAAGTCAAACATAAAATTATAGGCTGCGCGTGGTGGGGACTTCAGCAGGGAACTACCCAACTTCAGGTAGAGGGCTGCCCACTTTGGGTCCCTTCTCCACTGAGAACTGTTCCAACCCCAACAAAACTCTCTGTCCTGCTCATCTTCCGATTGTCTGCATAACTCTGTATACATGTATGTGGCATACAGACTTAATTAAGCTAATATGTTGGACATTAGCTTTTAATTAAGCTTACTTTTGACCATCGAGCTCTTTAAAAAAATCCTTTTGGATGTGTGCAATGGCTCACACCTGTAATCCTAACACTTTGGGAGGCCAAGGTGGGTGGATCACGAGGTCAGGAGTTCAAGACCAGCCTGGCCAAGATGGTGAAACCCCATCTCTACTAAAAATACAAAAATTAGCCAGGCACAGTGGCCCACGCCTGTAATCCCAGCTACTCGGGAGGCTGAGGCAGCAGAAACACTTGAACCCAGGTGGCAGAGGCTGCAGTGAGCAGAGATCACATCAGTGCACGCCAGCTTGGGTGACAGAGTGAGACTGCATCTCAGAAAAAAAAAATCCATTTAAATCTCACTACTTTCTTTTAGCTGGAACAAACTGCTGATATTTCAAAAGTTAAGCAAATTTCAAACCAGAAAGGATTTAGGAATCAAACCTGGGCTGTCTGGTGGAAAAATAGCAGAATCTACCTACTGAACTACAGTGTGAGGTGATCACACTTACTCTGAGTGTGGCTTGGCTCGAAAAAGGTGGCCTTGTTATGCAAATAAAGCCCATCGGGTGGTCAAAATCTTTTTTCCCCTTTGCTGGATGATTTTTGTTTTTCCTTTTTCCCAGCTGTGGGAACTTTGCCAATTCAGAGGCCTTGTTTCCTACAATTTGGAAGTTTCAAGTCTAAGAGAGATGGTCAAATCAAATGGGAAAGAGACGGAAGCAGCAACAATAGCAAACACAGAAAAAACTAAACAAACAGCAGTTAGCAAAACAATCACACAATTCATACCGTTACCGAGCACACTAACCGTGAGAAATTAAGACCAGCCAGTTGTTAATCTTAGCTTTAGTCATTAAGGAGAATTTCCAAGACAGAACCCCAATTCAGCTACTTACCTAGGAACGGGGCCCAGGCTTTAGACTGCTCTCTGCCGTCCTGGAATCAGGAAAAACTCCAACTCCCCTTCCCTGTTGGATGTGAGCTGAACTCCAGGAAAGCTTCCTGTCCCCATCATCATGAAAGCAGGAAAACTCATCTTCTTTGTTGGAAGTAAAGCACCAAAAAAGAAAAGGCATTGTACAGCAGAATAAGCCTCAGACCTCAACCAAGTTTCAGGAGACCAGAGACTCTCTGGAGGGTGATGGGGCTCCCAGATCTCAGCAAATTGTCCTATTGTCTTGAGCAATAAACACAGCCAAAACTGGTCCTAAGTACCAGTAGGAAACCTGCCAAGGTCAGGGCCACCTGCACTCTGAGTCCCTTCATGGTCGCCAATTTGTAAACCAAAAAGTATCTGAGACAGGTCTCCCTCAGCTTAGAAGTTTATTTAACCAAGGTTAAGGATGTGCGCCTCAGAGCCAGGTCTGTGCCCTCCTCCAAAGATGATGCTGAGGGCTTCAGTGTTGAAAGGGGAAAAGTGGGCTGGAGGGGAAGGATGGAGGGTGTGGTTACATCATTGAATCCACGTGTTACAAGAGAAAAGGAGCAGGTAGGGAAGAGTCACTTATGTTTTTATCTGCTGCCCAGTAAATTGGCACTTCACCTAAGGTAAACAAAGAGTAGCTCCCTGTGGAGAAATTTTATTTGTAGCTCTCTGCTTAGGAACAAAGGAAAGCAGCTCCTTGTGTGACTCATCTTTCAGCTTTTTTTTTTTCTTTTGAAGAGTGAAATTACAGTCCCAAGTTTTATTGGCCCTTCACATTTCCTGAGGCTGTGTGTGTGTATGTGCTAGATAGGCCTGTCTGGATTGGAACTGCATGTGTGTGGCAGGCAGCAGGCTCCCTCCCACTGGCACCTGAGAAGTCCACGTCTGGGACTCTGGTGGACACGCTGCTGTCCTGTGGGTCTGTTGGCCACGGAAGCAAGCATATCTCGGGAGATCACATGAAAAGCCTGTTGGCCAGACTAGAAACTAACAAAGCTAACACACTGTCACTAGATGCATGAGCCTTCCAGACAGGGCAGGGCGTTCTCTCAGGCAACAGAGGAGGAGCGCCTAGCCTCACCTGACGGCTGCTGGAGAGGGTGCAGCCATCGTGCTCGGGACCCTTCAATGGCCTTCCACCATCAGGAGCCCTCATCTACGGGCCAGAAAGTCAGGACAGCGCTGACAAGGCCACTTCCAACATCTAAGAGCGGTCGCTGCCCCCTGCCCCCGAACACATCCCACTTTCTTCTTCGGGGCCTTTGAATACGCTGAGTCGGAATAGAGTCAAGCTATGAGCCCTGGGCCCTGTTAGGGGATCTGCACCTCTTTGCTCTGGAACGTTACATCTTAATGTTTAGCTCTTAGAATCTGACCTTTTCCCAAGTTTGTGGGGCATCTCATCATTTTAATTTTTTTCCTTTTACTTCCAGTTTATCAGTGGAGTATCTCATTCACTATAACTTCCAAGTATTCACGCCATACTCTTCTGTAATGAAGGGAAAGTGTTTTAACTGTCCACCACGAAGCAGAGTGTGAGACGCCATCTGCTGTCCATCACTCTGCACAGTCAGCCACTCCCAACAGGAACATACTCATTTATTCATTTATCACCACAAAGCTCGCTTTCTGAACTAGTCACTCCTGCCTCAACCGAGCTGCCAGCAACTCTGGGGAAGGCAGGACCAAATGGCACTAGAGAAGGAGCCATGGCTTCTCACAGGGTTGGGGTGGCCCTGGTGCCACCCTCCCGGAGAGCACTGGAGAAGAGGGACGTGGCTTCCCAGAGGGTGGGTGGCCGTTCTGCTCAGGCAGTGCCACCCTTCCTGACATGCCTATCATGGGGAGTAATGAGTGCTATGCAAGGGTGTCCGTTTATTCTTTGATATGTAAACCATAGGCATCTGCTGTACTGGGGGTCCTGTGTCGCCGGTAGGGGCCCCAGTCCTCATGTTCCCGGATGGTTCTCTGCTCCTCACTTCCGCTGGAACTGTAGCTGACTAGGGACTCATTTGAGGCCCGAGTGATGATAATCTGCGGAATGACGAATTTCCTCTTGGTGGACTTTTGCTTTACATCAGGTTTCTCTAGAGGGAAAAAACATCCAGGCATTTTAGTAGATGTGTGTAAAGCTCCTTCCATGATGCCCACACCTCCTGCCACTGGTCAGAGTAAAGGAATTAGATTTCTGGTTAGCAGAAGAAATAGTTAACAAGAGTCCAAAAGTGATCCAAACTGTTCGTGAACATTCCAGAGCTTAAGCGGATTTGCAACTCAGCCACGAGGGTTGCTGATGCCAGACACCCCTTTTGGGAAGAAAACAAGAGAAACACTCCCCACTCTCCGCCATGAAGACACTGCGTGCAGCCTGGCATTAGGGCGACCGGCACAGGGAGGAGAGAGGGCACATGTCCAGGCAGGAGCCGCCTCAGAGCCTCAGCTTTAGAGACAACCATCACCACTCCAAAGGTTTCTAAGCCTCGTAAAGCCCTGTGTGCAGAACTTTATCAATTAGAATGCTCTAGAAATGGACATTTCTGATGTTGCTCATATTTTCTTAAACTTGTTAAGATTACAAGGAATGGCGGAGACCTGTGAAACTGCTGAGCTTGCTGAATATTACCAAGTAAAAGCAGAAGTGCTCCTCACCACCTGCTCTCCTGGCCTGCCACCTGCCCCCTTCCCCGGAGTGCCACTGCTAAAAGCTTAGGCACAGCCATTCAGGCGTCTGGGAGAACAGGGTGGAGCTCTCTCTCTGCACAGGTATGTGTAGTATGGAGTCAGAAGACACACAGTCACCTTTTCACATAAACATAACTACACCAGTCAGGTTGTTTTACAGCTTGCTTTGTGGGGACACGTGATATCTCACAAACCTGGATACGTGGTGGGGTGGACAGCTGGCAATGACAGTGCTAGCTATATTATTATTAGAGATGGAGTTTCGCACTTGTTGCCCAGGCTGGAGCGCAATGGCGCGATCTCAGCTCACTGCACCCTCTGCCTCCGAGGTTGAAGTGATTCTCCTGCCTCAGCCTCCCAAGTAGCTGGGATTACAGGTATGTACCACCACGCATGGCTAATTTTGTATTTTTAGTAGAGACGGGGTTTCTCCATGTTGGTCAGGCTGGTCTTGAACTCCTGACCCCAAGTGATCAGCCCACCATGCCCTCCCAAAGGGCTGGGATTACAGGCATGAGCCACCACGCCCAGCCTATTATTTTCATTATTTTACTATTATTAATATCATTATTTTTGAGATGGAGTCTTGCTCTTTTGCCAGGCTGGAGTGCAGTGGCACGATCCCGGCTCACTGCAACCTCTGCCTCCTGGGTTCAAGTGATTCTCCTGTTCAGCCTCCCAAGTATCTGGGACTACAGGTGCACACCACCACGCTCAGCTACTTTTTGGATTTTTTTCTAGTAGAGATGGAGTTTCACCATGTTGGCCAGGATGGTCTCAATCTCGACTTCATGATCTGCCCGCCTTGGCCTCCCAAAGTGCTAGGATTACAGGCATGAGCCACTGTGCACGGCCTGTTTTATTATTATTATTATTATTTGAGATGGAGGCTCACTCTGTCACCCAGGCTAGAGTGCAGTGGTGCAATCTCAGCTCACTGCAACCTCCACCTCCCAGGTTCAAGCAATTCTCCTCCTGCTGCAGCCTCCCGAGCAGCTGGGACTACAGGCGCCCACCACCATACCTGGCTAATTTTTGTATTTTAAGTATAGACGGGCTTTCACCATGTTGGCCTGGCTGGTCTCGAACTCCTGACCTCAGATGATCTTGACCGCCTCGGCCTCCCAAAGTGCTGGGATTACAGGTATGGGCCACTGTGCCTGGCTGACAGTGCTGGTTTTTATTGCATGCCTGTTCTGAGCCCAGAACAGTGAATAATGACACACAGCAGCTTCAGGTATAGGTCCTTGATGACCCATATTTCACAGACAAAACTGAGATACAGACAGGCCAAGTCACCTATCGAAGGTTAGGCAGATGGGGGAGACGGAGAGGACAAGTCGCCTGCCCAAGGCTAGTCAGACGGGGGAGAGCATACCACTGCACTCCAGCCTGGCAACCTAGTAAGACTCTGTCTCAAAAAAAAAAAAAAAAATTATATCAATTTACCTTTCCACGAAGAGATTATGAACTGAGAAAGAGATTCCCTATTCCAAACTTATAAAAGTATTTACCCATTTTCCTGTTTTTTTTTTTTTTGTTTGAGTCAGGGTCTCACCAAGGCAGTGAGGGCAGGGGCAGCCACCTGGAGCAGCTGCTGCGAAGTCACCAGCTGCAGCAGACAAAGCGTGGCTGGGGCTGCATGCCCCACAGAGCCTGCAGGAGCCAGGAACAGGTGGGAGCTCCACTCCCTCCCGAGTTGGTGGGGCAGGAGCCCCTCCTAGCTGCTGCTGTGGCCCCGGGCATCCCTGTGCTCTGAGGGCCTGGGAAGTCCTCCAACCTCTGCAGGCTCAGAAGTGCCTGCTCCCACCATCTGGCCTCTCCCTGCTCCCACTGCCCGCTCCGATTTCAGAGCAAAGCTGAGGCCAAGCTCAGGCACTGATGCAACCTGGGTGGCTGTGCATACGCTCAAGACAGTGCTGATAAGCAAGGCCCCTGCCGTCTTGGGTCCCTCTGGACTTCAGGTGCTGGCGAGCACAGGGAGAAAGGTAAGGGGGGGCCTGTGGGCAGCTTGGCCTGAGCCTGCAGGCACCCCTCAGCATGCACAGCCTGGGCACCATGGATGACACGACTGATGGCAACAGGAGGCAGACAGGCTCTTGGGTAGACAGGGGCGGGGCCCTGGTGAAGGCCCATCTTCAAGCCAGGGACAGCCTGAAGCCTGGGGGCTGGGCTTAGTTCTGGGTGTAGTGTGTGGCTCAGAGGGAGAACTTATGGTGCTTTTTCTGGCCCATCAATGGCTGCCCATGGGCCAGTCAGCAGGTACTTCCTCCCTTTGAAGCCCATAAAAATACTGGACTCAGCCAGACTCACAGAGAGACGTCAGGATGACCAGCTGTGGGGGAAGGAGCTACCCAACCGAGTCTCCTCAACTCACTGGGATAACCTGCCGGCAGAAAGGAGCTACCCAGTCTGGGTCCCCGCTCTGCTGAAAGTTGGACACTAGTCGAATAACCTGCCTGTGGAAAGGAGTTACCCACGTTGGGTCTCCTGAGAACTATTGTGTCGCTCAGTGAAGCTCCTCTCCGCCTGTCTCACCCGCCAGTTGTCCACGTACCTGATTCTTCCTGGAGTGGGGACAAGAACTTGGGACCTGCCAAATGGCAGGACTGAAAGAGCTGTAACAAACAGGGCTGAAACACGTCCCCCTCCCCCTCCACTTGCCACGTTGCAGGCAACAAGGAGAGAAGAGCTGCGGCCATTTGGGGGAGGCCAGGGCTGTGATACCCTCTGTGGGGCTCTGTGGTTCCTGGCATCTCCAATCTCCTGGGTGCCACTGCATTCTCCTCATCCAAATGCGGGTGCCTGCAGAAGCCACATGTGGAACACGTGGTCCAGCCGCAGCCTCGCACAGAGCCAGCACCTACGCTGGCACCTGTAGCTGCCCACCCCAGGCCTGTGCCTGGCTGTGTATGGTGGCCGGACCCCACACTTACCCACATACCGCTTGCTGCTCTATGCCTGGCTCGCCCTTGGCAGGTGTGGGATCTGAGCCAGTGTGAGCTGAGTGCAGCCTGCTGGGCCGAGTGGGCAGTACAAGGCCAGTAGGCGTCAGCAAAACCCAAGGAGAGGTGCCGTGGCCACAGAGCTGGCTGGTGAAGGGATACCCTTAGACTCCCGTGACAACAGCAGGGTGGTGGCGTGACCAGGACTCACCACAGCCCCACCCACCTAGGCTCAATGATCCTCCCTCCCCATTTAAAAATTGTGTTTTGGTAGAGACAAGATCTCACTCACTGTGTTGCCCAGGCTTGTTTTTGAGACATAGTCTTGCTCTGTTGTCTAGGCTGGAGTACAGCAGTGCAATCAAAGCTCACTGCCACCCTGACCGCCTGGGCTCAGGGACCCTACATTTAAGTTGTTTTATTTGTTTGTTTCTTTGTTTTGAGGCAGGGTCTCGCTCTGCCGCCCAGGCTGGAGTACAGTGGCTGGATCTCAACTCACTGCAACCTCTGACTCCTGGGTTCAAGCAATTCTCTGCCTCAGCCTCCCGAGTAGCTGGGATTATAGGTGCCTGTCGCCACACCCAGCTAATTTTTGTATTTTCAGTAGAGACAGGGTTTCACCATGTTGGTCAGGCTAGTCTCAAACTCAAGCAATCTGTCTGCCTGACCTCAAGCGATCTGTCTGCCTCGGCCTCCCAAAGTGCTGGGACCGCAGGCGTGAGCCAGCGCGCTTGGCCAAGGTACTAGCGTTAAGCCTCGTTTTCTACGTTAGCAAGTCAGCTGTCCGGCACCATCCACGTTTCCCATGTAGCTGATGTGGTGCATTGTAGGGGGAAATCCCATAAGTGCCCAGGCAGGAGCAAAACACCTCAGCCTATTTCCATATAAATAATGAAAAAAGTAATTAGAAATATAACCGTAGTTATTAGTTATTCATAGGTGATCTTAATTCCTTTACTAAAGCCTCTCAGGTGGGAAGTGTGAACCTGGGGTGACACTGTGAAATGAATGACACTAAGGCAAGGTGCTCTGAGCCCTCTGTCACGCCTGCGTAAGGGCTGCTGGGGGGCGCCTCGGCTGTGCGGCAGCGGCAGTGCCAGCGCAGGGAAAGCCCCCGCTGTTTCGCCAGCCAGGGAAGGAGACGTCCAAAATGGCAGACACATCGCCTTCCTTGGGAAGTCTGGAGAAAACTCCGCTTCTCAAGCTCCTGAGGTAGGCCTGACGACTGTCAGGGAGGCCCGCACACATCCGGGGGCTTAGCTGTCTCTAGGTGACGCTGTGCTTCAGTGGTCGCCTTCCATGTCTACTCTCATGTTCTGCTTCTGCACCTGGTTCCTTTTTTCTTAGAAAAGATAATCAGTAATGGTAATATAAATCTTAATATTTTCATTCTTTCTTGATAAGTATGGAAAAAGTGCTGATGGCTTATGCTCCTTACCTCACTTCGGGTGCCAGAAATTCCTGAGCCCCCACCTGAATGACACGTGATGTACTTGACCCTATCACTGCCACACCCTATCCACCCTGCCCCCAGTCTCCAACCACCAAGACCACGCCCTACCTACCCTGTCCCCCAGATTCGCAACTCAATAAAAGTGAGAGCGTCCAGGCATTCGGGGGCCACTGCTGGTCTCCGAGATCTGGGTAGCAGTGGACCCCTGGGCCCAAACTCTCTTTCTCTATCTCTGTGTCTTGTGTCTTTTATTTCTACTATTTCTCGTCTCCGCACCAGCCGGCAGCGGCTCACAGAACGCTGAAGGGCTGGACCCTACAGTACATCACTGCCAACTCCCACGTGATGTGAGCCCTAAGCTCTGCCCCCTCCCTCCGTCTGTTCCAGGACCTGTTTTACTCTAACCCACTTGAGTATCAGAGGGCCCATCCCCCCTCATGCCTCTGCTTTTCCAGATGTTTCATGCTGCTCTTTCAGTTTTATTCCTTGAGATGGAGTATCACCCTTGGCCCCCAGGATGGAGTAAAGTGGAGCAATCTCAGCTCACTGCAACCTCTGCCTCCCAGGTTTAAGCGATTCTCTGGCCCCAGCTTCCCGAGCAGCTGGGACTACAGTCGCCCAACACCACGCTCAGCTAATTTTTGTTTAGTAGAGACAGGTTTCACTATGTTGGCCAGGCTGGTCTCGAACTCCTGACCTCAAGTGGTCTGGCCACCTTGGGATCCCAAATTGTTGGGGTTACAGGCGTGAATCACTGCACCTGGCCTCATTTTTTTTTCTTTTTTCTTCCCCAGACATTAGGACTCATTTGTATTCTTTAGTTGAACCTTTGAATAATCTGCTGTTATTCCCAAAAGACCTGTTGTGTTTTAACTTGGTGTTGATTTATTTGGCAAAGGTTAACATATTTACTCTACTGAAATTTTCTAGTCTAAAACAACTTTTATCTTCCTCAGAGGCTAAAGTTTCTTCATTTAGAAATGTGAATCTTGAGCTGGCTGTGGTGGCTCATGCCTGTAATCCCAGCACTTGGGGAGGCTGAGGCGGGTAGGTCACAAGGTCAAGAAATGGAGACCATCCTGGCCAACATGGTGAAGCCCCATCTCTACTAAAAATACGAAAATCAGCAGGGCATGGTGGCGCGTGCCTGTAGTCCTAGCTACTTGGGAGGCTGAGGCAGGAGAATCGCCTGAACACAGGAGGAGCAGGTTGCAGTCGGCTGAGATCCAGCAACTGCACTCCAGCCTTGTGACAGAGTGAGACTCCATCTCAAAAAAAGAAAGAAAGAAAAAAAGAAATGGTGGCTCATGCCCAACATCCGAGCACTTTGGGAGGCTGAAGGGGCAGACTGCTTAGGCTCAGGAGTTCGAGACCAGCCTGTACAACATGATGAAACCCCCAACTCTACAAAAAACACAAAAATTTTGTAGAGTTGGGTGTGGTGGTGTTCACTGTGGCCCCAGCTACTGAGGGAGTTGAGATGGGAGAATCGTTTGAGCCCAGGTCAAGGCTGCAGTGAGCTGAGATTATGCCACTGCACCCCAGCCTGGGTGAGACCGTCTCAAAAACAAAATAGAAAGAAAAAAAAAGAAATGTGACTTTACTCAGGGTTCTTGATCATATTACGTGTACTTCTGTTGCTGCAAAATAAACTACCACAAACACAGCCGCTGAAATCAGCACATCCATTGGCCATCTCATTGCTTAGTCAGGAGTCCTAGTGTGGCATGGTTGGGGCTCATCAACTCCGGTGCCAGCTTGGCTACATTCTCATGAGGAACCGGAGGGTCCTCTTACAAGCCATTCAGGTTGTAGGTAGAATGCATTCGTGGTTCAAGAAATGAAGCTCCCATTTTCTTGCTGGCTTTGTAAGGTGCTTGCTTGAAGCTTGCAGTGGCCTAAAGCCTCTGACACTCTTCCCATCCAGCTTCCCTCCTCAGGTAAGGCTCACCCAGGATCATCTCTCATTTGGATCACGTCAAACTCAACGGATGAATGAGTAATTTCAGGAGTGACACACCTCCCTCTTCCTCATTCCATCCACACTGGAGGGGAGGGTGACACAGGGCTGTTCACGGGGGCAGGGATGTCCTCGAGTCCTGTCACCTCGTTACCCAACTGCCTTCCAGGAAGACGTGGGCCTCCCCACCGTGTCAGAGCCCTCATCCACAGCCAACGGGATATTCTTTGGCCTCTCTTAGATCTAAGTTTATTTTTGAGCTTATCATTTGCTTTACAATTGTTTATAGTGTTTGGGGAGCTGTTTAACATCTTAATGCAGTCAAATTATTTAATACCTGCACTGTCTTTCCTGCTTGGAAGCCTAGAAAGGTGTTCCTCATTGAGAAATCAGATTAATATTTACATTTTTTTCTATTCACTTTTTTTTTTTGGAAACAGCGTCTTTCCTCTGCCACCTTGGCTGGAGGGCAGTGGTGCAATCTGGGCACACTGTAGCCTCGACCTCCTGGGGTAAGGAATCCTGCTGTCTCAGCCCCCTGAGAAGTCACGCTCCACCACACCTGGCTGCTTTTTGTATTTTTTGTAAAAACTGGGGTTTCACCATGCTGCCCAGGCTGGTCTTGAACTTCTGGGCTCAGGTGATCTGCCTGCCTCAGTTTCCCAAAGTGCTGAGATGACAGGAGGGAGCCACTGGACCTGGTCTCCTACTCACTCTTCTCGATCTGGAATTGATCTCAGTATGTGGCAAGAGATCACAATCCAGTTTGTTTCCCTTGAAGCCAATTTTCCTAGCATCATCTACCACGGAATCCTTGCTGTTCCCACTTATTTTTGGTACCAGTTTTATCATATATTAATTATACACACAGAGATATATACTCAGTAGGGACCTATTCTTGTCCATATTTTCTATTTCATTATCTGCTTTTTTTTTTTTTTTACACAGGAACTACATTTTATTATAAACGGATACATTTTTAATTTTAAATAATTATAAATTCACAGACAGTTTAAGAGGTAGTATAGAGAGGCCCCATGCACCCTTCACCCAGTTTTCCCCAAAGGTAGCATTTTATTTTTATGTATTTGTGACGAGGTCTTGCTCTGTCGCCCAGGCTGGAGTGCAGCGGTGCAATCTCGGCTCACTGCAACCTCCGCCTTCCCGGTTCAAGCGATTCTCCTGCCTCAGCCTCCTGAGTAGCTCAGACTACCAGCGCCCAGCTAATTTTTATACTTTTAGTAGAGACGGGGTTTCACCATGTTGGTCAGGCTGCTCTGGAACTCCCGACCTCAGGGGATCCGCCCACCTCGGCCTCCCAAAGTGCTGGGGTGACAGGCATGAGCTACTGTGCTTAGCCTCCAGAGCTAACATTTTAATAACTGTAGTCCTATTACTGACATGAGGAAATGGTAGACCTACACCATTTAATTGATCGCCACCAGCACAACCAACATTCCGACCTCCCCTCCTGCTGCCACTTCACAGACACACCCACTCCCCACCCCAACCCTAAACCCCTGGTGACCAACAATCTGTCCTCCATGTCTATAATCTTGCCACAGAAATGGAATCATACAGCATGTGACTTTCTGCGAATGGCTTTCTCAGCATATTTTTCAATAGCTGAGAGAGGTGTTCTATTTCTCTTTTTCAAAATTTTCTTGCAATTCAGCATACTGCACCTTCATAGAACTGTTATGAAAGTGTCCAAACACGCCAGGTGCAGTGGCTCACGCCTGTAATCCAGCACTCAGGAGTCTAAGGTTAGCAGATCACCTGAGGCCAGGAGTTCCAGGCCAGCCTGGCCAACATGGTGAAACTCCATCTCTACTAAAAATAGAAAAAAAATTTAGCCAGGTGTGGTGGTGGATGCCTATAATCCCAGCTACTCAGGAGGCTGAGGCATGAGAATCACTCGAACTTGGGAGGTGGAGACTGCAGTGAGCCGAGAGGAGAGCCCGCGCCATTGCGCTACAGCCTGCGCAACAAGAGTGAAAGTCGACCTCAAAAGCAAATAAATAAATAAAGTGTTCAAACACATACGAAAACAGAATAGCATAACGAGCACTTGCATTTCTGCAGCACTCAGCTTCAGTCAGTATTTTATCTTTTTCTATCTTCCTCATTTTTTCCCTTTTTTATTTTTATAAATAAAGACTGGGTTTCACCATCTTGGTCAGGCTGGTCTTGAACTCCCGACCTCAGGTGATCCACCCACCTTGGCCTCCAAAGTGCTTGGATTACAGGCATGAGCCACCACGCCTGGCCTTTTTTTTTTTTTTTAATTCCTTTTTTTTTTTTTTTTGAGAGTCTTGCTCTGTCACCCAGGCTGGAGTGCAGTGGCATGATCCTGGCTCACTGCAACTTCTGCCTCCTGGGTTCAAGCGATTTTCCTGCCTCAGCCTCCCAAGTAGCTAGGATTACAGGTGCACACCACCATGCCCCGCTAATTTTTTTGTATGTTTAGTAGAGACAGGGTTTCACCATGTTGGTCAGGCTGTTCTCCAACTCCTGACCTCAAGTGATCTACCTGCATTGGCCTCCCAAAGTGCTGGGATTACAGGCGGGAGCCATGGAGCCCAGCCTCCTGAATATCTTTAAGCAAATTCCAGACATATGCTTTTACCCATAAATGTTGCAGCATATCTCTTTATCAGACAGGGATTTTGTTTTGGCATAACTACAATAGCATTGCCACACAATGACTCATCATCAAATACTCAGTTTGACTGTCTCAGGAGTGACCAAGCCTAGGTCCCAGGTCCCTAGGGTTTCCTTCTAACATTCCCCTCCTTTTTATCAAGTTCTTTATTTGTGGTAGAATTTCCAACATTCTGGAATAAGCTGACTGTAAATCTGTGACATGTTAATCTCTATAATGTTTGCGAATTTTGTAATGCAAAAATTTAAGCATACACAGAACTAGCAGTGATAATGGTATAACGTATCTGTATCAGTCCATTTTCATGCTGTTAATAAAGACACCAGAGACTGAGTAATTTATACAGGAAAAAGGTTTAATGGACTTACAGTTCCACATGGCTGGGGAGGCGTCACAATCACAGCGGAAGGCAAGGAGGAGCAAGTCACATCTTACATGGACGGCAGCAGGCAGAGAGCGAGCTTGTGCAGGGAAACTCCCATTTTTAAAACCATCACATCTCATGAGACTCATTCACCACCATGAGAATAGCTCAGGAAAGACTCGACCCATAATTCGGTTACCTCCGACCTGGTCCCCCTCCCCCCCCAACGTGGGAATTTAAGATGAGATTTGGGTGAGGACACAGCCAGACCACATCAATATCCCAACAGCTGCCACAAAGATTAACCTACGGCCAAACTTCGTCTTCGTCACTTAGCTCCTTGTTCTGGTCACTCCTGCTTCACAGTAACTTACCCTAAGCCTTAGCAACGATTTTCTTAAAACAACCATTTTCTCTTCTCATGATTTTATGGGTTCACGTCAGGTTTGGCAGGACAGGTTCACCTGTGGTTGCCCAGGCAGTTGCAGGCATCTGAACGCTCACTGACATGTCCAGGGTGGCTCTTGGGACTGGATGCTGATGCTGGCTGCCTGAGGTGCATGGTCCAAGCTGTGAAGACTCAAGATTCCAGCCAGAGCATGGAATCGCTGATGGCTTGTTCACTCACAAGTATGGCTCCTGGTTTGGAAGTGCTAAGGAACCAGGACTGCCAACTACAGGGCTTCCCAGGTTCAGGTTCAGGTTTGAAAGCATTTCTATCACCCCCCCAAGCAGCCTGTGCTCGGTCATCGCCAGCCCCATCTCTGCTAAGTGTGTCTTTTCTGGACATTTTATCTAAAGGGAATTGCAATATGGCTCATCCTTCCTCTGGCTGTTCTCAGTGTCCCATCTCGGTGGCTCCTTCACAGTCTGGCAACGGAGTGAGTAGCCTGCTCCTCACTGTCAGTCAGCCTGTTATTGAACATATACATATCACTCAGCATGTCACTATGTGAGCACATACACTTCACTCACTCAGCCCATCACTGTACAGAGAACACACACACTTCACTCAGCCGGTCACCGTGTGGAGAACACACACGCTTCACTCACTGAGCCCGTCACTGCACGGAGAACACACACGCTTCACTCACTCAGCCCGTCGCTGCACGGAGAACACACACGCTTCACTCACTCAGCCCGTCACTGCACGGAGAACACTCACGCTTCACTCACTCAGCCCGTCGCTGCACGGAGAACACTCACGCTTCACTCACTCAGCCCGTCACTGCACGGAGAACACTCACGCTTCACTCACTCAGCCCGTCACTGCACGGAGAACACTCACGCTTCACTCACTCAGCCCGTCGCTGCACGGAGAACACTCACGCTTCACTCACTCAGCCCGTCGCTGCACGGAGAACACTCACGCTTCACTCACTCAGCCCGTCGCTGCACGGAGAACACTCACGCTTCACTCACTCAGCCCGTCACTGCACGGAGAACACTCACGCTTCACTCACTCAGCCCGTAGCTGCACGGAGAACACTCACGCTTCACTCACTCAGCCCGTCACTGTGTGGAGAATGGGCACACTTCATCCTCCCTCCTTAGACTCTGTCCTCACTCTCGCTCTGCACTTTTTCCTTCACATCCACCTTCCTCTCCCCAACCCCTGGAGTGACAGACACTGCTAGGGGCCCTTCCCTACTTGCGCTGCTGGCAGAGGTCCTGCCCATTTCTGAGCTTCACAGCCCCCTTCAACCCTGGTGAACCTGCAAAGTTGGGTGCATCCTAGAGAGGATGGACAGGCAAAGACTTCCTGGAAAGGTTTCCTTGCTAATATAAGGCAAAGACCAACGCCTCTTGTAGTAGACGCAGGCCTGCCTGCATGTGGGAGCTGTACAGTCATCCAGGGCTGTGGAGGAGGACGTCCCTGACACTGAGGGTGGCAGAGAGGAGACCTGCAAAGCCCTTGATGTCACGGCTGTGCTAATGAGCAAGGCACCCCAGAAACCCTGCCTCTGACCCTTCATTTGTGACACATTAAATCCCTATGTTAAAGCTCAGTTTAGTTGGCTGTTCTGTAACTTTCAGCTAAAAGCACCCTGAGAGACAGGTAGCATTTTCCAAACTGCCGTCCTAGGGTGATGCTATTCCTGCGGACTTCCACCCTCCAGTGAGGGGTTCTGAAGTTGGGGATTCAAATCTATGCCTTTCTTACAAGTCCAAGGCCCAGAGCCTCTTCCCTCCAGTGCTTGATCCCCACAAGCGTGCCAGTCTGAACCAGCCCAGGCCCAGATCCTCTGCCTAGCAGCCTAGTCATCCCTGACATTCTTTCTCGTCTGACCCATGAGGGGTTCGCTCTTGTCATGAAATGGAAACAACTCTTCCTGGCACAGGCCCCGAGTCTCCTAGGCGGCAGGTTCTGTGGGTTCTGGAATTCCTGCTGCATGGCCTCGCTGGTTCCCAGCAGACCACAGCAATGGGCCTCTGAAGGGACCACGCTCCTGGGAACTTGCTCCCCTACTGGTAGGCACAGGGCCCATCATGCTGCCCTCGCTTTATTTTTATATATTCATTTTTTGCAGAGACAAGGTCTCACTATGGTGCCCAAGCTGGTCTTGAACTCCTGGGCTCCAAAGATCCTCCCGCCTGGGCCTCCCAAGTAGCTGGGACGACAGGTGTGAAGCACCGCACCTGGCAGCACCTCTGTTGTTGTTGTTGTTTTTTTTTTTTTGAGATAGTATCTCGCTCTGTGGCCCAGGCTGGAGTGCTAAGGTGCGATCTGGGCTCACTGCAAGCTCCGCCTGCTGGGTTCAAGTGATTCTCCTTCCTCAGCCTCCCAGCTGAGATTGCAGGCGCCTGCCACCATGGCCGGCTAACTTTTTTGTATTTTTAGTAGAGATGAGGTTTCACCATGTTGGTCAGGCTGGTCTTGAATTCCTGACCTCAGGTGATCTGCCCGCCGCAGCCTCCCACAGTGCTGGGATGACAGGCCTGAGCCACCGCACCTGGCCCAACCTCTGTTCTTCAAATTATTCCACAGTTCGAGCTCCACAACCCATGTAGTAAAACTGACGGAAAACTCTGTATTCTGGTTTCCTCTTACTTGTGGGGGCCTCACCTTCCCCCCACACACGCAGCACCCGGGTTCATCGGCTCGTCACCCCCCGCAACCTGCTTGCGCCAGCGCCCTCCGAGAGCCACGCTCCAGGCTGGGACGCTGCCCAAGGCTCTGCTGCAGCGTGCGGAGGCGGAGGGCTCTCAGCCGCACCAACGTGCCCTCCCCAAGAGGCCCGCAGGTGAGGCACAGGACACCGCTGCAGCCCCTGCAGCACCTGGGGAACCACTGACGACTCGGAACTCAGCTTCACAAACCACGAATTCTGGGTATTTGCCTCCCACGTAAAGTCCCTAAATCAAACCCGTTTCACCTTCAGAGCACGTGCCGGCCACCGGCGTCCGCCCGGGTCTCCGAGGCAGGCCCCTCGCCCCAGCCCCGGAAGCTCCAGGCCGCCGACCTCGCTCCGCACCCGCCCGGCGCGCCCTACCTTCCGGCGAAGCTGCGGGCCCCGCGTGCAGCCTGTCCGCAGGCCGCTCCGACCCCCGGTCTGCCTGCCGGGGTTCCGGGCCACGCTTCTCCATCACGCCCTCCTTGGCCTTGGGAGCGGAAGAGCTGGACGGCGCCTTCTTCTGCTCCTCCCCTGAAACGCACGGATCATCCGTCAGACCCGGGACTTACTGAATCCAGGACGCTGGGTGCCGTCGTCTTCAGGCGCCCGCTTGGGTCCAGAACAAGCTTCATAGTCTGGACTCGCAACGTTTCCGTCACCGCCTCGGGCGGGAAAATACTAAACGCGCCGTCCTCGGCGGACTCGGGGGATCAGAACTGTCCGCACCGGGCCGGGCCCGGCGCCTGCGCTCGCGCCGCCCCGCCCAGCCCCGCCCTGGGCCGCGCCGAGGGGCGGAGACGCGGGGAGCCCAGCGCCGGCGCCCCCTTTACCTTTCCGGGGTTTCTCTTTGCTTTTGGAAAGGCCCATAGGTGAGCTCACCGCCCCCGCCGGCGCAGGCGCGGGTCCCCACACCTCAGTGGCCGCGCAGCCCCGAGCGAGTCACAGAAGGCCGTGGCGTCCGCGGCGCGTATCACCATGGCAACCGCGCAGCGTAGCCCCGCCCCGCCCCTCCCGCGGGACCCACATCCTCTCGCGAGAGCAGCCCGTGCGACCGGAAGTGGGGCGGTGACCCGGAAGTCCCCGCCGGGCTCAGCTTTGTCGGTTCGATCGCCGCCGGTTCCTGACGCCGCCCGGAGTTCGCGTCCCCTCCCCCTCTCCGAGTGTTGCTCCTGTCATCGTGGTCATGGACGGTAAGAGGTCGCGGCCGCCCTCCGGGGGAATCGCGCGCGGGGCGGGGCCGGTTCTCCCACTAGCGCGGGCTCCGCCCACCTGGGGCCGCGGGCGGGGCTCGGGAGGGCTCCCGGGCTTCGACCCTCGATGCCCGACCCGGGGCACCTTCCCCGGGGCCTCGACCACCGACCCAGAACCCTTCTCCTGGGCCTCTACTCTCAATCGCCTACCCGGGACCCCTATCCTGGAGCCTCGACTACCGACCCGGGACCCCTTCTTCCGGGCCTTGATTCCGGATCCCCGACCCGGATCCCTTCTCCCGGGCCTTGCCCCCGACCTGGAACCCTTCCCCCCGGGCCTCGACCCCCGATCCCTGACCCGGGACCCCTTCCCCGGGGCCTCGACCACCGACCCCCGGACCCCTTCTCCCGGGCCTCGACCACCGACCCCGGACCCCTTCTCCCGGGCCTCGATCCCGACCCGAACCCCTTCTCCTGGGCCTCGACCCCCAACCCGAACCCCTTCTCCTGGGCCTCCACCCCCGACCACCGACCGGGACCCCTTCCCCGGCCCACAACCCGGGATCCTCTCCCCCGGGTCCCGACCCTCGACCCGGGACCCTTTCCCTGGCCCTCGACCTCCGACCCGGAACCCCTTCCCCTGGACCTAGACCCCGGACCGGGGACCCCTTACCCCGGACCTCGACCCCTGACCACCGACCCAAGACCCTTACTCCTGTCGACTGCTCCCCTTCCCCTGGCCCCTGGCACTCCTCAGCATCAGGCACCCTTTCCCACCAGTTTGGTACAGGGGAACTGGCAGCATGCCTGTTCAGCCCTTTGGGCCCTGGAATGTCGGGTCAGAAGGCACAAGAAAAAGTGACAGTTGCATCTCCTGCCCCCAAACAGCATCACGACAAATCAAAAGAGCTCAGACAAAAACCGATCCTTAAGTGCCAGGCCCTGTTCACAGCAGCTCTTTGACATAGGACCCGTAAGCGTCCATTGTACAGACCGGGAAACAGAGGTCTGAGCAGAGCCAGTGTGGAGCAAGCAGCTGCAGGCAGTGGGATGCCCTGGTCCTGACTTTCTCCACCTGGGGCCTGCTCTGTGCTCAGGGATACCAAAGAACAAGAAGGATCCTGACAAAAATGAAGTATTACGTTTGTTGAAACGTTTATAAATCCTACATTTGCTGAAACGTTGATGGGCGGGTGTTATAGGCAGGCTTTTAAAAATACTTTTTGAAGCTTGAAAAGTACCACCGTGTCATCATCATGAAGGAAATATGTAGAGATTTTCTACAAATTGCCTCAGAGAGAAGGTGAAAGATAGATAACATTTACCTCCCCCTCACAAAAACATGCTGGCTAGGCCGGGCGCGGTGGCTCAGGCCTGTAATCCCAGCACTTTGGGAGGCAGAGGTAGTTAGATCACTTGAGGTCAGGAGTTCGAGACCAGCCTGGCCAACATGGTGAAACACTGTCTCTACTAAAAATACAAAAATTAGCTGGGCATAGTGGCAGGCACTTGTAATCCCAGCTACTCTGGGAGGCCGAAGCAGGAAAATCACTTGAACCCGGGAGGCAGAGGTTGCAGTGAGCCAAGATCGTGCCACTGCACTACAGTCTGTGTGACAGAGACTGTCTAAAAAAAAGCTGGCTTTTCCCTCCACAGCTCACTCAGCAATTTTGAGGGGTCTTTTCTCAAGATATTGCCCTAACTGGGTTTTTGTGCTGCCACACACATGGCTAGAGGAGAAAGCTGAGGTGGAGAGGGGTACACTCCCCAGCACCCCGCAGTGAGTTGGATGGGAAGGCCCGCCTGGCCTGCATTGTGCCACCTGGGTCAGGTGGGCTGTTTCCCAAAGTCAGAGATCACCTTGGCCTTGACAACACCAGCACTGATAGACGACAGATTGAACTTGGCCTTGACCATACCTGTCTTCACAGGTGATTGAACCATGCATAGAGCTCATTGGAACGGCAGGAGGTCTCAGCTTGGAGCCTTGATCTGCATTTCTGAATGAATGCTCAGTCACCTTGTTCTTTTGACAGGTTCCACTTCCTCTTTCTGGGCTGTGTGGTAAAAGCCCTTTCAGGAATCAGGTACTCAGGTACTAGGATCACTCTCCAAATTTAGCAGTTGAATGAATTGAGATCAGTCCTCCTTTTTAAAAAACATTTTAATCCCAGCTACTCTGGAGGCTGAGACAGGAGAATTGCTTGAACCCAGGAGGTGGAGGTTGCAGTGAGCGGAGATCACGCCACTGCTTTCCAGCCTGGGTGACAGAGTGAGATGGAGTGCGGTGGCATGATCTAGGCTGACTGCAACGTCCACCTCCCGGGTTCAAGCAATTCTCTGCCTCAGCCTCCTGAGTAGCTGCGATTACAGGCGCCTGCCACCATGCCCAGCTAATGTTTGTATTTTTGGTAGAGACGGGGTTTCACCATCTTGGCCAGGCTGGTCTTGAACCCCTGACCTCATGATCCACTCGCCTCGGCCTCCCAAAGTGCTGGGATTAGAGGCATGAGCCACCACGCCCGGCCAAACATATTTTTTCCTATTAGAGATGAGGTCTGACTGTATTCCTGAGGCTGGTCTCGAACTCCTGACCTCAAGTGATCTGCCTGCCTCAGCCTCCCAAAGTGCTGTGATTACAGGCTTGAGCCATCGTGCCTGGTGGAAATCAGCTCTTTGATGCCTAAGAGTTAGCACCTTGCTATTTGTATCCATTTACCTTTGGGGAGAAAAAGTCTGTAAAAAGTAGGCTGTCAGGTACCCAACTTTTAAATTGGCCCAGGCTGCCCTGAAACTCCTGGTCTCAAGTGATCCACTGGCCTTGGCCCCCCAGAGTGCTGGGGTTACAGGTGAACTTTTAAATTGGGAAAGAATCCCAAGGCTCTTAGCAAAGTTGCATTAATTATGACCTCTGTCTTTTGGATTCTAACCATGGCTGTGGCCTCATCTGTCCTCACCTGACCCTCTGAGATCGGCCGGTGCCATCCTCAGGTTCCCAGCAAGGAAACGGGTAGGGAGGGTCTGCATTTGCTGGCCCTGTGGCTAGCAAGGGGCCAGGGCTGGCACACTAATCTGTGTTCTGCCTCCCGTTGGGGGCTCCCGCAGGCCCCAGGTGGGCGTGTCTGTGTCTGTCATAGCTCC
Organism: Ateles fusciceps; assembly: GCA_036589455.1. Lineage (NCBI taxonomy): Eukaryota > Metazoa > Chordata > Mammalia > Primates > Atelidae > Ateles > Ateles fusciceps. The sequence continues at coordinate 520,401 of JAZHEH010003205.1, forward strand.
TGGTGTCTAGAAGGGTCCTAGAGAGTCCTGCTTGCTAGAAGTGTGACGTCTCATTGCCAAATCCTCAAACCATTCCCTCTTTCTTTGCAGATACCCTGTTCCAGTTGAAGGTATGTACTGAATGTCCGCTCATCCCGCCCCATTCTGGTGAAGACAGATAGTCTAAGCCGCACTCACTCAGAGCCACAGAAACAGTCAGGCAGATTATCTAACAGTTGAGTGACCGCTACACAGGGCTCGGACTGCTGACCAAGGAGGGGATTATTGAGCCCCAGCCGGCTGCTGACATACTAGCTCTCTTCCTGTCTCAGGCCAAGTGGAGGCAGGTCCTTAGGCTCGCCCGTGAAGACCAAGTGTTATCTTTAAGAAAGACAACTTGGGAATTATGCCCTGGACATTCCGCTGGGCCCTTCTTAACACTCAAATGTGGACTCATCCTTTGAGATCGTTTGAAGGAGAGCTTTCTGAGTATTCCTCCCACTTGGGGGGGTGGTTCCAGGGCAGGTTTCTGTGCATTTCCCGGGCACGTGCTCCTGGCTGCTCCACCGTGGCTGGCTTTATCTTGCCTTGTTGCTGGTTCTGAGCTGCTGGGCGGGAGTTATGTGTAGGGGCTACTGATGCAGTTTTAGGGTGTTCTCCCGTCACCATGGGCCTGTCAGAGCCTGCTTGTGTCCTGAGCCCTGAGGCGCTATGGTAGGCAGGGCTACCCAGTACCAGGGCGTCTATGGCTCCAGATGGGTTGCCAGAGGCCCTGCTTCCCTGTGGTGCCTGCAGAGCAGTTAGGTCCCGGAAGCTGCGTGGGCTGCCCAGCAACCTTTTGCATACCCAGCGTTCGTTGTTCAAGGTAGCACTTTCGGGTGTGTTTTACCTGGAATTCTGTGTTACGACGTCGGGGTAGCCTGAGAGGAGTTTTCTTGAGTCTTCTTCTACATTGAAAAGCCATCCACAAGCAGGAGTCCAGACCAGAGTGAGACGCTTCTGACCCTTGCGCTCGGAGGAGGCCTTGGGTGAGGTGTCCATGGAGAGGACAGACGCTGGAGGCGAGCCAAGACAGAACCTGAGGCAGAGCAGGCGGCGTCCTCCTTGAGCTCGTGCCATCTCTGGCCGCCCCGCAGGCTTCCCAGCCATGTCTGGGCCCAGGCTGGCTGACGGGTGCTTAGGAACCTGCATGGCGCAGGTGTGGGTGTGGAGAGCAGGGGCTGGGGGCTGGGCTCCACACGTGTGACCCGGGACACTGGGTTTCTGCTCAGTTCACAGCGAAGCAGCTGGAGAAGCTGGCCAAGAAGGCGGAGAAGGACTCCAAGGCGGAGCAGGCCAAAGTGAAGAAGGTGAGGCCCAGGGGCCTGAGGGCCGTGACTCTCCTGGGTCTTCTTCTGTCCTTCTCTGCCCTTCTCTGTTTCCTGTTTCGTTTTGATGCCTTCTGGGGAGGGGCAGGACACTTTCTACATCATGATTCAATCCTCACCATGATTTCTTTCTTTTGAGAGGGAGTCTCGTTCTGCTGCCCAGGCTGGAGTACAGTGGTGCCATCTCAGTTCGCTGCAGCTCCACCTCCCGGGTCCAGGAGATTCTCATGCCTCAGCCTCACGAGTAGCTGGGATTACAGGCTTGCACCCATCTAATCTTGGTATTTCTTGCAGACAGGGTTTCGCCATGTTGGCCAGGCCAGTCTTGAACTCCTGGCCTCAAATCATGCTCCCACCTTGGCCTCCCAAAGTTCCGGGACTCCAGGCGTGAGCCACCGTGCCTGGCTCATCCTATCATTTTTAGCTCTCTTCTCGTATGGAGCTGGTGCCTTGGGCATCAGGGTCTGGGCAGAGGTATGATGCCCCCACCCCCATGGGTGGGACGGGGCTGGAGGCTCACAGGGGTCCCCTCCCCATGATGGACAGGGCAGAAGGAAAGGTGGGATTTAGGCCATGCGTGGCGCTCACGCCCATTGTCCCAGCACTTTGGGAGGTCGAGGCAGGTGGATTACCTCAGGTCAGGAGTTTGACACCAGCCTGGCCAACATGGTTAAACCCCGTCTGTACTAAAATTTCAAAAATTAGCCAGGTGTGGTGGCGTGCACCTGTACTCCCAACTACTTGGGAGGCTGAGGCAGGAGAATGGCTTGAACCCAGGAGGCGGAGGTTGCAGTGAGCCAAGATTGCACCATTGCATTCCAGCCTGGGCCACAGAGTGAGACTCCATCTCCAAAAAGAACAAAAACAAAAAATAAAGGAAGATGGGATCTTGTGCAGTTCTTAAAACTTTGCCTAATGGGTGAAGTCAGTCCCAGGGTATTGGACCTCGGTAACTCTTCACCCACAGCCAGGCCCCCAGGCAGAAAGGAGCTGGAGAGCTGCCTCCCACAGGCTCAGTGCTGCCGGCTGTGACCTATGCCCCGTGGAGTGCTGGGGGCGGGTGCTGGGGAAGCAGAAGCCTGCATGGGGCCTGGGCATCTGCATTTTTAGCTCAGACATCTCTGGTGAGCACATAGGAGAGGACTGGAGAACACACCCACCGCAGGCAGTGGTGTCTGGGAGAGCTCACCGCTGGGCTCCTAGCTGCGGGCACACGCACCAACAAGTTCTTCCAGCCGCTTTTCCCCCGGGTTTCAGGCCCTTCAGCAGAAAAATGTAGAGTGCGCCCGTGTGTATGCCGAGAACGCCATCCGCAAGAAGAACGAAGGTGTGAACTGGCTTCGATGGCATCCCGCGTAGATGCGGTGGCCTCCCAAGGTGCAGACGGCTGTGACCATGAAGGGGGTGAGTGCTGGGCCCTAGTGCCCAAGTGGCGGCTTCTGCTGGCTGAGGCAGGGATGGCCTCTGTGGTCTGGATCTGGGGCAGCTCAGAGTTGAAGGGCACTGGGTCAGCATGGGGCAGGAAATGCTGGCCGGCAGAGACGCAGGTGAGGCTGCACCTGAGCTTGCACTGATGCCCCAGGAAGGGCCTCCTCGTAGGCCCTGGGCTTGTTTTTTTTTTGATACTGTTTTTTAGAGACTGTCTTGCTCTGTCACCCAGGCTGGAGTGCAGTGGGGCAGTTACAGCTCACTGCAGCCTCAACGCCCTGGGTTGAAGTGATCCTCCTGCCTCAGCCTCCCAAGTAGCTGGGACCACAGGCATCAACCACTGTGCCCAGCTGATGTTTCATTTTTTTGTAGAGACAGGGTCTCTATGTTGGCCAGACTGGTCTCAAAACTGGCCTTAAGCAATTCTCCTACCTCGGCCTCCCAAAGTGCTGGAATTAGGGGGTGAACCACTCACTGCAACTGGCCAGGCCTCGGACTTGGCAGCCTCCCACAAGATGCAGGGCCTGCATGGCCGGGCTCATCTGCTGGGGCAGGGGACGTCCCAGCGGGGCCTTAGCTCTGTCGAGGGCATTTCCTTCACACAGTGAGTGGGCCAGCAGAGCACAGCAGTCCTGAAGACCCCACAGCGGCAGCCTTTTCTCCGGTGGCCCCACACTGGGTCTCCTCAGCCTTTTCCATTTACTTGCTGGTCTCTCCATGGGACCCGGATGATGGCTCAGCCCAGAGCTGCCGTTTGTGGGTTGGGGTTGGGACGCCCAGCTCTCCCCTCCTGGTGTGTGAGCTCTGCTTGCCTTTCATCCTCTTCCTCCTGCACCCTCTCCTGTCTCAGGTGACCAAGAACATGGCCCAGGTGACCAAAGCCCTGGACAAGGCCCTGAGCACCATGGACCTGCAGAAGGTCTCCACGGTGATGGACAGGTTTGAGCAGCAGGTGCAGAACCTGGACGTCCACACGTCGGTATGTAGCCCCCCGACCTCGGGGATATGGCCAGGGACAAGGAGGGACAGCTCATGGGAGGGTGGCTCACAGGCAGACGTGCCATCTCTGCACACGTGTGGTGACTCCCTGACGTCACCAAGCATCCTCTGTGCTGGGCCCTGCCAGGACCCTGAGAGGTGGTAGGGCAGGGCGGCAGGAGCCTTCTGCAGACACCTGGCTCCTTGTGGGGAGCTCAGACGGCAAACAGGCATGCAGAGGGGCAGCTGGGTGTTCACCGAGGCAGCAGGCATGGCACACTCAGGCCGGGGCGAGGTGCAGGGGCAGGAAGCTGAGACACAGTCACAGAGAACAGGGCAAGAAGGTGGCTGTGGGAGGGAATGAAAAGTGTGGTCAGGCCGTCGCGAGGCCATGTGGGATTCTGTGGGCCTGGGCCCCACCTGTGTCCAGAACATGCCCTTGTCCCCCAGGTGATGGAGGACTCCATGAGCTCGGCCACCACCCTGACCACGCCGCAGGAGCAGGTGGACAGCCTCATCGTGCAGATTGCCGAGGAGAACGGCCTGGAGGTGCTGGACCAGCTCAGCCAGCTGCCTGAGGGCGCCTCTGCTGTGGGCGAGAGCTCTGTGCGCAGCCAGGAAGACCAGCTGTCCCGGAGGTAGGGTCTGTCCCTGAGATGCTGTGTCACCAGCCCCATACTCTGGAGCTGTGGGAAGGGAGAGGGTTGTGGGTCAGAGGCTAGAGGAGAGCTTGGACTGAGGCTCCGATCCAGGAGCACCAATCTGGACTCAGGGGCCCCAGCCACGGCCACCCCCGAGCCGAGCCGCCCCGCTGCTGCTGGTCCTGCTCTGGCTGGCGTGGGGCATGGCGCTCACACAAGTGTCTGCAGTGCGCCCTTCCTCATGGAACAGGTACGAGTGGGACAGTGCATGTCACTCAGGACAGCTTGAAAAGCTGGCACGGAGGAGGGATCGGGCCGCTGCACTCCAGCTGGAGCAGGCGCCTCACTGGGAGCACGCGGGGGGTGAGTGGCCGCCCTTCCCCTGGCCGTGACCCAAGTCCCGTTGTTGGTTTTCAGGTTGGCCGCCTTGAGGAACTAGCTGCGCCCTGCCACAGCGCCGCCTCTGCCCTGCGATGCACTGGCAGGCTCCCGTCCTCTCCCCACCGCGTCTTGCCTTTGTGCTGACCCTGCAGAGCTGCGGCTAGCAGCCACTGCCCCTCTGCTCCTCTGCTCCTCTCACCGCCAGGCCTGGGCGGCCTCTGGTCGTTCCTGTTCTTCTAGGTTGGGCGGTGGGTCTGTGTCCTGGTGTTGAGTTTCTGCAAATCTGTGGGAGTGATTTCTGTGACTCTGGGCCGACAGCGGGGAGGCCAGGAGGGGCCTGTGGACTTTTCACCCAGCACTGTAGAGGCTTCAGACTTTGGGGCGGTAGGCGTGCGGCTTCCTCGTCAGCCAGAGGAGTCAGGGCTGCCCTGTTGCCAAGCAACTCCTGGAGGCCTCTCCCAACCCCTCAGCGGGCAGGAGGTCCCACCGTGTGGACAGATGCAGCCCAAGGAGCCACCACAGGCCTGCGTGTGCTGGAGGACGTCAGTGCCACCAACACCAACCCCGCCTCCTCCATCGTTCCAGGCACTGGGTCTCGGCTGCTCCTACCAGCTGGCTGAGCCCCCGGCCTCCTGTTCTCACTCGGTTCCCCTCATTTCCTAAAGCTGCCCAGTGCCCAGTCTGTGGAGACAGAACTGTCCCAGATCCAGATCCAAGCGTGCCCACCCTGTGGAATTCACTCTCATGCAGCGGCTGTGTGGTCTGTGCTGTGTCTCATCTGCAAGAGCCTGTCCAAGGCTGGCTGGCTGCAGTCCCAGCAGGTACGGCTGTGGCTCCTCCCGGTGGGCAGCCTGCTTCTCTTGGACGACCTTTCCCTATGTCACCCTCTACCGTCTCTCTAAACAAGTGGGTGCCTCCCCCCGACTGCACCACAACTGCCTTCCCAGCATGGAAGCCAGGGCAGCTGCTGAGGGGAGCCCAGGAGAGCCATCTTCAGCCAGGCTGGACTGGGGCCACTCCTGTGGCCCTGAGGAGCTGCCAGCAGCACTCATGGATGGCCTTGCTGAGCGGGTATTGGGCGCAGCCTGCTGTCTGTGCCATTTCCTAACGTTTACTTTGTTGTCTTGAGGCTTCCAGGATTTTTTTTTTTTTTTTTGCCAAAGTAGAAAGGCAGGTGGTGGGCGGCTGGCGGGGAGTCTGGGTCCCACCCCTCAGTCCTGCCCACCCCCCCGCCGCCTACGCTGAGGCCGTAGTGGTGGCATGGCTCTTACGTGCAAGAACGTGGAGACCCTGACGTGGGCTCACTGAGTTTGGTTTTCTTTTCAGAACTTGGGAGCCCCCAGGGAGGGTCTAGTGTTGGTAGATCCTAGATATGGGGGTCGGGGCACTGCCTGGCTGTGGTTCCCTCCAGCCTCCCCCACAGTCACCCCTGGTGTTGAGAGAACGTCCTTCTATCCATCAGGGGTAACACCCTTGAGGAAGGTGGGGGGCTGCCTCAGCCTGTACCCCTGGGCACCGAGGACAGCGGCTGTTTACCCTTTTCCTAGAATGCTGTTGTAAATAAACATATGGGTCCCCGGAAACGTTCTCAAGCTTTGCTTTAGAGCTTTGTGTGAGCCCTGGATGTCCTCTCCCCCAACTGAGGAGGCTGAGGAGGGGCAGCTGGAGTGTCCACTGTGGGGGCGGGCGGACAGGCAGTGCTCATTCTCAGGCCTGCCCCAACCAGCAGGCAGAACCTCCCATTTCCAGTTCTCTTCTGACTTTGAAATGATTTGAAACTTACCTAACAGTTGTACAGTAGGTGGTCTTTGTGCACTGGCCGGACACCACACTGACCCAGCCATCTCTGGTCCGATGTCCCACGTTGCGTGTCCTCGTGCTGCCTCCAATCTGGGACAGTTCCTTTTTCATCTTTCATGACCAGAATGGTTTGAAACTGCTGGCCGCTGTTTTGCAGAATGTTCTCAGCTTGGGGGATGCAGTTTTCACGTGATGTGGGGGAGGTCTTCCTGACTGTTGCCGGCAGGGGCCGTGGCGTCCCTGTGTCTTGGTACTGGTGACTTTGTGCCCTTCACCACTGGGTGCAGTGGCATCCCCAGGCTTCTCCACTGTGAAGTTAGCATTTTCCCTTTTCATTTATTTTTTATTTTTGAGATGGAGTCTTGCTCTATCGCCCAGGCTGGAGTGCAGTGGCGTGATCTTGGCTCACTGTAACCTCTGCCTCCCAGGTTCAAGCGATTCTCCTGCCTCAGCCTCCCGAGTAGCTGAGACTACAGGTGCCTGCCACCACGCCCAGCTAATTTTAGTAGAGATAGGGTTTCTCCATGTTGACCAGGCTGGTCTCAAACTCCTGGCCTCAGGTGATCTGTCTGCCGCGGCCTCCAAAGTGCTGGGATTGCAGGTGTGAGCCACTGCACCGGGCTGCATTTTCCCTTTTTAATTAATGTGCCTTGTCGGAAGATCCCGACGACTTTGCAGGCCTCAACCTGCTTTCCCTGAGTGTGATGTCCGTTGACTCAAAACAGCTGTGATTTTCTTGAGGATTCTAGGCAGTACCCTCCCCCACTCCCTCCATGATTCCTGAGTGTTATGTCCATTGACTCAAATAAAACGGCTGTGATTTTCTTTGGGATTCTAGTCAGGACCTTCCCCACTCCATGTTTCCCGTCCGTCTGGACCTGTTTGTGTTCACTGCGTGGGTTATGATGGTTGCTGGTGCTGACCTTGTGGCTCAGATAGTGTCGTATTCAGGGGACTGAGGTCAGCTTCCCTCCCACCCTGGCAGTCTCTGAGCATGGCCTGGCCCAGCTCTGCAGGAGGCTCTCAGCTCATGTTGGTGCCTCTGCCCCAGCCCTGAGTATCAGCCACTTCTCTAGGAAGCTCTGATTCCTTTGAGTGGGGAAAGGTGTTTAGAAAACCAGGATCTGGAGGCCGGGTGCAGGAGCTCACGCCTGTAATCCCAGCACTTTGGGAGGCTGGGGTGGGAGGAGTTGGAGGCCGGCCTAGGCAGCATAGTGAGACGCCCGTCTCTACCAAGTAATAGTAGCCAGGCACGATGGCGTGGGCCTGTGGACCCAGCTACTTGGGAAGCTGGTACAGGAGGTTTGCTTGCGACTGGGAGGTTGTAGCTGTAGGGACTCAGGATTACGCCACTACACTCCAGCCTGCGTGACAGAGGGAAACGCTGTCTCAAAAAAAAAAAAAAACCAACCAGAAAACCAAGACATGGGTACGAAGCGTGGGCCTCAGTGCTGTGTGCCGCTGCCTTGAGCCCCACAGCCCATGGCTAAAAGGCATCCACGGCTGCCCCAGTGCAGTGCCGCAGCCCTCTGCGTCCTCTGCAGCCACGAGTTCACACCGTCTGTGGAATCCGGTCCCGCCTCCCCCCTCGTTGCAGCCTCTCTGAAAATCTGGCTCGGGCACACTCACCTTTCTGCTCATTTGTACACAAATTGCCAGCCACACTCCCATGAGGGCCCCCAGCTGGAGAACATTCGAGTGTCTTCACCTTTTCAGAGTGGCTGTGTCACCCTGTACGTTCACAGGTTTGAATCCAGTAACAGTTAAGGTGCCCCATGCTGATAGGTCTTTGTTACTATTTTTGGGTGTGAAACGTCACTGTGGATGTACAGTGAGGAGGTTGCATCCCTGCCCCTCAGCTCCAGCCACAGGGCCAGCCTGCCGCTCCCAGGCTCATGATCCATGGAGCTCAAGGGCTTCCCAGAGAGGGAGGGCCCAGAGGAGTGGAGCCTGGGGTCTGCACCGTGGGGAGTCTCCAGCCCCTGCACCTGTGTCACCTCTTACCGGAGGGCTGGGCACTCTCCTTCCCAGCCTCCTCTGGAAAGGTCTGCGTTTCCAACCTGAGGCTGGACTCAGGACGCATGAACACGGACCGCGCCAAGGGAAAGACTCCGGGAACCAGGTGCGCTCCTGGGGGCAGCTAAGGTGCTGCCTTTCTGGACACTTTGGTGTGAATTTAATGTAGTTAGGATTATTTTCAGACTAGGATTAAAGCTCTTCTCAATGAGAAAATATTGTCAACAAAGTCAGGTGTAATACCCCTGCAGCCTGCCAAGGACCTCCGTCTCCAGTCCCAGACGGAATACGCCAGGCAGGGAGGGGGAAGGACAGAGATTGTGGATAAGAGGATCCCAGGGGATCAGCACGTGTCCCTTCTGGAGAGCCACCTTCGGGGGCTGCTGCTCCGTGGGAGGGCATGGTTACCAGAGCCCCTGCTCCTTGACTCAGGGTCCCTCGCTGAGGCCTGGCCAGTGGAGAGTGAAGCCTCCCAGTAGCTCCCAGGGGCCCAGCCTGCACTCCTAATGCTGTGGTCACCTCTACCGAGCATTCTCCCTGTGAAGTCAGATCTGGAAGGTACCTAGGCCCTGGGGCTTCATATTCCTCCCTAACAGAAGCTGCGGGGAGAACTCCAGAACGCATGGGGGCTGTGTGGGCGGTCCCTCACCCCCAGGGCCCTCCAGGGCGGGACAGCAGCGTTGGGGTTCTGGTCCTGCCCTGTGATCACCTCAAGACGAGCCGGTAGGGCCCCTCATGGGAAGGCACTGAGCCCCAGTGGCCACCTAGAAGGACCCAGTGCTGCACAGCTCACACCTGGACCACATCTGTCCCTGCAGTTGGCCTGGTTCTGCTGCTCACAGTGTAGGGGCCCCTAGGGCTAGACTGATTCAGACTCTGCCTCCCCATTTATCAAAAGAGACCGGACCGGGCATGGTGGCTCACACCTGTAATCCCAGCACTTTGGGAGGCTGAAGAGAGCAGATCACCTGAGGTCAGGGGTTCAAGACCGGCCTGGCCAACAGGGTGAAACCTCCATCTCTACTGAAATTAGCTGGGGGTAGTGGTGTACATCTGTAGTCTCAGCTACTCAGGAGGCCGAGGCAAGAGAATCCCTTCAACCTGGGAGGCGGAGGTTGCAGTGAGCCGAGATCATGCCACTGCACTCCAGATTGGGTGACAGAGTGAGACTTGGTCTCAAATAAAAAAGGCTGGACAAAGGGAGTGGTTCTGCCAGGGCAGATTCCTGGGCCTTTAGCCGTGTTCACAGAACCAGAATGGTCAGGGGTGGGGGTGTGTGTGCAGGGGTGGGGGTGTGCGTGAGGGGTGGGGTGTGTGCAGGGGTGGGGGGGTGCGTGCAGGGGTGGGGTGTGTGCACAGGTGGCGGTGTGTGCAGGGGTGGGGGTGTGTGTGCAGGGGTCGGGAGAATGTGTATGTGCAGGGATGGAGAGCGCAGGGGTGGGGTATGCGTGTACAGGGGTGGGGTGTGTGTATGTAGTGGTGGGGTGCGTTAATGGGTGGGGGTGTGAGCAGGGGTTGGGTGTGCATGTGTAGAGGTGGGGACGTGTGTGTAGGGGTGGGGGGTGTGCATACAGGGGTGGGATGTGTGCAGGGGTGGGGTGTGCATGTGCAGGGGTGAGGTGTGTGCAAAGGTGTGCAGGGGTAGGGTATGCGTGTGCAGGGGTGAGGTGTGTGTGCGGGAGAGTGCAGGGATGAGGTGTGTGCAGGAGTGGGGTGTATGCAGGGGTCAGGGGTGTGCAGGGGTGGGGTGTGCATGTGTGCAGGGTGGTGTGCAGAGGTGGAGGGTGTGTGCATGGGTGGGGGTGTGCATGCAAGGGTGGGGGATGAATGTGTGCAAGGATGTGTGTGCAGGGGTGGGTGTGCTTGTGCAGGGGTGGGTGTGTGCATGTGCAGGGGTGGGGGATGTGTGCGTGTGTAGGGGTGGGGGTGTACATGTGCAGGGGTGGGGGTGTGTGGGTGCAGGGCGTTGTGCAGATGTGGGGTTTGTGTGTCCAGGTGTGGGGTGTGTGTGCAGGGGTGGGGGTGTGTGCAGGAGTGGAATGTGTGTGGAGGGGTAGGCAGTGTGCAGGTGGGGGGTGTGTACAAAGGTGGGGTATATCTGCAGGGGGAGGGGGTGTGTGTGCAAGGGTGTGTGTGCGCAAGGGTTGGGAGTGTGAAAGGGGTTGTGTGTAGGTATGGGGGTGTGTGCATGCAGGGTTGGGATTTGAGCAGGGGTGGGGTGTGTTTGCAGGGGGTGGAAGGTATGAGCAGGGATGGGGTGTATGTGTGTGCAGGTGTAGCGGAGGTGTGTGTGCTGGGGGTGGGGGGTGTGTACACAGGTGGGTGTGTGCAGAGATGGGGTGTGTGCGTGCCAGGGTAGGGGTGTGTACATGCAGGGGTGGGGTGTGTGTGCAGGGGTGGGGGTGTGAGCAGGGGTTGGGGGTGTGTGCATGTACAGGTGGGAGTGTAAGCAGGGATGGGTATGTGTGTACAGGAGTGGGGGAGTGTGTGTGTGCATATGCAGGGGTGGACTGGTGTTTGTGCAGGGGTGGGGAGTGTGTGTGCAGGGGTGGGGAGTGTGTGTGCATGCAGGGGGTGGGGAGTGTTTGTGCAGGGGGTGGGCAGTGTGTGTGCAAGGGTGGGGAGTGTGTGTGCATGCAGGGGTGGGGGTGTGTTTGTGCAGGGATGGGGAGTGTGTGTGTGCAGGGGTGGGGAGTGTGTGCATGCAGGGCTGTGTGCAGGGGTGGGGGTGTGTTTGTACAGGGATGGGGAGTGTGTGCATGCAGGGGTGGGCGTGTGTGCAGGGGTGGGGAGTGTGTGTATTCAGGGCTGTGTGTGTGCAGGGGGTGGGGAGTGTGTATGCATGCAGGGGTGGGGATGTGTGTGTGCAGAGGTGGGGAGTGTGTGCATGCAGGGTTGTGTGTGCAGGGGTGGGAAGTGTGTATGCATGCAGGAATGGAGGGGGTGTTTGTGCGGGGGTGAGGGTGTGTCTGTGTAGGAGTGGGGAGTGTGTATGCATACAGGCGTGGAGGGGTGCTTGTGCAGGGGTGAGGGTGTGTGTGTGCAGGGGGTGGGGAGTGTGTGTGTGCATGCAGGAGGGGTGTTTGTGCAGGGGTGGGGGTGTGTGTGCAGGGGTGGGGAGTGTATGTGCATTCAGGGGTGAGGGTATGCACAGGGGTTGGGAGTGTGTGTGCATGCAGGGTGTGTGTGCAGGGGTGGGGAGTGTGTGCATGCAGGGGGTGGGGTGTGTTTGTGCAGGGGTGATGTTTGGGGGTGTGTTTGCAGAGGTGGGGGTGTTTGGGGGTGTGTGTGCAGGGGTGGGGAGTGTGTGTGCATGCAGGGGTGGGGATTATGCATGCAGGGTGGAGGGGTGTTTGTGCAGGGGTGGGGAGTGTGTTCATGCAGGGTGGAGGGGTGTTTGTGCAGGGGTGGTGTGTGCAGGGGTGGTGTGTGTGCATGCAGGGGTAGAGGAGTGTTTGTGCAGGGGCGGGGGGGGTGTTTGGGGTGTATGCAGGGGTCAGGGGGTGTACAGGAGTGGGGTGTGCATGTGTGCAGGGTGGTGTGCAGAGGAGGGTGTGTACATGGGTGGGGGTGCATGTTCAGGGGTGGGAGTGTGCAAGGGTGGGGGGTGCATGTGTGCAGGGGTGGGGGTGTGCTTGTGCAGGCGTGGGTGTGCATGTGTGCAGGGGTGGGGGATGTGTGCGTGTGTAGGAGTGGGGGTGTGCGTGTGCAGGGGTGGTGGTGTGTGGGTACAGGGCGTTGTGCAGATGTGGGGTTTGTGTGTCCAGGTGTGGGGTGCGTGTGCAGGGGTGGGGGTGTGTGCAGGAGTGGAATGTGTGTGCAGAGGTAGTGTGCAGGTGGGGGGGGTGTATAAGGGTGGGGGTATATCTGCAGGGGGGTGTGTGCGCAAGAGTGGGGGAGTGTGAAAGGGTGTGTATAGGTATGGAGGTGTGTGCATGCAGGGTTGGGATGTGAGCAGGGGTGGGGGTGTGTATGCAAGGGTGGGGGTGTTAGCAGGGTTAGGTGGTGTGTGCAGGTGTGGGAGGTATGAGCAGGGATGGGGTGTGTGTGCAGGTGTAGGGGAGGTATGTGTGCTGGGGTGGGGGTGTGTGCACAGGTGGGTGCGTGCAGAGGTGGGGTGTGTGCATGCCAGGGTAGGGGTGTGTACATGCAGGGGTGGGGTGTGTGTGCAGGGGTGGGGGGTGTTTGTTCAGGGGTGGGGAGTGTGTGCATGCAGGGGTGGGGTGTGTTTGTACAGGGATGGGGAGTGTATGTGCATGCAGGGGTGGGGGTGTGTGTGAGGGGTGGGGAATGTGTGTGTGCATGCAGGAGTGGAGGGGTTTGTGCAGGGATGGGGAGTGTGTGTGTGCAGGGCTGGGGGGGTGTTTGTGCAGGAGTGGGGAGTGTGCATGTAGGGCTGTGTGTGTGTGTGCAGGGGTGCGGAGTGTGCATGCAGGCGTGGAGGGGTGCTTGTGCAGGGGTGGGGGTGTGTCTGTGTAGGAATGGGGAGTGTGTATGCATGCAGGCGTGGAGGGGTGCTTGTGCAGGGGTGGGGGTGTGTCTGTGTAGGAATGGGGAGTGTGTATGCATGCAGGCGTGGAGGGGTGCTTGTGCAGGGGTGGGGGTGTGTCTGTGTAGGAATGGGGAGTGTGTATGCATGCAGGCGTGGAGGGGTGCTTGTGCAGGGGGTGGGGGTGTGTCTGTGTAGGAATGGGGAGTGTGTATGCATGCAGGCGTGGAGGGGTGCTTGTGCAGGGGTGGGGGTGTGTCTGTGTAGGAATGGGGAGTGTGTATGCATGCAGGCGTGGAGGGGTGCTTGTGCAGGGGTGCGGAGTGTGCATGCAGGCGTGGAGGGGTGCTTGTGCAGGGGTGCGGAGTGTGCATGCAGGCGTGGAGGGGGTGCTTGTGCAGGGGTGGGGAGTGTGTGCATGCAGGCGTGGAAGGGTGTGCAGGGATTAGGAGTGTCTGTGCATGCAGGGGGTGGGGGTGTGTGTGTGCAGAGGTGGGGGTGTGTTTGTGCAGGGATTAGGAGTGTGTGTGCATGCAGGGGTGGGGGTGTGTTAGTGCAGGGGTGGAGTGGTGTTTGTGCAGTGGTGGGGGTGTGTTTGTGCAGGGGTGGGGAGTGTATGTGCATGCAGGGGTGTTTGGGGGTGTGTGCGGGGGTGGGGTGTGTTGTGCAGGGGTGGGGGATGTGTTTGGGGGTGTGTGCAGGGGTGGGGGTGTGTTTGGGGGGGTGTGTGCAGGGGTGGGGGTGTGTTTGTGCAGGGGTGGGGAGTGTGTGTGCATGCAGGGGTGGGGAGTGTGTGCATGCAGGGTGGAGGGGTTTGTGCAGGGGTGGGGAGTGTGTGTGCATGCAGGGATGGGGAGTGTGTGTTCATGCAGGGTGGAGGGGTGTTTGTGCAGGGGTGAGGAGTGTGTGCATACAGGGGTGTGTGTGCAGGGGTGGAGTGTGCATGCAGGAGTGGGGGTGTGTGCAGGGGTTGGGAGTGTGTGTGCATGCAGGGGTGTGTTTTTGCGTAAGGGTGGGGAGTGTGTGCATGCGGGGGGGGGGAGTGTGTGCATGCAGGGATGGGGAGTGTATGCATGCAGGGTGGAGGGGTGTTTGTGCAGGGGTGTGTGTGCATGCAGGGGTGGGGGTGTGTTTGTGCAGGGCTGGCAGTGGGTGCAGGGGTGGTGTGTGCATGCAGGGGTGGGGAGTGTGTGCATGCAGGAGTGGGGGTGTGTTTGTGCAGGGCTGGCAGTGTGTGCAGGGGTGGGGAGTGTGTGCATGCAGGGATGGGGAGTGTGTGTGCATGCAGGGGTGGGGAGTGTGTGCATGCAGGGTGGAGGGGTTTGTGCAGGGGTGGGGAGTGTGTGTGCATGCAGGGATGGGGAGTGTGTGTGCATGCAGGGATGGGGAGTGTGTGTTCATGCAGGATGGAGGGGGGTGTTGTGCAGGGGTGGGGGTGTGTGCAGGGGGTGGTATGTGTGCATGCAGGGGTGGAGAAGTGTCTGTGCAGGGGGTGGGGAGTGTGTGCATGCAGGGGTGGAGGAGTGTGCAGGGGTGGGGACTGTGTGCATGCAGGGGTGGAGGAGTGTTTGTGCAGGGATGGGGAGTGTGTGCATGCAGGGGTGGGGGTGTGTTTGGGGGTGTGTTGTGCAGGGGTGGGGTGTGTTTGGAGGTGTGTGCAGGGGTGGTGGTGTTTGTGCAAGGGTGGGGGTGTGTTTGTGCAGGGGTGGGGAGTGTGTGTGCCTGCAGGGGTGTAGTGTTTGTGCAGGGGTGGAGGGGTGTGTTTGTGCAGGGGTGGGGAGTGTGTGCATGCAGGGGTGTGTGTGTGTGCAGGGGTGGGCAGTGTGTATGCATGCAGGAGTGGAGGGGTGTTTGTGCAGGGGTGGGGGTGTGTCTGTGTAGGAATGGGGAGTGTGTATGCATGCAGGCGTGGAGGGGGTGCTTGTGCAGGGGTGGGGGTGTGTCTGTGTAGGAATGGGGAGTGTGTATGCATGCAGGGGTGGAGGGGTGCTTGTGCAGGGGGTGGGGAGTGTGTGTGCATGGAGTGGGAGTGTGTGTGCATGCAGGGGTGGGGAGCATGTGTGCATGAGGGGTGGGAGTGTGTGTGCAGGGGTGGAGAGTGTGTGTGCATGCAGCAGTGGGGGTGTTTGCAGGGGTGGGGAGTGTGTGTGCATGCAGGGGTGGGGGTGTGTTTGTGCAGGGGTGGGGAGTGTGCATGCAGGGTGGAGGGGTGTTTGTGCAGGGGTGGGTGTGTGCAGGGGTGGGGAATGTGTGTGCATGCAGGGGTGGGGGTGTGTTTGTGCAGGGATGGGGAGTGTGTGCATGCAGGGGTGGGGGAGTGTGTGTGCATGCAGGGTGGAGGCGTGTTTGTGAGGGGTTGGGGGGGTGTTTGTGCAGGGGTGGGGGTGTGTGTGCACGCAGAGGTGGGGGTGTGTTTGTGCAGGGGTGGGGGTGTGTGTGCATGCAGGGGTGGGGGTGTGTTTGTGCAGGGGTGGGAGTGTGTGCAGGGGTGGGGAGTGTGTATGCACACCAGTGCGTGGCTGGAGGCATCCACTGGAGCTGAGACCTTGTCCCTAAAGACACTCACGCAGCCTCTGTGGAAAGCCCTCTTCATACCTCCTGGCTGGACCAAGGACTCATCACTCCTGCACCCAGGTACAACCAAGAGCGATTTTCACAAAACACGCTGTTATGTGAAGACAGCATGGGCTCCCAGGCTGGCTGCCGACGACACGTACCCTTGGACATGAAGGGACATCGCTTTTATTAAGGGCCTACTGTGTATGCGTGTCCTGAGCTGTCCAGGCATCTTGCCCTGCCTCCCATGAGCCCAGGTGCCCACGCAGAAGATGCTGGTCCTTGCCATGTGGGCAGCAGGGTTCCTGGCATCTGGCATCCTCAGGTGGGCAGGTGTTCCTGAGCTCCCGGAGTCCTAAAGGGGGCTCTGGTCTCCCGGGTGTCACAGGAACCACAGACAGAGGAGCAAGGTAGCGAGGGGAGGCCAGCAGGAACCCCTGCTGGTGGTAGAGGCTGGGGGCCCCGGACTGGGAGTAGCCGTACCGCGTCCTGCAGGAGCCTTCCAGCTCGTCCAGGGGGATGGGCTCCTCCTCGGGAGACTGCGTGAGGTCTCTGACCTGGGGACAGACACGGGTAGGCAGCCTGCCTGCTGGTGGGAGTGGTGGAAGCTCAGGGACCGTCCCATCCTCACCTTCTCCACGGCCTCAAAGACCCTCAGCAGGTTATCAGCCAGCGCGCCCCTGACTTCCGCCTCCGTCCAGTTCCTCCTGAGCAGCTCGGCGATGAGGTCTGGGTACTTGGAGACGTCCTCCAGCCCCTCCGGGAGCCTGTGTTGAGGCCAGGAGAACCTGGACCCCCATGCCAGGACCCACGTCCCTCCTCCTGCCGCCCCATCCCACCGACGGGGTCCTGACCCTCCCAGCTCACCCACAGGACAGGGGTCTCACCCCTTACCTTGGGACACCATCGAAGTCCCCACCAAAGCCCACAGCTCCAGCTCCCGCCACCTTCTTGATGTGGTCCAGGTGGTCTGTCGGGGGAGCAGCAGGTGTGGGTCCCGAGGAAGGCCCTCCCCACTCAGCCCCCCGGCCACTCACACCTCACCTACCGGCCACTTGGAACAGGGTGGCCTTGTTTGTGCAGGAAACATAGTTGTTGTAGAAGTTCACCATCACCAGGCTGTCTGTTTCTTTCTGCACAGGAAAACAGGGTGGAGCTGAGGGCTGGGAGAGCCTGCCCAGGGAGGCGGGTGGGGGTGCTCCCTCAGCCTCACCACCAGCTGCAGGACATCGTCAGGCACGTTGCGCCGGCTGGTACACAGGCTGTAGGCCGAGGAGTGGCTGAAGATGACCGGGGCTCTGGACAGCTGCAGAGCGGCCTTCATGGTGGCCACAGACACGTGAGCCAAGTCGATCATGACGCCCAGACGATTCAGCTCCTTCACCACACGCTGGAAAGACAGGGCCACGTCCACCCTCACAGTCCCCCAGGGTCGGGGCTGGGGGAGGCGGAGGGCCGGACCTGGTGTCCGTCAGCCCTTCAGTGGCTGGAAGTCCGGGACCACTCAGGGCTCAGCACCCACCCGGAGGGGATGGCTGCCAGCTCCATTTTACAGACGAGGAGACAGTTCCCACTGGCGAGCAGTGTCATTCCTGTCACCCTCAGGGCCTCTGCCTTCTCTGAGAGGGTGACTAGCCCCTCCCACCCCACTCACCTGCCCAAAGGGTGAGAGGCCTTGGCTGTGGGCATCGCTGTCTCCCGTGTCCACTAGCCAGTTGTCAGCCCTGTGGGAGCAAAACGCAGGTCCCCAAGTGGTGAGCGGTGGGCTCAGCCTCCCATCACCCAACAGGTGAGGCCTGGCCTGGGACTCACAGGCAGAGGGGGATGGGCTCAGGAAGGTGGCGGGGGAGTGTCCGCCCCACCCTCCTGCCCATAGCCCAGGGGCCTCCTGTGGGGTGTTGCGCACCAGGGCGTGTTGCAGCTGTGCGTGAGGGTCAGGTACCGCATGCCCAGCTGATAGAGTGCCCGCAGAACGCCCAGACTGCTGTCAATGGAGTGGCCGCCCTCCACACCAATCAGGCTGGCCACCTTCCCCCTCCTGGAAGGCATTCCGGATGCCTGTGGGGATAGCCAGGTGCAGGGGGAGTGGATGCCTGGGATCTGGAGGGTGGGGGGCTGCAGGGGAGCAGGCACCTGGCGTCTGGAGGGTGCAAGGGAGGGGTACAGGGAGGGGCGCCTGGTGTCTGGAGGGTGGGGGGGTGCAGGGGAGTGGGCGCCTGGTGTCGAGGGTGGGGGGGTACAGGGGCATGGGCATGTGGCGTCTGGAGGGTGGGGGTACAGGGGAGGGGCACCTGGCATCTGGAAGGTGGGGGGTACAGGGGAGGGGCACCTGGCATCTGGAGGGTGGGAGGTACAGGGAGGGGTGCCTGGTGTCTGGAAGGTGGGGGGTACACGGAGGGGCACCTGGCATCTGGAAGGTGGGGGGTACAGGAGAGCGGGCACGTGGCATCTGGAGGATGAGGTATCCTGACCAGCACTTGCTGCTCTGAATAAGGGCTGGGTGGGGAGACTTGGGACCTGGAGGACCCAGGCCAGGACCTGACCTTCACTGCTGGTGACACACAGGAAGGTATCGGGGTACATCTGGCACATGCGTTGTACCACGTCGATCTGCTCCAGCGTCCTCCTCACAGTGTCTTTGTTCTGGGTGTCGCAAGGCGTGTACACGGACCAGAACTGGGGACCACAGGAGTACCGGGAGCTGCTGCAGCCAGGCCCCAGCCCACCCCTCCATGCCTGCAGGAGTCTGGCTTCCCACCCCCGGGAGGCCCTCCCTCAGCCTGGGGTGGCTGCCCCTTCAAAGGCCTGTGGCACCCAGGGACCCTGAAGGGACAGCACTGCCGGGGCCAGGCCTAAGACAGGAGGTGGGGTGACCCCATGCAGGGCAGGCATGAGGCAGGGCGGGCGGTACCTGGCCCCCCCACGAAGCCGGCCCTCAGCTTGGGGATGTTGGTGTGCGTGCCGGCCAGGGTGCTCAGGTTGGCCCTCTCGTCCTGCAGACGGTTGTTGAACATGTCCAGGAGCTGCCAGGGGGAGATCGTTGTGCCTGGAGTGATGGGGGGAGGCCAGGTGGTCAGGACAGCCACTGGGACCCAGGGGCTTCCGAGCTCCTGCGCTCCGGCCTTGCCCCCACCACTGCTCCTCACGTGGGCGCAGGGCCGAAGTCCATGCTGCAGGAGGGATGGATCACCAGCCACCTGAGCACACCTGTGTAGGGTGTGCCTCCCAACTGTGCCCATCCCCAGGGCAAGGAACCGCCAGCCAGGAGCTCGGGGAACTGGGTGGGCCACCCCTTCCACGGTGTGTGTCTGTGGAGGTGGCAGGGGGTGGGGGTGGACATACTGCCCGAGGGTGGACAGAAAAAGCCTAATGACCTCAGTAGTCAGGACTGGGGATGTGGGCGAAGGGGAAGGGGCCTGGGGGCAATACTGCTTCTGAGAATTTTCTGTTTAAAGGGCAAATTGCCTGCTGGGGAGGACGGTGGGTGGCTGGGTAATTGGAACAGCCTATCCTTGGGGGGTCTGGCCCCCCCATTCTCCTGGGGAGGAGGGCGATGGGTACAGGCTTTGGGGGCAACCTGGGCCTCTCTGCTGCCTCTATCTCTGGGGAGGAGCCCTGCATCCCAACTCCCATCAGATCCTTCTCAGCTTCCAAAGGACTGAGGTTCTCCAAGGTTTTCCCAGAAGCTGGTGGTGAGGGTGGGGAGCTGTGGAGAGGCGAAAGGACAAAGAAGGGAACGCAGCAGGGGAAGCTGAGGCTGTCAGAGCTGGCGGCCGAGTGAAGGTCTCACAGGGTCTGAATCCAGCTGCCCAGGCAGAGGCCAGGAGCAAAGGGAATCCATCCTCATTAGAAACGCTGTTCTCAGGCCCGTGCAAGCTCCAGCTTATGATGTGTTTCACCCAGCAGGTCTGGGTGTGAGCAGGCCCCAATGCAGCCCCATACCACTCTCGCCCCGACTGCATGACCTGGAGGCTCTGAGGAGGATGAGAGAGGGCTGGGGCCTGGCCCCCACCCTGGGGGATGCCCAGGGTTCCCCCTCCTCACTGGGTCTGGGGCCTGAGGCTCCTTCCTTAATATGGGCTGCGCCCCCATCTGCGGGGGGCTGCCTTGTGAGGCTGTGTGCTGGGTTGGGACACAGGGGTGCCTCCACATCCAGTTCCTAGCTCAAATTCCAGACCTGCCCCTCTGTGCCTCAGTTTCCCCATCTGTAAATAAGGGTGTCTTGGTGCCTTCCTCAGAGGGCATCTGGGAGAGGAAGAGGAGTAACCATGTTAATCATCTCCAGCCGTGGGCCCTGAAGATTATCTTCATGACCCCGCCCAAATCTACCTGCCCGAAATGAGCTTTTCAAAGGCAAGTCCACCCACAGAGCTCCTGCTGGGGGGGAACCAAGGGGAATGCTCTGCCCTTCCTGGGTCCCTGCCGCCCCTGACCTCCCCTGGGCTGGTGCCCCCAAACCCAGCTTGGCACACTTTCTGACCCCACCCCTGGGCAGACAGACAAGCACACGCCTGACACTAGGGTCAAAGTCACTCCCAAAGCCCCTGCGACGAGGAGGAGGTCTCTGGTGACAGCGGGCCCACGTGATGGCCCAGGCTGGCACCCGCCTCTCCCCAGCCCTCAGCACAGAGTGAGTGCTCAGGACACATTTCCTGCGGGAACCACGAGCTCCAGCCAGGGACCCTGCCTTGGGGGCAGCCTCGTTGCCAGGGTGCAGCCCTGCACTGGGCACTGCCCTGGGCAGGGCCGGGCGGGGCTCCAGGAGCAGACTTGACTCCCTGGTCTGAGGACATCAGCCTGGGATGGGCAGGGATTCCCACATCCCAGGAAACGGCTTGGAGGGACAGATGACAACAGGCCACTCTGCTCTGCTCTCGCCTCCATCCTCCTCCTGCAGCCCCTCCTCTTTTTTTTTGAGACAAGGTGTCACTCTGTTGCCCAGGCTGGAGGGCAGGAGTACAATCACAGCTCACTGGAGCCCCAACCTCCAGGGCTCAAACAATCCTCCCGCCTCAGCCTCCCAAAGTACAGGGACCACAGATGTGAGCCACCATGCCCAGCCAGCCTTCTCCACTCTTGCTGGAAAAGATGGGAGGGTGGGGCCCCTGGTTTCTCAGTCCGACAGAGGCCATACCTGCCTTATGTCCAGGTCAAACTGCAGTTCAGGAACTAATCAGACCCACCCTCCTTATCTGTGTGGGCTGGGGCGGTGCCCTGAGCTGGCACATGGAATCGGTGCCCTGCTCCCAGGATTGCTGAAACATGCTGGAATGGCAGCGAGCACGCTCAGGCGGCTGCTGCTGGGAGAGACTGCTGGCTGCCCCGCTACCCGTTCTCCTTTTCCTTTGTCACTTTAAAGCCCCCCATTTTTAGCAGGCACACAGCCATTAGGATTGAAGCTACCTCCCTGCCCCTGTGTCACTGGGTGTGGCTGTGTAATAAAGTTGGGTCCTGTGACAGCTGTTTTGAGACAGTCTTGCTCTGTCGCCCAGGCTGGAGTGTAGTGGTGCCATCTTGGCTCGCTGCCACTCTGCCTCCCAGGTTCAAGCCATTCTCCCACCTCAGCCCCCCGAGGAGCCTGGACTACAGATGGGCGCCACCACACCCGGCTAATTTTTTGTAGTAAAGACGGGGTTTCACCATGTTGGCCAGGATGGTCTCGATCTCCTGACCTGGTGATCCGCCCGCCTCAGCCTCCCAAAGTGCTGGGATTACAGGTGCCAGCACCATGCCTGGCCCCTTTTTCCCTTCTTTATCCTTCCCTTCTCCCTGCTGGCCCACGTGCAGACATGAGGGCGGAGCGGTGTGGCCACTTTAAAGCATGAGGATGCGGCTGGTGGTGGCTGTGCGAAGTCTCCGGCACCGTGAACGGCCGTCCGGGCCCCCACACTCCTCTGCTGTTGGAGCTACTTCTGTGGGTCTCTTACCTGCTACAGTCACCAGTGTGTCAGCTTTACCTCTGCCTGCCAGGCCCGTCTGGGACAACCCCAGATCCCCGAACCTTCCTGGCTATTGGCTCACTTGGGACCCTGCTCAGCCCTGGCACCTGCACTCAGGTCCCTCCCTGTGTGGCCTGGGGTCCCCCTATAGCCTGTGTCTTCAGCCTGCCCTCACTGCTGTGGGAAGCCCAGTCCCTAGGCCCAGACCCTCTCGTGCCACACAGCAGGGACTGCAGGGTGGGAGCCTCCGTTCCCCCACTGAGCCCGTGTGAGGGGCCTGACCCCTGGAGCACCGGGTGACGGGCCAGGAGGAAGCCAGCAGGAAGGAGGTGGGCGGGGGAGGAAGGAGGGGGTGCACGGGACCACCCTCCACTCCCTTAAGTGTTTTGTGTTTTGTTTTTGTTTTTTAAATTTGAGATGGTGTCTCACTCTGTCACCCAGGCTGGAGTGCAGTGGTGCAATCTCAGCTCACTGCAGCCTCCGCCTCCTGGGTTAAAGCGATTCTCCTGCCTCAGCCTCCTGAAAAGCTGGGACTACAGGCACCTGTCACCATGCCCGGCTAATTTTTTGTATGTTTAGTAGAGACGGGGTTTCACCATGTTGGCCAGTCTGGTCTTCAACTCCTGACCTTGGGTGATTCACCCACCTCAGCCTCCCAAAATCCTGGGATTACAGGCGTGAGCCACCCAGCCTGGCCTGTTCCCTGAAGTTCTTTTATTTTTTAAACAGAGTTCTGCTCTTGTGGCCCAGGCTGGAGTGCAATGGCACAATCTTGACTCACTGCAACCTCCACCTCCTAGGTTCAAGTGATTCTCCTGCCTCAGCCTCCCGAGTATCTGGGACTACAGGCATGCACCACTACACCTGGCTAATTTTATATTTTTAGTAGAGATGGGGTTTCTCCATGTAGGTCAGGATGGTCTGTAACTCCCGAACTCAGGTGATCCGCCCACCTTGGCCTCCCAAAGTGCTGGGGTTACAGGCATGAGCCACAGTGCTAGGCCTCCTGAAGTTCTTATGTAACAAGACATTGGGTTTTCCTGCCTTTTTTTTTTTTTTTTTTTAAAGATGGGGTTTCACCATGATGGCCAGGCTGGTCTTGAACTCCTGACCTCAGGTGATCCACCCACCTTGGCCTCCCAAAGTGCTAGGATTACAGGCGTGAGCCACCGCGTCCAGCCTTTCCTGCTTTTTTAACAGAACTTTTTTCTTGGACAAAGCCCAGAGGCATCTTCCAGGTGGAGACACTGCTGGACATAGTGCAGACTCTCAGGGAGCCTCCCACCCACGCACGGAGCCAGGGTGAACCTGGTCTGAGTCTGGTGCCTGGAAGCAGGAGGCCCTCATGGCAACCCAGTGTTGGGGTGCTGGGTCAGGAGGGGCGGGGGAGGAGGTTCAGGTTCCCAGGCAGTGGGAATCGCAACCCTGCAGAGGCCAGGAGAGGAGCAGGTGACGCAAGGGCCCCAGTGAAGTCTGGGTGGGGGCAAGTGGGCACAGGCAGAGGCTCAGACAGGGTCCCAAGTCACATGGGCCTCCCCCTCGGGAGAATGCAGGCTGTGGGAACGGGAGGAGCCAAAAAATGCTGTCAGAGAGGGCCTGGGGCACCACCCCATCTGCAGCTTTGCAGAGAAGCTGAGGCCCAGAGAGGCACAGGGAGAGTCCGGGGCACAGGCAGAGTCCAGGGCACAGGGAGAGTCCGGGGCACAGGCAGAGTCCGGGGCACAGGCAGAGTCCGGGGCACAGGCAGAGTCCGGGGCACAGGGCCTCACCATCCCCAGGCACAGACCTCACTCTGAGCCTCAGGGCCCAGGAGCTCGGGCCTTGCCTCCTTCCTGCCCCGCTCCCTGCAGACCTTCATCTGCTGAAGGCTTTGGGGGCCCTGAGAGACCCCACAAAGCAGCATGAGCCAGGAAAGGGCAAGGGCCCTGGCACAGTCGCAGAAACTGAGCCCCAAGCCAAGGCCACATGAGCCTCACCCCAGCTCCCCCAATCTGGCTCCCAGCCCTGGTTCCCCCTAAGCACCTGCTTAGATGGCCACTCACCCATCAATGACAGGGGTGTCCCTCATGATCCTCTCTGCCTCATCCCGAAGAAGTCTGCAGTGCACACGGCCACGAGGGGCCACAGCCACCATCTGGTCCACATGGTGAAGTCCCCCGGGGACCTGCCTGCCTTGCTGCTCCGGCACCTCTGTGCTGGCCTGGCTGGCTCGTGCAGGAGAACGATGAGCTTCGGGCTGTGAGGAGCCACTCTGCCTGCCAGGGGAGGCACCAGAGGCCTTTGGTGGAAGTGGTGATGGCTGGGCTCTCTCCTGTTTATAGCTTCCCATGTTCAATAAGTAACTAACACATTCCCCAAGAGAGTGGGTAGGATGGAAGGCCAGACACCCAGTTACTGGGCGTTGCTATCTGGGCTAGGCAGAGGGGTATAAGAAACTAGGATCGGTCAGGCGTGGTGGCTCACGCCTGTAATCCCAGCACTTTGGGAGGCTGAGGTGGGCGGATCACCTGAGGTCAGGAGTTCAAGACCAGCCTAGCTGACATGGTGAAAACCCATCTCAACAAAAATACAAAAGTTAGCCAGGCATGATGGCAGGTGCCTGTAATCCCAGCTGCACAGGAGGCTGAGGTGGAAGAACTGCTTGAACCCAGGAGGCAGAGGTTGCAGTGAGCTGAGATTGTACCACTGCACTCCAGCCCGGGTGACAGAGCGAGACTCAAAAAATACAATCAATAAAAGCAGCTAGGATCCCAGACCCAGGGTTGGGGCCAGAGCCCAGATGAAAGGACAAGGTGCTGACAGCCGGCTGAGGGAAGGCCCGGGGCAGGGCGAGTGGCAAGGGGGTGTCAGCCTTGCTGTGCTGTGCTGTTAATTCTTATTTCCGCCTCCCTCAGGGCCCAGGGGCCTGGAGCTGCAAGTGACAAAATAGTCACTGAAATACTGCATCCTCAGGAAGCTCCTCTTTCCATGTAAGAAGAATTTTCCCAGACTCGCCATGGGGGATAAAACATTAGGACGTTTCAGGAAGGTGCTAAACAGCCCAGGTGTGCCCTGACACCTGCCCTAATGCTGAGGGGTCAGCACTCCCCCATCCCCGACGCCTGCCCTAATGCTGGGGGGGTCAGCACTGCCCCGCCCCCGACGCCTGCCCTAATGCTGAGGGGTCTGGTCTCCTCTGGCCCCCAACGCCTACCCTAATGCTGAGGGGTCTGGTCTCCTCTGGCCCCCGACGCCTGCCCTAATGCTGAGGGGTCTGGTCTCCTCTGGCCCCCGACGCCTACCCTAATGCTGAGGGGTCTGGTCTCCTCTGGCCCCCGACGCCTGCCCTAATGCTGAGGGGTCTGGTCTCCTCTGGCCCCCGACGCCTACCCTAATGCTGAGGGGTCTGGTCTCCTCTGGCCCCCGACGCCTGCCCTAATGCTGAGGGGTCTGGTCTCCTCTGGCCCCCGACGCCTGCCCTAATGCTGAGGGGTCTGGTCTCCTCTGGCCCCCGACGCCTGCCCTAATGCTGAGGGGTCTGGTCTCCTCTGGCCCCCGACGCCTGCCCTAATGCTGAGGAGTCAGCACTCCCCCTCCCCCGACACCTGCCCTAATGCTGAGGGGTCTGGTCTCCTCTGGCCCCCAACAACTGCCCTAATGCTGAGGGGTCTGGTCTCCTCTGGCCCCCAACAACTGCCCTAATGCTGAGGGGTCTGGTGTCCTCTGGCCCCCGACGCCTGCCCTAATGCTGAGGGGTCTGGTCTCCTCTGGCCCCCGACGCCTGCCCTAATGCTGAGGGGTCTGGTCTCCTCTGGCCCCCGACCCCTGCCCTAATGCTGAGGAGTCAGCACTCCCCCTCCCCCGACACCTGCCCTAATGCTGAGGGGTCTGGTCTCCTCTGGCCCCCAACAACTGCCCTAATGCTGAGGAGTCAGCACTCCCCCTCCCCCGACGCCTGCCCTAATGCTGAGGGGTCAGCACTACTCCGATCTCCAGCTTTACAGGGACACACACTCCGGCTACAGGGCTTCTGGTCGAGCAGCTGGACTTTCCCTTAGAACAGGCGCCTTTCTAGGCCTCGGCAGAGCACACTGGAGTCGCCCGGGGGCTTCTGGGAACAGTGGCCAGGTGGTCCCTGACCAAAGAATCCCAATCCCAGGGCTGGGCAGTGTCGGGGGTTCTTGGGGATAGCGACCTGAGAAGCAGGGCTAAGCCAGGCCTCCCGGGAGGAGCAGGAGGGAAAGCTGGTCAGAGGCTTGGGAGCGGGGGGAGACTGGCAGGGAAGGAGGGTCACCCCGGCTGGAGTGCAGGGGCTCGATCTCAGCTTACACAACCTGTACCTCCTGGGACCAAGCGCTCCTCCTGCCTGAGCCTCCGAGTAGCTGGGAGCACAGGTGTGCGCCACTCACCTCAGCCTCCCGAGTAGCTGGGAGCACAGATGTGCGCCACTCACCTCAGCCTCCCGAGTAGCTGGGAGCACAGGTGTGCGCCACTCACCTCAGCCTCCCGAGTAGCTGGGAGCACAGGTGTGCGCCACTCACCTCAGCCGCCAGAGTAGCTGGGACCATAGGCACACACCACCATGCCTGCCCTCCCAACTAGCAGGGACCAGAAGCGCCACAACCACACCCAGCCTCCTGAGTAGCTGGGATCACAGGTATGGACCACATACCTCAGCCTCCCAAGTCAGGACCCCCGGCCAACATGGTGAAAGCTTGTCCCTAGTAAAAATTCAAAATTAGTCAGATGTGGGGCCAGGTATGGTGGCTCACATCTGTAATCCCAGCACTTTAGGAGGCCAGGGCAGGCAGATCATGAGGTCAAGAGATCGAGACCATCCTGGTTAACATAGTGAGACCTCCATCTCTACTAAAAATAAAAAATTAGTCGGGCGTGGTGGCACATGCCTGTAGTCCCAGCTACTGAGGAGGCTGAGGCAGAAGAATCACTTGAACCCAAGAGGCGAAGGTTGCCATGAGCTGAGATTGTGCTACTGCACCCCAGCCTGGACAGCAGAGTGAGACTCCGTCTCAAAAAAAAAAAAAGGAAAAAAAGAAGTAAATATCCAAGACTGGGTTGCCTTCCCCTTCGTTTTCCTCCCTCCCCTGCTTCTTTCTCTCTCTCTCCCTGAGACAGTTTCCATCAGTCACCCAGGCTGGAGTGCAGTGGCAAAATCTCAGCTCACTGAGACCTCTGCCTCAAGTGATTCTCCTGCCTCAGCCTCCTGAGTAGCTGGGATTACAGGCATGTGCCACCACACCCGGCTAATTTTTTTGCATTTTTAGTAGAGATGGGGTTTTACATGTTGGTCAGGCTGGTCTCAAACTCCTCACCTCAAATGATCTGCCTGCCTTGGCCTCCTAAAGTGCTGGGATTGCAGATGTGAGCCACCATGCCTGGCCCCACATCTGACTAATTTTGAAGTTATACTAGAGATGAGGTTTCACCAGGTTGGCCAGGCTGGTCTCGAACTCATGACCTCAAGTGGTCCACCCACCTCGGCCTCCCAAGCTGCTGGGATTGCAGGGAGGAGCCACTGTGCCCGGCCAAGACTGGATAATTTATAAAGGAAAAAAGGCTTAATTGACTCACAGTTCTGCATGGCTGGGGAGGCCTCAGGAAACTTACAATCATGGTGGAAGGCGAAGGAGAAGCGAGGCACCTCTCACGTCGCAGCCGGAGAGAGAGAGTGCGAGGGAAAGGGCCGAACTCTTTAAAACCAGATCTCGTGAGAACTCGCCCACTCCCAGGAGCACACGGGGTGAGCTGCCCCGACGATGCGATCTCCTGCACCTGGTCTCTCCCTCGACACGTGGGGATTCTAACCCGAGATGAGATTTTGGGTGGGGGCGCAGAGCCAAAGCCCACCGCCCAGCTACACCCTTCAGGGCGCAGTGCAAACTGAAAATGTGGCGTCTTTATTCAAACATCACGAGAATTGCTGGGCCTCACCGTAGGTGTGTGAGCTCTTCTGAGCACCAGACCCGGCCGAGTGCCCGGGAAAATGGCCCTGTGTGGACTTCATTTTGCGCCATTCCGAGACTCTAAGCCACCGACTTCATTCCACATGAGGGTGGCCTGGTAGGCTGTGGGTGCCCCTCTCACGGCCTCCACGGAAAGGCAGCGTGGGAGAGCTGGGCAACTTTCTCAGCCTCTGCTTCTTCATCTGTACACGCCATCGAGAAATCTACCTCAACCGTCCTGCTGTGAGCACAAATGTTCCCGCCACTCAGAACCACCCTCAGATCCAGCCAGTTGCCTTGAACCTGTCTTCTCCGTGGGGTTTGATAGTTTGTCCCGGGCTCTCCAGTTGCCCTTCTTTTCCTGCCCCTCACTGGGTGCCCTCGTCATCTTCGGCCTCCCAAGCTCTGAGCTCTGTGACCTCACTCCTGCCCCCACACCCTCCCTCGTCCACCCTGCTGCCCCAGCTTGGGATCTCGGGGGCCCACGTCATTTATGCACTGGAGGTCTCCCACCTCTGGTTTCTAGTCTTGACAGAGTTTGGATGCTTGTCCAAATCTCGTGTGGAAATTGGATCCCCAGTGTCGGGAGTTTTGGGGTCCCAGGGACAGATCCCTCATGGATGGCCTGGTGCTGTTCTGGAGGTAATGAGTGAGCTCTGCTCTGATGGTGAAACCGAGCCTGACGCCTCCCCCGTCACTCTCACTCCCTCTCCGCACGTGAAGCCTCTGAGGCAGGAGAACGGGGTCCGGGGGCAGGGAACCTAAGGCCAGTTCTCGAGGAACCCAGGAAAAACACGGAGGGCTGGGGGCGGGGAATGGGAGCTCAGTATGTGCTGACTTCCTAAAGAGAAAACACCCAGGTCTCGGGGCAGAGAGTCCGAAGTCAATTCGTGCTGAATCAAGGAAAAACACCCAGGGCTGGGGGCAGGGAACCTAAGGCCAATTAACGCCAGCTTCCAAAACTAAACCGGAAGGAAAAACCCCATGCCCAGTAGCGAAGGATCAAAGGTTACTCTGCCTCCAGCGCCTCCCGCCACATCCCAGGTAGAAAGAGAAGTACCCTGGCGTGGCGGTGGGCATCCCTTCATCTTCACAGACACAGCTCGCCTCGGCGTTAGATTAGCCGCAGACCACATCATTCATCCGGATAACCGGCAGTGGATAGGAACCACGAAACGTGCGCTTGAAATGCAGGAAACTGGCGGGCGGGGTGGCTCACGCCTGTCATTCCAGCACTTTGGGAGGCCGAGGCGGGCGGATCAGCTGAGGTCAGGAGGTCGAGACCAGCCTGACCCACGTGGAGAAACCCCGTCTCTACTAAAACTATAGAAATTAGCCGGGCGTGATGGTATGCACCTGTGGTCCCAGCTACTCAGGAGGCTGAGGCAGGGGAACTGCTTGAACCCGGGAGGCGGGGGTTGCGGTGAGCCGAGTGGAGCCGCTGCACTCCAGCCTGGGCGACAGAGTGAGACTCCGTATCACAAACAAACCCAAAACACCCCCAGAAAACTTTGTAACGGGGCCCACTCCCACCCCACGCCCGAGTGCTCTCTCCCTTTAATAAATCCTGCGTTTGCTGCTTCCGTCCTCTACTTCATTCCTTAGTTACTGTGGACCTTTTGTCCAATTCTTTGTTCAAAACGCCAAGGACCTGGAAAATTACACTCCAGCCCTCCTTCCCCTGACACCTGCTCCTCCCCTTCTGCCATGACTGGAGGCTCCCTGAGGTCCTCGCCACCGACAGACACTGGCGCCAGGCTGCCGGTGAATTCAACCCCCGAGTTCTCCCCTGCCCATGTGTCCTTATTCAGCCCTCCTCATGGATCAGCAGCTTTGCTGGGTGTGCACGTTGGGTGGTAAACCTTTGTCCCTGAGGACACAAATGCGCCACGGTCAGTCTGTGCACACGTGGCAGATGGGAGCCACGTCCTGTGGGCCTGAGCCGGCTCTCTGCAGCCACTGTCTCTTCCCTCCGAGGTGTGGAGCCCCCCCGTTTCCTCGGAGCTCTGAGCTTCTCTGCCACGTGCTCTAGCGTGAGGCTTTATTTCCGTCCCTGGAGCTCTCCCTCAGCCTCAGGTTCAGGGACTTTCCAGCCATCAGTATTCCTCCTCCGACACCTCCTTTCTGATCGCTGTCTGGCGCGGGTTTCAGGCCAGCCGGACGGTCTGAGCTTCCTTTCTGCCTCCCGTCCTGGGTTTCTTGCGCTCCGTTTCCTCTGTTTTGTCTCCCAGGACGTTTCTCTTGTCTTTTCTTGGGGAGTTGTGCGTCTGGTCTCCGAGGGTGGCTCCTGCAGCTTGCTGTGTTCTTTTCTGCGGTGCAGGCTGCGTGGAGTCAGCTACACTTGGTGTCCTTCCATTGCTTGCTGGATGGAATGCAGACGTGGCTCCCCTTTTTCATCTGGCCTTTCTGCTGCATCTGCGGACCTCCCTCAGTAGCTGGTGATCTTCCTCACTTCGAATTTAACCTTTACAAATAAAGCGATAGCAAGGCGGGCTCTCAACTCTAGGCTTGTCCGGACGAGCTCTGGAGATGCCCCATTACCAGGGGCCCTGTAACCCAGAATGCAAGCATGACTTTTCTTTTTTTTTTTTTTTAATGAGATAGGGTCTTGCTATACTGCCCAGGCTGGACACCAACTCTCAGGCTCAAGCAATCCTCCCACCTCAGCCTCCCAATTAGCTGGGTCCACAGTGGCTGTTTTTAAAGTAACTGCCACTGCACCCAGCAACAGTTTTAAAAATAGCTATCCTGATTCTCAAAAACATATTTAGGGAAGGGCGTCCTGACTTTCTTCTGGCTGAGGGTGGGTTAGGATGATGTGTCTATCTGGGTGATCCTGGGGTCAGTTATTCCATCAACAGCCGTGAGTGTCGTCCTCACTCCCAGCCGGTCACGCCTGTGGCGTGTGAGCAGACTCCCCCTCTGGCTCCCTCCTCTCTCGCTGCAGCACCCTGGAATGCTCCCAGTGGGCCCCCAGTCGGCCTCACAGACAGGCGCTTCCATTCACTTCCTCATTCCCAGAAATGGGTCGGAATCTTTGCCTGCAGCGGAGGCCTTTCTGATCTGACGAGAGCGTTATTCTTCTTTTATTCCCTTCCTCTCACCGTTGTGGACAGGAGCGGGGGAAATGCTTGTGCCTCGCCTGACGTCTTGACGTAGAGGGTGCATCCCACAGGGTGGCGGTGGGAAAGGCTCGGGGTGCGTTTCTAATTCTGTTTCTAATACCCATTCTGGGTGTGCGTCTTTCATGTACCCGACTGACCAGGGTCCTTGTCCTGCCCCTCCCCCTCCCCTGGCCATGGTGAGGCTTAGGCAGACAGCCGGGCTTAGGAGTCCTGGCCCCAAACGTTCATATTTAGAGAAGAGTTGCTCAGAGAGCCGCTGGGGGATGGGAGAAGCGCTTTGTGATGAGCCTGAGCTCCCTGGTCCACATTCCTGTCTGTGGCAGGTTCCATCTCCAGAGATGGCTGTGCCCAGGACCACCCCACACGCTTTCCTCACACGGTGGTGCTGACCCAGCTCTGTCTGTCGAGAGGCAGGTGACAGCCTCAACAGAGAGAAGGCAGTGGGTCAGACACCAGGTGTGTCTGTGTGTCCACCTGGCTGTCTCCCGGAACTGCACACAAGCCGCATCCACAGCAAGCGCGCAGACATCATCACAGGCCTATCGGATGTCACCACTTCTGCACAAGTAGCAGTCCATGGGGACGTGCCCACGCTCCCCACACCTGCACACACACGGATCATCGGGAACGCTGCAGACAGGAGCACCTGGACACATCGCAAGCCCACGTGGTCAGATGTCCACATACCCAGAACAGTCACGTGCAGACTTTCCCACATGCAGTAAGTAAACGCACACTCAGATACTACACACGTGCACACAGACACACACGCCCAGAGGTTAGCCACACACGTGCCCCTGCCCACGTCGGCCTGTCCTTGTACCTGTCAGGGCATGAGCCCACATCAGCGGGGGGCCCATGTGACCACCCACGGAGCCTGGCACAGCAGCCCTCAAATAAACCTTGAGGAAGGCACGCCCGGGAGCGTGAGGCCCCACAGCGAGCCCGGCCCTGTCTCTTTCCCTGGGAAGCCACGGTGGCTCACAGAAGGCTCAGCAGTGCCCGCCTCTCTTCAGGCTCCTGACCAGGCTGATGTCTGCACTGGGGGGGTCCACAGGCTCCTCAGCCTGCAGACCCAGCTGCAAGGGCAGCACCCCGGCTTCTGCCCCCAATACCTCCCTCCCAGCATCCAGTCCACCCTGAGGCTGGTGGCTTCCCCCGAATCCCTCCTCACCCCACCCAGGTCCCCCATGGCTGCCCCCACCACGCTGACCCCCACACCCCACATCTGCACCAGGGTAGAACCTCTTCTTCCCAGTGAGTCCCAGTAGGCTCCCGGCTCCCATGAGGTCAGAGCCCCTCAGCCTGGCCTCCCCCGCCCTCCCTCACCCACCCTCCAGACACAGTCACCCCAGAGGCTACCCTCTTAGCCCTACCTGGAGTTGAGGTCCCCACCCACTTCCATCATCCAAGACTCTCAGCCTTCGCTGCCCAAGATGGCGCCCCATGGCATACAGTAGGTGTCTACTAACTAAGGTCCCCCTTCCTGATGGTGAGGCAGTCAGAGAAGACAGGGGCTTTCTGCCCTCATGTGAACCATGGACCTCAGCCTGGCTCCATGCTCCCCAGAACCACAACCCCTGACTCCTGGCTCCCCAAGACTCACCATGAGCAAGACACACTGCTAAGCACCTCTGAGCAGCTCCCCCAGCCCTGGGGGAGACAGACCCGCCTCCTGCCTCCCAGGTCACAAGGCTTGGGGGTTGTTTCTGTTTCTCACACACAGAGCTCTCCAGCTACAAAACAGCCGCCTCCTCGAGAGAAAGAGTCCCCAGGCCTGTACAATACCCGGGGGGGGGCAGGGCTAATGCCCCACAAGTGTCAGCTGGTTCTTGTTTCCTAAGACACGCATGCCCTGAGTGAGGCGGTCAGCATCCACCAGCCGGGGCTCCTGGGACTCTTGGTCCCAGGCCGGCAAGGGAGCTTGTGCTGGGTGACCACCCTTCAGGGTCTGCCTCTCAGGCCGAAGGCAGCATCAGGTTGAGTACTGAGTTGGGAGATGGGGGAGGAGGAGGAGGAGGGGGCCTGGGTGCTTGGGCCCCTCCCAATGAGCCCAGAGGGTCTCAAGTGGCCCGGGGATTCCAGGCCATGTGTTTCCACCGCCGGACCCAGCCACCTCCCTGCCTCCCTAGGGGGAGGCTGACCCTGGCCCTGGGGTTGGGACAAACTGCCCTCAGTTTATTTATCTGTCAGTTCGAGGGGCTGATCTCCCTCCATTCCCAGCCACGTTCAAGGATCGGAATGTCCTCTGGCAGAGCCACAGGGGCTTTTGAAATCAGGAGGGTCTGTGGTGGGCCATGCTGAGCTGGAAACTGGACTACACCCAGATGCCTTTGGAATTCTGAGGTTTCAGTGGGAGGGGGGCATCCTCAGTGGGTTCCAGTAAGTGGGGGAGGCCAGGCCTGTCCCCGACCCCACCCAGGTGGGTGGAGACCCAGGGCTGCTGCTGGGCCAGTCACTGGGGCCTTGGAGTCTCACTTCTCCAAGCAGCCATGGTGGGAGCAATGGGAGGAAGAGTGGGAGCTGCAAAGGGGGGTGCAGGGGGCTGCAGAGAGGGGAGGGGGTGCAGGGGGGCTGCAGAGAGGGGGAGGGGGCATGGGGCTGCAGAGAGGGGAGGGGCATGGGGGCTGCAGAGAGGGGAGGGGGCATGAGGGCTGCAGAGAGGGGAGGGGGCGCAGGGGGCTGCAGGAGGGGGGCATGGGGGCTGCAGAGAGGGGAGGGGGCTCGGGTTGCAGAGAGGGGAGGGGCGAAGGGGCTGCAGAGAGGGAGGGGGCATGGGGGCTGCAGAGAGGGGAGGGGGCATGGGGGCTGCAGAGAAGGGAGGGGGTGCAGGGGCCTGCAGAGAGGGGAGGGGGCGCAGGGGCTGCAGAGAGGGGAGGGGATGCAGGGGGCTGCAAAGAGGGGAGGGGCATGGGGGCTGCAGAGAGGGGAGGGGGCATGGGGGCTGCAGAGAGGGAGGGGGCATGGGGGCTGCAGAGAGGGAGGGGCATGGGGGCTGCAGAGAGGGAGGGGGCATGGGGCTGCAGAGAAGGGAGGGGCATGGGGGCTGCAGAGAGGGGGAGGGGGCATAGGGGCTGCAGAGAAGGGAGGGGGTGCAGGGGCCTGCAGAGAGGGGGAGGGGATGCAGGGGGCTGCAGAGAGGGGAGGGGGCGCAGGGGGCTGCAGAGGGGGGCATGGGGGCTGCAGAGAGGGGAGGGGGCACAGGGGGCTGCAGAGAGGGGAGGGGCATGGGGGCTGCAGAGA
This sequence comes from Ateles fusciceps, assembly GCA_036589455.1. Classification (NCBI taxonomy): domain Eukaryota; kingdom Metazoa; phylum Chordata; class Mammalia; order Primates; family Atelidae; genus Ateles; species Ateles fusciceps. The sequence goes on from JAZHEH010003205.1 coordinate 554,285, forward strand.
GGGGAGGGGGCTCGGGGTTGCAGAGAGGGAGGGGGCGCAGGGGCTGCAGAGAGGGAGGGGGCATGGGGGCTGCAGAGAGGGGAGGGGGGCATGGGGGCTGCAGAGAGGGGAGGGGGCACAGGGGGCTGCAGAGAGAGGGGGAGGGTGCAGGGGGCTGCAGAGAGGGAAGGGGACGCAGGCGCCTGCAGAGAGGGGGAGGGGGTACAGGGGGCTGCCGGGGGGGGGGGGGGCTGCAGAGTGGTGAGTTGGGGGCAAAGGAGGCGGCAGAGTGGGGGAACAGGGGCGGCACAGGGGGCACCCTCCAGAAGCCAAAGGCAGAGGGTGCTGGTGGGGACATGCACATGTCAAGAGCAAAATAAAACCAGTTTTGTGCAGGGCTCCCACTGTTCTGGTGAGAATAAAACATATATTTATATATAAGTTACAAAATGTGAATTGTGCAATTTTGCCTGGGCACTGGGCTGGGCCTCCAAGTGGCCAAGCAGGCCCCGTCCCGACTCACTGTGTCCTCTCTGTTCCACCATCCAGATAAGGAAACCAACAGGCTGTCACACAAAAAGGAAGAAGAGGAGGCTGGGCGCGGTGGCTCACGCCTGTGATCCCAGCACTTTGGGAGGCTAAGGCGGGCGGATCACGACGTCAGGAGTTTCAGACCAGCCTTGCCAACATGACGAAACCCTGTCTCTACTAAAAATATACAAAATGAGCTGGGCGTGGTGACGGGCACCTATAATCCCAGCTACTCGGGACGCTGAGGCAGGAGAATCACTTGAACCCGGGAGGCGGAGGTTACCGTAAGCCGACATGGCACCACTGCACTCCAGCCTGGGCGACAGTGCGGGACTCTGTCTCAAAAAAAAAAGGAAGAGAGGATGTGAACCCTAGCCATCTGGAACAAGCCTGTGCCTGGACCCCGAAAACCCAGCCTGAGTTAATATGCACTCATGTGTCCCTCAACACAGGGCACGTCCCGAGACACCAGTAGCCAGGTGATGTCACTGTTGTGCGAGGATCTCAGCTGCGCTTCCACTCACCCAGGTGGAAGGTGGCAGAGGCTCACCCAGGCTGCGAGGCGTAGCCCACTGCCCCCAGGCTGCTACCTGGACAGCGTGTGGTCGTGCTGAAACCTCGGGCCACTGGATAGGGTGGAGAGCATGTGTGCCGCTGAGCCTGCCTGAACATGGAGAAGGCACAGAGGAATGCGGCATTCCAGTCTACAGACCAGCACCGTGCGCGCCGTCCGCCGTGACCAAAACACCCAAGCGGGTGAGTGTGCACGGGTGCTCCTTGACTTACAACAATTCCCCCAGGAAACCACTGTACACTGAAAACACTGAGCCTCCGCCTCCCAGGTTCAAGCGATTTTCCTGCCTCAGCCTCCCAAGTAGCTGGGATTACAGGCGTCTGCCACCACGCCCGGCTCATTTTTGCAGTTTTAGTAGAGACGAGTTTCCCCATGTTGGCCAGGCTGGTCTCAAACTCCTGACCTCAAATGATCCGACCACCTCAGCCCCTGAGAGTTTGCTGGGATTACAGGTGTGAGCCACTGAGCCCGGCCACCTTCCAGAATTTTCTAGGCACAGACCTGCACAGGTATGGCCTCCTGTCCTTTGCATGCTGTTGTGTGAACAGCAGGAGACCTCTTAGCCCCTCTACCTCATTCTCTGTTGAGGGAGCTCACATGCCCTTGTGAGGGCAGCGCTCTTCCCTTCCTCATCAGGGCGCCAGTACCTGCCTTCCCCTCTCCCAGCTCCACCCAGCTCAGCCCGAGTCTTCACTCCAACCTTCACTACACAACAACCTGTGCCCTGGGGCTTCACGTGCCAAGCCCTAAGCACCCCACCTCTCTGCCGCTCCCTCTCCCCTCACTCCAGCTCCACCCTGTCATGACTCTTGGCAATTTTAATAACAGAGAGGATTGTCTTAAATCCTGGCCAGGTAGTTCCCTGACCTGCAACAACCTGTTCTCCCCCTACCCAGCTCCGCAGGCCCAGATTTCACTGCAGTCCCAATTCCCCACGCCTCCCTTCCCCTTCTGCTCCAGGGCCAGCCTGAGACCTCCAACCTCCCCTCTATTCCCTGCCAGATTCCGTCTTCCCCTCTGGAGCCATCAAGCCTCCTCAGTAAAACCTGCAAGTGGCCGGGCACGGTGGCTCACGCCTGTCATCACAGCACTTTGGGAGGCTGAGGCAGGCGGATCACGAGGTCAGGAGATCAAGACCATCTGGGCCAACATGGTGAAACCCCGTTTCTACTAAAAATACAAAAAAATTAGCTGGGTGTGGCGGTGCATGCCTGTAGTCCCAACGACTTGGGAGGCTGAGGCAGGAGAATTGCTTGAACCCAGGAGGTGGAGATTGCAGTGAGCGGAGACTGTGCCACTGCACTCCAGCCTGGGCCACAGGGTGAGACTCCTGCCCGCTCCCTGGCCCTCTGCATCTGCACTGCCTCCTCGGAGCATGCTGAGGGCAGACGGCCCAGCTGTCCTGATCCGTGCTACTTTGAATTCATGATCACAAACCTCAAGGGACCTCTTTGAGTCACCCAGGAATCCTGGTGCAGGTCCCAGACCAGAAGCATCAGCGCCATCTGGGGATGTTGTGATGGAGAACTGCCCCTGTCCTCGAGGTCAGCCGCACACGCTGGGTGTCCACAGCCCCAGGCATGCGGATGCCTCGTGGCGACCCTCTCCTCCACCCTGGGTCCCTCGGCCGCTGTCTCCCCTCCTCTCCCACGACTCTCTGATCCTCACAGCAGCTGGGCCACACCGCTCCTGAAACTGCTTCCGGCGTGTCTCTCAGGGTTCTGAGCCCCCCACACTGCTGACTCCCCACACTCCCCGGCCCAGATCAGCCCCTGAAGCCCCAGGGACCCAGCCACCTGCTCTGCACCCCAGCTGGAGTTTAGGGAGCATTTTAAGTTCAGATCTTTGTTTGTTTGAGGAAGTCTCGCTCTGTCACCCAGGCAGCGGTGCGGTGGCTCCATCTCGGCTCACAGCACCCTCCACCTCCTGGGTTCAAGCAATTCTTCTGCCTCAGCCTCTCGAGTAGCTGGGACTACAGGCACCTGCCACTACGCCCGGCCAACTTTTTTTTTTTTTGTTGTTTGTATTTTTAGTAGAGGCGGGTTTTACCGTGTTGGCCAGGCTGGTCTCAAACTCCTGACCTCAAGTGATCCACCTGCCTCTGCCTCCCAAAGGGCTGAGCTGACAGGTGTGAGCCACCGCGCCCAGCCCATCTTCTCTTGCCTTCAAACTCAAACCCAGACTGTACAACGCCAGCACCCTCCTGGGTCTCAGCCTCCACGATCGCACGAGTCGATTCCACACCGTGAGTCTCTGCACATCATCTTCTGTGGGTGGTTTCTTGGAGAACCCTACAGAGCCCATTTGTCCAGAGCAAACACCTGCAGAAAGCACGCCCCACCCTCCCCTCCTCCGCTGCCCTCTCTCCTAGCTGCTCACCCCCACCCCCTGCCCCAGCCTCTCATTGCCTTCTGGAGGCTGTAGCTATGGGGTCTTTGAGCCCAGGCAGCTGCATCGCGCGCAGGAGGTCCTTAGGAGACCCTGCAACTCACCCTGTGGTCCCGGCCCCAAACCTGCCTCTCTGCCTCTGTTCCTCCCCTTCACAATGGTCCCTCCACCCCTCCCTCCCCGCCTTTCCCAGCCTTCTCCCTGACACTCCTCATCTCTCAGGTCCTTCTTCCCCACAGCTGCAGGCTGAGCGCTGATCTTCCAGTCCCTCGGGGCCACCAGCATCTATGACAGGCCGGGCACGAGCGCCTGATGGAGGGTGAGGAGGAATGTGGGGTCCTGCATCTGGGGGGCCACAGCTGACCCCAGTGGGCCCTGGCTGGCATCCAGGGCGCTGCAGCAGCTGAGCATGGCTGGTGGCCTGTGCCGTATGGGTCTGCGCTCCTGCCAAACACTGGCTCCCGTGCCCGCACCCAGGCCAGCTTGGGTGGAGTTTGGTGGCTGGACTGTGCACGTGGATTTGCAGGTGCCCTCCCTGACCTGCTCTCCTGGCCCCACTCTCCCAGGTGGGCCCCGTGGGGGATTCTGAGGCCAGCTTAGGGCAGGGACAGTCAGGCTGGGGGCCGCCCTGGCTGAGGGGTCACCACCAGTGGCCAGCAGGTCCCTCTCCTGAGGAGCCCCTGTGTCCTGGGGGCACTGCCCTCTGCCCTGGCCATGACCTCAGAGGTCTGGAATAGCAGGGCAGGAGGGGCGTGCTGCTGGCGACGGCAGCCTCTGGGCTGTAGAACAGGGAGGGGTGCCCTGGATTCAATGGGGACGCAGTGAGCAGGCAGCAGGGACCTTGAGCCTAGCCTCGGTGTCTGTGAAATGGGTCTGAGGCTGGTGGACACTCAAGGCAAGGTGGGGCCTGGGGGCTTGGTCCGCCTCCAGCCAGCCCACTCCTCTCAGAGCCACACCCCACGGGCCGGCCAGGCCAGTGCCCACTGGCACCCCCTTCCCCCGCCCGCATGCAGCAACTCCGGCCGCACCTGTTGACTGCACACCCGCCTGCCTGCTGCGGCTGCCGCCCTCTGGTGGCCAAATCCCGACGAGCCACCGTGGGGCCAGTTCACTGGGGCCTTGCTGGGTCCTGCAAGGCCGGGCCCTGGGGGCTCAGTTCATGGAAGAACCAGCTGTCCCTCAGGGTGGGCTCCGCCTGTGAGCTCTGGGGACCTGGGAAAGCTGAGCAGGTGCCTGGAGCCACTACCGCCTCCACGGCTGTCCTGCCCTTTAACCCACGCCCTCACTGCTGAGAGTAAGGCTGCTGTTGCCCCGTTTTCCAGTCCTGGAAACTGAGGCAGAGAAGCCAGGCCCAGCCCACTTGACTCATGGGAAGTGGACTGGGATGTGCACACAGGACAGACATCCAGAGACGCCGGAGCTGCACATAGCCCGCCTGCCCGCTCTGTCCCCACCTCTGAGGCCCCCTCTCAGGGGCCGCTCTGTCCCCAGTGGGAGCTGGGGCCTCATCCCCCACCTCTGAGGCCCCCTCTCAGGGCGGCTCTGAGAGGCCACTTTGGGGCTCAGTGTCCGTCCACTGTAGCCAACGTCCCCCTGAAGCTGCCAGCAGGGACTGAGGAACCTTCTCGCTCTGCTCCCAGCCTCTGTTGGGGGATTCATCAGTCAAAGATGCCCTTTTGTCAACAAGGAGATGAGGCCCAGCGGGAGGCATTTTAGAGACATTGACACGTTTGGGGGTCGCAGACGCCCCTTTCATCCATGTCCCTCTGAACTCAGACGCTAATCAGCAGGAACCCACTGAGAGATGTGAAGTCTACTTGACCATCACCATGAAGAAAGTTTCATTGTGAAACAACCATCAGCCCCAACTCCAGACTCCAATGCCCCCAGAGCCCCAGGCTTTCTCTCTAGAATGTTCTATGATAACCCTGAAGCTCCCCCCACCCCAACCAGGGAGCAGCTTTGATTTTCATTCGGTAAATCCTTTCCACCTCAAAGGGAAATGTGGAGCAGGACAGCGTGCCCTGGTCTCAGCTGGGAAGGAGGCAGATGAGTGCACAGAGAATTCCAGAACAGAGAGGATGTCCAGGGCCTGGGCCCTCCTCACGCAGCCTCCGGGAAGTCTTCCTGGAGGAAGGGGCACGTGAGCTGAATCCCAAGGCTGCACAGGACTGCGCTGGCCCGGACGTAAGGAAGAAACAGCCGATGCCGGTGCCGGGGGGGTGAGGGGGATCTCTGGAGGGCCTGACGGGTCCAGACCTCATCCTAGTGACCACGGGAGGGCTTGTGGGGGCAGACGTAGGCTCAGTTTCCCATCAGCAAGCAGCGAGTCTGCGAGCAGCTCTCCCATCCACCTCCACCTTCCCCTCACACCTGGTCCCACATCCCAGAATCCCAGGAAGCCACGGCCTTACCTGCCCCACACACCTGGTCCCAGCTTCCACCCACAGTGGTGCCCTGGGCTCCTCGGCCACACATCCTAAAGTGAGCACCCCAGTCCCCTGGGCTCCCAGCTCCCCGGCGCACTCACCCTGGCCTCTGCGACACACGCTTGCTCTCCAGGAAGGCCCCAGCCTAGGCAGCTCCCCCTCCCACGCCAGCCTCACAGCTGGGCTGGCCCCACACGGCCACCTGCTGCGCCTCCCAGGCCTCTCCTCAGGAAGGTGAAACTGCCCTATTTCCTGCAGGAACCCACTGTTCTTTGAAAGTAGAAAGGACAGAAATGGATTAGGGGAGTGTGGGGGGAGGGGAAGGTTGAAAGGGCCAGCGTCAGGTCAGAAGGAAGGGCTGGCTGCAGGAGGGAGAGAGGAGGAGGGAGCTTTGCCCCAGGCGGCTCAGCGTCCTGACCTCCCCCAAGGCTGGAAACTCCTTCAGCAGCTTCCTTATTTCCTGAGAGTGCCCTGAGATGTCAGGCAGTGTGGTCCCATCATGTATGGGCGTGCCAGCTCCCAGCCAGGGCATGCGTGCACAGCTGTGCTGTTCGGCTCTGTGGTGTCAGATCTTAGAGAATGCTACACACCAGCACGCGTAAGCCATCCATGTTCTTTTATGCATTCTAGTTGTGAAAATACAGCATAGATACCAGCAAGTAAGACATATATGGACTGCACATTTACACAGAAACTACACAGGAGTTCCTAGCAGAACTACTGATTATAGCCAAAATGTGGGAGCAGCCCGGACGTCCAACAGAGGAACAGATGAATAAAATGTGTCTCTTCACACGGCGGAATATTACTCAGCCATAAAGAAGAGTAAAGAGCTGACACGGGCAGTAACGGGATGATCCTCAAAAGCATTCTAAGTGGATGTGCTGCTGTGAGGCTGAGCAGGAGGACTGCCTGAACCTGGGAGATGGAGGCTGCAGCGAGCTGCGATCGCGCCACTGCACTTCAACCTGGGTAACAAGCAAGAACCCGTCTCAGAAAAAGAAAGAAAGCAGCTATACTCAAAAGAGCACGTGTTGCGTGATTCCATTTATATGAAATGTCCAGAATAAGTGACTCCATAGACAGAAGGTGGACTGGCGGTTGTTGAGGCAGTGAAGGAAAGTGGGGACTGGGTGTTGACAGGAATGGGGTTTCCATTTAGCCAGTGAAAATTTTTAAATTAAAAATCTAGAGTTAAATAGTGGTGATGACTGTGCAACTTGAATGTTCTAGAAACATTCAATTCTACACACTAAGGGATGGATTTTATGGTGTGTGAATTGTCTCAGTAGAGCTTCTATAAAAATATAATTACTGTTTAAGGAGTTATTATGAGTGAGCTATCCCCCAAGTGAAGACACAGACACCAGCCCCTGCAGCTCCCTGTGGCCTGTCCGTTCATGGCTCCCCCCCTCCCTCATTTTCTTTGTGGTTCCACGTGGCTGGAGCTGTGCCTGTCGGGTGCTGTGTTCTAGTCCTTGGTCTGAACATTCTCGCGCTGTCTGGTCTCTGATGCTCCGCCTTTGGGTGAGTGAGGGTGACGGTAGCCACATCTCCCATCCCACACATGTACCCGCAGGGAACCTTGACACTTTCCCACGAGGGAGGGAGTCCGTGTCCCTGTGGGTGGGTTTGCAACTTGCCTGTAGCCCATAGGATGTGGTAGGAGTGACTCTGAGTATCAGGGCAGAGCTCGTGCTACGGACTGAATGTCCGTGTTTCTCCAAAATCCTTTCACGGAAGCCCGGATCCTCTGCCGTATAGAATTTGGAGGTGGGCCTTCAGGAGGTGATCGGGTCATGAAGCTGGAGTCTCACACTGGGATTACTATCCTGTAAGAAGAGACACGGCCGGTTCAGTGGCTCACGCCTGTAATTCTAACACTTTGGGAGGCTGAGGAGGGAGGATTACTCGAGTCCAGGAGTTCAAGACCAGCCTGGGCAACATGGGGAGCTCTCGTCTCTACAAATAATCCAAAAATTAGTTGGACTATTTTTTTTTTTTGAGACGGAGTCTCGCACTGTCACCCAGGCTATAGTGCACTGGCACAATCTCGGCTCACTGCAATCTCCGCCTCCTGGGTTCAAGCAATTCTCCTGCCTCAGCCTCCCGAGTAGCTGGGACTACAGGCGTGTACCACCACACTCAGCTATTTATTTTTTGTATTTGTAGTAGAGACAGGGTTTCATCATGCTGGCCAGGATGGTCTGGATCTCCTGACCTTCTGATCCACCCACCTTGGCCTCCCAAAGTGCTGGGATTGCAGGCGTGAGCCGCTGTGCCCGGTCTGGGCTAATTTTTAAAATGCAAAAATTACCCCAAACCTAAAATGCAAAAAAAAAAAAATATATATATATATATATATATATAAATGCAAAAATTAGCCTCAGCTAGAAAGGCCTGATGACCGAAGGTGACTCTGTAGCTGAGTGCTGGAATCAACTAGAAAGTTTGTCTGGTAGTTGACGTTAGCTGCAGGGTGGGGCTGGGGCTGGAAACCAGAGAGACCCCTGCAAAACCTCCCCATCTGGCCTGGGCTTCCTCACAACATGGCTGCCCAGAGCTCCACAAACAAGCTTGGCAGAGGTTATGGCAGAAGCCACAGCCTTGTGACACCTGGAGGCAGCTCTGGCTGCTACGACAAATACCAGAGGCTGGTGGTTTGAACAGCGACATTTATCCATTCTGAAGCCTGGGTAGCCTGTGCACCATGTCCTGCAGACATGCTGGATGGTGATGGCTTCTCGGCTTGCAGATGAGACCATTGGCTTGCTTTGCCCTCACAGGGCAGAGAGAGGAGAGAGAGGAGAGAGAGGAGAGAGAGGAGAGGGAGGAGAGAGAGGGAGAGGGAGAGAGGAGAGAGAGGGAGAGAGGGAGAGAGAGGGAGAGAGGGAGAGAGAGGGAGAGAGGGAGAGAGGGAGAGGGGAGAGAGGGAGAGAGAGGGAGAGAGGAGAGAGAGGGAGAGAGGGAGAGAGGGAGAGACAGAGAGACAGAGAGACCGAGAGAGAGAGAGAGAGAGAGAGAGAGAGAACCGGCCTCCCGGGTACAAGTGGTTCCCCTGCCTCAGCCTCCTGAGTAGCTGGAATTACAGGCATGCACCACCACACCTGTCTAATTTTGTATTTTTAGTAGAGACGGGGTTTCACCATGTTGGCCAGGCTGGTCTCGAACTCCTGACTTCAAGTGATCCGCCCACCTCAGCCTCCCAAAGTGCTGGGATTACAGGTGTGAGCCACTGCGGCCCGCCAAGGATGAGGATTTTACAGGGAGGGTGAGGGAGTGGGGGAGGCCCCGAGCTGGGCTCAGGAGATTCAGGGAAGCGAAACTGACGATAGAACAGGGTGGCCCGTGGGACCCACCAACTGAGGTCAGACCTCTTCCCCTGCAGAGGCCGGGGGGAGGTGGGCCCTGTCTGCTGAGTTCTTCTGGCAGCTTTGGGTTTTCTCAGCAGGCCCCTTCAGGCCTTGAGCTGTCAGAGCTGTGTTAGTTTTGTTCCAGTCTTCGCCAGCAGAGGTGGGGCGGAGGCGAGGGCGGGCTTGGGGAAGGCTGGCTGGAGTTTGGTCAGGGAGAGGGTCTTGGTTACCTGCTTCTCAACAGGAGCCAGTTTTTCCTTCAATCACTTTTTGTTTGTTAAAGGCGGTGCCAGTGGCACCAGCTGTCAAGACTGGACAGTGGAGACTATTTGCTGGGTGGTGTGAGCGACCAGGCGTCTCTATGGAAGGCACAGGTTCATGGCGACAGCCCACTGGGAGCCCGGCTTTCGAGTCTTCGGGGAAGGGAGTGGAGAGTGATGCCACCTGTGAGAAGATGTGAGTGGGAAAATCATGCAGGGAAGATACCTGGCCTAAGCGACCACATTCTTTCTGCCTTGCATCACCAGCTGCCCTGTTCACTCTCAGGTGCAGACAGAACTAACTTCAGTGGAATTTAGTTTTTAGTTTAACTTTGAAGCAAAGATGATGACAGCCCCTCTCAGAAACAAAACCCTTCTTCTGTGGGGACCAGACCGCCACTGTAAGACTAACAAATTAGCCACGGATTAGAAATGATGGTTTAGGAGGCAGGGCGCGTTGGGTCACGCCTCTAATCCCAGCACTTTGGGAGGCCGAGGCGGGGGATCACCTGAGGTCAGGAGTTTGAGACCAGCCTGGCCAACATGGTGAAACCCCGTCTCTACTAAAAATACAAAATTAGCTGGGCGTGGTGGCACGTGCCTGTAATTGCAGCTACTCAGGAGGCTGAGGCAGGAGAATTGTTTGAACCTGGGAGGTGGAGGTTGCAGTGGGCTGAGATCGCACCACTGCACTCCAGCCTGGGCGACAGAATGAGTCTCTGTCTCAAAGTAAATAAGAAAATAAATAAAAATTAAAAAAGAAATTATGGGCCGGGCGCAGTGGTTCACACCTGTATTCCTAGCACTTTGGGAGGTCGAGGCCAGTGGACCAACTAAGGTCAGAAGTCTGAGACCAGCCTGACCAATAGGTGAAACCCCGTCTCCATTAAAAACAGAGAAATTAGCCGGGTGTGGTGGCAGGTGCCTATAATCTCAGCTATTCAAGAGGCTGAAATAGGAGAATTGCTTGCACCTGGGAGGCAGAGGCTGCAGTTAGCTAAGATTGCACCACTACTCTCCAGTCTGGGCGGCAGAGCCAGACTCTGTCTCAAAAGTAAATAAATAAAAAATTTTAAAGTACAAAACCACCCTGTTCTGCAGCCAAGAGCTGCAGAGAAAGGGAACCTGGAAACCCAGCACGCCTGCAAAGGGAGAGCATTTCTTACCAGCCAGGCTTCCGGCCTCTCTCTCCCTGTGCAAAGCCGGTGGGTGAATGGTGGAAGTCACTGTCTCCTCTGGAAGGTTTTTATTAGTAGGAAAAGGATTTGTGTGACTAGTCCTTTCTGTCTGTGTCGTTCTGTCCTGGAGGGATACACAGGACAGAATGTGGCCCAGGACCCCAGCAGCCCCCTGTTGCAGCAGCCTCAGCAGAATGCTCAGCTGCGAAGCTTGCTGTGGGTCCCTGCTGAGGTTTCCCTCCTGTCTGTGTCCTTGAGGGACTGACTTTGGGGCCACGTTGGGGGGGTCTCTCGGTCTCCGCCAACCTTGAACTCCTGGACTCAAGTGATCCTTCCCCTTTCGGCCTCCCACAGCGCCCAACCTTTGTCAGCATAATCAGTATTCAGTCCCGTATTATTAATTCTTAGGCTTGATCTTGGGTTAGGGGTTTCATAAACCTGTCAGTATTTGTTATTCGAGTTTTACAAACCCTGATTCTGTCCGCTGGTAGGATCTCCAAGCTGCACAAGCAACCTCCTGAGACGCCAGTGTCCAGTATTTGGCAGAGCTCAGCCCACGGGCTTCTGAGTCAGCCCCTTCGTACTGAAGACAGGTGCCCTGGCCTGTAGCTGATGAGAAGAGCATTCAGCTGAAACAAACCTGAAAATCTGGTCTAGGAAGAAAATTCTTAAAAGAAACAAAAAGAAAGCAAAAAACCTGAAAATCATGGAAGATCTGATGAGAGTTCATTATAAAAACAACACACAAGGAATTCTGGTTGATTTTGTGACCTACGATGTTCTAAATAACAACTGAAGGTTGGGCGCGGTGGCTCACACCTGTAATCCCAGGATTTTGGGAGGCTGAGGTGGGTGGATCATTTGAGGTCGGGAGTTCAAGACCAGCCTGACCAACGTGGAGAAACCCCATCTCTATTAAAAATACAAAATTAGCCGGGCGTGGTGGCAGGTGCCTGTAATCCCAGCTACTCAAGAGGCTGAGGCAGGAGAATCACTTGAACCTGGGAGGCGGAGGTTGCAGTGAGCAGAGATCACACCACTGCACTCCAGCCTGGATGACAGAGCAAGACTCTGTCTCAAAATAATAATAATAATAATAATAATAATAATACTCACCTCATCCTGGCAGGTGGGTGTCTTTCTGCCTCGGATGGGGAAGGGCTGGCAGTGTGGCCAAGCTCAGGTGTAGCTAAGGCTCCTAAAGAGATTTCAGTAAAGCAGTGAGGACCAAGACCTCCACTCCAGCCTCTCCCACATGCACACAGTGACACATATACACCTGTGCACACATATGCACCCGTACATCCATGCACACGCAAACATGCACACACGCCTATGCACACACATAGAAAACAACACATATACACCTGTGCACATATACACCCAGATATCCATGCGCACACACACACATGCACACATACCTATGCACACACATAGAAAACACATATACACCTGTGCACACATATGCACCCGTACATCCATGCACACGCACGCATGCACACATGCCTATGCACACACATGGAAAACACATATACACCTTTGTACACAATTGTACCCATGCATCTGTGCACACACACAAGTGCCTATGCACACACATGTGCACACATGCCTAACACACACACACGCACATGTACATGTGCTTAGCCACGACCAGAGGGCTCCAGTCGCCTCTCTGCTCTGCCTCCCCAGCAGTGCAGCCTGGGGTTTCTCTGAGGTTAACTGTCCCTTGAGTGAGACTCATAGCAGTCAGCCAGGCAGGGTTGTGAGAACTTAGCTCAGTGAGTTCTGGAATACTCAGTACTCCAGGGCTGTGGTGGGTCTTGATGGGGTGGCAAGAGGGAGGCACCTGCTGGGCAGGGGTCCTGGGTGGGCTTCGATGGGGGTGGGACCCCAGTGCAGTGACAGGTGAGGCGTCAGGTGGCAAGGAAGACAGCTTTCGCCCACGGCCCTGCTGTGCCAGGGGCCGGCACTGCTCTGTCTGACAGCCCTGCCTCAGCCCCCGCACCAATTACAAGCTCTTAGTCACAACTTCCTGCCTGTGCTCGCCTCGGCAGCAAGAGAAAGAACAGCCTGGACGCTGAGCGGCTGCTCCTCCCACTCCCTCCAGCGGCCCCCGCCTCAGTCAGAGCCCCCGACAGACTCTGCAGATGGGTGGGCGGGGGCTGACCCTGAGTCCTCAGCCTGTGAGGCCTGGGCGGCCGGCGGCCAGCAGGACAGGGTGGGGGACGTTCTGCATAAGAAGATGCAGCTGTGATTGGCAGTCCCTGAGAATAAGGAGAAGCTGGCTCCCAGTGTGAAACTGACACCGATTACCAAGCAGGCCTCTGCCTCCCTTGTTCAGTCCTTACAAGATCCCTGGGAGGGAGGACGTGTCTGCTACCTTCCGCTCTGCCACTCACGACACCCCGAACTGAGCGGCTCTGAACAGCAGCCTTGGGTTACCTCCTGCGGAATCTGAGAGAGGATTTGTTGTGTGGCTTCAGCTCAGGCCTCTCATGAGGACGCAGGCAGGGCTGCAGCCCCAGGCAGGCCTGCCCAGGGTTTCAGGAGCTGCTGGAGGTGCTTTGCTCTGGGCCTGGGCACTGGACGCCAGCCGGGAGCTCAAATGGGATGGGGGCACTTGGGCTTCCTCACACACAGTCAGGTTCCCAGGAGCCTGTGTCTCCCGAGCGCGGGAGCAGCACTCAGCATTCTTACCATGGAGCATCAGAATCCACGTTGGGGCCGGGCGTGGTGGCTCACACCTATAATCCCAGCGCTTTGGGAGGCCGAAGTGGGTGGATCACTTCGAGGTCAGGAGTTAGAGACCAGCCTGGCCAACATGGTGAAACTATGTCTCCAGTAAAAATACAAAAAGTAGCCACGTGTGGTGGCGCGTGCCTATAATCCCAGCTACTCGGGAGGCTGAGGCAAGAGAATCACCTGAGCCCAGGGGGCGGAGGTTGCAGTGACCCAAGATCACTGCACTCCAGCCTGGGCGACAGAGTGAGACTTTGTCTCAAAAAGAAACAAACAAACAAAAATAAGGTATATTGGACCCAAGTCTTCCTAGGTTCAAGAAGGAACACAAACCCACCTTCCAATGGAAGCGGCTGAGGATTCTAGCGCCATGTTGTTTTTTTTTTTTAGACGGAGTCTTGCTCTGTCACCAGGCTGGAGTGCAGTGGCGCAGTCTCGGCCCACTGCAACTTCTGCCTCCTGGGTTCAAGCAATTCTCCAGCCTCAGCCTCCCGACTACCTAAGATTACAAGCGTGTGCCACCACGCCCTGCTGATGTTTGTATTTTTAGTAGAGATGTGGGATTCACCATGTTGGCCAGGTTGGTCTTGAACTTCTGACCTTGGCCTCCCAAAGAGCTGGGATTACAGGCGTGAGCCACCGCGCCCAGCTCTAGGGCCATGTTTTAAAGCTGCTATATCCGTGTGACAGGCAAGGAACGGGGCTCGACTCACTGAGACTGCGATGGCTTGTCCAGGGTCCCACGGCAGGAACTGGCGTCCAGCTCGACTCAGGCAAGTGCCTCTAGGCCGTTTCCAAATCCTCCCAGGAGGAGCTCCCTCCACCCCTGCAGCTGAGGTCCCTGAAGACTGGATCCAGGGGTGGCCCTCACGGTGGGGTCTTCACAGTTACACACTTTCTGGCTCTTCTTATTTGGGAAAGAAGTCCACATCCAGCAAGTCTTAACCAGGCTGTTCTTGGCAAGGGTCAGGCTCTCACTCGAGGTCAGAGGGGCTGACCTCAGGGGACCCATTGGTCTCGTCTGGGGGTCTCCACACCAGCCGGCAGAACCCGTGACTACCCTGTCCTGGGGGCCCCTCTGGGTTTCACAGCTGGATGTTGCTCCACATGGAGAAAGACGTCATAAGAGGTGGGTCCACAGGCGCCGCACAGAGCCACTGTCTGTTCCCGGGACTCAGCCTGGAGCCGTCAGGTCCCGGCTGAGCACGTGTACATGGGTTAGGCATGTGTGCACCTGTGTGTGCATGGATGTATGTGTGCATGTATTAGGCGTGTGTACACGTGTGGATGTATAGGGGCATGTGTTAGGCATGTGTGCATGTGTGTTGATGTACAGGTGCATGTGTTAGACATGCATGCAGGTGTGTGCATGAATGTATCGTGTGTGCATGGATGTATCATGTGTGTGCACGAGTGTGGATGTATGTGTGCATGTTAGGCATGTGTGCACGTGGATGTGTGTGCATGTGTTAAGCACATGTGCAAGTGTGTGCGTGGATGTATGGTGTGTGTGTGGATGTGTGTGCATGTGTGTCAGGCACGTGCGCCTGTGTGTGCACCGGTGTATATACGTTGCTCTGTGTGTGTGCACCAGCTGCACAAAACCAGAGCCTCTGCTTCGGACTAGCTGTGTGACCTCGGGCCAGGCGCCTCACTGCTGAGCCCTGATTTTCTTGTCTGTGAAACAGCAGCATCTGTCATCCCTTCGGGCCAGGATCCTTGGGTGACAAATGACAGAAACCCTCTTCCACCTGCCCCGTAAGAAAGGGAGCTCATGGCTCCTTAATGGGGAGTCTTGGCTCAGGAGCAGCCCCGGCATGTCCCTACCACCAGTTCTCTGGGTAGTGTCCTTCCCAGGCAGGCCCTGCCCACGCGACCATGCCAAGTGGTCCCTATCCCACAGCTCCCCAAGCCAAGAAGAAAGCAGGCCTGCACGGGTCCCAGGACTGAGTGTCACGGGCCAGCTCGGGGCGTGTCCATCCCCATAGCAAGCACTGTGGGCTGGGGGCAGCAGCCCCTGACTGGCCGGGCCAGGGTCCTGTGTCCACCCCAAAGGACCCATGGGGTTAGAGGGAGAAGGAAAATTATCATGTTATTAGTACGTGTGTCTTGGAGCAAAGCTGGGCTGCTTTCTCAGGCTGGGCATTGCTGGTGAAAGCCATATCCTCACAGCTGAGCTGGCAGACGTCATCCTGTCCCTGCTGTCCCACAAGGCCTCACACGCACCCCAGATACCCAGCAGCACAGAGTCAGGGTGGCCCAGCCTGCCCACAGGCCTGACCCCAGGGCTGCTGCCTTCTGCCATGAGAGGCCGGCAGGAGAAGGGAGGGTGGGAGGAGGGGGCTGGGGTGCCCACAGCCACTCCCCGTCTGCTCCACAGGATCTGGGAGTGGCCATGTCCCTGTAGGGTGACAGCTCTGGGAAGAGACTCTCCCTCCACGGTGCCAGTTCGCCAAGCATCCTGCCCGCCCGTGTGTCTGGGAGCAGCTCCCGGGGGCCCCGTGGTGGCTGTTCTGAGATATGCCCCACAGCAGTGCCTGCTTCCTGCTAAGATTACTGACCAACACCCCTCGGCTTTGTCTGAGCCCAGAAACTGATGATTTCTGGCACGAAGACCACAGGCAGGCGGCTCAGGGCCCCGACACTCACCCTCTGCCTAGCCGCTGAGACCCCCCCCCCCACTCACTCAGAGCACTGACGTTCACCCTCTGCCCAGCCCGAGACCCCCCCACTCACTCAGGACCCCGACACTCACCTTCTGTCCAGCCTCTGAGACCCCCCCCACTTGCTCAGGGTCCCTGACACCCTCTGCCCAGCCCATGACTCAGAGCCCTGACACTCACCCTCTGCCTGAACCCTCCAACCTGCTCAGGGCCCTGCAGCCTCCAGATGTGGATGGAGGGGTGTCCTCTGGAATCCTCTCCATCCTCAAAGAGACCACCATTGGTCCTTATGAAATTCACGGACTGGCCAGGTTACCATGGCGATACCTATTATCCCTGCTTAACGGATGATGAATCAAGAGCTAAAAATAGGCCCAAGTGAATGAGTGGATGGATGGATGGATGGATGGGTAGATGGGTGGATGGGTAGATGGATGGGTGGATGAATAGGTAGAGAGATGGATGGGTGCGTGGATGGATGGATGGGTGGATGGTTGGACGGATGGATGGGTGGATGGGTAGATGGGTGGATGGGTAGA
Organism: Ateles fusciceps; assembly: GCA_036589455.1. Taxonomy (NCBI): domain Eukaryota; kingdom Metazoa; phylum Chordata; class Mammalia; order Primates; family Atelidae; genus Ateles; species Ateles fusciceps. The sequence continues at coordinate 570,918 of JAZHEH010003205.1, forward strand.
TGGGTGGGTGAATGGGTAGGGGGTGGATGGGTGGGTGGGTAGATGGGTGGACGGATGGATGGGTGGATGGATAGGTGGATGGATGGGTAAATGGATGGATGGGTGGACAGATAGATATGTAGATGGACAGATGGGTGGATGGATACATGGTAGGATGGGTGGGCCTAGATTCAGGGTTAGGACAATTTGTTCTTCTCATTCAAGATAATTCAGGTGAAATCTCAAATTCAGGGGGGAGGAGGCTCCCGCAGGTGGGGGGTGTCTGGCTGCACAAGCACCCGAGTGTGGCTGGCATCACCCAGGCTTCACCCAGTGCCCCAGCCCAGGTCCCCGTGGTGCAGGCCATATGGGAGGATCCTGGCACCCATGTCACAGCCACAACCCTCACTGAGTGGGTTCCAGGCCTGGGGAGTCCCAGGAAGCTGAATGGAGCTCCTTTGGGGGTGGGGGCAGCCATGGTCCAGTTTACCCCCTCCTCACGCCAAGCCTTCGCACCCCTGGGAGGGTCTTCCATTCAGTCCGGGGGTCCCTAGTGTGCTGGGTCTGGAAGATCCCCTGCCGCAGATTCACCGGCCCACCCACCAGCGCCGGGCCCAGTCCTCTGGGGGGGTGGGGGAAGACTGAAGACACAAGACACCTGCAAGGGTTAGGGTGACACTTTATTAATCCTGAAGCCACACAGACAGACCCTGCAGGCCTGAGCACAGAGGCCAGACGGCAAAAAGCACAGGGCAGGTCGGGTGGGGGCGCCAGCAGGGACAGAAGGAAGCTGACTGTGGGGGACAGGGTGTCCGGGTGCCCCGGGCTTTCTCAGGGACTGGGGTGCTGCCTTGCTGGCCCTCCCCAACAAAGATCAGATGCAAAGCAGAGCCCCCAGCCCGTGTCCCTTCTCACTGGGGTAGGGTCTCCCTGGATGAGCTCCCAGGTCCTGCAAGTCCCTCACAATCTCCCTCCCTGCACCCACCTGGCTCAGGCAGGGCCAGGCATGGGGGACTATATTTTGTCACCCTCCAGCCTTGGGGTCCCCAGACCCTGGCCTAAGCCAGCAGGATCCCAGGAGGATTAGGAGTGGGACCTGGTGGGGCCTGGAGGCTTTGGGGAGGTCAGAGGGAGCTTAAGGGACTTCCAAGCGTGCTGGAGATGGAGGCTGTACAGCCCCACTCCTCCCTGGCCCTCCCCAGCCCCTCCATGTCTTCATGGGGTGCAGCCTGGGCTGGCCTCTGGGGCAGGGGTGCCCAGGCCTCTCGGGGGCAGGCCTCTGTGGCTGTAGTACTCCACCACCTGCTTCGGCACCTCAGCCAGCACGCACTTGGCCAGCGCCGCTGGGGATGCCTGGAGGGCAGGACAATGTGGTTATGTCCGCGACCTTCGAGATCATCTGTCTGTCCCCGCACCTGGGTCATAGCCAGGCCTCATCCTCCACAGCTGGGGCCTTTGCACCCTGGTGACTCCCGCCCCCACCAGGTACTCACCAGGGGCTCACCTGGGGGCCGGGCCAGCCTTGCTAAGGACGTCGGCCACAGGAGGCTGCACATGGGTAATTCCAGCCCCCCAGGCACAGGGAGGAAACATGCTGCCTCGGAGGTGAGGCAGGGCCCCCTCCACGGCCCAGGTCCCCCCAGCAAAGCCCGAGTGTGTCTGTGTGGTGTGGATGTCCCACTGCAGAGCTTCCTGTGTCTGTGACATGTGTTTCGCTGTGTGGAGTGTCATGTGTGTCTGCCTTCATGCACGTCTGCAGCGTCTTGCTCTGCAGAACCTGACGTGTCTGTATGGCATGCACATCTTACTGCAGAGGCTCAGGTATGACATGCATGCCTCACTGTGTGGAACCTCATGTGTGCACTATGGGTGTCTCACTGGGTCACACAGGTTGGCAGCAATGGGGGATGGACCCAGCTGCGTGGTGGAGCCCACAGTCCCTCATGCTGTTCTCTGCGTTTGTGTAGATTTGACAAGTTTCATAATGGGAGGCTTTTCAGGTGCTGAAAGCCCCAGCTTCAGGTACCGCTCTCCATCAGTGGAGAACACCCTCAGACCCGCAGACGCAAGATGGGACCTGCCATGTCCACTGGCGTGAGCCTGGCCTGGGAGGGCCAGGGGCAGTGTTATGAACAGGGACCCCAGGCCAGCCTCGACCGAGCCCCTCCCAGACACTCACGTTCTTGAGCTCCCGGAAGGGCACGAACTGCACTATGTCTCGGAGCGCGGGCTCACCCCGTGGGGAGCGCAGGATGCCATCGTCACCGTCCAGGACCTGCATGTCGGTGAAGTCCGCGTTGCCCACGCCCACGATGATGATGGACATGGGCAGGCGTGAGGCACGCACGATGGCCTCCCGTGTGTCGGCCATGTCAGTCACCACGCCGTCCGTCAGGATCAGCAGGATGTGGTATTGCTGGGGGCACAGGAAGGAGTGGGCAGCACCGTACCTGCTGTGCCCCACGTGTGCCCCGCAACCCACAGGCCCCCAGAGAGCCCAGAGCGGCCTTCGCGAGTCAGAGCTTCCTAGAACCGCCTTCCAGAGGGTGACGCCTGCGTCACAGGCATCATGAGCAATGATGGGTCAGGGTCCCCCCACCCCGCCCCGTGGTGGGCAGTCTGCTCTGGGCCTCCTGTGCCCCAGCTCGGGAAATGTCCATGAGTCTCACAGAGGGCTCTGGAGGGGGTGCTATGAAGCCCGAATTTTACAGATGAGGTCGTGGTGCCAGATGGATGGTCTGAGGCCAGAGAAGGAGAAACCTCCGCTCCCAGGAACCAGACCTGGACTCACACACCCTGGCCCCATCTCTCCAGCGACCCCAGGAACCAGACCTGGACCCGCACACCCTGGCCCCATCTCTCCAGCGACCCCAGGAACCAGACCTGGACCCGCACACCCTGGCCCCATCTCTCCAGTGATCACAGGAACCAGACCTGGACCCACACACCCTGGCCCCATCTCTCCAGTGATCACAGGAACCAGACCTGGACCCGCACACCCTGGCCCCATCTCTCCAGTGACCCCAGGAACCAGACCTGGACCCACACACCCTGGCCCCATCTCTCCAGTGATCACAGGAACCAGACCTGGACCCACACACCCTGGCCCCATCTCTCCAGTGATCGCAGGAACCAGACCTGGACCCCCACACCCTGGCCCCGTCTCTCCAGCGACCCCAGGAACCAGACCTGGACCCGCACACCCTGGCCCTGTCTCTCCAGGGCGCCGGCGGTGCAGTAACAAGACAGAATGGAACTTCAAGTAAAATCCATTGTTTAAAAAAAAAACCCACTCAGGGGCAGGGGGGAAGAAAAAAAAGAAAAAAACCCACTCAATCATCTTGCTGAAACTGTGGACAACAGGAAACGTAACGAGAAACAGAACTCGCTTGAGCTGCTGCTCCGGGAGCTGGGCCGTCCCTGCCGTGGGCAGAGCAGGAGCCCACAGCAGCGTCTCCCGGGCTGGCCTTGGCTGAGCCCTTCCCACGGAGGGCAGATGGGTCCTGGAAAGGAACAGGGGCCCCGGGACCCACTCAGATGTCGCTTTCTCCAAGGGGCTCTGCTCTGCCCCCTCCGCATTGCCCCTCTCGAGCCCCAGGCCTGTGGGAAGAATTACCTGTTTGCAAGTCTCTGGTCCAGGGCTACACGCACCCACAGCTGTGCCCAGCCTGGCTCTCAGCCCCCAGATAAACAGCCCAGCCTCAGAAAGCCCCCCACACCCTCCCAACCCCAGATGAGACCCCACCCCCCTGCAAACTGTGCGAACACCAGGCACCAAAACCCACTGTGGGTCCCGCAAGGACGGAAGCTTGATGTCTGGAGAGGGACGGAGGGCTCAGTTGATCACGTCTGACTCCTCATTCCAACCCAGTTCTAACCACAGAAAACCATGTCACAGGTAAGAGCATGGGAAACACAACCCCAGACAATGGGCAACGCCAGGAGTGGTGGTTTAGATGTGACCAGGTGTCCTGGCTCTTTAAAAAGAGTGCTTATCTTCATGACAGGCCGATACTGACATGTACAGATGAAACTAAGACTCGCTTCAAAACACCACAGGAACCTAACAGCCAAACACAATCCTCGATTCTGGACTGGGTCCTCTGCCAGGAATAATGCTGCTAGGAAAGTTATTGTTGTGCCAATAAATGAAACTGGAACATATTCTATGCATTAGATAAAAGTATCGCATCTAAATAAAATTTTCTGGAATCTGTATTTGGGCTACAGTTATATAAGAGAATATCTTTGCTCTTACAAAATATACATAAAATATTAAGGCATAGAAGGCATCACGCTGCAACCTGCTCTGAGTTCACAAATGTGTGTGCCCGTGTGTGCATGTATGTGTGTACGCATGTGTGTGTACATGTGTGCATACACGTGGGCTCATGTGCATGTGTGCACGCATGTGTGTGTGCGTGTGCACGCGTATGTGCTCGTGTATGTCTGTGTAACCTGTGTGTGCATGTGTGTATGCACGTGTGCATGACTGTGTGTGCATGTGTGTGTACATGCGTGCATACATGTGGGCTCATGTGTATGTGTGTATGCATGTGTGTGCACGTGTGCACACGTATGTGCTCGTGTATGTGTATGTAACCTGTGTGTGTGCATGTGTGTATGCACGTGTGCATGACTGTGTGTGGGCATGTGTGCATACGTGTGCTCGTGTGCAGGAGCATGTGTGCGTGTGTGCACATGTGTGCATGTATGCGAGTGTGCATGTGCGCACGTCTGTATGTGCGCATGCACGTGTATGTGTATACACATGTGTGCACACGTGTTCATGTGTGTGCATGTATATGTGCGCTTGTGTGCGTGCATGTGTGCGTACGTGTGTGCGTGAGTGTGCATGCACGTGTATATGTCTGTGCGTGTACGTGTGTGTGTGCATGTCTGTGTGTGCAGTGCCAAGTTTAAAAAGCATCAGAGTCTTTACCACAATAATATGTGTATAAATTAAAAATAGATGCAAACAGATACAGGGTTCCCATTTGGCATGAAGATGTAACTAGATAGAGGTGACGTTTGTTCATCACGAATGTACTCAGTGCCTCTGAACGGACACATTAAAACGGTTACGGACACATTAAAATGGTTACAGGTGACTCACACCTGTAATCCCAGCACTTTGGGAGACTGAGGAGGGCAGATCACTTGAAGTCAGGGGTTTGGGACCATCCTGGCCAACATGGTGAAACCCTACCTCTACCAAAATATAAAATGAGCCGGGCGTGGCAGCAGGTGCCTGTAATCTCAGCTACTTGGGAGGCTGAGGCGAGAGAATCTCTTGAACCCAGGAGGCGGAGGCTGCAGTGAGCCAAGATCACACCACTGAACTCCGGCCTGGGCGACAGAGCGAGACTCCACCTCAAAAAGAGAAAAAAAAAAAGGTTACAGTGGTAAATTTTAAACTGTGTGTATTTTATCACAATAAAAAAAACTGAAAAAATAGACCAATAGAAAACGACACAGACATGAAGCAGAAGCATGACACGTGAGCAGCTCGTGGCCTTCCGGGCCGCAGGACCTCAGAGATCTTGTAACTTTTCAGTAAATTTAAACTTATTTCAAAGTAAAAAGAATAAAACTTTTAAAATCCAGAAAGGGGTGTAGACAGGGCCAGTCCTGAGCCGGATGATAATCTGTGGGGATTCGTTTTGCTATTTTTTGACATTTTCGAGACAGGAGCTCGCTCTGTCCCCCAGGCTGTGGTACAATCAGAGTTCACTGCAGCCTCAACCTCCCAGGTACAGGTGAGCCTCTAGCCTCAGCCTCCTGAGTAGCTGGGCCCATAGGGGCACACTACCATGCCCAGCTAATTTTTTACTTTTTTTTGTAGATACAGGGGTCTCACTCTGATGTCCAGGCTGGTCTCACACTCCTGGACTCAAGCAGTCCTCCCACTTTGATCTCCCAAAGTGCTGGGATTAAAGGTACAGGTGGCTGCACCTGGGCTGTTTCTTGACTTTCGATGTTTGAAATTCTCAGTAATAAAATATTTTTAAAATGGGAAAAAATTAAGGATAGAAATTGCTTAAAAACAAAGGACAAGACTGGGCATGGTGGTGCGCGCCTATGGTCCCAGCTACTCACTCTGGAGGCTGAGGTGGGAGAATCACCTGAGCCCAGGAAATGGAGGCTACAGTGAGCTATGATCTCGTCACTGCACTCCAACCTGGGTGACAGAATGAGACTCTGTCTCAAAAGAAAAAAAAAGAAAAGAAAAGAGAAAGAACAAAAAAGTAAAAGAAAAAAAGAGAAAAGGCCTGGACAAACTCACTCAGCAGAAGGCACACTGGCCTGGCCCACCGAGGTCCATCTGGCCCTGGCCACACGGTCGGGGTGTCTCAAATGGGCTGCTCCTGGCCAAAGTTCCCGTGGGTGCAGGATCAAGGGCAGGTCTGCACCCAGCACCCAACAGGAGGGAGCAAGAGGAGCTGCACAGCCCTGAAGGGGCCCCCGCCTGCCCTCCCTGCAAAGCCCCCGCCTGCTCCCCCCTGCAAAGCCCCCGCCTGCCCTCCCTGCAAAGCCCCCGCCTACCCTCCCTGCAAAGCTCCTGCTCCTGGAGCTTGGCTTGTGGGGGCTCCGTGCCCAGGAGAGTAAAATGTGGGGGCTGCCCCTATGCAGGATGCTGGGCAGTTGGGCAATAGGGCCACAGATGGCCAGGGTCTACACCAAGTCAAGGTGGTAAAGGAGCAGAGCAAGGTAGGAACAGCCCAAATCAGGGGCCAGAGCCTGGCGGGGCCAACCCCGGCTCTGCTCAGCTCTGGGAACAGAGCTGCTTCTGGAGAACTGCCTACAACCCCCTCCGCTTCAGAACGAAACAGTATGGTCTCCAACAAGAGTGTCCTTCAATTAGCAGGTCAATGTGAACAGTTTAAGGAGGAGGCAGGCAGCTTGCTCTCAAAGGCTTTAGAAAGCAAACAGTTAATCCCAACACTCTGTGGTGAGGTGAGCAGATCACTTGAGGTCGGGAGTTTGGGACCAGCCTGACCAACATGGTGAAACCCCATCTCTACTAAAAATACAAAAAGTAGCTGGGCATGGTGGTGTGCACCTGTAATCCCAGCTGTTTGGGAGGCTGAGGCAGGAGAATCATTCGAACCTGGGAGGTGGAGGTTGCAGTGAGCCGAGATCACACCACTGCACTCCAGCCTGGTGGCAGAGCAAGAACCTGTCTCCAAAAAAAAAAAAAAAAAGAAAGGAAGAAAGAAAGCAAATGAACAGTGACCCTGCACACGCAGGAGAGGCCGGGGGAGGGGAGGTTGGCCAAGTTCCAGGGACTCTGAGTCCAAGTGAAGGGCATCCCGGAGCTGCCACACCACTCTTGCCACCCGTAAATTTCATGTTTCTCCAAAATAAAATATTAAAAGAAAGCAACAGGCTGGGTGCGGGGACTCACGCCTGTAATCCCAGACCTTTGGGAGGCCGAGGCGGGTGGATCACAGCATCAGGAGTTTGAGACCAGCCTGGGCAACATGGTGAAACCCCGTCTCTACTAAAAATACAAAAATTAGTCGGGCATGGTGGTGGGTGCCTGTAGTCCCAGCTACTCGGGAGGCTGAGGCAGGAGAATTGCTTGAACCTGGGAGGCAGAGGTTGTAGTGAGCCGAGATTGCGCCACTGTAGTCCAGCCTGGGCGACAGAGTGAGACAGAGACTCCGTCTCAAAGAAAAGAGAGAAAGCAACAGGCTGGCTGTGGCCCCAGCGACACATGCAGGGCCACAGAACACGGTGGCAAAGTGGAGCCCGGTGCCGTTCTCAGCACCGTATCATCTGTGCAGAGTAAAGACATACATGAACAAAATGATGACACGCGTGCAGCCAACGGCAGACAGCAGACGGGCAGCCTTCCCGGAGCTTTGGCCATGACCCTGTGAGGCGATGGACGGCCCTGTGCCTGGGACACTAGCCGCGCTGAGGGAGATGCAGTCGGCCAGCTGGGGCCTCCGCACTCCTCAGCTCTGTCCTGCCTCGGTGCCTTTGTGCTGGCTGTTGCCTCTGCTGGGTCCCTCTGCCTGCCCGCCTCCCTGACCTCCACGCACTGGTGCCCACGCAGCCGACCCCACCCCCCGCATGCACCATGCCCCACGGGCACCTACAGAAGCTTCAGCGGTTCGCTCCTCGGCCGCCGCCAAGCGTGCCACCTTGGAGATGATGGGCGCCACGTTGGTGGGGCCGTAGAGCTGGACCCTGGGCAGGCAGTTCTGGTAGGCCTCCACTACACCCTGGATGCCTGTTGGGGGCAGGGGTTGAGTCCGGCCCCCCTGCACCCCCTCCCCAGGCCTGCTGTGGGCTCCTACCTTCACACTCATCGTCCTCAGGATTGAAATTGATGGCAAAGTCATGGGACACCTGGGTGGGGACAAGAGGGCTCAGTCAGCTGCTCCAGCCCCCACAGCCCCCATGTCCCCACCTACTGAGAAAGGGAGGTTTGCAGCTTTAGCGGAAGCCGACCCTGTGGGTGGCCACACTCTGCAGAGCCCAGAGACAGAGCAGGAGTCGCCCCAGATCCAGCAGTGCCTGAGGGTTACGTTCGCCAGTCAATTCCCATACACCACTTTTTCTGCTGAAGCTAGCTGAATTGTTATGTGCAATAGAAGATTCCAGACTAATGTGCTTCTCCATCTCCTGAAGGAACATGGAGCTGGTCTCCACACACCCTTCAAGCCAACATGTCCTAGGAAGCAAAGGCCAGCCTCTGGCGGGACAGGTATCATTCCCGCTTTGCGCCCCAATCCCATCCTATGGTCTACGGTTTCCAGCCAGGGATCCCTGGGCCAGGCCACCCTCTCCTGAGACCTGTGGGACGGGAACAGCTCCAAGGCCTCGGGCTCTCCTACCTCATACTTGGGAGGGATCCGGGCTCCAAATCCCAAGGCGGAAAACCTCTTGTCGCTGGAAGAGATGCAGGCCGGTCACCAGGGGGCCCTGAGCTCACCTGGCTGCTGCGAGGGCCCCTTCTGGGGAGACATGACTGGTGCCCAGGAGACCAGGGCCACGTGGGGCCAGGCATGGGGATCACGGCAGTAAGCACAGGCCACAGTCAGGAAACTGAGTCTCAGGGCAGCAGAGGCACCAGCCACGAGTAGGATGGGGAGCCGAGTGTGGACAGTCCCAGTTGCCCTCGGGCTGGCCTCCCAACGCCATGCCTGTGCACAAGCTGTCCCCCCTGCAGATGCCTCCTCAGGGGGCTCCTGGACCCCAGGAGGGGTCGTGTGGGGCCAAGGCAACCTCTGTGGCCCTCACCAACCCAGACAGAGGGGTCTGTGGGGCAGGAGCTCAGGACGTCCTCTCCCAAGCTCCAGGCCAGGGCCCTGTGTTGTGGGGGAGGAGCTCAGGGCGCAGGGTTTTGTGCCAGGCCCTCCCTGGTAGAGCATCTGCGGGTGAACCCCAAGCCTGTGTGGCCTCGGCTTGCTGGTCTGGCAAAGTGGGACACAGACGTCCCCAGGGCCATGCGCAGCCTCTGCACTGCCGGAGACTCTGGAGCTGCTATGATACCCAGCCTTCCTCGCAGTCTTCCAAGTGGACCACCTCACAGTGTCCACCTCGCGGGCCCCCAGGCCTGACCTGGAGCCCAGGGACTGAGGGGCTGCGAGCAGGGCACACCTGTCGTAGTCCTGGCAGATCTCGCCCACACACACCAGGGCCTTCAGGTACTCGTTGGGCTGGTAAGGGTTGATGTAGTGCAGGGAGCAGCTGTTCGTGGGTCCCCGTTGGAGGCGGTGAAGTCGATGGCCACCTGCAGCGGGCGGGGCCGGGGCTGTGCTGCGCTGGGCTCCCGGAACCCGCTCCTGACAGGTAGAGAAACAGCGCCCAGACCCGCCAGGACTCGGGGTCAGGGGCTGCATGCGTGGGTGGGGCTGGGGGGCTTCTGCTGGGGCTGTCCCCCTGCTACACAAGGCCAGGAGGGGTCTCCCCAAAACCTGCCAACCTCTAGGCTCCCTGAATCCCCAGGAGGACACCCCACCGGGATCACCCTGGCTTTGTGGGGACCGCCCATCCCTCTTAGCAGCCACCTGACCCCTCTACCACCTTCTCCTAGCAGGGCCTGAGAGGACTCAGCCTGGGCTGACCCCTCCCCACCTCCCACAAGCTGGCTTCTCACAAAGCCATTCTGGGGCTCCCTCAACAAAACAGGAAGCAGAGCATCTGCAAACACACAGGTGACACGGGGGTCTGTGTATCTGAGGGTGACACGGGGGTGACACAGGGGTCTGTGTATCTGTGGGTGACACGGGGGTCTGTGTATCTGAGGGTGACACGGGGGTCTGTGTATCTGAGGGTGACACGGGGGTGACACAGGGGTCTGTGTATCTGTGGGTGACACGGGGTCTGTGTATCTGAGGGTGACACAGGGGTCTGTGTATCTGAGGGTGACACACGGGTGACACGGGGTTCTGTGTATCTGTGGGTGACACGGTGACACAGGGGTCTGCTGTTCTGCAAATGACACACGGGGTGACACGGGGGTCTGCTTATCTTCTGGTGGCACACAGGTGATGTGGGGGTCTGCATCTGCAAATGACATTCAGGTGACTCGAGGGTGACACGGGGGTGCGCACATCTGCGGTGTGGTGGGGTGACGCAGAGGTGACACATCTGTGGGTGACATGGGGGTCTCCACATCTGTGGGTGATGTGGGGGTGACGTGGGGTCTGCACATCTCCGGGTGTTGTGGGGGTGATGCAGGGGTGACACATCTGTCGGTGACATGGGGTGACGTGGGGTCTGCACATATGCAGGTGACGGGATGACACAGGCTCTGTGCTAGGTTCTACCCCACGTTAGAGCCTGTGGCTGCTTCACACAAATGCTCACTCCGGCTTCTCCTTGTTCACGTTTTGTCTGTTGTTAACTATGTTTGTGGAAGGTAAGCCCTGGTGATGTCCCCTCCCAAGGGGGGCTTCAGGCTGGCTCCTGAATCCCAAGCCCATTCCCTCGCCTGCACAGAAGCAAGGACCCCAGGAGCCACACACGGAGATCTTGGCCCACGGGGAACCGCCAGGGCCCTTTCACCCGCCAGGCCAGGCCCCTCGGGTGCTGGCGGACTCAGGGCCTGGTTGCTTCTCAGGGCAGTGGGGGTGCCCAGCGCAGGAAGGGGCCGTAGACTCACGGTGAAGTGGACCTGGCAGCCGCCCATGATATAGTCCAGGAAGGAGTAGACCCTGTGGAACTTCCGGCCAGTGGTGTCGGCAAGGCCTTCGAGGATGCCACCCCACCAGGGACACTAAGGCCAGGAAGGCCTTCGAGGACACCCACCCCACCAGGGACACTAAGGCCAGCACAGCCAGGATCCGGACCTCCCTCCTTCCTCTCCCCTATCCTCTCTTCCCAACCTCGTCCTTCCCCATCTCTCAGCCCCTCCCCTAAACATGCTACGGCCCATCAGGCCTCTGGTTGAGGGTCCATCCAACAATTGGGGGGCAGTGGAGGCCCCACCCATGGGTGGGGAAGCTTTGGGCACGGCCGCCTCTCACCTTCAGGTCAGCCAGAACGACCACTCCCGAGTTCTTATAATTTCGTCTCTTCTGCTTGTACTTGGGGTTCACACAGTCCCACTGGGCCTGAGGCAGGGACAGGCAGAGGCCCCGAAGAGTGGTGGCTCTGAACACCCGCCCAGGGAGACCCCACCCAAAACCATCCCAAACAGCAAGGGTTGGGCCCCCCAAGGTGGGGGAAGGCCAGGGCCGCCGCAAGGCAGCTGGAGGGGGATGAAAATTTGGACCCCCCCACGGGACATGACCCTGTCACTAAGCCCAAGGATGACAAGGTCCAGGGAGGGCAGGAAGCAGGGCCTGGGGCGGCCCCTCAGCTGCACCCTCGCCTGGCTGCTGCAGGCTGAGTAGACACAGGGGAGGGCACCCCCCAGCCCCACCTCCCACCACCGTGTGCCCAGCTCCGCCCCCCATCCACACAGTTTCACAGACACCAGCTCCTCGACGGCTGGCCCAGGTACCCACAATTTCCAGCTGAACCTGATGGAGGCCACCCCTGCTGTGGCCCTCCAGAGCCATTACCAGGTTCCGCCATCCCCAGCCCGCTCTGGTTTTAATGTGTCACTGTCACTGCTCCCCATAACCCCTCCAGGACAGTGGGATGGAGTTTCATAGCCTCCGTGCGGAGCTGACACTGGCATAGCCCAGGTGGGTCCCACTCGCCTGACCCCACCCCGAAGGCCCGCCGCTTACCTGACCCTCCCCAAAGGCCCCCGCTCACCTGACTCCCTTGAAGGTCCCCCACTCATCTGACCCCATGAAGGCCCCCACTCACCTAAACCCCCTGAAGGGCCCCACTCACCTGCCCTCCCCAAAGGTCCCTGCTCACCCGACCCTCCCCAAAGGCCCCCGGCTCATCTAACCCCTGAAGGCCCTCACTCACCTGCCCCTCCCCCGGAAGCCTTCTGCATCTCCTCGAAGGTGGTGGAGAATTCTCCGATGAAGTCATGCTTTCCTCGGGAGTCGTAATCCCAGACCAGGCACTGGGGAGCCCAGGCCCCCTCAGCTCTGTCCTCGGGGGGGGCCCAAGACCCTCCCACCCCTGAGCCTGGGCGTCTCCATCCCCGGCCCGCAGACAGGCCACCCCCTCACTGCCCCCTTGGTCCGTGCTGTCCCCAACCTTCAGAGGCCGCGTCTCCTCGCAGCTGCAGAGGGAGCTCAGCGACACCTTGAAGGGCTCCCACACGGGGCTCAGGTTGTTTTTCACCACCTGTGGGCAGGAGGGCTGGCTCAGGGGAGGCCCAGAGCCCTGGGATACTTGGGGCTCACAAAGACCTGGATGGAGGAGCAGCCCTGCCCGTCAACCCAGACAGCGCCGGGCCCTGAGCTGTGGCTGGTACCCGCTTCCCGCACAGAGAAGCCGCATTTCCGAGCGCTGTGCCTTTGGAAACTACCTTCGTAACTTCGGCATCTCTAAGCACCTGCACTGCTCTACTCCTTAAATATATCCATTTTTATTCAAGTTAATTTTTCTCAAAAGAAAGAGCTCTCTCACTGCAGTCGCTGAAATCCCATTTCACCTGCAGGAAGTGAAAGGCAGGCCTAAAAATCATCACAGCGACAAGTAAACCAGCCTGTTGGATTCTGGCTGCAGCCACGGCCACCAAGGCCCTGTCCCCTGCCCCCCATCCCCCCAATGGAGGGGGAGTTCCTCCTGTGCCCTGGAGATGCTGGAGGCAGGAGGCGGGGCCAGCCCCTTCCCCCTCCCGCTCCCTGTGTCCTGCCCCCAGGCCACTCACCTCTGTCCTATACACCAGCTGCAAGCCCTGGTCATCGTTGACCCTGTAGAGCTCCAGGAAGGGGTCGGACTTGCTGAAGAGGTCCTGGGGAGTGGCACAGTGGCGGCTGGGCCAGGCGCTGAGAAACGGGCTCTGGATGGGAGCTGCTTTCATCAGGTCCCAGAGCCTCACTTCACCCAGCAGCGCCAGTTCCTCAGGCACAAAACAAGGCCGGAAGTCCGCCCCGCGACATCTCCCCGCTCTGTCCCTCTTGCCACCTGGGGTCTGCCCAACTCAGCTCCTCTCAGGAGGCCTCGAGATGCCCTACGCGGCGGGCAGGGTTGGAGCCTGCTCTGCCCCACCCGTGTGAGGAGCCCACAGAACCACGTAATGTTCCAGTTCCTGCTGCTTCAGGATGGTGGCCTCGGGGGGCGCTGGGCCTGTTTCCCTGTCACTGAGCAGGGTCATGAGCGGAGCTACCACCGTCCCAGCCCGGCTGCCAGGAGGGGGCGGGCGAGCTAACGTGGGTGACGGTGAGGATGGCGACTGAGACGGCAGCATGCCCAGCCCCACGCGCACTCCCCCGCTGCACACGCATCTCACACAGGACACGGCCGTGCGAGGCCAATGCTGGGCAGGGACCGGGTTTTCCAACTGCTTCCCAGACGTGCCCAGCACCCACTCTCACCTTGTCGTCCAGCTTCCTCGCCCGGAAGGACAGCTCCACGTAGCCATTGTTCCCCGAGATGTCCTCAGCAATCACCTGGCAGGGCAAGGCCGGGGGGGCCTGACCCAGCGCAGGAGACCCGAGGCCCCAGGCCGGCTGACCCCACCCAGCTGGGCTGAGAGGGGGCGTCTGGACACCCCCAGGACTGGGCAGCTGTGGGACTGAGCAGGTATGGGCCTGGCCGACCCCCCCCTGGATTGCACACCACCCACGCTCCACCTGGGACGCCCCTCAGAGCCACAGCAGCGGGGCCTGTGGGTGCGGCGGGTGCGGCCTGCTCACCGTGATGGTGGATTTGCCCGCGTTCCTGCCAAACTTGAGCAGCAGCGGGCGGGTCACTTTCTTCTGGGCCACAATCTGGAAGTCAGAAGTGTCAGGCAGGGAGGGGCAGGCGGGGACGGCTCCTGACCCTGGGGCTCCACCGCGCCCTCACCTGACCCTCACACTGGTCATGTCTCCCACTGCCCAGGGCCCGGGGCCTCCTTTGGGGCCGCTCTCAAGTTCCTGCCATCCCTGTATGGCCACCCCTGCATGTCCGCCCCCGCACGTCCACTCCCTCACGTCTACCACCTCCTGGGGCCAGCCATCACCCGGGAGAAGCAGCCATCCTCACCGCTATTTACCAGGTGAGGACACAGGCTTGGGGGTGGCCAGGGAGCAGCCCACAGCCCAGCCAGGGTGCACCTGCACAGGTGTGGCGGAAGCAGCTCCCTCCGCAGGTGAGTGCGTCTGCCCTGACCCTCTCCAGCCCCAGATGAGGACGCGCAGAGGCAGGGGAAGGCAGGTCCTCACACCCCGCTTGCCCACGCGGCCCCAGACGCACTCCTCTGCGAGGGTGCTGAGGTGCAGAGTTGATCGTGGAGGTGGACGGAGGCTTAGCCCCCAGGCCTCCTCACACAGCCCGGCCTCCTCCTCCTCCTCTCTGCCAGGCCCTGCTGGACGCCCACCCCATCAAGACAGGCCCAGGCCCATGGAGCCATGCCATCTGCTTAGTGGGGGAGCAGGGTGGGGGTGGGGGGTGCATGGCCCTCCCAGGCTCCACGTCCTGAGGATATGGCGATGATCCTGGCCAAGCGGGAACCAGTGACTGTCACCTCCTCACCTGGGTGTGCTCTCAGCAACTGTCCAGGGGCACAGCAGGTAGCAGGTGTGGGCTTCCCACCTGCCCCTCACACCTGCTGCTGTCTGGTGGACGCTGGGGGTCACCCATACAAAGCAAAGATGGGCGGTCCCTCCACCCCCCAGCCAGGGCCTGCCCGGCCAGCAGCTTCTGAGCGGAAGAGAAAATGGATCCTAGGTGGGGGCTGGGAGGTCAGAACAGGCTAAGGGGTGGGGAAAGCTCTCTTAGGGGTACAGAGAGGGGGTCCTGGGTGCTGGGAAGGGGCACCTTGGGCCAGGGCCCCCAAAATTCCCCAACTGAAAGGTTTCCTTCTGGGGCTCAGCCTCCCACCTGGGACTGGACTGCCACCCTGGTTTGCCTCCAGAGAGGGTGCAGGAAGGAAGGGGTGGCCTCCCCCTTTCTGGCAGGAGAGCAGCCCCTTAGGCAGAAATGGGCTCAGGCCAACATAACAGCCTCCTCAACAGGAAAAACAGATCGCAGGTTTGTGATAACAGCGTTTAATTAGCAGTTCCCGTGTGCCTGGCTCTGCACTGAGTTACTGTTGACTTGAATCACATCAGGGAACAGTCGAGGCAGAGGTCAGAGGCCAGGTCAGGCTCAAGGCCACAGCACAGGGATCTGAGGGGCAGCAGCCTCTCCCCCTGATCATGGTGCCTGCAGGTCAGCCGAGTGGCAGCAAAGCAGAGACCCAACAGGGCCCCCTTCATTGCTTAAAGTTTGCTCATACCCACAGCACACGTGTTCCACACACATATATATAGGCATGCCTGTGTCCACACGGCCCCTGAGTGTGCTTCTGTGGACAGCACGTCCTGCGTGGATGATGGTAACTGTGTGTGCCTGTGTATACATCTGCAGGTGTCCAGTCCACACACAGTGGCACGTGCCTATAATCTCAACATTCTGTCAGGCCAGGGTGGGTGGACTGGTGAGCCCGGGAGTTCAAGACCAGCCGGGTCCATATGGTGAGACCCCTGCCTCTACAAAAAATGCAAAAATTAGCCAGGTCTGGTGGCGCACACCTGTACTCCCAGCTACTCAGGAGGCCGAGGTGAAAGGATGGCGTGAGCCCAGGATGTTAAGCCTGCAGTGAGCCGTGATTGTGCCACTGTACGCTGGCCTGGGAGACACAGAGAGACCCCAACTCAAAAAAAAAAAAAAGGGTGTCCATATTTCTGTGTCCATGCCACCCTCTTCCCTCTGCACAGTGGAAGGGTTCAAGGTGGGAGCCTGTGGGAGCCTTGCTTCGCCACTTTCACGGAGGAATGTCCCCTCCGAAAATCTCAGCTTCTTTATCTGAAAAACAGGGAGGACACCAGGCTCCACGGCAGGCCAGCTCTGGCCCGAGCTGCAGCCGCGTGAGTCACGCAGACATGGTGTTGGGTAAAAGAAGCCCGCACCAGGAGAACACACAGTGTGATTCATGGACATGGAATTCCAGAACAGATGAACCAGGGGGAGCTGCCGCAGAGGGGTGGGGGGCCTGCAGTGATGGGAGTGTGATCAGGGGCCTACTACGCATCGTATCACAAATTACATCTCAATAAAAAGAAGGACCCCACATGGCAGGTGTGAGAATTCAATGTGAAGTGTTTAGCACAGCACCCAGCAAATCCACAGATACCCTAGCTGTGACTTGCAGAAGCCACTTTTACACTGGCTGTGGATGCCATCACAGGGAGGGCATCACTGAGGGTGGTGGCCTGTCTCTCAGGTGGGAGCCACCGCCGGACCTGCCACTCACAGGAGACTTTTGAGAGACAGAGTCTTGATCTGTCAAT
This sequence comes from Ateles fusciceps, assembly GCA_036589455.1. Lineage (NCBI taxonomy): Eukaryota > Metazoa > Chordata > Mammalia > Primates > Atelidae > Ateles > Ateles fusciceps. The sequence continues at coordinate 587,747 of JAZHEH010003205.1, forward strand.
CGGGCTGGAGTGCAGTGGTGAGATCTCCACTCACTGCAGCCTCTGCCTCCCGGGTTCAAGTGATTCTCCTGCCTCAGCCTCCCGAGTAGCTGGGATTACAGGCGTGCGCCACAACGCCCAACTAATTTTTGTATATTTAGTAGAGACGGGGTTTCACCATGTTGGCCAGGCTGGTCTCGAACTCCTGACCTCAGGTGATGCCCACTTCAGCCTCCTGCAGTGCTGGAATCACAGGTGTGAGCCACCGCGCCCGGCCACCAGGAAAGCTTCAGGCGCCGATGTGGAGGACCTGCCGCATGTCATGGAAGTGAAAACGCAGGACGAAGAACACGGAACGTGATTTGTGTTTTTTTGAAAAAGAGGAAAAGTGATAGTTTCATTTGCTCCTGTGAAAATCTCTCTGGACAGTGTACAAGAACCTGGCAGCAGGCTGGACGGGCAGGAGGGAGGCGCTCCACAGCCTTTTACACCTTCCAGGCTTTCAAACATACGAATGCATTAGCCAGCTCAAAATTCCATGTATATTTTAATCTAATCAGGAATGTTCAGGAGGAGCTGTGAAGACTGGCGCAGCAAGGCTGGCCCCAGAAGGGGGCCCTGCGGTGCCGGTACATTGGCCTTTGATGGGCTGTGGGCCCCATGCCATCACTGCCCTCCTCCCTCCGAGGGCACGGCTACCCACCTGCCCCAGGGTGCACTCCATGCCACCCAGGAAGTCGTCCTCCTGACAGCTGAGGCCGCTGGGCCCCCCGTGCGTGTCGTACACCTCAAAGCGCAGCTTCTGCACCTCCTCAAAATAGTAGTCAACCGTGAAGACCTTGGAGAACACAGGGTGCAGGCTGCTCCGGACCACCTCCGTTCTGTCCACCTGCAGGTGCGCCCTATGAGCCAACTGCACACCAGGGCTTCCACCCTGCCCTCCTTGAGGGCCATCCTGGCTCCAGCCCTCGAGCTCCCCCTCTGCCACTCACCCACATCACACACCTCAGGAAGACCCTCTTCTGGGCCACACCCCGGGAAGACCCCCTCCCACCTGCTCTCTGTCCATGGGACCCGCACTCCTGAGGGCCACCCTGGGTGTCACCCCTGGTCAGGCGTGGGCTGCAGCTTCTCAGCTCACACCCACCACTGTGTGCTCCACCCTCAGATCACAGATGGGGAAACTGAGGCTCACAGAGAACAAGAATGACACTGGTTTGGGGATGAGGTCAGATTCACACCCTGGGCTGGGCAACCCCACGGCGCAGGTCACTCCCTAGCACCAGCTGAGCGGGAAGGGGCATGGGGTATGGGCCCCCCTCCCTCCTGGCTGGGTACATCGGTTCACTGGCCTCTCCCATCCTGAGCAGCTCCCTCCCAAATGTCCCTTAAGAACAAGACCCAGCTGGGCCAGTAGACATCTCACTTCCAGAATCCCAAAACCTCCCGCACCCTAAAGCAAGGGCAAGCGTGGGCCACCTGCACAGCTCTGGCTCTGTGAGTCTGGGCACCAGGCCACCTGGGGAAGCCAGGTCCTGGGCTCTGAGGGGACGGGCATGGGGCATCCTGGGGGAGCCCGAGCCGGTGGAGGACAGGTAGTAGGGGGGATGCGGCAGGCCCTTCACCCTGGAGGTCGGTGACTGGAGACACCAGCGCCACTGGCTGAGAGCGCAGCGGAGCGCCCGGGACCCTGTGACGCGTCCCCTCCACTGCCCAAGCAGCCACAGGGGTCCCGTTGCCCACCCCACCGGGCCCCGCTGGAGCCTGGAAAGACCCCTGCGCCGGGAAAAAGCGCGCCGGCGCCCCGCGCGGACGAGGGTTCGAGTTCCAGCTCCTCCGCCTGCCGCGGCTTCGCACCCCGTGTTTCTCGCCCTTTGGAGGTGAAGCCACACGTTTCACGCGAGATGACGACTAAGAAAGCGCCCGTGCGGTGCCGGCCCCGCTGTTTCCGACCCCAATCCGGCGCCGGAGACCCACGTTAGAGCCCCCAACGCGTCGAGTCCGCCCCGCAGCGCGCGCTCCCACGAGCCTGCTAGCGCCCCGTGGTGAGGACCCGAACCCGTCCAGCCCTCGCCCGGGTCGGCCGGCACCCCTCGCCCCTCATTATCTTCTGCACCTCTTGGTCCAGCCTCCTGTGTGTGCCTGGAGCCCTGACGCTTCATTCCGGCCGGGGTCCCCCCCAACCCGGGGGTGCACCCCTCCCTGCAGGGCACCCCCCGTCTCTCCTGACCCCAGTCGCCGCCTCCTCCAGCCAGCGCCTCCCACAGCTCTGGACATCTCCCCCCAGATCTGGTCACCCAGACCCTGACCCGGAGCCGGGCCCCAGCTCCGGGAGTCCCCGCCTCGCGCCCCACTGGCCCTGGCGCGCCCGCGTGGATCTCCGCGTCCCTAGCTCGGTGCGCGCCCCGGCCCTACCTGCACCCACTGGCCCTGCGCCTGCTGCAGCAGCACCACGCTGGGGTCGGACTTGGTGAGTGGGTCCCGGTCCAGCAGGTGTCGGCAGCTCAGCCGCAGCTCCACCTTCGAGGCGCAGGGCGCGGGCAGCCCTCCGGGAGCCGCGGCCGCAGCCGCAGCCGCGCGCTCCGAGCCCGCGCTCATGCTCCCGGCGCTGTGGGCCCGGCTGGGCGCACGAAGGGGCCGCTGCCCGCAAGTCGGCGCCGCTGCGGCGCCGGGGAAATGGTGGCCGGCCCAGGCGTGGCCGCGCTTCCCTGCACGCCTCCCGGGCGCGGGCACACGTGGCTCCGGCGGCCGCCGCGCGGGGGACTGCAGGGGGGTGGGGCGCGGCCGGGGCGGGGGCGGGGGGCGGGGGCAGGGAGGGGCCCGAGGCAGGGAAGCCCCTCGGAGACGCGGGCGGAGACGGGTTCGAAATCCCCAGGGCCCCGCAACTGACAGCTTTGGGGTCAGGTGGGGCGCGCCCTCCCCCAGCTGTGCGTATCCCCGGCCCAGGGACCCACTCCAGGCTGCAGATTCCGAGCTACGCGGGTTCGGGCCCAGGCAGACCCTCAGGGAGGCGAGGGGCGCACGGACCCCAGCTCAGCACCAGATCCCCGCACCCTGCCCAGAACTCTCGGATCCCATCTCTAGGCGCCGCTGGTTTCGGGTACTCGGCGCCTCCATCAACAAGCATTTAGTGGGCGCCTCCTGTGTGCAGGCACCGCGCTGGTCTGGGGCTGGAAGAACCGTTCTCGGTGCCGCCATCTGACTGCCGAGGGCTGAATCGGGCCGCGGAGGGGTGCGCGGGGCACGGCCCACACCAGTCCCCCGAGGCCGAGGGGGCAGGCCTGGGCTCCGTGGGAGGGTCTCCGCTCCGCCTTGGACTTCATTCCACCCCCAACCCACCACCTTCCCGACCACCCGGCCAGGTGGAGGGAGCCGCGGAAGAGGCGGCGTTGCGGAGACAGAAACCACCTCCCAGCCCACCCTTTTTGCCAATTTCTGCCTAAAAATAGGGCGCGGACCTCGCCAGAAGCCACGAGGGTGTGGGGTGAGGGTAGGGGGAGACAAGACTGAGGGGGTGAAGTTGAAGAGGGCGGGAAGACCGTGCGCTCCGCCTCAACCTCAGCAATCAGGATTCTAGAAGACGACCCCGGGGTCAGAGGGGCCGCCGCCGCCGCCAGGACGAGGAGGCTGGAGGCCCAGGCGGTGGGAGGCAGCACCCGGCAGCCTTGGCCTGGGAGGAGGAACGCGGCCGGCGGCGCCCCCTCGCGGTCGGACGGCGGGATTGCACCGGGCGCGACGGCCAGGCGGAGGCCCGCGCGGAGCTGGAGGGCCACAGGCCAAGGGAGGTCTCCGGCCTTCCTGGGAGGTCGCCTAAAGAGGTGGGCAACCAGGCCGGGCGCGGTGGCTCACGCCTGTCATCCCAGTACTTTGAGAGCCCGAGGCGGGCAGATCACGAGGTCAAGAGATCCAGACCATCTTGGCCAACATGGTGAAACCCCATCTCTACTAAAAATACAGAAATTAGCCGGGTGTGGTGGTGCGTGCCTGTAGTCCCAGCTACTTGGGAAGCTGAGGCAGGAGAATCAGTTGAACCCGGGAGGCGGAGGTTGCAGTGAGCCAAGATCACACCACTGCACTCCAGCCTGGCACCAGAGATAGACTCAAAAATAAAAAAAAAAGAAAGAAAGAATGCAAAAAGAAAAATAGGCGAGGACCGGGTCAGGGACAGCAAGGCCTGCCGGGGCTGGGTGGGGGCAGGCATCTGCTTCTGCCTCCCTGGACTCTGGGCCTCCTCCCTGAAGCCAGATCAGGATAGTTTGGGAACCAGTGGGTAGAGGCCAGTCCCTCTCTCTAGAGACCAGCCTGGGCCTTCTCGGCCCTGTGTCCTCCCCAGCCCAGCTTCCCAGGCTGCAGGAAGGACACACCCTCAGCTCCCAACCACTTCCATGGGAAAAGATGAGAAATTCAAGCAAAGGATGTAGGCGCCCAGGCGTCTCCAGCAGGTGCACGCCTCCGGCTCCGTTCTGTGGGCCACCAGCCCTGGGGCGCTTCTCCCCAGACCAAGACTGACTTCCTGCCTTGACCTCACCTGAACACTCTCCTTGCTGCCGCCCTGAGGCTTGCTGGTCTGCAGTGTGGCCTGAGGCCTGAGGTCACCCAAGCTGTCTGAGGAGGTACAGGGCTTAAACCTGGAACACCCCAGTTCAGCCCTCAGCCATCCCATGGCGGCACCCTGGCAAAGTGACAGATGGCTTCCAAGCAAAAGATGCAGCCAGCAAATAAAGGTCACGGAGTTTGGAAATTTGAGTCGCTGAAGCCCAGGGCAGTTTTAATCGACCCACTGGGGTCCCCAGCCACAGCCCTGGGCCGCCTTGGTGTCCCCTGGCTGACGGCCCTGACCACAGCCTGCTCTAATGGAGAGAAACCACAGGAGAAAACACAAGTTTTCCTGCAGCACTGGTCTCCGGATGCTGCCTGCCCAGCTCAGGGACCAGCCTGCAGGAGCCCCCGCTACAAAGGAAGCGCCCCAGGCAGCTTGCAGCTGTGTTTTTTTTTTCTCTGAGACAGAGTCTTGCTCTGTCACCCAGGCTGGAGTGCAGTGGCACAATCTCAGCTCTGCAACCTCTGCCTCCCAGGTTCAAGCAATTCTCCTGCCTCAGCCTCCTGAGTAGCTGGGATTACAGGCACCTGCCACCACACCCCGCTAAATTTTGTATTTTTAGTAGAGACGTGGTTTCACCGTGTTGTCCAGGCTGTTCTCAAATTCCTGACCCCTTGATCTGCCCACCTCAGCCTCCCAAAGTGCTGGGATTAAAGGCATGAGCCACCACGCCCGGCCTCGGAGCTGTCTTCTGAGGCTTCCCCTCCCAGCTTATCCTGCAGGGCCAGACACAGGAAATGAGATTCCCACCACCCCATATACATGCAGGCATCAGAGCCGCGTTCCCTGTTGAAATATTAGATAACGCGGATACAGCGTAAAAACAAGCCCGACGAGCACAGTCATCTCCCCATATCTATCTCTCCAGCATTTTCTATGTGCAGATTTCTTTTTATTGTCAGGAAAAAAAGGAGCCTGACTCTCAGAGCCCCTCCCACACTTGAGAGGAACGTTCAGTGTCTGCACACCAGGCTCACCACGCGGGCAGCCCAGGCCCAGGACCCTGCCTGGCACAGCCGTGTAGATGCTGGAGCATATGGTTTCTGTTGTTACCTGCTTTTTTCTTTCTTTTTTTTTTTTTTTTTTAAAGATGGGGTTTCACCATGACGGCCAGGCTGGTCTTGAACTCCTGACCTCAGGTGATCCACCCACCTCAGCCTCCCAAAGTGCTAGGATTACAGGCGTGAGCCACCGCGCCCGGCCTGCTTTTCTTTCTTACTGACAATACTGCATTCAGTGGTTAGCCTGGCTCCCCCGCATCACAGGGCTACCCATGCGACCCTCTGTTTGGACCCATCAGCGCGCCCCCACAACTATCCGCAGGCTCACACAGGGTCAGTATGAGCAGCAGCAATGACGCATTCTTGCACAAGTCCCCTGTGGCTTCCCTGGCATCCACTACTCTGATACTCTGCTTTTCAGGCCTGAGTGCCCCTGCATCCTCCTGCCTGTCCTCACCAGCCGGCTCTCACCCATCCTGCAAAGCCCAGCTCAGTCTGAACCACCTCCCCACATCCCTCTCTGGGCTCCCAGCCCACACGTCCACAACATCAGTTCCACTGTCCAGGGCTGTGCTGCCCATGACCTCGTCCACCGAGGCACGGGTTAGCACCAGGACAGCTCCCAACACAGAGTCCAAGGCAGCGAGCTCCAGGCGGATGAATGGAGGGTGAGCGGCAAATGAAACGCAGCTTTGCCGGCTGCTCCCAGGTCCTGATCTGCCTGGAGGGCGCCATCTCCATCGGGTCAGAGTCCCCATTTCCCATTTCAGTCACACTGGCTGCAGGGCCAACCGGGAGCAGGGAAACCGGTCCAGGGCCTTCACAGGTTCCGGGCAGACCCCAGCCCCACTGCCACGGCCTTTCGGGCACACACCCTGGAGCTCTCCCCTACACTCCAACAGCCCATGGCCTCCTCCCTGGCCGTCCTGAGCACACGGCTGGTGCAGCCCAGGCCCAAGGGTTGCTCTGGGGAGCTTGGTCCCCAGCCCTGAATGCAGGGTCCTCCAACCTGCCCTTCATATGGAGTGATTGTGCCAGGAGGTGCCTCAAAGACGCTGCAGGGGGTGGGGGTGGGGGTTACTCACAGGATGTTTTAAAAGGGAACAGCTCTCCGCATGTCCGGATGGGCGCTTCTTTTTTTAACCTGGTTGCAAACCTACTGTCTTCGTGTGTTTCCTCCTAAAGAAAGGTTATTTTATCTTAGAACATCTGTACCCCGTCTGGATCAGGCTGTCTTCCTGCAGGGTCTGGCTTTTTATCTTATTTGAGAATCAACCATGCCCAGAGGCGGCCACACTGGCTGTGACTGAGACAGCAGACCTGGCCGGCCTCAGATCCTCGGTGACCTCAGAGACCTGGGGACACATGAGGGGGCCCTTCTCCTCACCACACTCAGCACAGGCAGGCACACACGAGCACATGCCACACACGTGTGCCAATACCACAGGCATGTGCACCCATTCCCAGAGAGACAGCCCACACGCAGACACGCCAGGCACCCAAGACACACAAGTGCAGACACAGGCCACCCCCAGGGCAACGTCTGTTCCAACCGGGTGGTCCCTTTCTCCACGTCCTCCTCCCAGCACCATCTTCTGGGTGTGGATGAGACGCCTCCTCCTCCAGGCGCCTTCTCACGTGCAGCCCCCGGCTGTCATCCCTCCTGCCCTGTGTCTGCATGCAGTCAGGGGTGGACCCTCCGGCCCCCAGCATCCGTGCCCTCCAGGAGACACCACTGCTGGCAGAAAACATGGCTCAGAAAGGGCATTCTGGTGCCTGAGGCCACACAGCAGGGGTGGGGCTGGAACCCAGAACCCAGCTCAGACCCCAGCGCTCACGCCTGCCTCAGCCGTCCAGGCCCCTGGGTGGAGCTGGAATCCTGCTGGGAACCCAGTGCCGATGCCTTCATCAGCCCCTCCAGGCCCCGGCGTGTCTCCATGGCTTCGCTGCCTGTGTCTAGAATGTTCCCAGCAGGCCCCGAGGAGCATGTACTGTGGAGGGGCCCAGTAAGTGAGAACCTGGGGTCAGGGGCCCTGCCCAGGGGTGCACGTTGGGGATACCTTCCGAGACTGGCTCTTACCCACCTGGGTCCCCCCTGAGCCAGGACCTCTCTGTACTGAGACCCAGGCACCAGCTGTCCCAGGGTCCCCTAGGACTTGGGCAGACAGGCTCCTTCCCCACTGTCCTCACTCCTGGGTCCTCTCTTCTTCCCAGCTGCCAAGCCTGCTGACCAGCAGTGGCCCTGGGCCCCCAACCACCTCCCCGGGCCCATGAACCACCTGTGCCCACTCACCTCCTCCCGCCTTCCCCCCTCACCTCCTTCCAGCCCCCATCACCTCCTCTTGCACTCCCCGCTCACCTCCTCCCGCCCCCACTTACCTCCTCCCGCCCCCACTCACTTCCTCCTGCCCCCAATCACCTCCTCCCGCACCTCCCCACTCACCTCCTCCCACCCCCACTCACCTCCTCCGCACCTCCCCACTCACCTCCTCCCGCACCTCCCCACTCACCTCCTCCCGCCCCCACTCACCTCTTCCCGCCCCCACTCACCTCCTCCCGCACCTCCCCACTCACCCCCTCCCGCCCCCACTCACCTCCTCCTGTACCCAGAACCACCTCCCCGGCCTCGGACCGCCTATGCCCACTTGCCTCCTCCCATGCTGCCCTTTTGCAGACTTGAGCGTCTGGTGTGCCTGGCCTTCCTGGCCGTCCCGCCATGCTAACCCTCTGGATCTCGCTTCCGTCCAGTGTCCTGTCGACTCCCCCAGAACTAACCTCTAGAATCCCAGGGTGCCAGTGGGACACTTTCTGACCCTGAGCGACGGCCGCCCATGAGGTCCGTGCACTCAGAGGGCAGCTGCCATCCAAGCTGAGCAGGGCCTCAGAACCGCTGGGCCTCTGAGTCCCAAGTGCTCGTGACCAGCAGGCTCTCCCCCCCCCGGTGAAGTCCCCAGCCAGCGGTGCCACTGCTGCTGGGGGCTCCGTACCCGGCCCGGGGTCAACCCCTCAGATGGCAGCCATGGGGCTTCTGAGCCTGTGCTGCCCCCGCCCCGCTTTGCTGAGGCTCTTCTGAGACCAGGGCTCTGTAAGCCAGGGCAGCCCCTCTGCACAGCACTGGCGCCCCCGCAGCCACATGCCTTCCTGTTGCCCACCCGTCCCCTCAGCCAGCGCACCAAGGTCAAAGAAGGCTTCGGGGAGAGCCCTGTGCTGGGTCTGACCCATGCGTGAGGGAGGGGCTGGCACAGGGTAAGCGTCAGTAGAGGGGGGACAAGGGGGGTGACTGCTGACCGCGGGGCCAGGGCAGAAGGAGAGGCGCAGAAGAGACTCTGGTCCCGCAGGACGCGATGGCGGGTGTCCTCAGGCCCATGCCAACCGATGGGCGCCCTGGTTTTCGTCTTACTTGACTCATTGGAGGCTTTTGATGCTATTCCCGGTGAAAGCCGACCCGGGAATGAAGCCCCGACGCTTCCCTCTGCTCTCTGGTCCCTTTCATCAATAGCCTAGTTCTTCTTCCTCCTCACCAGGAGGTACCACCCTTTCTGCGGAGCTTCTCAGAAGGGCAGGAGCTGCCAGGGACTGTGCCACATCAGATCCGTCCCCAGCACCACAGCCGTGCCGCTGCAGATGTGGAGCCTGAGGGTAAGACCATGGGCGGCTGGGCTGGATGATGCCAGGCTGACTGACGCGCCCTAAGGCCCTGCCCCTCTCGCCAGTGCAGGAGGCCCCTGAGACAGTGGCTGTGATGTCCAAGCCCAGGAAGGGGGTCTGGAGAAGGCTGTGTGACGCCAGCCCCCTCTACTCCTAGGCCACCTCCAGAGAAAGCCCCCAGGCCCTCCAGCCCCACAGCCCTCCCCCTGCCCACTCTGAAGCCAGGGGAAGGGAGGAGCTCCTGGGGGCCCTTCTGGCATCAGGCTCTGCCAGTATCTTCCCCACAGATCCCCCAGCATCAGACCGTGAGCCGCCTGCCCAGGTGCAGGTAAGGGAAGAGGCCAGTTCCTGTGTCAAGAATGGAAACTCAGGGAAGGTGAAGGGAAGAGATGCTTTTTTTTAAAGGTGGAGTCTCGCTCTGTCACCCTGGCTGGAGTGCAGTGGTGCGATCTTGGCTCATTGCAACCTCCACCTACCGTGTTCAATCGATTCTCCTACCTCAGCCTCCTGAGTAGCTGGGACTACAGGTGCCCGCCACCATACCCAGCTAATTTTTGTGTTTTTAGTAGAGATGGGATTTCATCATGTTGGCCAGGATGGTCTCGATCTCTTGAGCTCCTGATCCGCCCACCTCCGGCTCCCAAAGTGCTGGGATTACAGGCATGAGTCACCATGCCTGGCCAATTTTTAAATTTTTTGTAGAGACAGGGTTTCACTATGTTGCCCAGACTGGTCTTGAATTCCTGGGCTCAAGCAATCCACCCACCATGGCCTCCCAAAGGGCTGGGATTACAAGTGGGAGTTACCGCGCACGGCAGATATGAGGCTGGACGTTCACAGAGGTGCTGTGAGGAGTGAGGGAGTTGTCTGTTCACTGTGGTCCCAGCTTGGGGCCATGCCTGGGAGGCAGCAGGTGCACTTAACTCACTGTTGTGAACAAATACTGCCCTCCCTTCCTCTCCCTGCCTTGAGGTTACCCCTCCGCCTCCCCTGCGGCCGCCTCTCTGCCCAGCGTCTGCTCCAGGTCAGTCCCTCTCTTGCTCCTTCTGGCCCAGTGCCCTCATGGCGCCTGGCGTGCTCAGCACACTTGCTGAATGGGCCACACAGAAGGCCCAGAGCCGGGCTGGGTCAGCTCCCTCAGCATTGGCAAGGACTTCTAAGCAACTGAAAACTCCTCCGGCCAACTGAGCAAGAGAAGGTTTCCGGAGAATCCCTTGAACTGCAGGGCGGTGCCCCAAAGCCCACGGTGAGGACAGCGAGGGCACCCATCCCGCCTGGACTCAGTGCCCACCTGGGACACATGGTGACCTTTCTGCCCACAGACCTATGGCCTGGCCTCACAGCCATCCACAAAGCGTGGGGCCGGCAGGTCCTGGGCTCAGCTCACTGCAAGGAGCCTGGGAAAGGGTGGGCGGTGCGGCAACTCCTGCAGAAGGAGGGGCTCTGCCTCCCACTCCCCCAAAGCGGGTTCTGATGTTGCAAAGTCAGAAGGCAGGACCAGCATCCCCTGTGAAGGTGAGCCTGCAGCCCGTCCTACCACACCATCTCCTGAAAGAACGTCTCCTTTCCTCTCCGAGTCAAGAGGAAAAGAACAAAGTGGGGGAAAGAAATGTTGTCCACAGGTGATAGAAGGCAAAGTTCTTTAACATTTACAACCTGCTGCAGGGCCGGGCGCGCTGCTCACGCCTGTCATCCAGCACTGTGGGAGGCTGAGGCAGGTGGATCACCTAAGGTCAGGAGTTTGAGACCAGCCTGGCTAACATGGTGAAACCCCATCTCTACTAAAAATATAACAATTAGCTGGGCGTGGTGGTGGGTGCCTATAATCCCAGCTACTCAGGAGGCTGAGGCAGAACTGCTTGAACCAGGATGTGCGAGGAGGAGGTTGTAGTGAGCTGAGCTGAGATAGCGCCACTGCACTCCAGCCTGGGATACAGAGCGAGACTCTGTCTCAAAAAAAAAAAAAAAAGAAAAAAGGCTGGTTGTCGCCCTTCTAAAGGCTGAGCCTCCCGCTAACTAGGATGCCACATGGAAGCCGAAGTGGCACCTCCCACATGGCCCCTCTGGCCAGCCGGGACCCTCAGATGAGAGCTGCACCCAGGCCAGCACCAGCCACTCAGCCGCCAGCAGCGGCACCCCTTGCAGTTGGCCCTGCGTCCCAGGACCAGGTCTGCTGGCGCAGATGGCCACCACTGGAGCCAGCGTGGCTGTGGGCTCTGCTGTGGGGCACGCACTGGGCCACGCCATTACTGGGGGATTCCGTGGAGGAAGTGATGCTGAGCCTGCGAGGCCTGACATCACTCGCCAGGAGCCTCAGGGGAACCCAGCCGGCACAGCAGCAGCCTGGCCTCTATGACATGAGTTTGTGGGATGTGCCCAGAACCAGGGTGACATCGGGTTTCAGTGAGGTGCTGGAGCAGTGCCACTTGCAAACAGATTGGCCTGATCAAGAAGGTCAACCTGGAGAAGTGGAAAAGCAGCTCTCATAACCAAGTTCATTTAATACAAAAATTTAATTGATAATGAAGGTATAAAGTGTAGCCATTAGTTAAACCTGTCATTCCTGGCTTCCTTACTTCAGAATTGAAATGGAGGGGGAGTGTTCCTACTCTGTAGAATTTGGAGCTGGGCAAATGTTTGTGTGGCCTCCTTCAACTAGCTGTTATGATTTTATTCTTTGGAAGTTAAAGTAATTTTCTTCCAAGAAAAAAAACCTGCTGCAGCTCAAGAAAATGATGAAAAACTGGAGGAGGGAGGTAACAGGGGCCCTGCAGAGGGACGAGCTCCCAGTAACTGGAGACGCTCAACTCTGAGCAAATGAAGAATCGCAGCTGAGACAGTAGCTCTCCAGCCGTGCTGCCCGACAAGGCTGCGCGGACACCACCCACCCGCACTTCACAGAGAAGCCACGTCCGCACCACGCAGACATCATGCCCATGCCGTCCACCCTTCACAGGCACACGGAGAAGCCAGGTCTGTCTAGGTGCCTGCACAGCACGGCACAGGGCACAGTGTGGCATCAGCTGCTTTCGTAAGAAACAGAAGTCCAGATTCTCGTGCTGGAATATTCTGACACACCCCCGTCTCTGGACACACCGGGGCGCAGCTGTTCCCAGGGTGTGGGGCATCGAGGGCTGTGTGCTTTGCACTCCTCTCTTCTGTGTAGCTGGACTTTTTTTAACCAATAGCACACATTTCTTCTATAACTTAAAAAAATAATTTAAGATACAGAAACCATAAAAAATAAATGGAACTAATTATAAATAATTACTTACAAAGAATTGGCCAGGCGAGGTGGCTCGTACCTGTAATCCCAGCACTTTGGGAGGCCACGGTGGGCAGATCATGAGATCGAGGCCAATCTGGCCAGCATGGTAAAACCCTGTCTCTACTCAAAACACAAAACTTAGCTGGGTGTGGTGGCGCACACATGTAATCCCAGCTACTTGGGAGACTGAGGCAAGAGAACTGCTTGAACCTGGGAGGCGAAGGTTGCAGTGAGCAGAGATCACACCCCTGAACTCCAGCGTTGGTGACAGAGCAAGACTCCGCCTCAAAAGAAAAAAAAAAGAAACGAAACAAATATATGGAGACACAAAAATAGAGAATACACAGATACTTCTCTGGCTTAAAGTTAGTGCAAAATACTAACCAAAAATGACTGTCATTTCCCTCTAAATTACAATTCTAACTCGTACTGATTTTATTTCTTCCTTTTGAGACAGGGTCTCGCAGTCAGTCACCCAAGTTGGAGCGCAGTGGCAGTCTCAGCTCACTGCAGCCTTGACCTCCCAGGCTCAAGCGATCCTCCCCTCAGCCTCCAGAGTAGCTGGGACTATAAGCGCACGCCACCATGGTGGCTGTTTTTTTTCGTAGAGACGGGTTATTGCCATGTTGCCTGGCAAGGCACTGGCAAACAGCCGGGTCCCAGACTCCACAGGGAAGTGATGTCCTCACCCTCTGTTAGGGGTCTTGATGGATTGAGCAAATGGAGACCTAAGGTTAGGAGCACAGCCCTGGGGATTCTCCGTGAAATGGGGAGGATATACCTCTGGCAGACACCTGAACCCCCTGATTTCCTGTGGAAATGAGCTGGATGGAGGGCCCCCGGCACAGGCAGATGAGCGCTTTTGTCCCACAGTGGCAGACAGCAGGGCTGTGGATTCTGCTACTCCAGGTGGGGCCCTGAGACAGCAGGAAAGTCCCTTCCGCTAGTGCGGTGGGGCAGGGAGGAAGAAGTGTCGGTGAGCCCCACGCCCAGGGACCAGTGGTTCCCCACTGACCGGAGTTGACCTTCATGCCCTTTCACTTTAGAGAAATTTTTGTGGGCTGGGAGCAGTGGCTCACGTTTGTAATCCCAGACTTCGGGAGGCCGAGGCAGGAGAATCATGAGGGCAAGAGATTGAGACCATCCTGACCAACATGGCGAAGCCCCGAGTCTACTAAAAATTAGCCATCTGTGGTGGTGTGCGTCGGGAGTCTTAGTGAGGCTGAGGCAGGAGAATAACTTAAGCCCGAGAAGTGGAGACTGCAATGAGCCAAGATGGCACCACTGCACTCCAGTCTGGTGACATAACAAGACTCCATCTCAAAATTAAGTTTTTTTTAAAAGGGGATTGAGCCTAGGCTCAGGATCCCAACCTGCCCCCTTGCACTGTCTGAGACGGAGTTCCACCCATCACCCAGGCTGCAGTGCAGTGGTGCGATCTCAGCTCACTGCAACCTCTGCCTCCCGGGTTCGAGCAATTCTCCTGTCTCAGCCTCCAGAGTAGCTGGGATCACAGGCATGTGCTATCACGCTCAGCTAATTTTTTCTATTTAGCAGAAATGAGGCTTTGCTATGTTGGCCAGGTTAGTCTTGAACTCCTGACCTCAAGTGATATGTGTGCCTCGGCCTCCCAAAGTGTTGGGATTACAGGCGTGAGCCACTGCGCCAGGCCCTCCCTGCACAACTTGAGAAACGATTCCCACACAAGCTGAGCACAAACTCAGCACAACGCACCTTAGACAGGAAGATGGTAGCCAACAGCCCTCCAAATCATTGGATGTTAAGCATCTGTTTCCTAACAAGCCAGGCGCTGTCACGTGTCAAGTGTGGGCACCAGAGGTACTGGCACAATCTGCATCAACAGTCCCCAGGCGCCTCCACACCTGCACCTGGCAGAAACACGCACAGACCCTGGCTGGGCCCGAGGCCGCTTCTTTGGAGTTGTCATGGCCACAGCTGCCAAGAGCTGGCAGGACAAGGGCAGGCTGTGTCTGAAAACCTCATGAGAAACCATGCAGCCCTTGGACCCAGAACGGGGGCTGCCCACGTCAGATCCCCCTGTACTCTCTGGCTCCCTCTTGTCCATGAGGCAACGATGGCTTTAGAATGTTTTAGGATTGCCAGAGCAGCCAAAACTCGGCAGGGTGATCTACTACCATGGTGTCTGGGTGAAGACACCCAGTGAAGGGTGATGGCCTCAGTCACCACACACAAAAGGTTTAAGAGTGAGGCTCCCAAAAAGATGCTACACTGACTGGGAACTACTCCGCTTAAAAAGGCAACTCCATGCTGGGTGCAGGGGCTCACGCCCATAAACCCCACTACTTGGGAGGCTGAGGGACAATTCCTCGAGGCCATGAGTTCAAGGGTGCAGTGAGCCAGGACTGTGGCACCGCACTCCAGCCCTCTTCATTTTTTCGGCTGTTGTTGCCCAGGCTGGAGTGCAGTGGTGTGACTGGCTCACTGCAACCTCTCCCTCCAGGTTCAGGCGATCCCCTCACCTCAGCCTCCCGAGCAGCCGAGATCACAGATGCGCCCATCATCATGCCCAGCTCATTTTATTAGAGACAGGATTTTGCCACGTTGGTGAGGCTGGTCTCGCATTCCTGAGCCCAAGTGGCCTCCCAACTTGCTGGGATTACAGGTGTGAGCCCCAGCCCAACTGTGTCTCTCTAAAAAGAAAAATAAAGGGCGTCTCTGGTGAAGTCAGCCTCTGTAACCTCCCCCACAAGAAAACCATTTTAAATCAGTCACTAACCAAACAAGCAACAGTGCTTTCACAGAAAATGAGGCATGATCCAGGGCTGGACTGTCTCCCAAGAACACCCCAAACCCCTGCCAGGAAGTCACAGCAGCCAAGCCCCATCCCAGGCGCAGTTGCTCCCCACGAAACACATCACGTGAAGACCCAGCACGACCGCTGATTTATTGTAAGTCCCCAAGAGGGCTTCACTTTTTCTTTTCCACGTCCTGTTCTGCAGCTTCCTTGGCTCTTTTTGCTCGTATGCCGAAGAGCCGGGCATTGGCACGGGCCATGCGGAGACTAGCGAAGGCTTTGAAATTCTTCTCCTCCTCCGTGATGACTCGTGCTTTCTCCTTCTTATAGACCTAGAAGAGAGGGACAGGGTGTTAAAATCCACATGAAACACTGGGCAAGGGCACAACCAGGCATCAGCAGAACCCAGGAGACAGCCCAGGGGGGAGCAGGCATACTGCCCAGGCACTGCTGAAAAGCGACCCTGGCTTTGCTGAGGAATCACCTTCCCTAGGATTAAAAAAAAAAAAAACCCCCCTCCCTGAGCCAGACATGGTGGCCCAGGCCTGTGAACCCAAATATTCAAAAAGCAATATAAAGAACATAGAGAAACTCTTTCAACTCTCCCAACGCAGGGCTTCGTGGATGCAAATAATAAAACTAAAAGGAAACGTTCCTTTCCACAAACCTTCACACGCACTACAATTGCCACTGTTTTCTTTCTTAAGCCTGATCCCCACCTCAAATTCACCCACTGATCTTGTCTAAAGCCTGGACTGGAGCAAGTGTCCACTTACATTCCGGATGGGCATGACTGGTCCTGTCAGCTGGGTGGCGAGCTTCAGTTCCTCAGCCTGTTGGGGGAATGAGAAGGTTCAGTGGGTTTAGCCCCTCTGCCCCAAGCACGCCACACTCACTCAGCCTGTAACTTCCCCTCAGATCTCGTGTTCGGGAACCAGTGTCAGCCTTCCCTGCAACACACTCTGTGGTCCCAGTGTTGAAACAGTCATTATTAGATCGTGACCCAACTATCTTACTGAGCTCACACTCACGGAGAGTCATCTACCTGTGAACCAGGGTCCGGGCTGAGAAGAACTGCTCCCTAATTCAACTCCTAGAAAGCTCACACAATGGGACTCTTATCAACCTCACCCTACAAGGTTTTCCTAGAAATAGTTTGGAGTACGACCATTTTAAGGAGAATAATGACGTCATGGAAAAAGCTGGCTCCAAGCCACATTGCCGTTGCCATGACCACCGAGCAGAAGGTAATCCCTGCTGAAAGGCAGCAGCCGCACCTTGGCAGTCCTGATGAGCTCACTGTCTATTCTTGCAGGAGACCCGTGTTTTGCTAACACAACAGCCACAATGTTGTGATACTTCTCACCCCAGCTGGACCCAGGGACGGGTGTCACTGACCACTGAACCAGGCCTCGCTGTCCCCGCGCTCCAGGAGGGCCGAAAGCCCTGTACTCACAGAACTGTCGCCCTTCTGCGGGGCTGAGGGCTTCCTGGGGAACAGGATGAGCTTGGAGCGGTACTCCTTCAGCCGCTGCACGTTGGCCTGCAGGGACTCGGTGGACTTATTCCGCCTCCTGGGATCCACAGAAATGCCGATGGTCCGGGCCACCTTCTTGTGAATGCCGGCCACCTGCCGCAAAACCAGAGCGAGATGGAGACAGGCCCGGACTGTCTCCAGCCCCGAGGCGCGGATGAAAAGCCTCAGCGATCAGATGGAAAAGGGTTCAAATGTGCTTTCATCAAGGCCGTACAGCGATTCCGGAGAATGTCATCACGCGACTGAGACCAACAAAGGGGACTTCGGGCGCTTCCCGACACCGCGGCGTGGCCAGAACTCACCCTGAGCTCCTCCAGGCTGAATCCGCGGCCGGCGCGCACCTTCGTGTGGTACCGAACCGTGGGGCAGCGCACGATGGGCCGGATGGGCCCCGACGCGGGGCGCGGGGCGATGCGGCGCGCCTTGGCTTGCCGGGCCTTGCGTCTGGTGGAGAGAAGCCCAGCGGGTCAACCTCGCCTAAAGCCGTCAGGCAAGCGCTCCGCGACGGCCGCAGACAGCGCCCCGCGCCCCGGCATCGCCCACCCCCAACCCAAGGCGCAGCCGCGAGCACGAGCCCCAGGGGCAGCCGCGAGCGCAGGGCTCACCTACGGATCTTCCGGGCCGGCTGGTTGAACCACGTGGCCACGCGCCGCTGCCAGTCCTTGTGGAAGTGGGGGCTTCAAGATCATGCCATTCCGGCTGGGCGCCATGGCTGACTACGGCCCTGTGGCTGCGGATGAAATTGGAGGGAGTGAGGGACCCGGCCCCAGGCTCGCGCACTCCCCAGGCCTCCGCCCCGAATCCATCCTGGGCCGTTCGACCGCGTTTAGAGCCCGGGACACGGCCCAACGCTGTCTGTGAAGCAGAAGAGTCTCCTCCATGCCCGCGATGGCGGCAGCGCCAGGCCGATGGTGCTGGATGGAGCCCGGACGCCGAGAACCAGTCTCACTAACCTCGTATGGAGGACAACAGCCGAGCCGAAAGGAAGCGGCGCCGCAACGCACCCTGGGATGATAGCCGAGCGGGCCAACCAGAAGCGCCGGGCGCTCTGACCAATCAGAGCCCAGGGAGGAGGAAGTGACGTACAGCGGCTCTCCCGGCAATCCGAGCCCCGCCCTTGCAAACATGGCGCCGCCCTGAGTGCGGGGGAGCGGGGAACCCGGCAGGTAGAGGTAGCGGTGAGCCGCGATCGCACCACTGCACTCCAGCCTAGGTAACAGAGCAAGACTCTATATCAAAAAAAAAAAAGGATTTCGGCCAGGCGCGGTGGCTCACGCCAGTAATTCCTCAGAGACCGACGCGGGCGGATTACGAGGTCAAGAGTTCCAGACCAGCCTGGCCAATATGGCGAAACGCCGTCTCTACTAAAAAGGCAAAAATTAGCCGGGAGTGGTGGTGCGCGCCTGCAATCCCAGCTACTCGGGAGACTGAGACAGGAGAATCTCTTTTCCGGGAGATGGAGGTTGCTTTGAGCCGAGATCACACCACTGCACTCCAGCCTGGGCAACAGAACAGGAGTCCGCCTCAAAAAAAGAAAAAAAAAAAGTTTTTTTTCACAAGCCAGGCACGGTGGCTCATAACTGTAATCCCAGCAGTTCCGGAGGCCGAGGCGGGTGGATCACCTGAGGTCAGGAGTTCGAGACTAGCATAGCCAAAATGGCGAAACCCCATGTCTACTAAAAACAAAAAATTGGCCAGGTGTGGTGGCGGGTGCCGGTTATCCCAACTACCCGGGAGGGGGGAAGCGGGGAGAATCACTTGAACCCGGGAGGCAGAGATTTCAGTGAGCCAAGATTGCACCACTGCACTCCAGTCTGGGTGACAGTTAAGACTGTCTCAAAAATAAAAAATAATTTCACAAAAGTCTCAGCACAGTGGCTCACACCTGTAATTCCAACATCTTAGGAGACTGAGGCAGAAGGATTACTTGAATTCAGAAACTCGAGACTGGCCCTGTCTCTACAAAAAATACAAAAATTAGGCTGGATGCAGTGGCTCATGCCTGTAATCCCAGCACTCTGGGAGGCCAAGGCAGGCAGATCACGAGGTCAGTTCAAGACCAGCCTGACCAACATGGTAAAACCACGTCTCTACTAAAAATCCCAAAATTAGCCAGGCGTGGTGGTGCACACCTGTAATCCCAGCTACTCAGGAGGCTGAGGCAGGAGAATCTGGGAGGCAGAGGCTGCAAGGAGCCGAGATCATGCCACTGCACTCCAGCCTGGGCAACAGAGAAAGACTCTAGCAAAAAAAAAAAAAAGGGAAAAAAAATTAGCCAGGCATACTGGTGTGTGCCTGTGATCCCAGTTATTTGGGAGGCTGAGTCAGGGGGATGGCTTGAGCCCAGGAGATCAAGGCTGCAGTGAGCTGATATGGCACCACTGTGGTCTAGCCTGGGTGACAGAGCAAGACACTGTCAAAAAACAACACACACACACACACACAAAAAAAAACAATCACCGAGCACACCACTCTTGGGTATAGCAGCTAAAAACCTCCGAACTGCGTGCCAGTCTTTGGTAATGGAGTTGGAGAACTGGGGGCAAACGTGAGTGTCTCTCAGAGATGCCCAGCCCTGGGTGTGTGACAGCACCTGCAGCTGCCCCCTTACAACTCTGCTGGCGTTTTTGGGGGGCATTCAGTGTTGTAGGAACACTAGGACAATCCGTTCACGTCACCGCACCACAGGGAAGGCTGAAGGCAGGAGGCCAGAGTGTGAGCTGCATCCTCTGAACACAGGGCCAGGCCCATTGCTGGGTGTCCGTCCTGGGTCATCCTCTCTCCCTACAGGGTCCAGGACCCAGATTCCTACACGAGTTTTCCACTTAGCCCCTGCATTACTCAAATTATAAACTGAAAACACAAGGCCACCAGCTCCTCTGTGTTAGAGCTGGCCAGACAATGCAATTGTAGATTTTTCCAACCATAGAGTTTATTAGTGAAGTATCTCAACAATTCTCAGGACAATAAAAACCAAGACATCCCAACACTTCATGACTAGACCAGCGAAAAGTCCTCAACCTGCACCTGTCCACATGGCAGCAGGTGGCAGTGTTGAGTCCTCTAGAGCCGTTTCTGGGCCTGACTGTGTGGCCTCATTGATGAGTGAGCTCCATGACGGAGCCGCTGGAGTCAGGACAATAGGCTCAGAGGGTCCTTTCATGTCCGATCCCCTTAGCATTCCGAGGGAGCCACGGGAACTGGAACGGCTGTGCAGGCGTCAGCATGAACAGGGGTCTGTTCAGAGTCTGAATGCTGTGCGGTCTCTGGGTGGCCTCAGCCACACTGGGGAAGGGCTGTGTCCGTAACCCTGGGAACTCAAGGTGTCCCATGCTCACTTGGGAAAGCACTAATAACCTTCCCCATGGGGGGAAACGATGCACACACACAAGGCTCAGTTGTTTCCGAAGAGAAGTTTACAATCGTGAAAACGGTAATCAATAAAGAGATCTCAGAAGCCACTGCACAGAGACTACTGAGGGCCCCAAGAGCAAGTGCAAAGCTCAGCTGAGAAGAAACGCGGGGCGGCTGAGGGAGCCGCACACTTCCTGCATCACCCGCATGTGCGGCCAACACGTCCCAGCTACTTGGCCAAGATGGCTCTTCGCCTCAAACTGGGGGCTGCTGGGCCTCTTCCGCCGCCTCCTCCTCTCCAGAGTCCTGCTTCTCCCTCTGGGCGTCGATCCACCTCTGTGGCGCGATCATTTTCTTCGGCCCATGGGGCGGTGGGCCAATGAGAGCCTCAATGTCCTCATAGTTTATCACTTCCTTTTCCAGAAGGGCATTTGCCAGCTAGAAAGAACAGGCAGAGCAGTGTGAGTCCCAGGACAGACAGAGCATCTCTATGTTCCGGGGAGGTGGCGGGGAGGCGTGAGGGCCCGCCTGTGGGCAGGACACCCTGGACAGGCCACTTTCCCAGGGAAGCGGAGGCATGGAGGCAGCTCTGAAAGAACAATCACCCCCATCTCAACCTCACAAATGACTTCCGGCGGCCAGCCTCATTAATTTTTCTACTTCCCTCCAAAATCTTGGCTTATTTTTCGCAACTGCAATTTCCTTCACCAAACAAGATATGTGTGTCTACAGGGAAGGAGATGGGTAAAAGGGTGCACCCTCCTGACTGGAAACTGAGGACTGGGAAGAAGGAATCTGAGGTGGTGTGTGAGCTGGGACCTCACAATTTGGGGAAGGAAATTCCTGCCCCTCCAGCTGGGGATCCTGGAAAACACTCTGGATGCCGACTGTCCTGTGCCAGCAGCCCTGCCTCTGCTGTGGCCTGGCTGACCACAGAAAACATTGCCACAGCCACATTGCCCTGGTTTCTGTAAAGACAAAACTCTTCCAGATTTTCTTTCTTTTTTTAACCGCCTGCTCCTTTCCGCGCTCTTCCAAATTTTCTAAAGAAAACGGTAACTCCTGAAGCCAGGATGATTTACCTGCAGCTGTATTCCAGGAGACACACATTTCCTCTCCAGGGCTGCTCTGAGATTTTACTAGGTTCTGCAACCCACCGAGTGTGTGAGTGGCTGGCGGTTCACACACAGGGGTGACACTCCACTCCGCAGCCAGTGAGAGAGAAGCCAGAAGCCTCGCCTGGAGCTGTGCCCTTGCCCACTCTGGCTTCCCCTGTGGTGAGTCTGAGTTCTGCAAAACTGCTTCGTCAGCTGTGACATACAGGTGACTTGCAAGAGACCCTGCCTGCAGGCAGGTGCTGCTTGAGTGGGAGACGGCACTACCCACACCTCCCCCAAGGTGCTGCTGCTGGTTGGGGACGACACTCCAAGGGCCCAAACACAGGATACCCATGTGACACAACCGTGCCTCACTTGAAAGAAACAAGGGGAGCTGAAGGAACAACTACCCTTCCCCTGCCTACCCATCTGTTCACAACATGGGACAGAGAGCCGTTCACCTCCCTGAGTTCTAAGCAGCAGTTACCAGGACCCAAATACAAAACTGTTTTTTGTATTTTTAGTAGAGATGGGGTTTCACCGTGCTGGCCAGGATGGTACCGAGCTCCTGACCTCGTGATCTGCCTACCTTGGCCTCCCAAAGTGCTGGGATTACAGGCGTGAGCCACTGCGCCCAGCCAAAACTTTATTTTAAAAAAAAGTTCAAGAAGACAGTTTAACAGCTGGAAAAAGATTAAACACAACTGACAAAACACTGGTAACTGCTAATGCCAGGCAACAGGCACAGGAGACGCTGTGGCAGCTTCCTTCTACCCGGACGGAGCACGCATGATGTGTTCATCATCAAAGTATGGAAAATATAAGGTAGAATTCCCATTGACCAGAGCGTTCTCTGCACTCTCGGACCATGGGGACTGTGGGTGCTGTGAGGACTCTGTGAGGTGTGGCGGGGCCTCACCGCCTGCAGCTTGTCCAGGTTCTCCTGCAGCACCTTCTCAGTGTGTCTGTAGGCCTTGGCCACCAGCAGTCTTGCTTCCTGTGAGTGGAGGAAACTGTGTCAGGGGCAAGGCTGGCTGCCTGGCTCCAGCACCGAAGCACAGAAAGAAACACAGGGCTGGAAAACATGGCCTTTCCCCTTCCAGGATGGCAGGACTCCTCGGCCAGCAGGTCTCCTGCCCCCGTGACCCCTGCCAGGAAAGCAGGGCCCCTCCCATGCCTGCCCACCCACCACTCACACCCACAGCTGCCTCACAGGCACATAGCCGGCCCTTCCTGGCCCAGTCTGAAGGCCATGTGGGCCTGGGTCTATCGCTCAGTTCATTTATTTGATATTCTTCCCAGATTCACATCTGTAGTTTCATCAGGAGCATCTATGTCCTCCACAGGTCAGAGCTACCGCAGAGCCCAGAAGGAAGAAAGCCACGTGGGGCCTACAGCTGAGCTCAGCTAGGGCAGCCCTCATGTGGCAAACCCGGGGAACCCCGTTCCCAGGGAGCACGAAGCACAGTGACGAACAGACTCACATGATCCATCATCTGCTGCAGGCCTTGGCTGAAGGGGCGCCGCCCGATGTCCACGAGGCCCTCCTGTGCCTCAGGGAAGGAGATGGGCCCGATGCCAGGTGCCATCCCAAACTGCTTCACCATGGAGTAGGCAATGCGGGTGACCTTCCTCAGGTCGTCCTGTGCCCCTGGAGGGTGGTCAAGACAGAGGGACCCTCAGCACCGCAGGCACACAGCCGCGCTGGCCCAGGCATCCCGGTCAGAGCCCTCGGGCTGCACCGCGCCTCCCCATCCACTTCCTCCCAAGGAATCCCACCATGAAGCTGGACAGCGAGGACGTCGGCACCTCACCACTGTTCCTTAAGAGAGCCTTAAACTTTCAGAAACGCTCTTCGTTTAGAAATCTAGAAAGGGGGGGTGCATCAGAGCTCACTGCAAGGCACTTCTCAAGCATAAGCCTGGCCTATGTGAGGCAAACCTGAGGACCTGGGGCCCATGGGTCCCAGGACCCTCCTTCAGCTCAGCACACCCCAGTGAAATAACAGCTTGAGAACAGTCAAGCTGCGTCAATTTCATTCCGTTTCCTGTAGACATTACCAATAATTAACCAATTAAATGCCTTTAGAGTCGGCATCTATGTTAAGTTTTGTCCAATTAAATTGTCTAAAAACTCTTGCTTGGCTCCAAATCTCCCATGAACACAATTTATCTTTTAAAAAATACTGAATAAAACTATGCCTACACCAGATTCGCCCATCGCATGTACTGGAACAGAAGGGAGATTGCTGTGGAAACACTCTAAAACCCCAGGCCCATGTGGCCGCTCCGCTCCTCACCGGAAGTGACCCTGTTGAAGGTCAGTGCTTCTGACGCCCGGCCCCCAAGGGCCATGCACATTCGCTCAAACAGCTGCTCCTTGGTGAACAGGTGCTGGTCTCTGGGGAGCATCTGAGAAAAGCCCAGGGCGGCGTTTGTCCGAGGTGCTATGGAGACCTGCACAAGGTCAAGATGGCCAGGTCAGCAGGCAGGATGTGGGCTTTGAGGAGGAAGGTGTGGGGAGAGACTAAGAGGACTCCGTCACCAGAGCGTCTCAGAGCAGGAAGGCAAATCTGCACCATTTACAACAAAGGACCCTAACGCTACATATAGCCAGCCCACAGAGACAACAGGGTTCCCAACTACAGGAGCCTGTTCACAGTCGGGGAGTGTCTTCCTCATGTACCACCAGGTGCCAGGCCCTGAGAAGCCAGCTGAGAGGCCAAGGACAAGTCACGCCTCTGATGGCCGCTGTGCTGACCCCTCAGCGAGGGTCCAGTAGCAATGGGATGCCAGGGAGCAGCGACTGTCCTCACCTCTGCTGCTCCCCCACACCCCCACATCAGGTGTGCAAGGAGGTCAGCTTGGGGCCAATGCACTAACCCAGCAAGAAGGAACTGCTGTGTGGGAGACGGAGGGAGACGGGGCAGGGGGCAGGTCCTCTGCTGGCTCAGCTGCTATTTCTGAGAATTGTGGCAGCAAGACGACCACATGTAAGTGCTCTGAGAATCCCGAGAGGAAGTTTACTTTAAAACTAGGCCGAGCGTGGTAGCTCACACCCGTGATCTCAGTACTTTGAGAGGTAGAGGCCGGCGGACTGCTTGAGCCCAGGAATTCGAGACTAGCCTGGGCAACATAACAAGACCTTCTCTACAAAAAATACAAAAATTACCTGAGCATGGTGGCACATGCCTGTAATCCCAGCTACTCAGGAGGCTGAGGTGGGAGCATCACTTGAGCCCAGAAGGTCGAGGCTGCACTGAGCTGTGATCATACCAATGGACTCCAGTCTGAGAGACAAAGAGAAAGCCCCCATCTCAAAACAGAAAGAAGGCTCTGAATAACTGTTGCAGTGATGATCGCATTAATCACCAAAACCGTAACGGTCAATTCACAACCTTTCCCTGGCAGGACACTGAGCCTTGGAAAGGAGACTGACTTTTTCATTGCGACTATCTAACTTTTGCCCATCAAATAACGTAAAAATTCTTTTTTTTCTCTTTGAGAGAGAATTTCACTCTGTCACCCAGGCTGGGGTGTAGTAGCGTGGTCTGGGCTCACTGCAGCCTCTCCCTGCTGGGTTCAAGCAATTCTTGTGACTTTGCCTCTCAAGTAGCTGGGATTACAGGTACCCACCACCACGCCTAGCTAATTTTTTGTATTTTTGGTAGAGATGGGGTTTCACCATGTTGGCCAGGCTGGTCTCAAACTCTTGACCTCAAGTGATCCACCCGCCTCAGCCTCCCAAAGCCCCTGCATTAATTTTGACTTGTTGAGATACTGTGTTAAAACGTTATGCTCATTGCTAGGTTTTTCAGTGTGCCATAAATGGGTCCCCCAGCTGAGTGTCCACTCACCCCACACCATGCCTGGCTCTGGCCCCATAACTGCAGTGACACACACTTGGTACCCAAACGCTGGCCTCAGCCCTGCTGGGAGCCTGGGATGGGCAGGATACTCTCAGATTAACATCCTGCTTTGCTACAACTCACACCTGAGAAACAGTAACAGGGACCAGCACTGATGAACCAAGCTGGCCAGCTGCTACACAGTACGCATTTTTTGCAACGAGCCCTGAGGTCTGGCCAACTGCTACACGGTGTGTATTTTTTGCAGCAAGCACTGAGGTGGGAGCACAGCACTGCTGCCTTCTCAGGTGAGCCTCCAGCCTGCACCGGCTCCCTGGCTCCACTGTAAAGCCAGCACCTGTGTTCCGGACAGCCGCCTGCTCTTGGCAGCACTCAGGCAGGTCTTAGGGAAGCTGGCTGTTAATGTCAACATCTGATAAGAATAAACTTCCATCGAGTTCACAGCTGCCTACAACAGTAATTTTTTTTTTTTTTTTTTAATAGTAGAGACAGGGTTTCACCATGTTGGCCAGGCTGGTCTCAAACTCCTGACCTCGTGATCCACCCACCTCGGCCTCCCAAGGTACTGAGATTACAGGAGTGAGCCACTGCGCCCAGCCTACAGTAGTATTTTTAAATGTACGCTCAACTCACTTCTTTCCCAAGTTAGAAGTCACTTTGGAGTGGACAGGCTAAGGACAGGCAAAGGCAGTGAAACCTCACTGCAAGGAGTGACCTTCCTGGAGTCACCCCAGGAGCAGTACCACGCCCCCGACGGGACAGCCCACTGCTGCCTCCCATGTCTGAGTTTCCGCCCATCACCTGGGACAGTCACCTCCCACTGTGCTTCCTGCTCCCTGGATCATGACAGTGGCAGGCTTTTTCACATGACCTACAGACACAGGCGGGATGTCCCAGTCAGCGATGCCCAAGGCCCACGTGCCGAGACCCACCTTCATCACCGCCTCCGTGTGCTCCAGCATCCAGCCCACCAAGGCGTGGCCTGACTCGTGAAACGCGACCACTTTCTGTTCTTCCTTAGACAGGATCTTGCTCTTTTTGGCAGTCCCTGAAAAAACGCCGGGGTGTGAGCTGAGGCCCCGGCCCTCTCCCTGGCCAGGCCCTGCTCCTGCCCCGTGGAGTCAAAGCAAGGCCCTCTCTGCACACCTGCCTCCTGTAGCTCTGCCCCAAACTTCACTGCAGTCATTGCTTTGGATGCCCCAACTCAAAAGGACGCTCTTCTGGTGAAAGCTGTTACAGGAGGTGTGATTTCTTCTACAAATGTTGCCATCATTGAAATAGCTGCTGCTGCTTTTAGGAGCAAGTAGAACCCTCCTGAAGATCGTTTCCTCCTGCCCCAGGGTTGGGGGACCTGGAGGGCCAGGGCAGGGGTCACAGACAGCAGCTTCTGACTTTCTCCCTGGCAGGATGGGCAGAGGTCTCCTCCAAGTTACAGGTCTCCTGCTTACTTTCCCTCTCCCCCTCAGACCTGGCAGGGCAGCTCTTGCCCCTGTTACTTATGGCTCCTTACGGCTTTCACTCATCCCTTCGGTGGCCTTTTGCCTCAGGGACAAGGCTTTTTAAGAGACAGGGTTGTTGCTGTCTCTTAAAAAAAAAAGGCTAGAGTGCAATGGTACAATCATGGCTGTCACTTGAACCTCCTGGGTTCAAGCAATCCTCTCGCCCCAGCCTCCTGAGTAGCTGGGACCAGAGGTGTGCTTCGCCACCATGCCTGGCTAATATTCTCTCGCTCTTTTTTTTTTTAACAGATGAGGTCTTGGGGTTTTGTTATGTTGCCCAGGCTGGTCTCGAACTCCTGGCCTCAAGCAATCCTCCTGCCTCAGCCCCCAAAGTGCTGGGATTACAGGCCAGCCAAGGACAAATGATTGCATTAAATTTCCCCTGTTCAGCTCACTCGTGAGGCTTCATATCTGCACGTTTCCATTCCGTGTAACTTGATGCAGCTCATGGTCCTGAGCACTCAGTACACCATGCTGCCGGGACCTTCCACCACCACTTTACTGTAAGGCTTTAAATGCTGAGACACCCTGGCTGTGGCCGATGAGTTATTTCAACTGCAGCTGGCTACAGGATTATGCACAGAGCCACGAGACCACAGGGCTTACAAGACAGGCTTTACCTGAAAATCAACGTTTCTAGTATGGGCGAGCACCGGCAGGCTGACACCAGAAGGGGAAGAGCTGAGTCCGATGGACAGCACAGCCACACCTGCAGCCTGGGCACCAGGAAGAAACCATGCCCAGGCGCCCATGCCACCTACCAGAGATGAGCACTTAGAGGCGTCTCTCCCACCAGGAGCCTGGGCCCCCATGCTCCCTGCACTTCCTTTCATCAGACCACTCAGGCATTTGCCCGTGAACCTGCGCTGACCACTCCCCATTCTCTGTGCATATGGCTTGCTGCCACACGCTCTCTTCTCTCTGCCCAAACCTTCACTTCTGCTTCATGGAATCTTGGGATGGACGATGGCCCTCCTCACTCCTGGCACTCTCCCTGCCCAGGATCTGTGATTAGTAAGTCTTTGAACATGTTTCCCATAGTGGTGAAGACTGAATTTGTACCTTCCACAAGGAAGAACCAGGGGCTGCCCAGGCTGGGTTTTCTTGGGGCACGGGGGGACACAGGGCAGGCTTCCTGCACCAGAGTGGTCAGGCAGGTATAACCTGGACGCGAATCAGACAAGAGCCACAGGGCGTCTGCCAGTGTGAGCAAGTTTCCCGGAGGGGACTCCTGGACTCACGATGGATATTAGGCTGCTCCCCCGGGTCAAAGACGCATCCCACCACCACACACAGCACCTTCATCTCCCTGAATGCAGGACTGCTGGCCACCAGGCACTGGACCCCAGTTTAGCTGGGGGCTCTCAAGACTCAGGCTGTCCACACTAACGATGAATGCAGAGCACCCACTCAATGCATCACACACGTGAGATGGTGTCCCTTCAGTATTTTCGTTTCTTCTCCTGGAGTCAGGGTGTTGCCCAGGCGGGAGCTGCCCAGGCGGAGACTGCAGTGGTGTGATCACAGCTCACTGGAGCCTCGACCTCCTACTGCCTTGGCCTCCTGAAGAGCTGGGATTACCAGCGTGAGCCACCGCATCCTCCCTGGCCTGTAGTTCCCACTCAGTCCTTTCTGCTTTGATACTATTATCAAAAGCTTATCAATTTCCACATACAAGTAAATGGTGACACAAAAACACACTTTAGTAAGACATGGTCAGTGCCTGCCGGCCCTCCTGACTCTCGGGGCTGTCAGGGAGAAGCCAGGGCATGTTTTGTACAACGTCTGGCACAGCAGCTGCCCCTACTCCTGTCCTCTTCAGCAATCCACTGCTTTCCCAAGCTGCAGCCCTGGGAGCCCATGAAAGGTGTGTTTGTGCCAGGGATTCACTCACACTGAGGGTGAGGAACTTGGTTCTCTAGGGACAGCTCGCCAGGGGAGGTTCGTACTCCTTAAACACCTGTGGCAAAAAATAGCCCCAGCTACTTTTTATATTATTTTTATTTTTGGGGGGGGGGGGGGGGGCATTTTATTATGTTTTCTTTTTATTTTCTTTGGCAAGGCATTTTTATATTTCTGTTGGACAAGTCTGTCTACTCTTAGGTAAATCTGTGATATTTTAAACTAAGGAAAACTATGTTGTATATGAAGACATGAGCTATACAGAACTGAAATGCAACGAGTTTCCTTCCAGTGTGATGGTTCCCTGCTGTTGAATGACAGGACGCCCAGGCCCAGATCTGGCCCCATCCACCTCACCTCTAAATACCTGCCTGGGTATCTCTAGGGTTCAAGCCCTGCTAAGCACAGCATTCCTCAAGGGCGCGCCCCTCTTTACCTGCAAGGGCGCGCTCCACAGCGTACTCGAAGCTGAGCGTGTGCACGGACGTGTGTCCCCTCCCGAGCCGCGTGCAGTGCAGCCTCATTGCAGATGTTGGCGATGTCAGCCCCTGTCAACACAAACAGCAGCCAGGCGTTGGGGGGGGGGCCAGGGATGGAGGGGCACGGTTCTGCTCTATCACAGCTTAAGACGAGGAAGGGGCCCTCAAGGAAGAGCGAAGCAGCTGGGTGCGGTGCTCACACCATCCCAGCACTGTGGGAGGCCGAGGTGGGGGGATCACCTGAGGTCAGGTGTTTGAGACCAGCCTGTGCAACATGGTGAAACACCGTCTCTACTAAATATACAAAAATTAGCTGGGCGTAGTGGCACCTGCCTGTAATCCAGCTACTCGGGAGCCCGAGGCAGTAGAATCACTAAACCCGCAATGCGGAAGCCGCAGTGAGCCGAGATCCCGCCACTGCACTCCAGCCTGGGCGACAGAGTAAGACTCCGTCTCGGAAAAAAAAAAAAAAGGAAGAACAAACAGGGAAAGAGACCAAGAGTGCTGGTGAGAACGTGCGGTAGAGACAAGGCACAGGGGGAGCTGGTGCCAGGAGCAGAAGTGGAGAGAGCAGCAGTCACTCGGACCACGTTCTACTGAGGCCATTCCACAGAGGAGACAGAACTGCCCAGGTCCACCCGTCTGACACCCATCTCTCGTCCCAAGCACAGTTCCACACACCATCTTGTGACTGACTCCACCTAACCGCTCCTGAGCACTGATGGGGAAGAGATTAAAGGCTCTCTAGTATCCGTAACACTGCAGTAAAAGACGTTAGAAAAGCATCAAAAAGGAAGTTCATGTCATAGTAGACGGGAGTTTTGTTTACACATTAACTTTTAAAATGAAAGCCCACAGAAAAACATCTTGATGTATGATTTTTTTTTAAAATTGTATTATTATTATTTTTTTAGAGATGGAGTTTCACCACGTTGGCCATGACAGTCTTGAACTCCTACCTCAGGTGATACACTCGCCTCAGCCTCCCAAAGTGCTGGGATTACAGGCGTGAGCCACCGTGCCCGGCGATGTACAATTTCTATTTCTACAACGTGACAGAGACTGTGAGGGTCAGAGGCAGGAGGTGGCACCACCTGGTGCAGGGCGGTAAGACGCCCGGCCAGATGGGAAGCGCCCTGGACGATGGCTCTGTGTGGACGCAAACATGAGTCTCACTATCCCCGGAGTCAACACAGACTCAGAACTCCCATCTGGTTTCCCACCCCTGGGGCGGAGGAAGGAGTGCGGGTGCCGTCCGGACCGCCTGCTGCCCCACACATGTATCGGCTCCCACACAGGCTTGTACCAAGTAGGGGCCCCAGAGAAGGGGCAGCGCCTACCCTATAGGAGGCCCCGATGCTGTGTGTGCAGGTAAGACCACTGGCTCTCAACACATGGCACTGCCCAGGCTGCGGGTTGAGAACGTACCACTGAATCCTGGCGTCAGCTCTGCCAGACGCTGGGAGTAAAAGGTGCTGGCCTGGGTCAGTTTCAGGCTCTTCAGGTGCTGCTCGAAAATCTCCCGCCTTCCTGCCAGAACCAGGGGAGGACAGACCGTTGGGCTCACACCCAGCTATTGCTGCAGGCGCGGCATGTATGTCTGTGGGGAGAGGCGGGGTGTCCCTGACGCATCCGTCCTGAGGACAAGCCCCACTTGGGAGGCCTGCAGGAACTGCTAGTTTTTAAATCAGTGTTCGTTACCATTAGTTATCACCCATGCAGCTTGTGAGCTGCAAGCAGAATTTTTTTTCTTTTTTGAGACAGGGCATCGCTCCATCACCCAGGCTGGAGTGCAGCAGCATACATGGTCTCAGCTCACTGCAACCTCGGCCTCCTGGGTTCAAGCCATTCTCCTGACTCAGCCTCCCAAGTAGCTGGCATTACAGACAGGTGTGTGCCATCATGCCTGCCTAAGTTTTGTATTTTTAGTAGAGACAGGGTTTCACCAAGTTGGCCAGGCTAGTCTCAAACTCCTGGCTTCAAGTGATCCACGTGCCTCAGCCTCCCAAAGTTCTGGAATTACAGGCGTGAGCCACCACACCAGGCCATGAGCAGCATTTTATTTCTCATTTTTTTTGAGACAGAGTCTCACTGTTATTGCCCAGGTTGAAGTGCAATGGTGTGATCTCGGCTCACAGCAACCTCCACCTCCTGGGTTCAAGCAATTCTCCCAACTCAGCCTCCCAAGTAGCTGGGATTACAGGCAAGTGTCACCACACCCAGCTAATTTTGCATTTTTAGTAGAGGCGGGGTTTCTCCATGTTGGTCAGGTTGGTCTCGAACTCCCAACCTCAGGTGACCCACCTGCCTCAATCTCCCAAAATGCTGGGATTACAGATGGGAACCACCACATCTGGCCGGGAGCAGCAATTTAAACATAAACAGAACGGTCTTGGATGGCCGCGCCTGGTGGCTCATGCCTGTAATCCTAGCACTTTGGAAGGCCAAGGCAGGCAGATCACCTGAGGTCAGGAGTTCAAGACCAGCCTAGCCAATATGGTGAAACCCTACCTTTACTAAAATACAAAAATTAGCTGGGCATGATGGCAGGTGCCTATAATCCCAGCTACTTGCAAGGCTGAGATGAGAGAATTGCTTAAACCTGGGGAGATGGTGGTTGCACTGAGCCCACATCACATCACTGCACTCCAGCCTGGGAGGCTGAGCAGGGTGGGGCGGGGGCAACCAAAAACCTAGCCAGACATGGTGCGCATGCCCGTAGTAGTCCCAGCTACTCAGCTTGATCCCTGAAGGTCAAGGCTACAGTGACTGATGATCGCAGCATTGCACTCCAGCTTGGGTGGCAGCGAGACACCCTTTCTCTAAAAATTAAAAGAGAAAACCTCTAGTGGAATAGCCAAGGAAGGACGCCACACACACCAAGAGCTTATTCTGCAAAACTTCTAATTCCCACACGTTAAATGCATTGAAATCCTGACGTAAAATGTTTCTTACACAGTCAAGAACACAGGAGCCGCCCTCCCCTGGAGAAGCAGTGCCCAGGGGGAGGGCCTCTGCTCCACCCCTCCCACTCTCCATCCCAACTCTAGAAGGGTCTCTACTCCTCCCTGTACCCTCCACCCCAACTCTGGAAGGGTCTCCACCCCACCCCTGCACCCTCCAACCCAACAGAGGCCGAGCACCTGCTGAGGCGTCATGGCAGCCGCCTGTGTGCACCCAGCCCTGCTCCCAACCAGCTGACCATGAGGCCCACTCTCCAAACCCTCCCCGCCATGAGTGGAACTCCTGCTCCCTCAGGCCACAACCAAGGCCCTTTGACCAAGAGGAGTAACGTCCAACCAGAGCCCTGTAAGAGAGGAGGGATTGGGTGAGAGGCCTCATGACTTCTACCCCCACCCCACTTCAGGCCAGCTGCACAGTCCATGTCCCCAGAGTCCACTCTCCAGATGGAAGGGAGTGAGGCCACACAAGAATCAAGCTTCCCACTGTTTTTCCTCCTGGATTTTGTTTCAAAGGATTTGCTATAAAACCCAGACTCATACCCAGGATAAAGAGGAGCCAACAGCGGGTAAAGACAACTGCAAAACCAAGAGCAGTGGGTGCAGAAGGTGGACGGGTCTGCCAGGGCATGTGCGGCCCATGTGGGGGGCACGCTGGGCAGCGCCAGCACCTGTGGGGGCTGTGGCAGGCTTCACACCAAGACGCGTCTTAGAGGAGAGGCCAGACCACTCAGGACCAGAGCGAGGGCAGCCCAGGCAGAGTGGGAGAGGCTGGGGTCCTGGCTCTGACCTGCAGTGTGGGAAGATCAATGAAGACGTGCCGGTCCAGTCGACCTGGCCTCATCAGAGCACCGTCCAAAATGTCGGCTCGGTTCGTGGACGCCAGGACGATAACATGGTCTGTGGTTCCCATTCCTGAGGGGGACAGAGCAGACAGTGGCCCTGAGGGTGGGGGTCCTGAAACAACAGATTTCCCCTGCAGGTTCCCCTTCAGGATACAGGAGTGGGAGAGACATCCCTGACCCCGAAGCCCAGCGAGAAAGGAACAGCCCTGTCCTTCTTAACTGGGAGCTGAGCTGTGATCCTTCCCTCATCACTCTCAGCCAGTATCACCAGAAGGAACAGGAATTTGCTTATTTGACAAGTGAAAACAGCAATGCCTTCCCTGGGGCTGGCTACTGAGGCAGAAGGGTCCGAGGCCCTCCTGGAGCTCCCATGGCACCCTGCAGGGTCTCACGGTTGGTCCTCACGGCCCCGCTCACCCTGGGCCCTGTCATTATTATTGTGACCTTGTAACATCTTTAATGGCTTGATTTAGGCTGTGACTTGGAACATTTTATCTTTAACACCTGGCCTTAGGCCCTGGGTTTCAGGCTTGAGGGTTGTCATCAGAGTATTTAAGAGTGAGTCCAGCCAGGTGTGGTGGCTCATGCCTGTAATCCCAGCACTTTCGGAGGCTGAGTCGGGCCAATCACAAAGTCAGGAGTTTCAGACCAGCCTGGCCAACATGGTGAAACCCCGTCTCTGCTAAAAAACACAAAAATTTGCTGGGCATGGTGGCATGCACCTGTAGTCCCAGCTACTCGGGAGGCTGAGGCGGGAGAATCGCTTCCTACTGGGAGGCAGAGGTTGTGGTGAGCCACTCTGGCAAGCGTGCAAGCACAACTCAGTGGAGAAAAGACAGCGTTTCAGACCAGTGGGGCTGGAGCGCTTTTCCACAGGCAGAAACTGAGCCTGACCAACCTCCCACTTCACATAGAAGCTAACTTAAAATAAGATCATGGATTAGCACAGCTCCTAGGGCAGAGTGTGCCTGATACACTCACTGCCACATTAAGGACAGAGGTAGGGGTGTTCCAGGGTCACAGTTGGACCAGGACCGGGGCTTCCCAGGGCCTCATTCAGTGCTTAGACATGGCGAGTTCACACACTGGATGTGAAAGACCCCATGGCAACCACCGCCATGCGCACATGGCCGATGACTTGGCTTCTCACAGACTGAAAACACAGAGCCTGGCAGCTGAGGCAGGATAAGAGCTTGAGCCTGGGAGGTGGAGGCTGCAGTGAGCTGCAATGGTGGCACTGCACTCCAGCCTGGGCACTGGAACGAGACCCTGTCTTTGAAGAAAAAAGAAGCTGAAGCATGACATTTTCACAGCAGCCTTTTCTGTGCGTGGCTGCATGTCAGGGGCCGCCATCTTGGCTTTGGCCATCAGGGGGATGCCCATTTCTAAGGGAAGCCTGTGTGCACTGCTGGGCGTCCGTGGCTCCCGCGTGCAGTCAGAGCTCCCGCTCCCCCATCACTTCTTAGCACAGGAGCCGGGACCTGGACGTCCGTTGCTGGAGCAGCCTCCAATGCTCACTTAGGACCTTCCCAAATGGGTCTGGGGTCTGTAGGACACCACTGTGGCCCGGCTGGTGTGACCAACAAGGCGGGGGTGTTCCTTTTCCTCGGTGTTTTCCCACGACTGGCGCAGCATCCGCCCATCCTGTGCATGTCAATGAACAGAAACTACTCT
Source organism: Ateles fusciceps (assembly GCA_036589455.1). Lineage (NCBI taxonomy): Eukaryota > Metazoa > Chordata > Mammalia > Primates > Atelidae > Ateles > Ateles fusciceps. The sequence continues at coordinate 622,234 of JAZHEH010003205.1, forward strand.
TCCCCCGCAGAAGCAACAAAGCCTGGCCTGGGACCTCAGCGGGGCTGAGCGTGCACAGCTGCGGCTCTGCATAAAGGGACCTGTTTAGTGCTGGCACAACCCAACAAGAGGCCTTCAGTCAGCGATTCCCAGGCCTCAGCAAATCCGGGACGGAAGCAGCTATTCTTACAGTAGTATAGAGAGGTCCCGTGGAAAAGGCTGCTTGAAAAATGCTTGCTAGTAGGCTCAAGTCACCCAAAAAGGTGGCCTCTGTCTTCAGTGCAAAAAGCAACCCAAGCAGAGTGAACGACGTCCGTGGCCCTGTGGGCTCCATGAGACAGGAGCAGGTGGGGCCTCTTCTCAGAGCTTCCTCATGGCCCCCTGGGAGGGCGCCTGGTCAACACAGAGAAGGTCGCAGACTCACAGGACGAAGGCCTCACAGTCCTCATCATGCAGCCAGCATGGCCTAGCCACCTGCTTTGCCCAGCCCGAGAGGGTCCTAAGACTCAGACCCAAACCCAAGGTGTGCTGTAGATTTCCTCAAAACCCAAAACCCCCACCCAACCTTGAGCAGCCTCCAGAAGCAATGGTCAGAGCCACAGTGAGGGCCACACGGCACCAAACAGGCTACATAAAGACGCTCCACATTGTACAAATGTCCAATGTGTTAAAAAAAAAAAAAAAGACGCTCCACAGAGACGTAGCACAGCAAGCCTGGGGATCCAGAGGCCTCTGAAACGCACGGTCATCTCTGCTTGAGGCGCAGGGCCAGCTTCCCCAGCAGAGGCAGTGGGGTCCCTTGAGGACCCATTTCTGAGGAGGTGTCTCCTCAGTGACACCTGAGACATCGCAGAATCTGAACGACTCACCCCACATCTCTGAAGACACTGTGTTCTCTGAAAACTCTATTCCCAGGACCGTTTGCTCTGTGTGCGGAAGGCGGCCGTTCAGGTCTCAGCTGTTCATGTGTTAGTTCCTGAGCTAGCGTGTTGACAGACGATGGGAGACAAGCAGCAGGAGAGACGTGAAGCGTTCTCTGCGAACACCACAGCAACGCCGCTGCGTCCCAACACTGCTGGGAATCTCGCACTGGTCCTCTACCCCTCGGGGCCTGCAGAGCCTACGGAGCACTTGCGTGGCCATCGGTCCATCTGACTTCACAGGAGCCCAGAGGCAGATGGGAACACGGGGCACCCAGAAGAGACGCGAGACAGCACGAGGCCAAAGCCCTCAGCAGAGTCCACCAGCTACAGGCGCGGTGACGCTGCAGGGCACACCACAGCACTGCTGCACCGGTCCAGCCAAATGCACTGCTCGACCTGACCCTGAGGCTATGTCACAGCTCCAGAGTCCACCAGCTACAGGCGCGGTGACACTGCAGGGCGCACCACAGCACTGCCGCACCGGTACAGCCAAATGCACTGCTCGACCTGACCCTGAGGCTATGTCACAGCTCCAGAGAGGATATTCCTTAACGTCACTGGCCTGTACAAAGTGTCACAGCCACCAAAGACAAAGACCGAGAAATGCTGGCGCCCACCTGTAATCCCAGCTACTCGGGAGGCTGCAGCAGGAGGACTTCTTGAGCCAAGGAGTTCAAGACCAACCTGGGCCCATACCAAGACCCTGCCTCAAGAAAACAAAAAAAAACAAGACCAATAAATGACACAGGACGGGAGGAAATAAAGGAGACCGAACATCCACGTCGAGGGTTGGAGGCACCCGTGGCTAGGTCTGCGGGGCAGTCGCAGACACCGTGGCCTGGGGGTCGGAGGCACCCGTGGCTGGGTCTGCAGGTAGTCATGGACACTGTGGCCTGGGGGTTGGAAGCACCCGTGGCTGGGCCTGTGGATACCGTGGCCTGGACCAGCAGACCATGTACACCACAGTCAGCCTTCGAGGCGCTTGTAGGAAGGCATAAAGGAACACTCTGACTACTGTGCCGATGCTTCTGTAAGTCTAAAATTACTTCACAATGAAAGGTGAAAAAAGTTCCACCCTCAGCTGAGTACAATCCAAACTGGACTGTGCATGTGCCGGCTAACACAAAACTCCAAGCGCGAAGCCACGGGAAATAAAGAAAACAGCAAGTGAATGGCTCTCCTGGAGCCAGAACACGTGGGGGGAAAAAACGTCTCCCTCATCTACAACACCTACAATGCAACTCGAATTCTGATTAAAATTAAAAATAAATCTTACCAAGCAGAGACTTGAAAAGATGCTTGTACCCCTGTAAACACAGCCTGATTCACAACAGCTCACATGTCCACGGATGGGCAAATAAACAGACGCGGCCCTACACACAGTGCAGTATGGTTCAGCCTCAAAGAGGAAGGAAATCCTGACCCGCGCCCAGCACAGAGGGCCCCGAAGACGCTCTGCTCCGTGAAAGAAGATGGGTAGCAAAGGACAAACACTGTGGGTCTCTAGCTCTATCAGGTCCTAGAAGAGTCAAACTCAGAGACAGACAGACACAGGCTGTAAGAGGCTGGGGATGGAGCATGAGGAGGGCTCAAAGGGGAGCAAATTTTCTGTCTGAACTGAAGAGAAGGTTCTGGAGGTGGATGGAGGTGATGGTGCTCAACAATGGGAATGTACTTAATACCGATAAACTTCAGAATTATCAAAATGGCCAATTTATGTTAATGTATTTTTAAAATTGTTTCTAGAGACAAGGTCTCGCTGTATCACCCATACAGTGCAGTGGCAGTTCATGGCAAGACCATGGCACAGCACAGCCCCTAACTTAGGCTCCAGCACTCCTTCTACCTCAGCCTCCCAAACAGCTGGGAACACAGGCATGCGCCACCAAGCCTGGCTATCTGGACATTTTACCACAACAATATCCACCCCCCCAAAACAATAACCTTGCAAAAGTATCTCAGAAGAAAAACAATTCCATGTCACTTTTATTGGCTCAGCTCCATTAAAAAGAAAAACATTGTCAAAGCCAGGCCAGAAGTCATTTTCAAGGAGTCATACAAGAGGCGCACCTCCCAGGCCGCAGCGCACTGAGGCTCTGTTCAGCGCCCTAACCAGTGTCACACCCTCCCCACGTGGCACAGAGGAGACATGGCCGCACAATCAGACAGACTCACTTGAACCCGGGAAATGGAGGCTGCAGTGAGCTGAGATTGTGCCACTGTACTCCAGCCTAGCGAAAGTCTCAAAAAAAACAAATTCCTAAATAAAAAATAAATTAAATAGGGCTGGGCACAGTGGCTCACGCCTGTTATCCCAGCACTACAGGGTGGGTGAAACACCGTCTCTACTAAAATACAAAAAATAACCAGGCATTGGGATGAGTGCCTGTAGTCCTAGCTACTCGGGAGGCTGAGGCAGGGGAATCACTTGAACCCAGGAGGCAACGATTGCAGTGAGCTGAGATTGCACCACAGCACTCTACCCTTGCGACAGACCAAGACTCCATCTCAAAAAAAAAAAATACAAAAATTAGCTGGGTGTAGTGGCAGGCACCTGTAATCCCAGCTACTTGGGAGGCTGAGGCAGGAGAACCGCTTGAACCCGGGACTCAGAGGCTGCAGTGAGCTGAGATCGCACCACTGCATTCCAGCCTGAGTGACACAGCAAGACTGTATCTCCAAAAAAAAAAAAAAAAAATTACATCTGACAAACCACTTATAATCCTAGTTTTCTTTTATACTATTGCCTTGACCTTGTTTTTTAAAAATTAAAATGTTTCTTTTTTTCTTTTTTTTTTTTTTTGAGATGGGGTCTCCCTGTCACCCAGGCTGCAGTGCAATGGTGTGATCTCAGCCCACTGTAAACTCTACCTCCTGGGTTCAAGCAATTCTCTTGCCTCAGCCTCCTGGGTAGCTGGGACTACAGGCATGTGTCACCACTGCCAGCTAATTTTTGTATTTTTGGTAGAGACAAGGTTTCACCAAGTTGCCAGGCTGGTCATGAACTCCTGACATCAGGCGATCCACCAGCCTCAGCCTCCCAAGGTGCTGGATTACAGGCGAGAGCCACCGCGGCTGTCTGCTGAGCACAGCACAATGACGACACTTCTTCCACCCCAGACTGCTCTCCAGTTACGAATGGCGGGAAAGCGTGTGCTCTCACACCATCCTCACCTGCAGCCCGCAGGGGCACAGGGGCAGCAGACATCACGGACTCAAGACAAATCACGTCTCATAAGCACTAGTTTAAGACGCTGGAACAATAAACGTAAACAGCTTCATCTACCCAGAAAATGACTGTCCTGAAAACATCAGAAACCTTCTCTGATGGTGCAGTGGGGGCGCGGGGCACACGGGCACTGACCGTCCATTTCCACCAGAAGCTGGTTGAGCGTCTGCTCCTCCTCGGTGTTGGAGAAGCCGGACATGCTGGTGGAGCGCCTCTTGCCCACCGCGTCGATCTCATCGATGTAGACGATGCAGGAGCCCGGGCTCGGGCTTCCTTGAAGAGGCTCCGCACACGGGCAGCACCAAGGCCTGAGGGGACAGAGAGAACCACGAAATGGGCACATAAAAACAAAGCCTCTTCCTGTGCCTGGGCCAGACAAAGGTGTCCCCTAAAGATGAATAAACCTACCAGCCTCATCCCTCCAAGAGACACACAGCAGCTGCTCCCTGGGGGCCCTTGGCAACCCCCTCAAGGCTCACACGCACCATGCTGGCTCCCAGGCCACAAGTGAGGGCGGCTTCAAAGCAGACATCATGTGCTCCTCTAACCCAGACCTCGCTTTCCCTCTCTACTCCCCGCCCACCTGCTTCCCCTTCAGTCTAGCTGCCCAAGGAAGGACGTGTGAAGGAGCCACGTGGTCAGCAAAGGCCACCCACAGCCCCCAACCACAACACCTACCTCCAATGACCTCCACGAACTCCGGGCCAGCCATTGCCAAGAATGGCACCTGGGCCTCTGTGGCTACTGCCTTGGCCAGCAGGGTCTTCCCACAGCCAGGGGGGGCCGAGCAGCAGCGCACCCTTCGGGACCTTGGCGCCAAGCTGGAGGAAGCGCTCTGGGCTCTGGACGGCAGCAGACAATGTGACACTGGCGACTTACGGTTTCAGGTTTTTTTTTTAAAGTGACATCTCCCTGCGTCACCCAGGCTGGTATGACAGCTAACTGCAGCTTCAAACTCCTGGGCTCAAGCCATCCTCTCACCTCAGCCTCTCAAGTGGCTGAGATTATATAGGCATGTGCCACCATGCCTGGCTACTTTAAAAAAATTTTTGCAGACAGGGTTTCAGTGTTGCCGAGGCTGATCTCCTACTACTGGGCTCGAGCAATCCCCTACCTCAGCCTCCTGAGGTGCTAGGACTACAGGCATGACCCACCACACCACGCCCTCAGAGAGAATGGTTAAGTGACGCACATGAAAGGCAGGTCATGCACTGTCACAAACTCCGTATGGGGTTTACGTAGTTCTGGGAAAAGCACAGAGCTCTGCCAGGAATCCAGGGTGGCTAACGGCACAGCAGGCATGGGCCTCGGTGGCCTCCCCTTGGCTGAACCCTGTGCACAGAGCTTGTGCTCCTGGTTGAACAGGCACCAGCACCTGCTTGGTGTCGACCCATGGGACAGGGTAGAGGCCACCACCAACCCACAACATGTAATCAAGGGTATTCCGGGTCCCAAGGCTCTGATCCCTCCTGGTCAGCGCTGGCTCTCACCTTCAGATAATCCACAAACTCTCGCACTTCCAGCTTGGCTTCGTGCATTCCTGCCACGTCTTTGAAGCTGACCCCTTTCCCCATCTTCCCATCCACAATCGTGAAACGAGCCGTTTTAAGCTGATTCTGTGCAGAAAGAACAAAGTACAAGGAGCTGTGCAAAGTGATGAAATCAGCAACAACGCAGGAGGCTCAGCCCGCGCACCTGAGCCGCTCCAAGCCCACGCCCCACGTCTCCCTTCTAGGATCCCTTGGGCTCCACTCGAGTCAGACTGACAGGGCAAAACCCTGTTTCCATAAAAATACAATAATTAGCCAGGCATGGTGGTCCACACCTGCAGTCCCAACTACTCAGGAGACTGAGGCAGGAGGACTGCTTTAACCCAGGAGGCGGAGGTTACGGTGAGCAGAGATCATGCCACTGCACTCCAGCCTAGGCAATAAAGCAAGACTTTGTTTAAAAAAGAAAAGAAAAATGCAGATTCAACTGCCTTGTTAACTCACCTGGCTCAGGCACCACAGAGTTAGGGTGAAAGGCCCTCAGGCAATGCTGGTCACTAGGCCCCTTGCAGCCAGCCTGGGAAACAAAGCCTGTGGGAATCTGGCTGCTGCCAAATCATGGCTTCAGGCTGCTCTCTGTGACAGGTGTTCACTGTATTATTTACCTACCCTACAGCTTATCGGAAAAGTATTCAGCAAACACAAACAGAAAAATCCTGAGACTGCAAGTTCAGAGAGCTCTAATTTATAGAACTTACAAAAGCACTGAATCCACCTTCCCTTCCGGTCATTCCAGCCAGACGGAAAACGTACCACAGGATGGCCAGGCCCACTGCTGTCATCCCCAGGGCGTACAGGGCACTACCAAAAGAAAAAGAGGCAGGGGCAGGGTCGGATGGCGTCACGAGACAGACACACTTTTCTGAGTCAGGACCACCAGTAGCAAGGTTTCGAAGAGGAGAGGAATAATCCCTACGTGTGGGACTGATACACAGATGCAGATGATGTGAAAATGGGTTCTCTCATTTCATTCTCGCTGACTATGCTCTTTCATGAAGGCTTCTCAAACGGTCAGGCTGAGTGTGCAAAGGTTGGAAATACCCAGTGATCTGGCCAGCCTTGTGACATTAACGGTCAGGGTTTTCTATTTTCAGTATATTTTGTTTTCAAAAGTAAGCTATCAGTTTTAATCAGCAATGCAAGATCAGTCTAGCAGTAAAAAGCAAATCCCAGGCCGGGCACAGTGGCTCACGCCTGTAATCGCAGCACTTTGGGAGGCTGAGGCGGGTGGATCACAAGGTCAGGAGTTCAAGACCAGCCTGGCCAACACGGTGACACCTCATCTCTACTAAAGAAAATACAAATATTAGCAGGGCATGGTGGTGTGCACCTGCAATCCCAGCTATTCTGGAGGCTGAGACAGGAGAATTCCTTGAACCCAGGAGGCGGAGGTTGCAGTGAGCCAAGATCATGCCACTGTAGTCCAGCCTGGGTGACACAACGAGACTCCATCTCAAAAAAAAAAAAAAAAGAAATTCTGTCTCTACTAAAAATACAAAAAAACTTAGCTGGACGTGGTGGCATGTGCCTGAAGTCCCAGCTGCTCAGGAGGCTGAGGTGGGAGAATCACCTGATCACGGGAGGTCGAGGTTGCAGTGACCCAAGACTGTGCACTGCACTCCAGCCTGGGCGACAGACTGAGACCCTGTCTCAAATCCCAGGACTTTAGCCCTCATCCTGAAGGAGGGGGCTGCCCTGACCCTCCACCTTCTCTATATCATCAACCTACAAAGACACAAGAAGCGCAGCCTCAGAGCACTGATCTTCCAGGAGTTGCTGGGTTGAACAATCAGAGGTGCATCTTTTTTTTTTTTTTTTTTTTTTTGTAGAGATGGGGTTCTCCATGCTGCCCAGTTGGTCTCGAACGCATGGGCTCAAGAGATCCTCCTGCCTCGGCCTCCCAAAGTGCTGGGATTACAGGCATAGCCACTGCACACAGCTAGAGGTGCATTTTAATCAAAGGGGTACTTGCCAGTCACTGGCATTCTACATCTTCAGAGACTACAGGGAACAATAAACCTCTCTGGTTTCAGCACCTGTTGGCCCCTTATTTGCTCCTAGGAAGGAACCTGTGTCAGGGCCCACGGCCCGTAACTGCCCACAGCTCCCACCAGGTCTGCTTCTCCCTCAGCACTCAAGTGAGAATGTCACATTCCTGTTTCTACCCTTCTTGTAGAAGACAGCAACCCCAGGACATTATCAAGGTCTGACTCTCTTTCTTGTTTACTGTTAGGCTGATCTTGCCTTGCTAACAAAACAAACTCCAACAGACTCGCATACAGCTGCCCTCCATATCCATGGGCTCCACCTCTGTATGTTCAATCAAGCACAGATTGAAAAACCGCATCTGTACTGAACATGCGCAGAAACTTCTTGTCATTATTCCCTAAAGTACAACTACTACCAAAATAGTATTTACAGGGGGCTGGGTATTACTAGCAATCTAGAGATGGCTGAAAGCGTTATCAGAGGATGTTCGTCGGTTATATGCAGACACTCTGGCATTTTACATCAGGGGCTTAGGCATCTTCAGATGTTGGTATCCTTGGGAAGTCCTGGAACCAAGCCCCCATGGATACCCAGGGATGACTATATCTGCAAATTTCCTGGCACTGTATCATTCACGTCTACGTTTACTTAACCCTCCCACAAAGGAGTCTAGTTAACTACAGGCAAAAACAGTTTGAGATTTTTGTTTGCAATCTGTTTCTCACATTACAAAGCCAAGCTGGGTTTAAAGATGTCCCACATACTTTCCGAAGAATCCCGTTCGTTTGTAGGTAACCGGAATCCTATCCTTGCCCTCGATATTCAGCTCATCTTCAGCTGCTCGAAGTTTCTCTTCAAACCTGTCAATATTTGCAACCTGCATTCGGTACATCAAGGCTAGCCGCTGGGGGCAGAAAGGAGAGGGGACAGTGAGAAAGATGCAGGGACAGACTAGCAACCCACAGTCAACAGAAAACCTGCAGGGAACCCACGGCACAGACAACCTCTGCGCTGTGAAGAGGCTGCCAGTCAGAAACTAGAGATGACTCCAGGCCGGGCACGGTGGCTCACGCCTGTCATCCCAGCACTCTGGGAGGCCGAGGCGGGCAGATCACCTGAGGTCAGGAGTTCGAGGCCAGGCTGACCAACACGGAGAAACCCGTCTCCACTAAAAATACCAAATTAGCCAGGCGTGGTGGCGCATGCCGGTGATCCCAGCTCCTCAGGAGGTCGGATCTTCCCACTTCACAATATGAATGCAACATGCACACCCAGCTCCTCGAGTTAACAATGTGGCTACCTCCCAACGGGCCCCTGGGAAGCTGAAAACATCTTCATTCAAGGAGCACGTGTACTTCCAAGTCTAAACACTTGTAGTTTCCTCAACCACAATTTGAGAAATAAAATTTCAACAGATAGACTTTCTGATCTACATTCCACTCATAGGACAACTGTAAGAAGTGGAGGGGTGTCTGCACGCCAGCTCACAGCCCCACCTCTGCTGGGTGCCTAGGACTCAGCCCCACCTCTGCCGGGGGCCTGCAGACACAAGGGAGCCTCCCCCACAGAGGCTGGCATGGCTGCAGGACGGGACTGAGGAAAGCAGTGGAGATGACAGCCAAAACCGGATGTTTTAGGGAACTTCGGCCACAGAGGTTTCGTGCTTCCCCACAAAACCTAAGACTGTTCATCCCTCATACCAGGACACCAGTGGGTCTGCCTCCCTGGCCTGTCATTCTCCAAAAGCAGTGTTTTCCTAAGTGAGCTCCACACATTTAGCTCAGATTTCAGCATGACTGGACGGCACCAGCCCAAAGACAGGACAAGACAGCCCTGCGGGGCTCTCTGAGGCTCACCGGGAACTCCAGCAGAGGACAGGGATTGGCGGGGTGGCACCTACTGCTCCCTCACTTATACCCCAAACTGCTAAGACGGCATTCTGGGCATTTTCCCCTTAAGGCAGCTGTTTTATCAGGTGACTCATCCAGAGATGAGCATGATGCCGCAGGTTAAAATAACCTTCCAGGCTGAAATGAGCAGGTGTCCCTTGGAGAATTTACGTGAATGAACGCCACCCTCCACACTTAGCCATGGTGTTCACTGGGATTTCCGGTTTTTAAAAATATCAAGACAGAGCCCAGGAGGTCAAGGATGCAGTGAGCCAGGATCACACCCCACTGCACCTCGGCCTGAGCGACAAAGTGAGACTGTCTCAAAAAAGAGATAAAAAGAAAAGGGGAGGGGCTCGGGAAAAAAAAAGAAAGAAAAAGAAAAGGAAAAAGCATGCTGAATCCTGAGCAAACCAGTGAAGGGGCAGATGCTCTGGTGGAAGCCCGGTCATTTCCCCCTGGTCTGGGCCACACCACCCCAGGCCACTTTTCCTCATCACTGGTCCACACATTATCCAGGGTTAAATTGCTCCAAACACAGGTTCTGACACACTCTTGGAATCTAAAGACCTGGCTGGGAGCAGTGGCTCACACCTGTAATCCCAGCACTTTGGGAGGTTGAGGTGGGCAGATCACCTGAGGTCAGGAGTTTGAGACCAGCCTGGCCAACATGGAGAAATCCATCTCTGCTAAAAATACAAAAATTAGTTCGGTGTGTGGTGGCAGGCGCCTGTCATCCCAGCTACTCAGGAGGCTGAGGCAGGAGAACCACCTGAACCAGGGGAAGACGTTGCAGTGAGCCGAGATCACATTATTGCACTCCAGCCTGAGTGACAGAGTGAGACTCCACCTCAAAAAAAAAAAAAAAAAAAGACAACCAAATAAACGCAAATAAATGGGTTGAGGGCTCTGTATGAGAAAGAAGCACACCCTAAACTCCAGGTACCCAAAAGGATGGCAACAGCCTGCGCCCACACCCTCACTCACAGGCCGCCCAAACACCACCGCTCCAGGGTGCAGGTAGACTTCCACCACGTCGCTCTCAGGCACCACCTGGACACGCTGCACCTCGCCCTTCGCCAGCATCTCGTGGACAAGTCGTTCCAGGAAATGCTGCCCCCGCTGGTGCTGAGGGCGTTCAGGAGGCTCATGACAACCGCGATGACCAGCAAGGTACGCAGCCGCTCTCGGTACATCTGGTCCTCCCGCTCCCTGCGTCTCCTGTCCTCTGAGCCAGCAGAGAAGAAAGAGAACCAACGCGTGAGCATGACACGGGTGACAACCAGAGCTTCTTCAGGAAAGCTCCCCTGAACTGGGAGGGGCAGCGTCCTGCACGGAAGACCCTGCACTTGTGCTGATTTTTCCCTAGAGATATTGGAGACGAAGAGAACGGCAAGCTGTCCCAGTCACCGACACATCATTCGCCAAGGTCACTTTAGCAAGGAGCAGGAGTGGTTCCTGCCTTAGAAAAGAGGAAACCATTTCTTTTTCTTTGTGCAGGGGTGACAAGAAACCAAGTCACCCCTGCACAGCCGGCATCTATAGCAAACCACTCCATGTGGAGCTCCCCCAAGACACGCCCACACCTGTTGAATAAACCAAAGCTTCAACTGGTTACCAGCTCTCCTAGCTGTCTGTGTCCAGGGAACTCCACCTCATTACACACACCTGGTCAGAGCAAGCGCCAAGACCCAGACACAGGCAGGGCCTGGACAAACACAAAGGCGAGTCCAAGGGCCAAACCCTGAGGCAGGAAGCCCACTCGGTCTCACCATCTCCAGAGCACCTGCGCCTGCAGACATACCGCCAGGGACCCAGCAGCAGTAACAACGCCATCGCCAGAGCACCTGCGCCTGCGGACACACGGCCAGGGACCCAGCAGCGGGAACAAGAGGTGCATGTGTGCCTGAGATTCACAGCTCCACTCCTCCCGCACTGTCTGGGGGCTTCCTGCTGGCAGCACAGCCAGGCCTGTGCATGTCCCATGTACCACCTTCCTTTCCAACAATCAGTTTAGAGGAATTCAAAGAATATTTAAATTTGTTTAAAAATGCAAAATGAGGCCGGGCACAGTGGCTCATGCCTGTAATCCCATCACTTTCGGAGGCCGAGGCGGGCGGATCATGAGGTCAGAAGATCGAGACCATCCTGGCCATGGTGAAACTGCGTCTGCACTAAAATACAAAAAATTAGCTGGGCGTGGTGGCGCACACCTGCAGTCCCAGCTACTCAGGAGGCTGAGGCAGGGGAATTGCTTGAATCTGGGAGACGGAGGTTGCAGTGAGCCAAGATCGTGCCACTGCACTCCAGCCTGGCAAAAGAGCAAGACTCTGTCTCAAAAAAAAAAAAAAAAAAAAAAAAAATACAAAATGAGGCTGGGCGCAGTGGCTCATGCCTGTAATCCCAGCACTTTGGGAGGCCGAGGCGGGCGGATCATGAGGTCAAGAAATCAAGACCATCCTGGCTAACATGGTAAAACCCGTCTCTACTAAAATACAAAAATTAGCTGGGCATAGTGGCGCGCGCCTGTAGTCCCAGCTACTCGGGAGGCTGAGGCAGGAGAACCGCTTGGACCCAGGAGGCGGAGGTTGCAGAGACAGCGCCACTGCACTGCAGCCTGGCGCCTGACAACAGAGTGAAACTGTCTCAAAAAACCAAAAAAAAAACAAAATGAAATCTACTGAAAAGGTTTGTCAAAATAATTGCTTTGAAAATATGAAGGTACATTTTAGATATCACTGTCTTGTTATGATAGATTCTGATAGCGTACTTAATACTTAAACCTCATACTCATAAAGACAATTTTATAAAGCCTACCGCTTATTTGAGAGAGCAAATTTATGTTCTCAGGTGAGTATCTAAGTACTACTTCCAATATTTAACTACCAACTGTGTTTTCTACTAGAAACATGGGACGCCTGTGAAACTGCGAGAAATAACTTCCCAAAAGCTACTCTAGCTGCCCTAGAGGGAGGGTCCAGAACCACGACCAGCGCTTCTCCTTCAGAAGCTCTGTGACCATATCAAGTGTCCCATTTTCTTTTTTCCTTTTGTTGCCATAGATCTCGCTCTGTCACCCAGACTGGACGGCAGTAGTGCAGGCAAGGCTCATTGCAGCCTCGACCTCCTAGGTTCAAGTGATCCTCCCACCTCAGCCTCCTGAATAGCTGGGAATACACGTGCACACCACTGTGCGCTGCTAATTTTTTAAATTTAGAACATGAGGTCTCACTATGTTGCCCAAGCTGGTCTCAAATGACTGAACTCAGACGATCCTCCCACCTCAGCCTCCCAAAGTGCTGGCATTACAGGCGTTAGCCACTGCGCCTGGCCAAAGAATTTCTAATAAAAGTAAAATGACGGCTTGGATTTCGCCTCCAATTTTGTCACTAACATGTAACCCTTCTCCAGTGAGGGGCAGCCAGGATGTTAATTCATAGGCCGTGTGACACAGGCGGGCGCTGCGTCTCACTGCGTCAGGGAGCAGGATCTGCCCAACACGGTGCTGAGGCCACACAGCCCTTGGGAGAGTCTAACTCCGTCATGCCACCTTCTTCTGAAGCTCCTGAGGCTAAAACAGTTTAGCTGTTCAGTGAGTCCTCTCCGGCCTCCAGGGCCTCCTCAGTGGCAGGAAGCAGGCCAAGAGAGCACCCAGGACGCAGGACCGCAGACAGGCCTCTTCCAGCCATGAGTCAAGGCACTGCAGGAGAAATCCACTGTGCTCCATGAGCATACGCGGGCGGATGACCTAGAGAACCAGGCCAAGGAGGGTCCTCAAACAGGCCTTGCACACGTTCTGGGGTTCTGCGCTGGCGCAGACCAGTACAGCCCTGTCTTTGAGAACCGCGTGGCAGGTAGGATCAAGAGTCGTAAACAGCATTTCGTTTAACTCAAAATCCTACCTCTGAAACTTTCACGTAAGGAAATGAACCTTACGAAATTCTGGCCAGGTGTGGTGGCTCACGCTTGTCACCCCAGCACTCTGAGAGGCTGAGGCGGGTATACCACCTGAGGTCAGGAGTTTGAGACCAGCCTGGCCAACACAGTGAAACTCTGTTCCTAATAAATATAAAAAAATTAGCCAGGCGTGGTGGCATGCATCTGTAATCCCAGTTACTTGAGAGGCTGAGGCAGGAGAATTGCTTGAACCTGGGAGGTAGAGGTTGCAGTGACCCGAGACTGCACCACTGCACTCCAGCCTGGGTGACAGAGCATGACTCTCTACCCACCCCCCCAAAAAAGTCAAAAACAAACTTAGCTGGGCACGGTGGCATGTGCCTGTGGTCTCAGTTATTCAGGAGGCTGAAGTGGAAGAATTAATAAAAAACAAAAACCCTCACAAGATCCTTGAGGTGTAAGAGATGAAACTGAATCTGACCCCGAGATTCTCAACAGAGACACTTAAACACTCTACGGGCCAGGGGGCAGTGGCTCACGCCTGTAATCCTAGCACTTTGGGAGGCTGAGGAAGCAGATCACCTGAGGTCAGGCGTTCGAGACCAGCCTGAGCAACATGATGAATTTTGCTGAGAACCGCGTCTCTGCTAAAAATACAAAAATTAGCCAGGTGTGGTGGCAGGCGCCTGTAATCCCAGCTACTTGGGAGGCTGAGGCAGGAAAATTGCTTGAACCCGGGAGGCAGAGGCTGCATTGAGCTGAGATTGCACCACTGTACTCCAGCCTGGGTGACAGAGGGAGATTCTGTCTCAAAACAAAACAAACAAAAAACGCTCTAGGTATAAAAGGCACTTCCTCTGCCTGGAAGACCCTCCACCTCCTTCCTATGAAGTCCTTAACTTATCCAGCCCAAGCCTCCAGAGCATCCTTCCACGGAGCTGCCCCGACGTGCCTCTTACCGCCACGCCTTCAGTGTCATGGCCATTTGTGCCTGCGCACCGAGTGCTGCAGGCGCCTTCCTCCCGTCCAGGACGGTTCCTCAGGACACTGATGAGCCGCAAGCTCACAGAGAGCTGGGGGTGCAGCCTGCGTTCCTGCTGCCTGTGCTTCTGAGGCAGTGCTGCCACGGCGCTCAGGAAACGCACCTGCCTCCTGAGCCTCACTGCACAGCTGTGGACAGCAGCCTGCAGGACCACTGGCAAGTTTTGCTGCCAAAATTCCTCTTCCAGGAAAAAAAATGTCAATTGTTGACAATTAGACATTATGATCAGTAACTCAACTGAGTCATCTAAAAATGGCTGATACCACTGAGTCTCACGGAAGCAGCCACAGGGGCCACACCAGGCTTATCACACTTGGAAACCGCCCCTGCAGACAGCAGCCCCGAGTGCCACAGCTGACCCCGATGGACGAGAGGCATGGTGGAACAGGGGCTCCACCATGAGCAGGCACACCTCACAGGGGAGGGGCCTTCTCCACAAGAAGCTGTGTGAAAATGTGACCAGTTGCTTTGTTTCTGGTAAAGTTTCTGACTGTGAAGTAACTGTAGCTTCACATGTAGTTCTAAGAAAGGGGACAGAGCAATGCCTTGTCCACCTGCTTCCAGTGGTCACATCTCGCAAGCGATCACCAGATCCCAGCGGGGGCTCTCCCACCAAGACAGTCCTCCAAGCTCCCAG
The DNA here is from genome assembly GCA_036589455.1 of Ateles fusciceps. Lineage (NCBI taxonomy): Eukaryota > Metazoa > Chordata > Mammalia > Primates > Atelidae > Ateles > Ateles fusciceps. The sequence goes on from JAZHEH010003205.1 coordinate 637,369, forward strand.
GCCACCCCGTGACACACACGCAGTGTGTGCTCATGTACCCACCGCAGCCAAGGCGGGCAACAGCCCAACCACTGGATTCCTCGGCTGTCTCCCTCCCCCATCCTTGGCCCCTAGCAACCACGCATCTCTGTTCCATCTCTGTAACTTTTGTCTTCAGAGAATGCTCTACAGAAAACTGAAAACCATACGGAATGGGATTTTTGGGCCTTTTTTCACTTGGCATAATTCCTTCCAGCTTCCCCCGAGTTATCAGTGAGTGGTATAAGAGACGAAACTGAATCTGACCCTGAGATTCCAAGCAACTATTTTTTGGGCAACCACTACTTACAATTATCCTGTGTGGCTGGCACAGCTGTTTCCAAGCCACGTTCAGTACTGCTCTTTCATTTAAGGAGGAGCCAAAGAATCTTCATGTACACAGACGCGATGAGGTTCGGCATCCGACCATGAAGGAGACCTGTCCGAGGGCCAGGACTGTGCTGTGCGTGTCTGATAGTCAGCGGTCCTAAAACCCACAAAAACCAACCCCCCCTCAATCACAGCAGAAGGCCCAGGGGAAACCCAGGGTAGGTTCTCAAAAGAAGATTCTTTGGCTCAGTAAATAATGATCCTCTTAATGCAAACTACAATTCAACCCAAAACTGAATAAACGTAAAACAATCACTCAGAGGTAGAAGAGACACGTAAGTCAGCCACTTGCAGCCTCAACCATAAGCAGCTGCAGGACCGAGGAGAGCAAAGGGCATGAGGACTCCTGCTCTGCCTGCCCTCCTGCACGCACGCCAAGGCACCTGCCAGTGCAGCTGCGGCTGATTTCCCTGGGTAAGTACCTACAGCACGCCAAGAGTGATAACCAGGAGGCTGCCATGCCATTCCTCCCAGGAATCAGTTATGAGCGGAGCCAAGCATGTCCCTGAGTAACCATAACACAACACACGACGCTGAATGCAAAATCTGCCCAGGCCACAAAATCCTTCCCTCTTCTGACAGGTGGTCTTTGAGCAACATGGGAGTGAGTTGCACATGTTCACTTACGCGTGCATTTCTTCCATCCCTGTCACCCCTGAGACAACGAGACCAGCCCCTCGGCCTCCTCCTCAGCCCACTTAAAGTGAAGGCCCCAAGAATGAAGACCTTTATGCTGAGGGGCCTTAATAAACAGGCAATTAGGCCAGGCGCAGTGGCTCTTGCCTATAATCCCAGCACTTTGGGAGGCTGAGGTGGGCGATCACCTGGGGTCAGGAGTTCGAGACCAGCCTGGCCAACATGGAGAAACCCCATCTCTTTAAAAATAAAATAAAATAAAATAAACAGGGAATAGCCAGGCATGGTGGTTCACACCCATAATCCCAGCACTTTGGGAGGCTGAGACGAATGGATCACAAGGCCAGGAGTTCAAAACCAGCTAACATGGTGAAACCCTGTCTCAACTAAAAATACAAAAATTAGCCAGGCATGGTGGTGGGCACCTGTAATCCAAGGCACTTGGGGGGCTGAGGCAGGAGAATCACTTGAACCTGGGAGTCGGAGGTTGCAGTGAGCCAAGATAATTCCACTGCACTCTATCCTGGACAGTGAGACTCCATCTCAAAAAATAAATAAATATGGCTGGGCGCAGTGGCTCACACCTGTAATCCCAGGATTACGAAAGGCCCAGGGAGGCAGACCACCTCAGGCTGCAAGTTTGAGATCAGCCTGACCAACATGGAGAAGCCCCGTCTTTACTAAAAATACAAAATTACACGGGCATGGTGGCACATGCCTGTAATCCCGGCTACTTGGGAGCCTGAGACAGGAGAACTGCTTGAACCGGGAGGTGGAGGTTGCAGTGAGCTGAGATCACACCACTGCACTCCAGCCTGGGACACAGAGTGAGAAACTGACGCAAAAAAAAAAAGGTCGAAGGACACACTTTAGTGAAATGCTGAAGAATACAGAAGAGTCCTGAAATCTATTCAGAACAATTACATATGAAGATTCAGAAATCTTTTAAAAGGTAGTTCTGAGTGGCCGTAGGCATTGACACTTACTGTAAAACTAACAGTGAAGCTGAGGATGACCCTGAAGCCAGAAACATCTAAACTGAATCCAACCAAGAAACACTGGTGTCCTTTCCCGCAGTCACGATCTCCCCCTCGAGAGCCCAGCAGTGAGCGTCACAGCTCCTCTCACACAGAGAGTAAAGGTGTCCCAAGCCTTGGGAAATGCAGCGTCTCATCCAAAATCAACCAACCAGGACGGCACTCCTGAAACAAATTCCCGCTAAACTCCACATTCACAAGAATAATCCGATCATCCCAGGGCTGAACCTTGATTTCCACATCCCGAAAACCTTTCTGAAAAGCAACATGGGAAAAAAGTCCTCTTGACAGTACCCGCCTCAGCTTCCAAGGCCATGGCTCCGTTCTAGAAAGACGAGCTCTAAAGAGCAGCTGACTTCTGGTGAGAGGCCTCAAGAATCCAGAAGCAAAGCATTTCTGAAGCTGACTTTCACCCTTGTGCCCTTTGGGGCAGTGATTCTAAGCAGGGCTGGCCTCCAGAGCCTTAGGATCACCCTCCTCCAGACTCTGCTTCCCCAGAAGCACAAGAGGCCCTGGACAGACGGGCCACTTCCTGATGAGAGCACCCCAAAGAAGACCCAGCACAAAGCAGGTGTGGAATGGTCTCGACGGAACCTCAGCTTCCTGACCTGCAGGTAGGGGGTAACAGCAACAGGGCTACTTTGAGAATACAATGAAATGAAACGATGTATCTAATCACTTGCCGTGGCACCAGGCAAACTCCAATCATTCGCAGTGGTTACCATTTCCATTATTCTTATTATAAGCTATAGGCAGCTAAAAACAAAACAGCAGCTTTTCTCTTAGAGCTCTCGGAAACTTGATCAGTTCAGTTCAGACTTTTACCTCTGTAGCTCCCTCACCCTTCACACCATCAAGTGAGTCCTAATTCCAGAGCTGAAACAAGATTTAAGATTGCAGAATGTTCTTAGATCTCACAAGTGAGGCAGCGGTGAACTGGGGCAGAGACTCACTGGCACATGGTGGTGGCTCTCACAGTGGACAAGAATCCATCCCAATAACTGTGCCATCACGGCCATACACGGTGCCAGCCTCTCCTCCTCACATTCCTCCAGGGGCTGCTTCCCAAGCCCAGGGGCAGTGGCAACATTAACCAGGTGTGTATGGAAGTGGGTTTAGCCAAGGAGTTCTGGTCCCTCTACCACCCCTAGAACCAGATCTGAGCAGATCTGAGATTCCTGCTTTCTGTGCAGAGGCAGACACGACCTGCCATCAGATATTCCTGAACACAACACAGAGAGGCAGGTGCCCCGAGAGGCATTTCTAGAAGAGGCACAAAGGACCCAGCAATTGTGTGTTCAGAGAGAGAAGGGGGTGCAAATGTGCAGAGTGCGAGGCAAGCCCAGGTGTGTGGGCTCTCCCTACGCTGCTTCTTTCTGAGACAGGGTCTTGCTCTGCTGCCCAGGCTGGAGTGCAATGGTATGATCATAGCTCCTGAGCAAGGAGTCTACCTGACAACGCAGATTTCCAGTGAGAGGCCTCAAAGGTCCACAAATAGAGCATTTCTGAAGCTGACTTCAACCCTTATATCCCTTGGAGCTGTGAATCTGAGGCTGAGCTTCTAACTCCTGGGCTCAAGTGATCCTCCCACCATAGCCTCCTCAGTAGCTACGACTACAGGTGCAACCGGCCAATTATTTTTTTTCTTTTTCTTTTTGTATAGACAGGGTCTTTTAAAACTTTTATTTTATTTTAATTTTTAGGGTGACAGGGTCTGGCTATGTGGCCTGGGCTGATTCCAAACTCCTGGCCTCCAGTGATTCTTCCACCTGGGCCTCCCAAAGGGCTTTGATTACAGGTGTGAGCCACTGTACCCGGCCCAGCTCCCCACTTTCAAGACTGGCTTCACTTTGCCAAGAGGAGAACAGAGATGTGAAGACAGGTAGAGGCAGCCACCGACTGAAGAGCAGCGGACGAGCATACCTTTGTCCTCTTCAGCGTCTTCCCCTCTGACTTCTCCTTATTCTTCTGCTTCGTCCTTGAGGTGTTAAAATAGTAAGTACCACCTGTAATAAACAGAGAAAGGATTTAACAATGGAGGTTTGCAGCTACAGGGGGAGATACACAGGAGAACAGTGTATTCGGAAATAAACAAGGCAAAACAGAAACCATCTCAAAAAGCCTACTTCTAGCCATTAGATTTATAAATTTAAAATAAAGCATTATCTGTATCACTTAGTCCAGTATTTACTAATTACAGAATAATAAACTATTTTAACTTACGAAATTAAGTATCTTTGCCGTTTAAACTGGCTAATGTAAGTTGGGTGCCATGGCTCACACCTGTAATCCCAGAATTTTGGGAGGCTGAGGCAGGCGGGCCATGAGGTCAAGAGATTGAGACCATCCAGACCAACATGGTGAAACCCCGTCTCTACTAAAAATACAAAAATCAGCTGGGTGTGGTGGCTAGGTCCTGTAATCTCAGCTACTCAGGAGGCTGAGGCAGGAGAATCGCTTGAACCCGCGATGCATAGGTTGCAGTGAGCCAAGATCACGTCACTGCACTCCAGCCCGGTGACAGAGCAAGACTCCGTCTCAAATAAATAAATAAAATTTAAAAATTGGCTAATAAAAATAAAAGGGAATAAAAATAGTTGTGAACACAAATTTGGGAAAATATCTCGGGTGTTACAGTAGAATCCTTTTAACATACAAAGTTTCTTTAGGCCGGGGGTGGTGGCTCACGCCTGTAATCCAAGCACTTTGGAGGCCAAGGCGGGCAGATTACCTGAGGTCGGGAGTTCAAGACCAGCCAGACCAATATGGTGAAACCCCGTCTTAAAAAATAAAAAAAATAAAAAAAAAACAAAGATTCTTTAAATGAACTTAAACAAACGGCTCATGCCTGTCATCCCAGCACTCTGAGAGGCTGAGGCAGGTGGATCATCTCAGGTTGGCCACCTCAGCCCAGGCAACATTATTTTAGTAGAGAAACTCCATTTCTACTAAAATTACAGTAATTAGCCAGGTAAGCTGTAGTCCCAGCTACTCAGGAGGCTGAGGCAGGAGAATCACTTGAACCCTGGAGGCGGAGGTTGAAGTGAGCTGAGATGGAGCCATTGCATTCCAGCCTAGGGGACAGAGCGAGATTCAGTCTCAAAAAAAAAAAAAAAAAAAGGCGCAAGAGGCTTCCACACGAGTGGCAACAGCAGCGGCCCAGCCACCACCACCAAGAGAGGCTGGCATGACACTCCACACACAGGCTCTGTCTGGCCCAAAGTATGAACAAATCAGTGTTTACAAATGGGGGGAGGCCAGGTGTAATCGCTCACGCCTGTAATCCCAGCACTTCGAGAGGCCGAGGCAGGAGGACAGCTTGAGCCCAGGAATTCAAGAACAGCTTGGGCAACACGGCAAAACCTTGTCTCTCAAAAAAAAGAAAAAAAGGTGAGGTGCAGCGGCTCACGCCTGTAATCACGGCACTCTGGGAAGCCGAGGAGAGTGGATCACGAGGTCAGTAGTTCAAGACCAGCCTGGCCAAGATGGTGAAACTCTGTCTTTGCTAAAAATACAAAAATTAGGCTGGCGTGGTGGCACATGCCTGTAATCCCAGCTACTCGGGAGGCTGAGGCAGGAGAACTGCTTGAACCGGGACCCGGGAGGCAGAGGTTGCAGTGAGCTGAGATCGTGCCACTGCATTCCAGCCTGGTCTACAGAGTGAGACTATCTCAAAAAAAAAAAAACAAAAAAGAGTAGCTGGACGTGGTATCACACACCTGAAGTCCCAGCTACTCAGGAGGCTGAAGTGGGAAGAGCACTTGGGCCCAAGAGATTGAGGCTGCAGTGAGTGGAGATTGCGCCTGAGCAGCTGGGTGAGACCCTATCTCAATAATAAAAAATTAATAAAAATGGGGAAAGATTTTTCACAACCGTGACCTGAAATGTAACTTTCTTCACAAGCACATGAACGGGTTCACCAATGAAATGACCCTGGTTACCACTTGCACATAACCTGAGGTGTGAAGAGGGCTCAAGCATGGGCTTCCTGTCTCACAGCCAAGGTACCAGTGGGCTAAGGCTAAACACTGACAGCAGATGGGCAGGCTGCGGCTGGACGGCCCATCATTGGGCACAGCACTCTCCCTACCCATGTGTTGGCACCAGGCTGCTTCATGTCAATTAGAAGCAGAAATGTTTTACTTTTTCCCCTGTTCCAACTGCATAAAGGGGAGAGTAAAATAAAGGGGTGAGGTGTCAATCCTTCAGGTTCTTTAACCTAGAGTCGAGAGAGACCAGAGAATGTCACAAGTTTTCATTAAATGATTTATTCAAAAGCAAATTATCTGCAGGGTATTTTTCGTGATTGTCTGGATATAAAACATCTGATGACACTTTGTAGCTGTGTACTCAACATTCTTGCAGCTGACTACATAACAGGAAAAACCTTTTTCAAGTAGCCCAATTATTACAATACACCAGAATTAAAAAAAAAAAAAAAAGGACAACTTGGGCCAGGCACGGTGACTCACACCAGTAATCCTAGCACTTTGGGAGGCTGAGGTGGGTGGATCACAAGATCAGGAGATTGAGATTATCCTGGCCAACATGGTGAAACCCCGTCCTCCTACTAAAAATGCAAAACATTAGCTGGGCACGATGGCATGTGCCTGTGGTCCCAGCTGCTTGGGAGGCTGAGGCAAGAGAACTGCTTGAACCAGGGAGCTGGAGGTTGTAGTGAGCCAAGATCACATCACAGCACTCTAGCCTGGGCAGCAGAAGCAAAACTCCCTCTCAAAACAAAACAAAAAAAGACTGGCACGGTTGCTCATGCCTGTAACGGAATCCCAGCACTTGGTAAGGATGAGGTAGGTGGATCATGAGGTCAAGAGTTCAAGACCAGCCTCCCCAAGATGGTGAAACCCCACCTCTACTAAAAATACAAAAATTAGCCAGGTGTGGTGGCAGGCACCTATAATTGCAGCTACTAGGGAGGCTGAGATAGAGAACTGCTTGAACCCAGGAGGCAGAGGTTGCAGTGAGCTAAGATCATGCCACTGCACTCCAGCCTGGGTGACAGTGAGACTCTATCTCAAAAAAAAAAAAAAAGACAACCAGGTCAGGTGCAGTGGCTCATGCCTGTAATCTCAACACTGTGGAAGGCCAAGGCAGGCTGACTGCTTGAGTCCAGGAGTTCAAGACCAGCCTGGGAAATGTGGCAAAGCCCCATCTCTATAGCGGTGTGTGGCTATAGGCCTGGCTATTTGGAAGGCTGAGGTGGGAGGATCACTTAAGCCCAAGAGGTCACGACTCTGCAGCTAGGGGATAAGGGAGTAAAGAGACCCCTTCGGGCCTGGACAACAAAGTAAAACCTTGTCTCTGTAAAAAATTAAAAAATCAGCTGAGTGTGATGGCACTCGCCTTTAGTCCTAGCTACCCTGGAGGCAGAGGTGGAAGCATCACTTGAGCACAGGAGTTCTGGGCAGTAGTGAGCTCTGATCACACACCTGCACTGCACTCCCACCTGTGCAACAGAGCAAAGTCCTGTCTCTAAAACAAAACAAAAAAGAAAACAGTATCTGCCTTGTCACTTCTGTATTTCTTGTGTAGAGACAGGGTCTCACTCTGTCACCCAGGCTGGAGTACAGTAGCAGCATCAGCCTTGAACTCCTAGGCTCAGGTGATCTTCCCGCCTCAGCCTCCCAAGTAGCTGGAACTACAGGCCTGCAATGTCATGCTCAGCTGCTTCTCTTCAACAGATACATACCTAAAAGTTGCCAGAGTCTGACCGGATTCTGAAGTAAATGTTGTTTCAATAAAAATCCGTTGATCCCTTCAAAGGTAGGGGTGAGCAGTCGAAACTGTAAGCTCTGAAAAAAAAACCCCAATACCAGAGGTCACACCAACATGACAAATACCAAAGCAGTGCGGACTAAAAACCATTTTTAAAAGTTCAAACATAATTATTTGTAATATCTACATTGCCCTGAAACATGAGGTAATAGTCTAAGCAGTATTTCAAAGCTTTAAGGTAACATCAAAATGTCGAAAGCAAGCAAACAGGTTAAAACATAGTAGCTGGCCAGGCGCGATGGCTCACACCTGTAATCCCAGAACTCCGGGAGGCTGAGTGGATCACCTGAGGTCAGGAGTTCAAGACCAGCCTGGCCTGAAACCTGAGACCTACTAAAAATACAAAAATTAGCCAGGTGCGGTGGGAGACGCCTGTAATCTCAGCTACTCAGGAAGCTGAGGCAGGAGAATTGCTTGAACCTGGGAGGTGAGGTTGCAGCGAGCCTAGACGGCGCCACTGCAATGCAGCCTGGGAGACAAAGCGAGCCTCCGTCTCAAAATAACAAAAACACCATAGTAGTGTCCAGGCACGGTGGCTCACGTCTGTGGGAGGCTGAGGTGAGAGCACCGCTTGAGCTCAAGACTTCAAGACCAGCCTGGGCAACATGGGGAAACACTACCTCTACAAAAAAAGCCTGCGCGCACTTGTAGTCCCAGCTACTGAGGAGGAGGCTGACGTGGGAGGATTGCTTCGGCCCAGAAAGCAGAGGCTTCAGTGAGCCATCATCGGGCCACTGCACTCCAGCCTGGGCGACAGAATGAGACCCTGTCTCAAAAAAAAAGGAACAAAGAAAACAAAACACAGCAGTGTACTGGCTGCTATCCCATGGCTTGAAGCTTCTGCAGGGGGGAAGGGACCAGCCCAGCTCTCCAAAGGCCACAGGGGCTGCGAAGACCCGGTGCTCCTGCTGTCACCAGACAGTGGCTCCTTGCAGAACATCTCCAGGTACTAAACCAGTTAACAAGTATGTATTTTCGGCGACCTCCTTTCAAGATAAACATTTTCCCTTTTTTTTTTTTTTTTTTTTTTGAGACAGAGTCTCACTCAGTCACCAGGCGCCAGGCTGGAGTGCAGTGGCGCGACCTTGGCTCACTGCAACCTCCGCTGCCCGGGTTCAAGCATTCTCCTGCCTCAGCCTCCCGAGTAGCTGGGACTACAGGCGCGCGCCACCACGCCCAGCTAATTTTTTTGTATTTTTTTAGTAGAGACGGGGTTTCACCATGTTGACCAGGACGGTCTCGATCTCTTGACCTCGTGATCCGCCCGCCTCGGCCTCCCAAAGTGCTGGGATTACAGGCGTGAGCCACCGCGCCCGGCCTAAACATTTTCCCTTTTAAATGTGTTTTAAGTTCTAAAGATCAGTGGCAAAGCTAGGCAACATTGGGAGACCCCATCTCTTCAAAAAATACAAAAGTTAGAGAGGTGCGGTGGCCTGTGCCTCGCTAAGGCCTTTCACGTCAGGAGGCTGAGGTAGGAGAATCACTGGAGTCCGGAAGGTGGAGGCCACAGTGAGCCGAGATCGCACCACTGCATTCCAGCCTGGGCGACAGAGCCAGACTCTGTCTCAAAAATAACTAAATAAATAGCAACCGAAAATGTGTCAGCTAAGCTCCCAGAAGAGGGACAGGAGAAAAAGCATCAGGCCAAAAGGTCAAGACTCAGGGTCTGGTTTTCGGGAGGAGATGGTATCATTCGCAGAACTTGAAACAAGGCTTCCCCACAGGGGGGTGCTCAATGACTTTGTATCTGTATCGTGCCAGACTACAACAGCAAAACGCAACTACAGGGTTTCTGCGCACAAAGAAACTTTCTGGGCCGCCCGCTCGGCATGGAGCACCAGAACTGGAAGGCGCTGGAGTTCCTGCAGACCGAATCCAGCCGCAGGTGCGGACTGTAAATTAGTGATCCGCCGGAAACCGCTACTGGATTCCACTTTAAAAGGCGAGGGAGGGCCAGGAACGGCGACTCACGCCTGTAATTCCATCACTTTGGGAAGCCAAGGCAGGCGGATCACTTGAGGTCAGGAGTTCGAGATTAGCCTTGGCTAACATGCTGAAACTCCGTCTCTACTAAAAATACAAAAAAATTAGCCGGCCGTGTGGCGTGCGCCTGTAGTACCAGCTCCTCCGGAGGCTGAGGAGAAGAATCGCTTGAACCCAGAAGGCGGAGGTTGCACTGAGCCGAGATCAGGCCACTGCACTCCAGCCTGAACAAACAAACAAAAACCCGAGAAAGATAGGCGGAAAATGCCCAAACACAACAGAAGGGTTGGGAAAGCCCACGCCCAGGGCTGCGCGGATCCCAGTCCTGCCCCTTCCCAACCCGTCCAGCGCCCACGCTCCAGGGCCCCAACGGCCGCTCCGCGCCGAGGTCCGCTCCCGGCTCCCCCTCAAGGCACCTTCCCGACGCCGAAGGGGCGCAGCTGGAGGCCCCGCGGGCCCACCTGCGCAGGCTCCCCCGCCGCAGGGGCCAGGCGGCCTCCGACACCGACCCTCCCGGCGCGGCCATCCCCAGCAGGTCGTCGCGAAAAAGGCGGGGCCGGAGATGGGGCCCGGACGCCGCGGGGATTTACCTGTAGGGCTTGGCCTCCAGCCTCAGCGAGGCCCCCCCGGAGGCCTGCTGGCCAAGTACGGCCGCCCCCTCCCGGGCCCCGCGGGGAACCCTGGACTCCAGGCCGGGCTTGGGCCCCACAGCCGCCCAGGACCCGGACCTGGGCACCGGCGAAGGGCGCGGAGCAGCAGCAGCACAGCCGCCATGTTGGCCTGGAAGCCGCGCCTGCGCGAGCCGCGGGCCGCCACCGGGCGCCTGCGCGGCGGGGTAGGCGGGGCCTATCGGGCGCCTGCGCACCCGGGTGCCGCCTGCCCCACCCCCGCAGCCCTAGCCGGGCTCTCTCGCGGCTGCCTGAGGCCCTGGAACCGGGGGGGGTTGTTTGCTAGGAGGCCGCGGCTGCCTTGTTGGTTTTTGACGCCCGCCTTGTATTTCCAGACCCTGGCGGGTGAATTAACCGGCCGGGTCGTGGCTGCGTGGTCGCGCTCCGCCCGCGCCGAGGGACCGCCCGCACAGGCAGCCTTGGTCACCCGCAGGGCTCCGTCGCAGGCGAGGGCGGACGGCGCGGGCCCGAATGCCGCCTGCGAGGAGAGGCCGGCGCGGGAGGCCTCGGGTCGGGAGGGCCCCTTCGGGGTGAGGAGCGCAGGAAGGGGGCGGTTTTCCTGCTTCTTGAGCGGCCGGGGGGACGAGAACCGGAGTTGCCGCCGACGCAGGAAGGGCAGCCCGGGACGAGGCGGGTCCTGAGGCGGGGAGCGCGCGGCGTGGCCTGGCTGGAGTCTGCAGAGCTCTGACCGGAGCGCCGGTCCTGTCCCCTCCGACTGACTCACCTCGGAGGCGCTTCAGGCCCCCGTCCTGCCCCGGGGAGTCCGGTCAGGGTTTGTCCCCGGGCGCTGCGCGAGCCCATCGTGGGAAGCGGGGGAGGCGCTGCCCGGAAGCCGGGAAGAAGGCTCTGTTCTCTTCGGGGTCCGCACTCCAGGCTCGGGCAGGGTCCCTCGTGGGCTCCCAGGCGCGCGGGCTCCTCCGCGTCCCCCCGCCCCTTCGTCCGTCGGTCTTGGGTCCCGAGCTGACGCCAGGAGCTGACAAGCTTGTTGAGTAGGAAAAGCAAAGACTAGACGGGTCTGTTACAGAGGTAGGATGAGGGTGACTTTATTTTTATGCTTTTCTGTGTTTCCCAAATTCATGACAGTGAATATTCAGAATGACAGCCAACATCCCTGAGTGCCTAGCTCCGTGTCCGACACCCGTGTAGTACTCACAGCCCTGTGCAGGAAATGATATCTCTCTTTTGCAAATAAGAAAACAGATTCAGAAGCATTAAAAGTAACCTGTCCAGGATCACAGCTCTGAAGTTAGTGCAGAATTTCTAGGCGGGTCTCGGATCTGGGCCTGCACTCACTCCGGCACTGCAGACCAGACGGCAAAGCCAGTGGGCTGCTGTTATCCTCCTCTTCCTCAGCCCCTAAACGCTTGGGGAATTGTTTTAAATATCGCAGTTATTCGCCCTCAGCCCTCCCGTCGGCCGGGTGCCTCTGCAGAGGTGCTCCTGGCTGGGGAGGCGTTCTGGTTTGCGGAGAGGGCCTCCCCGTAAACCCTGGGCTGCCACTGATTTTCACAACTGAACTGCCTTTTTTGCTTCTCTTATTGTACGGGCTGCCTTTGCAGTGAGTCCACCCTTGCCGTTTCCTCCTCTACTTTTTGCTTTCCCTGGTTAAAAACACCTGGTGGGCCGGGCGCGGTGGCTCACGCCTGTAATCCCAACACTTTGGGAGGCCTAGGTGGGCAGATCACGAGGTCAAGAGATCGAGACCATCCTGGCCAACGTGGTGAAACTCCATCTCTTTTTTATAAAATAAATAAATATAAAAATAAAAAACACCTGGTGGACTTGGTCAGGGGGATAGAGCTTGTCACCGTTCTGCCCACTTTTTGCCTCCCAGCTCCATGTGCTGCCCTCACCCTTTCTCCAGCCTTGTCCCATGACCAACCCAACCAAACTTCTGAAAGGGTTTTTTGTGTCCTAGGAAGTGACTGATCCTCACACCCTTTATGCGAATGTTCACAGGATTTGTGATTCAAAGCGCACACATTTGGATGTGTTTGGGAAGAATTTAAGAAGCAGTCCTGTTAATATGGTCTGAGATAATTTTAAATTGTTTACTGGCAATTCATGAGAAGCAGTGTGGGGTGTTGGCAAGAGGCTGCCTCTAGGGAAGAACACTGGGTTCTGTCCTCCTTGGCCTGTGACCCAAAGCAAGTTACTAACTTCTCCAAGCCTCAATTTTCCCAGCAGTAAAATGGGGATGATAATCATCTGCAAAGCAAGGCTAATATCAGCCTTGGGTTTCCCACAGGGTGGTTGTAAAGATAAAATGCAATAAATGTCTGTGAGGGCAACTGACGAGGCAGGAATCCCTGGCATCCAGTTATTACTGCGATGTCATGGGAGATGAGGGTATGGGAAAAGAGTGCTGATGCACTTTTCAAACTCATCTATTTAACAGCTGTGCTTTGAAGGCTGGCTGCGTCCCAGACCTGCAGGTGAGAGGTGAGCTGTGGCCCTCAGTCAGTCCCACTGTAGTGCCAGGCAGCAGAGGCTCACATAGCCTCGAGCCATAGGGGTTTTAATGATTCGGATGCCCCATGGTTTGGATCCAGGAAGAGGGACCTGTAGGAGCGCTGGCTCCTGGGTCTGCCTTGGCCCCCAGAGCCGGCAGCAGAGCAGTTCCTCAGCTGTCAGGACACTGGCTTTCCCTCCTCTACACCCATCTGTTCTTTCTGCACTTCCTAACTGCTGCTTGCTCACCGACTTTCACCCTTCCTCAGCCCTCTGAACTCTGCACATCAGGACTTGGCACGACCTCCCTTCCCCGCCTGTTCTCTAGAGAGGCAGTCTCTTGGTGACTCCTGATTTGGGTCAGCCTTAGGCCTCTGGATGGCTACTGACCCCAGGTTCCCTCAGCTTTCACCCCACCAGGGAGGACGCCTCAGGAGCACCTAGGGCAGCCCTTTCAGCCTGGGCTGTGGGGAAGAGAAAGTGGATCTGTCCCCCACTCCTATGGGTTTGTTCCCTGTTAATGCAAAAGCATCCTGGGCTCTGTGCCTTAGTCCCTCTGTCAGCTGAAGGACTTGAGGCAAGCTGTGCTACACACTTCAATTGCCTTATCTATCAAATAGTAATATTTAGCATTCTGGAGACAGAAGTTGATCCTTTGGGACTTTTTTTGGTTTTAAGATCTAGGCTTCGGGCTGGCTGCGGTGGCCCATGCCTGTAATACCAGCACTTTCGGAGGGCGAGGTGGGTGGATCACTTGAGTTCAGGAGTTAGTTAGAGACCAGACCGGCCAACATGACAAAACTCTGTCTCTACTAAAAATACAAAAATATTAGCCAGGCATGGTAGCAACATGCCTGTAGTCCCAACTACTTGGGAGGCTGAGGCATGAGAGTCGCTTGAACCCGGGAGGTGGAGGCTGCAGTGAGTCGAGATTGTGCTACTGCACTCCAGCCTAAGTGATGAGTGAGACCCTGTCTTTTTTTTTTTTTTTTTTTGAGACAGGGTCTCACTCTGTTGCCCAGGCTGTAGTGCAGTGGCACAGTCTCGGCTCACTGCAGCCTCTGTGTCCCAAGTTCGTGATCCTCCCACCTCAGCCTGTAGCTGGGATTATAGGGGTGAACCACAGCACCAGGCTGAGACTGTCTCAAAAAAAAAAAAAAAAAAAAACCATCTAGGCTTCCTTATTAATATTTATTTTTACATTTTTTTTTCATTTTTTTTGCTGCTGTAGCCCACGCCCCAGTGGGCCAGGGCGGGGCCAGCCCTTATTAATATCTTAACAAATAATTACATATTTCCTTCTTCCCAAATTTGGCAGCAAGTAAACTTTTACGTATTTTTTCTTTTTTTTTTTTTTAAGATGGGTTTCACCATGTTGGTCAGGCTGGTCGTGAACTCCCGACCTCAGGCGATCTGCCCGCCTTGGCCTCCAAAGTGCTTGGATTACAGGCATGAGCCACTGCGCCCAGCCACGTATTTTTTCTTAAGCACATTTGCTTCTGCAGTTAGCCTGGCCTCCAGAGCTCGTGGACTGCGGCAGCCATAATGAGTGCACCAGAGCTGCAGCACTGGAGGGTCCTGTGCTGACTAATCACGTATTCCTCAGTGTTTCTTTAGACTTTTGGGTGTAGGGCTTTGGACAGGTGTTTAAGGACCTGGATGGGGACAAAGTCTATGTCCTCTCCACATGATGGGAAGTCTCACAGCCCTGGGCAGTGCATTCCAAATTTGCCGATCTGGCAAGTTAAAGCAAATGGTTATCTCACTGTTTCTGAGGGGCAGGAATCTGGGATTGGCTGGACTGGACAGTTGAGTCTCTTGGACTGGATAAGCTTGTAGTCCTGCTCACGGCCAGGGCTGTGGTCATCAGAAGCTTGACCGGTGCTAGAGGACCTTTGTCCAGGGTGGAACACTCACACAGCTGTTGCCAGAAGGCCTCAGCTCCTCATCACATGGGCCCTTCCTAGGGCTCGCCTGACCTTGTGGCTTCCCCCAGAGCCGCTGACCAAAGGGTCGGAGCCACTGTCTTTTTCTAATCACATCCTAGAATTCACCGTCACTTCTGCTGCATATAATTGGTCGCCAAAACCCACCCTTGTACAATGTGGGAGAGACTGACTGGGGGATATGAATGTCGGGGGACAGAGATCATGGAGGGCCAGCTTGGCTGCTCACCATTTTGATGATTATATTGAGATCTGCTCAGCAAGACCCATCCAGTTAGCTCCTCATGGCCCCTGATCATGTGGACCAGGCCCAGGCCCAGCCTTCACAGCCACACTCATCAGCTCAGGAACAGAAAGTCAAATCTGTTTTTTTCCTCTCCATCTGTATTTGGAGAAGAGACTTTGCCTTTTGGGTCCTGGAGCTCAAGTGTGGACTGTGAAGAGAGCTGTTAGCATCTTTCCACCGTGGTGAGGAAGCCAGCCATGGCTGAAGGAGGCCAGGCCCACAGAGTGGAAAGAAGGCAGTAGATGCACGTCCCTAAGCCAGGCTGTGTCCCTAGATCTGGTCCCTTGAAGGGGTGTGCTCGCTTTCATGTCCTTGTCATGAACCAATCCCCTTTTTACTATGCAAGTTCAAGTTGGCTGCTGGCCTGTCCACGTCCGTTAGCTGCTGGGTTGGTTGCACTGGCCGGAGGCCTGGGGACCTTCCTCAACATCTCTGACAAGGGTTCAGAAGCCTCATATGGGTTCAGCTACTAGGAAAAAAGGATCATCTCTGGGCATCCAATTTATAGCCTATTCCTAAAAGTAACTAGTTTGAGATGTCTCTGGTCCCAGGGAGTATTTGTTAGGGGAATGATAAGGTATTTGAAGCAAGAAAGGGTTTGCTGGTCTGTGGCTGGTCTCCCAGTTTTGAGCTGAATGTGCCATGCAGCCAACAGGATGCTCTGTTTGCTTGTCTCTGGGACACAGCCAGTCACCAGATGGGTTGTGTCTTCACCACATCATTCCCAGCCAGCCACAGTCAGCAGGACTGCTCCCAATGCCTGCTGGATGGAACCTGGAGGCTCCCTTAAGGATGGCGGTCTCATGCCATCAGGCCTTGTCATTAGGTGACAGGTTATCACTGGCTTGTCCTGGATCCCAGTGGCCTCTGACCATCGTAGGTTCTCAGCACATCAGTGGTGGATCTGCTGCTCTGGAGTTTCCCATGAACCACATTGGAATTTTGATGGCCACAGCTAACAGGGAAGAGGCTCAGTCACCAGTGACACATCCCAGCCTTTTCTGCCAACAGCTAAAAGAAACTACTTGGCTGGCCTTGGTGGCTCACACTTGTAATCCCAGCAGGTTGAGAGGCAAGAGGGGTGCGTCACTTGAGGTCAGGAGTTCAAGGCCAGCCTGGCCAACATGGTGAAACCCATCACTACTAAAAAAATACGAACAAAAAAGCCAGGAATGGTGGTGTGCACCTGTAATCCCAGATACTCGGGAGGCTGAGGCCGGAGAATCACTTGAACCCGGGAGGTGGAGGTTGTGTGAACTGAGATCGCACCATTGCACTCTAGCCTGGGCAACAAGAATGAAACTCTATCTCAAAAAAAAAAAAAAAAAAAAAAAGTGGGTTTTCTGGATGAGAGGTTTGTCGTTGCAGAGAACGAAAGGACTGGAAATGAAGGATACTTTCTGTAGGGTAGCAGGGAATGGCTGTAACGGATACTGTTGAGCAACCACACTATCTGGGGCAGTGTCTAGAAAACAGCAATGCCCATCCTCAGTGAGCTTCCATTCTATTGGCAGAACAAAGCCCAGCAAACAAAGCGCATGGCAAGCTGGACAACGGGGCTTTGGACACAGAGTCTGCGATGTCACAGGCAGGGCAAACTTCACAGAAAACAGGACTTTACCTGCTAATTTTTAAATTTTTTGTAGAGATGGGGTCTCTACGTTGCCAAGGCTGTTCTTGAAGTTCTGGGCTCAGGCGATCCTCCCACCTCAGCTTCCCAGTGTTGGGATCACAGGTGTGAGCCGCTGCACCTGGCCAAATGACTATCTTAGAAAGGGACTTTAGAGCCGTCACTAAGATGAGGTGCAGGAGCAAAAGGAAACGCACCTCCCCAGGACAGGAGAGGCTGCCAAGAGAGGGGCCTGGCCAGTCCAGTCGGTGTGGCCAGCTGGGAGGGGCAGGTAGCAGGGGGAGGGGCCCCAGACCAGGGAGTGCTGGAGAGTCTGAGGGTAAGTGCTGCTGAGGAGTAATAAGGTCTGTGGTAAAAGCATTACTTTGGCTGCTGGTAGGAGAATGGACTCTAGATAGAGGCCAGAGGTGAGAATGTGAGGCCAGGGAGGAGGGAAGAGGCTTTTGCAGCTATGCCAGAAGGTCAGGACCCTGGCAGGACGGAGGAGCGGGTGATTCTCCAAGAGGCTCCAGTAAAAGCTGGGTATCTTGGTGCTTACTCTGGGCTGCTTTCTCTGATCTGCAGCCCCAGGGAGAGACAAGACAGCAGAGGCCAGTGTGTGGCTCCTGGTGGCCCAGCTGCTGAGGGAGATGAGGGTGAGTTTTCAGACCAGCCTCTGAAATGCCAGAACAGGGTAACAGACAGCATGCTCGGTGTGGATGGTGGAGCAGGGGCAGTACTTTATTTTCATTGTAACTTAAAGGGCTGGTTTGACAAAGAACAGTTGGTCATTTCTACGTAAAATCTCAACCCTGGCCGGCCCACTTAAGACCCCCTCTCCTCAGGAATCCGTGGACAAACAGAACCACACAAGTGGACTCTGGCTGGTGCTGGGAGTTTCCTGGGTGCTCTCAGAATGCGTTTCTGGTTTCTAGAAGGCTCAGCGAGCTCTGGCTGGGGGGCACAAGGGCTGATGAGGTTAAGTTGAAGATTACTTGGAGATTAGAAAGGTACTTGAGTTTAGATATGCCTGGAACCAAAGCATGCAATTCGGGTTTTACCATCCCTGTCCCTGCTGTTTTATGTTTTATTTAGCTTGATAGTTTACTTCGGCCCTAAGGCAGTCCTATGTGAACTTACAGTTCTATAAACACAACAGACAAAATACAACAAACTCCATAGACTATGTTTGCAACACTTGACTGGTGAAGGGAAGAACCGAAGCGCTTGTCTAGGACGACGTGGGCTAGGATGACACCGTTGCTCCCGGGGGCCCAGAGGAGCTGGCCTCCCTGCAATGTGGAGAGCACGGGGGAATGACTGACAGTAATTTAACAGCCAGTAGCACTTCTATATTTAACTCATACAAAATCTATAATTTTCTGAAAAAAATTTAAAGTTGCTTCTGAGTGAGTCACTGCATCTGTTGCAGTTGGTGAGCATGGAGTTTCTCCAAGTTGGGATGTCAAAAAAATAAAAATAAAAATAAAAAAATTTAAAGTTGCAAAGTAAAACTGGGTTTCAGTAACAAAATGTATTAATTCATACGATTCTGAGCACGTATGCTGTCGCCGTGTTGTTTGCTTTTTCTAAGACCGGGTCTTGCTGTTCCCAGGCTGGAGGGCTAGTGGCAGGATCAGGGCTCGCTGCAGTCCTGGCCTCCTGGGCTCACGGAGGCCTCACAGCCAGCTACTGTTTTAATCTTGGTAGAGCTGAGGTCTTGCTGGGTTGCCAGTGCTAGTCTCAACTCCTGGCCTCAGACGGTCCTCCCACCTCAGCCTCCCAAAGTAGCGCCTGCTTCCTAATGTATGAAACATTTGGAACATTACCTGCTAAATTTAGCTAAATTCCTGGAAGTGTTTTATTTATTTATTTTTTGTAAAAAGAGAGTTATTTTAGAGAGAGAAAAAGGAGAAGGAGAGAGAAACAGGTAACTCTCACACCGAGTTAAAGAAAAGCCGCTCTCACGCTGAGTGAGAAGGGTTCCCAGAGGGGGAGAACCAGAGAAGGAAAGCTCCTCTCATGCTGAGAGAATCCAGAAAGATGGAATCCAGGAGAGGAAAGCAGCTTCCACACTGAGTGGAAGGGAATAGAGAGATGGAGTTTAGGAGGGGAAGACAGGCTTCCACCAGAGAGTGTGGAAAGGGAACCCAGAGGGGGAGATCCAGGAGAGAGAAAGATGGCTTCCACGAGAGAGTGTGGAAGGGGGACCCCAGAGGGGAGATCCAGGACAGAGAAAAACAGCTTCCACGAAGGGAGTGTTTGTGGAAGGGGACTCCAGAGCAGAAATCCAGGACAGAGAAAAACAGCTTCCACTTGAGTGTTTGTGGAAGGGGACCCAAACATGGAGTCCCCTGGAAGTGTTATTACCACCACCTTCTGACCGCGCAGTGGCTCATGCCTGTTAACCCAGCAATTTGGAAGGCAAAGGCAGAAGGACTGCTTGAGCCCAGGAGTTCAACCCCAGCCTGGGCAACATGGTAAGACCCTGTCTCTACAAAAAAGAAAAAAAAATAACTGGGGGTGCTGGTGTGTATCTCTAGTCCCAGCTACTTTGGAGGCTGAGGTGGGAGGACTGCTTGAGCCTGGGGGTTCAAGGCTGTAGTGAACCTTGATTATGCCACTGCACTCCAGCCTAGGTGAAAAAGACCCTGTTTCAAAAAAAAAACAAAAAACTATTTTTCCAAAGATATCTGTGAGTTTACACATTTTAAAAGGGAACTTGTCATATGAGATTTAAGATTATCCCTTGCAGCCAGGCACAGTGGCTCATGCCTGTAATCCCAGCACTTTGGGAGGCCAAGGTGGGTAGATCACCTGAGGTCAGGAGTTCAAGACCAGCCTGGCCAACAGGGCGAAACTCTGTCTCTACTAAAAGTACAAAAATTAGCCGGGCATGGTGGTGCGTGCCTGCAGTCCCAGCTACTCAGGAGGCTGAGGCAGGGGAATCACTGGAACTGGGACGCAGAGGTTGTAGAGAGCCGACATCACGCCACTGCACTCCAGCCTGGCCAACAGAGCGAGACTCCATCTAAAAAAAAGAAAAATCCCTTGCAAGCTCCTCTCTAGCTAAGACATCCTGAAGTATTACTGAGGATTTGAGGAATGTGCTATTAAAGCTTTCCTGAATTCAGCACTAGGAAGAAGGTCTGAATGTGCTGCCCTGTAGCGTAAGCATTGCAGTTATTCCCATCACTGGCGCAGCCGGGGCAGGGCTGTCACCGTGGCTTTGACCACATCGCTCAACTCAATTCCAGGGACGGACGGAGCCTCCATGGCCAGTACATCTTCCGCTGCTTTCCAAATCCAAGGAGCAGCCGGAGAAAGTATTGTGTCATGTGCTAGATACAGCCACGCACAGGAGTTTCTGGTACATCACGTGCCAGTCATGCATCCACAAGAGAGAGGCTGGAGTCCTTGCTGGGACGGTGTTTGAGATCCCGCTGTCTCCTGCCTGCTATTGCAGCAGCACTTGGAATACCAGGCACTCCAATCTTTGCTGAATGAGTGCACGATTAATCTTCCCAGCTAAGTCCCTGCTTTGTGCAGGCTGAAATTCATTACATAAAACATATTATGCGATATTATGACAGCCTTACTAGGCAAAAGTCTTAGGAAATATTTTCCTTTTTTTTTTTTTGAGACAGAGTCTCACTCAGCAGTGGCGTGATCTTGGCTCACTGCAACCACCGTTTCCTGAGTTTCACCATGTTGGCCAGGCTGGTCTTGAACTCCTGACCTCAGGTGATCTGCCCATCTCGGCCTCCCAAAGTGCTGGGATTACAGGGGTGAGCCACAGCGCCCAGCGACTTTCATTTTCTCCTACTCCCAACCTTCCCTGGGCTCAGTCAACTCTCCAGCCTCAGCCTCCCAAAGTATTAGGATCATGGGCATAAGCTACCATGCCCAGCCTGTACCTTTTATTTATTTATTTATTTTAAGATGGAGTTTTGCTCTTGTTGCCCAGGCTGGAGTGCAATGGTGCGATCTTGGCTCAATGCAATCTCCGCCCCCCCAGGTTCAAGAGATTCTCCTGCCTCAGCCTCCCAAGTAGCTGGGACTACAAGCATGTGCCACCAAGCTTGGCTAATCTGTTGTATTTTTAGTAGAGACAGGATTTCTCCATGTTGGTCAGGCTGGTCTTGAACTCCCAACCTCAGGTGATCTGCCCGCCTCCCAAAGTGCTGGAATTACAGGCATGAGCCATTTTGCCCAGCCTCTTTTATTAATTTTTATTGCCTAATTATAGCCTTATCGGTTTTGGTGTCATTTTAAAGTCTAAATACATGATGTGTTTTTTCTCAATATATCATAAATTGCATACTTATAACCCAACTGCAGTCCATGTTGGTCAGGCTGGTCTCCAACACCTGACCTCAGGTGACCTGCCTGCCTTGGCCTCCCAGAGTACTGAGATTACTGGGTTTGCTTGACCCCGGGAGACAAAAAAAAAAAAAAAAAGTCTAGCTTTTTTACTTTTTTTACAATACATTTTATATATATTTCAGGTTTACAACATGATATTGAGGCTGGGCATGGTGACTCACGTCTGTGAGCCCAACACTGGGAGGCTGAGGTTGGGGGACTGCTTGAGGCCAGGAGTTCCAGACCAGCCTTGCAACATAGGGAGAACCCCATCTCGGCAAAAAAGATTTTTTTTATATTAACTAGGTGTGGTGACTCATACCTGTGGTCCCAGCTACTCAGGAGGCTGAGGTGGAGTATCCCTTGAGCCCAGGAATTTAAGGTTACAGTGAGTCTTGGTCATACTACCGCACTCCATCCTGGGGGACAGAGTGAGACCCTGTCTCTAAAAGAAAACATAAAAATAAAAAAAAAGAAAGTTTCATGTTATATGTACTTTACCGCAATGAAAATTGTGGAGAAAATGGAACACAAAATAGCATTTGACAATAGACACTGCAATTGATAGGGCTACAGACGAAGTATGGGGTTTAGAGTTTTAAAAATTGGCCAGGCGCAGTGGCTCACGCCTGTCACCCCAGCACAGTGGGAGACCGAGGTCAGGAGTTCGAGACCAGCCTGACCAATACGGTGAGACCGTCACTACTGAAAATACAACCAGGCATGGTGGCAGGCGCCTGTAGTTGGGCACCTTAGGCAGGAGAATCGCTTGAACCCAGGAGGTGGAGGTTGTAGTGAGCCGAGATTGTACCATTGCACTCCAGCCTGGACCACAGAGCAAGACTCTGTTTCAAAAAAAATAAAAAATAGGCCAGGCACGGTGGCTCATTCCTGTAATCCCAGCCCTTTGGGAGGCTGAGGTGGGTGGGTCACCTGAGGTCAGGAGTTCAAGACCAGCCTGGCCAACCTGGTGAAACCCTGTCTCTAAAAAAAATAAAAAGAAAGAAATAGGCCGGATGCAGTGACTCACGCCTGTAATCCCAGCACTTTGGGAGGGCAAGGCAGGTGGATCACGAGGTCAGGAGATTAAGACCATCCTGGCTAACACGGTGAAACCCTGTCTCCACTAAAAATACAAAAAATTAGCCAGGCGTGGTGGCAGGCGCCTGTAGTCCCAGCTACTTGGGAGGCTGAGGCTGGAGAATCGCTTGAACCCAGGAGGCAGAGGTTGCAGTGAGCTGAGATTGTGCCACTGTACTCCAGCCTGGGTGACAGAGCGAGACTATGTCTCAAAAAAACCAAAAACAAATTGTGTGGTAGTTTTAGTGGTGCTGAGGTCAGGGGCTCCAGAAATGTCTGAATCATGTTTAATCCCACAGCTCCTCCTGCCTTTGAGATTTGGGAGGTGATACCCCAGTGTTATGGTAACTGGGAAGCAAGACACATCACAATTTATTGTGAAATGAGCTTGGGCTCCAGATTCTAATGCTAGCAATACTGGTGAGCTGGGGCTGACCACAGGGCTGAGGCCAGGCCTCTTGGACTCACACTGAGCTATCAGTTCTCACCACAGGGCCAGGGGCAGGAGGCGGAAGGGAAAGGCCAGGGGTGAGCCTGCTCCGCCCATTTCTGCCACCTGCAGAGAAGAGGAAGCAGAAAGGCTGGGCTGCCTCTCTTCACAGTGACCTCTGGGCCATCTGCAAGGAAAAGGCAGAGGGACCCACTTCGCATGCAGTTGCTGGTGGGCCAGTGTAGGGAAAAGACCTCATAAGCATCGAGGCAGGAGCCAAAACCCTCAGCCTATTTCCATGTAAATAACGAAGAAGAAAGTAACTAGAAATTAACTGTACTAGTTGTTAGTTATTCATAGATGATCTTAATTCTTTTACTAAAGCCTCTCAGGTCGGAAGTGTGAACCTGGGGCAACATTGTGAAATGAATGACACTAAGGCAAGATGCTTTAAGCCCTCTGTCACGCTTGCATAAGGGCTGCTGGGGGGCGCCTCGGCTGTGCAGTAGCACCAGTGCAGGGAAAGCCCCCGCTGTTTCACCAGCCAGGGAAGGAGATGTCCAAAATGGCCGAGACATCTCCTTCCCGGAGAAGTTTGGAGAAAACTCCGCTTCTCAAGCTCTTGTGGTAGGCCTGACGACTGTCAGGGAGGCCCACAAACATCCCGGGGCTTAACTGTCTCTATGAGATGCTGTGCTTCAGTGGTCGCCTTCCATGTCTACTCTCATGTTCCACTTCTGCACCTGGTTCCTTTTATCTTAGAAAAGATAATCAGTGGCTGGGTGCACGCCTGTAATCCCAGCACTTTGGGAGGCCAAGGTGGGCGGATCACCTGAGGTCGGGAGTTCATGACCAGCCTGACCAACATGGTGAAACCCCGTCTTTAAAAAAAAAAAAATAAATAAATAAATAAAAATGCATAAAATAAACAAGATAATCAGTAATAGTAACATAAATCTTAATATTTCAGTTCTTTCTTGATAAGTATGGAAAAAGTGCTGATGGCTTATGCTCCTTACCTCAGTTTGGGGTGCCAGAAATTCCTGCGCCCCCACCTGTATGCCATGCCCTATTTTACCCTGCCCCCAGTCACCGACCACCAAGGCCACGCCCTGCCTTCCCTGCCCCAGATTTGCAACTCTATAAAAGTGAGAGTCCAGGCATTCAGGGCCACTGCTGGTCTCCGAAATCTGGGTAGCAGCGGACCCCGGGCCCAAGCTCTCTTTCTCGATCTGTGTCTTGTGCCTTTTATTTCTACAATTTCTCATCTCCGCACCAGCAGAGAGGGGCTCACAGAACCCTGTAGGGCTGGACCCTACAGGCCAGGAGGTCCTTCGCTGGCCCAGTCCACAGCTGAGAGTGGGGTGTCATGAGGGGACAGGACGAGGACTGTGGAGCAGCCTTGAAAGCCTTTGTTTAGGGGCAAAATGAAGTCTGCACTTCCCAGAAGGGTGGCTGTCCAACACTGCCTGGTGCTGGGCTCTTCCCCATGTGTGTGCCAGATGTAGGAGAGCATCCGGCAGAGGCAGTGCCTGAGTGTTTGGCTACACAAAACAGCACTGGGGCCGGGCGTGGTGGCTCACGCCTGTAATCCCAGCACTTTGGGAGACCAAGGCGGGCGGATCATGAGGTCAAGAGATCAAGACCATCCTGGCCAACATGGTGAAACCCCGTCTCTACTAAAATACAAAAATTAGCTGGGCATGGTGGCATATGCCTGTAGTCCCAGCTACTTGGGAGGCTGAGGCAGAAGAATTGCTTGAACCCAGGAGGGGGAGACTGCAGTGAGCTGAGATGGCACCACTGCACTCCAGCCTGGCGCCTGAGCGAGACTCTGTCTCAAAAAAAAAAAATTAACTGCCCTTAGTGAAATGTCCCAAAAAATTTAATTTCCAGTTTGGAGGATGTGGCAATGCTGGCTCTCCAGCAGCTGTCCCCATGGCCCCTTGGGGCTGTGCCGGCTGCCTGCCCCCCTCTGCCACCTCTCTGTATCCTCCCGTTGCTCTGTTTCTACTTGAACTACTGCAACAGCTTCCCACCTGGCCTCTCCCTTCACGCTGTTTCGAGGGTGATGTTGTAAAATAGGAATTTGATCTTTAGGCCTCGTGTTGGAAACTTTCACTGGTCCCCTGCTGCTATAGACCACGTAGCACTGCTGCACCCCAATGACCTCCCTGCTCCTGCTTCTGTCTTGCTGCCTCTCTGCTTTCTGTGGCTGCGCCCCTCGTGCCCTGTACCCGTCACCCATGCAGTAGGACCAAAGAGCATCTCAGACTTTAAGTGCACAAAACTAAACTCTTAAAAAAAAAAGCCTCAGGGTAAAAAAAAACCTTGCCGACCATCTTCAGTCCAGCTGTCTCTAGTCCATCTGCACCTGTCTCTGTGCGTTCATCATCTCACAGCCACGCTTTCATGCAGGTCGGACCATCTCCCACCTTCCCACAACCCTCCGATGGCTTACCTTTTCCCTTAGGATAAAATCCCAACTCTTTTTTTTTTTTTTTTGGAGATGGAGTCTCGCTCTGTTGCCCTCGCTGGAGTGTAGTGGTGCGATTTCAGCTCACTGCAGCCTCTGCCTCCCGGGTTCAAGTGATTCTCCTGCCTCAGCCTCCCAGGTAGCTGGGATTACAGGCGCCCATCACAATGCCCAACTAATTTTTGTATTTTTAGTAGACACGGGGTTTCACCATGTTGGCCAGGCTGGTCTCAAACTCCTGACCTCAGGTGATCGATCTGCCTGCCTTGGCCTCCCAAAGTGCTGGGATTGCAGGCATGAGCCACCTCACCCAGCCTCAAAGATTTTCTAATTAATGCATTAGCTGGCTTCTTTCCCTTTAATCTGCATTTTTCTCTACCATACAGTTTTTACTTATACGTTCTGCTTCTGTTGAAATTCAGTTTGCTTTTACCTTAGTGTAGTTTCAGATTCTGTTTCCAAGGCCAACTGCCTGCTTATTCATATTAATATTTCGTACTTAAAATTTCCTTGATAGCTGAGCATGGTGGTGCTCGCCTGTAATCTCAGCTACTCAGGCGGGAGGATCACTTGAGCCCAGGAGGTTGAAGCTGGACTGCACTGCCAGCTCCCGTGAATACCACGCCCCTCAGCCTCAGGGGGAAAAAAATTCCCTGAGTGTGAGCTTGACTGCTTAGGTTGATGTTTTTCAAATATTCCCAATGATGAGTATTGTAAGGGACCAAAATAAAAAAATACCAATTTCTAGTCCCCCCCCTCATCTAGATTAACTCAACAGGTGATGATGGGGTCCAGGACTCTGAATTTTGTTGATTTTACCAGATATTTCTTCCAGTGAGGCAAATATGGAAACCCTTGATCACCTATTGATGAACGCTGATCAGCCCATACATGGCTATGCTTTTGTTTTTTTTATTTTTGTTTTTTTTGAGACGGAGTCTTGCTCTGTTGCCCAGGTTGACGTGTAGTGGCGCGATCTTGGCTCATTGCAACCGTCCACCTCCTGGGTTCAAGCGATTCTCCTGCCTCAGCCTCCTGAGTAGCTGGGATTACAGACAGGCACGCGCCACCAAGCCCGGCTAATTTTTTTGTATTTTCAGTAGAGGCGGGTTTTCACCATGTTGGTCAGGCTGGTCTCAAACTCCTGACCTTGTGATCCGCCCGCCTCGGGGTCCAAAGTGCTGTGATTACAGGAGTGAGCCACCACGCCCTGCACATCGGCTGTTTTTATCACGTGTTCACCCTCATCCAACGCCATGAGTAGTAGTGGGTGGAGACCAAAATCTGGCTGCCTACAGGAGGCTAAAAGTCCAGTTACAGCATAACTAATGCTTCCACAGAGCTCCCGTGTGTGCCAAGCACCGTGCTACAGCCTCCACAGCCTCTTCATTTAATCTTCCCTGAGTCTGAAATAGGTGCTACAGGCGGGCGCTGTGGCTCATGTCTATAATCCCAGCACTTTGGGAAGCTCAGGAGGGAGGGTAGCTTGAGTCCAGGTTTTCGACACCAGCCTGGGCAACACAGCAAGATCCTTCTCTACGAAAACTTTCAAAATTAGCCGGGTGTGGTGCCTGCCTGTGGTCCCAGCTACTTAGTAGGCTGACGTGGGAGGATCCTCTCGGCCGGGGAGGCGGAAGATGCAGTCAGCAGTGCACTCCAGCATGGGCGACGGAGTGAGACCCTGACTCAAAGAGGAAAAAAAAAAAAAAAAAAAAAAGAAGTGCTACTTGTAGTTCCCATTTTACCCATCAAGAAACTGAAAGATCTGAGAGGCAAAGTCTCCAGGGTGACTGCTAGTCACTGGTAAGGCTGGGATTTGAATATGGGCGTTTTAACAACTAAAGGTCACTAGATCATACATTGCGTGTTGCCCAAGGGGAAAGACCATCTTCACGGTCTATCAGCTCAGGACTTCTCAATTCCATTATTTCGTAATTTAAGGCCTGTAAATATTTTGTTTACCAGCTGTCTTAGACTTCAGTAAAATGCAGAATTAAAAAAAGAGACTCAAAGGAGCAGCGATTTTGTTCACCTGGCTTTTTTGGTTTAATTCTGGATGAGAACACAGGTGCACTTAGAACAGGATCCATACTTATCAGAGGCTTGATAAATTTTAGCTGCAAACAATACGAGTTCTCATCTACCTTCTTCGCGTGTTGCAGAACTAGCAAGGCAGGGGCCGCGGCTCGCGGACGCTTGGCTCCCCAAGCGGTTCAGGCTCTCAAAGCGGGAGGCCCAGGCGCTCTCGAGCCGCCACCGCGTCTCGCCCGAGAGCTGTTCCCCTGGTCGGCAGAGCAAGCTTCACCGCGCGGGAGCGGGGCTGAGCGGCCAGAGCCCTCCCCGAGCGACCGCCCCGAGGCCCCGGTCCCCTTCCCTTCCTTGGCCGCCGCCCAGGGTTCTCCGTGCCCCGTGACGCCCGCGAGGGTAGTGCGGCGGGAAGCCGGGCCTTCCGGGGGCCGGGCCGGACGTGGCCCGAGATGGCCGCGGGCAGGCAAGAGACCACGGGTACACCACAAGCACCCGCCGCTCCAGCCTGCGAAACGGACGTTTTGTCTCCCAGCGTATCAATACCAGATTTTGTTTCCAGACCACAACCCAGTCGCTTCCGGCACTTGGAAAGACCAATCGTCAGGCCAGAGAATGCAAGACCCACGCCCTTTGCGACGGAAACAGCCAATCCAGTTCCTCGCTGCTTCCAGTGTCGCGTGCGCCCTTACGCAGGACCCTGCCCAATCGTTACCGGGACGTCCTCCTAGTCCCGCCTCCGGGGCCGCCACACAGGCTGTCAATCCCGCCTCGCCCCTTCACTCCATTAGCGAGCTTCCTCCCGACGCCATGACGTGCGCAGCCCATACGGCCGGCCGGGGCGGGCCAATGGCGGTGGCGGATACGGCGGGCCAATGGGCGGGAGCGTCTCATGCGGCCGGCGCCTGCCGCAGCCGCCGCTGGGTCCTGGAGCCAGAGGCCGCCCTGAGACGGTGCGCGATGGACCGAGGGCCCCAGCCGGGGAGGCGCCGCCGTCGAGCCCGCGGCCAGACGGCTCCTCAGTAGCGTCCACACCGGGAGTCGCGGCGCTCGCCCGAGCCGTGGGCGCGCCGGAGGGGCGGGCTCGCCTCCCGCCGGCCCTCGCAGCTCGGCCGGGTCCGAGCCCGCGCCGCCGCCGCCGCCTTCCCGCTCGGGCCGCGCGGCCCGGGAAACGCGGCCGCGGGCTGCATGGGCAGCGCCCGCGCCTCGCCGCTGAGCCGCCGCGGAGCCGCGCAGCCCTCGGAGCCCGGTGAGAGGTGCCGCTGGCCTGGGGGCGGTGGTCGGGGCGGGCGCGGGGCATTCGCGCGGCCTTGCGGCCTGCAGGCCTTCCGCGGTGGCGGAGCTGCGCCGCGGCCCCGGGGCGGGCCTGGGGGGGCCGGGTCCGGGGCCAGGGCCGGGTGGGCAGGGGGATTTGGGGGCCCGGGGCTGTCGTGAGGGGCCAGTAATGGGTCCCAGGGCTGGCCTGCGGATCCGGGTTCGGGGCGGCCTGGGGTGTTTGGGGGCCCGGGGTGGCCGTGAGGGGCTAATGGGGGTTCCGGGGCGGGCCTGGGAGGTCGGGAGAGCTCAGAACGGCCGTGAGGGAGGCCGAGCTGTTCGAGGTGGCCATGAGGGGAGGACGGGGGCTCCGGGCCGGCCTGGGTGGCCGGGTCCCGGGGCGGCTGTGAGGGACCAGGTGGGGGGCTCCGCGGTGGGCCTGGGCGGCCGTGAGAGGCGGACGGGGGGGCTCCGGGGCGGGCCTGGGTGGCCAGGGGCCCGGGGCGGCCGTGAGAGGCGGACGGGGGGGCTCCGCGGCGGGCCTGGGTGGCCAGGGGCCCGGGGCGGCCGTGAGAGGCGGACGGGGGGCTCCGGGGCGGGCCTGAGGGATGTTGTGGACCTGAGGCTGCCGGGAGGGGCCTCCGGGGGGCCCCGGGCGGGTGCCGGGTGCTGCGGAGCGGAGGCGCCGACCTCTGACCCGCGAGAGGGGCGCCTTCCCGGTGCTGGTCGTAGTTGTTATTCTCAGCGTCCCTATTATTATCGCTGTTTTGAAGTGAGAGCAGGCGGCTCTCGGGCTCCGAGCCGGAGGGGGCGGGCGAACGGGGGACCTGGGGGCGTCAGAGTTGCTGGAGGCGCGCGTAGGCCGAGGAGGGGCAGGAATGCGGGTAGCCGTGCGAGGGGGTGTTAGGGGGAGGGTAGGCGGGCCGGGGGGGGCGGCTGGGAGGAAAGCGGTGGCGGTGGCGGCTGCAACAGCAGCCCTTGGCCTCAAGGAACAATGTGAGACGTTGCCTGAAATGTTAATTTCCGTTCCTCATTTCATCATCCCCTGGCAGGGCGGTAGCTGTGTGTGTGGGGTGTGTGTGTGTGTGCGCGCGTGCGTGCGTGCGTGTGTGTGTGTGTGTGTCTAGAGTTGGCCCTGCCACATTGATTCAGTCCCCCTCTCAAAGAGGGATTGTACTGTTAACTCTTGTATCTGTGTCGTGGGAAGGTTGGGCGGGGGGAGTCCTGATTTTTCTCGAGGCCTGCTGTTTCCTCGGTGCCCCACTAAGATTTTCTGTTTCTGTTGTGTTTTGGAAGGTTAGTCTTGTATACCAGCTTCCAGGAAGTTTTAGAAGAGGCTTGGGGAAGATGAAGCTGGTCTACCAGCTTCCTATGCGTTAAAAATTATTTTTCTTCTAACAGTTAAGGTGTAAACATGCTTAGGTTTCATGGGTTTTCCAGGTTATGATTAGTTTTGTATCTGTTTGCAGGAACAAGGTTTTTTTGGTAGAGAAATCAGACTTCAGGCTTTCTTATATGAGGAGAGAGTTTTAGGCAGTGATTTGAGCAATATCCTTAACACTTGAAATGAGAAATGAGTGTGCACAATTGTTGAACTGCAAAACTTAGAATCTTTTGATCCTTTTTTGGGTGAAGAGATATAAAAGATGAAATCGCTTGTGGAAAAAATGCCCTTGAAACAGTTACTATTTTTGTTGTGTGCAGACCCAGTCAATGGCATAACTTGGATAGCTGAAAATCAGAGACCCTGAGACTGTTTATTTGATGCGTCTCAGACCTTGATTTCTCATTACTAAGTGTTGGCTGCCCTGGAAGAGCTAGAGTTCTAGTAGAGAATGATTGCACAAGTCCTCTGATACTACTTTGCAACTGTAGTTAAACAAGAAAAAAAAAAACGGGGTGGGGGAGGTGGGGGTGGTATCTTTCTCAGCTTTCACTGTGACCCTTGCATTGGATCTGGTATGGTTGGTGTGGCCTCCCCCACCCTCCATTCAGCTGTTGTTCTCCTCTTTCTGTAGTTTCTCCCCAAAGAGCAGGATCTCGTTTGATAGGCTGGCCATCTGAATGGAACGGAATGGGAGGGAACAAAGACCTAGCTGCTATGACGTTTTCTCTGTTCTTTGTGTATGCCTCTTGAGTTTGTTGAAAAGTTCTCCACAAGATGTTGCTAAATTTGACCCAAAGTTGAGACTTTCAGCAGTTTTTTCTTGCGTTTTATTTTTACTGTGATAAAATGTAACACAGTTTAGCAAAAGTTTGTTTTTAAATGTGTCACCTTTAAAACCTGAGTTCCTCTTTTGCAGCTCTAATGTGTGTTGGCCTTCTAACTTGCTTTGCCACCATCAGATGCTGTTCTCTGGACTGGCCATGCCAATCACCCCACACCAGCAGTGGCTTTCATCACACTCACCCAGATGGGCTGCTGATGATGAGTGGCTGTCGTGTTAGCTGTAATTACAATGTTGATACAGTGACAAGTAGAACTCCCAACAAATAGAGTTTAAAAAACTATGTTATTTGTATATGAGAATATTTTTCCGAGAAGCTTTTTGTGCCTTTTTTTTTTTTTTTTTTTTTTTTTTGTGACGGCATCTCGCTGTGTTGCTCGGGCTGGAGTGCAGTGGTGCGATCTTGGCTCACTGCGACCTCCGCCTCCAGGGTTCAAGCAGTTCTCTGCCTCAGCCTCCCTAGTAGCTGGGATTACAGGCACCCACCATCATGCCTGGCTGATTTTTGTATTTTTAGTAGAGATGTGGTTTCACCGTCTTGACCAGGCTGGTCTTGAACTCCTGACCTCATGATCCACCTGCCTTGGCCTCCCAAAGTGCTGGGATTGCAGGCATGAGCCACTGCGCCTGGCCTCTTCTTATGACTTTTTAAGTAGATTTGATACAGAAAGGTATGCTGCGTCAAATGTAAGAGGAGACATATTTTGTATATGGGCAGTGAGCTCATTATCAATTAAATAACATAATTAGAGAGTATCAATAGATGCTAGTTCAGAAAATAATCTATATTTTGTTGCCAAAATAAGTGTTTTGATCTGTCCATTACCCTGTGTAAGTCCCTTCATCCCTCATATGGCAAGTGTAATGGATGAATGTCTCTTAATAGCAAAGTATTTGTAGTTAATAGGTGAAAATGATGATGCGTTCCTTGTCTGATGGTCAGTTTATAATGATGATGCATTCCTTGTCTGATGGTCAGTTAATAAACCCTGTGTCAGTTTATTACTGCTGTGTAGTCAGTGCTCTGTGGGAATTGAGCGTGGCCTGTTTGATAAACTTTATAGAAAAATGGAATGAATTCAAATAACTAAAAGTTACTGTCTTGAAATCTTGAAATGTTTTTAGTATGTGTTCTCTGAATTTAAAGTTTTTGGAGTCTTGCTCTGTCGCCCAGGGTGGAGTGCAGTGGCGGGATCTCGCCTCACTGCAACCTCTGCCTCCTGGGTTCAAGTGATTCTTCTGCCTCAGCCACCCGAGTAGCTGGGACTACAGGTGCATGCCAACATGCCTGGCTAATTTTTATATTTTTAGTAGAGTTGGGGTTTTACCATATTGGCCAGTCTGGTCTCAAACTCCTGACCTCACCGTCTACCCGCCTCAGCCTCCCATAATGCTAGGATTACAGGCCACGCTGCCCGGCCTTAATTTGAATTTTAAATAGAATGTGCAGTTCAACTTTTCTAGTTTTTCTTGTGAAGCTGTATGAAAGAAGGTGTCAATCCTTACCTCCTGGAACTCAGGCAGTTAGATAATTGCCAAAGAAGCCTTTTTAGGCTTAGGAAATGGTCCACTTTATGAGTGCTTTGTTAATTTTGATAGCTATTTCTATTATTTTACTTTATTTTATTTTTTGAGACATTGTCTTGCTCTGTCTGCCAGGGTGGAGTGCAGTGGTGCAATCTCGGCTCCCTGCAACCTCTGCCTCCCGGGTTCAAGCCATTCTCCTGCCTCAGCCTCTCGAGTGGCTCGGAGTAGAGGCGCGTGCCACCATGCCCCGATAATTTTTTTTATTTTTAGTAGAGACAGGGTTTCACCGTTTTAGCCAGAATGGTCTCAATTTCTTGACCTCGTGATCCACCTACCTCGACCTCCCAAAGTACTGAGGTTACAGGCGTGAGCCACCGCACCCGGCCACTATTTCTATTATTTTATTGTATATTATTTATTTATTTTTGAGATGGAGTCTTGCTCCAGTCTGTCACCCCAGGATGGAGTGCAATGGTGTGTGATCTGGGCTCACTGCAACCTCTGCCTCCTGGGTTCAAGTGATTCTCCTGCCTCTTCTTTTTCTCAATACAGAGAGGGTCTCCCTGTGTTGGCCAGGCTGGTCTTGAAGTCCTGGGCCCAAGAAATCTACCCACGTCAGCCTCCTGTAGTGCTGGGATTACAGGCATGAGCACTGCATCTTGCCCCATGTTTCTATTAAGTGGCTTTTGTTTATTTGAGACACCTTATTCATGGCTTCTCTTAAACTAAAGTCAGATTCAGCTTATGCTTATTTTATGTATGTATAAGGTAGAGTTTCAATTTTTTTTTTTTTTTTTTTTGAGACAGAGTCTCACTTTGTTGTCTAGGCTGGAGTACAGTGGCACGATCTCGGTTCACTGCAACCTCCACCTCCTGAGTTCAAGCAATTCTCTTGCCTCAGCCTCCCGAGTAGCTGGGATTACAGGTGCCCGCCACCATGCCTGGCTAATTTTTTTGTATTTTTAGTAGACGAGGAGTTTTACCATGTTGGCCAGGCTGGTTTCGCCCTCCTGACCTCAAATGATCTGCTAGGCTTAGCCTCCCAAAGTGCTGAGATTACAGGCGTGAGTCACCACGCCTGGCCTCAAACGTTATTTTTATGATAACGTCCCAAATGATGATTGTGGCCTCACTCTGATTCCAAGCCCTATTCTTTTTTTATTTTTCTAAGTTTTTATTTCTTTTCTTTTTTGAAGCTATACCCAATTTAATTCCATAATCAGTGAATTCATCAATTACAGTCTGTCCACCACCTCCCTGTGGACTGTCCTGATCTCTATTGGGTTCCTGGGATGGGATCAGTGCATCATAAAGGGCATTCTTTAAGTAGAGAGGGGACCAGGCCACCCCATTCAGGAACTACTGCGGGAGTGAAGTGCTAACCTGCCCCCAGACTGTCTATGGGAGTCCCAGAGGCAGAACCTGCCCTGCAGGGGCACTTTGCTTACAAGAGGACTCCCCTAGTAGGAGAGGCTAGGAGGAGCTGCAGCAGGCCGTGGGGAAGCTGGTCGCCGTGGTCATCAGTATGGCTGCTTGTTCAGGAAGCGGGAGAACATGGTGAAGGCAGCGAGGGGCTTGTCAGTGGGGACCATGTGTCTGGCGCCCTTGATAGTGAGAAAGGCAATGTGAGAGAACTTCACGAAGCCGGCGATCTTCTCCCTGCTGTCCCCGTACTTCACTAACCAGGGCCGGCGCTGCACCTCCATCTTCTGGTTGAGGGAATCCACAAACCACTCATCCCCCATGAAATTGCAGGCCATGTCTGCATCTCCATTATATAACAGGATCTGGTATTTCTGTGAGCTAAGCAGCTTCAGATACTGGGAGTTCATGCTTCGGTAGAGATGGTGGTACTGTAGGTTTAAGTTGCACATGTCCCGTTGGGGCAGCTGCTCCGGGATGTGGAGGGCCTTCCGCACGTGCGGGTTGTTGAGGTACGTGAACGCAGCTGTGGTGTTGGTGTCTGGGGGGGGTCCATGCGCACTTTATTCCCCGAACATAGCAGTGCCTGATGCCACGTCTGCTTGATTGGCGGGAGAGTGAAGATGTTGTCCAAATCCTGGACCATAACAGTGTCCTTCTCATACCTAAAATGACTGGACACCCCTCCAGCACACGGGGCATGGAGGTTGCAGATGTTGAGGCCAGAGTTGCCCACGATGTGGGACACTTCCTGAAGATTGGTCACGCATTCCGGGTCTTTGTTGTCATAGAAGTTACACTTGTTTTGAGAGCAGCAGTGGGTCTGGAGAGAAGACCAAAGCCTGTTCCCCAGAAGGCCATGGTAGTAGGCAAAGTAGACCAGGGAGTTGTCATTCTGCTCATAGGAAGAGAGTCCATTGCCCACAGCCAGCCCCTGAAGGTTCATGCTGGGGTCTGGCATGACCAGCACGGCCAGGGTGGGGATGTAGATGCCAGCGTAGCTCTCTCCGGTCAGGAAAAGTTCTCTTGTACTCCGGAAGAGGCGGAAGAAATCTTGAAGGGCTTCAGAATTGCTCAGGGCGACCTCAGTGTCATTGGTCACATAAAGTTTGTCATCAGAGTAGGAGAAGCCCACCCCAGCTGGGGACTCCAGGTAGAACACATTGGCAATCAGGTTCCAAGAATAGGGGTTGTACTCCAGGGTGACACCATCTGGCTGGATCAGGAAGGGGCCATGCTCTGTGAGGAGCCCATCTAGGGAGCTGCAGCCGGGACCCCCATTGAGCCAAAGCACCACAGGGCTGTTCTCGGGATCCTTCTGGGACTCCACAAACCAGTAGTGGAGGTGCTTGGAGCCGGAGCCTTTGAGGTAACCGGAGAACTGGCGGAAAGATGGCTGTTTGGCCAGCCCAGGGAGGCACTGGATCTTGTCCTGGTCGGGGGCTGCCTCGCCTAGGGGCGCCCAAGACACGAGCCACAGCAGGAACAGCGGCCGCCGTGAGGCTCGGATCATTTCTGCTCCCCCGCGTCCTTCCTCTCCTGGAGGTGCCCGAGGACTGGGAGTCCAAGTTTTTATTTCTTTTCCTCCTCCCCACACCCCCATGCCCCAGGCCTCCGGTTAGATCCTGGGTCATTCTGGTTGCATTGGCCTCTCCTTTACTCAGTTGGGCCATGTGCCATAGTTAGTGGCACGGCTTTAACGCAGCTCTCGCTGCCTCCAGTGCAGCTCCCCCCATCTCAGCTGCCACTAACTCCCACTCAGTCTTTGCATCTTAGTTTAATATCACTTCCTTTTAGCAAGTCTTTTTTTTTTTTTTTTTTTTTTTTGAGGCACGGTCTTGCTATGTTGCTCAGGCTGGAGTGTAGTAGCCAGGTGCATTAACACGGCTCTCTTCAGCCTCGACTATCTGGGCTGAAGCGATCCTCCCACCTCAGACTCCTTAGTAGCTGGGACTTCAGGCCTGTGCCACCATGCCCGTCTAGTTATTTTTCCTTTTTGTAGAAACGGGCTCTCCCTATGTTGCCATAGGCCTCAGCCTTCTGGGCTTACCTCAGCCTCCTAAAGTGTTGGGGTTATAGGTGTGAGCCATTGTGCCCGGCCCCATTTGTTTTCATTACAAGTTTGCTTTTATAATTTAGGTAGAGGTGGGAACACAGTTTTCAAAATTGAGACAGAACAAGAGATTAAGAAACATAATTAAAGAGAGAGTTGTCTTTGTGGGAAGAAAGTGCTTTCTGTGAAAGCAGTTTTAGTAGCACTGCTGTTTTTAGGCCAAAGTAGAAGGCCGGAAGCAGTTTTTATTCTGATTTCCTCATCCTTCCCATCAAGGTTTCCATTGCTGTAAAGGATAGGTTGAAATCAGTCTGGGCTCAGTGTAGTTTGCTGCTGCTGCTTATGAGAATTAAGTGTTTCATTTGTAACTTTGAGTACTTTCTGGCCAAACAAGTGGAGTCATGTGAAAATTTTAGCATTTTAACGAAGAAAAATCTCTTTGTAGGGAAATACAACGAAATGGAGGTGTGCCTTATTGATTTTACCATATGTTTAGGTTTTCAGAGTTTCTTTTTAAATGAGACCGTTAAGTAATGGCAAAAGGTTGCTTTTGAAAAGACTATGGGTATATTTGGGAGATTGAGACTTGTTTTAGCGTTTTGGGTTTACAGTAAGGGGCGAGGGTATTTGATGGAGATGAACTGGTTGGTTGTGGTTGAAAACATTCAGACACTATTCTGAGTCTAAGAAACCCCACAGTTTTGTTTTTGTTTTGAGCTAGAGTCTCACTCTGTTACCCAGGCTGGAGTGCAGTGGTGCGATCTCGGCTCACTGCAGTCTCCACCTCCCGGGTTCAAGCAATTCTCCTGCCTCAGCCTCTCAAGCAGCTGGGATTATAGGCGCTTGCCACCACGCCCGGTTAATTTTTGTATATATATTTTTTTTTAGTAGAGACCAGCTTTCACTATATTGGTCAGGCTGGTCTCGAACTCCCTGACCTCAGGTGATCCACCCGTCTGGGCCTCCCAAAGTGCTGGGATTACAGGTGTCCGCTACTGCGCCTGGCCAGAAGCCCCACAGTTCTAAAGCTGGCTTTGTGAATGGAGTTAAGAGGGTTTTCAGTGTGAAAATAAAAGCCATCCTGTCAGTATGGCTGAGATTTTTCAGGGGCTGAAAGGACTGAATCCTGTTGACCGAAAATCCAATCTTCTGAGCTACCCCACACCCGCTTTCTCTCATTTTCTTGGGGGGTCAAGGTTGAGGCAGCTGTCAGAGTGCTGCTGTCTCAGTTATAGCGCGTCCTTGTGGCTGGTGGAGGGCGAGACCTGTTTCCAGGCCTGTCTTTCGCGTCTGTGCAGTGAATTATTTATTATTCTGGAAATCGGTAGGTGCTCTTTTTTCCACTTGTAAAGCAACCAATGTGCACCTGTTCACTATCTGAAAATGTTGGCTTTTTCTCAACATAAAACATTTTGATCACTTGTATGAACATTTCTTCTTTCATGGTAAAATTCATAAAACTTTCCCCCTCATCACTTAACTGTAAAAAATGTGACTTTTAAGAATGCCTGGCCAGACACGGTGGCTCATGCCTGTAGTCCCAGCACTTTGGGAGGCCGAGGCAGGTGGATCATGAGGTCAAGAGATTGAGACCATACTGGCCAACATGGTGAAACCCCATCTTTACTAAAAATACAAAAATTTGTTGGGTGTGGTGGCATGCGCCTACAGTCCCAGCTACTCAGGAGGCTGAGACAGGTGAATCACTTGAACCTGGGAGGTGGAGGTTGCAGTGAGCTAGGATTGCGCCACTGTATTTCAGCCTGGGTAAGTAACAGAGCGAGACTGTCTCAAAAAAAAAAAAAAAAATGGCTTAAATTGAGATTTTCTTTGTAAATACTTAATAACTTTGTGATATCAAAGGTTATCTTTCATGTAAAATTAGAAAATAGACCTCTTTTCTTGGTGCATTGATAGTAAGTAGCCCTTTCTCTCCCCACCATGGCGATTTTCAGACTTAAATGCTAGTCTCCTGGAATAATGAATGCAGTATTTCCAAGTAAAGGGAAGATTTCGGAGGGTGCTTGGTTCCTGAGGTTTACCGGAGTTAGGATTAGCTTACCACTGCATTCATATCTGGCACAATCAAAGAAGACTTTGATTTAATTCTGGATGATGATGTAAGCTTCAGATCATTATGGCTATACTGTTTAAACTTATCTAAAATAGAGAAGGTAAGAAGCAGTGAGGGACCTTATTTTACTTAAAAAAAATTTTTTTTTTCTTTTTTATTAAAAAAAAAAAAAATAGGAACGGGGTTTCACCATGTTGGCCAGGATGGTCTCGATCTCTTGACCTCGTTATCCTCCCGCCTCGGCCTCCGAAAGTGCTGGAATTACAGGCGTGAGCCACCGTGCTCAGCCTTATTTTACTTTTAAGAAATCAAGCTTTGTTAGTATTCACCATGTTTCCAGATGTGGTTTGGTATTTTGCAAAACAGGAAATAAAAGTAAGAAAAAAATAAAAAAAAAACCAGAGCACCACTCTTTAAAGGATTAACTTTAAAAATTATTATGGCTAAGGTGTCTGGCTGATTAAAGAATGTGCAGAACACTGAATAACCTTTGCCTTTTCCGATGCTGACAAAGAAGAAATCCAGCTTTGAGGAGGCTGAACTGCGTCTTGAGAACTTGCAGTGTTAGTATTCCACAACCCCACAGTTGATTTTGATTTCAAGGAATTTTTAGACTTGGTGAATTTTTTCTTCACTAGAATTGTGTGTTTGGCTCCTAATTTATTTAAATTACATACATAGATATTTTTGTTACTTTGAGAGTAGTCTATCTGAAATTTGAAGTTCTTTAGAGCTTAATATATTAAATATGCTAACACTCAAAACATTTTCTTTCTTTTTTTTTTTTTTTTTGATCTCGGCTCACTGCATCCTCCGCCTCCCAGGTTCAAGCAATTCTCCTGTCTCAGCCTCCCGAGTAGCTGGGATTACAGGCATGCGCCACCACGCCTGGCTAATTTTGTATTTTGAATATAGACGGGATTTCTCCATCTTGGTCAGGCTGATCTCAAACTCCCGATCTCAGGTGATCCGCCTGCCTTGGCCTCCCAAAGTGCTGGGATTACAGGCATGAGCCACCGAGTTTAAAAATCACACAGTTGATATTCTGCAGACAGAAAATACATGCCTTGGCCTTCCATCGTGCTGGGATTACAGGCGTGAGCCACCACCTGTCCCTGGCTACAATATTTTCTTACAGAAATTTTTTTCCCGTAGCACATGAGAGAGGTATTTTTGAATTGTATGCTTTATCTTTTATTATGAAACTCAGAAAAGTGATACGTGTTTTCACTTATAGTTTAGGTAATATTAAGCAAATGTAATATTAATGAGATTCACATTCAAACTTTATTTTTCTTTGGCAAAGTGATTAGATCTGATTCTGCTCAGCTTGGGTTCTCATCAGATTACTGGCTTTTAAAAAAAGATGATGTTGAAACTTACTCCTCCTTTTGTAAGAAAGGACATTGAAGTAGAAGCTAATGGCACAGTGAAGTTTTAGAGAGTTGAGGAGAAAACCTGTCTTAGAAATAAACCTGCACCTTCTCCTTTTCCTTAATAGCTTTCTTCTAAGCCCATAAATACATTCGTTCAGGGGGTTGAGCAAAGGCAGATAGAGGGTGTGTAGGCAGCCGTGTTGTGGGTGGTATGGAAGGTAGAAGGAAAACAGCTCCTCAGGCTTTGGAGAAGCGCCGGGACTTGTGTCAGTGCTGCCCGTATTGGTTTTATAGTGCCGCTGTAACAAACCACCTTACTCTTAGATTTATTTTATAATTCTGTTGATTAGAAGCCTCACGTGATCTGCCTGGGCTAAAATCAAGGTGTGGGTAGGGCTGGTTCCTTCTGGAGGTTCCAGGGGGAGAAGATGGTTTCTTGTCTTTTCCGTGTTCAGAGGCTGCCTGCATTCCGTGGCCTGGAGTGCTTTCCTCAGTCTTCAAAGTCAGCCTCATGGCATCTCACTGACTGTTGTGCTGTCCATCCCCTTTTTTGGAGACAGGGTCTCAGCTGTGTTGCCTAGGCTGGAGTGCAGTGGCACAGTCAAGGCTCACTGCAGCCTCGACCTCCTGGGCTCAACCAATCCTCCTGCCTCAGCCCCTCAAAGTGCTGGAATTATAGGCGTGGAGCCCCTGTGCCTGGCCCCTCTTCCACTTCTGGATCGTTGTGGTTACATGGGGCCCACATGAACAGTGCAGCATCCTCTCCCTCTCTGCTGGTTAGTAACCTTAATTCCCTTTTCTATGTGACGTCAGGTATTCACAGGTTCCAGGGATGAGCAAGCTGGAGGTTTTTCCAGTAATGCTCCCTTGCTGTCCCCAGATGCCATCCAGGATCCCACATGGCATTTAGTTGTCCTGTCTCCTTAATCTCATCTGTAACAGTTTCTCAGTGTTTCCTTGTTTTTCATGACCTCGGCAGTTTTGATGAAGGCAATTTTGGTTTTTTATGTCTTTGTGACCATTCACACATTTGGCACGTTTGTAAAGCACTGTGTGGCTGACTTCTGGCTCACCTGACTACTTTTCCAAGTGGGGTACGCTCTGTAGTGGGAGAACAGCTTTGTGTCTTTTTTCAGCTGGAAGGAGTTACATGTTTTATGGAAGGGACTTCTAAAACTAGACAGGCTCAGCTTTTCCAGGGTTTCATTGATTTCGTCCGCAGATGTTCATTGGCTGCTCACTGTGTGCAGTGCTGTGGTTTAGGAAGCACAAAGACGGTGCAGCCTGGGCCTCCCGCTCTGAGGTCTGGGAGTAAGATGCATGCAGTTGACTCAAGCTTGCATGAAGTACTGGTTCTTATGAAAAGAGGTCATATAGGTCAGAGGAGAGAAAGGCTCTGTGACCTGGGAGATTTAATGGAAGAAGTGCTATATTTAAAAAAAAATGTAAGCTATGTTTCTGTTTTTAAAAAAGAATCAGTGGAATGTCACTGCAGAAATCAGAATAAGGCCATCTTAGACTGCAGGAAGGCTGTGGACAAAGGCTGGGAAGGTGGGATGTGACGTGAGAATGTCAGCTAAACCTGTATGAATATGAACACGTATCGGAGAAGATGGTAGCGGATGAGACTGGAAACGTGACTGGAGTTGGGTTGTATAGAGTTTGCAGTGGTAGCCGTGAATTTGATCTGCTGACTTTTTTTGAGGCAGAAGGTGATGTGTCAGAGTTTGAAGATGGTGGATGAGCGAGATCAAAAGCACTGGCTTTGCAGTGCTATGGTTTTTTTTTTTTTTTGTTTTTTGAGATGGAGTTTCACTCTCGTTGCCTGGGCTGGAGCGTGTAATGGCGCGATCTTGGCTCACCGCAACCTCCGCCTCCTTGCTTCAAGCGCTTCTCCTGTCAGCCTCCCAAGTAGCTGGGATTTCAGTCATGGACCACCACGCCCAGCTAATTTTGTATTTTTAGTAGAGATGGGGTTTATCGATGTTGGTCAGGCTCGTCTTGAACTCTCTACCTCAGGTGATCTGCCTTCCTTGGCCTCCCAAAGTGCTAGGATTACAGGCATGAGCCACCGTGCCTGGCCTGTGGTTCTTTTTTTGAGACATGGTCTTGCTTTGTCACCCAGGCTGGAGTACAGTGGCATCATCATAGCTCACTGCAACCTTGAGTTTCTGGGCTCAAGTGATCTCCTGCCTAAGTCTACTGAGTGGCTGGGACTACAGGCATGTGCCAGCACACCATGCTAATTAAAAAAAAAAAATTGTAGAAATGGGGTTTTGCTGCAATTCTTAGGCTGATCTTGAACCCCTGGCCTCAAGGAGTCCTCCCACCTCAGCCTCCCAAAGTGCTGGGATTATAGGCACGAGACATCATGCTCCTCCTTAAGAAGATCCTTACAAGAGAATCTAGAGAAACTTGAAACAGGGAGGGAACTTGGAAAGCAGACTGTGTAGGCAGGTTCTGAAGACTTAGTGGTGTTTGTTCACAGGTATTCACACACACACACAAAAACTTGGAAAAGAGAAGATGAATTGATTCCCAGTGGACGGAATGGGGCAAACAGGAGAATGGGTCTGTGAAAGGAGACAGCAAAGAAAGCAGGAATAGGGAAGGGGCGGTGGAGCAGAAGCTGGGTGCTGTTTATTTTGTGCCTACTGTATGTCACACTCCATTCTCTGCCCTGGGGACATTTGACAGATGTGGATGTTGCTGGTGTCATGTGCTTGCATTCTGGAGGAAGAAGTGGGCATCTCAGTTGAGGAAAGGTAATGGTTATCTGGGTAAGTCTGTTGGGCAGAGCCCAGGAGGGGAACCTTGTGTTTGTCAGATGTGTACCTGCTGGCTCTGCAGCTCGCATATCCATGGCAGATTGGTATTTGCCCTCAGAGATTTTTGTCAGGACAGTGTAAAGTGTGGGCCAATACAGTGGTTTTGCGTCCAAATTGAAGAGTTTTAGAGATTTCGGAGGTTGAAGCCTGCTGCTAGAAGCATTATAGAAGGAGGAACATGGATTCTGTTTGCCCAGATACGTGGGTAGGCCCATCTTGGACTTGTTTTTGTTTCATATCTTCTAATGCTTCTATGCACATACTGATAGATACCTAGTTAATATGTGGTTGGAAGTCTTAAAAGTTAGAATTTTGAAAAGTTTTATGGTCTGAGAAAGCAGTAATACCTGGCAGGAAATACTTAATATTTTATACAAGAAATATTTAGTGTGTTAAACCTGTGCCAAGCTTATGAACTACTATGAATGTTGGAGAGTTGCCTCAAGTGAGTAGTATGCAGCCTTCCTCTGGATGTGAGCCTCTGTGGTCTGTGTGCGGGGCAGCGGCACCAGGCCCCTGGCTTAGGGAGCCTACCATTGGGTCGCCGGGTGCGGCGGCAGTGTTCCTGTCAACACCCTGAATTACATTTTCGCCTAATTGCAGATGTAGAGGTGAATGGAGAGCAGAAGTCACTGTTTTGTGCGGCTTGTTGCCTGCAGTGTGCTCAGGTCCAGGTGATCTTAAAGGAAGTTGCTTCTGGGGGAGAGGAGGGCCCTTTGTGGCACACTTTCTTTCTGTTTATTTTTACATAAGCCCTCCACAGTTCAGCTGAGTCCTTCTCTTAACCAGCGCCTCCCTCACACGAGAACATTTTACTTTATTCAGGAGTTACCTTGAGGGAGATAATTTGTTTTTCGACACTGCCACTGTGCAGTGTCAGTATTGTAAACAGTCACGGTTTCCTTATTGATTGTTAGACTGCACTGGATTTGCCATCGACATCTGTAAGGGCCTGGGTGACCTTCACTCTGGGGTTTCACTAGTGCGCTGATGTCAGTGGGAGCCAAGGGCTCGTTGAAAATAGCTCTCAGGGCCTGACTCACACAGGCCAGCTTGGCCTCGCCTTCCTTTTTTTTTTTTTTTCGAGATGGAGTCTCATTCTGTCGCCCAGGTTGGAGTGCAGAGGTGTGATCTCGGTTCACGGCAGCCTCCACCTCTTGGGTTCCGGTGATTCTCCTGCCTCAGCCTCCTGAGTAGCTGGAATTAGAGGGGTGTGCCACTATGCTTGGCTAATTTTTTGTATTTGTCGTAGAGACGGGGTTTTGCCATGTTGGCCAGGCTGGTGATCTACCCACCTCAGACTCCCAAAGTGCTGGGATTACAGGCATGAGCTTGGCCTTGACCTGCCGCCTTCCTTTATTATTATTTTTTTCCGTGGCAGGATCTTACTCTGTCTCCCCAGGCTGGAGTGCATTGGCATGATCATGGCTCACTGCAGCTTCCATCTCCCAGGCTGAAGCAATCCTCCAGGCTCAAGCAGTTATCCAACCTCAGGCTCCCAGGTAGCTGGGGCCACAGGTATGTGCTGTCACACCAGGCATTTTTTTTTTTTAAGACAGAATTTTGCTCTTGTTACCCAGGCTGGAGTGCAATGGCGTGGTCTTGGCTCACTGCCACCACCGCCTCCTGACTTCAAACAATTCCCCTGCCTCAGCTTCCTGAGTAGCTGGGATTACAGGTACCTACCACCATGGCTGGCTAATTTTTCTATTTTTAGTAGAGATGAGGTTTCACTGTGTTGGCCAGACTGGTCTTGAACTCCTGACCTCTGGTGATCCGCCTGCCTCAGCCTTCTAAAGTGCTGGGATTACAGGCTTGAGCCACCACGCCTGGCGTGTTTTGGTTTTTTTGTAGAGACAGTCTCACTGTGTTGCCCAGGCTGGTCTTGAACTCCTGGGCTTGAGCTTCTTCCCTCCCTGCCTCCCAAAGAGCTGGGATTACAGGTGTGAGTCACTGTGCCTGGTCACCTTTCCTTACCTGACCTAAGGATGGCTTCTTGTTTGTCATCCAAGGATGCATTTGTTTGTTTGTTTTTGTGTCCTGGATAAGGTGCTGACAGGGATGCTTTTTTGTTGTTTTTGAGATGGGAGTTTTGCTCTTGTTGCCCAGGCTGGAGTACAACGGTGTGATCTCTGCTTACTGCAGTCTCCGCTGCCCATGTTCAAGTGATTCTCCTGTCTCAGCCTCCTGAGTAGCTGGGACTACAGGCACTTGCTACCACGCCCGGCTAAATTTTTGTATTTTAGTACAGATGGGGTTTTACCCTGTTGGCCAGGATGGTCTCGATCTCCTGACCTTGTGATCTGCCCACCTTGGTCTCCCAAAGTGCTGGGATTACAGTCATGTGCCACTGTGCCCGGCCTAATTTTGTATTTTTAGTAGATACGGGGTTTCTCCGTGTTGGTCAGGCTGGTCTGAACTCCCGACCTCAGGTGATCCACCCACCTCTGC
This sequence comes from Ateles fusciceps, assembly GCA_036589455.1. Lineage (NCBI taxonomy): Eukaryota > Metazoa > Chordata > Mammalia > Primates > Atelidae > Ateles > Ateles fusciceps. The sequence goes on from JAZHEH010003205.1 coordinate 681,775, forward strand.
CTCCCAAAGTGCTGGGATTACAGGCGTGAGCCACCGTACCTGGCCCACAGGGATGCTTTTGAGGGCTGTCCTTTCAGTGAATCAGATTAAATATAAATCATTTAAGATCAGTGGGCTAATAAAGGCTATTTGGTTTCAAAGTATTCATAGCCGAGGCTGAAGTAAACCGCTCCTGGGCCGTTGGGTAAATCTGTGCCTCCTGTCTTATTCTCAGAGTCCCCTCTTTTTATTTACAGAGTTGGGGTCCTGCTGTGTTGCCTAGGCTGATCTCAAACTCCTGTGTTCACGCTCTTCTCACACCTTGGCCTCCCAAACTGTTGGGATTACAGGTGTAAGCCACTGTGCTTGGCCTTGAGATATTTTTTATATCAGGTCGCATATGTTTTATCTAGGAGGAAAACCTTCTTTGTAATTAATGTTTTTCTAGTGATGCCACACTCTCTGGAAGTCAGTTAAGTGTCACCTGAATCTTCAGGGACTGGGTTGGATTGTGGGGGTGCTGGTGGCATGACTTGCTACTGATGGGATGCTGCCCCTGGGGAATAGGAACCCACTGCTCACACAGTTAGTAAAGGTGTGGTGTTTTGAGGCCCGGAGGTTGAGGTTGCAGTGAGCTGAGATCATGCTACTGTACCGTAGCCCTGGTGACAGGGTGAGACAATCTCAAAAGAAAAGAAAAGAAAAAAGGTGTTGGGTCGCTTTGTACACATCCAAACAAGTGAAAGGTCTAGAAGGGCCCAAGTGAGGACAGCTCATTTCAGGCACGTTTGACCTCCAGATGATCTCATCCTTGAGAAATTTAGGAATAATCGAAGTTTTAGTCTGTTGAGGTGTGGTTCTTTGATGTTAGTCACGGGAATAAGGAATATGCATTAAGCCTCAAGAATTGTGGGAAGTTCTAATGAGAAATGTGATGGGAAGAAGCTGCTTCCATGTTGTAGGGGATGGCTGTGCAGGAGAGCTGTGTGCGGCCAGCTGCTGGAGGAGAGGATGTGGCCTCCAGAGGCCGCTTCGTGTTGGGGGCTGACTGTTGGGAGGCAGCAAGGACGAAAGGGACACATTCGTATAATGCTCAGGGGCTTATGTCAGCAGGATGTTTATGTTGCTTTTTTGGGGGCTATGGGTCCTTGAGACCCTGAGACCCATTCTCTTGAAACATAGTGAGTTAACAGGTGGGCTAGGGGAGAATGTTCAGTTGTGATATGGAGACGTTGGGTTGCTTAACCTCAGAGGGATCTTTCTTTCCTGAGTTGGGTAGAAGAGGATGCATTATAGAGATTTGAAGGATATTAAAAAACAAGAAACAGAAAAACCCAATGTGCCTTTCCTTCTTTTTCATTGTTGCAGGCTGAGTGTTCATTAGGGTGATACCTCCTAGGTGCATTTCCGTTTCTTGGACGCTGGCTGTAAAAATTGGGTCATTGAAGGCACTGGGAGTGTTTCTCTGGTCTGTGCTGGCCCCAGAGACCTGTGTGAGCTGCTGACGAGGCAGCTGGGCCGCTGTCACTGTGCCCTGACAACAATGCTGGGAACTATTCCTGAAAGTGTTAAACACAGTTTCAGTTTATCAAGCGCCCCTCTCATTAAGCCATTGTTGTCTTTTTCTTTTTGAGTTTTTGGGCTTCTTTTGAAGCCATAATAAATTGAAATACAAAAGATGCAAACCAAAAAACAAATATGAAATCTGATTGTTTTTATTTATTTATTTTTAATTTTTTTTGAGATGGAGTCTCACTCTGTCACCAGGCTGGGGTGCAGTGGCGTGATCTCAGCTGATTGCAACCTCCACCTCCTGGGTCCAAGCTTTTCTCCTGTCTCAGCCTCCCAGAATGGCTGGGATTACAGGCACACACCACTGTGCCTAGCTAATTTTTGTATTTTTAGTAGAGATGGGGTTTTGCCATGTTGGGCAGGCTGGTCTTGAACTCCTGACCTCAAGTGATTCGCCTGCCTCATTCTCCCAAAGTGCTGGGATTATAGCCGTGAGTCACCACACCTGGCCCCCCCCACCTTTTTTTTTTTTTTTTTTTTTTTTTTTTAAATGAGAGGACGTTTCGTTCTTGTTGCCCAGGCTGGAGTGCAGTGGCTTCATCTCGGCTCACTGCATCCCCCGCCTCCTGGGTTCAAGAAATTCTCCTGCTTCAGCCTCCCAAATAGCTGGGATCACAGGCATGCACCACCATACCTGGCTAATTTTTGTATTTTTAGTAGAGATCGAAGTTTCACCATGTTGGCCAGGCTGGTCTCGAACTCCTGACCTCAGGTGATCTGCCCTTCTCAGCCTTCCAAAGTGCTGGGATTACAGTCGTGAGCCACTGCGCCTGACTGGCCCTGAGATATTCTTACCAAATATCTAAACCCGATGTTCATGTCTGCTTGCAGTAAGGAAACCTTAATTAGATCCTGGTTTGGAAGGAAGGAATAAAATGGCTCTAAAAAATGTTTCCGGCTGGGCGTGGTGGCTCACACCTATAATTCCAGCACTTTGGGAGGCCGAGGCGGGCAGATCACCTGAGGTCAGGAGTTTGAGACCAGTCTGGGCAACATGGTGAAACCCTGTCTCTACTAAAAATACAAAAAAATTAGTCGGTTGTAGTGGCAGGTGCCTGTAATCCCATCTACTTGGGAGGCTGAGGTGGGAGAATCTCTTGAAGCCCAGAGGTGGAAGTTGCAGTGAGCCGAGATTGCACCATTGCACTCCAGGCTGGGCGACAAGTGAAATTCTGTTACGGAGGGGGAATTAGTCAGGCGTCATGGCCCATGCCGGTAATCCCAGCTACTCATGAGGCTGGGGCAAGAGAACTGCTTGAACCTGGGAGGCGGAGGTTGCAGTGAGCCACGATGGTGCCACTGCGCTCTAGCCTGGGTGACAGAGTGAGACTGTTAAAAAAAAAAAATTAGAGAAATGACTTAAAGGTGATGCTTTTATGCTTCTTTTGTGTCTGTTTTGAGATACAGATTTAATGAGCTAAGCTAACTCCGTTTTATGATAAATACAAGACAAAGGTGAGACCAAAGGAGAACCTTTTTCTCAGTGTTTCTTAAGCTGTCTGCTTTTATTAATCGATGCTCATGGTAGAGTCTTCATTTTCCCTTTCATCTCTCAGCTTAACGAGTTCCTTTTTTGTCGATTGTTATCAAATCATGTGTTCCAGTCTGTGCCTATGTATAAACGTGTGTTGTGTGTTACATGATACTGTGAGATGAGTCTGCCCAGAGGGACTCTGAAGTCAGGACTTGTCTTTCTCCTCCTCTGTACCCTAGCTCTCATCATGCCTCAGTGAGAACCAGATTCACAGGGTGGTGAGGTAGGGGGGATGAGGTGGTTTGCGGTGGGCCGTGGTCCCAATCTCTTTGCAGGGAATGTGTGACCTCTAGGATGTGTTTCCCAGTAGTTGGTTGTAAGACCAAGGAGGAGAAGTCTTTTTCAGCAGGCTAGTGCCTGTGGCTTGAGGTCTCAGCTTCTGCAACTGCCAGGTTGCAGAGCTCCACCTGGCTGAGTCAGGAGTGTGTTGTAACCTGCCCACCTGCCCAGGCTGGTTAGAGGCAAGTGTAGGGGTTGGGTCTGCGTGTCCTGGTCCAGGCACTTCTCTTGGTTTGGCCAGGTTTTGGTTTGTATTTATTCCTCGTGTTGACATGTAAATGGTATCGTTACAAAGCAGTTGCTTTGCTGTTCTATGAACAACCCAAGAACCTGAGGGTCATAGGACATATTAACATTCTTGTAGTGAAGAGTTCTGATTCTGTGTCTTCAGGGGACATATGACCATCCTGATTACAGTTGGTTATTAAGGCTGTGATAAGTCACAGGTAGCTTTAGGGATGTCGAAGGTAGGTTCTTTTAAATTTGATTTCCTCTTTTGAGAATGGGATGATGTACTTGAAATTGGGTTTGTAGTTCTGCTCTTTTCTTGTGAGAAGGCATTGAAGGCATTGGTTAAAATTTTTTGTTCTCATAATTTGCATATTTTCTGTGTTTTGTCATTGTTTGGCTCAGTTTTGTTGAGACGGTGTCTTGCTGTGTCACTCAGGCTGGAATGCAATGGCGCAGTCTCAGCTCACTGCAGTCTCTACCTCCCAGGTTCAACTGATTATCCTGCCTCAGCCTCTGGAGTAGCTGGGATTATAGGTGCCCACCACCACACCCGACTAATTTTTGTATTTTTTTTTTTTTAGTAGAGATGGGGTTTCACCATGTTGGTCAGGCTGTTCTTGAACTCCTGACCTTGGCCTCAGTTTCCCAAAGTGCTGGGATTATAAGCGTGAGCCACCATGTCCAGCCTGGGTCAGTTGTTTTCGTATTCCTTTTCCCTCGTTAAACTTGGGAGGGCATGTTGTGTTTGATGGAGGTATCACAGCAAAGAACAGAATTTTGATTCTAATTGTTTTGTTTGTTGTTGACTTGCTGTTGCTACTGTTACCTAATTAAAAATGGGGGACCCAGCGTACCTTCTTGATGGTAGTATTTAATAGTCACAAAATAGTTTTCAGGCCTCCAGTATGAACAACTTAAGATCGTTTTAAAATTTTAGGAAAAATTATCTTTTGTATGGGTATTGAATAAATAATTAGCATTAATGTTACTGATGTTTTCTACCTATTTATCAAAATTCTTTTCCTGACTGCAATATTTCATTTTAATGGAGAATAATTTTCATGTAAAACTGGTTGCTTTATATTTTCTGGTTGCTATAGAAACAGTGCAGTGTGGTGGGTTACGGGGCTTTTATGAGGGAGCTCTCTGTGAGACAGCAGCCGCCTGGTGGTGAGGGAGGGGCACAGAATTGTCTTCTTTCACATCCCAGCTTGGTCATGGAGTCTCATGAGCTGCATCATAAGAACATGGGGTTTTCCTGTCCCTGCAGCTTAAGTGCAGTGGGCTTTGTTCTGCAGTGCAACCGTTTTCGGCGTTCTTACCTGTAAGTCTGTCCATCTCTCCAGCCTCACTGGTGGTCCAGGAGCTCTGCAGCCCTTCTCTGCCTGTCCTGCAAGAGAGGGCACAGTCAGGTGGGTCTGTTGGAAAATTACTGACTGAACAACAAATGCCAGAATTTGTCCTGAATTGTGGAAGTCCTGGCTGCCACCCCCTGCCTCAAGGTCCTCATCTGACTGTACCCGCAGTGGCTAGGACAGGGTGGGGACGGCCTGGCACACCGCTGGGGAGGAGAGTCGGCAGCTCCTTGCTACGTCATCAGCACAGATTGGTGTCTGAAGATTTAACTTAGGTTTGTTTTTTTGGTTATGCCTCTGTAAGTTTTGGGTTGTTATGCAGCGTTCTGAGGATTGACGTTGGTGGTGTATGTTAACCTCAAAAGCAGCATTTTGTTAATTATAAAAAAATGTGGAATGTAGTAATTGAATTATGAAGTAATTGAAGCTGTGAGGTCAGTTGTAAAGAACTTGGTCTCAGGAGTCTCTCTGAGCCTACTCTGGCTTGGGAGGCTGCCTGAAAAAAAAAGAAAAGACCTTGGTCTCAGTGAGGTTGGCATCATGTGTGTTGGTAGTAGGTTGTAAAGAGCATTTGGAGTTCTGAATAGTGATCTGTGTTCCCGTTTTGGCCACCAGTCATTATTTGTGCATGGAAGGAAGTAGCATGGACCAAGGTTCCAATGGGATGGAGTATGGGAGTGTATTTTTCTTGAAATTTTTAAAAATAAGATAGAGATGGGGTCTCACTGTGTTGCCCAGGCTGGTCTTGAAGTCCTAGGTTCAGTCATTCCTTCCAGCTTGGCGTCCCCACAGAGCTGGGATTACAGGTCTGTGCCACCATGCCAGGGCAGTATATTTATTTTCTACTGCCGTGTAACAGATTGACACACAACATGTTTATTATCTCACAGTGTCTGTGGGTTGGAAGTCTGGGCACAGCTTAGTGGGATTCTTTGCTCAGGGTTTCATCAGGTTGCAGTCCAGGTGGTTGGGTGGGACTGTGATCTCCTCAGAAGCTAGAGTGGAAAATAGTGTGCTTTCGAGCTCTGTCCCTTGAGGTCTCCTCTTGACTCTTAGAGGCCCCCTGTACTTGCTTGCCACACGGCCCGTTCCATCATGGCAGCTCACTTCAAAGCAGGGAGAAGTCATCTACTTCAGTAGACTAAGTCTTATATAACATAATATAGTCATGGGAGAGACATCACAGCAACTCTGCATCTAATACAGCCCAGTCAAGGGAAAGGTATTCCATTATTTTCACCATGTTCTGTGGGTTAGAAGCACATCACAGGTCCCACCTGTCCTGCATTCAAGGCAAGGTGGCTACAAGGAGGCATGGACAGTGGGCAGGGAGATGGCCATGCTCACCTAGGGTCTGTCTGCCGCCCCAGGTGTCTGCTGGCATGGGGTGTTCTTCAGAACCTTCATTCCCTGGATACTGACTGATACGTATTACTCCTTGGGAGACGGGTGCGTCTCTTCTCTCTCCTCCGTGACGTGTCAGTCTTTGGGGGATGGGGTGCGTCGTCTCCTCGCTCTCTTCCATGACGTATCAGTCTTTGGGAGAAGAGTGCGTCTCTTCTCTTCTTCCATGACGTATCTGTCTCTGGGAGAGGTGTACGTCTCTTCTCTCTCCTCTCATTTGCATGTACTCCCAGACCCACTTGTATAGATGGGAGCAGAATGAAGACTCGTGGCCACAGATTGGGTGGACAGGACACCTAGGGTTGCCCTGCTGCTGTCAGGCTGTTTGCCCTGTGCCTTGTGTTTCCCACTGTCCTGCCTGCCTCTCAGGCTTTTGGTGAGGATGAGATGAGATAATGGATGTGGGCAGTGAACGAGCTGGTCAGGGCGTGGTGGAATTCCACTCTAGTCCAGTCTGCCTCTTCTCCACCTCCATTCTGTAGGCAGAGATTGGTTCTTTTAGGTGTAAGTGTGGGATCGTCAGAGTTGTTGAGGTCTTTGTTTTCTGCCTGAAATTGCCTTCGAGTCTCCTTTTCCTGACTGATGCTTATTCATCTTTCAGGCCTCCAACTTCCCGTTGATCCTTCTTTGAGACAGGGTTTTGCTTTGTTACTCCGGCTGGAGGGTAATGGTGTGTGATCTTGATTGACTGCAGCCCTGACCTTCTTAGCTTAAGCCAAGCCATTCTCCTGCCTCAGCCTCCTGAGTAGCTGGGACCACAGCTGTGCACCACCACCCACGCCTGGCGAATGTTTGTATTTTTTCTAGAGACAAGTTCTCACTGTGTTGCTCAGGCTGGTCTCCCAACTTTGGGGCTCAAGTGATCGTCCTGCCTCAGCCTCCCACAGTGCTGGGATCACAGACGTGAGCCTCCGTTCCTGGCCCCCAGTGAGCCTCTTGCTCTTATGGCTCAGCCGTTTTTTCACTTGGGACTTCTGCCGTTGGTTAGATTTGTCACCCTCGGTCTTGGGGTGCCCTCTGCTCCCCCCTCTGGTAATAATTTCTTGTTGTGTTTTAATTATCTTTTACTCAACCTCTTTTCCACTAACTGATACTCGTTGGATCCTCAAGCACAAACCCAAGGCTTGGCTCATTTATGGGAGATAACTAATAAAACAGTAACATCTCTGTGGTCAATATTTAAATGGTGTGCACAGCTGTTAGAATGGAATAAGCTGGGCACAGTGGAATGGGAGGTTGAAGTTGCAGTGACCCGTGAATGTGCCATTGCCCTCCAGCCTGGAGGACAGAGCAAGACCTCATCTCAAAAAACAAAAGTAAATAAGTGGATCAGAGTAGCGTGATGTGCTTGTGCCCCGAGTCCCTGGTCCATTGTGGTGACTTCTCTGGCCTTGCTGCACCTTTGCTTCGGATGTCATTGAGCCTGTTCCTTTTCTTCTTCTTCTTCTTTTTTTTTTTTTTTTTTTTTTTACCAGGAACACGTGCACTTTATTGAACGTGATTGTAGAAAGGTGTGTGAGGGTAAAGGGCTGATACAGGGCAGGGCAAGGAATGGAAGCTGGAGTATGTGGCAGACAGGTCACAGGCAGAGCCCCTGGCCGGGATGATTCCTCTGTATCTACTGATAGGCTTGCAGAATGAGTATTGGGGTGATGATCAGCAGAATGGTCATGATGATACCCAAAATCAGGGCCCAGATGTTCAGGCACTTGGCGGTGGAGGCGTAGGCCTGGGCCCCGGTCAGGTTGCCAACCCTCTTCCTGTCCCTAGACTTCATGGAGTAGGCAAATGCTATGAAGCACAGGCAGCAGGAGTTCATGAAGAGGGTGTTGAACAGGGACCAGACGACATGGTTGGGCACGGAGGTCTCGCTTCAGATGTGGATCACCGTGGATGTCGGGGGCGCAGGGTTGTGGGGGCGCCCCCCCGCACATCCACCTCATGCTCCTCCTTAAGCATCTCATAGTTCAGGGGACGGTCGGTGCTGGCGGGAGTGAAGGAGGTTTGGACAGTGTGGTTCATGGTGTCCAGGGAAGCGAGCCTGTTCCTTTTCATTCCTAGGTTTATTGTTGAGTCTGAGATGGTTTTCTTTCTCCCTTCCCCCTTCCCCTACCCCTTAGTAAATGTGCAGATCTCCTAATACTGCTCCTAACTTAGAGATCTTGGTACCGTCTCCACAGATCCACACTAACACAAAAGCACAGGCGATACTCAGGTTGGAACATGAAGATGCAAACTCATCATCCCCGTGCGCCTCTTCACTCTTCTTCTTTCCTAGCTGTCCTGCGAGTGTTTATTGGGAAGTGTTGGCAGTCGCTTCAGCCTCAGGGTTGGAAATTGTTCTCAGACTCAGAACCCTGAGATGTGGTGCTGTATTAGGTTTCTGCCCCCTGATCCTGATACTCTCTGCTCCGTGGAGAGCACCTTTACAGGTAGTCAGTCACCTGAGGGTTAGGGCTGCAGGAGGTCGAGGTACAACAGCTTTGCATTTTATTAGAGGAGATGTGTCTGGAGATGAAATGAGCATGTGGGGTGTGACAGGGCTGCATGCATCAGGGTAGTAGCCATTGCTCATGATGTTCAGGGCCCGGTAAGGACTTCAGGCACATGTTTTGCTGTTTGCTCTTTGCTGTGAGGTGTTGCATGTGAGTCGATATGGATGGTAAATAAATGAAATCATACATGTTTTGTTTGTTGTTGTTGAGATGGAGTCTTAACTCTGTTGTCCAGGATGGAGTGCAGTGGCATGATCTCGGCTCACTGTAACCTCCACCTTCCAGGTGCAAGCGATTCTTCTGCCTCAATCTCCCGAGTAGCTGGGATTACAGGCTTGAGCCACTGTGCCCAGCTGAAATCGTGTCTTAAGTCTCTGTGGTGGCCTAATTTGTTACCTGAAGCTTTTTCTCAGAGCAGGCTCTAACAAAGGGAATCACTTCCTGTTGACTTCTTCAGGACTGCCAGGTAACTCGGTGAGTGCTTGCTGTCTAGTGAATTCTTGAGGAGGTGAGACCACCACGCCTCACAGGATTTCAGGGCCGCAGGCTTTTAGGTTTTGCACACAGCTCCTTGAAAGCTGTGATTTGGAAATTGTTAGAATTTCCGGATAGTATCTAGGTTGGAGGTTCATCAGTGCTTTATTTTTGTTTTTATTTATTTTTAAAACAGAGATGAAGTATCACTCTGCTGTCCAGGTTGGTCTCCAGCTTCTGAGCTCAAATGATCCTCCCTGCCTGGCCTCCCAGAGTGCTGGGATTACAAGAGTGAACCACTGCGCCTGGCCGCAGTTGTGCTTTTAAACTGAGGATATAGGAAGGAAGGCTTTGGTTCCTGTGCTTTCATGAAATTTCTTAGAGGCTGATACCTTTTTTCCTCCTTTCTGAGTCTATTGTGTTAACTAGTATTCTCTACCTACATTTAGTCTGTACGCAAAACACCCATGGCGGCCTCTCTCTCTTCCGGCTGGTTGCTGACACCTCCTCTCCTCAGACTGACCCGCGTTGACCTGGATTTGGATAAGCTTGCCTCACTGTCATCTGGGGGTTGTGTGTTTCCCTTGTGTGCCTGTCAGAATAGTGCCTCACATTACAACTCTTTCTACAGGGCAGAATTTGTAGAAAGGGTTTGAATCTTAGTGATAAGCTATGACCATGAGGAAGTTACTTAATTTTTCCTTGCTTTTGATTTTCTTGTAACAATTGGGATATAGGCCAGATGCGGTGGTTGTAATCCCAGCACTATGGGAGGCCCAGGTGGGTAGGTCACCTGAGGTCAGGAGTTCGAGACCAGCCTGGCAAACATGGTGAAACCTGGTCTCTATTGAAAATATAAGAATTAGCCAGGCATAATGGTGGGCTCTTGTAGTGCCAGCTACTAGGGAGGCTGAGGCAGGAGAATCGCTTGAACCCGGGAGGCGGAGGTTGTAGTGAGCTGAGATTGTGCCATTGTACTCCAGCCTGGGTGACAGAGCGAGACTCTTTTCGAAGTTGTTTTGGTTATTTTAGGTCTTCCATATTTCTGTATGAATTTTAGAATAAGTTAGTCAATTTTCACTAAAAAGCCAGCTGGGATGTTTATTGGGATTGCAGTGACTCTGGAGTTAGAGGGAAGTGACATTTTGGTGGTGTTGAGCGTTCTGACTCCTGAACATAGCATATCTTCCCATTGATTTAGATGGACTGTTGCTTCCTTAGCAATGCTTTCGCTTTCAGTGTACTAACCTCGCTCATCTTTCTCAGATTCATCCCTTAGTATTTCATATTTTGATACTGTTGTAAATGATTTTGCTTTTTTATTTTTATTTTTTGTGTGTGTGTGTGACAGAGTTTAGCTCTTGTTGCCAAGGCTGGAGTGCAGTGGCACGATGTCGGCTCACCGTAACCTCCGCTTCCCAGGTTCAAGCGATTCTCCTGCCCTACCCTCCTGAGTAGCTGGGATTACAGGCATGCACTACCAGGCCCAGCTAATTTTGTATTTTTAGTAGAGATGGGGTTTTTCTCCATGTTGGTCAGGCTGGTCTCGAACTCTCAACCTCAGGTGATCCATCTGCCTCAGTCTCCCAAAGTGCTGGGATTGTAGGCCTCAGCCACCGTGCCCGGCCTGTTCTTCAAATGTTTAACCATTTGTGTATTCCTGGGTTAAAACCCACTTGGTAATAATGTGTCATTCTTCCTGTATGATACATTGGCTGGCAGGGTGTCAGCTGAGCCCTATACTTTCACCATCCAGAAGGCTGGCCATCGGTGCTACCAAGAACAATAGGGCAGCAGAAGCAGAAGCCATACAGCTTCACTTTTGCTTCATTCTGTTTTTTGAGACGGAGTCTCACTCTGTTGCCCAGGCTGGAGTGCAGTGCCATGATCTCAGCTCACCGCAGCCTCCATCTCTCAGATTTAGCTCAAGTGATTGTCCAGCCTTAGCCTCCTGAGTTGCTGAGATTATAGGCATGTGCCACGATGCACAGCTAATTTTTGTATTTTTAGTAGAGACAGGATTTTGACATGTTGGCCAGGCCAGTCTCCAACTCCTGACCTCAAGTGATCCACCCGCCTCGGCCTCTCAAACTGCTGGGATTACAGTCGTGAGCCGTTGTGCCCGGCTAACTTTTGCTTCATTCTGTTGGGGTAAAAGCAAATCACTAAGCGAGACCAGATTCCAGGGGTGCAAAATAGACTTCTTCCTCGACCTCATGATGCGAGGAGCTGCCTTCACAGTGCAGGTGTGGGTGAGAAGGTGAGAGTCTGTGCCATGTGGGCATAGATACTGCGACAACTTCAACCCAAATCCTCTCATTTTTGCTTTTGTCATCCTAATAATTGTTTAGTTTCTGCTTTGGTTTGTCAAATTAACACTAAGTTAACAGGCCCTTTTTAGTAAGTTCATGATTACAGTGTCATAAAGTGGTAAAGACTGCAGGCTGGGCAAGGTGGCTCACACCTGTAATCCCAGCACTTTGGGGAGGCGGAGGTGAGCAGACCACTTGAGGCCTGCAGCTCAAGACCATCATGGCCAACATAACGAAACCCCATCTCTACTAAAAATACAAAAAAACTTAGCTGGGCCTGGTGGTGCATGGCTACAATCCCAGCTACTCAGGAAGTTGAGGCAAGAGAATCACTTGAACCCAAGAGACAGAGGTTGCGGTGAGCCGAGATCACACCACTGCATTCCAGCCTGGGAAACAGTGAGACTTTGTATCAAAAAAGGACTGTAGATAGCAAGTCACTCGGTTGTCTTCTCTGCTTTGTATAAACACACGCTGCATTGTGTCTTACGGTATCTTGATTGGATTCACAGCAGCGTTTGGGATCCGCAGTGCAGTGCATCTTGCATGTTGAAGAGCGATACAGGACCAGATGCAATGCCTGTAGTCTCAGCACTTTGAGAGGCCGAGGCAGGAGGATCACTTGAGATCAGGAGCTTAAGACCAGCCTGGCAGCATAGCAAGACCCCATCTCTACAGAAATAAAGATAAAACTTAGCTGGGTGTGGTGGCGTGTGCCTGTACTCACAGCTACTTGGGAGGCTGAGGCTGAAAGGTCACTTGAGTCCCCCAGGGTTTCTTTCTAGAGACAAGGTTTTCCTTTATCGTCCAGGCTGGTTTGCAGTGATGCCATCATAGCTCACTGCAGCCTCACCTTCCTGGGCTCAGGCAGTTCTCCCACCTCAGCCTCCCAAGTAGTTGGGACTACAGGTGGCACACACTCAGTAGCAGCCAAACATAAAAGATGTGGGCGGCAGGGGCCTTCTGGCGTACTAATTAGCCGCATAGTTAATCTTTGTATTTTTTTTTTTTTGTAGAAATGGAGTTTACTCATGTTGCCCAGGCTGGTCTTGAAGTCCTTGGCTCAAGCAATCCACCTGCCTTGGCCTCCCCAGGTTCTGGGATTACAGACGTGAGCCAGTTGACTGGCCTAATTGCAGCTTTTTGGTTTGGCAGCTTTGGTCAATAAAAGTTTATGTGTTGTTTGTCTCCCCCACCTTCTCACTCCTGGTACAGAGTTCCGGCAACCTTTGGAATTTCTTGAGTGATAAGATGTTGTTACTCATAACTAGCTGCTTTCAGATCACGCCAGAGTTTAAACTCACGAACTGACAGGGTAGGGCTGGCCACTAGGGAGACAGAGTGATTATCAGAGGGCTAGAGCTTTCCTCTCCAGCCACTGACCTCCAGGGAGGGGGGAGCAGGAGGTAACGATGGCGCTCTGAAAGCCACACTTGGACGCGTTGCAGTCGTGGGAAGGCCCCTGCCGCCCACGCCTTGCTCAACGTCTTTTATGTCTGGCTGCCACGAGTTGTCTTTTTTTATATCTTCCGTGACGTGCATGTGGAATACAGTTGCCACAGCTTTTAATATCATTGTCTGCTAACTTTAGCACCTGTTTCAGTTCTAAGTTGGTTTGATGATTTCTTTTTCTCTCATTATGGTTTGTATTTGTTTTTTTGAGCACTAATCATGATTCTCTGAGGCTTGCATTTTTTCCCTTCTTTGCATGCATAGTGATTTTTATTGGATGCCAGGTATTAGGAATTTTACCCTGTGGGGTGATGACTTTCCTTTTGAAATTACAAAATAAACATGTAGTTCACAGAATGCAAAATTTGCCATTTAAACCTCACAATTCAGTGCTTGTTAGTATATTCATTATATTGTGCACCTGTCAGCACTGTCAAATTCCAGAACATTTTTATGCTCACAAGGTCCCCCGTGCCATCAGTCCCTGTCCCCCTTACCCCGCTTCCCCTGGCTACCGGTACTCTACTTTCCATCTCTGTGTATTTGCCTGTTGTGAACATTTCACATAAATGGGAATTGCGTCTTTTGGGTTTGATAAATAAGAGAACCATTTCCTCTTCAGCGAATTGAACTGTCAGCAGATGTGGGCTCGTTACCGAGGGGGCTGCCTGTGCTCTCCTGTGTTGACCGAATGCGTCTGAGCCCACGGCCGATGCAGCAGGTTCTGCCAGCGTCTTTATCTGGGCACCTCGTTGAATTTATGACACAGCCTCCTTTTACCGGTCTCTCTCGTGATCAGCACCCTGACCTTTTAGAAAGTGTGATGGTGGTGGCTGGGCTCGGTGGCTCACGTAATCCCAGCACTTTGGGAGGCCGACGTGGGCGGATCACGAGGTCGGGAGTTTGAGATCAGCCTGGCCAAGGTGGTGAATGAAACCCCATCTCTACAAAAAAAAAAATATAAAAATTAGCTGGGCGTGGTGGCGTGCATCTGTAATCCCAGCTACTCTGGAGGCTGAGGCAGGAGAATCACTTGAACCTGGGGGGCAGAGTTTGCAGTGAACTGAAATTGCTCCACTGCACTCCAGCCTGGGCAACAGAGCAAGACGCTGTCTCAAAAAAAAAAAAAAAAAAAAAAAAAAAAAAAAAAATATATATATATATATATATATATATATGTATGTATGTGATGGTGGCTGTGGAGCAGAGGAGTCTTCTTTCACTAGTACACGTGACGTACCAGGAGTACATGGGAGTTGTGTGCCGGCGGACACTCAGAAGAGACTTTTTCCTTTGTCTCATGGTGGAATACTGGAGGAGCAAGCATTGCCACCTGCTGAGCAGCTGAAAGCAGGCATTCCGCTGATGTGTGCGGGCGGGCAGGGTGGCACAGTAAGGCCTTGATGGACTGTCTGCTCTTCACGGCAAGAGTGTGCCGCCCTTGTTCTCTGTTGTGGCCTCTTCTGTAAAGATGAGAGAAGTCCGACGCCAGTCTAATTCATGATTATTTTGTAGGTAAGCTTTTTAGGATGTTATGGAAACTTGTAGAATTTTTTGTTACATGTGGGAGTCTGACATTTTGCCATTTTTAGGGTTTAGATTGTGACTTTTTTGTATTGGCTAATGTTTTGCAGCTCTTTTAATAGGCAGACTTGTCTTTAGAAATCAGTCTCCGTTTTTCTGTAAAGGGCCAGATAGTAGGTATGTTAGACCTATGGGCCACATGTTCTCTGATAGCTGTTCAGCTCTGCTGTGGTATCATGGAAGGAACCATGGGCCACACTTAAATGAGCCTAGATGTTTTCCAGTTAAAAGTATTATTGATGCTGAAATTAGAATTTCATATAATTTTCACTTATCACAAGATAGTATTTTCTTTTTCAACCAGTATAAATATAAACCTCATTCTTAGCCTGTGGACTGTCTAAAAAAGCTACTGGGCCTGATTTGGCCCCTGAGCCTCAGATGGTTGCCCCATCACAGTAGATGAACTTGTAACTCTGTAGCTTTGTTGGTGTTTGCCCTTGAAGCTTGCTCTTCCTCTGCAGCAGTCCTGACTTTCTGTAGAGTTTGATCTCTATAGCTTCTTTATTCTGTATCGTTTGATCTCTGCAGCTTCGTCCTGTAGAGTTTGATTTCTGGTTTCTCTAGACTTATTTGTCTGATCTCATTTGCTTTCTGTTAATTTAGGTACTTAATTCTAGTCAACTATTGACATATGATTCTTCTGTTTTCCAGAGCCGTTACAGATTCATTCTTCTCAAAATGTTTCTTTCTTTAAGAAATTTTTACGTGAGAGGGATAGTTTCCACCACTGTGATCTTTGTTTTTCCTTTGAGATGGAGTCCCACTCTGTCGTCCAGGCTGGAGTGCAGTGGTACGATCTTGGCTCACTGCAGCCTCTGCCTCCTGGATTCAAGCGATTCTCCTGCCTCAGCCTCCTGAATAGCTGGGACTGCAGGCTCCTGCCACCATGCCTGGTTAATTTTTTTTAATTTTTAGCAGAGACGAGGGTTTCACCTTTTTGGCCAGGCTGGTCTGGAACTCCTGACCTCAAGTGATCCGCCCACCTCACCCTCCCAAAATGAGTAACAAACTGCACTACTCCCTGTTGGGATTACAGGTGTGAGCCACTGCGCCCTGGCATTACCTTTGTGATATAATAGTTTCATAGTACTGTTATTTCTTGTAAATAGAATTGCAATGTGAACAGAAAGCACTTCTGCCATAGGTGTTTTGAAGAAGTTAATTTTTTCTGTAAGCAGAAAGCCATGGGAGCATTAAACTTAATCTGTTGCTTGTGGGGTAAGGTAGGGAGTTAATTTTGAGTTAAATGTGAACTAGACAGTTTGCCATGGAATACTACGTTGAAATTATTAAAAAAACACTGATTGAGCCAGTGGGACTCTTTTATAAAATGAAGCTGTGACAGACGGATGTATACCAGTGATTAAGAAGATGCTGGGATGGGCTTCTGCAGTAGATGCTCTGCAGGTCTTCACAAATGAGTGTCAGAGGAGGGAGAGGGCAGTGACTGTGTCTTCTGAACATTCTGAGAGCTGAGCTGCTGGGAGACAGAGGCTTAGATGAGAACCCTGGTTTTTAAAACTTAACGTTTTAATCGAAGTGACCATAATTACTAGTGTAAGAAGATGCATACTTGTTTAAAATGAGGATAAAATTCAGTAGCCTAAATAAGATGGTATAGTTAATAATTCTATGAATTTTTCCTTGTTTAATAAATCTGTATTAAAATGGAATTATTACGTGGGGTGTGGTGGCTCACGCCTGTGATCTCAGCACTTTGGGAGGCCGAGGCAGGCAGATAACTTGAGCAGAGGCATTCAAGACCAGCCTGGGCAACATGATGAAATCCCGTTTCTACAAAAAATATAAAAATTAGCCAGGTGTGGTGACATGTGC
The DNA here is from genome assembly GCA_036589455.1 of Ateles fusciceps. Classification (NCBI taxonomy): domain Eukaryota; kingdom Metazoa; phylum Chordata; class Mammalia; order Primates; family Atelidae; genus Ateles; species Ateles fusciceps. Next base: position 698,285 of record JAZHEH010003205.1, read on the forward strand.
CTGTGGTCCCAGCTACCCAGGAGGCTGAGGGGAAGGATTGCTTGAGCCCAGCAGTATAAAACTTACAATTTCTCCCATTTCTGAGTTGCAGTTGTCTGGTATTCTATTCACATTGTGTGAAGCCATCACCACCATCCCTCTCCAGAACTTCTTCGTCTTCCCAGATGACCCTGTGTCCCCATTAACACTAACTCTTCATCCCCTATCTCCACAACCCCGGCAACCCCGCTCTACTTTTTGTCTCTTATGAAAGTCACTACTCTAGGTATCTCTCCTATAAGGGGGGAGTCATACAATATTTGTCCTTTTGTGACTGGCATATTTATTTCCCTTTTGGATCAGTTTGTTCCTGTGGGTCAGAGTCTTCAGTTGAACAGCTCACCCCCACAGCTCAGATTCCTCAGTTGTGACCATCCCCGCAGGTCAAATTCAATTTTTGTTTACTTATTTTTGAGATAGAGGCTTGCTGTCTTGCCCAGGCTGGGGTGCAGCTCTCTGTAGTCTCAGCCTCCTGGCCTCAAGCAGCCTGCCTGCTTGGCCTCCCATAGTGCTGGGGTTACCTGTGTGAGCTACTGTGCCCAGTGTCAAATTTAATTTTGTGTGCGTGTGTGTGTGTGTGTGTGTGTGTGGAGAGAGAGAGAGAGAGAGAGAGAGAGAGAGAGAGAGAGAGACTGTGTCTTGCTCTGTCACCCAGGCTGGAGTGCAATGGCGTGATCTTGGCTCACTGCAGCCTCCACCTCCTGGGTTCAAACAGTTCTCCTGCTCAGCCTCCCAGTAACTGGGATTTCAGGCGCCCGCCACCATGCCTGGCTAATTTTTTTGTATTTTGAGTAGAGAGGGGCGTTTGCCATGTTGGTTAGGCTGGTCTTAAACTCCTGACCTCAGGTGATCCGTTTGCCTCAGCCTCTCAAAGTGCTGGGATTACAGGCATGAGCCACTGTGCCCAGTTCAAATTTTATTTTTTTAAGTGGCTTTATTTTTGAGAAAATTTTCACTTCACCTCTTGCAGTGGGTAAGTTTATTTCAAGATATGCTGCAGCTTAGTCTTGTGAGTGTCTCTGTCTCGCACTTACCAGCCATTGGCTTCTGGAAGTAGTGCAGTTGGTTACTCATGACTCCTGGATGGTCCTTGTGTCACTGCCGTTAGAGTGGCTGCTATGATGCCAGTGCAGAGATGACTATTTGGTGGCAGTGTATTCAGCTCCATTGCCAATTGTCATGGTCCTCTCTTTCCCCGAAACCCAGCATTTGCCTGGGAATTTGCCTTCATTTTTATTATGGTCTGCAGATATCACAGAGAAAGCAGCTGCTTCTGTTACTGGAATTTCAGCTCATACCGTGGTCAGTATCTGTAATTTTTGTCACAAACTATGGAGGCATCACTTTGAACTGCATCTGATACTGCTTGGAGGAGCAGCCCATTATTTGCAAATGGACAAGTGCTGTTGTAGCCACAGAATTAAGTGGCATAGAGGCTGTGTTCCCAGAGGGACAGGGGGTTTGGGATGTGGGCGTGGTAGACGCCCCCCATCATGCTGGTTTGGACTCATGGTTGCCTGAATTTGTTTGGTGTGATTGATTTGGAAATAATGCTCACAGTTTCCTTTTGCTGCATATGTCATAACGATCTCCTGCTATAACTAATATGATGTTTTGACTTTGGGTTTTCGTATGTTTTAGTGCTAATATCCAGGGTCAAATCCTCATTTGAATACATCCTAGAGGCACGTCGTTAATTTCCTTGAATGTTTGTGCAGTGACATGTAGAATTTCCTTCCCCGCGCCACATTTTCATTCTCCATTCCTCTGTTGATGGGTACTAGTGTTGCTTCCGCCTTTTGGCTGTGGTAATTAATGCTACTATGAACAAGGGAGGGGCATACAGATATATGTTAAAATTCCTTCTTTGCTGCTTTTGGATATATACCCAAAGGCATATAGCTCTTTGAAGTAGAATTATGGATCTTATGGTAATTCTGTTTATTTTATTTTATTTTTTGCTTTGAGATAGAGTCTCACTCTGTCGCCCAGGCTGGAGCACAGTGGTGTGATCTTGGCTCATTGCAACCTCTGCCTCCCGGGTTCAAGCGATTCTCCTGCCTCAGCTTCCCAAGTGCTGGGATTACAGGTGCCCCCCCCCCCCACCATGCCTGGCTAATTTTTTTGTATTTTTAGTAGACGAGGAGTTTTACCATGTTGGCCAGGCTGGTTTCGCACTCCTGACTTCAAGTGATCTGCTAGGCTTAGCCTCCCAAAGTGCTGAGATTACAGGTGTGAGCCACCGCGCCTGGCCTTTTATTTTATTTTTTTGAGACATAGTCTATCTCTGTCTCCTAGACTGGAGCGCAGTGGCATGATCTCAGCTCACTACAACCTCTGCCTTTCAAGTGATTCCCAAATCTCAGCCTCCCGAGTAGCTGGAATTACAGGCATGTTACCACGCCCAACTAATTTTTGTATTTGTAGTATAGGCAGGGTTTCACCATGTTGGCCAGGTTGATCTTGAACTCCTGGCCTCAAGTGATCTCCCCGCCTCAGCCTACCAGAGTGCTGGAATTAGAGGCATGAGCCACTGTGCCCTTCCCATTTTTAATTTTTTGAGGAACCTTCATGCTGTTTTACACAGAGGCTGTACTATTTTATATTCTTTTTTTGTGAAACTCGTGTGTGTGTGTGTGTGTGTGTGTGTGTGTGTGTGTGTGTTTTGACTTAGTCTTGCTCTGCTGCCCAGGCTTGAGTGTTGTGGGGCAATCTCAGCTCATTGCAACCTCCACCTCCTGGGTTCAAGCAATTCTCCTGCTTCAGCCTCCCAAGTAGCTGGGATTACAGGAGTGTGCCAGCACGCCCAGCTGATTTTTGTATTTTTATTAGAGATGGGTTTCATCATGTTGGCCAGAATGCTCTCGATCTCCTGTCCTTGTGATCCGCCCACCTTGGCCTCCCAAGCTGCTGGGATTACAGGCATGAGCCACTGTGGCCGGCCTATTTTATATTTGTGACAGTGCAAAAGGGCCCAATTTCTCCACATCCTCATCTTGTTTTTTTTTTCTTTTTCCTTCACTTTTACTAGTAGCTGTCTTAATGGGTGTGATTTTCACTTCTCTAATAGCGATGTTGGACATCTTTGTGTGTACTTATTATTTGTATGTCTTTGGAGAAATGTCTATTCACGTCCTTAGCCCATTTTAAAATCGGGCTCTTACTTTTCAGTTGTAGGAGGTTAATATCTGGTTATCAGTCCCTTATCAGATACATTGTTTGCACATGTTTTCTGTCATCATCGGTTGCTTTTTCACTCTTTTATTGTCCTTGATGCACAAGTTTTAACGTTTTTTTTTTGGACACAGAATCTCAATCTTCCAGGCTGGGGTGCAGCCTCTAGCTCCATGCCTCAGGCCGTTCCTTCTGTCGCAGCCTCCTGACAAGAGTCCATGCCACCACTCCCAACTTCATGTTCTTTCTTTGTTCCAGGATACAACCTAGGGTATCATGTTGCATTTGGCCAACTCTTTTTTTAATTTGTAATTTTTATTTTTAAATAAAGGCGGGGTTTCACCATGTTGGTCAGGCTGGTCTTGAACTCCCGACCTCAGGTGATCCGCCCGCCTTGGCCTCCAAAGTGCTTGGATTTTTTTTTTTTGAGTCAGTCTTGCTCTGTTTCATTAATATAGTCACATTTGTCTTTTCTTGTTGTTGTTTCCTGTGCTTTTCTTTGTCCAAACTGTGTCCTGAAGTTTTTCCCAGGTGGTGGTAGGTTTTACTTGTGGCTGTGGAGATGGAGAATGTGGTGCATTGGCTTGTAGATTGGAGCTGCCCACCCCTGCAGTTTGTGAGCAGATGCCTCAGCACTCCCTGGCCCTCCTTGTAAAAATGTCTTAATGTAAAATAAGGAAGGCTTTGATCTCATAGATCCTAGTCAGTATGTTGCTGGATTAGAGACTGTCTATTCCCAGACGGAAAACCATTTGGTTGTTAGTTGTAATCAATGAAGATTGTTGAGGGCTGGTGCTTCAGTAGTGGTCTTGGGTAGATTTGAGATATTTTAAGATACAGAAGATACACTTGGCCGGCACTTTGGGAGGCTAAGGCAGGAGAATCACTTGAGTCCAAGAGTTTGAGACAGGCCTGGGCAACATAGTGAGACCCTGTCTCTTAAAAAGAAAAAAGGTAGCTGGGCCTAGTGGCTTATGTCTGTAGTCCCAGCGACTTGGGAGGCTAGGCTGGAGGATCCCTTGAGCCCAGGAGTTTGAGGCTGCAGTGAGCCATGACTATACCACTGCACCCCATTCTGGGACACAGTTACATATTGAATAGCACTGAATGGAAATAATGTTAATTTAAGAAAATCATGGCTCTTTAGAGAAACTGAAAAAGTTACTAGTGACTGTTTTCAACAAACGGAATGACCACACTAGTGAAGTCAGATTAGTCGCAGTCAACTCAGTATTGCCAACATGTTTCTGTTCTCAGATGCCACAGAAAGACATCTGAGGAAAGCAGGCAAAGCACCTGGGCAGTCTCCTTAGTAACTGTCAGGTCGCTTTCTTTCTTTTCTTTTTTTTTTTTAAAGATGGGTTTTCACCATCTTGGTGAGGCTGGTCTTGAACTCCCGACCTCAGGTGATCGGCCCACCTTGGCCTCCCAAAGTGCTTGGATTACAGGCGTGAGCCACCGCTCCCGGCCTGTCAGGTTGCTTTCACAGTGTCAGTATAATAATTAGATTCCAGGGGGCAGATTTCCTTGCTCATGTGTTAGGAATACTCTTAGGTGGGGCACAGTGGCTCACGCTCATAATCTGAGCACTTTGGGAGGCTGAGGCGGGTGGATCACTTGAGGTCAGGAGTTCGAGACCAGCCTGGCCAACATAGTGAAACCCCATCTCTACTAAAAATACAAAAGTTAGCCGGACATGGTGGTGTGTGCCTGTAATACCAGTTACTCAGGAAGCTGAGAAGGAGAATTGCTTGAACCCAGGAGGTGGAGGTTGTGGTGATTTGAGATTGTACCGCTACACTCCTGCCTGGGCAACAGAGTGAGACTCTGTCTCCAAAAAAAAAAAAGGGAATACTCTTAATAGTCATTCTTTATTCTTGCTTCATACTGTAGCTGTTTGACTAAGCCCCACAATAAAGCCTCTCTCTGTAGTGGCTGGGCTGAAATGCTAGTCAGTAACTCATTACAGTCTCTTCCAGGAAGCCAGATTCACCTCAATACAAAGATTGGTGGCCAATATGTTAGCAATACTTAGGGATACTTTGTTGTCTAATGGCAAGTGCGCTGAACAACTTATCATTAATAACTAAATTTTGTAACTACTCGTATCATGTAAAAACATCCATTAAGGAATCAGACTTTTTTTTTTTTTTTGAGACAGTCTCACATTGCTGCCCAGGCTGGAGTGCAATGGCGCAATCTCGTCTCTCTGCATCCTCCACCTCCCAGGTTCAAATGATTCTCCTGCCTCAGCCTCCCGAGTAGCTGGGATTACAGGCACCTGCCACCATGCCCAGCTATTTTTTTTTTTTTGGAGGGGGGTTTCACCATGTTGGCCAGGCTGGTCTCAAACTCCTGACCTCAAATGATCCATCCGCCTTGGCCTCCCAAAGTGCTGGGATTACAGGGGTGGGCCACCACATCTGGCCCAAAGAAAATGATTTTTAAATCTTCTTAAATAACTATGGAAACAGTATTCAAGAAAATAAAATTTAAATGCAAAATTTTAACTATTAGATTGCTTCTTCTTTTTTTTTTTTTTTTTTTTTTGAGATGGAGTTTTACTCTTGTCACCCAGGCTGGAGTGCAGTGACATGATCTTGGCTCACTGCAACCTCTGCCTTCTGGGTTGAAGCAGTTCTGCCTCAGCCTCCCAAGTAGCTGGGACTACAGGTGCCCACCACTACGCCTGGCTAATTTTTGTATTTTTAGTAGAGATGGGGTTTCACCACGTTGGCCAGGCTGGTCTCGACCTCCTGACCTCAGGTGATCTGCCCTCCTTGGCCTCCCAAAGTGCTGGGATTACAGGTGTGAGCTACTGCGCCCAGAGGGATTGCTTCTTTTAATTTATTTCAATTCTAAATTTAATCTAGAAATGAAGGGTTGCTAAAAAGCTAACTGAATCATCGTAACATGTGTCTGGCACATGCCTTTCAAGGCTCCACTGCAAAGAGATGTGTTGAGATCATTCGAATCAGGATTAATAATGGAGTATAGGGAGCACAGGCCTTTAGACGTGACCCATGCTACACCCTCAGATTACATCCTCGGAGAGCTGGCAACCTGCCTGGCCCTAAACTCACACTGCCCCCAGCCACCCAACATCTTGGAAGCAAAGAATACTCCCTTTCCCGCCATGTTGTACAAGGTGTAGTAAACAAAACCTGCCTTTTTATTTTTTGATACAGGGTCTTGCTTGGTCGCACAGGATGGAGTGCGGTGACACGATCTTGGCTAACTGCAATCTTGAGTTTTTGGGCTCAAGTGATCCTCTGGGCTCAGCCCCCTGAGTAGCTGGAACTGCAGGCATGACCATCATGCCCAACTAATTTTGTCTTATTTGTAGATATGGGGCCTTGGTCTGTTGCCCAAGCTGGTCTCGGATGCCTGCCCTCAAGTGTAGGCTCTTGCCTAGGCTTCCCACTGTGCTGGGTTTACGAGCGTGAGCCACTGTTCCTGGCCTTTTTAAAAAACCTTTTTATAGAAAATGATCAGTTATTTGGTAAATACTGAAACAGTGCTAAAAATCAATTTTTTAGTTATTTACCAAATGTATCGTGCAGGAACTGAATTCACAAAAAGTTCTTTTGAAATTTGGTCCACAAATTTACATTAAGGTTGGAAATTTAAAAGTTGTAAGAGGCTTGGTGTGGTGGTTCAAAAAAAAAAAAAGGCCGGGCGTGGTGGCTCACGCCTGTAATCCAAGCACTTTGGAGGCCAAGGCGGGTGGATCACCTGAGGTCGGGAGTTCAAGACCAGCCTGACTAACATGGTGAAACCCCGTCTTAAAAAAAAAAAAAAAAAAGGTTGCTTTCAGGGTTAGAGGTAGTCTTCTTTGTTGGAAGTTTTCACAGCTTCAACTAAAACTTCATCAACAGGTTTGAAAGCATCTATTTTCTTGACTCTACTGATTTCTTCATGTGAGTCAATAATTGTTTTAGCTATCTTGAAGATGGGTCTGAATTCGCTTTCCCAAACTCTGCTTGTTCTCTTCACTTCTACCATTATTCTCTCCTCTCAAGACATCCTTTGATACAGATCGCTTTATTATGGTCAGAAAACAACCAGATGAACAGCTGCCTTTCCCATCCATGCTCTTGGCCCGACCTTGAAGATTGTCTTGATTTCTTAGAACTTATCCGTAAGAATTTATCCCTAGCTTTAGCAGCCATTATCTGACCCATTTCCCATGTGAGTAAATACATTCATGGCTGTTTCATCTGGCAGAGTCTTCCCTCCTTTTTTTTTTTTTTTTTTTTTTTTAAGACGAGGTTTCACCATATTGGTCAGGCTGGTCTTGAACTCCCGACCTCAGGTGATCCACCCACCTTGGCCTCCAAAGTGCTTGGATTATAGGCTTGAGCCACCACGCCCGGCCTGTCTTCCCCTCCTTTAATGTAGTTTTCAGAGAGTTCACTGCTGTGAATCTGGGTTCTTTCATCACAGGGGAACCTTTCCTGAAGGTATATTTCACAGTGGTGCAGGTTTGCTGCATTCCCCTTGCCAGTGCCAGGATCCGTGAGGAATGACAGGACCAGTGGGCGGCTTCGTGAGACAGGGGGCGCAGAGGAGGTGCAGGCAGCCAGTTGGCAGTGGGAAGCTGAGGCCCAGGACATGCAGTGACCAGCAGCAGGCTGGCTCCCTGTTTTGGAATTTAAATCAAGTTTTGCTTGCCTAAGGCAAGGCAAGCTTGGATTTTGTTTAAGGAGATCCTGTTGAATGAAACAGCTTGTTTGTAGCAAGCAGGCTTGGAGATGATTAATGGAACATGTCCGTACGTGCCAGAGTGATGTTCAGCCTTCCAGTGGAACTGCACAATCATCAGTGAAAGCGTGGCAAAGTATTGTTTTAATGCATAGTATGTTATTCCTAAGAAATGAAATCCACGTATCTAAATTGTGTAAAGCGAGTGCTCAAGGACAGCAACAACAGGAGTATACGTTTTGAAGGAAATGGATTGAGTTTTATTTTGATTAAACCTCTAAAAAATCATTTCAGAAAGCTTTTATTTTTCCTTTTGCATTGCTGCTTTTCTGGGGCCTCCCCCACAGCAGTGGTGTCTGAGAGCAGAGCTGCAGGTGGATGGCTGCTGTCTCCCATCCCTGGGAGTGGGGTCTCCAGGGCTGTCTGGCCAGGATATCGTTCTTCGGAGTAGCTCATTGCGAGTTGCATTCTCAGCCGTGTGCTTGGTCTGAATCTGACAATTGTGTGTTGGTTTGCATGGTTCCATTGAGCTTCGCGTTTGCGCATTTCATATGTACCTGTGATTTCTTCGGTGATGCTTATACCAGTATACTTTATATAATAAAAGCACCCATTCTGGGAGATACAGTAGGATGAGTTTGACAGTTTTATTATCCTACGTATTAAGCGCCAGACTCGACGTAGAACATTTCCATCGCTGCAGAATGTCCGTTTGTAACCAGAAGCCTCGACTGCCCCAAGCAGCGCCAGTCCACTTGCTGTCATTATGGATTAGTTTTGCTTATTTTAGAATTTTATATTAATGAATTACACAGGCTGTAGTCTTTTGAGTCTGACATACGACTTTAATTTTGTTGAGGTAAGATTCATGTAACAAAACCCCACCACTCTGACCGTGTGCATGTGTACAATTCCATGGCTTTCAGTACATTTACTACTTAGTGCAGCTAGCCCCATTATCTATTTCAGAGTATTTCTGCTTCCCCAGGTCTTACAACCACTCGTTGACTCTCTGTCACTTTGAATCTGTCTATTCTGGAGACTTCATAGGAATTAGTTCATGTAATGTATGGCCTTTAGTGCCTGGCTTCTTTTGCATGTTTTAACATGTTTTTGGGGTCCATCTGTGTTGTGTGTCTTGGAATTTTATTTTCGTTTAGTTGTGAGTAATGCTGTGTTGTCTGGGGTGTAGACATTATGTTTATTCAGCTCTTGAGTGATGCTTGGCTTGTTTTCACCTTTTTCATTTTTTTTGAGGTGGAGTCTTGCTCTGTCTTCCAGGCTGGAGTGCAGTGGCATGATCTTGGCTTACTGCAGGAACCTTCTCCTGGGTTCAAGCGATTCTCCTGCCTCAGCCTCCAGAGTAGCTGGGACTACAGACATGCAGCACTATGCCTGGCTAATTTTTGTGGGGGTTTCACCATGTTGGTCAGGCTGGTCTGGAACTCCTGATCTCAGGTGATCCACCTGCCTCTGCCTCCCAAACTGCTGTGATTACAGATGTGAGCCACCACACCTGACCTGTTTCTACCTTTTTGACTGTTTTGAATAGTGCTGATGTGAGCTTGTGTTCACAGGTTTTCATTTGAACACTTTTTGGGTATATACCTAGGAGCGGAGTTGCTATGTCATATCACAGTTCTGTGTTTACTTTTTGAGGAATTGCCACAGTATTTCAACAGCAGTTGCACCATTTTACATTCCTACCGGACAGGTCAAAATGTACAACCCACTTCTTTGAGAACAGGGTCTCCAGCACTCTCTTTTGTAGCAGCAGTGGGGGCTGCCGTCTTCAGGGATGGCGGGTGTGAGCAGGTAAGTTCATCACCGCAGCTCTCTCCTGCCCAAATTGAGCAGCCTTTTCATTAGGTGTTCTCTGCTTGTTAGAAGTTTTTGATTAGATTCTATAGTTCTGAAGATGTTGATTCTAACAGTTTTTGCCAGCTTACTCAGTTCATTGTTGGAGGGAAGGAGTTTTGGAGTCCTCATTTGTCCTATTTTCAGTGACATCTCCACCTGGTGTGGTGTTTTGAGGTTTGTGCATGACATGGCATGTGTAGCTCCTTCGTGGTTTTTCTTACTGAGTAGATTGTACAGCTGTGTTGGCTCTGCACTGCTGCCGTAGCACCTAAGGGTGCATGGGGAACCCTTACAGCACCCAGGGAAGCAGCATGAGGAACCCTTACAGCACCCAGGGAAGCAGCATGAGGAACCCTTACAGCACCCAGGGAAGCAGCATGAGGAACCCTTACAGCACCCAGGGGAGGAGTATAAGAAACCCTCATAGCAGCCAGGGAAGCAGCATGAGGAACCCTTACAGCACCCAGGGAAGCAGCATGAGGAACCCTTACAGCACCCAGGGAAGCAGCATGAGGAACCCTTACAGCACCCAGGGAAGCAGCATGAGGAACCCTTACAGCACCCAGGGGAGGAGTATAAGAAACCCTCATAGCAGCCAGGGAAGCAGCATAAGGAACCCTCACAGCACCCAGGGGAGCAGCTTGTGGAACCCTCAAAGCACCCAGGGGAGGAACATAAGGAACCCTAACAGCACCCAGCGGAGCATCATTAGGAGTGCTTATTAAAAATTAATTGCTTATCTGAGTGAAGTATGATTGTTTTAGAAACCTGCCTTTTCTTAGGGTTTTTTTACCCACTGGGTCAAGGATGTAAGATTTGCAACCTGCAGTAGAAGCCTTCTGTGCCCTTGTGGGTCGGAGCCTTCTGTGGGACTCAGCGTAGGCCTCAGGTGCTCTCCTTACCTGCCTATGTGTCCCAAGCAAGCCTGCAGAAGTTGTGGTCTGTGGCCCTTGGTCTGTAAGCTGCAGCCGCCCACACTTGCTGGGCAGTGACTGAGAACGGCTCTTAAGCCTCTCTTGCTTATAGCGTGAATGTGGTTGCGTTGGCTGTGGTGTGCCAGGGAGTGTTGTGAAGCGCTCCCCCATGATAAGTTTACACGGGTGTGATTTGCGTTGTGGAAGGATTGTTATGCAACACGTACGACCTGCTGGGTGCTCTTCTGTGTGCTCTACTTAGATCCACTTAGACAGCCTTGGTCATCCCTGAGGTGCCCCTGGTGGCAGAGATAAGTCATTTGAGGCGCTGAGAAGTTGGGCCACTTGCCCAGGGTCACACAGCTGGAAGTGGATGCCAGCACTGGACCCCAGGCAGGCTGGCTTCAGAGTCCTGCCTCAGATTCACAAGTTCTGTCTCCAGTCACGTTTTGTAGTACTTGTTTTCCTTCTTGGACAGGTCAGTATCACACGGTCCTTTTTGTTTGCCGCTGCGTCTTCAGGACATGACATTGTCCCAAGCGTGCTGTGCTTGTATTTTCCTGTTTACGTTCCTGTTCATTGAGCAGGTGCTTTGTGCTTTTGCTTAAATAACATCTCTCTTGCCTCCTTTCTCCGCCACGCTTTTGAAATGTGCAGTACAAGTGATGGTCAGCTGGCAAGCAGCTTCGTCCTCGCACACACCTCGGCAGGCAGTTGTGTTCCTGTAATCGTGTGCTTGTAATAGTTTTTGCTTATAATAATGTGTTTCTGGGAAGGATGCTTATTCTGTCTTGTGCTGCTTAAATTAGTACTTTAACTTAGTTGAAATTCCTATTAAAGTTTTTGAGGAAACTTCCATAAGGAAATAAGTGTTCTCTAAGGGATTCCTCTTCCATTTTGAGTTGGAAGTTGTTATAAACGTGGATTATTTACCTCGAGCAATAATTATCTTATTTCTGGGATTTGAAGCATTGATGTAAGCAAACTGAAACAAAATTTAATGGCAGTGAAATAGTTTTTGAGAGCTATCTAACAAATGTAGTTAACCCCTGAAGGGCAGAGCAATGAAAACAAAAAGGAACCAAGATATTTCTCTTGTTAAATATTATTATTAAAAAGAAATATGCTTAAGATGTTATGTGTAGCCAGGCGTGGTGGCTCACACCTGTAATTGCAGCACTTTGGGAGGCCGAGTCAGGAGGATGGCTTGAGCCCAGGAGTTTGAGACCAGCCTGGGCAACACAGGGAGACCCTCTCTCTATTTAGAAAATAAAAGATGTTACATGTTTATCCATGCATGTGCAATTTCATGAAAAAGCAGGTGTGTGCAGCTTCTTTAAAGAAGGCCATGTAAAAACAAGAACCTAAAAGTAGTGAGGGGAATAGGACCTCTTAGTTTTAAAACATACCGTCAAAGTGTTCTTTTTTTTTTTGTTTGAGACAGAGTCTTGCTCTGTTGCCCAGGCTGGAGTGCAGTGGCATGATCTCAGCTCACTGCAGCCTCCGCCTCCCGGGTTCTGGTGCTTTTCCTTCCTCCAGCCTTAGCCTCCCAAGCTGAGATGACAGGCGCCTGCCACCATGCCTGGCTAATTTTTGCATTTTTAGTAGAGGTGGGGTTTCACCATAATTGGCCAGGCTGGTCTCAAACTCCTGACCTCAGGTGATCCACCTGCCTGGCCTCCCAAAGTACTGAGATTAGCATTCTTGATTAAAAGTAAACCTGGCTGGACGAGGTGGCTCACGCCTGTAATCCTGGCACTTTGGGAGGCCTAGGTGGGCGGATCACAAGGTTAGGAGATTGAGACCATCCTGGCCAACATGGTGAAATCCCATTTCTACTAAAAATACAAAAAAATTACCTGGGCGTGGTGGTGCATGCCTGTAGTCCCAGCTACTCGGTAGTCTGAAGCAGGAGAATTGCTTGAACCCAGAAGGTGGAGATTACGGTGAGCTGAGATTGCACTATTGCACTACAGCCTGGGTGACAGTGTGAAACTCCGTCTCAAAAAAAAAAAAAAAGTAAATCTAACCCTTACCCTCTTTGGTTAACAGAAAGATGTTACTGGTTTTAGTCATGCCCAGGGTGTGGGAGGGAACTTTGAGTTCCTGGAGCCATTGGTATTGGGACACCAGGTGTGGTTGGTCTTCTCTCCTTTGCCTTCTCAGCTTGTGGCTCCAGGGGGAGCAGACAATGGATGCTCCTGGGTGTAATTCCGGTCTTTAAATTGCAAATGGGCATTTTTTTTGTTTGTTTGTTTGTTTTTTTGTTTTTTGAGACAGAGTTTCTCTCTGTCCCCAGGCTGGAATATAGTGGCGTGATCTTGGCTCACTACAACCTCTGCCTCCCAGGTTCAGGCATTTCTCTTGCCTCAGCCTCCTGAGTAGCTGGGATTACAGGCAGCCACCACCTTGCTTGGCTAGACAGAGTTTCACCATGTTGGCGAGGCTGGTCTCGAACTACTGACCTCAGGTAATCCACCTGCCTCGGCCTCCCAGAGTGCTGGGATTACAGGCGTGAGACACCACATCCAGTGCAGATGAGCTGTTTGATACCAGAGGTTAAATTTTGAAAGTCTGGACACATGTTTTAAAGAAATTTTAGGATTTTATTGTAGGTTGTTCCCTGAACTTTAGGTCTTAGATTGCAAAAGTACAGTTATACAGATAGTTGACTTTTGTTTTTAATTCTTAAAATTTATTCAAATACTTTTTCTATCATAAATAGATGGATTTTAAACATGCAGTCCAATGACTTTTAGTTTGCTTACTAAATGTAATTTGTGAAATGGGCCAGGTGCGGTGACTCCTGTGTGTAATCTCAGCACTTTGGGAGGCTGAGGCGGGCAGATCACCTTAGGTCAGGAGTTCGAGACTTGCCTGGCCAACGTGGTGAAACCCTGTCTCTACTAGAAATACAAAAATTAACCAGGCATGATGGTGCGTGCCTGTAATATTAGCTATTCGGGAGGCCAAGGTGTGAGGATTGCTGGAACTTGGGAAGTGGAGTCTTCAGTGAGCCGAGATCACATTGCTGCACTGCGCTCCAGCCTGGGTGACCCAGTGAGACTCCGTCTTTGAAAAAAAAAAAAAAGGTAATTTGTGAAACCATCACCATAATCCAATTTTAGAAAATTTTTGTCACTCTGGTAAGATCTCTCTGCCAGTTTATAATGAATCTGTTCACACCCTAGCCCCAGGCAACCACTAATGTGTTTGACTCTTGATTTGTGTTTACAGATAATTAACTTTTAAAACAGAAACCCTAAACACCTTTAAAACTATCAGTACTTGACTGACTTGTTAGGCTAGTCTGTAGAGATGTAGTTTGGATTCTGACATAGGCCAGGCATTGGCAAACTTTTTCTGCGGAGGACCAAGTGGTCAGTATTTTGGACTTTGCCAGCCATAGATCTTTCTGCTGAAACTGCTTAACTTGACCATTGAAGCATGAGTGTGACTGTGTTCCAATAAAACCAAAACATTACAGAAGCAGTGCTTTGCTCACTCCTCATCTAGGCCGTAACTCTTAGATGGGTTATGAGCCTGCTGGTCTTCCTATAGAAACCAGGATTAGACCATTTGGTCATTTACATTTTTATTAGTCATTTTCATGGCTGATGGAAGGCACACTTAGTTTCTGCCTGATAGTAAATTGAGCAAAATAGAATTTAGAATATCTTGACAGGCCCGGGGTGGTGGCTCACACCTATAATCCCACCACTTTTGGAGGCTGTGGTAGGAGGATTGCTTGAGGCCAGGAGTTAGAGACCAGCCTAGGCACTAATGAGACCCTGTCTCTCTAAAACAGAATGTTTTGACAATTTGGATAAATTAGGAATGTATGCATAGAGTTAGAAAGAGAGTTTGGGAATGATAATTTAGAGCTTGGTGGGATTGTCGGTCCTTGTCTGCAGTCAGTACTAAAACAAAGCAGATCTAGAAGTTAAAATGAACTTCAGACTTGCAAGTGTTTGTTAGATGTCACTGGAAAGTCCTGACTGCACATAAACCATTGGAGGCATGAGTTTTGTCCTGACGGCCCATTAGGGTGTGGTTGTCACTGTCAGAGCTGTTCTTCCAGCCAGCTGTGCTTCGTTTTATTCTTGCATTCTGTCTCTGAGTCTTATGCTTTTGTTTGCTTTTTTTACAAAATGGGGGGTGAATGTCTTAGGTACCTGATTTTTAAGTGATTAGAAATAATTGATGGCATAACTTCAGGTAGAAGTTGCTCCTGGATCTGAGCCTGCTCCATGTGCAGGTCTTGATTTGGGCATGGAGGTAAAGGGGAAGTCAGGGTCTGTGTCAGAATCACACAGTCTCATCACTCAGGTCCTTCCCTGCAGCATGGAGGGGAGTGTGACACATTCAACAACACAGTTGTTTGCAAATCCTGAAGTCCTTGGGCCTCTGAGAAACTGAGGGAAGTAATGCCTTTTTTTCCTGTTGTGGGTTAAAGCATTCCCTGTGCTTAGGAAGGGCTCCCTGTGCTTAGGAAGGGCTCTGGCAGGCTGCTCAGTGCAGCAGGAGGAGGTGGGACTTGTAGCCAAGACTGCATTCTTCAGTGTGGCTCTGCCTGTCTGTGTGACTTTGATCATGTCACCTGCTTCCTTTAATTTTTTGAGATAGCGTCTCACTCTGTCGCCCAGGCTGGAGTGCAGTGGTGCGATCTCAGCTACCTGCAGCTTCAGCCTCCTGGATTCCAGCAGTTTTCCTGCTTCATCCTCCTGAGTAGCTGGGACTACAGGCATGCGCCACCATGGCTGGCTAATTTTTTGTATTTTTAGTAGAGTTGAGGGTTCACCATGCTGACCAGGTTGGTCTTGAACTCCGACCTCGTGATTCGCCCACCTCAGCCCCCCAAAGTGCTGGGATTACAGGCGTGAGCCACTGTGTCCCGCTGTCACCTGCTTTCTATTGCCAGTGTGTGAGTACCTTACTTAGCTTACGAGGTTGGTATGCACGCTCCCTTTCTTGTTTTTGAGATGAGGTTTCGCTCTTGTTGCCCGGGCTAGAGTGCAGTGGTGCCACCTCGGCTCACTGAATCCTCCGTCTCTTGGGTTCAAGTGATTCTTCTGCGTCAGCCTCCCGAGTAGCTGAGATTACAGGCATGCGCCACCACACCTGGCTAATTTTGTACTTTTAGTAGAGATGTGGGGTTTCTCCTTGTTAGTCAGGCTGGTCTCGAACTCCCGACCTCAGGTGATCCACCCGCCTCAGCCTTCCAGCGTACTGGGATTACAGGCATGAGCCACCATACCATCCTGCACATTCCTTTTCTTTTCTTTCTTTTTCTTTTCTTTTCTTTTCTTTTTTTTTTTTTGAGACTGAGTCTTGCTCTTTTGACCAGGCTGGAGTGCAGTGGCATGATCTCAGCTCATTGCATCCCCTGCCTCCTGGGTTCAAGCGATTCTCCTGCCTCAGCCTCCCGAGTAGCTGGGACTACAGGCGTGAGCCACCATGCCCAGCTCATTTTTGTATTTTTAGTAGAGAGGGAGGGGGTTTCACCATACTGGCCAGGATGATCTCGATCTCATAACCTTGTGATATGCCCGCCTCGGTCTCCCAAAGTGCTGGGATTGTAGGTATGAGCCACTGTGCTCAGCCTGCACACTCCTTTTCTAAGTATAGAAGAATGTGGAAGGTGTGTGTGGGGGAGTATAATTAAAAAACAACAAATTTTCAGAGATCCTCGTTGACATTTGCCCCATTATAGCTGCTTTCTCTCTCCATGTCTGTTTCTTTCTTTCTTTTTTGAGACAGTGTCTCATTCTGTCATCCAGGATGGAATGCGGTTGTATGATCATGACTCACTGTAGTCTCAACCTCTCCAGCTCGAGTAATCCTCCCTCCGTAGTCTCCCAAGTAGCTGGGACTACAGGCATGGATCACCATGCCTCATGCCTGCAAATTTTTTGTTTTTGTAGAGACTGGGTTTCACTGTATTGCTAAAGCAGGTTTTAAATTCCTGGGCTCAAGGAGTCCTTCAGCCTTAGCCTCCCAACATGCTGGCATTATAGGTGTGAGCCACCACACCTGGACCATTTCTGTGTTTCTGTTCTTGCATTTTCTTTTTCATTTGTGGTTCGAAGTAGCAAAGAAGAGAAGAAGCTGCTTTATGACAGTTCATAGCTGCTACCAAGAACTAAATGAAATGGTGACATGGGCAAGTAAAACATGAACAGATGGCATGTTAGGTCTGGGGTGTGCAGTTTTGCTTGTACTCGTAGAGTGAGCCAGAGGCGGGTGGGGATGGAAAGAGCTCTTCTGCCCTGCTTGCACTCACGCCGGAACTCACATGCGCTCGTGTTGATTGGGTGGTGCTGGTGAGTGTTTTTCCAGGACTGCTAGTCCAGCAAAGTCTCATCTTTGAAAATGATTTTAAGGTATTGTAAGGCCTCAAAAGCAGTTTATCTTTACTTTTAAATGTTAAATTCTTTAAATTTGTGCAGTTAAATGCCTACTTTTAATTAGGCGTATTTGGAGATTATTTGGAATGTATTACTGTGCTTATGGCATTTATAAGACTTAGATTTTTAGTTTGAACTTTTGGCTTGAGAGTTTTAGTAATATAGTAGTCAGGCTAATTAAAGAAAAAGAAAATGGAGATTTGTGTTTAGATGCTGTAGTAGGTTTGCTTTGGCCAAGACTTTGAGTACTTTGCTGTGATTTGGAACTCATGGTGTGAACTCTGCCAGATGAGGGGAAAGATTTTCTTGAGCACTAATTTAACTTGTCCTTTCAATTCAGATTTTTAAGAAAAGATTTGATCACTGGACTGTTGATGCTAGTTTGACGGTTGAGACTTTTTCTTTGTGTATTATACAGGAATATGCACATATATTCTCTCTGATTAAAAACATAACCTATTCAGCTTATTGAATTCCTGTGCCTGCTGGTGTAAGGGTGCATGTGACAAAGTCATCCCTGCTTCAGAGAGCCCTAGGCCCAGTCAAAGAATAGATGGCCCAACTCGCCCTGGACTCCCTCAGCAGGCATGTGCCCTGCCCGTCTTGGGCCTTAGAGAGGGGCTGGCTGCCTTCCTTTGGGGAAGGACTGGACAGGAAACTGTTAGAAGAGCTTGGGAAGGACTCTTGAGCAAGGCAGGTGCAGGTTAGAAGAGAGCTACTTGGCCAGGCACGGTGGCTCATGCCTGTAATCGCAGCACTTTGGGAGGCCGAGGTGGGCGGATCACCTGATGTTAGGAGTTCGAGACCAACCTGGGCAACATGGTGAAACCCCGTCTCTACCAAAAATACAAAAATTAGCTGGGCATCCTGATGTACACCTGTAATCCCAGGTACTTGGCAGGCTGAGGCAGGAGAATTGCTTGAACCCAGGAGGCAGAGGTTGCGGTGAGCTGAGATTGCACCACTGGCCTCCAGCCTGGGGGACAGAGTGAGACTCTGTCTTCAAAGAAAAGGAAAGAAAGGAAAGAAAAGAGTGCTCCTAGCCTTATGGGTGAGCATGTGTTTGCATGTACTGATGTGTGTAGTTATGGTGGCTTAAATAAATTTCTGCTGGAGCAGAAAGGTGGAGTGGAGAGTATGAGATGTTATCCACACATTCCTGCCTGTGGCTCTGGAATATGCTAGGAGCTCTGCCATGGCTGGAGAGGTGGGCTTGGCCTAGAGTTTACTTCAAGGAAAGCGGGAAGATGTGGAAAGGCTTACAGAGGGTCTCCAAGTAGGGGCTGAAGTACAGAGCTTGTAGGTGGGGCTGGTGTTGCATTTAGGGTTTTGTCTGTGTGTGAAAATCGGTGTTTGTTTCCCATTTACCATAAAGCTATTATAAAGGGAATTTTAATTTTCATTTATGCATGTAAATGAAGTAATTGTATTGTAGGAAAATACTAGATAAATGCTGGTACACATAACGAATACATGATTATGGCAAAAACTGGGGATTATGGTACTTAAATGAGTGAGTCTGGCAAACACTGGCTGGAGGAACTTCTGGGTGGGGCAGAGGGACACCAGTAGGATGGGTCTTGCCAGGTTTTTTTTTTTTTTGAAATTTAAGGGAATAGCAGACATCAGGCGCAGGGTGCAGTAGCTTATGCTTGTAATTCCAGCATTTTGAGAGGCTGAGTTAGGAGGCTTGAGCCCAGGAGTTCTAGGTCAGCCTGGGCAATATAGTGAAATGCCCGTCTCTCCAAAAAATTTTGAAAAACTATCTGGCCATGGTGGTGCTTGCCTGTAGCCCTGGTTACTCGGGAGCCTGAGGCAGGAGGATCACTTTGAGCCCAGGAGATTGAGGCTGCAGTGAGCTGTGATCGTACCACTGCATTCCAGGCTGGGTGACAGAGCAAGACCATGTCTCTAAGAAAAGAAGAACCAAAGCTGGGATTACAGGTGTACATCAGGATGCCCAGCTAATTTTTGTATTTTTGGTAGATGGGGTTTCACCATGTTGAAAAACCAGTGTGTCACATGTAGTATAAGATAATACTGTTTTTGTAAATTTTTGTTTTACTTGGGTGTGGTACAGCCTTGGCCAAGGCATAGGTTTTGTTTGTAATCACGATTGTACTCAGGAATACGTGACAGCTTCTGGCCTGAATCAGCTTGAAGGCACTGTTCACCTCTTGTGTCTGGTTTGTTTTATTTTTGTAACAAATATCTGTTGAACCTGATGTGGTGGCTAACGCCTGTAATCCCAGCACTTTGGGAGGCCGAGGCGGGCGGATCACAAGGTCAAGAGATCGAGACCATCCTGGCCAACATGGTGAAACCCCGTCTCTACTAAAAAGTACAAAAAATAGCTGGGCATGGTGGTGTGTGTCTATAGTCCCAGCTACTTGGGAGGCTGAGGCAGGAGAATTGCTTGAACCAGAAAACGGAAGTTGCAGTGAGCCGGGATCGCACCACTGCACTCCAGCCTGGTGATAGAGCAAGACTCTGTCTCAAAAAAACCAAAAAACAAATATCTGTTGAACGGTTACTGCATGCCAGGCTCTAGCCTAGGATACTGGGGTAGAGAAGTGAATGAGGCACTCAGGCCCTGTTCTTTTTTCTTTTTCTTTTCTTTTTTGGGGTGTCTTGCAATGGAATCAGGCCCTGTTCTTTAGGAACTCTTTGCTTGGTATGAGAAAAACCTTGTTTTGTTTTGTTTTTCTTTCTTTCTTTTTTTTTAAAAGACGGAGTCTCGCTCTGTCACCCAGGCTAGAGTGCAGTGGCGCAATCTCGGCTCACTGCAACCTCCGCCTCCCGGGTTCGAGTGATTGTCCTGCCTCAGCCTCCTAAGTAGCTGGGATTACAGGCGCCCACCACTGCACCCAGCTTATTTTTGTATTTTTAGTAGAGACGGGGTTTCGCCATCTTGGCCAGGCTGGTCTCAAACTCCTGACCTCAGATGATCCGCCCACCTCGGCCTCCTAAAGTGCTGGGATTACAAGCATGAGCCACCGTGCCCAGTCAAGAAAACCATTTTTACAAAAGTTATTATTATGATCTTTTTCATTGATTCCAATATGTACAGTTTTTTTTTACAGCTCTGAAATGAGGATGTCTGTGGATAGGCAACTTTTTTGTTTTTGTTTTTTTTTCTGAGACAAGAGTCTCACTCTGTTGACCATGCTGGAGTGCAGTGGTGCAGTCACAGCACACTGCAGTCTCAACCTCCTGGGCTCAGGCGATCCTCCTACCTCAGCCTTTGAGCAGCTGGGGCTACAGGCAGGCACCAGCACACCCGGCTGATTTTTAATTTTTTTTGTAATGATGGGTTCTGGCCACGTTGCCTAGGCTCGTCTTGAACTACTGAGCTCAAGACAGACAGTATTTGTAATGTTGTTGAAATTTCTTGCAAGTGGGTGGACCTAGTCATTGCTGTTCAAGCTGTCATCAACTCACTTGAGTTATATACGTTGTTACTATATATGGCACTAAAAGTGTGAAGCATAGTTGATGTTGGAATGTCTTTAGATTCAGCCTTCAAATGGAAAGTTCTTTTGTGTGCAGAAAGCAAGCAGTAGCCAGGTAGCAGAAGGCTGTATCACTCTGTTAATGAGGCACGAGGCCATCACTGGTCCATTGACTCCAGTTCCATAATTTCTTGCAGAGCAGTAACTAAGCACTCCATAGAGCAGGGCAGGGCGGTGAACAGATGCGGCTCTGCTCACCTGCAAGCTGAGGAGTGCCTGTCCTGCTCCCCCGAGCTCTACACCTGCCCTCAGATGAGCAAAGCAGAGGCTCACACAGGAGGCATCTGTCTGGAGGGTGAGGCAGCGTTTGGCAACTTTTTTTATTTTTTAGCAGCAAAACTGATGGATAGATGACTTGATATGCTGGGGAAAATGTCATGTAAGGCGTAGTGGTGGCCCCAGGAACCACTCTTAGCCCAGGGGGCATTCCTCCTGCCTTCTGAGGAAAGGGTTCCTGACTCGGGTTCTGCAGAATGAGGTAGGAGTTGACCAGATGCACAGAAGCATTGTGGGGCCTGGAAAGAATAAAGTGCTGGTCGGTGTGGCCAGGAGGGAGGCAGTGTGGGTGGGACTGGTTGTGGGGAGGGTGGGGTCACTGAAGATTATAGAAAGGAACTGAAGGTGAATACCAGAGGAATTTTTTAGGATGTGTTAGTTGGTATGTATTAGGGTTTTTGTTTGTTCGTTTTTTGAGATAGGGTATTGCTCTGTCACCCAGGCTGGAGTGCAGTGGCATGATCTCAGCTTACTGCAACCTTCACCTCCCAGGTTCAAGCGATCCTCCTGCTTCAGCCTCCCCAGCAGCTGAGACTGCAGGTGCTTGCCACCATGCTCGGCAAAATTTTGCATTTTTAGTAGAGATGGGGTTTCGCCATGTTGACCAGGCTGGTCTCAAACTCCTGACCTCAGGTGATCTGCTCACCTCAACCTCCCTAAGTGTTGGGATTACAGGCGTAAGCCAGCGTGTCTGGCTTGTATTAGGATATTTTATGTTTATAAATACAAAAGTTATTTTGTAGCAAAAGTTATAGAAAGTAAAGCTTACTAGCCATCAGTGGCAAGGCTCCCACAGTAGACAGGAAAGGACGGGATTTTTGGAAGGATTGGCCATGGGCAGGAAGAATCCTCGTTCTTCAAGAGAGAAGGAAGAGAAGGTTTGGGTGTGGAGGTGGCAGTTGTAGAAGCTGAGGGCCTGCACACCTGGGTGCAGTGTTCTTAGAGCCAAGGGCGGTTGTTTAGGAGGGGGTGAGAACAGGTGGAGTGTGGGCACTTAGGGACCAAGCGTGGAGCATTGTCGTAGAATTTTGGACGACAGAGGGGGAGTGTGGGTGCATAGGTGGAGATCACAAGGACCCTCTGATTTGGGTGTCAGCTCTGTGGCTGCCACAGTCTGTATTGTGCTGTGTGATGTTTCTTTGGCACTTCAGGCCCCTTGTTGAGATTCAGCAATATCTGATGCAGAGACTGGGGGAGTTGGGGTGTTTGGTGATAAGGAGCTGGATTGGGAGGGGGAGGCATCCAGGGACCCCTGTCTTTAGGAGTTTAATGAGGGCAAGGAAGGGGATAGTAGGAGTTGGGGCAGCAGCAGTTATTGAAGTTAGGGCAGTATTGGGTTGCAAACATGCATTGGAAGTGGAGAGGCCACTGGTGTTGAACATGGAGCTTTGTGGTTGGAATGATGGATGTGCCCTTGGTGTGGGGGATGGCACAGGTAGGTGCTGAGTGGCAGAAGATGGTTGCTCCCATGCAGTGTCCTTGGAGGGTGGGGAAGGGTGCTGGGCATTCTGTTGGTGGCAGGTTGCTTGGGTCCTTTCCAAGCTTTGCTTCAATCAGGCTTTAAGCAGAACCTGGCCTGTGAGGCATTTGGTGCACCGTGAGAGCACCTTGGCTGTCCCTGGAACTGCAGGGACAGAGGGTATTTGGGTGGGGAGGTGCAGGAGGGTGACAAGTGGAAAAGCAGCAACGGGGGCTGGCGACAGCCTCTGGGCCCCAGATTGGAGGAGGTGAGAAGCGGATGCTCTGGAGGTGTGAGTGGGAGGCAGTGTGTAAGAAGACCTCTTGGTCCCCACTGTGCAGGGGAGCTGTGTGCTGGGCGTGGCTGAGGCCCGTGCCACTGTCATTGTGTGTCGTCCAGCGTCCTGCCACAAGCATCTCAGGGCTTCGCCTTACAGCTCTTGATGGCCTGGCAGCCAGAATTGACTTTGTGAGTTTTTGTTTTTGTGTGTTTGTTTTTAGACAGAGTCTTGCTCTGTCGCCCACGCTGGAGTGCAGTGGCACCTGCTAGGCTTAAGCAATCTTTGCTCCTCATCCTCTGGAATAGCTGGGAGTACAGATGATGCGTGCCACCACACCTGGATAAGTTTTGTATTTTCTGTAGAGATGGGTTTTTGCCGTGTTGCCCAGGTTGGTCTTGAACTCCTGGGCTGAAGCTGTCTGCCCATCTCATCTTCCCAAAGTGCTGGGATTACAGGCATGAGCCACTGGGCCTAGCCACCTTAGTGTTAAACTCCCTTTAGATGCAGATATCACAGAAGCTTTAGGAGAACCCCACCTGTTTTCACATTAGAAGCTTTGGCTGCAGCTTTAGGTGTCTTCTTAGAGTATGTGTTAGGCCTTTTGTGAATAGGATTGCAGGCTGTGTCCGGGGCCTCTGTCTGTACACCCAGGTCTCGCCTCCATCACTGTCCTGTCTGGAAATAGGGACCCCTGCTCTGCCAGGACACCCGCCATACACCCTGTGGTTTTTCACGGGGATTTGGTTGAAGGAACCTCTGGGCTCCTCAGTCCTCTTCCCTTCATCTGCATCTGAATAGCTCATTCATTGAAAACATACCCAATTAGGGACTGATCAAGGATTTCCTACCCACTCCCTTTATGAAACACAATTAGAAGTACTTTTTAAATTATGAGAAAATTGTAAAAAAAAAAAAAAAATCAGTTCTAAGTGGTTCTAAGTGTGGTTCTCAGTGTGGATCCACCTGCAGAACAAAACAAAGCTTCATATTCTCTTAGGCAGGAACATATACTAGGCCATTTTTTTAAGAAAACAAAAATCTTTCTTTCCTTTTTTTAGTTTTTGTTTTTGAGATGGTTGAGATAGAGTCTCCATCTTGTTGCCCAGGCTGGAGTGCAGTGGCGCAATCTCGGCTCACCACAGCCTTTGCCTCCTTGGTTCAGGCAGTTCTCCTGCCTCAGCCTCCCGAGTAGCTGGGATTACAGGCGCCACCATGCTCAGCTCATTTTGTTGTTGGTGTTGTTTTTGAGAGGAAGTTTTGCTTTTGTTGCCTAGGCTGGAGTGCAGTGGTGTTATCTTGGCTTACCTCTGCCACCCAAGTTCAAATGATTCTCCTGCCTGAGCCTCTCTGGTAGCTATTACAGGCATGCGCCACCACATCCGGTTAATTTTTTTTGTATTTTTAGCAGAGACGGGGTTTCTCCATGTTGGTCAGGCTGGTCTCGAATGCCTGACCTCTGGTGGTCTGCCTGCCTCCGCCTCCTAAAGTGCTGGGATTACAGGTGTGAGCCACCACACCTGGCCTAAAAATATTTATTTTTAAAAACACACAGTTATTTCTTGATTTTTTTTTTTTTTAATTTTTTAATTATCATTTTTTTTTAAAGATGGGGTTTCACCATGATGGCCAGGCTGGTCTTGAACTCCTGACCTCAGGTGATCCACCCACCTCGGCCTCCCAAAGTGCTAGGATTACAGGCATGAGCCACCGCGCCCGGCCCTATTTCTTGATTTTTATTGAAGTAGAGGTTGCAGTATCAGAGTAAGAATTCAGATGTTAGGGCGGGAATTGGCCCTGTGTTTGCGATGATTGCTGTCTTTGTTTGCCGCCTTTGAGTAGCCTGAGTGTGTGGAGGAGAACAAATCATCCCCAGCCTCTGCGGGTTGTTGGGGTTGAGGCATTGGTCCCAGGTATGTTTGTGGGTTAGGGTGGAGGATGGTAGTGACACCCATGAGAGGTGGGATGCTGCTTCAGGAGTAGCACTGACCTCTTAGTTTACTGAAACTCAAAGGCTGGATTTGCTCAGCCGGTGGTTCCAGCTGGCTGAGTGCTGCCTGAGCTAGGGTTGCTTCTTTGTTTTTCTTTTTTCTTTTTTCTTTTTTTTTTGTTTCAACAATATATTTCCCCATGAAGGCCTAGGGTTGGTTCTATATATACTAGTTAAAGAAAACAGCTTTCCTCCCCTTCCTTTACTAATACGTTGGTTGTTGCCATGTCCAAACAGCCTGTTTTACTTTTGCAAACAGGCCGCATGGATAAGGGCTTAGATTCCGCATGGATAAGGGCTTAGCTTTCTGGGAAGAAATCAGCCATTTACATCTGCCTTCTCTGAGCTGGGCCTGCTGTGGAGACATGGGGAGCTGAGTCGGTGAGTGCCTGAGCACCCTCACCCAAGGGGCCAGCAGGCCTGGATGCTGAGCCTCCAGGTGGGTGGTAAGGGCAGGTGCTGAACGGGTCTGCGTGGCAGGGTCTGCAGGGGTAGGAGCATGCATGCTCCTGTGGTGATGTGCTCTGAGGTCTCTGCTGCTTTTTTTAAGTGGTGGTTCCCTGAGCTTAAGCCCATCATGCACTTCCCACACTGTAGGGTTACTTGGTTGTTGCATCATATTTGATTTTTGTTAGATTTGCTGTTTAAAAAAATTTTTTTAAATTTATAATAGAGATGGAATCTAGCTCTGTTTTCCAGCCTGGTCTTGAACTCGTGGGCTCAAGCCATCCTCCTTCCTGTCTCCCAAAGTGCTGGGATTACAGGCATGAGCCACCACACCTGGACTAGAATTTCTGAAAGTAGCCTTGCATGCTGATAGAACCAGAAGTGGTTCATCATAGCTTTTCTTTTCCTTGCTTTTGGAGAAGAAACAGTGGGGAAAGTGTTATGATTGAATTTCAGGTGAAATCAAAGTCCTGGGCTGCGCTAGCTCCAGGAATGCTGATGGCAAACCCTATCCTGCACCCCCCTCCCTAAAAGTAGACCATTGGCACTTTCTGGAGGCCAAAGATAATGTTTAGTGCTCAGCTGCTTTTTCCAGCAAGACTCTGTCCTGTGTAGGAGTTGCAGTGAGTGGCAGCATGTTCACAGTTGTAGTTCAGGCATTTATTTCATGGAGACCGTCTTCTGCTCACTGCATTTACTTCTGGAGGGACGCTGCAGAGTGTTATTTCTTCTGCTGGTAATTTCAAAATTCGCATTATCAGTATCTGCCTGTTCTGAGTCTTATTAGTATTTTATGCAGAAACACAAAAAATATTTAACTCCCTTTTTTTTGTAAGACACCTAAGTGAGTTACTTATTTCAGATTTAAACTTTTCATCAACCTTTGTCCCTGCCGTGGTGAGTTTCAGCGTACTATAGAAAATGTGCTCTTGGTCTGCGGAGTCTTTGCCACCCTGTCCAGTCTGACAGGGTGCTTTGTCTCTGCACACCTCTCCTTTGGTGTTGATACCGACCCGGCACGGCAGCTGTAGTTGGCACAGGCTTTGTGGGCGCTGGCTGTCCTCCGGGACAAGCCTCTATCCTCCCGGCAGGCTCGCTCTGCTCCCCTGGACCTTGCTTCACCTTCTGTGCAGATGTTTTCTTGACGCCTCTTGGTCGTAGGTCATCACTTTTCACCCCTATTTAATTAATCCTGCTTGTGTATCTTTACATGTAAAAAAAGGGGGTGTTGCCGCTCTTAAGAATTTCATTTCATTTCTCTTGCTTGCAAAAACTGGTTGAAAAGGCTTAACAGGTCTGGTAGCCTTCTGGGTGGAGAGGGTATTGCTGAAAGAATTTTCCATGAGTGGCAGGCAGCTTGTAGGTGTTTGTCTGGCGTCCTTCCCTGTGGGTGGTGCAGGGTGGTGCTTGCTGTGAGAATGGGGACACCTTTGTATCTCTCGTCTTTTACTGCTTGGAAGTCACCTTGCAGTGCAGGTCCCAGTTTTTGTGTGTGTGTGTGTGTGTGTGTGTGTGTGTGTGTGTGTGTGTGTGTGTGTGTGTGTGTGTGTGTTTAAAGCATGGAATGCTTCACAAATTTGCATATCATCATTGCACAAGGACTGTGCTAATCTTCTCTGTGTTGTTAGAATTTTTAGTACATGTCCTGCCAAAGGGAACATGTCATGCTTGGCTTGCCAATGAGAAGTTTGATTCGAAATACTTCATGTTTGAGGCTGGGCGTTGTGGCTCACGCCTGTAATCCCAGCACTTTGGAGGCCAAGGCGGGCAGATCAGTTGAGGTCAGGAGTTTGAGACCAGCCTGACCAACATGGTGAAAACCTGTCTGTACTAAAAATACAAAAATTAGCCGGGTGTGGTGGAACATGCCTGTAATCCCAGCTACTGCGGAGGTTGAGGCAGTGGGCCTGGGAGATGGCGATCTCAGTGAGCCAAGATTGCATCCGTGCCCTCCAGCCTGAGTGACAGAGCGAGACTCTGTCTCAACAATATAAGAGTAAAAAAAATGAAATATTTCACATTTGAACAATTCCCTGGCTGGAGGAAAAATCCTTGCTATGTTTGTAATGAAAGAGGTAGAGCCTGGGTACTGTGGTGAGGTGTTTGGTGACATTGTCAGGGCCTGCGGAAAGTGGTGGCCGGGTTGTGCTATAAGGGGCAGGAGCACTGGAGCTCGCCAGGCATGGAGGAGGCCATGATGGGGTTGGAGGTGAGAATGGGGCATACAACTTCCTGCCGCTGGGAACACAGGGGAACCAGCAGAACCTTGCTGTGAGAGTCTGGGATCCAGCAACATTCCTGGTGGGTAATGGGGGAGAAAGGACTAACCTGTCAGCACCTGCCCTTTGTGGGACACAGGCCTCCTCCCTGGAGCATCAGGCTTCATTTGAAAATGAGTCTTCAATGTATAAAACCATTCCTGAATGATACAGTCCAGCTGGTGGTGGAAATAGAGATTTGTTTTGGCCTAAAATCTAGAGGTATTGAGAGAGACAGAAACAGAAACAGTGTGTGAGGGTAGCTGTGCATAAAAGGGCGTTTGCGGGATTGTCTTTACTCAGGATCCAGTTGAGCCAAAATGGAGGAAGAGTCTTGGTTTCTCTTAAACAGGTGGTTTTCCGAGACAAATTCAAAAGCATTTTTTGGAGAAGCACTATTGCATCAATTGCATCTCTCCATCGCATTCCAAACACAGTTTCTAATGACGTTTTTAGAGTGTAGTGTTAGAGTATAGAATATTGAAATTAAATCCTTAATCAGGAAAGGGTAGACATTACCTGCCATGTTCCCCAGGGCACTGGCACCAGCGGGCGGTGCGTCATCAAGCTGGGGTGTCCTCCCTCTGCTGAGCCTCCCCCGCCCCGTGGCCTTCTTGGCCCTCGGTGCACTGCACCCCATGTGCCGTGTGCTCACTGTGCACAAACCTTGTCATACTGATGGATTCATGCTGAGTACTTTTTACAGAGTTTATTTCTTAGTCACAGCTAACCTTGATTTTGCTTTCAGTGCAAGGACTTTTCATTTCTAGACTGGATTTGAGTGGTTTTGAACTGAGGTCTGGTGACTTTGGGAAAGGTCTTCGTATGGATCATGTGGGAAAGCGCCTTTTTGGTGAGTGCCATAGTGGGCCAGCATCTTGCGATCACAGACAGATTCCTGCTTGTGGCCAGTGTTGAGTTATGCAGGGTACATTTAATTTTTGAAGAATCAGGTTTGCGTAGTTTTGAATAATTCTTTCTCTGAAGAGTTTTTGATGACTGCATTTGTTGTTCGGTGATGGAATGTATTGTGATGTTAGATGTGCAAGGTTTTTAAGAAGTCTGTAATAGAGTCTGTGTAAGAGAGCCTGTTCTGAGACGTTCTTTAGCCTCTTCGGAATGAAAATTCATTGAAATATTTTAGAACTTTACTCTGGAGAGTTTTAGCACATGCATAGCAAGGAAAGTTATTTTTTATAAACCACGATCCACATTCTCTTTCCGTTTTGACTGTGACACACATACCCATACCAGGATTCATGCACACTCACGCATTGCCACACAGCCGCTGATGTGCCTTTTGATGCCATGTGGATTTATTTTCTGTCCTGGCAGCCTTGGAGGCAGGCAGCCCCCTTCTGGAGCCCCTTACTGGGTGGTGCCTGGGTGTCCTCTGAGGCGTCTCCAGGGCTCTACCCGTATTGCAGTGAGTTGGATCTTTTGGGGCCCTGAGTTTGTGCTTTATATTTTCTTTTGCTTTCTTCCTCTCCCTCTTTCCTCCCTTTCCCCCTGATTTTGAGACAGGGTCTTGCCATGTTGTCCAGGCTGGGATGCAGTGGTATTCACAGCCTGGTGTGCTCATAGTTCACTGCAGTGTTGACTTCCTGAGCTCAAACAATCCTCCTACCTCAGCTTCCTGAGTAGCTGGGACTACAAGTGCATACCACCATGCCCAGCTTTTTTTTTATTCTGTTTTTGTTGTTATAAAGGCGAGGTCTCACTATATTGCTCAGGCTGGTCTAGAACTTTTGGCCTCAACTGATCCTCCCACCTCAGCTGGGATTCCAGAGTGCTGGGATTACAGGTGTGAGCCACCGTGCCCAGCCCTTGACATTTTCTGGTGGTCTGCTTTTCCTGGTTCCACTGTTATTTAACCCTCCCCCCCCAGAAAACATGTACATTTTACATGAATATATTAATAAAATCTTCATTTTTAATCTCAGCACTCTGAATTCTTTTGGAGGAAGCCTCTTGATGTGAACTGCCATCATCCTCTTGAGGACTGGAGAAGAAGGAGGAGGCAGGGAGATGGTTGCGGGGTGAGCACTGGCCTGAAGGTTCAGTGTTTTAGACCTCAGTCCTGAAAGGCTGCGATTTCCTCTGAGTGTCTGATTCTTTGTCAGATGCCTCTTGAGAGTCAGGTCACAGATCATGGAGCTAAGGTAGTGGGCTGTGGCTCGGCCCCGACACCGGTGAGAGATGCATGCCTCCTGCTGTGGGTGTGTACAGAGGAGCTGGAGCTCTTGACTTCTCTGGAGGCTGCCCATCAGTCTAGGTCAGCTGCACTGTGTGTGATGTTACAGTTGAGCTTATGACTGGGTCTTCTGGTGATAATTGGGAATGAAAACATTCCACAGAGTTCTAATGTGTGCAGAGTTGTGTTGAGAACACCTTTGGTGTTGTGTGTGAGCAGTGTAGATGAAGAATAGAATAAGGTTTTCTTTGTTGATTGTGTGGTTGTATTCACAACCTCGATTGCTGAGGCGCTGTGGCGTGTTTCAGCTTCATCCTAAATACTGCATTGCATTTTAGATGGATTTTCTCACCCATATCCCTGTAGCCCTGTTTTACATGGAGAACTTTGACACTTGTTCTTTCTTTGCTTTATTTTTTAGCACTAAAAGAGTATACAGATAGTCCCTGACTTAACGATAGGTCAACTTAGGATTTTTGACTTTACTGTGGGTTTATTGGGTTGTAACCCATTACAAGTCAAGGAATGTTGTGTTTTACTTCTTTAGAAGTAAAATCATTAATTTAGTGTTGTCTCTTTTTAATTATTTTTCTTTTTTTTTTGAGACGGAGTTTCGCTGTTGTTACCCATGCTGGAGTGCAATGGCGCGATCTCGGCTCACCGCAGCCTCCACCCTCTGGGTTCAAGCAGTTCTCCTGCCTCAGCCCCCTGAGTAGCTGGGACTACAGGCGTGCGCCACCATGCCCAGCTAATTTTTGTATTTTTAGTAGAGACGGGGTTTCACTATGTTGACCAGGATGGTCTTGATCTCTTGACCTCGTGATCCACCTGCCTCGGCCTCCCAAAGTGGTGGGATTACAGGCGTGATCCACCGCGCCTGGCCCTTTTTAAAATTTTTTATATACTCAGAGGTCATATATGTTTGTGCTTAGGACTCAGTTGTCTATATTTGTAAACAGCATCTTCCAAAAAAGTTTTCTGTTTACTAAAAACAGTGGGACTGACGTGAACCTTCAGTGCTTCAGTGCTGCGGGTGAGAAAGAAGACTGCCTGGGACTGTGCATGCACGTGCATTTGAACAGCGTGCCACGCTGAGAGTTTCCATTGTGACCTTTACCTTTGATATGAATGGAAGAATACAGTTCCTTTTTTTGGGCTTTGTTTTTCTTAAGAAAAAGGTTAATCTTTTTTTTTTTTTTTTTTTTTTGAGGCAGGGTCTTCCTCTGTCGTTCAAGTTGGAGTGCAGTGGTGTGATCACGAACTCCTTGGCTCAAGCAATCTCCCATCTCGGCCTCTCAAGTAGCTGGGATCACAGGCATGCACACCAATACCTGGCTGGTTTATTTTAAAA
Source organism: Ateles fusciceps (assembly GCA_036589455.1). Lineage (NCBI taxonomy): Eukaryota > Metazoa > Chordata > Mammalia > Primates > Atelidae > Ateles > Ateles fusciceps. The sequence continues at coordinate 729,147 of JAZHEH010003205.1, forward strand.
TTTTTTATAGAGATGAGGTCTCACTATGTTACCCAGGCTGGCCTTGAACTCCTGGGATCAAGCAGTCCTCCCACTTTGGCCTCCTAAACGCTGTAACATTTGATGACTTGAGATGTGAATACTTTTACCTCGAAGGGACTGTGCTTAGTTCTTGCGGACAATGTCTTTCAAACTGTGGATCATGACCCATTATGTCTTACTTAAGAAAATTTTCTTTGGCCAGGTGCAGTGGCTCATGCCTGTAATCCCAGCACTTTGGGAGGCCCAGGTGGGTGGATTGCTGAGGTCAGGAGTTCAAGACGAGCCAGGCCAACATAGTGAAACCCTATCTCCACTAAAAATACCAAAAAAAAAAAAAAAGAAAAAAACTGGACGTGGTGGCACATGCCAGTAGTCCCAGCTACTCGGGAGGCTGAGACAGGAGAATTGCTTGAACCCAGGAAGTGGAGGCTGCAGTGAGCTGAGATTGTGCCACTGCACTCCAGTCTGGGAGACAGAGCAAGACTCTGTTTCAAAAAAGAAAATAAAAATGTTCCCTATCCCAAGGCCATAAAGATTGCTTCCTATGCCTTCTGCACATTTTGTACTTTTGTCCTTTGCATTTAAGCCTTTAATCTGCCCTAAATTGACTTTTGTGTACGGTGTGAGATAAGGAGCCACCTGTTCCTAGTCTTCATGCAGACACCTGGTTGTCCCCACCTCCTGGGCTGTACATGCCGTTCATGCCGTCTCCAGTGCCCCTGCAGTGTCCGAGCTTGTGGTGTCATGCTGGCCAGCAGTGGGCTCTCCTTGAGACACCGTCACCTGTCTTCATGGTGGACTCTGCCTGGTATTGGTGTCTAGAAATGTAATGGACTTGTATATATTCATCTTATCTTTTGTATCCAGGAATTTTTCTTTCTACAGATGAGGAAACTAGGAACGATAGAGACTATTAGAATGTACTTGGGGTCACCCCACCAGTCTATGGGCAGGGCCAGGATTTTAACTCTGGCTGTCAGACTCCACAGCCCCTGGGCCTAGTTTGCATCATGCACTGCCCTGCACTGACCTGTAAGAGATTGAACTGGGCACAGTGTCGAGGTGCACTGGAGGTTGGATTGCTGGAGCTGGGAGAGCCATTAGGAGAGCAGTGGAGAGGCACGGCAAAGGAGCAGACACGTGGAGGCGCAGAGGCCAGAGAGAAATGAGAGTAGCCGGGGCAGCACAGCCTCCCTGCCAGACAGGAAGAGCCAGAGAGCGGGTCTGAGGGGGACAGCGTCTCTAGTCTTGAGCCCATGGGTTTTATAGCCCCTCCAGACATATGGTGAGTAGGCTCTTGGGAGAGATGTCAGGTTGGAGAGAGCGCTGGAGGACTGTTTGCCCAGGGGTGTTGGTGGCATGCTACAGAGTGAGGGGCTGCTGAGTGAGAGATGGGGAGGCACAGAAGAGCAGGAAGGAGAAGAGGGGTGTGGAGGAGTCAGTGGGAGGCTGTGGAGGAGTCAGTGGGAGGCTGCAGGAGCCAGCCTGTTTGCTTCACTAGGTGTTGGGAACATCAGAGTGAAGAAAACGGATGCTGAGAATACCAAAGTCTTTCACTTATTGGTATTCTTTTGGTGGCTTTTTAAAAAAATTCTCTGTCACAGGGTACGTATTGGCATCATGCTGGGTTCATGGAATGAGAGTCCACTGTTGCTGCCCCCTCTTACTAAGTGGGCATTACTTTCTTTGCAGTTTATAGGTCAGAGGGTCTGTTCTCAAGGAATCTGGCTTCGTTTCTTTCTCTGTTATGAAAATGGTTGCACCCAGGCTGATGCCATTTGGGTATGTGTTGTTTTCTTCTGTGACGTCTCCTTCCTCATGTCACTTTTTAGGAGATTGGGGGACAGATGTTCTGAATTCATCAACTGTGACTATCTTTTGTTTAAAGCAAACTACTCTGATTTTCCGACTGTTCTCTCTTTTTAAAAGATGTGGTTGATAAATGTATGTTAAATTTAGAATTCTATTGAATTAGCTTAAGAAAGTAGGTAAGTTGATTTAAGAGGAAAACACAAAACTTAAAGTCATACCATTCTTTAACCTTTAGGGTTCTCTGAACCAACAATTGTGGAGCTACTAATTCCCTCACAGTTACCTCAGGTGATTATGATAATTTTATTAAAACAAAAATGTAGCAAAAGTTTCTTGGTTTGCAAGTATCCTACATTTACTTGTTCGTGTTGAGAGTCTTATTTTGTATCTGAAGAAGCAGCTTAGAGGAACAGTCATTCTGGGAAGAAGGCCTCTGATTGATGAGGCCGGTGCGTCTTCCCTTTCCGCCGGCGTCAGTCCTGCTCCTGCTGAGTAGCCTTCCTGTTTTGCTCTGTCCTGACACCCAAGGCAGATGTTGCTTGAGGTTCCTGTATAATACTTGCTGTTAGAGACTGTGGTCTTTTCTGCTTGAATTTCTTTCTTTCTTTTTTTTTTTTTGAGATGGAGTCTCGCTCTGTCACCAGGGTGGAGTGTAGTGGTGTGATCTCGGCTCATTGCAACCTCTGCCTCCTGGGTTCAAGTGATTCTCCTGCCTCAGCCTACCAAGTAGCTGAGATTACAGGCATGCACCACCATGCCCTGCTAACTTTTGTATTTTTAGTAGAGATGGGGTTTCCCCATGCAGGCCAGCATGGTCTCGATCTCTTGACCTCGTGATCCACCTGCCTTGGCTTCCCAAAGTGCTGGGATTACAGGCATGGTTATATCCACCACGCCCTACCCTCTCTGCTTGTATTTCTTGATGAGTATCATCTGCCAGGAGAAACTTGGATTATCTTTTTTGTTTTCTTTTTGAGACCAAGTCTCACTTTGTTGCCCAGGCCGGAGTGCAGTGGTGAAAACTTGGCTGACTGCAACCTCCACCTCCCGGGTTCAAGGAATTCTCCTGCCTCAGCCTCCTGAGTAGCTGGGACTACAAGTGTGAGCCCCCATGCCCGGCTAATTTTTGTATTGTTAGTAGAGACAGAGTTCACCATGTTGGCCAGGCTGGTCTTGAACTCCTGACCTCAGGTGATCCACCCGGCTCAGCCTCCTAAAGTGCTGGGATTACAGGCGTGAGCCACTATGCCCAGCCGAATTACCATGTTTTGATAGAAGAATATTTCAGTCCGCTTTCCCAAATGGGGAATCTTTCTTTGCCCAGGGGTCTTCAGTCAGATTATTGGAAGAATGTGTGTGACGGTGCAGAACCCCCTCTGCTCTCCGCTGCACCTTCTGGTGCAGTGGGCGTGTTCAGCACAGCCCCAGGACACAACTGGCTGTCCTGGAAACTTGCAGTGATTGAGAGGTGTTGGGCTGCAGCAGCATGTTGAGCTGAATGTGGAAATTGAAGTGAAAAAGGCTTCCTGTTCCTTGAACAGACAGACCAAAAGCACATCTGTGTGTGAAGAGCCAGTGGCTGTGGGTGTGTCAGTTGGTCTTGGGCTCCCATCAGGTAGGTGAGTGTTTGCACCTGGGCCCGCACCCTGCTTCAGCCAGCCGTCTGCATGGGCAGTTGAGGTTGTTGCAGGTATTCTTGTGCCTTGGTGCAGTCTCAGCAGTTAGAGCGTAACTTCCTCATGGCACAGCTGCCCCAGACACCGGGGTGCTTGCTGCATTTCCCTCCAGGTCTTTCCTGTTTCAGTTATTAGACGCTCATCAAACATGGGGCCACTAGAATCCAGAAGACCTTGGCCAGAGTCCTCAGACCTGGTGTGTGTGGTGTACCTGTGTGAGTCTGCACCCGTCCCACACGCCACTCTTTAACAATAGCAGATTTTGGATCCCAGGAGATATCCGTTGTGAAATTTACAGACACGGACTGTTGGGCCAGCTTTCCTTCTGCTGATTAGCCACTGACCAGCTGCATGCTTCTGCAGTCTCACTGTGACAGGTGGGTTTCAGGTGGCCAGGGCAGGAGTGAGACATGGGACTGGGCAAAGGTGAGGCACGGGACAGGCACGGGACTGGGCAGGGGTGAGGCACGGGACTGTGCAGGAGTCGGGACTGGGCAGGGGTGAGGCACGGGACTGTGCAGGAGTCAGGACTGGGCAGGACGAGGCATGGGATTGGTAGGGGTGAGGCAGGGGACTGGGCAAGGGTGAGGCACAGGTCTGGGCAGGGGTGAGGACTGGGCAGGGGCGAGGCACAGGTCTGGGGCAGGGGTGAGGACTGGGCAGGGGCGAGGCACAGGTCTGGGCAGGGGTGAGGACTGGGCAGGGGTGAGGCACAGGTCTGGGCAGGGGTGAGGACTGGGCAGGGGCGAGGCACAGGACTGCATGATGCTTCTCTTCCTGGCTGCAGCGACTTCGCTGGACTCTCCCATTTTTATGGCTTTCTTTCTCAAACTTGGTCTCTCTGACTTACCTGGAGAAGAAGGGTGTGAGATCCCAAGTTAGAGAAGAATTGCTTTATGGTCATTATTTCTACAACTGTATGATTGGGAGTTTGGGTGGGGGAAGGGCTAGGTCAGTGATTTTTTTATTAGCTTTCCTTGTAAAACATTTTAAGTTTCAGCCTTTACCCCCAGACACACAGAATCCAAAGCATCTTGAGGAGGTGAGTATGTGTAGGGCGTACCATGGGTGAGTGCTGTCTTGGAAGCACTGGGGTGCGGCTGCCCTGTGGCCCTTTTCTAGGTCCTGTTTGCATTTGGGCCTGTTGTTTATTTCTTGTGGGTGGTACAGGGCAGGAAGGGTAGGTGGGTATCCTACCTTCTCGGTGGGTGGCACACTAGGTGCACCTTCTGAGTAACCACCTGGGAGCTGGAAACTTCTGTATTTAGAGGCTAGTATCCTGTCCATGTCCCCCTCCCCCCTCATACTGTGGGTAACGAATCATTCTCAGATGTTGTTATCAGAAAAAAAAGAGAGGAAAAAAAAGAATCATATGTTAGGACTGGTCGTGGTGGCTCACGCCTGTAAATCTCATGGCTGGGCCATGACAAGCTGGGGTTTGTCATGAAACTCTCTTAAGGGGAGGGCTCCTTACTGTCTTCCTAATTTCTGAATGACTCTTCTCTGTAAGCTACATTTATTTGAGGTGAACGTTCATCTGTTCTGAAGAATGTAAGTTGAATGGATCAAAAGAGTAAAATGCGTAGAGGCTGAGGGACGGCTGCTTTTACTATGGCAGTGCTTTTACACAAGGTGGCCTTATGTCCATGTTTATTTTTTTGGGGGTGAGGCCAAGGTGGGTGGATCACGAGGTCAGGAGTTCAAGACCAGCCTTGCCAAGATGGTGAAACCCTGTCTCTACTAAAAATACAAAAATTAGCCGGGCGTGGTGGCGTGCACCTGTAATCCCAGCTACTTGGGAGCCTGAGGCAGAGAATTGCTTCAGCTGGGAGACAGAGGTTGCAGTGAGTCAAGATCATGCCATTGCACTCCAGCCTGGGCTGCTGAGCAAGACTCTGTCTCAAAAAAAAAAAAAAAAAAAATCAAATTTTACTAGTATCAGATGTTCACATAGCTGTTTTCTCAGGAGTTCTTGGATTCTGAAGCAGAGAGCAGCCCCTCTTCTCTCCACATTGGGGTCTGGGCCTGGAGAAGGTGGTGTGCTTGGTCCCCGTGTCCAAGCCTGTTCCTTAGGTGCTGCTCTTTTAGGGTGGTGTTGCTCGAGCTGGGACTGGTGACCAGCACTGTGTTTCTGTTCCGAATGGTGTATTTGGAAAGCCTGTCGGTGGTAGTGAGGTGGGAAGAAAAAGGAGTCTGAACTTGGCATACTGTAGGGTCTTGTGCTGTCAGGAAGCAGAAAGTCTGCAGAGGAGAAAATGGACACTTTATTCCTAGAAATCTGCTAATTAGCTTGTAGGTGAGCAGACTTAAAGAACTTGGAGGGATCCATATGCTAAGGCCAAAATCTTGAATTATTCAGGGATGCGGGAGCCAGCTAGTCATGGCCACTCAGCTGGGGCTTCTCAGGAAAACCTCTTGAAGGGGGAGGGCTCCTTACTGTCTTGCTTTTTAATTTCTAAATTACTCTTCTCTATAAGCTACATTTATCTGAGGTGAACTTTCATCTGTTCCAAAGACTGTAAACCAAACGGATCAAAAGGATAAAATGCTCAGAGGCCAAGGGACGGCCGCTTTTACTATGGCGGTGCTTCCGTGCAGTGTGGCCCTATGTCCATATTTGTTTGTTCATTTGTTTTGGTGAGATAGGGTCTCCCTCTGTTACCCACGGCTGGAGTGTGGTGCCGTGATAAAAGCTCCCTGTAGCCTTGACCTCACAGTCTACAGCGATCCTCCTGAGTAGCTGGGACCACAGGCATGCACCTCCATACCTAATTTTTTTGTTATTTTGTAGGGAGGGGGTCCCATTAAAATAATGGGGTCCAAGCTGGTCTGGAACTCCTGGAGTCAGGACCATACTGTGATCGTGTATGAATGGGGGTGAGTGTGTGCTTGGTAAAGTTTTCCAGTATGGTGGTGACATAATATAAAAATATACAAGCAATACATGTCTCTCTAGAGAATTTGAAGAATATTGAGAAGTATAAGGAAGAAAGTCAAGACATGAGCTTGACTTTGAAGAATGAATAGGAGTTTGCCAGGTGGACACAGTGGAAAAAGGCTTTCTAGGAAGAGGGAGAGGGACCCTCCTATACTCGAAGGCATTTGTGGTTGCTCAGAGGCTGGGGGAGGCAGCCAGACAGCGGCCCTCGAAACTGCGTGCCACGGGCTCTGGGAGGTGGCTGCCACGGCGATGGGTTCTGGGGTCACAAACAGCGGCTGCCGGCCCGGTGAAACACTGGAGCGTGTCCCACGTTGGGGCAGGAGCTTGTTTCCCAGTTGTGTGTGTGTATGGGTACTGTGCCATGATGTAAAACATGAATATACTCCTTGTTAGCTCAGTGACTTCCGTGCACCAGACTGAGGTGTAAATAAGAAGTGCATCAGATGTGCACTGTGGGGGAATAAGTTGATGGTGTGTGGCTGGAGGCGGAGACAGTTAAGTTGTTATGATAATGCAGGTAAAGAAATACTGAGACACTCTTGATCTAGCAATCAGGGCGGTGGCAGTAGGGAGGAGTGATAGTGATGGGGGAGGAGCTGGAATGGACAGGATTTATAAGTGGGCTTTTCATAAGGAGGAGGAGGCAGCTGGTTTCTGGCATGGAGGGTTAGTTAGACAGCGGGTGTCCTGCAGCATGGCAGGGGATACAGGAAGGAGTGAGTGCTCTGTGCTCTGTATGTGCACAGGCTGTGTGAGGAGAGCTGAGCTCAGTGAGAACATTGTCTCTGATTGACAGGGTCCCTAGTTGGACATTGGTGCAGTGTGTTCAGTAGGGAGCTCTGATTGGCTGAGCTGGGATTCAGCAGCACATTGTTAAAGCCAGAGGCTGGTGAGAGTGGCCAGGCAATGGCTGAAGATGACATTGATTGGGGAGGTGGAGGAAGGAGATCTAGTGAAACAAAATGGAAGCAAAGTTGGCAAGAGAAACCAGGATTGGTGGAGCGGAAGCCTGGGAAGAGAGAGTGGTTTGTAGGTTAAATGCCACTGCCAGGCCATGCCACACGAGTGCCAGTTATGTTCCATGTTTCTCACAAGAAAAATGGAGGTGGCATCTCTTAATGGTCTGTCGTGAGGGTTGAATGAGGCGGTGTGTGGAGAGCACAGACTGGATGTGCCTGGGCATATGGTCACCATGGCATGGCCAGTGGTGGTGATGGGAGGGGCTGCCACTCACCAGCTCGCTCGCTTGCTCTTCAGCCCATGCAGCCTGCCAGGACTCTGCCAGACATGGGACGTGTTGCCGAAAAACGCAGAGCTGATGCAGACAGGTGGATAAAGATGTTGTCCATTTTGTCGCATGTACCGGCCAGCTTGCTTGTATTTGTCTTTTGTACTTTGCCTTTGCTGCTTGAGAGTTCTGTAAACAATTCTTAATAAACAAAAAAGCAGGTTTTATGTGGAAACTCCATGGAGATGAGAGGATTTCACTGAGTGCAAACAGGAGGAAGGAGACGATGTAAACCCTAGGCTTCCGGAAGCTGTGTTGAGTCAGTGGTGCCTTGGTCTTAAGAAGAGGCTGGGATAGAGCTTAGGCTGACCCTCGGAGTGGCCATTTCTGTCCCCACCCCACCCCCCACCCCCCCGGCCCTGCACACCCACTTTCAAGGCTTGCAGGGGCTTGGTTTGTGATGCAGGAGAAAGCAGAATGGGAAGAGAAGAGCACAGGCAGGGCTAATGAACGTGGTGATGTTCAGACAGGATTATGAAGCATCATATATAAGGAGCAGACTCCTTTTGCTTGTCTTTAGGAAGAACTAGAATTCATTTTGTTCATGTTTTTTTTGTTACGGCGGCTGGCGGTCAGGTTGCATTAATGAAATTGGAAAAGTAGTGTTTCAAGATAGTGGACAGGTCTAGCTGGGTGGGGACCAGAGCCTGCTGTGTGGAATGCTTGCCACTCAGTCACTCATCGAAGGGGCATTTGTTGACCTTTGTCCTTATTAAAGGGAAAGTGTACCTGCTGTGTACTAGAAGGTCTGAGCATGAGAGCTGAGGATCCCGCACTTCAAGGTCATTGCTGCTCTCTCCTGCCATGTACTAGAGTGAGTGTGAGAGTTGAGAATCCCGTGCTTCAAGGATGCTGCTGTTACGCAGAAGAAGAGCCCTTCCCTCCCCCAGCGCCCATTTAGGAGTCGGGTGTGGTGGCTCACACCTGTAAGCGCAGCTAATTACGATTCTCTTTATTGCATTTTAGATGTTGAGCTGTACAAATTATTATGGGCTCACATTCTGCATTAATAGAACAGTACACATTTAGGGGCAGTGCTTTATTTTTATTTTTTTGAGACGGAGTCTTACTCTGTTGCCTAGGCTGGAGTGCAATGGCACGATCTCGGCTCACTGCAACCTCCACCTCCCAGGTTAAAGCGATTCTGCTGCCATGGCCTCCTGAGTAGCTGAGATTACAGGCGTGTGCCTCCATGCCCAGCTAATTTTTTTGTATTTATTGTAGAGACAGGGTTGTGCCAGGCTGATGTTGGCCAGGCTGGTTTTGAACTCGTGACCTCAGGTGATCCTCCCGCCTCCGCCTCCCAACGAGTTGGGATTACAGGTGTGAACCACCATGCCCGAACCCTAGACATTTCAATTATGTCTTCTCTACTCTCAGAGTTTAAAACTTGTATAGTTCTGTAAGTTGTAGTATGTAAGAGGTTTACAATTCTGTATAGATTTTTGGATTGTTTTTCTAGTTTTGAAAAAAGGCAGTTGAAATTCTGATAGGTACTGCACCGAATCATTAGGTTACCTTGGGAGTGTTGCTGTAGTAAAGATACTATGTCTTTTGATCCACGAATGTGGGATTCCCCTGTCCCCAATTTATTTAGGTCTTCAGTTTCTTTCAGCAGTGTTTTGTGGTTACAGGGCACAAGTTTTACATTTCTTTGGTCGAATTTGTTGCTAAATATTCTTTTTGATGCTGTTATACATGGAAATGTTTTCTTAATGTTTTTCAGATTGTTCACTGCTTGTGTATGATGATGATACGGCTGACTTTTGTATATTGATCTCATATCATGCAGCTCTGCTAACTTGATGGGTTGAGAACCTTGTTGCATATCAAGAGAACAGTTTTCTTCATGGAGTTGTATCTGATTCTGAGGTTCTTACTTGGCAAAGACAGGCTGGTAACCAGTGTCCTGAAGTCTGCCACCACTTGGATTATTCATTTTGTAGAAACAACAGATGAGTGTTGTGAGGGGCTGCAAGTAACTAAGCGATTGTCCATGACGCGAATCAGCCGCTTCCTGGCTTTCTCTGTGTTCTCTGTTTCCCAGTGTCTGTGACACTGATCATAAATAGTGAGGCCAACAGTGAACTCCAGAGGCAAGTAGATAACAAGATATTCATGTTTTCTTTTGAGATTTGCCATTAGAGTATGATGCGGATTTGGAATTCTGTGGGTTTACTAAGAGCTAGAAATAAATTGATCATCTGTATGCCTGATTTAGGCTTTCTGAAAAGTTGGTCTTGCGTCTTTGTTGGTCAGGATTTCAGGTGTTTAAGTGACCCTCAGCTGTTTCCTTAGTAAGGCTTGTTTTAGCCTCGCAAGGCCAAGCAGGGAGGTGGCGTTTGTTGCTCGGGGAGCTTGTGTACTCTGCCAAACTGCTTGGCTCCTGTCGAGCCGGACCTCCTGTGGGGAGGGAGGCAGGCATTGCACAGCCCAGCCCTGTCCTTCCTGTAGCTTCTCCTGGCGTGTCGCTGGGGCCGTTCTCACTGTTGGCATTTGTGTCACTTTGTCTGATTTCATGCCTTTATCTTCCTAATTTTCAGGTATTTCCCGGTTTCTGATCTATAGCTTCCTTTTTTTCATGATAGCTGTGCATCTATTTCCTTCTAACAAAGCATCTGTTTAATTTTTTTTTGCCATTCCCCTGGATCAGGTGAGGAAGGGAAGGTTCTGGTAGGAGTTGGATGCCTTGTCTGAGGACTGAAGGTTCTCCTGCGTGCCACAGTTGGGTTTTGTTCTTTTGCAAAGGAGTTTGATTCCTATCAGGGCAGGCATTGTGGAAAGGGAAGAACAGTTGTGTGAAATTATCCACTTTTGTTCTCATTCTGCATTCATCCACTTTACACTTTCTTCTGCTAAATGGTATAAAGAGAATTATTTAGAAACATTGATTTTGTTTCCTGCTTTGTTTTTTCCTGTATTAAAAAGAAACATTTGCAGTGAAGAAGGAAGCCTGGTTTTCCTTCTAGCTCCTCCCTACCCTCACCTCAGTTCTTAAGTCTGCTTAGTTGCCTTTATTGCCTCGAGCCTTCTTTCTTTAACTTTAAATGAAGGAAAACAGAAACAAATAGCACCCCATCCTTAGAAGAAAAACACCCAAACAAGAAACAAATAATTGCTCACCTTCTCCACTCCCAGCCCCAAAAACACGGGGTGAGGGGCGCAGCTGTGTTCACTGGAAGGAGGCCAAGGTCAGGATCGCCGCCTAACCAGAGCCAGCAGGTGGCCTGTCTGCACCAGCCGGCCTTGGGATTGTGGGGCTCCTGGCACCATTGTAGGAATGGAATCCAGTTGGTTGTGCCTTTTTAAAATGAGATGAGGCTGGATCTGAGGTCTGTAGTGTTCCATTTCAGTCCTCTGAAGTTACATTGTAAGGAGATTTTTAAAGCCATAATAGCAGATGCATATTCATGTTTTACATTTCCAGTTTTAAGACTGATCGTGGTGAAGAGTGTGTGCTCTGGAGCTAGCCAACCTGATTTCAAGTCTTGGTCCCACCAATTAAAATGTGACCTGGACTACATTTCTCACACCCCTGGGACTTCAGTTTTCTCATCTGCAAAGGGGAGATGAGATACCTACTCTGTGGGATTATTGTGAGGATAAAGTGAGTTGATACTAGATAAAACCATATGAAATTGTCAGTATGGGACTCTGTTTTTTTTTTTTTAATTGAGCTTGTGTATTCAATTATAGTTTGTAAGAAATCCTTGAGAGAGCCCCTTGTACATTTTGGGCAGTCTCTTCCTCTCTTCCAATGGTAACACGTTGTAGAACTGTGGTATTAATAGAACGTCACAGCCAGGATGTCGACATGGTATTGCTCACCAGTCTTACCTAGATTGCCTGAGGTTTACTTGTACTTGTGTGTGCGTGTGTGTGTGTGTGTGTGAGGAGAGAGAGAGAGAGAGAGAGAGAGATTGATTTGAGTTCTGTGTGGTTTCATCACTGGGGGCTCCTGTCCCCGCCGTGCTGCAGTACTGAATAGTTAGGGTCACAACCGGAAGGATCTGCCGTTTGCCCTTTCTTAGCCACATTTGCCCTTCCAGCCCATCTCCCTACCCTGGTCCCTAACCCCTGTGAACCACTAATTTGTCCTCCATTTCTAAAATTTGTTGTAAGAGCCTCATATAAATGGAATCATAGAAACGTAACCTTCTCGATTGGCCAGTTGTCCATTTTGCTTAGCGTCATGTTTGCTCTTTTTTGTTGCTGAATGGTCGCCGTGGTGTGGGTGGACCGCAGCTTACTTACCTGTCTGCCCATTGTGAGAAACGCACATTCACCCGTCCAAACCCAAAGAGTGGACTTGGAGACAAAAAGAATAGTGGAAGCAAGACTTCTAATGGTGGTCTTGCAGGACCGGGTGCCTGGGGGGCAGGCATTCCTGGGGAAGCCACATACCTGCTAGCATGCAAGTCCCTCCCCCAGGTCCTCACTGGTCGAGTACTGTGGGGCTACAGTATATATGTATTTATTTATTTATTTATTTTGAGACAGAGTCTTGCTCTGTCACCCAGGCTGGAGTGCAGTGGTGCGATCTCGGCTCACTGCAATCTCCGCCTCCCAGGTTCAAGTGATTCTCCTGCCTCAGCCTCCCGAGTAGCTGGGAGTACAGGTGCCCGCCACCTTGCCTGCCTAATTTTTGTATTTTTAGTAGAGATGGGGTTTCGGCATCTTGGCCAGGCTGGTCTCGAACTCTTGACCTTGTGAGCCACCCGCCTCGGCCTCCCAAAGTACTGGTATTACAAGCGTGAGCCACCACGCCCGGCCGTCAACTGAGTTTCATGATCTGCCTTATAAGGTTATACCATCCCCTTCCCCTGCTTACGTTTCCGTTTCTCCGTAAGGAAACCTCCTTCCACTTTATTGGCTAACCCGTCCTCTACATTCTTATTGCTTATGGCGAACTTCTAGGTGCATGAGCTCTGTGGTTTGTTACATCTGCAGGCTGGCTGCCAGTGCTCAGATTTATCATGCCTTGAAAGTGGACCATTTAAAATATTAAACCATAGAAGCACATCTGGCCTGATTCCAGTTTATGGTGCATAAAACAGCTATGAACATTGGAGTGGGGATGATTGGACCATTTTTGACTTACAGTAAAGTATGGGTGTTTCTGCCCAAAAGCAGCAGCAACTGTGGTGTCCTTCCAGGTTCACTCAAGCCACACGTCTCATGCCTTCTCTGTGCATGTGTTTGAAGGTACTGAAGACGTATTTATCAGAAAAGCTACAGCTCTGCCCTGGTCTCTGGAAACCCATCTGTGTGCTCTTGCTGTTCTGTGGGAAGTTGGGAAAAGACAGACCCAGGCCTGAGACAGGCTGGTGTGACCGCCACTCGGAGCCCAGGGTTCGTGGGCTGGTTTAGTGAGCCGGTGTCGGGGGTAGTAGGCCCTGCACTGGACTCCCATCGTTAGTAGTTCCCCTGTGGACCTTCCCACTAAGCCTAACGAGATTGAAAATCGTGGTTGTTATAAGGTCGTGATTGAAAGAGTGCTCTGGCTAACAGCGTTTTGAGACCCAGGGCCCATGTAGAGACCGGTCTTTGCTAACATGGATTCCTGGGCTCTGAGGGTGTTGGGAAGGTGGCTCACGGGAGGGAGCTGAGGGGCCTGAGCTCACAGCTGTGACACCAGAGTGGTACTTGGTTGTCAGAAGGAGCAGACGGCGTGGAACAGCCACAGGCCTCGTCATTTTCTTCGCTGTCAGTTGGAGTTATGTCAGTGTGGCTAAAAAGAATTGCTCATCTTAGCAGATTGAAAACTATGATTAGCAGTTGTAGGTCTGCTCATTGAAAAAAGTGATTATTGATGTGCCTTGATATAAAGAAAGAAAAAAAGAAAAAAGTGATTAAAAAAAGTCAGAGTGAATTAAACATTAATACAGTTGTGTAAGTCAGAGTCTTCTAAAACTTGGGGTTCTGTCAGGGGAGAAAAGGGAGACTCTATAGTAAAAACATTAGCAATCTTGAACTTCTGTTCTTCTTCAAAAATCAGCATCAGGTCTGCCCAGCTTTCTTCCCAGGGAGGCTGTGATTCTGTTGGGGACGGGGCCTGTGGCCGTGACTGCTTGTCGAGAGCAGTGAGTAAAGCAGCTCTTACGCTGGAGGAATGTCGGAAGGAAGTGGGGTGCGATTGGGTCAGCTTAAATACCGTGTTACTACTTGACATTTTAAAAAGTGTGTTTATTACTGACCCATAATCATACCTGTTAGTGGAGTCTGGTAGGATGCCTCAGTCCATGGATGCCTTGTATACCAATGAGACCAGGGGGGGTACTGTGTCCAGGACCTCAAATACCACTTCTTTTTGGTGATAACATCTAAGATCTTCTTTTTTTTTTTTAATTGCTTTTTTTTAAAAAAATTGTTTTAAAAGTTATTTTAATGATTTGGATATTTATTTCCTCTTAAAGAGACAGGGTCTCACTCCCTCGCCCAGGTGCAGTGCAGAGGTGCCATCCTCACTCACTACAGCCTTGAACTTCTGCGCTGAAGTGATTCTTACACCTCGGCCTCTCAAAGTTCTGTGGTTATAGGTTTTGCTTGGAACTCTTTCTTCTTATGTAACTAACTTTTTACCCATTGATTATATGAAATAATTTTCTTTCTGTATCCCTAATGTGGCAGCTAGCCCCTGAAAAGAGTTGGTGAGATTCTCTAGAGTAGTAAGAGAAACTTAAAACCTTGAATTGGTCCACTGTTCAGAGAGAACCACCATTAGCATTGAAAATATTTCGTAGTTTTTCTTACACAGAGTGCATGTAGCAAATGTCCTCAGCACCTGGGATTATCATCTTGTCCTGTTGCCATTTCCATAGGTAGAAGCATCTCCCTTTGTTTTAAGTGGATTGTGGTTTTGGTTGTGTGTATGTGCCGACCCCACCCACCCCCACTCCACCCTCACCCCCAGACATGGACGGGTGATGGTCTCATCCCTGACCCCCTGGTCCTCTCATCTCGCTCTGACTCTTGATGTCTCCATGATCTGGATCTACGTTATGCCTCCACAGACCTGTACATTCCTGAGTTGCTGTGGACATGAGCTGACTGTAGGAAGTGTAGCCTGGTGCATTTGTGTTTGACAACATGACTTGTTTATAGTTGTGGTGGTGGTTTTGATGTGAAACCATGTATTCTAATTGAAGCTTTTTTCATACCTTAGAATATTTCTTTACTCAGGAGGTTGAGGTGGGAGGATTCCTTGGGCCCAGGAGGTCGAGGCTGCAGTGAGCTGTGTTTACGCCACTGCATCTTAGCCTGGGCAACACAGTGAGACCCTGTCTCTTAAAAAATTCTTGGCCAGATGTGGTGTCTCACGCCTATAATCTCAGCACTTTGGGAGGCCAAGGCAGGCGGATCACCTGAGGTCAGGAGTTTGAAACCAGCCTGGCCAACATAGCAAAACCCCTTCTCTACTAAAAATGCAAAAATTAGCCAGGCGTGATGGCATGTGCCTGTAATTCCAGCTACCCAGGAGGCTGAGGCAGGATAATCGCTGGAACCCAGAAGGGCACAGAGGCTGCAGTGAGCTGAGATTGCACCACTGCACTCCAGCCTGGGCGACAGAGCAAGACTCTGCCTAAAAAAGTTTTTCTAATGTTTATTCCAAATATATTAGAGGCTCTGCATTGATATTGTCTCGCAGAAATAATGGGGTCAGTTACTGAGATATTTTCTCTTAGTCAGAAAGAAAAGACCTTTAGACCAGAACTTCCTTCCCAACTTGCTTTTAATACCCTGTGTGACCCTAAGACAACAAATAACTTAGCTTTGTTTCACTTTATCTAATTTGGGCCCAGTTTCATCTGTATGTGTAACAGTAGTTGGATTAAAGCCGTAATTCTCACTGGGGGTGTTTTGCCCTTTATCAGACGCCATCTGGAGACATTTTTGGTTGTCAGGATTTGGGTTGGGTGGCCCTACTGGCGGCATCTAGGAGAAGACAGATGCTGATCAACCCTGTTGCGTGCTCAGACTCTGAACCCAAATGCCAGTGGCACTGAGCATGTGAATCCATAGACTTGCGGCACTTCCGAGTACCCGCAGGACTCTGGAGGTCGGTCCTGGGGTTTCTTGCTGGCTTCCTCTGCAGATGCTCCTCCTCTCTCTCAGCTGTTTTACAGAAAGCTTCGTGGCATACTTGCTGCCTTTCACTGAAACCAGGCTGTATGGTGACTGGAAGCTGCTTATTCACATTTATTTTGATTGATTGATTGATTGAGTCTGGAGTGCAGTGGTATGAGTAGCTCTGGCCACAGGTGCACACCACCATGCCTGGCTAATTTTTTTGATTTTTTTTTTAATAGAGACGAGGACTTTCTGTGTTGCCCCGGCTGGTCTTCATTCAACTCCTGGGCTCAAGCGATCTGCCAGCCTCAGCCTCCTGAAGTGTTCGGATTACAGGCGTGAGCCAGCGCACCCAGCACACATTTATTTTTAATGGTCCTTGAGGTTAATGGCAGCTTTGAACAGTCCTGTCCAGGAGTTTAAGGGCAGAAAAACCTCACTCCATCTTTGCAGAACGTGCATGTCATGAGTGTTTCTCAGGAAACACGTGATTCTCTTGGCCACTAAACATAGAGCCAGGGAACCCCACATCAGCAGGCCCGGTCTGGGGAGCTGCCTTCAGTCCTGTCTGTGCTTCGCTCCCTGGTTCTGCACACAGATGTGTTTGGAGTTGGAGGAGAGCCTGATCTGCTTGGATTGGACTGAAGTAACATGGGTGTGGATTTTTTTTTCCCATTTACACTGGTTTGTTTTATTCTTAGAGTCCCCAGAGCTCTTCAGGGAGACTGTATAGTTTTATTCAGCTTTTTTAATTTTAATTTTAATTTCTGAGACCGAGTTTTACTCTTTCACCCCGGCTGCAGCGCAGTGGTGTGGTCTCAGCTCACTGAAATCTTCGCTTCCCAGGTTCAAGCGATTCACCTGCCCCAACCTTCGAGTAGTTGGGATTACAGGCATGTGCCACCATACCTGGCTAATTTTTATATTTTTAGTGGAGACAGGATTTTACCATGTTGGTCAGGATCGTCTAGAACTCCTGACCTCAAGTGGTCTGCCCACCTCAGGCTCCCAAAGTGCTGGGATTACAGGTGTGAGTCACTGCGCATGGCCTTATTAAGCTTTTAAAAAAATGGTACTGTAGTATAATCTTTTCCTTTTAAAATACTCAGTGGCAATGAAAACCACCTTAATTTTTTTTTTTTTTTTGTATATTTTGTTTAGTTTAATACTTAATACGCTTCCTAAACTTAAATTAGCCTTTTAAGGCCAGGCGCAGTGACTCACGACTGTAATCCTAGCACTTGGGGAAGCTGAGGCGGGGGCATCACCTGAGGTTAGGAGCTGGAGACCAATTTGGCCAACGTGGTGAAACCCCGTCTCTATCAAAAACACAAAAATTAGCTGGGCGTGGTGGCGGGTGCCTTAATCCCAGCTACTTGGGAGGCTGAGATTGAGGCAGGAAAGTCACTTGAACTCGGGAGGCTGAGGCTGCAGTGAGCTGAGATCACACCACTGCACTCCAGCCTGGACGACAAGAGCAAAACTGCATCTCAAAAAAAAAAAAAATTGGCCTTTTAAAAACCTTACCTTATTGGTAATGTTTGTTTATATGGCAAGACTACAGTGGTTATTTTATTTATTTGGTTTCTTATGTATAAAAGTTTTAGGGCCCTCTAAAATCTGATTTTGTGGTGATTTTGCAAGATTGTATTAGTGTCATTTGCTCTTTTTTTATATTGGACTTCAGATTTACCTTTAAGTTGTTGGAATTGCTACATTTTGACGTAAAAGTATTTGATGAATGAAGATAAGTTTTGGCCATGGCACAGTGACCAGGAGCTGAGCAATGGGTTATGGGAGAGGAAGGGAGACGGAATAAACCGTGTGGACCAAACAGAGGGAGACGAAAGCTACGAAAGAACTGAGGTTGAGATTATTATTTACATGAACGAATTTCACTCTCTTGTTTCAGATTATATACAGCCCTGCTCTGGGATACACCTCCATTGGATTTAAGGGACAGTCCTCATCAGCACTGACTTTCAGCTATGGAATCGGTAAATACTCACTGCATTGTCTCTTTATCAGTTTGTGTTACTGTCATTGGTTTGTAAAAATGAGTATGAAAATAATGCATGAGTGTCCTTGTTGGTTTTCTTGGACCTGATAGAGTTTTGTCGAAATGTTTTGAATTTTGGTCTTGATTTCACTTAGAATGTTTTTAGAGTGGTAACAGGTGAGCTTTTTTGGATTAATACATGCGATCCTTGGTGTCACAGTGAGAGGAAATCTGCTGAAAAATTAAATAGGTTGTTAATAGCCTATAAAAGAAGTGTATTTCCTCATAGCTTCCTTTAATTGTATTCCTCCTCAGATGGTCTGTGTGTTCTGTGCTCTGCGCATGTTGTGAGAACAGTTTGCATGAGGCTTCTGTATCCTGGGAGCTGTTCTTCTCTTGTTAGGATCCTGGTGGTGGTCTCACCTGGTTGTCCTGTGCTTCTGGGCACGGCACTGCTGCAGAGCCCTCTAGGTGGCTACTCCTGTCTTTCCTGGGAGCTGGAGACCAGTGTGGTGGTTGACAGGTGGGGGAGTGGGAGCCTGTGTTGCTGGCCCTGACTCCTTGCCTCCTCCTGGGAGTGACTGGCATGTTTTTTGAAAGGAGGGGCAGCAGTCTCCATAAAGAGTTTGGCCTTGGCTCTGACCAAACACTTGTTGCTATAGGGCAGAGTCCTCCCTCCTTCGGGAGACGGTGACTGGCAGGTTATTTTCTCTGATATGTGGGCTGACAGCAATTGGAGAGGAAACTCTTGGCTAATTTAAATCTTCATAATTTGGCCAAGTGTCAGTGAGGGTTTTAAAGTGAACAGTCCAAAAATACATGATCTGGTTTGTGTTGTTACTCCTAGCAAACATGAAGAACCTTTCCTACAACTTCTTCCGGGAGTTGCGCATGCTTTATCTCATTCATGGTGGAATCAGGCCACTCTGAAATACACCTGACTGGTGTGTTTCACATTATTGAAGTATTTCCTTGGAAATGGAGATCAGATTTGAGGAAAGGGAAATCTGAGATATACCTGAAGATAGGTCTGGAATTGTCTTCTCGTAATCTGGGGGATGGTTTGCAGTTAGAATGAAGCCAGCCTGGGTAGTGGTCGTTTTCATGATCAGGTGAGATGTTTTTCAAGATCTGGAGGTGGACTGAGTCTGGTTGTGATGAAAGGGGTGCCATGGAGGGGGCCAGGTACATGGGAAGAGGGGGGGCAGTGATGAGGGAACACCCCATACCCCAGGGTCTGAGCTGTGCCTCTTTGTGTAAAGGATACTGCTGACCTTAATATATGACAAAGAAAAGCAAATTGCTGCATTTTCTTAATTTTTTTTTTTTTTTTTTTTGGTCGAGACAGTCTCGTTATGTTGCCCAGGCCTGTCTTGAACTCCTGCCCTCAAGCAGTCCTCCTGCCTCAGACTCCCAAAGTGCTGGGATTACAGGTGCAAAGCCACCACACCTGGCCAAAATGCTGCTTACTAGTGTGAAAAATGAAATTATTAATAAATAATTAGTGGCCTGTCGAGGTGGCTCACACCTGTAATCCCAGCACTTTGGGAGGCCGAGGTGGGCGGATCACTTGAGGCCAGGAGTTTGAGACCAGTCTGGCCAATATGGTGAAACCTCGTCTCTATTACATATATAAAAATTAGACGTGGTGGTGAACACCTGTAATTCCAGCTAGTTGTGAGGCTGAGGCAGGAGAATTGCTTGAATCAGGAGGTGGAGGTTGCAGTGAGCCAAGATCACAGCGCTGCACTCCAGCCTGGGCGACAGAGTGAGACTCTGTCTCCAAAAAAACATTATTGATGGATTCAACAAAATACGTGCTTTACTGATTAAAGGGGAACAAGCTATCAGTGACTCTGCCGACAGGACCTGAAATTGACCTAATGGTGTAGCACTGTAGTGTATTGAGAACAGTAGATGTACTGTTACGTAGGTTTGATGACCTAGGAAATGTTGCCATTTTTTACCATGTCACAGTAATAATCTAAGGTGTTTAATGCCACTTGTCACTTTTGTGAACTATAAACACTCAGTTAATATTGATTTTTGTCTTTTTTTGTCTGTGGTGGTTAGATTGAATAAGATGAAGGCCTTTAGCATGAGGTGTGTTCTAGCCTCCAGGAGACTGTAGTGTACAGAGAGGCCCTCCCGAGCAGGGGTTGGGTGCCGTGACCCACATGGGCATGTGAGGACCTTGCTGAGGCTTGTTCTCCATTGTTTTGGAGGATTTCTGAAAAACTGCACGGTTTAAAAAAAAAAAAAAATAGCTGGCCAAGCGCACTGGCTCCCACCTGTGATCTTAGCACTTTGGGAGGACGGGGTGGGTAGATCACTTGAGCTCAGGAGTGTGAGAACAGCCTGAGTAACATGACGAGACCCCGTCTCTACAAAAAATAAAAAAATAAGCCAGACATTGTGGCGCCTGCCTGTGATCCCAGCTACTTGGGGAGGCTGATGGGGACGGAGGATCGCTTGAGCCCAGGAGGTTAAGGCTGCAGTGAGGTGTGATCACACCACTGCACTCCAGCCTGGGCCACAGGGTGAGACCCTGTCTCAACTAAAGAAGAAGAAGAATTTTACAGGCTCTCTAATAATTTTTCGTTGATATCTGTGTCATCCCTGTATTTCACTTTGGTTACTTGAGGTGGAATGTGAGCAGTGTAGGTGAGATCCATAGTTGCTTCTTCAGTATGTGCTGCTGTGCTCTTTTCTCCCTTCTGGGCCTGACTTAGGTGCCCAGTTTGGATGGATTCTGGGCTACTCCTGCCCTGGGTTGGGGTCAGGTGTGGCTGCCATTACACAGGGTCCAGGGCAGCCTGTGTGTGCTGGGCTGACTGGTGCTAGCTCTGTGGCCCTGACCCCCTCCCTCCTGCTCTCCAAGCCTCGGTCCCCTACCCTGGGCAGTGGTCGTGGTCATACCTACTGTAAAGTCGTCTTTAGAGATTAAATAATACTTTACAGAAACAAAACTGCATGAAAATAGAAGCTTTGAAACAATTAGATTTAGTTTGTAAATTGTTTCTCTAGTATAAAGTAGTTGAAGCTGATGAAGTGAACCGCAAAAACACCAAGGTCCCCTTTCCCATCGTCTTGTTTCTTGTCAAATGTAATTGGTTCCCCTGTAGCAAATGGAGTAAGGGCTCTGCGTGTGTTAACACATCATTGCCAACAGAAGGCCCATTTACAACTTGCTGAGATTTTGATGGGAAGAAGAGGAAGGGAGGAGGAAGGAGATGGAGGGTCCAGTGTGGCTTGAGCACCCCAGTGCCTGGCTGAGCGGGAGGGATCGGGCGGGGGGTGGTGGTGCATGGCCAGGAGACTCTGGGAGGCATCTTCGTGACTGGCCATTGGATTCCTCAAGTTCTGCTGAGAATTCTAGTCTCTTTTTCCCCCTGCTGTAGAATAAGGATCTTAATTATTTATTTGTGTTGTCCATTGGGAAAAATAATTTGGGATATGCTTACTGTCAACAATGGGATAATGGTGGAATTCGAAATGTAAACTGGGCGGGGCACCATGAGATCACGTCTGTAATCCCAGCACTTTGGGAGGCTGAGGTGGGAGGATTGCCTGAGGTCAAAGGGATAGTGGTGGGATTCGAAATGTAAACTGGCCGGACACCATGAGATCACCTCTGTAATTCCAGCTTTGGGATTCCTACTTTGGGAAGCTCAAGGAGGAGGATCCCCCTGAAGTCAGGAGTTCAAGATCAGCCTGGGCAACATGGCAAGACCCCGTCTCTACAGAAAGACACAAAAATTAGGCAGGGGTCGTGATGCATGCCTGTTGTTGTCCTAGGTACTCAGGAGGCTGAGGGGGAGGGATTGCTTGAGCCCGGGAGGCAGAGGTTGTAGCGAGCTATGATCACACCACTGTACGCCAGCTCTGGGTGACAGAAGGATTAGAAGAAAAAGTAAAAAGGAAGACATGGACCATCCCAACAGCGAGATGTGTAGCATGTGGCCCAGCCAGGGCAGTCTGCACCCCTCTCAGGTGCAGTTGAGGTTAACCTCGATTGTGTGTAGGGATTCTGAAGGCAGTGCTGGCCGCTGGTGCAGGGCCGCAAGTTGAAAGAGAAGTAGAGTGAAAGGGTCCCTGGGGCCCCTGGTGGCATCAGCATGTGCGTGAGGCGACGTAGTGGAGGGCACTGGCGTGGAGGCATGGCCCTGGGTATGGACAGCCAGCGTGGAACCCAAGCCCCTGTGCTGCTGCTGGGGGCCTCCTGCCCTGGCTGTCCCTCCCTCCGTAGGCAGCTTTGAGGAAAGTGCCTGCAGAGGCCCGGCAGCAGGAATGTGTTGACTTTGGCAGCAGGAGCTGTCCGGCTCTGCTTATGCTGTGGCCCAGTACATACGGCTCTGTGTAGAACCACGTGCTCATGCACATGTGATTTCTGTCTTTCTCTGGCCACGGCTGACCACTCCCCACCCCCTTCCATGGAGCTTCCCATGGGCTTAGAGGGGCTCTCTGCCTGGGCATGGGAAAGTAAGGGAAATGAGGAGCAAAGTTTTTTTGTAAATCAAAGGACACTTTTACAGCTTTTGGTATTGTTGACCTTTTGCTAAAGGATGATTTGTTTATTAGAAAAAATAAAACTGGGATTCTTGTTCATATCTGATGCTATCGGTACATCAGCAGGATAGCGGCTGCTTTAGGGACCTGTTTGTGTCTGGAGCAAAGACAGAGTAGTAAGCAGAGGGCAGGGGAGGCCTTTGTAGCCTGGGGCAGGTGTGCCTCTCTGTGCCTCTGCATGGTTCCTGATGAAGGCCTCAACTCTGCAGGGTGTCTTAGTCTGGTCTGAAGGCCAAGACCATCGCACCCCCGCCACCTGTCGCTATCCGTGAGTCTTTTTCTGTTCATTCTCTTCATTGCCTGGGCACTGTCAGCCTGTGTTTAAAATGTATTCTTGCCTTTGTTTTTTTAGTGGGAACAAAGTTTCTAAAGATCGAATCCTGGTGGCTTACTAAACACAGCCTTTGGGGGATGGGCTTGGTAATGATTTCCTAAGGTTTTAGGTGATGCTGAAAGGGCTGTACCCACCTGTTTGGGTTCTCTCTTAAATTCTGCCCTATAGCTGAACAGCAAACAGTGGTATAAATTTGGATTGCAATTGAGAAGTGAGCTCAAAGATGCCAGTTTAGATGTGATCGGATCTTGTTAAAGAAATCCTATGAAATGCCAGGATATTTTGGCCTACTAATAGTGTATTCTAAACTTCAGTGTTAAAATGGAAACTTTTGGTAACATAACAACCAATTTTCATGTGTGTGTGTGTGTGTGTGTGTGTGTGTGTGTGTGTTTTGGTACAGACAGGATCTTGCTGTGTGAATCAGACTGTCATGGAACTCCTGGCCTTAAGCAGTCCTCCCTCCTCTGCCTCCCAAAGCTGTGTGATTACAGGCATCAGCCCTGGCACCCAGCCTCTCCTGCTCTTCTGAGAAGCTGGCTCTCTTGCTGATCTCCCTCACACCTGTATGCTTTTGTGCTGTAGTGGGCAGGGCCGTGACGTGTATAAGACAACCCACAGGAAACCCTGGCTTTACCCATGGAGAAAGAATGGACTAAGGGTGGGGGACGCTCTCCACCCACCCCCTGTTGAACAGAGTTGTGTTGGTGGCTAGGGGTGCTGGGACCTGTGGGGCTTTGAGCTTGCTTGTAGCCTAGCAATTAGTCTCACACCAGGACTTGGTCTGCGTCCCGTGGAGACAGAAGAATGGACCTAGATAAAGTTCAGTAACCTGGCAGGGGTGGATTTGCTGAGGGAAGCTGTCATCAGGTGTGTGAGTGCATCCCGTTTCCTCAGACTGTGGACCTCACCTAAAATCTGTTTTCTGCTCTTTTAGGGGCCTGGCACCTGGCCCCAGGGCTCACTGGCCTTGGCTGCTCTGGCCTTTGGGCAGGTAGCTTCTCTGAATTCTCTGCTGTGCTGTGGCTCTTTGCGGTTTTGCTCCCAGAGGCAAGGTTGGGGCCACCTTTCCTGTGCTCCTCCTGCTCTTGGAAACCGCACTCCAGAACGGCCTGTTCGTGGGTTTTCCAGTAACTCCTAAGGTCTGTGAGAGGCACACGCTCTGCTACACCTCACTTACGTTCTCTCTTTCCTACAAAATCCCAGAAAATTGCATTTTCCACATTTTTATTACAAGAGGAATCTAGGCCTCCAAAGAAGTTCAGGAAGTAGGGTTTTCAGGATTCCATGGCTGATAAATAAAGTGAAGTGAGTGAGTCCTAGGACCCTGCTCCACCACGCTGAGGCCAGAGGCGGTTGTATTAGCTCTGGACTCTAGGGAGAGAGGCAGGGGGCGTGAGGAGGGGCTGGTGTAGCCTTGGGCATGGCTGGGGTGTCTTCACGCTCATCCCAAGGGTCTGAGTGTGCGTGGGGCGGTGCTCACGCTTGTCAGCCTGGGCACCGGGTGTTACTCTCCTGCCAGATGCAGCGGGCCTGTGGTGTGCCACAGCTTGGCGAGGGCCACTTGCCACCATGCTCCGGGTCAAGGCGAGGCCGGCGAGGCCGTTTCTAACAACCTGCACACCTGTCGTCCTCTTGCTCCTCTGCCCAGACAAGTGGGTGCTGATGCTGGCCTTTTCTGTGCATCGAACCTGGTGGTTTTGCCAGCTTCACGCCTCTTTGTCCTGGTCACCGTGTCTGTGGTAGCCCAAGGCTCAAGTGAACATGGAAGTGCTGCCACAGTGCTATTGCCGTACATATTGTGAGGGCTGCCACTTCTCTGGGGCGGAGAACCGGGCGTTGGAGGGGAACGACACTGGTGTGAGCTCTCAGGGAGTTCGTTGGCTGGATCTGTAGCATCCAGTGCTTGTTGAACAGTGCAGCCTTTGCAGGGACCATGCCCAGGTACTTAGAGCTGTCTTGGCCTGTCTTCCTGCTCAGTGGCCACACATGTGCAGTAGCTTCCTGTTGCAGTGTGAGACCAGCGTTAGGGCAGGGGCAGCACCACTGTGTGGCAGCTGTAGCTGAGACCTGACAGCAGTGATTTTTCTATGCATTGTGATAGGTGTGTTTACTCTTAAAAATTTATCAGTTTGGCTTTTTGAAGTTAATGGAAGACTGAGTTTTACTTTGTGGACAAATTTCATTTTGTTTCTTTTTCCTCTTCCCCCTCCCTCTTCCCCCTCCCCCTCCCTTCCCCCTCCCCTCCCCTCCCCCCTCCCCCTCCCCTCCCCTCCCCCCTCCCCCTCCCCTCCCCTCCCCCCTCCCCCTCCTCCCTTATTCTTATTCAACAGGATCTGGCTCTTTCACCCAGTTGGGAGTGCAGTGGCATGATCACGACTCATTGCAACCTCTGCCTCCTGGGCTCAAGCGATCCTCCTGCCTCAGCCTCTCTGTGTCCCAAGTAGCTGGGACTACAGGGGTACACCACCATGCCTGGCTAATTCTCTGTGTGTGTGCACGTGTGTGCGTGTGCGTGTGCTAGTCTTGAACTCCTAGACTCAAGCGATCCATGTGCCTCGGCCTCCTGCAGTGCTTGGATTGCAGGTGTGAGCCACTTTGCCCAGCCCAAAAGAAGTTAGTTTCTTAGGTGTGTGTGGCTGTCATGCCCCAGCCCTGAAGAGCTGAATGTGATTCCTTTTAGGCTTGGGGCAGGAGCCCTGCTGGCAGGAAACGCTGCGAAGGATCTGGGAGGGCATCTCAGTGTCGCTGAGGCTTCCTGGTTTCATCTTGATGTCTCTTTCTTTAAACCTCTGGCCATATCATCTGTTGGTCTTTTCCTTTTTTTAAGTTTTTTTCTTTTTCCCCCATGTTCCTTGTATAAAAATGTTAGTCTTTTTCTGTCAATCCGTTTCAGTCCTTTCCTTAAGATGCTGATGTTTCTTGTGTGTCTTCTTAGGTTGCTCTTTTCCATCTGCACGTTATTATTATTTTTATTTTTTTATTTTTGAGACAGAGTTTCACTCTTGTTGCCCAGGCTGGAGTGCAGTGGTGTGATCTCAGTTCACTGCAACCTCTGCCTTCCAAGTTCAAGCGATTCTCCAGCCTCAGCCTCCTGAGTAGCTGGGATTATAGGCGTGCACCTCCACACCCGGCTAATTTGTGTATTTTTAGTAGAGACCGGGTTTCACCATGTTGGCCAGGCTGGTGTCAACTCCTGACCTCAAGTGATCCACCCCCTCAACTCCCTTGGCCTCCCCAAGTGCTGAGATTACAGACATGAGCCACCACCTTCGGCCTGGATGTTTTTAATGTTGCTGATTTGTCTCCCATTCTTTTTCCTTTTTCCCTTCCGTATTCCACAGCTGTCCTTCTGCTACCTCCAGGAGGGCACCCTGCCCTGGACACAGGCTTTGTCCTGTGTTGTGGGTCATACTTGGTGGGATCACTTACCAGCTCAAGGGAAGCACTGAGGTCTTTCTTCTTGTTCTTCAGGAGTCTCTCCTCCTCCCTCCAGGCAGACACCGGCATCAGAGTTGGGGTAAACTAAACCCTGTGTCTGATCTGCTTTCCCTGTCTCTTTCTGTCCCCACCCAGACCATAAGCACTGGGTGAGCACATCTGTGTAACTCACTGTGGCGTCTGGTGCCTGCGTGTCTGTGTGCTGACGCCGGGCATGGCCAGAGGTCATGCTGTTGTGTTGTCACAGTGCACGGCGGCTCCTTTGCCCGTGCGTCCTTCTCAGACCACAGCTGCTGCTTCTGCTCTAGGACTGACCACAAGGCTCATAGTGCGCTGGCTGGTTTGTTGTCGCCCTCAGGAGTGCGGCCGAGACCGTGCTGTGGAGGTCTTTTGACCTGGCGGTGAGGGTCTGTGCTTCTATTAGTGTCGCTGGCATGAGACATGGAGTCCTGGAGACCAGCATGTGTCGGCGCCGACTCCCACAGAGCTCTCGCTCACAGCAGCACGTCCCTTGCTGTGTTTTTAGTATTGAGAAGAGAAAACAAAGTGCATAACCAGACTTAGGACTTTGGTGATTTTCTGGCTGAAGTGTTTTTTTTTTTTTTTTTTTTCCGGAGACAGAGCCTTGCTCTGTCATCCAGGCTAGAGCTCACTGCAGCCTCTGCCTTTGGGGTTCAAGCGATTCTCCTGCCTCAGCCTCCTGAGTAGCCGAGATTACAGGTGCTGGCCACCACGCCCGGCTAAGTTTTTGTGTTTTTACTAGAGACGGGGTTTTACCATGTTGGCCAGGCTGGTCTTGAACTCCTGACCTCAGGTGATCTGCCTGCCTTGACCTCCCAAAGTGCTGGGATTATTCTGGCTGGAATTTTGCTGGAGATAATTTGGGATTCAGTGCAGTGCATCCTTTGTGAGGAGTGCTGGGTGAAGATGTGAGGTATTTGAGCCCTGAGCACCAGGGTCTGGCTGGAAGGAGGAGCTTCGTGGACAGGCCTTGAGGACACTTTGGTGCATTTCCTCAATTGTCCCTGTGAGAACATGCCTTCACTGAAGAAGTCAGAAAGGCCGATAGGAAAGTTACCTGTAAGGCCAGGCATGGTGGCTCAGGCCTGTAATCCCAGCACTTTGTGAGGCAAAGGCGGGAGGACTGCTGCAGCCCAGAAGTTCAAGACTAGCCCAGACAACACAGTAAGACCCTGTCTTTACTGCCCCTGCCCCCCGCGCCCCAAGAAAAAATTAGCCCAGTGTGGTGGCGCATGTCTATAGTCACAGCTACTTGGGGAGGCTGAGGTAGGAGGATCACCTGAGCCCAGGAGGTTGAGGCTACAGTGAACCAAGATCATACCACTTTGCTCCACCCCGAGTGACAGAGCCAGAATCTGTCTCAAAAAAAAAAAGTTAATTCGTGTGAACAGAGGAGCTGTTTTGCAAATGTGTCCTACAAAATGCAGTCATGCCCCACATAACATTTTATTTTGCGACAGACTACATATGGTGGTACCTCCATCCTTCCATAAGATCTTTTTTTTTAAATTTGAGACGGAGTTTTGCTCTTGTTGCCCAGGCTGAAGTGCAGTGGCGCTATCTTGGCTCATCACAACCTCCACCTCCTGAATTCCAGCAATTCTCCTGCCTCAGCCTCCAGAGTAGCTGGGATTATGGCATGCGCCCCCATGCCCAGCTAATTTTGTATTTTTCGTAGAGTCGGGGTTTCTTCATGTTGGTCAGGCTGGTCTCGAACTCCCGACCTCAGGTGATCCACCCACCTCGGCCTCCGAGAGTGCTGGGATTACAGGCGTGAGCCACCGTGCCCGGCCCCATAAGATCTTAACACTGTATTCTTACTGTACCTTTTCTATGTTTAGTTAGGTTTAGATACCCAAATACCAAGTGTTGTAGTTGCTACAGTGTCCAGCACGGTAGCGTGCTGTCCGGGTCTGCAGGCTGCCCCACACAGCCTCGGAGTGTGTAGTAGGCTGCACCATGTAGGTCGGTGGAAGTGCACTCCAGGACGTGTATACGATGATGAAATTGCCTGGCGATGCACTTCTCAGGACATCTTCCTGTCGTTCAGTGACACCTGACTATACTGTATTTTCTCTTCCCTTTATTTCTAAAGTAGGGCATCTGTTATAAGCTAGTAAAAATTGTTTGAGAACACTGAATCTGGGGGAAAAATCTCCCTGAAACTCATTTAGAAATAACTGTAGAGAAATGTGACTGGAGAAAGGTTTTGTTGTGTCCCTTCCTTGGCTTCACTGTGTCACACGCTAACTGGTGTGGTCAGTTGTGCTATGGGAGTGCCTGACCAGGCATTGGGCTGTGGTGTGCAGCGTGGTCCTGGCGGGGATGGGGGAGAGAATCAGTATTCCTTTTTGGAGTCTGACTTCAGTTTTATTTAAAACAACAAACTGCATTGATGGTGGTCTGTGGACAGGATGTTTGTTCATGAGTTCACTGTACTGACTCTAAAGGAAAGAAACACCAACCAAAAGTCAGCGGTGTGATTTACATGACGATTCCTTATTTGTGTCGTCCATTCAGCCTCAAAGTGGCATTTGGATACATGATGCCTTTCGTCCTCAGAATGCCCTTGGAGGTAGGCATGGCTGAGCACATACCAACCTGTGCCTGCCCCAGCCTCTTCTCCAGGCTTCACCTCTGGAAGGTTAAACATGCCACTCTGTGGCATCCAGAGTTTCTCGCCATCAGGATCCGTAGTAGTGACTTCGTCTGTGTCCTCTCCTGACTCACGAGTCAGTCTGATAGAGTGCTGGTAGCTTTGCCAGTCAGCAGTGTTTTCAAAGGCAGGTTTTCATTCTCTTCTTTACCCCATACGCTTTAAATTGATGCCTTGTTTGCTGAAGGACAGTAAAATAACAAAATAATATTTTGTGGCTATTAAGGCAGTTTTATTCATTGCTGTTTCATTCCATAAAGGTGGCTTCCTTTTTACACTTCCATTTTCCGTAGTTACACAGATGTTGATGTTCTCCGAGTCTTTGCTCATGGTTTAGTGCCTTGGTTGGGGTGGGCAGGAGACTAGAGTGGAGGTCTGCAGTAGCCCCCACTGGGCTTCCCCTCTCAGCCCCACGCTGCCTGAGGCTGGTGGGTCGAGCCACCTGTGGGCTGTGCCCGCGACTAAATGTTGATGTTGACTGAGAGGACTCCTGGTTCTTGACAAACACGTGCCTGGCTAGCAGCATACATGGTGTTTGCTCTGAAGTTTCTTGTAGTTTGGAATTTTAGTTATAAGTTTGCCATATTCTGAGTCTCTTGCATTCTTTCGCCCTATTTTAATCTTATAATCTGTTTACTTTCTGTGTCCCATAACGTAAAGATTTGTTTTTGTTTTGTTTTTTTAAGAGACAAGTCTTTGTTGTCTAGGCTGGAGTGCCGTGGTGCCGTCATGGCTCACTAGAGCCTCAACTCTTGGACTCAAGCGATCACCCTTCCGTAGCCTCCCAAGTAGCCGAGACTACAGGCGCATGTCACCACACCTGGCTGATTTTTTAAATTTTATTTTTTTAGAAGTGGGCTTGCTATGTTACCCAGACTGGCCTCAAACTCCTGGCCTCAAGTGATCCTCCTGCCTCAGCATCTTGAGTAGCTGGAATTAAAGGCAGAGGCACGTGCCATCGTGCTCACCTAAAGAAATGTTTTGAAACCCTTCCCAGGGGAGGCAGCAGGGCTGTTATCTAAGAGGTGTCCAGTCTCGGTCTGTTTGGGGGCGTACTTGTTTTAAAAGTGGCTGTCATTACCTAATCCTAGTTGAGCATGTGTCCAGTTGCTTTATCTGTGGGCTTCCTGGGGGTGCCCTCATAGAGCGCGGGGCCTCACTTACCAATAAACTTCCTCAGAACTCAGGTTCCCTGCCCTGCCCTCACCTGCATGCGCTCTGCTGCTCCCTAGGGTAGCGGATCCTCCAGAAGACACGTGTCCTCAGACGACATCCAGACAGATGAGCTTCTCCATGTTGTTCCACGCGTGGTGCTGGGTCCAGTCAGGAGTGGGGGAGCAGGCCACTCAGGATTGTTCACACTTCATGTGGCTGTCTGAGTTAGCCCATCAGATGCTTTCTGTCAGTGCTCCTAAAGCCGAAGAGAGTGAGCGGATCAGGCTCCAGCGAGTGTGGGGTCCACCTGCCAATAGGAAGCTTCTCTGTAGCGTTTCACCTGAGAGCTCAAGGGCACGTCACGCTGAGTGGCTGATGGCATGTCAGTGCACAGTGATGACAGCAGCTTTCCAGGTCATGCACCACCACGCAGCCCAGTGACGTTGGTGGTGTTGGGCACCTCCTGGGGCAGTGCCAGGTGGAGCGTGGTGATTGAAGGTGAGGCCGAGGCGACTGGCCTTACTCTAGAGATGGAACCCAGGAGGAAAGGATGTCTCCGCTAGAAGGCTGGGGTGCTGTGCTTTGTCGGGAGCAGTGCGGTGCTGTCCCTGATTGGGCTCCTTCCCCCGCGAGAGAGCCTGGAGGATCTGCAGGCCCCCTGGCCTCACCTGCAGTGTCTCCCGCCCCACCTCCTCTGGCAGTACCACACCTCTCACCTCCTCCCGCAATGCCTCCACCCCACCTCCTCCTGCAGAGCCGCCGCTCCCTTCCTCACCCTGCAGAGCCCCCATCCCCACCTCACCCCACAGAGCCACTTGTCCACCTCATGGCACAGAGCTGCCCCCCTGACCTCACTCCGCAGAGTCCCCCTCACATCACCCTGCAAAGCCCCCCCTCACCTCACCCCACAGTGCCCCACCCGCTCCCCCCCCAGCCCACTGCAGCCTTGAACTCCCACGTTCAGGCCATCTTCCCACCTCAGCCTCCCAAGTAGCTGAGTCTACTGGCTTGCGCCCCACACCCAGCCAATTTTTAAATGGTTTTCTAGAGGCTGGTTCTCCCTGTCATTCCCGGAACGCTCCTGAACTCGTGGAGTCAAGTGATCTTTCTGCCTCGGCTTCCTCACGTGTTAGGTACAGGTTGAGCCACTACCTAAATTTAAATTGGTGTGTCCACCAGCTTAAGCGCTTAATACCAGTTACCTTATTGTGGCT
The DNA here is from genome assembly GCA_036589455.1 of Ateles fusciceps. Taxonomy (NCBI): domain Eukaryota; kingdom Metazoa; phylum Chordata; class Mammalia; order Primates; family Atelidae; genus Ateles; species Ateles fusciceps. Next base: position 760,344 of record JAZHEH010003205.1, read on the forward strand.
TGTTAAGGTTAGGAGTTCATGTGAACTATACATTAATATCACTAGACAGGCCTCATTCTTTCTTCAGAGAACTGGTGTAAGTAAAGTGTAGGCGCCCAGACAAAATGTGGGCTTCACATTTTGCCTGCCTTTGTTGGAAGGGCTGTGCTTTCATGCCCTTAACTGTAGGTCCTCATCTTTACTCTAAAAGTTACACATTCAGTGCCTTATGGAAGAATCAGACTTTCCGTTATTAATGAGGTTCATGGACAGAGAAGAAAACTTGATGTGGGAGTCTCCTGGGGCTGCCGTGAGAAAACACCACACACCTGGAGCCTCAGCAGCAAGGAGTTGTTCTCCCACGGCTCTGAGACCAAGCTGTCTGCAGCGGGGCATCTGCTTCAGGCCTCTCTCCAGGTTTTGGAGGTTGTAGGTAGTCTCTGGTGTGCCCGGGCTTGTGGGCGCATCACCCCGATCTCGGCCTCCATCTTCACGTGGTGTTCTCCCTGCCTGCACATCTGAGTGTCCACACCCGCCCTTTCCAGGAGACTAGTCCTATGGGGTGAGGGCCCACCCTAGTGATATCACCTTCTTTATCATCGGCAAAGACCCTGCTTCCAGTAAGGCCATCGTCTGTGTTATTGGGGTTAGGACTTAGCCATATATCATTTTGGGGGACACATTTCAACTCATAACACTAGTAAATATAGAGAAGAAAGTAAAAATCATGTGTGATCCTACCACCCAAGATAAAATATCTAAATCTAAAATGCTGAGTATATTCTGTACTTTTACAAAATAAGGATTACACTGTATATAAACTTTCACATTTGGCATTTTAAAGCTTAGCATTAATTTCCCGTTATCCCAAAGTGATGTTTCGTGGCCACATAATCAAGAGGAAAATTTATGGCTGGGCGCAGTGGCTCATGCCTGTAGTCCCAGCACTTTGGGAGGCGGAGGTGGGTGGATCATGAGGTCAGGAGTTCATGACCAGCCTGGCAAACATGGTGAAACCCCGTCTCTACTAAAAATACTAAAGTTAGCTAGGTATGGTGGTGGCTGGCTGAGGTCCCAGCTACTCGGGAAGCTAAGCCAGCAGAATCACTTGAACCCAGGCGGTGGAGGTTGTAGTGAACTGAGGTCATGCCATTGCACTCCATCCTGGGCAACAGAGACAGACTCCATCTCGGTAACTTACAATTTTATTGAGAAAACCTCAGGGCCAGTGCGCTGTGGACTCGTCCATGTGCATGCAGGGCCTCCCTTTCCATCTTGGTGGTGGGCACCATGCCAGGTGGCACCGGGCAGAAGAGGGTGAGGAGGGTGTGTTTTTGAACTGAGGAGGGTGGAGCCTGTGAGAGGGCAGTCAGATGTGTGTGCAGCTGGGTCCAGGTGGCTGGAGGTGGGCTGCAGGGGCTCCTGTCTGATGACCAGCCTCGAGCACAGGCAGGCCTGGGACAGAGGCTGCCTCTGTTGTGACAGGTTGCTGTACTGCTTGTTGGTTGTGGTGGCCTGGTCCTCCCTGTGCTCTGGGAGCCAACCTGCACTGTGTGAATCCAAGCCCTGTGCTGCAGGACATTTTGTGTTTCTCACAGGAGGGTCACTCTTAACAAAATAGACTTTTTTTTTTTTTAATATCAGCTTTAGGTTCACAGCAAAATTGAACATAAAGTACAGAGGGTTCCCCCTGCACCCTCGGCCTCAGTATCCCAAAGAGAGAGCCTGTTGCAGTCGTGACCCACTGGACACAGCGTCATCACCCACAGGCCACACGATCTCAGGGTCCAGCTGCTGCCGTGCAGCGTATAGTTTGGACGCATGAATCCTGACGTGGACCCACGGCTGTGGTATCATACAGAGTAGCTTCACTGCCCCAGGGCCCCCGTGCTCCTGCTACACATCCCTCCGTTCCTCCCTCTCCGCAGCCCCTGGCATCACTGATCTTTGTGCCATCTCCATAGTTTTGCCCTTTCCTGGATGTCACAGAGGAGGAATCCTACAGAGTGTAGTCTTTGTAGCTGGGCTGCTTTCACTCAGCAGCGTGCATTTACCGTCCTTCTGTGTCTTTTCAGGGCCTGGTGATGTTCTGTGGTCTGGGTGGACACCGGGTGATTTATCCATTCACCTCTGTGGATGTCTTGGGTCCCTTGTAGTTGTCTCTGTGGTCTTTTCTTACGGAGAAGTGAACAGTAAACAAAGCCAGCCATTGGCCCCTGAACTCAGTTCTGACTTCTGTCTGACCTGCCTTGATGAGCAGGTGTCCCTGCGTGGACTCTTGCTGTGTCATGGTGCCCCTGCTCCATGTTCAGAGCCACCTGGACAGTGACAGGAGGATACTGTGCCTTCTGCTGAGGAAACACTCCCTGCATGGACTCCTGCTGTGTCATGGTGCCCCTGCTCCGTGTCTACGTGGAGTCCTGCTGTGTCATGGTGCCCCTGCTTCGTGTCTGCGTGGAGTCCTGCTGTGTCATGGTGCCCCTGCTCCGTGTCTGCGTGGACTCCTGCTGTGTCATGGTGCCCCAGCTCCGTGTCTGCGTGGAGTCCTGCTGTGTCATGGTGCCCCTGCTCCGTGTCTGCGTGGACTCCTGCTGTGTCATGGTGCCCCAGCTCCGTGTCTGCGTGGACTCCTGCTGTGTCATGGTGCCCCATGCTCCGTGTCTGCGTGGACTCCTGCTGTGTCATGGTGCCCCTGCTCCGTGTCTGCGTGGACTCCTGCTGTGTCATGGTGCCCCTGCTCCGTGTCTGCGTGGACTCTTGCTGTGTCACGGTGCCCCTGCTCCGTGTCTGCGTGGACTCCTGCTGTGTCATGGTGCCCCATGCTCCGTGTCTGCGTGGACTCCTGCTGTGTCACGGTGCCCCTGCTCCGTGTCTGCGTGGACTCCTGCTGTGTCACGGTGCCCCTGCTCCGTGTCTGCGTGGACTCCTGCTGTGTCACGGTGCCCCTGCTCCGTGTCTGCGTGGACTCCTGCTGTGTCACGGTGCCCCTGCTCCGTGTCTGTGTGGACTCCTGCTGTGTCACGGTGCCCCTGCTCCGTGTCTGCGTGGACTCCTGCTGTGTCACGGTGCCCCTGCTCCGTGTCTGGGTGGACTCCTGCTGTGTCATGGTGCCACTGCTCCGTGTCTGCGTGGACTCCTGCTGTGTCATGGTGCCCCTACTCTGTGTTCAGAGCGCCTGGACAGTGTCAGGAGGGCACTGTGCCCTCTGCTGAGGAAACACTGAAACCAGATCTTACGGCACATGGAGTTCGCTAACAGATTTTAAACGTGGATGATGTTGATGGGAGAGAGGGATGATTGTAGTCTCTTGGGGGTCTTTGAGGCCTTGTCCAGAGACTGTTGGAGATGTTCCCTGCCCCAGGATCCTGTGTGGTGGTGCACAGCCAGCTGAGCTGTGTGCATGCCACTGCATCGGCACTCTTGGGCTCGAAAGTACCTTTGCTTAGCCCACTGATTTTTCTGTCAGAGACTAGTAATTTCTAACCTGGGCTTGAGACACTTAACAGTGTATTACGATGTTTTTTTTGGGGACACAAAATCTCTCTATGTCACTCAGGCTAGAGTGCAGTGGCACAGTTAGATAGCTCACTGCAGCCTCAACCTCCCAGGCTCAAGCCATCCTCCTGCCTCAGCCTCCTGTCTGACACCACAGGCGCATGCCACCACACCCGGCTAATTTTTTTTTTTTTTTTTTTTTTTTATAGAGATGGGGTCTTTCTGTGTTGCCCAGGCTGGTCTCACACTCCTGGACTCAAGCAGTCCTCCCACGTTAGTCTTCCAAATTGCAGAGATTTCACATGATCTCTCGCTGTTTCAGTGTTACCAGATTCTCCAAACACAATTTAATTTTACTGACTCAAGACAGACAGGGCTTTTGGCTCTTTGTGGTCGTTTTTGGTGGGTGAATGTTGCACCGCTTCAGCGACAGATGATCAGTGCCTGAGGGTCCTGTGTTGCTACCCAAGACAACTGCTTTGACCAGGGATGCAGAGTCCCATGCCCAGGACGCAGGCTTGTGTGCTGGTGCTGAGCTAGTGGGAGACGTTGCCAGAGCTGTCTGGCCACCGCCTGCCGCTGAGGGCTCCACTCCAGTCCCTTCCCTGTTGGTCATAAGATGCTCAGAGGAGAGGCTTCTGGATCATCTTCATCTGGACATTCCAATGACAGTACTAGGTCAGCATCCACAGAAGCACTCTGTAAAATTGGGAACTGTGTCTTATTCTTCCTGAGTGAAAAGGAGAAAGTTCCATTATTCCTCAGCCTGAGGGAGGTGGGCCCTTTGCCATCCACATCCATGTCCTGCAGCCAGGGGTCTACTCTTCCCCGTCGGAGGCGACTGTGTCTCCACAGAAGCCTCTCTTTGTACAGGAAGGAGCTTGGATAGCAGCAAGGCTGGCCACGGTAAAGGCCTGCTGCCTGTGGGTCCCCCCTGTGCAGCTGGCAGGGAGTATACGGCGCTGGGAATCCAGAATTACTCTGAAGACTCAGAAACCTTCAGCTTCTTTGAGAAAACTGAGATTTTGTAATGCATGTCGAGTTGACGAGCATTTACGGTGGAATCTGTGGAGCTAGACTTGGTGTGAGGCCTTGCTGTGAGGGAGTCTTGGCTGGTGTCTGTCCTGGGCAGATGGCTGTCTTTGCCATGCTCCTCTTGCCCAGGCCTCACCTTCAGGACTGTGAGTTGCCCTTGGATGTGGAGGCGCCTGAAGAGCTCTGGCTCTGTGGGTTTAACTGCTGACATTTGCCAGGTTAAACCTGAAGGATTGTAATATACCAATTCCGATCAAAAATAGAAATAATAAACCCATTGCATGTAAGTAGCACATTCTTTTTAAAAAAATCCTGTATTTTCCACTATAAAAAATTAGTGATCTGGCCAAGTGTACTGGCTGACGCCTGTAATCCCAACACTTTTGGGAGGCCAAGGTGGGCAGATCACTTGAGGTCAGGAGTTCAAGACCAGCCTGGCCAACATAGAGAAACCCCATCTCTACTAAAAATACAAAAATTGGCCAGGCATGGTGGCGGTCACCTGTAATCCCAGCTATTCAGGAGGCTGAGGCAGGAGAATCACTTGAACCCGAGAGGTGGAGGTTGCAGTGAGCTGAAATCGCACCACTGCACTCCAGCCTGGATGACAAGAGCACGACTCCATCTCAAAAAAAAAAAAAACAACAGTGATTAGAGGAGCATTTTCTTTCTTTTTTCTCCCTCCCCTCCCCACCCCTCCTGCCCTTTCCCTCTCCCTTTCCCTTTCCACTTTCCTTTTTTCTTTTCCTTTTCCCTTTCCTTTCCTTTTGCTCTTATTTCCAGGCTGGAGTGCAATGGCGTGATCTCGGCTCACCTCAACCTCTGCCTCCCAGGTACAAGCGATTCTCCTGCCTCAGCCTCCTGAGTAGCTGGGATTACAGGCATGCACCACCATTCCAAGCTAATTTTGTATTTTTAGTAGAGATGGCGTTTATCCATGTTGGTCAGGCTGGTCTTGAACTCCCAACCTCAGATGATTCACCTGCCTCGTCCTCCCAAAGTGTTGGGATTAAAGGCATGAGCCACTGTGCCCGGCCTGAGGAGCATTTTCTTAAAAGTTTACAAACCCCATTTATTGTGGCATCCTAAAAGACAGCAAGGTTCTCCTAGCTGTTTCTGCATCAGTCTGTTGTAAATATGTTCTGGTTGAAGTATAAAAAAAAAAAGAATCTAGTTGGAAAATGGAAGAGTGTTTTAATAGCTTTCTGACTTAATTTTGGAGATTTTCATTGATGTGACAGTAAAACCCAGCAGATGTTGGTGTTGCGAGAGTCTGCAGCAGCAGAGGGGGCCGCCCTCGTGTCTCAGGATTCCCTTTGGCCTCTCTGGCCGTGGGTGTGGCTCCCCTGCCTGTGTGTACACATGTGGAGGTGCACCCAGGTCAGCACACAGTGTGCAGCAAGGGCCAGGTTGCTGCTATTGACTGGTGTGCATCTCCAGATGTGGATTCACTTGCTTTCACTGCCTCAGAAAGCACCACTGATCTCATCAAGGGAGACTTTTAATCCTTCAGAAGCTGTCTGCTCATGAAGTTTTCCAAAATTCTTACCTTTGGAAGCTTGAATTTTCACATTGACAAGTTATTGAGGTGTTCTATATGAATTTGCAGCCTGCCTTTGTTCATTTTTCAGAAATGATCAGCCAGTACTCATGTCTGAACAACCAGAGTTTCCATGTTGGTCATTCTTTCACGGAAGAATGGTGCTCCTGTCCAGAGGCTGCTGTGTCTGGTGTGCAGCAGCAGTGCTTTGCACATACTTGGTTTGTCGTGAAGGATACGCACAGGATGAGTGCTGCGGGCTTGGGACTTAGTGTGTGTAAACAGACGTGCTGCACAGCAGCTCTTCGGTGAGCTGGATCGTCAGGGCGGGTGTCACCCAGCTCAGAAGGCATTGTCATTCAGAGGGTAGTTTTATACCTAGGGAGCAGCTGTGCCAAGCTCTTCAGTCCGTTTGAGAAAATGTAGTTGATTGAATCAGGTCAGCCTGTATGCTTATTGACAATTTTAAACATTTCACAACCTTAGGAGAGTCTGCTTGTATCAGTTACCTCCCCTAATACATTTGCTCGCAAATGTGTGTGCAGTTTTAGAGGGTTCTAATTTAGTGACCCTGGGGAATGAGTCTCTTCCTGGGATTCCTATGGACATGCAAGATTTGGTTCCCCATTAGGGTGGGTCTGTGCCTCTGTTCCTGGGTGCATGCTCATAGATGCAGCACATGTCCCAGTTGTGAGCTAGCATCACAGAGCTGTCTCCTTCCTTTGACCTTTGCATGCCAGTAGCACACAGGCTGTGTCCCCACAGTGCAGGACTGGGTTCTTCTTTAACAGCTTGCCACCAGAGTCCCAGGGTTATGGAGCTGGTAAGAGTCCAGCCCGTTCCTCTGGCAGTACACAGCCCTTCCCTGGGGCTCAGCCAGTTTACTTTGCTTGCATAATTCTTCCTGTTAAGATGTTGCCTTAACATTGACCAAGCATCTCACTTCCGAGATTGTTTGAGTGGTGCTGTTGCCTGTTCTTGGTCTCCTTTCATCTTGTCCTGTGGTTCAGCCTGGTCGCCTGGTTTAATAACTTGTCTTTGTTTTTCAAAATTGTGCAGATCTTTTAAGATGATCTGGATTGCGGTGAGTTAAAAACATACTATGATATGTTTGCAGGTTCTGAGATTTTTTTTGTTTTGTTTTGTTTTTTAAAGACTAGTCAAGGGCAGTAGTGAGAAGGGGGGGAAAGAGTAGAACAAGGAGTTGGATCTGTAACTGACTGTGAACAATCAGCTGAGCTAACTCACTACCTTCGGAACAGCCGGGTTTGGAGATCTTTTTAACAGTTAGGGAGTTCTCTCATCAGCTCTAAGTCGCCTTGGAGAAATTGCCACCTCTGAATTGGCTGTAAATGAGCCTTGAGGCTTTCCAACAATGCTGTAGCCAACCTGCCTTAATTGGAAATGAGGACTCTGAACGTTTAAAAAATAACTCAATAAACTCTTGTGTTGAACTCTTTAGGCCATTTATTATGGAAATGGTTATATATAATATTACAGCATCCTTAAAGAAGCTCTTTATCATGAAATATGACTCCTGTATATGAAAGTGGTCTTTTCAGGTTTTATTGAGATGAGGAGTAGAAAATACCCTCATTTTTCCACAGAGCTATTTTTTTTTTTTTAAGATGGAGTTTCGCTCTGGTCACCCAGGCTGGAGTGCAATGGTGCGATACTGGCTCATTGCAACCTCTGACTCCCAGATTCAAGCAACTCTCCTGCCTCAGCCTCCGAGGTAGCTGGGATTACATGTGCCATCACCACCACACCCAGCTAATTTTTGTATTTTTAGTAGAGTCAGGGTTTCACCCTGCCAGGCTGGTCTTGAACTCCTGACCTCAAGTGATCTACCCGCCTTGGCCTCCCAAAAGTGCTGGGATTATAGGCGGGAGCCACCGTGTCTAGCCCACAAGAGCTATTTTTATGATGAGAAGTTTCCTGAGGAGTGAGAGAGGTGTGGCAGGCATGGAGGGAGAGGAGGATGCCTGCTTTTCAGGGACAGGGAGGCCACTGTGGAATTGTAGTCCCAGAACGTGCCTGTGTCGTGGAAAGAAGCAGGTTAGAGGCTCCTGCTGCCTGCCCATGGACCTCAGCAGGACATTGTGCTCATGGCATGGAGTGGCCTGGGGAGCCTGCCTGGAACCTGGGCTGTGATTGGGCGAGTCTCCAGACAGGTTAGGGAGGCGGGGGAGTAGCAGTCTGTGAGCTACAGACACTGCTGTGTTCCATTCCACAAACACTGGGGTCTAGGAACCCACATTCACTTTTGACGCATAGTGGTTTGAGCTTTACTTATTCATAGCTCTCACAGTTACATCAGTCTCTGTTACAAGAACTTTCCTTTGTGATTGTTCGGCTCTTGTTTTATACATCTTCCGCATGCAGACCAGAGTGATTATTCCCACTGTCTGCCATGCCTTCTCCTGTTCATGAACTATTTAGAGCCTGTTCTGTGCAGGATGCTGTGCAGAGCTCTGCTGGGTTCCAGAACGAAGGGTGGTACCCCACTTGAAGTAATTCCTGCGTGTTTGCATCAACCAGCTACTTCCCCTTTAATCCTTCAAGATCTTCTGAGGTGGACCTTCCTGCTCCTCGTAAGAGGAAGCTAGGCCCGGCATGGTGGCTCCCTCCCATAATCCCAGCACTTTGGGAGGCCGAGGTGGGCAGATCACTTTGAGGTCAGGAGTTCAAGACTAACCTGGGCAACATGGTGAAACCCCTGTCTCTATTAAAAATACACATACACACAAATTAGATGGGCATGGTGGTGGATGCCTGTAATCCCAGCCTGTAATCAGGAGACTTAGGTAGGAGAATTGCTTGAACCCAGGAGGCAGAGGTTACTGTGATCCAAGATCGCGCCACTGCACTCCATCCTGGGCAACAAAGTGAGACTCCCTCTCAAAAAAAAAAAAAAAAAAAAAAAAAAGCGGGGGTCGGGGGATCTCAAGTTGAATGTGTGCGATGGACTCGAGTTGAATGTGTGTGGTGGACTCTTTGGTCCCAGGATGTGAGCCATGTCACCTGTGAGCACAGGTGAATGAGGCTGGCATGGTGACCTCAAGGTATTTATGATGTAGCAAGAAGGTGTTAGGTCCTGGAGAGAGACTTCCGGAAGCTCCTGTGAGAGGAGGTGTGCAGGGCAAAGGAGAGGGAGGGAGACCGTATTTCCTTGGGGGCTGGGTTTGCCAGAGGCCCCACTGAGGGCTAGCATTTGCATGGGCTTTGAATAATAAGTAAAATGTGAAGAAATTGCATGGAGTTTACAAAGGGAATTTTGGGGGAAACAAGCAGAAAGGGCCTTGCTGACTGTAGATCACTCACTCAGTTCAGATGCAGGTAAATCCCAAGGCGGTGAGTAGACAGAAGTTCACTCTTGAAGGTGTTTTCCTGTGTAGTTGCTGACAGGTATTTCCTGTGGAGTTGGTTAAATGTATTCCCAGTTTTCTTTTTTCCTAACCTAGTGTTAAGAGAAAAGCAGCCTTGGGGGACTTCCTGTCCTAGGAATCTGGTTAAGTGCAGGTTCTGGATGTGCCGGAGGTCCTAGACATGGTTGTGTGAACCCGACCGTGCTGATGGGTGTGCTCTTGTAGGCTGACATCCAAAGTGCATTACAGATGCTGAGTTAAGCATTAACTTCTGTAGCTCGGCTCCGAGGGACACCTGAGATAGATGTGCTTCAGCACATTGCCTGCGGAGAATCAGTGTTCAGCACGTGTTCTTGAACTGGACGCGGATCCTGGAGCATCAGCATGGCATCAAGGGTGCTGCTCATGTAGAAAGTGGAGTGGCGGACCCATTGAGACGTTTTCAAAAAATAAACATTGTTTTTCTTGTTTCCATTTTTACTCGTTGTAGAGAATGTAAGATAACATGAAAAGAGTGAAAATCTGCTTTATACTCCCTTATCCAGGTAATGAACTTCAGCTTATTATTTATTCCTTCAGGAAAGACCTGTCATGTCCTTACTGATTTCCTGTTAGCTTGTCCTCTCAGTGATGGAGAAACAAGGTGTTTTTTTTTTTTTTTAAGACGGGGTTTCACCATGTTGGTCAGGCTGGTCTTGAACTCCGGCCCTCAGGTGATCTGCCTGCCTTGGCCTCCAAAGTGCTTGGATTACAGGCGTGAGCCACCATGCCCGGCCAGAAACAAGGTGTTAAAATCGTGACCACAGTTTGTGGTTTTGTGTATCTGTCTGTGCAGTTCTAACAGGTTTTACTTTATGAATTTCTAAGCTTAGTTAATAGGGCTCTGAGAGGAAAAGGGAAATTTTTCTTCTGCTCTCATGCCAGAGCAGCAATCAGCACAGAAAACACAGAAGATGTCTGTGACCCGATGTGTGGGTTTTTTCCCCAACAGCAAAAAAGCAGTCAGTTCTGCAGGGGACACCAATGGGTGTCCTCCCATCCACTTCAGTCCCAGCACTGTCTACCTGGAGACAGCATGGGATTCCACAGGGCGAGCACTCAGTCTCATAGACTGCCACCACTCCCAATACCCATCGCAAGCCCTGGGTTACAGTGCCTGTGCTTCTCACCGACCTGCCATGAATGTGGGTTTCCATGACCCCTCCTTGGGTTAAATAATTTGGTGAGAGTGGCTCACACAACTCAGGGTTATACTTACTTATACATTGACGGGTGTAGTGGAAAGGATTTTGCAAAGGATATGTGCAGTCAGATGCAGAGGGTAGGGTGTGTGGGGAGGAGTGCAGAGCTCCAGGAGATTCCTCCCCAGAGTTAGACAACTATTGCCTGCGCCTTTGGTTTTGAAAGATTTTCACAGATGTTTTTCTGCAGGACTTACAGGTTCTGGCCCCTGGCTGTGTGCTCACTGTTCCCCTGAGAACCTGTGGTTTTCACTGTGTGTTGTTCTTTATCTCATTTCTCATCTTTGACTGCCTTTAAGATTTTCTTTCACCTCTGTGATGTACCTTGGTCTGGTTCTCCATGTTTTCTGATTGGGATTTGCTGAGCTTCTTGGATCACTAGAGTTTACAGTTTTCATCAAAATTTGGAAATGTTCGGGCTTTATTGCTTCACTTTTGTTTGTTTTGTTTTGTTTTGTTTGAGACGGAATCTCAGTCTGTTGCCTAGGCTGGAGTGCAGTGGCGCGATCTTGGCTCACGGCAACCTCTCCCGCCTGGGTTCAAGTGGTTCTCCTGCCTCTGCCTCCCAAGTAGCTGGGATTGCAGGCACCTGCCACTGCACCTGGCTAATTTTTGTATTTTTAGTAGAGATGGGGTTTCACCATCTTGGCCAGGCTGGTCTTGAACTCTTGAACTCTTGACCTCGTGATCCACCTGCCTGGGCCTCCCAAAGTGCTGGGATTACAGATGTGAGCCACTGCACCCAGCCTCCTTTATGTATTTTTTTCTGCCCTCCACCTCCTTTGGGAACTCCACTTACCTGTAGGTTAGGCCGCTGCACCTCACACACGCCACCCTCAGGGTCTGCTCCAGTGATCTGTCTGTCTGTGTTCATGGTGGAGCTGTTGATAGGCCGTTTCTCTTAGTTCACAGATCTTGTGAATGCCTGTTCCTCTGTGAGTCTCACCCAGTGTGTTTTTCATCTCACACAGTGCAGTCTTCACCTCTACAGGTTCATTCCATTGTGTGTTCATGTCTTCCGTGTTTTTAGTTTTTGAATGTGGGGGAACTGAGTTACATGATTTCGTGTCTGCATCTACTGATTTTGCCTTCTGTGTCAATTCTGGGTTGCTTTTGATTGATTTTTTTCCCCCTATGCAGTTGTATTTTCTTATTTACATGCCCAGGACTTTGTTTTTCAATACACTTTTTTATTTTTGAAAAATTTTAGGTTTACAGAAAAGTTGTAGGTTGGGTGTGGTGGCTCATGCCTGTAATCCCAGCACTTTGGGAAGCCAAAGTGGGAAGATAGCTGGAGCCCAGGAGTTTGAGACCAGACTGGGCAACGTAAGAAGACCTTATCTCTACTGAAAGTTAAACAAATTAACCAGGCGTAGTGGCATGTGTCTGTCACTCCAGCCACTCAGGAGGCTGATGTGGGAGAATCGCTTGAGCCCTGGAGGTGGTCGTGCGGCTGCACTCCAGCACTGTAATCCACTGCTATCCTGTTTATTTTTTGCTCAAATTGTTCCACCTTCCATGTCTAGAACATTTGATTGGATGCTGGATTTTGTGAATTTTACCTCATTATGTGCTGGATAATTGTGTATTCCTGTTAATCTTCTTGGGCTTTGTTGTGGGATGCAGATAATTCCTTGGAACCATTTTGCCCCTTTCAGCTGTTGCTTTTAGGATTTGTGAGGCAGGCTGGAACTCCTCTCAGTTTTGGGTTAATCAGTCCCCTGGCTGTGGCAAGGCCTTCCAGACCCTTCTTCCCAGGGCTGTGGACAGGGATCTGGCTGAGAGTAGCCCGATTCCAGTCTTGTGTGAGCCCGGGGGACCTTTGTGTGGATGGCGTCCTGTCCTCTAAACCTTCAAGGGAGTCCCCTGCACACCCTAGGGCTCCCGCTCTGTGCAGCCTCCGTCAGGCCCATCTTCTCAGGCCCAAATATTTCCCAGTGGGAGACACACATGCAGCAGTGTTCAGGCTTTCTGATCACATCTTGGGCTTTTCTGTGAGCTGCGTGTGCTCGAGAGCACCACAGGCAAAGGCAGATCCGGCTTCCCTTCTGTTCCACGTCAATTTTCAAGACATGAGAAATCAACCTCGTGGAGAGAAAGGGAAGATGGCACTCAGCACCACCTGTGTGGGCCCTGGAGCAGGGTGGCTGCGTTGGAATCAGGTCTTTGTGGTGGTCAGTAGCCTGATGTTAGTGCCGATTTTGGAATTAGATAATTTTACTGTGGTTATGTATGATGTTAGCATTAGGGAAGTTGGTACAGGGACTCTAAACTATTTTTGCAACTTTTCTGTAAGTCTGAAGTTTAAAAAAGGAACCTAACAGATGAGCACAGTCTTTTTGGGGGGGGGGGGAGATGGAGTCTCGCCCAGTCTGGAGTGCAGTGGCACGATCTCGGCTCACTGCAGCCTCCACCTCCTGGGTTCAAGCGTTTCTCCTGCCTTAGCTTCCCAGTAGCTGGGATTACAGGCACCCGCCAACATGCCTGGCTAATTTTTTTGAATTTTTAGTAGAGATGGGGTTTCACCTTGTTGACCAGGCTGGTCTTGAACCCCTGACCTCAAGTGATTTGCCTGCCTTCGTCTCCCAAAGTGCTGGGATTACAGGTGTGAGCCACCGTGCCCAGCCAAGCACAGTCTTAATAGAAACTTTGCAGACCTGCGGTGCAGAATGGGAGATCTGACTATCCTCTGCTCTTCCCTGGCCACAGCATCCATCCAGCCCCTTCCTTCTGTTCCAGGGGCGCTCCCTCCATCTAGCCCCTCCCCTGAGAGTTGCCTTTTTTTTTTTTTTGCGCGCCCCAGATCTTCTTGTGTTTCTTTGCTGAGCAGTGTCCTTCGTGGGCCATCTTCACCATTGTTTGGTGGTGGCCAAATGACCTGCCTCTCCCACCTTCCCTGCTCTTGGCAGAGCAGACACCACCTCCATGTCATTGGGGCCTTCTGTGGCTCCTGCACCTTCTAAACATCTGAAAGCAGCCCTGGCCTTTCCCCATGGTCGGCCCCAGAGTACCCAGTGGACAGTGTGTGCCTGGGATGGGGCCACCCTCCTGCTCTCATTGCCAAGCCCTTCATGCCTTTGAACCTGGTGATCGAGGTGTGGGGGAGCTGGGGGCAAGTTATCTTGCTGGCACGCTTCACAGGGACTGTCCATTCGCATGCAGCTCTGGCTGTGATAGGACCTGAGTCTTCTTGCTTCTGCTTTATGGAGATGCTGTTTACAAGTCGTTGTGTCATCTAGAAGGATTCTGCTACAAGTCATTGTGTCGTCTGGAAGGATTCTGCAGTGCTATTTTGGATTCTTGGAATCTAATAGTCAAGGGTTTTCTTTAATAAAAAAGTTCAGTAACTTATCAACATGTCTGCTTTTCCAAACCTGTCAGAAGATAAGGAGTCAGTTTCCTAGATAAGATAAGATTCTTGATTTGTGCTCTGCAGGCTGCTTTTGGAAATACTGCTCCCGGAGGGATCTCTCAGGAGGCAAGGCCACTGCAGGTGCAGCCATCCTTCCAGGGGAAAGCCCCCGGGGCCCCACACCCTCGTGCTGTGTGCCATGCTCTCTATCCTCCCCTGTCCCTGCTGAGGAAAGATGGCCCTTTACTAGGGAGAGAGTGGCTTGGTTTCCAGCATCTCCTTGGATAAAGGGTGGGGCAGCAGAGCAGTCTGGATGGCCCTGGACACAGGAGTAATGTTGGGAATTGGTCCTGCTGCCCTCAGAAGGGAGGATTCGTGCGTTGTCTGTCTTAATAATGAAGGTTTAAAAAAATGTGGCTATGATTTTTAACATGGAGTTATTTTTTGTTCAGTCATTATGTTAATGGAAAACTTGTGTGTGGATTTGCATTTTTTTTTGAACCTACACTAAAAGTAGGTAAGCTGTTCATTGGAAGCTGGTATTATATTTTCTTAATCTGTAATGACTCTAGTTAAAAACAAAATTCTGAGGAATAGGAGAAGCTCTGGCAGCCCCTTTGCTTCTCTCACAGACAGATTTGACCGGGTTGCTGGGTATGGTGGCACATACCTGTGGTCCCAGCTACCTGGGCGGCTGAGCAGGAAGCCAGCTGGCTGGAGCCTGGGGGTTCTGGACTGTTGTGTGCTCTGCATCAAGTTCGGCATCAGCGTGGGGCCTTCCTGAGAGTGGGGCTGCAAGGTTGCCTAAGGAGGAAATGGCGAGCCGCTTGTCTCTGGTCTTATCCCCAGCCTCTCTGCCTCTGGCTGCCCAGCAGCTGGGGTGACGCAGCCAGAGCAGCAGGGGTGAGGCAGGCAGGCTCTTGCATGGTCTCATCAAACATGAAAATGGTGCCGAATGGGGTTTCTTTACAGATTGTACGTGATGGATTGTAGCTAAAGTGTATTCGTATTTCTGAAGTCTTTGAAAGCATTTGAGTGAGATGTAAAAACAGCATTGTGAGTGTATTGTGGTGTTGGGAATGGTGACTGTGTTCTTGCTCACCCAGTGGAGTTGGGGTATTGGTAGGGAGCAGCTTGAGGCCCTGCCATAGGAACACCCACAGGCTCTCGGCGTCTCTAGTGCCCTTCCCTCTGTGGGGGGTGCCGATTTGGGGGATGGGCTTGGTCTGCTCTTCAGTGTGGGGTGGAGGTGTGCTCCGTTAGCAGGTGGCCCTGGCAGGAGGTTCTGGTGACGCTTCAGGCTCCCTTTGAGTTCTCTCTTTCTTCTCTCTTACATACTCTGCCATAGAAAACCATTTCTTTTGACTGGGTGCGGTGGCTTACGCCTGTAATCCCAGCACTTTGGGAAGCCAAGACTGGCAGATCACCTGAGGTCAGGAATTTGAGACCAGCCTGGCTAGCATGGCGAAATGCCATCTCTACTGAAACTATAAAAATTAGCTGGGCGTAGTGGCAGGCACCTGTAATCCCAGCTACTTGGAAGGCTGAGACAGGGGGAATTGCTTGAACCCGGGAGGCAGAAGTTGCAGTGAGCCTAGACGTGCCACTGCACTCCTGCCTGGGTGACAGAGCGAGACTCTGTCTCAAAAAAAAAAAAAAAATTTTTTTTCCTCAAGGCTGGGTGCGGTGGCTCACGCCTGTAATTCCAGCCCTTTGGGAGACCGAGGTAGGTGGATCACCTGAGGTCAGGAGTTGGAGACCAGTGTGGCCAACCTGGTGAAACCCAGTCTCTATTCAAAATACAAAAATTAGCCAGGTGTGGTGGTGCATGCCTGTAATCCCAGCTACTCTGGGGGCTGAGGTGGGAGAATCACTTGAACCCAGGTGGTGGAGGTGGCGTTGAGCCGAGATCATGCCACTGCACTCCAGCCTGGGCTACAGAAACTCAGTCTTAAAAAAACAAACAAACAACAAAAAAACAAAAAGTAAAGAAAACCATTTCTCTGTGTGCTGACACACACATGTTGTTACACAGGTATGTTCTCACCGACCTCCAGTGGTTCTATTGTTGGGCTGTCTAGTGGGCCTGCTTTTTCTGTAGGTGTTAAATATAGGTTGCCAAAAATGCAGTCAGACGAAAAGGCCACCTGATTGCAGCCAAAGGAGAGAAGAATCTAGTCCTGTTCTTTCTGTAGTGTCTTCGAAACTCCTTTGCAGCTGTCTGTACCACTGCTAGTGCAGAGGCTACTTCCTGCAGAGACCATCCTGTCCTGTCCTCCCCGTCTCGTCCTGTCCTGTCCTCCCTGTCTTGTCTTGTCTTGTCTTGTCCTGTCCTGTCCTGTCCTGTCCTGTCCTGTCCTGTCCTGTCCTGCCCCGCCCCGTCTTGTCCTGCCCTGCCCTATCCTGTCCATGTAGAGGCTCCTTGCTGCAGAGGCTGTCCTGCCTTGTCCTGTCCCACCTCAGCCCCCTGAGTAGCTTGGATTACAGGCACGTGCCACCATGCCTGGCTGATTTCTCTATTTTTAATAGAGATGGAGTTTCACCATGTTAGCCAGGCTGGTCTCGAAACTTCTGAGCTCGGGTGACCTGCGTGCCTCGGCCTCCCAGTTTCAGATTCTTTATCTTGGTAGATGCTTTTGTGGAGTGCCTACTTCAGTGGGAGCTGAGTTTGACAGGGCCCTGGAGGGTGTTAGTGAGACAGAGGTCTGACCTCAGCTTGGAGGTGGTATTCAGGAAGGATGGGGTGAGTGAGGAGTCTGCACTTGTGCCCACTGGGTGCTGTCATGATTGGGCTCGGGCTCTTGGCTTTGGGCCTTCTTGGCTTTCCACCTGCTGCATTGCTGGTCTGAGGGCAGGGGCTTGTGTTGACCTCCCATCGGAGTCTCGTGTCCTCTGGCCTCTTGGGCTTTGGCTGTTCCTGGTTGTGCTTTGTTCCATGGGGACTTCATGACTCTTCCTTCCTGCAGACACATGAAGCAGCAGCGTCCACTTGACATGCACCAAGGTTTTGAATCAGACAGAAATCAGCCCATCAGGAAGGGTAGACACTGTGCCTTTATGAACTCACATGCTTCCAGAGTGTGGGATAGCGGTGGCAGTGATTTCTTGGTCTGTTCTCTCAGGAGGTCAGGGTTGGCATAGGACTGCTGCTGTTTCTCCAGAGCACCCAGGCAGGCATGGCTGGGAGGGATTTCCTTGGAAATCTGACTGCCAGTGCTTCTGCTGGAGCTGTTATCGTGCAGCTTTCACCCCAGCTGAATACTTTTCCTCTTGTGGCTCCTCCCTCTTCCTCTTGGAGATGACCCTTGCGCCACACCTCTCCCTTTACTCAGCAGCAGGTGTCTGTTTGGCCTTAGGCTCTGGGTCTGCATGAGCCACCCCACCGGGCTGAATGTCACTCTTTTGAAACATGTCTTACAGTGGTGTGAAGGTGGAATCCAGACAGGAAAGAGGTGTATGACACGGCATAACTGAATAACTGCCTTTATTAAAAATGATGCTTTTGACCAGGAGCGGTGGATCACGCCTGTGATCCCAGCACTTTGGGAGCCTAAGGCGGGTGGATCACGAGGTCAGGAGTTCCAGACTAGCTTGACCAACATGTCGAAACCCCATCTCTGCTAAAAATACAAAAATTAGCTGGGCATAGTGGCAGGCGCCTGTAATCCCAGCTACTCAGGAGGCTGAGGCGGGAGAATTGCCTGATCCTGGGAGGCAGAGGTGGCAGTGAGCCAAGATCACACCACAACACTCTATTCTGGGCGGCAGAGTACGACTCCGTCTCAAAAAAAATAAAGAAAAAAATCACACTTTTGTTTCTTGGATATGATGTCAAAGTGGTGGTTAAGTGTTTATTTCAGCTGGACACAGTGGCTTACAGCTGTAATCTCAGCACTTTGTGAGGCCGAGGCTGGAGGATCACTTGACCCCAGGAGTTTGAGACCAACCTGGAAAACATAGTGAGACCCCCATCTAGTTTAAAAAAACAACAAAACACATTTATTTCTTGGCCAGGTGTGGTGGCTCAGGCCTGTAATCTCCGCACTTGGCAGGCCGAGGCAGGTAGATCACTTGAGGTTAGGAGTTCAAGACTAGCCTGGCCAACGTGGTAAAACCCCATCTCTATTAAAAATACAAAAAATTAGTTGGGCATGGTAGCACACAGTTCTTCTGCCTCAGCTTCCCAGTAGCTGGGATTACAGGTGGAGGCCACCACACCCAGATACATTTTTTTTCTTTTCTCTTCTTTTCTTTTCCTCTTCTCTTCCCTTCCCTTCCCTTCTCTTCTCTCCCCCTCCCCCTCCCCCCCCTCCCCTCCCCTCCCCTCCCCTCCCCCCCTCCCCTTCCCTCCCTCTTTTGTGACAGTCTTGTGCTGTCACCCAGGCTGTAGTGCAGTGGTGTGATCTCAGCTCACTGCACTCTCTACCTCCTGGGTTCATGCAATTCTCCTGCCTCAGCCTCTGGAGTAATTGGGACAACAGGGGTGCGCCACCACACCCAGCTAATTTTTTTTGTATTTTTAGTGGAGATGGGGTTTCACCATGTTGGCCAGGATGGTCTCAATCTCCTGACCTCATGATCCGCCCACTTCGGCCTCCCAGAGTGCTGGGATTATAGGTGGCAGCCACCTGGACTGGCCATTTTTTTTTTTTTTTTTAAAGTAGAGACAGGGCTTCGCCATGTTGGCCGGGCTGGTCTCTAACTCCTGACCTCAAATGATCCACCTACCTTAGCCTCCCAAAGTGCTGGGATTACAGGCATGAGCCACCTCGCCCAGCTGCCCTTCTCACCCCTTTTTGGATTGATTGTTCACTATGTGCTCAGGGAGTTCACTAAGAGCCGCTTAGAACCTTGTTCAGCCAGAGCGGGCCCACACTGGGAAGCAGATGCACGTGTTCTATCTACCTGTGTAGGTTTGGTCACCTTTGGGGCCAGAAGGGCGCACACTCCTTGCTCCCGTGAGCCCCAGTGCTATGCTGATTATGCAGCCCTGCTACCCGTGCAGGAGAACGCTCCCTGAGGCCTCCACGTTCTTCTCTGCCTTTGCTCACTTCTCCCTGGAAAGCAGGCAGGTACTTGTCAGGCTTTCCTTCATTTTTTTCTAGCATTTCTGCAAATCTAGAAACCTGTCTCCTGCTGGTTATTGTCTTTCAACAAAGACTTGTTTGGCATTACATAAAAAATGCTTCGACACGTCCAAGGCAGTGGGCAGGATCCTGGGGCTGCTCTTAGTGCCCTGTGTCCTGTTTCTTGTGCAGGTGGAGACTGCTGGTTGTGCTCTTGAGTAGCCCCAAGGAAGGTACCTGAGGGCATAGGGAGCTCTAATCCATTTAGGAGAAAAGGCGTTAAAATGGCAGCATTGGGCCAGGCATGGTGGTTCACACTTGTAATCCCAGCACTTTGGGAGGCCAAGGTGGATGGATCCCCCTGAGGTCAGGAGTTCGAGACCAGCCTGGCCAGTGTGTCAAAACGTTGTATCTACTAAAATTACAAAATTAGCTGCATGTGGTGGCCTGCACATGTAGTCCTAGCTACTCCAGAGGCTGAGACGGGAGAATCGCTTGAACTTGGGAGGTGGAGGTTGCCGTGAGGCAAGATCATGCTGTCGCACTCCAGCCTGGGCAACAGAGCAAGACTCCGTCCCAACAACAACAAAGAAAAAAAAAGGGATGTTTTGCGACTGGGCTACCCTGAATAACATTTTTCCATAGTGAATTTCTTGTGGTGGAGGAGCTTTATATATATCCTTTGATATTTGGACCTGGACTGAAGCTTGAGGGGTTTGGAGATGCTGAAAATAGTGTTTATAGAGATAAAAGTGTGTTTTGAGAAATGATGATTGGAAAACTGAAAAGGTCAGTGTCTGCAACAGTTTATTTCTAAATTATTTTTTTGTATTTTCAAAAATCTTAGATTGATTTTATTTTTTGGGAAATTACTGTATACATTCTTCTTGCTAACGAGAATGTTAAAAAATACAGCTGACATCTTCTGTGCCTGTTGTCCTCAATCCCAGGTTATTTGTGAATCACAAGAACCAACACGTCCTTCGCAAACCCATGCATCGCACTGAGCTCTTCCATGCAGCTCTTCATGCTCTTGGGGCGCTCACATCCCCGGTCACCTGCGGGTGGGAGGGAGAGAGCAGTGGTGGAGCAAAAAGCTCTAAGCTTCAGTTGGAGCCGGGGAGGCCAAGGCAGGACTGTAACTTGAGCCCAGGTGGTTGAGGCTGCAGGGAGCCGTAGTGGAGCCACTGTACTCCAGCTGGGCGACAGAGCTAGACTCAGTGTCTTAAAAAAATAAAAAAATGCTCGAGTTGGTCGCCT
The DNA here is from genome assembly GCA_036589455.1 of Ateles fusciceps. Classification (NCBI taxonomy): domain Eukaryota; kingdom Metazoa; phylum Chordata; class Mammalia; order Primates; family Atelidae; genus Ateles; species Ateles fusciceps. The sequence continues at coordinate 780,680 of JAZHEH010003205.1, forward strand.
GGAAACCAGAGTTACCTGAGCTGATTTTGGATGTGCTGACAAGGTGTGGCCTCCTTTTCCCATGGCCAGCTTTGGTACATAATGAAAGCCCCGTTCACTGGTAATGTTTCATTTAAGCCATTTAAAATTATCTTATAAAATTTTTGTTCCACATAGGAACTGGCACAAGGTCTGTGTCAGAAAGTCATATGTTTTCAAGATAAGATAAAAATGCATGAGCCCGTGTTGTTTTCTGGCACACTTGTACCAACAGCGTGCACCTCTTCCACAGCCCACTGGCTGGCAACAGCTCCCAGAATGGCCTTGTGCTGGGACAGACCTGGGGGCTGGTCCCACCTTCTGGAAGCCAGTGACAAAGCCTTCCTGTGGCTCGTCCACACTTCTCATGGTTTTGGGCACAGATGACCCTAAGTTTTCTACTCTAAGGTACAGTGAATGCCACAGCCGGGCTTGTTCTCGACCACAGGAGGCATCTTGCTGCTCCCCAGTGTGCCATCAGAACATTAACCCGAAAAGGTTTTTAGCCTTGGAAAGCCCTCCCCACCTTACCCCCACCCAGCAACCCCTTAAAACATGCATGAAAGAGTTTTCAAAAAACAGTACCTGAAATTCCTGAAGTTCAAGACCAGCCTGGCCAAAATGGTGAAACCCCGTCTCTACTAAAAATACACACACACAATTAGCCAGGCATGATGGTGCACGCCTGTAATCCCAGCTACTCTGGGGGCTGAGACAGGAGAATTGCTTGAACCTAGGAGGTGGAGGTTGCAGTAAGCCGAGGTCATGCCTATTGCACTCCAGCCTGAGTGACAGAGAGACTCGTCTCAAAAACAAAAACAAAAAAAACCCAAAAAATAACTAACAAACAATGCCTGGGAACGGCTCCTCAGCTTCCAGACCCTGGCTCCGCCTCTCTTGATTGTTTATTACAGAGGCTGGGTGGGGCACCTGCAGATCCAGCCTGGGCAGACGGGGTTCTGCCCTGGGAGTGGTGGAAGCCGAAAAACCCTGCCTGTCTGGAATCTTGCAGGGGCCTGCATGGGCAGGCCTCTGGGGTGCGTGTGTGGTGTGTGCATGAGTATTTGAGTACGGGGGAGGTGCTGAGTACAAGATGTGTAGAAGGCAACGTGGTTGCTTGTTCTTAACCCTTTCTACTCTAGCCACTGCTAAGCTCAGCCTATCTCTGCATAGTACTAGGTTTGTAACTCTGGCATGTGGGTAACTTTAGATGCATTTTTCTTAGTCTGCTAATATTCTAAATCTTTGTGTACACCAGTGTCTTCAAACAAGAGAAACCTGAGCACTGGAGTACTTGCTAGTCATGCTGGCCAGTTGTGTGCTCTCAGTCAGGGCTGTTTCCAGCCTACTTTATCTGTAGCCTTATAGCACAATACATTTAACTTATATCTTTAAAGCTCCACATTTTTGCTATTTTCTGAGGAGGGTTTTGTGGTTAGGCTTCAATGCCATGATTTGAAATTAGTATCAAGAATTACAAATCAATATCGGCCTAATCAGTATGGTGCACATACATGTTTATGAAATCATTATATGCCTTTGATCCTTGAACAATTTGGGGATTAGTGGCACAGACCCCTCTGGTACAGTAAAGTCCACATATAACCTTTGATACCCCCAGAATTTAATTCTGTTGATCAGAGCCTTCCCGATCACATAAACAGTCAATTAACACATATTTTAACACAACACTGACATATACAAAGCACTTTTTTTTCTTCTTCTTAAAGAGACAGAGTCTCGCTTGCCATGTGGCCCAGGCTGGTCTCAAATCCCTGGGCTCAAGTGATCTTCCCACCTCAGCCTCCTAAAGCACTGGGATTATGAATGTGAGCCCCCGTGCCCCTCATATTTTGTATGTCGTAAGTATTATATACTGTGTTCTTACGGTAAAGTAAGCTAGAGAAAAGAAAACATTATTAAGAAAATCATAAGAGAAAGTATGTTTACTATTCATTAAGTGGAAGTGGACCATCATTAAGGTCTTCATCCTCATCATTTCATTGAGTGGGAGGAGGAGGAGGAGGAGGAGGAGGAGAAGGAGGAGAAGGAGAAGGAGAAGGAGAAGGAGGTGGTAGTCGTGCTACCTCAAGGGTGGTGGAGGAAGTAGAAGGGGAGGCCGGAGAGGCAGGCGCATTTGGTGTCACTTATGGAAGTGCATCATAATTTCTAATTTTTGCTTTTTCACTTCTCTAGAAATGTTCCTGTGTGCTAACTGTCCTCCCCCTCACTGTCAGCTTTAGTTTCAGTGCCCATATCATAGACAGATGCGTGTTGTACAAGAAGTACAAGCAGACGGGAGTGACGGAAACCCCACTGCAGGAGTGTCTGATGTCAGTTTGTTTTCTGCCACTGCTGCTGCCTCCTCCTCCTCACCTGGTGTGGTTCAGAAGCACTTATCACCAGCAGGTTGTCTTCTACTAATTTCTCTGGTGTGGTATCTCTTACCTCTTGTGTTTCTCCAAGATTCATGTCTTGAAATGAAACACTTCATCCCACCTTCCCCACCCCCCGCCTCCATATCCACAGTGTTTTCATGATTTTGATTAGCTCTGTTGTAAACCCTGTGAAGTGAGACACAGCCTCTGGAGATGGTTTTCTCCAGCAGGAATGCATTGTTTTGGGCTTGACAGCTTTCATGGCTTTTTCTGTAACAATGATGGCGTCTTCAATAGTGTCATCCTTTCAGACATTCATGATGTCGTCTCTGTTGAGTTCTCTTCCGTGTTGACAATCCTTTCCATAGAGTGCAGTGTGTAATGAGCCTTACAGGTCCTTACGACCCCTGATTAGAGGCTGAATTAGAGACATTGTGTTTGGGGACAGGAAGACCATGTTGACACCTCTGCTGTTGAACTCATGGGGTGCTGGGGACCACGGGCATTGTTCATTGTCAAAAGAACTTTAAAGGCAGTCCCCTCACTGGCAAGGTACTTCCTGGCTTCACGGACAGAGCATCAATGGAAGCAGTCCGAAAAAGGGTTCTTGTCCAGACTTCTTGTTGTACAACCAAATACCTGGCAGGTGGTGTTTATCTTTTCCCTTCAAGGCTCACGGGTAAGGCAGCTTTATACATAAGGGCAGTCCTGATCATAAACCCTACTGAATTTGCACAAAACAGTAGCATTAGCTTATCCCTTCTTGCCTTCTCTCCCAGTGCTCCTTTCTCTTTCTTACTAACAAATGTTCTTGTAGCATTTTTCCCCAGAATAGGGCAATTTTGCCTACATTCAAAACCTATTGAGGGCCAGGTGCAGTGGTAGACATCTGTATTCTCAGTGCTTAGGGAGGCCGAGGTGGGTAGATCACTGGAGGCCAGAAGTTTGAGACCAACCTGGCCTACGTGATGAAATCTCTGTCTATGCTAAAAATATAAAAATTAGCCAGGTGTGGTGGTGGGCACCTGTGATTCCAGCTGTTTGGGAGACTGAGGCAGGAGAATCATTTGAACCAGGGAGGTGGAGATTGCTGTGTGTCAAGATCATGCCACTGCACTCCAGCTTGGGCAACAGAGCAAGCGTCTTACTCAAATAAAAAACAGTAACAGAAAACCAAAACCCCAGTTCAGGCATATGTCCTTTTTCCTTGATGATGATGATATTATTATTATTATTATTATTACTATTTTAGGGCACTAATCTGCCACTTGATATTCTTAATGGTGTCTGGGACCTCATCTGCTACTTCTTGGTTTGCAGGAGCTGTTTCTCCTGTTATCTTGACATTTTTAAAGCCAAACCTCTTTCTAAAACTATCAAACCATCCTTTGCTGGTGTTAAATTCTCTAGTTTTAGTCCTTCCCCTTCCTTGTGCTTTCAGTTGTTGTATAATGGGTTCGCTTTCTGGAATCAAACTAGAGTCTATTGGTATGCATTTCTTATAGCAATCCTGCACCTACATAAAAGTTGCGTTTTGTCACATGCTAGACCATGGGGCTACTGGGAAGAAAAAAAAAAGAAAAGTTGCATTTTCATATATCCATGCTGCTTGTGAATTAATTTTTAAGCCGCATTTTCAATGAGATAAAAAGGTATTTTGCAGAAAGCTTTCATGCCTGCTGCCATAGCTTTGGGATGGTGTCACGGATGTCCTGTCTTTTTTTTGTGGTGGCCCTTCTGCTGGATTTATTCATTTTGAAATGACAGCATCCGCAGCTGCAGAGCACAGGCTGTGCTGCATGTCACGCAAGTTTAGCTTTTTCCCAGTTAAAACTCGTGCTGCTTGGGAGCACTGCCAGCATCACTACTGGCACTTTGTATGGGTCCTGTGGTGTCATTTAAGGTTTGTGGTATTTCCAGTAAACACAATGAAAAATACTTGAGAACTGCAAGAGGAGGAGGAGGTGGTCGTCTTCATTTTCTTCTTTTTCTTCCTTTTTCCTTCTTTGTTACATATTTTTTAAAGGTTGAGGGTGGAGTGGTTTGGCATTTCTGTTTTAAATAAACATTTAAACTCTCAAAAAAAAAAAAAAAAAAAAAATAGAAACAGTTGGCTGTGCATAGTGGCTCACGCCTATAATCCCAGCACTTTGGGAGGCTAAGGCGGATGGATCACCTGAAGTCAGGAGTTTGAGACCAGCCTGGCCAACATGGTGAAACCCTGTCTCTCTTAAAAATTGAAAAATTAACTGGGCGTGGTGGCAGGCACCTGTAGTCTTAGCTACTCCAGAGGCTGAGACAGGAGAATTGCTTGGGCCTGGGAGGCAGAGGTTACAGTGAGCCAAGATCACGCCACTGCACTCCAGCCAGGCGACAAGAGCAAAACTCCATCTCAAAAAAAAAAAAAAAAAAAAAAGAGAGAGATGGAGTCTTGCTGTGTTGCCTGGGCTGGAGTGCAGTGGATTGTCACAGGTGTGATCATAGTCCACTGCAATCTGGGACTCCTGGCCTCAAATGATCCTCTTTCTCAGCCTTCTGAGTTGCTAGGACTCCAGGTCCATGCAACCGCACCTAGCTTAAGACTTGAGATAATTTGTTTACTGCAATACATAATTTCTAGAGAGACCAGCTGCTCACGCGGAGATGATTAGTGTCACACGGTGTTTTAAGCGGATACTCAACCACTTGAGCTCACAGCCATAGCACAGGCCGTGGCTATGAAGCCGTTGCAGGGTGCAGTGGACTGTGCACTGCACTTGGTTTTGTACAGTTATGCCCGAGCCTGCATCTTCGTGTTCGTCTCCACTTCTCTCTGCTGATTGATGCCATGTATAGTCTCTGTGTGTAAGTTTTTATAAACTTTTAACTTTTTACAACATATGTATAATTATGGTAGTAAATGATATACTAATAGCTACATGTATTTTGTACATTCGTGACATACTTAACTTTTTCTGAATTATTTTGGTATTCCTGGGCTGTATGGTTTGTCTGTAGTTTTTTTAAAATTGTCACAAATCTCTAGTAACTAGTTTTCCAGTATATTTGTTGAAAACAAATCCATGGATGAGTGGCCTTGTGCAGCCAAGCCTGTGGTGTCCAGGGGCCAGCTGTGTACATACACATGTATACATGTTCATCATGGAGTTATTCAGCTGACATGTTTTATTTCCTGGTTTTTCTAGTCCTTTCCTGAACTGAGTAGAAGTGCTTTTCCTAATGCTCTCAGGAGGAGCTTTTCTCTGATCGTAGAAATCGGGAGATGGCCCAAGCCGCTGTTCCCACAGCCCTCCTGAGGTTGCTCTGTAGATGGCGCAGCCTGGAAGCATAGGGCAGAAGCGTAGCTCACACACACAGGGGCCGGCAAAGGCCATCAACTCTGAATTCTCTCAAAGAGCTGGGTTTGACAGGCTCTTCTGTACTGGGCCAGTTAGTCATATTTTAGGCTTTTCTGGATGTACAGTTTCTGTCGTATTATTCAGCTCTGTCCATGTTGAACAAAAGTAGTCATAGGTTATATGTAAACAAGTGAGTACGGTTATGTTTCAGTGATTTTTTTTTTTTTTACAAAAACACATGGTGGGCCATAACTCGCTGAACTTGGCTTTCTAGGAGTATTTTTTTAAGTGAAGAGAGTTACTAGGATCGGTAAGCATAAAATCTCATTGATTTCTGTTAAAATATTATCAATCCTTAAAGTCTGATGTTAATGTTTTTCAAAAGTATTGTCATGAATAAAGGACCTCTTTAAGGGATGTCATGGGGAGAGGAGAAGGTGAAGAAGATCAGTAAAATTATTTCACATTTTTGTCTCCGGTAACACCCCCTTCTCTGCGGTCTCCTCACACTTTCGTGTTTTCTCCACTCTGACTTTGTGGAAGTGTGGGTGGAAAGCCGTCTCCGCAGGCTCGCTTGCTTTCCAAAGCCTGGAGAAGCGGAGGGCCTTGATGGTGAGTGAGGAAACGTGGAGTGGGTAGTGCTTGGCCATTGGAGGGGACCTCCCTTACTTAGCTAGCAGTCAAAACCAGGTTTTTGTTTTTGGGGGGGCAAGGTGAAGGGTGGGTACTTGCTAGGTCTTAAGTGCTTTGTTAATTATTTTCTCAGGTTTCTGGTTCTCAGAGTTCACAGATGAAATTCAGAGGAAAGAGCTGTCAAGAAAGGAGCCAGAGCTCGGGAGAGGGACCTTCCTGGGCTGTGAGCAAGACTTAACCAAGTGTGGATCTGTGGTGTAGGTGGAGGGAGAGGTGTGAACTTGCTTCTAGGTGCGGAGACTCGGAGAGAGAAGAGCACCAGGAGGGAATCCTTAGGGGCGGTTGGCACACCAGCGCTTGCGGAGCATGTTAGAGGGGGAAGACGGAGTGGGGTGGGTGGGGTTTCGGAGGAAGCATGGCAGTACCTGCACAGGGTCCTGTCAGGAAGTGAGACTGGAGGTCCTGGGTCTGATGGCGACAGGCAGGTGTGGGCGCTGTCCTGTCCCGCACATGTTCCCCCGGCTCCCCCATCAAGTCTCGGGGGCTGAACGGTGGGCAGGGGGAGCACTGGGCTGGTGGCCTTGCTTCTTCCTGTACCTGCCTTGGACAGATCTGCGCTCCCTGGAGCCCAGTGACTCAGGGGAAGAAGCTCCTGTCCTACAGGTGTGTGGTCGTCAGGCCCTTCTGGAGAGGTTGAGTGGGCCAGGGTCCTGCCCACTCAGTCATCGCTCCTGACCTTGTTCCGTGTGCATCGCCTCCGAGACTCAGGCACCACCTCTGTGTCAAATGTAGTCAGCAGCAGCTCTAATCAAAAGTAATAATAAGGGTATACCAATCTCGTAAACACAGGCGCATTTGTCAGGTGTCTCTGGGTGCTAGGTTCCTGGGGGGTCTGGTAGGTATGGGGGGCTGTCGTGTGCATGCCTCCCACGTGGGGTTGTGTTTGTACAGCATTCCCGTGGGTCTTCCTTCCCCATCAGTGAGAGTTACATCATGTTTTGATTTTTGTAAAGTAGAGCAGCTCGTGGGAATGTGAACTTCTGATGTCAGTCTCAGTCACATGCTTGTGATTTCTCTCCATTCGTTGGTTTCTGGTACTGCTGTGAGCCATATTTAGTCTCCCCTTGCGGCTGTGCACTCTGCAGAACTGGGCTTTTTCTGTGACTCAGGCAGTGCTTGGCTTGAAGGAGCAGCTGGGTGTGGACTGCGGTGCTGGTGTGTCTGGAGAGGGTGGCCTGGCTCTCTGTTGGCATCGCTCCTGGTTGAAAGCGTGTGTTTTGGAGTTGGTCTTCCTTCGCAGCCGCATGACTGTGCAGGCTCTTCCAGTGGGGGATCCAGTGTTGATGTGATGGACACTGCCTCGTCCCCACAGCCTTACCACTTACTTTGGGATAATTTTGGAAACATATTTTTGTTCAAGTTCAGCCATTAAATTGCTTCGCAGTCTTGGGAAAATTTCTTAACTTTACAGCTTCATTGAATGATCTGTGAAGGCCTTTGCATTACTTCTGTCATTCTCACAGGGCCTCCCTCAGAAGTGCTGTATTTGACAGTCTGGTGATCTGCAACTGTGGAAGAATTCTTTATGACAGCGACAGTGGGGGACAGAGGAATGATGACTCGAAGGTTCCCTTTCTTGCAGTGAACACGTGTACTGAGGGTGTTGTGCCATCCTCGTGGTGTGTGTACACAGGTAGGCACACACCAGTGAGCTTGCGTTCTGTGGATGACACTCTGAGGTGGACTGGGTCACCTGCGAGCTTTACGGGTCCATGAACAGGGACTGCTGATGAAAGGGTGGCGCAGGAGCTGTAGGAAGTGGCTTTCAGTGAGTCCCTGCCACAGGGTGACTTTCTGACTCTGAACATTTGTCTGACTTTCCTTTGGGAATATTTTCAGTCACAAAATCTGAGGACAGTGTTCCCGGTCCCCAGGTTCAGCGTTTACTAGCATTTGGCCAGCTTGGGTTTATTCATCTCTTCCTTCTACTTGTTCATGTTTTCAAAAATTTTTTTCTTTCTTTAAAAACTTTTTTAGTATTTTAATTTTTAGTATTAATATTTTAATGTTAGTATTTTAGTAAATCTCAGACATCACCTTGTTTTACCAGCATGGGTTTCAGTGGGGTCTCTGTCAGCTAGAAACTTTCACAAGCCATGACCTTTGCTCTCTTCAGAGCGGCTCAGTGGGCAGCTGGTGCCCCTAGTTGTCTCGGACGCCGCCTGCCACTGCCTTGCTGACCCTGTCCGTGCTGTGAGGGCAGTTTGGGCTTCCTGGCTCAGGCTCTCCACACCGGTGGCAGGTCCTGCAGTAGTGGCCTCATCCATCGCTGGGTGCTGCTGCCGCCCCCACCTGCTCCAGAGCCCCTTTTCACCTCCGAGAGGGCTCAGGCTGCAGGAGGCTGCCCGGCTCTTCCCCCCTGCCCCCGCTCTGAGTATCAGAGTGTGTCACGCCGTGCGCTGCTGATGCTTTTCCTCCTGGGGGTGGGCGCCAGTTTTCTTCCCAGCTGAGTTGTGAAGGCGCCCACATGTCCACGTGAGGCTGGTGTCTGCCGTGGTGGTCCTTGTGGTTCCTAAGTCCACCCAGAGACCCTGGTTTCAGTGTGAATGTTCATTCCTGCCTTCACCCCATTTTTGACCCCCAGCCTTTCTGAGCTTCCATCCCCATAGATGGGATTTGAGGTGGGCTCAGCATCCCCCTCCCCCTGTGTTTGGTTTTTGTTTGTTTTCTTCTGAGATTATCATAGATCACATGAGATGTAAGAAATAACAGGGGAGCAGTGCCTTGTACGTGTGACCTAGCTTCCCCACGGTCGCATTTTGTAAAATGAACAGTATCACACCTTGGGTATATATGGGCATTGATAAAGCCCTCTGGTCTTATTCAGACACCTGTTTTACCCTCACTCAGAAGGGCTGTTGAGTTCTATACAGTTTATCACAGATGCAGTTTCCTGTGTTCATAATCAAGACCTTAAAACCCTTGCGTCACCACAGGGATCCCTCTGGTTGTCATTCTGTGACCATACCCATCCCCTCCCAGGATCCTCTTTCCAACCTGGCAGCCACTAGTCTGTTTTCTGTGTCTGCGAATTTATCTGCCTATTCCGGATGTTCGTGTGAAGTACAGTCTGTGGGCCTTTGTGTCTGATACGGCTGAGCTTGGTGCTGTCGAGGGGCAACCATGCTGCTGTAGGCATCAGAGCACAGCTCTCCCTGCGGCAGGTCCTGTGGGCGATGCAGCCACCTGCCAGTGGACATATGAATGGTCTCCTGGCTCTTGGCAGTGCTGCTGTGAACACAGACATGCGAGTGTCATGTAGACGTGTGTGCGTTTCTCGGGCGCACCTCGGTGTGGATTGCCGCACTGCGTTTTGTTTGGAGTCTAGCCCTTTGAAGGTTATTGTTTCATATTCTCTTTTTGGAAAACCTGTTTGGGTTGGGGTGCCTATGCTGTGATCTGGTGTGGTTTCTCCTTTCTTGGGTAGATTGTCAGGCCAGAGCTAGGTAGTGATATGATCATTCTGGGGGTAGCTCTGGGCTTGCTGAGGGAGGAATGGGTGCCAGTGGAGGGTCTCCCAATCTGCTGCTCACATCCTCATTGAATCCCAAGTCCCTATGCAACTGTTGTTTCCTCCAGGCGAGCACGAAGACCTCCTCTTACAGTCCCACCACCTCTTTGTTCTGTGTGACCCCCGCCTCGCTTTTTTTTTTTTTTTTTTTTTGGAAAGGGTGTTGCTCTGTCCCCGAGGCTGGAGTGCAGTGGCATGACCACAACTCACTGCACCCTTGACCTCCTGGGCTCAAGGGATGCCACCTGCCTCTGGAGTAGCCGGGACCACAGGCGTGCACCCCCACACCTGGCTGATTTTTGTATTTTTTATAGATACACGGTGTCTTGCTATGTTGCCTGGGCTGGTCCTGAACTCCTGGGCTGAAGCAGTCGTACCACTTAAGCCTCCCAAAATGTTGGGATTACAGATGTGAGCCACTGCACCTGGCCATATATGTATTTTTTTTGAGCTGCGCATTTTTATTGCTGTCTTTTCCCTTAGAGCAAGAAGTTAATTGAGAGCAAGAGAAAATGCCACACAAAAATAGCTCTGGTCTGGGCCCGGTGGCTCATGCCTGTAATCCTAGCACTTTGGAAGGCCAAGGCGGGTGGATCACTAGGTTGGGAGTTCGAGACCAACCTGGGCAACATGGTGAAAACCTGTTTCTACTAAAAAATACAAAAATGAGCCAGGCACAGTGGCAGGTGCCTGTAATCCCAGCTACTTGGGAGGCTGAGGGAGGAGACTCACTTGAACCTGGGAGGCAGAGGTTGCAGTGAGCCGAGATCCTGCCACTGCACTCCAGCCTGGGTGATAGAGTAACACTCTATTAAAAAAAAAAAAAAAAACACCTCTGAAAGTATATTAAGTATGGACAAAGTATGTTGGAATCTGGTTTGATGTAGGGCTTATTTTCTTTAAACCAGTGAGTAATGTAGTGAGCACTGTGAACAAAACTAGAAACCAGATACCAGTGTTTTCAGATAAACAGAGTACAGCAGTCGGTTGCAAAGACAATTTCTCCCTCCCCCCCCCCTCCCCTTTTTGGTTTTTGGTTTGAGAGAGAGAGTCTCGTTCTGTCGGCCACACTGGAGTGCAATGGTGTGATTGTTGCTCACTGCAGACTTGACCTCCCGGGCTGAAGCGATCCTCCCACCTCAGCCTCCTGAGTAGCTGGTACAGCAGGCATAGGCATACCACCGTGCCTGGCTGAATTTTGTTTTTTGTAGAGACAGGGTTTTGCCATGTTGCCCAGGCTCCCTACCAGGTTTTGAACAAGTTGTAGTTGGCAAGAGGCAGCAGCAGGTGGACATGCAGCCGCTGTGTAGTAAGGACGGTAATGCATAGAGCTGTAATCACCAGTTTGCAAAGAACCTGCAGCTGTTGCTGCTTGGAGCCTTTGGGGGCTTTCTTGGTGGAGGGGTGTTTTGTGTCATGGAGGATTTATAGAGGCCCCCAGGCAGTGTGGACTTGTCAGGCTCATGAGGGGACGAGTCAGGAACAGGGTAGAGGGGGAGGACTGGTGTGTGCCGTGGCCTGAGGAGGGAGCATGAGTGACCATGGCAGCCGCACACTCTACATTGTTTGAAAGTGTCGCTGAGTTGCTGGCTAGGGCTGCATGGAGCATCACCGGCCTTTCCCTGGTGGAAGCAGTGGTGTGAGGTCTGCTGCTCTGGGCACCGCCTCTGTGCTCAGTAGGAGGGGCTCCCAGTGCTGCGGGGCTAGTGCTGGCCCCTGTGGCAGGAATCTGGAGCGGTGCTCCACCCACCCCTAGAGAATGCTGAACTAACTCCCCTGTGGAACAGACACTTGTATTTTGATGTGAGACACCAAGAGGGGTGTGTGGACTGTCCCCCTTTACGAAGGGGCCTGCTCCTCCTCACCAGTGGGTATGGTTTGGAGATTTGAGGTAGTGAGTATCTGGTGAGCCTCGGGGTGGCACCTTGGAGTCTGTCGTAGAAGAGAGAGTGCTCTAGCAGAAGGAGCCATGGCTGGGCATCCATCTGCACACTGGCAAAGCTGCAGGCCAGGAGCTGGCAAACCATGATCAGTGGACCTAATCCAGCCTCTGGTCTATCTTTGTACAGCCTGATTGTGAAGGATTGTCTTCACATTCTTAAAGGGTTGTTCACAGCAGCAATAAAGATGACGTGACAGAGCCTTGCAAAACCCAAAGTATGTGTCATCTGGACCCTTCCAGAAAGCCTTTGCTGACCCTGTCCTGGGTGCCCCTGCAAGTGGGACTTGGTGTAACCATAGCCCGCATTTAAGCGAGCTGCCCTGTGAAGGCCAGGTCCAGGTGACTGCGCCGCCCCTCTGTCTAGAGTCTCTCTCAGCACCCTCCCGGCAGATGCGGGAGACAGCTCGGGTTAGCCACGGCAAGATGGCAGCCTTTTCAACAAGAGTCTGCTGATTACGCCAAGTGGAAACTGATTGATCATGAAGATTGGGTTTCTCATAGTGAGATACCTTGTCACAACAGTCAGAATGGCTGTTATTAAAAAGTCCAAAAAAACAGATGCTGGTGAGTCTGTGGATTAAAGGGAGCACTTTTACACTGTTGGTGGAAGTGCATATTAGTTCAGCCATGTGGAAAGCAGTATGGCAGTTCCTCAGAGAGCTAAAACCAGAACTACCATTTGACCCAGCAATCCCATTACTGTGTATACACCCAGAGGAATAGAAATCATTCTGCCATAAAGACACATGCAGGTGAGTGTTCATTGCAGCACCACTCACAGAAAAGACGTGGAATCTACCTGGATGTCCAGCAGTGACAGAGGGGATAAAGAAAATGTGGTACATACATACCATGGAATATATGCAGCCATACAAAAAGAATGAGATCATATCTTTTTTTTTTTTTTTTTTTTTTTTTTTTGAGATGGAGTCTCACTTTGTCAGGCTGGAGTGCAGTGGCACCATCTCGGTTCACTGCACCCTTCACCTCCCAGGTTCAGTCGATGAGATCATGTCTTTTGTGGGAACATGGATGGAGCTGGAGGCCATTATCCTTAACAAACTAACACAGGGATAGAAAACCAAGTGCTGCATGTTCTCACAAGTGGAAACTAAATGATGAGCGCACATGGACACAAGAAGGGAACCACAGACACTGGGGTCTGCTAGAGGGAGGAGGAGAGGAGGAAGGAGAGAAGCAGAAAAGATAGCTGTTGCATACTGGGCTTCATATCTAGATGATGAGATCATCTGTTCAGCAAACTCCATGACACATGTTTACCTGTGTGACAAACCTGCACCCTGAACCTAAAATAAAAGTTGTTAAAAAAACTTGGGCTTCTGCTGAGAGATCACCTGCGCCTGTTTCTTATTTCCATGGACACTGGCCAGGAGGAATTGTGAAAGGCCCCTAGTTGGCTTACTGTTCTTCCCTTTCTTGAGTGAACATACCTACTTCTCAATTGTTAAGGCATGCACAAGACATAAACGCTTGGAAATATTTTGAAAGCGAGTTTCAGAAAATCCTGGAGCCATTTCACATGCAGGATGTCTCAGCAGCACGGTAAGGCTCCGCCATGTGGTACCCAGTGCAGGCCTCTCATCTGGGAGGCTCCCCTGCACCCTGGTTGGGCTCAGTTGCTCTCACTCTTCTGTGGCCAAGGAGAGCTCTGTGTTCTGTGCTTTGCAGCCTCCACCAGTGCTTCGGCTTCATGCTCTTTAACGTGAGAGCTCTGCCTCTGCTGATGGAAATGTTATGAGTTGATGACACAGGATTTAGGCTACATGAAAAGTTGCCCTGGGGTTGGAAGTATGTGTGTTTTATCAAACAGAATCCAAGGTTTCTGAAATTCCACGTATGTCTTTTCAGCAAAAGCCAGCTCTGGAACTTCCCCTTCTCCAGGCTTTCAGCCACTTTCAGAATTCAATTCTCTGACCAGCCAACACGATAGTCATCACTTGACAGGGTTGTTGAAAAAAGTGAGTTCACCAGGTAAAAAGGAAAGCATACAGGATCTGTCGTAACAGAAGAAGAGTCTTGTCACTTTTGAGGCCATTTGATTATATCTTCATTATTTTGACTTCCAGACTTGTTACCTATTAAACACATTTCATAGCATCTTCCAGAAAGCTTGGGAAGCATCTTAGAATGTGATTTCCATGCCAGCATTTGAAGATTAACATAGTGTTGTTCATTTGGCTTCCTAATACCTGATCTCACAGGTATTCAGCATTTGATGAGGCTTTTCCCTAGGCCATCTACTTGCCAGCTTTTCTGAACGGCTGCAGTTGGATCAGGGTGGCCGTGGTGCTGACAGAGCTTCCACTTCTCAGAGCCGAGATGAGATTGTGTGATTCTGAGCAGTGTTTACAGTCTGACAGGGAACATCAGCGTGTGATAGGGCAAGCTTGTTCCCACGGCCCATGGTGGCTTTGAATGTGGCCTGATGCACAGTTGTCAACTTTATTATGAGATTTATTTTTAAAGCTTATCAACTGTGTTAGCATTGGTGTATTTTATGTGTGGCCCAGGTCAGTCCTCCTTCCAATGTGGTCCAGGGAAGCCAAAAGATGGGACACCTGTGCTTTCGGGTCTGACCGCTACACTCAGTGCTGTTTTAAGGGCGAGTAGGTTAAGAAAAATACACTGGAAGGCTCCACTCTGTTGAGAGTTACATCTGTGTTGAAGCAGCATCTCATGCAACTTGCCATGTCTTAGTGGTTCTTACCATGAGTAGGATGTGTTTTAGTTGCCTATTCTGGTGTAACAAAACTGTGTCAATACATGATGTCTTAAGAAAATAATGACTTGTGATTTCTCGTAATTCTTGTGTTGCCTGGTGGTTTTCTGCTGGTCATGCCTGGGATCACTCAAGTGAGGCCGCAGTAGGCTGGTGGCAATGGGGGAGGGGGTGCGTCGTGTGAACTGCCACGTGTTGCCTGAGGGCACAGGTGGAAGTGGCAGGGTCCTCCTGGGCCAGCAAGTCTGGAGTGCACCCATGCCCCAGGGCTGGAGAGGAAAGCTCCATGTCTTTTTTGTCTTCCTTTTCTTTTGTGTGGCCTTCTAGTGAATGAATGAGAGTGTGTGTGTGTGTGTGTGTGTGTGTGTGTGTGTGTGTGTGTGTGTTTGAATCAGTGTGTCGCTTGGTTGACTGGGCAGGAGTGCAGTGGCATCATCATAGTTCACTGCACCCTCGAGCTCCTGGGCTCAAGCCATCCTCCTGCCTCAGGCTCCTGAGTGGCTTGGACTTTAGGCATGTATGCCATCATACCTGTGTAAATTTTTTTTACTTTTTTGTAGAGACAGGGTTTTGCCATGATGTCCAGGCTGGTCTCAAGCTTTTTGCCTCAGTCAGTCCTCTTTGCCTCAGCCTTCTAAAGTGCTGGGCTCACAGGCATGAGCCACTGTGTAGGGCTAGGGCTCCACTTCCTGATGGCCAGAGTCCTGAAACCCATAGGTGCGTGTTCGAGTCCACCACAGCGTGTGTATGTGTGTGTGTGTGTGTTTCACAGGGGCCTAGGCCACATAAATGGAAAGGAGCATGTGGTGCTTGGTGACATCAAGAGTGAGTGAGGCTTGCCACACAGAGTGCATTTAAATTGAACAGAATGCAAAGAAAGTTTTGGTGGTTTTTCCTAGATTCTAGTCTCAGGATTGTGAACTGTGTAAGTTTTTTTTTTTCCTTTAGAGATTTTAAGACTTTGCAAGACTGAATCTTAATCCTTGACTGGCATTTAAGCATAAATAACAAATTCATATACATTGTCAAGTACAGGGTGAATTTAGAGAATGCTTCAGAAGTTAGAGTGAAAGAAAATCTTTAAATGAAAGCCTACCTATTCTGATCAGAATTCTGTTATCTGGAAACATTGTGTATTTTTGATAAACAGGGAGAAGCACATTCCCCCGAGATGTGTGCTCTCTGTAGTGTCTGTGGAGCTGCATACATGCCTTCAGTCATCATGTAGGATTTAGTATCGTCCCTTCGGGCTTCAGTGCTGTCCACTTCATTCTGTAGCTGTGAATTTTAGATTTGATTCTAAATGGAACTTTCATACACTCTCTACAGCTCAGATTTTGGTTCTGCTTCCAGTCAGCGAGGACAGCTGGCTGTGCAAGGTGTTGTGACGTTTCCCCTCAGGCAGACAGAAGAGCACTCTTCATCCCTAGCAGTGGGAGCTGCATACCCTGGGATCCCAAAAGCGTATGTGCCTTTCAGTTTGCCCAGTGGTTGTTTCAGAAGGGGAAGGAGAAGGGAGTTGGTATTCAAAAGAGTAATACAAAAATTCCCTAGTCAATTTTGTTAACCCAAGTCACATTTGTTAACCCACATGTCAAATTGGGGAAATAATTGTGTCTCGTGTTGAAACTTGCATCTTTACAAAACTTTCCGTGCATTTAATGAAACATAGCTGAGAAGTGCTCGAGGATTAGTCTAGCTTGCCCCTTCCCATGAATTCAGGGTCCTCCTGCCTGGGGCCACTCTCACAAGCCCCTGGCCATCCATCCAGGGTGTTGCAGTGCTGCACCAGCTCACACCCCATTGCTGCCTCGTCTGACCTTTACTGTCCGTCTGAGAGTCATGCAGTTTTGAAGGTCTTATCTAGAGTGAGGTTTTTCTTTTTTTTTTTTTAAATGTTTAAGGTTAATTTTCCCAAGCTTAAATCTTTTTTACTTTGTGCTTCTCCCTAAATCCTTAAGAACACTTGTCTTTGTAACTTGTGGTCCCTGGGTTTGAAAGTGATGTTTCTGGTGGTAAGCTTCTACTGATGGTGCTTCAGTAGGAGTGGAAGGTCTGCCTGAGCCTTGGCCTTTGCCACAGTCCTGCTGCCCTCAGAGCGGCATTCTCCCAGCAGGGAGGGCCTCAGTGCTGCCTGGGCAGAGCCTTCTGGTGATGTGGAGGTTTCTCAGCTGATTCTGTAGCGTCATAACCAAAGAATAAAACACTTGTTAATGGCTTGAGTTATGTAAATATGGAGCATAAACAGGTGAACTGGCATAGACCCTAAATTCCAAAGTTGAATGATGATGAAGACGATCACTTGGCCTGAATGAGGCGGCTCATGCCCAGTGGTTTGTGCTGCCCTCAGAGAAGTGCAGCTGGGACATGTCCCTGCAGCCCCTGGGCCTCGGCACTGTGATGGTTCTGTGTACCGAGGCCAAGGCCTGCATCACCCTGTTTCCTGCTGCTTGGGGCCCTCTGCAGGAGGAAGAAGGGGCTGTGCCACTGGAGTTTCCTAAGGGGATGCAGCGCTGGTGGTTTAGGATAACTGAGCAGGATTTCTGACTTACTGGAAGAAGTGGGGGCCTAGCCAGGGTGCCAGAGCCGCATCTGTGATTGGGTTAACAGGTTTCCGTGATGAGAATAGGAGGTGCTGTTGCAACAGGGGCTGGGGCGGGCTGATCCTGGAAGCCAAGGCTGCCCAGGTTTGCAGTAATGTACTGTGTGAGTTGGATTGGATCCTATCTGGATGTGAGACATGAGGAGCCTCTGGTGGGTGCTGAGCCGCAGCCACGTCCCCAACATGGGCTGAGTGCAGGGGCAAGAGACCGTGAGTTTTGTGAGGTTTCATGCTGAGAAGCTGTGACTGACCAGGTCTTTCGATGCTTGGGTCTTTCTTGGAGGCCTAATAGGAGTTTTTAGTGAACCTAAATGTTTTCTTCTCCTCCTCCTCCTTCTCCTCCTATCCGTAGCCCCATGACTGACACACACACCTGGAGTTTTGAAACGGAGTCCCCCCTATGACAGATGAAGCTGCTTAGTGTTGACCTTAGACGTTCTGGGTTCCATACCATTAATTTCATCCTCAGGCGCACCTGCTTCTAGAATGCCGTCCTCCCTGACTTCACGCTTTGATGCCATTTTAGTCAGTGGGGAAGATAAATTATTGAACGCACTGACATTGGCTAATGCATGTAACAGTAATAGATCCATGGTTTTTTAATCTTTTAAATTTTGTAAGATTTATGGTATATGGTTCCTTAGAATTTTGCTATGTATAATTTAATCTCATTCATCATAAATGTTGATCAGGTGATTAAAATGGATAAGTTGGGCATTGTGATGTTCACCTGTAGTCCCAGCTACTTGGGAGACCAATTCTAGAGGATTGCCTGAACTGAGGAGTTTGAGGCCAGCCTGGGCAGCATAGTGAAGCCCCATCTCTTAAAAAAAAAAGAAATTATAGGAGAATAGTGCAGCCATAAAAAATGAACGAGATCATGTCTTTTGTGGGAACGTGGGATGGAGCTGGAGGCTATTACGCTCAGCAGACTAACTCAGGAACAGAAAACCAAATACTGCGTGTTATGATTCAAAAAGTGGAAGGCAAATGGTAAGAATTTAGAAACACAGGAAAGAGCACCAGACGCTGGGCTCTACTTGAAAGGCGGGGTAGGAGGAGGGGAGAGAAGCAGAGAAGGTAACTGTTGAGTACTGGGCTTAGTACCTGGGTGATGAAATAATTTGTACAACAAACTCCTGTGACATGTGTTTACTTATGTAGCAGACCTTCACATGTGCTCCCAAATCTAAAAGTTATAAAACATATAAAATACGTGATGCTCATTTTGATATCTGTGGCTCTCCTTGTTCTTAGGCTTTACACAAGAATTGAATAAAAACCATTTTATCTTTCTGCATCACATAAAATGTAGTGTAGACCAGAATGCAAATGTCTCATACTGCTGGCTCTCGAGACTTGGATATGAAGATCTTTCAAAGTACCTGTTATACAATTACGCAGTTCCTGCTTCAGTGTGGAGAGGCAGAGAAGTGGACAGCCAGCTACCTTTGTGGTAAAAGAGACTGAAATGAGAGCTCTGTGCCATTAATAATAGTTTTGGCCAGCAGCCAAGGCTCAGAGTGTGGGATTAGCCTGAACAGTTGAGACTGTAGGGCCAGAGCAAGGAGGTAGGAACGGTGAGGTCACAGTGCTGCCATCTGCGTCCTGACTTGGTGGGGGCCAGGGGTTGCAGCAGATGCGTGCGCTGTTCCTTAGCACAGGCTGGAGGGTCTTCCTGCTCCTCCACTCGGGCTGACTCCAGGGAGCTGGTCCTCAATTCACAGGGAGTCTGCTTTAAAGGGCTATAGGTGTGGTTGAATTGTATGGGAAATGGCTGCTCTGGGATTTTCTGGAGTCTTTATACTAAAAATAAAGAAGCATACTCAAGCAGTTTGCATCTAGCATTTGTTCTGTGGAGGCACCATTCATGTTAAAGATGGTGTGTGGGGGGACAGATAGCATTTCCGTGATCTCGTTTCAGATTTTTTTTTTCTTCTAGAATCAGTGTTTTAGGCGAGGACACTGACAGTGATGTTTTACGTATTTTGGAATATTAAAATTTGAAACACGAGAAACGCTTTGCTCTGTCAGTGTTAATACTGACAATTTAGACATACATAAGAAATTTATAGCCTTGTCTCTAAAAAAAAGAAATTTAGCCAGGTGTGGTGGTGGATGCCTGTCGTCCCAGCTGCTCTGGAGGCTGAGGTGGGATGATCACTTGAGCTCGGGAAGTTAAGGGTGCAGTGGGCCACGATCGCACCACGGGACTCCAGCCTGGGCAGCAGAGGGAGACCCTGTTCTCAAAAATAAAAAGAAAAGGAAATTTGCTGAATGAAAGGTTTGGATCATTGATGACCTCTTGTCCATTGTGAACTGATTGGTAATCGGGTACTGGTTTACAAAATGGAAGGAGAGACAGTTGTTTCTGTCTTTGCGATCAGCATGTGTAGACTTGGGTGGAACGTCAGTAGCAGGGAGTCGTCTTTGCATCTGACAGCTGTTGGAGTAAACATTATTTTCTGGTTTGTAGTACTTTACTTTCTGTAGTGTTTTTGAGGAGCAGTTTGTGAGACATAAAACATAAGTTGTTTTAGTCTATTTTCTATCGCTACAGTTAAATCCTGAGGCTGGGTACTTTGTAAAGAAAAGTACTTTATTTATTATACTTCTGGAGGCTGGGGATTCCAGAGTTGAGGGGCTGCATCTTGGTGAGGGCCTTCTTGGTGGTAGGACTTAGTGGAGGCAGGGGGCTGTGTGTGTCTGCTCTGCCTCTCTCTCCTCTTACCAAGCCATTACTGCCCCACCTTTGTGACCTCATCTCATCCAAACTACCTCCCCAATGGTCTCACCTCTCAAATAGCACAGGCGGATTTCCCACCTTCTGCAGATGTGCTGTCACAGTGGGGAGGAAGTTTCCACATGAGCCTCGGAGGGGACACATTTAAATCATAGCAGTAGGTCATGACACCTGTGTTTCCATGGAACTAGGTATCTTCTTTTTAGCAGAATTTAAAACGGCTATGAATAATGTTTCAGAATCAGGGAAAAAAACAAAATATAGCTAAAATGTAAGTGAGACGTGGGTTTTAGCGGCACAGGGGAAGTAGTTTGCATGCGAAGTTATCTAGGACTGGATGCAGACGTCTGTCCACAGCACGCATGGGCCAGTGAGGGGCAGCTTTCGGGTTGTCACTGAAATTAGCTGCAGACAACAGTAAACATAGTTGAAATCTTAGTCATTTAACTTACTGTTTAAATTTTTTTTAATTTTTGTGAGTACATAGTAGATGAATGTATTTATGGGGTCCATGAGATGATTTGATATAGACATGCAATGCATAGTGATCGTTTCATGGAAAACGGGGTGTCTGTCTCCTCAAGTATTTATCCTTTGTATAACGAACAATCCAATTACTAGCCCCCCTGAAAACTGGGTACCAGTAATACAGGGAGTTATCCACGTGGCTGTTTGAAACATGGTCGCTAAGCTGTGCACGTTTACAAACGTGGAAGCTGTTGTGTAGGTGATGGTCACTCCCGTGAACATGCAGCCGTGGTGTGGCCGACAGTAGGGAAGGAACACGCCTGTGTGCTCTAAGGGTTCTGCAAGCCGGCGCAGTTCCACCCAGGACCAGTGCTGATGCCAGAGTGAGGCGTGGGGGCTGTGACCTGTGTCTGTCCTCATGTGGTGGCATTCCAGCAAAGCCACGTGGGTGGTTGCAGCATCTCCAGCAACCCTGGTAGTTATTAACTAACACACCTTGACCTTTATCCTTGGGGCAAAAGTTGTACCTGGTGCCTCAGTTTCTCCATTGTTCAAAGCAGTGAGAAGGTTCACTCTTAACTGGGATCAAAAGGGAATCCATTTTAAAAGATTGACTTCAGATACTGAGTAGTAACTAAATCTGACCGTGTTTTGAAAGGATATACTATTTTTCATTACTTCCATCTCAGTGTTTCTTAAAAACAGGAAAAGAAAGGAGAGGTGGCCCCAGAAAGGGGCACCTTCAGCAGCGGTGTCCTGAGGGCCTGGGGCTGGGCTTGCCTGGGAGAGGCGGCTCCTCCCTCAGGGCCCTTCCTCTGGGGCATCTGCTGTTCGTCCTGTAACATGTGAGTGGACTCTGCAGCTCAGGCTGGGACCGGGTCGTAGCGTGTGTCGATGGCCTGCCATGTTAAGGCTGAGTCGTGTTGAGCTGTGTGTAGACACATTTTGCTTGTCTGACATCCGCCAGCGTACACTTGGGTTGGCTGCTGGGAACCACGTCATGTGAACTGTGCAGGTTGAGGTGCAAGTGTCTCTTGGGGGCCCTGCTTCCGGTTCTTCTGTATCTACCCGGAAGTGGAACTGGTGGATCCTGTGCTTACTCCATTTTTGATTTTTTGAGGAATCGTCAGGCTGTTTTTTAGCTGTTGCACCATTACATGTTCCCACCAGCAGTGCACAAGGATTCCTGTTTCTCCACAACCTCACCTGCTCCCTGGTTCCCTGTAGGGTGCCGGAGACTGGCAGCAAGCACCCTGTCACCAGGACACGGTGAGCACAGTCCCAGCTGCACTTCCTTTACGGTGTGACCTTTACCAGCAGATCTGACGGAACAGAGGTGAATCCTGGGTATGTTTAAAGGAAGTTTACTCACCCCGCCCCCAACCCCACTCCGTCTTTGGAGGTGTGCTGTGCTATAGCTCCAGCTGAGCCCGCCCCTGGGCAGTGCCCCCAGATGGCTCCACCTTGCTCATGCTGCCCTCCTGCAGACTCATCCTCATCCCCCCACCACCACTGCTCTGCCACTGCAGACCTGACTGCTGCATTGTTGACTGTGTCAAGCACTTTTTATATTTGGAGATTTGTCTTATATTGGTAAAATCATTTTTGAGACTTCAAAAAGAATTCTCAATGAGAAGGAAAAGAAGGCTTTTCAAATTCTAGGATGAGATACTGTGTTTCATCATGAAATTTGTTTTTCTTTTGCTTAATGCAAAATTTAGCTTATTATATGTATAACGTGTGCAGATGCATGCCTTGGAAGATTAGAATGGGTAAAGGTACACTTTTCAACTGTCTGTGCAGTGTGTTGTTTGAGAAGCAGTGGAGTGACCTTGCTAGTGGCACCTGAGGGAGTGCCAGGCATGGGGCTGCTGCGCAGGCAGCTCCCGAGAGCCCTGCAGGGCTGGGCGCGGCTCCCATCAATTATTGACAGACTTGGGGCACTCAGCCGGGCTGGTTCACAGGGCTGGAAGCCAGCTCTGCCTTTGTGTCTCCAGCTCTGCCCTCTGCCTGTCACCCTGTGGCAAACACAGCCCACGCTCCCTGCATGAGAGGCTGTAGTGGCTGTGTCTTGCTTTGGGTGTCTCAGGGCTGATGATTGTTGTGTTCCCATAGTGGCCGTTGATCACGAAAAACATTGTATTATGTAAAATACGTGACCATGCTAGGCGAGGGTGGCATATGCCTGTAATCCCAGCACTTTGGGAGGCTGAGGCGGGTGGATCACCTGAGGTCAGGAGTTCAAGACCAGTCTGGCCAACATGGTGAGTACTCCATCTCTACTAAAAATACAACATTTAGCCAGGTGTGGTGGCAGATGCCTGTAGTCCTAGCTACTCGGAAGACTGAGGCAGGAGAGTTGCTTGAACTCAGGAAGCGGAGGTTGCAGTGAGTGGAGATCGTGCCACTCCACTCCAGCCTGAGTAACAGAGCAAGACTCCATCAAAAAAAAAAAAAGGCGGGGGGTGCGTGGTGGCTCTCGCCTATAATCCCAGCACAGGAGGGCGGATCACCTGAGGTTGGGAGTTCAAGACCAGCTTGACTAATAAGGAGAAACCCCATCTCTACTAAAAATACAAAAAATTAGCAGGGCGTGGTGGCACATGCCTATAATCCCAGTTACTTGGGAGACTGAGGCAGGAGAATTGCTTGAACCTAGGGGGCAGAGGTTGCAGGGAGCTGAGATAGCTCACCTTCGAACTCCAGCCTGGGCAACAAGAGCGAAACCATCTCAAAAAAAAAAAAAAAAAAAAAAAAACAAACCACCAAAAAACATATATATAATCAGTTTTTTCTCATTGCCTTGGACTGGTGTTCATCATACTGCTAGCATTTCCTGCTCTATCCTTTGAGATCCTCTGGAGAAATAAATAGAAACTTTATTTCTCTCTCTCTCCTCTCTCTCGATGAAATCTGGTGGTGTCGCTCAGGGTGGAGTGCAGTAGTGCGATCTTGGCTCACTGCAACCTCTGCCTCAGCCTCCCGAGTAGCTGGGATTACAGGCGCCCACCACCACTCCAGCTAATTTTTGTATTTTTAGTAGAAACAAGCTTTCACCATATTGGCCAGGCTGGTCTCTTCTTGAACTGCTGACCTTGTGATCCACCCTATTCATTCTCCTAAAGTGCTGAGATTACAGATGCGAGCCACTGTGCCCAGCCCTACTTTCTCTTGTGTTATAATTTTACATCAATGTTAGGGTGAAGTAAATGAATCCTGTAAGGTTAATAGATAAATATTCAGCGTTTATGTTTTCCATAAACTTTTCTCAAATGTTTGTTTTAAAATAATTTTGTTGTAGTGACCCCCTTTGCTTAAACATACTGTGAAGTAGAAGAAGCAGGGAGAGAAAAGAGGAAAAGACAAGTCACTGGCAAAGCAGATGTGGGCCTGGCTTGGGGGCCCATGTGGTCATCCTGAAGGAGGGCAGGCAGCACACAGGAGATGCACTCAGGAATCTGCCTGGCCGAGCAGACATTCTCAAAGGCAAGCGGGACCCACCCAGCCGAGGCTTCTACAGGCAAACTGGTGAATCTGGTGGACAACAGTCAGGTGCTGAACACTTTGGTGCCGATGAGTAGAGCGGACAGAGCCTTTACAAACTCTCAAAGGTCAGCGACAGTGTATGTGAGGTCGGGGGTGGAGCCAAGAGGAAGTGGACCTGACTAAGGCCTCTCTCTTGTGGGGCAGGGTTTTCTCACTTCACTGAGTTTGCCAGAAGCTCTGCTGTGAAATTGTGGGTGTGACCCCTGAAGATCTGCCCTGACCTCCCTCCGTGCCCAGCATCAGTGAGTGCCCTGCTGCCGCTGACCTGAGAGCAGGGGGGCTTCACTGTGGCTTCTGCTCAGCTTTCTCGGTGGCTGCCTGAGACACTGCCGGGCATGGGCCCCTGGCTTCTGACTTGCCTTCCCCCAGGGCTCTGCACCTCCTGTGTAGCACGATGTACATGTGGCCACCATGTCCAGTGCTTAGGACAAGTCTCGTCTCATGTCCAGCACATCATCACCAGGGAAATGTGTCTCATGCTTTTCAAAGAAAATAGCAGCCCGATGTGGTGGCTCACGCCTGTGGTCCCAGCATTTGGGAGGCTGAGGTAGGCGGATCACTTGAGGTCAGGAGTTCAAGATCAGTCTGACCAACACGATGAAACCCCATCCTTACAAAAATTAGCCGTGCATGGTGGCACGTGCCTGTCATCCCAGCTACTCGAGATGCTGAGACATGAGAATTGCTTGAACCTGGGAGGCAGAGATTGCAGTGAGCCAAGATCACGCCACTGACTTCCACCCTGGGTGACAGCTGAGACTCTGTCTCCAAAAAGAGATAATACCAGCTTTATTTAGAGAATTGACACACCGTAAGTTTACCCAGTTAAAGCGTACAGTTCAGGGGTTGTTAGTGTATTCACAGGTCTGTTCAACCACCACGACTGTCAGTTCTAGAACATTTCTGTCACCTCACAAAGAAACTTTGACCTTTAATCATCATTCCTTGTCCCCCCCTCCAGCCTCTGCTTTCTGTGGATCTGCCGTTTTGGTCATTTTGTGTCTGTGGAATTGCGTGCGGTGTAGCATAACAGGATCCTGTGCATGGGACACAGGACCTGTGTCCGCAGTGCCCACAGCAGCACTACCTGAATGCCAGGCACAGAGAGGAGCTTCATCTCCATGCCTTAACTTACAGACGTGTCAGAGAGTCTGTATCCAGTGTTTTCTTTAAACAGTTTTCTAGGATCTTCTTTGAATACATACATTTATGAGATGAGAGTCAGTTATTTGGTTTTGTGGGTAATGAATCCTGGAGCGATTTGAAGAGGCAGTGAAGGGTGTGGGGTAAAGTCAGCCTCCTGACCTCCATACCCCGGGCCCTCGAGGCCATCCTAGAAGTGCTGCCTGCTCAGCGTCAAGGACAGCCTCTTCCTGCTCCCGTGGGAATCTGGTCTTCCTTCCCTAGGGCCATGGGTGCCATCCCTCCAGGAATTTGTTCTGCTTTTCCAGGTGTGTTTGGTAGCGTGTGGGTGTAGGGTGATCCGTATTTGATTTCATTCCTGGCCATGGAACCCCTCGCCTCCAGCTGCCTCCGCCTCTCTGCTCTCCTCAGCAGTGCTCTTCCTGTGCCTGCCGCCGTCCACTCTCGCACTCTCTCTTAGAGCTTCTTCGAGGTATAATTTTTAAATACTGTGGAATGCATTGATTTTAATAGTGGTCAGGGGATGCAGCCTGAGAAATGCATTGTTAGGCAGTCTTGTCCTGTGAGCGCCACCAAGTGCGTGTACACAGACCTAGAAGGCAGAGCCTCCCACACACCTAAGCTACATGGTAGATCCTGTTGCTGAGTCACCGTGCTGAATCGTGTAAAAAAATGGCAACACAGTGTAAAGTGTTTATGCCCTGGGACCAGTTCTGCTCCGTGATGATTTTATGGTGCCACATTCCCCCGTGATGAGTGTGGCCTGTTGACCGAAGCATCATGTAGCTCATGACTACAAATGGGAGAGTTTTAACAAATTTGTTGCAACAGTCTCCTTCCCCCATCACAGTCACGATGCAGAGTATTTCCATCGCCTCAAAAAAGTTCCCCTTTCCCTCTGTGCAGCCCTTTTCTCGTTTCCTAGACCCAGGATGCTGATGTGCTTTCGGTCACTGTAGGTTTTGTTTTTCTAGAACTTAATATGCGTGGAATCATCAAGTGTGGAGTCTTCGTCCGGTGTGTTTCATCTTCCCTTTGAGATTCATCTGTGTTGTGTGGTGTATGTCAGTAGTTTTCTGAGTAGGTTTTTTTGGGAGGTAAATATGTCATATGTTTATTTAATAAGCAGTTTGTAGACGTGCACATGGTTTCCTATTTTTAGCTATTGGGAGTCAAGCTATTTTGAGTAGATGCATGCAAAGCATCCAGTGGATGTGTGGTGTACTTTTTCTCTGTTAAATTCCTGGGCCCGGGTTTCTGGGTCATATGTTAGATGAATGTTTAACTTTTTAAGAACCTGCCAGACTCCTTCCAAAGTGACCACACAGTTTTGTCTTCCCACCAGCAGTGAATGGGAATTCCATTTGCTCTGTCCTCACCGCTATGTGGTATAATCCGTCTTCTCCATTTTAGCCATTGTAGTGGATTGTGGTTTTAATTTCCATTGCCTTGATGACAAATGATGTTGCTTGTGTTTTCAAGTGGCTTTTTTGGTGGGGGGGGAAGGAGTTGTCCATGTATCTGCTTCGCTGAAGCATCTGTCTTTACCTTCACATCTGCCATTTGTTCATTTCTCAAAATCGGGTTGTCTGGTGATTTTTGAGAGTTCTTTACAGATTCTAGACACAGGTCCTTTATCAGCTCTATGTTGTTTGAATTTTTCTTTAAAAACCAGGATTTGGCATGTATTTTTCTTTTCTTTTTTTAAAATTATTATTATTTTAGAGATGAGATTTCACCATGTTGGCCAGGATGGTCTCCATCTCTTGACCTTGTGATCCGCCCGCGTCTGTCACGCAAAGTGCTGAGATTACAGGCGTGAGCCACTGGGCCTGGCCTTATTTTTATTTTCTTAATAGTGTCTTTTGAACAGCTAAAGTTTTTAGTTTGATGAAATCCAACTTAATAGCTTTCTCTTGGGTACTTTGTGCTTTTTGTGTCTTTAAGAAATCTCTCTAACCCAGTGTTGTAGAGGTTTTCTCTCCTGTTTTATTCTAGAAGTTACATAGTTTTCACTCATACTGACTTCAGTTCTGAGGTAATTTTTGGTGTATGGCATAAGGTAAGGTTAGAGGTTTTTGTTGTTTTTTTTTTGCATAAAGATATCCAGTTATCTCCTGCACCATTTGTTGAAAAGACTGTTTTCCCATTCACTTGCTTTACCTTTGTTAAGAAATTAGTTGACTATATTTGTATGGGTCTATTTTTGGTCTTTTCTGTTCCATTGTTCTATTTATTCTTTTGCTAATACCACACTGTCTTGATTCCTATAGTTACTATTTAAAAAAAAAATTTTTTTTTTTGAGACGATCTTACTCTGTTTCCCAGGCTGGAGTGCAGTGGTGCCATCTAGACTCACTGCAACCTCTGCCTCCCAGGCTCAAGTGATTCTCCTGCCTCAGGCTCCCAAGCAGCTGGGATTACAGGCATCTGCCACCACATCCGGCTAATTATTGTATTTTTAGTAGCGATGAGGTTTCGCCATGTTGGCCAGGCCAGTCTTGAACTCCTAACCTCAGGTGACCCACCTGCCTCGATGTCCCAAAGTGCTGGGATTACAGGCGTGAGCCACTGCGCCTGGCAATGATGACTGTAGTGTCATGTTGTGTCTTGAAATCAGTAATCAGTAATGTTCATCTATCTACTTGGCTCTTTTTCTACAGTGCTGGGTTCTGCTAGGTCCTTTGCATTTTTCAGAATCAGCTTGTCAATTTCTATTTATAAAAAGTCAGCTGGGATTTTTGATTGAGATTGTTTTGAATCTTTAGATCAGTTTGGAGAGAATCAATATCTTAGTATGGAGCCTTCTGTTTATTTCGAGTGGTCTTGCATATATTTTATCCTTGTAATTTTTTAATGCTACTGAATTTTTTTAAACTTTAGTTTCCTGTGGTTTGTTGCCGGTCCACAGAAACACAATTGATTTTTTAAAATATTGACCTTAGGTCTTGCAAATTTGTTTAAAGTTATTTAAAACAGAGATTTCACAGGATTTTCTACATAGATGTTTGTGTCATCTGTGAATGGACAGTTTTCCTTTCTTTTTTTGTACTGTTGCACTATTTAGAAATTCTAGTACAACACTTAATGGAACTGTTGAGAGTGGAAATTATTGCTGTGTTCAGAATCTTAGGGGAAGAGTTAAGTTCTTCAATTAAATATGTTGCCTGTTGTGTTTCAGTAGATTCCTTTTATCTGGTCGGCAGTTTCCTGTTTCTTAGTTTCCTGAGAGTCTTTTTGTTGTTGTTGTCGTTGATTTGGAGTTTTGCTCTTGTTGCAGTCTGGAGTGCAGTGGCTCGATCTCGGCTCATCACAACCTGCACCTCCCAGGTTCAAGCGATTCTCCTGCCTCAGCCTCCCCAGTAGCTGGGATTACAGGCATGTGCGAGCACACCCAGCTAATTTTGTAGTTTTTGTAGAGATGGGTATTTTCCATGTTGGTCAGGCTGGTCTTGAACTCGCGACCTCAGGTGATCCGCCCACCTCACCCGACCAGAGTGCTCGGATTACAGGCATGAGTCACTGCGTCCATCCTCCTGAGAGTCTTTAACGGGAATGGAGCAGAATTTTGTCCTTTGCTTTCTCCCTCCATCTCTCAACATGATAATTTTATAAAAAAAGCAGTTGGGAAGAGAAAGTCAATAAAACAGAACTTGTTTTCTTTGGGAGACTGAGTCTTACTCGGTCGCCCAGTCTGGAGGCGCAATGGTGCCATCTCGGCTTACTGCAACCTTCGTCTACCCGGTTCAAGCCGTTCTCCTGCCTCAGCCTCCCAAGTACCTGGGATCACAGGCGTGCGCCGCCACACCCGGGTAATTTTTGTATTTTTAATAGAGGCGGGGTTTCACCATGTTCGCCAGGCTGCTCTCCAACTCCTGACCTCAAGTGATATGCCTGCCTTGGCCTCCCCCAAGTGCTGGGATTACAGGCATGAGCCACTGCACCCAACCGGGTTAAAAAAAAAAAAATTAAAACTGGTAGCCCTTTAGCCAGACGATCAGGAGAAAAAAGAAGCAACAAATGTTCAGTATATGGACATGCACCTGAGAAAAGGGGCATTGCTGTGATCTTATAGCCATTCACAGGACAGGAAGGGAATTTTGTTAACAACTTTATGCCCATATATGAGACAACTTAGATAAAACAGACACATTCTTTAAAACATGCAAACTACATCAGCTTACTCAAGAAGAAATAGGTAGCTTAAGTAGCCCTGTATCTTTTAAAGAAATTGAATTTTTAGGTAATGCCGTTCCCACAAAGAAACCTTCAGTCCCAGATGACTGACTTGGTTATTTGTACCATACGTTTAAAGAATAAGTAAAGTCAGTTATATAGAAGCTCTTTCACAACAGAGGAGGGGTATACTGCCCAGTCTTTCTATGAGTCAGAGACACCTTGATTCCAAAATTAGAGAAATACCCACATTAATACAGACGTAAATTAAATTATAGCCTCTAAATTTATCTAAAGGATAACGATACCTCATGATTCAGTGGGGTTTATCTCAGAAGTTCAAATTTGGTTTAGCATTTAAAAATCAATGTACTGTACCATAATAAAAAAGAATAATAGAAAAGAAATGCTGTAAGATCATCTATGAAGGTTTCTGATTTTAAATGGTATTTGAGCCTGTAATCCCATCTACTCAGGAGGCTGAGGTAGGAGAATCGCTTGAACCCGGGAGGGTGAAGGTTACAGTGAGCTGTGATGGTGCCATTGCACTTCAGTCTGGGCAACAAGAGTGAAACTCCGTCTTATTTTAAAAAAAAAAAAAAAAAAAAAAAAAGGTATTTGAGGCCAGACAAGGTGGCTCAGGCCTGTAAGCCCAGTGTTTTGGGAGGCTGAGATAGGAGGACTGCTTGAGTCCAGGAGTTCAGACCAGCCTGGGCAATGTGGTGAAACGCCCCATCTCTACAAAAATACAGAAATGAGCTGGGCGTGGTGGCATGCTGGTAGTCCCGGCTACTCTGGAGGCTGAGGTGGAAGGATCAGTTGAGCCCAGGAGGTAGAGGCTGCAGTGAGTCGAGATCATGCCGTTTCACTCCAGCCTGGGTGACCGAGTGAGATGCTGTCTCAAAATGACAAAATTCCATATCCATTCATAAGGAAAGTAAGAACAGAAGGGAGTTTCCTCAGTCTGATGGAGGACATTCTGAGAAACACCTACAGCTGACTGACACCATTCTTACTGGTGAAAAACTGAATACGTTTTTCCTAATGTTTGAGATGTTTCTGGTCACCTCTTTTTATTCTCTTTTAAAAAAGTAACCTTTATTACTGAAGCACAATATTCAGCATTTTAACAAATTAGGAAAAACAATAAGGAGAAATACAATGTAAAATAACATTTTTTGCAACCTGGAGAACAGATTTTTTTTATGTGTACATGTTCATGTACGCATGCGCACAGCAGGTAGGCTTCTGTGTCAGCTTGTTGAGGCTCCGCTTGCAGAGATAGAAGAAGCACACATGCAGGTGCTGCTGTGGCAGGTGCTGCTGTGGCAGTGTTTTTTCATTCAGATTTCCTTTCTGACAAGCTTCTTTGTGTTTCCTCCAAAGCCCAGACCAAGGA
This sequence comes from Ateles fusciceps, assembly GCA_036589455.1. Lineage (NCBI taxonomy): Eukaryota > Metazoa > Chordata > Mammalia > Primates > Atelidae > Ateles > Ateles fusciceps. The sequence goes on from JAZHEH010003205.1 coordinate 811,377, forward strand.
GAGACACCCCACAGGCCTAGTGCCTCACTCCAGCTTGAGCCCAGCCCATGTGTGCCCAGTCATCCCCTATAGGTGGCCGTTCACCCAGCAGAGCTTCTCTTCCTGCTGCTGACCAGCCATGGGGATCGGGCCATTGGCTTTGCAGAAAGTTGGCTCCTTCCTGTTTTGTCTTGTTGTTTTCCTGTTGTGTCATTTAGCTGGTTCTCTGTTGATTTAAAATAAAACTCACCTTTCATTTTGTTTAACCTCTGTTACATGTTTGCTTTTTGTTTAGTTTATGTTCTTCCGTTTCTCATCTTTTCTGTTCTTTTGGTTATGTTCTATTTTTTAGAACCTCTTTATTGGGATGCCTTCCAGCAATAAATATAAATGCATTTCCCTGTGAGAACACTTGACCTGCATCTCCCAGTTTGCTGTATCGCATCTCTGTCATTTCCAATTTTGAATATTTCTCTGGTTTCCCCTCCTCCCTCATACTTAGAAATGCGTTTCTAATTGCCAGATTCGGGGTCATGTTTTCTGGTCACTCTTCCTCCTGTCTGAGTTGCATTGTCATTTCAGAAGGTGACCCTCTCACAATTTTTAGGCTTACTCTGTAGTTGTGTGTGTGGTCAAGTTTTGATGACTGTTCCCTGTGATCTTCAAAAATGGTGATTTCGTGATTATTGGATTATTTTATGTGTGCTTGTCAGCTCAAGCTTGGCATTGCTTTTGATCTTCTGTCGTGTAGTTTTGGTTGGGGTTATCTCCTTGGTCTGTTCTTCACTGAAAGGCACTTTAATGTTTGCTCCATGGTTGAGGCTCATTTTCTGTTGATTATTTTTTTTTTTTGGAGTCGGGATCTCCCTCTGTTTCCCAGGCTGGAGTGCAGTGGTATGATCTTGGCTCACTGCAACCCCTGCCGCCCAGGTTCAAGGGATTTTCCTGCCTCAGCCTTACAAGTAGCTGGGATTACAAGCGCCCGCCACCATGGCTGGCTAATGTTTTTTGTATTGTTAAGTAGAGGTGGGTTATAGCGTGTCGACTAGGGAGGTCTTGAGCTTCTCACCTCAAGTGATTGCCTGCCTTGGCCTCTGAATGTGCTGGGATTACAGGCATGAGCCACTGTGTCTGGCCTGTTGTGTTGATTCTTGCTCTTTACTCGGAGGCTCTCTTATTTGCATAAATGTTTGGACTGTCTTAGCTCTCCTGTGAAAGGAACTTTTTGCCATATTATAGTGGCGCACTTTATCTCCTGAAATGCATTCTGCCCTCACGTCTGTACCCAGCATTGATAGAGCAGCCCAGTCTGGTGTTCATAGTATGTACCTGGTGTGTCTTTTCTGAAATGTTTGCTGATTTTCATGGTTTAGACATCGCTCAACTCATTCTGAGCTAGCTGGATCACTTTTTCCATTCCAGTCTGACAAACTTTGTCTTTTAAGTGGATTTCTTAGTCCATTTGCTTTTTTCCCCTTAGCCTGTTTATGCTGCTGTAACAAAATGCCTGAGACCGGTTCATTTATAAAGAACAGAAATTTATTTCTCACAGTTCTGGAAGCTGGAAGTCGGAGAGCCTGGTGCCACTGGAGGGCCCCTTGCCTGTTGCTGTGTCCTCCCGTGGCTGCAATGACAAGAGGTGTGGACAAGACTACCTCCCATTCCCAGCCCTTCATAGCAGCCAGTGCTCGTCCACCCACGAGGGCAGAGCCTCCCCGGGCATCAGGTGTGGTGGGGGCCTCAGGGGGGTTGGCACTGAGCTCTGTGCTGTTGTGGGCTTTCCATTTGTCGTGACGTGTCTTCCCCTCTCTCCTTTTGCCAGGGGGGCAGGGTGGGGGCTTATATGTTTCTTCCTGATCCATTTTTTTTCTCTTTACAATTTGGAGATTGTACAGTGTCTTTTTGTGGTTATGTTGGGAGTTTGCCTTTTTCATTCCCCTGGTGGATGCTCGCAGGTGTTAGGACTTGTTTAGACCGTGGAGTGGTTGGGAAATCGTCTGGGCTGGGCCTCCCTGGAGCACCTATTGGCCTGCCTTTCTTTCCTGCCCCATCTGCACCTGCCTCTGTTGTATGGTGTGTTTGTGCTTTTTCTACACTGGTATTTTGTACAAGGAGCCTAGTAATGAAACTACGGAAAATGTAGTTTGAGGTTCTCTTGAAGATGAAAACTTAGAAGGTTGTTTAGAGTCTCACACCTCATCTGCTGTTGGTGGGAGTTGCTGCTCCAGCCGCCTCCGGCCTCACGTCTGGCCCTCCACTGTGCTCCTGTGCCCTCCTGCCAGGGGGCTCTTTGTTCCTCCCAGTTTGAAGGCGTTGGCAGCTCCCAGCGTGTGTGAGGGTGCCTTCGTTTCTGGCCCTCTTTATTCCCGAGTCCCTCAGCCCGGAGTGTCCTCCTGGATGCTTGCATTGTGGGCTTATCCTCCAGACGCTGAGGCAGCGTTCAGACAAGGAGTAGCCTTTATTCGTGGGTCATTTTGGCAGATAGGATTATTTCATCCTCAGGAGGGTAAAATCTGTATCAGACATATATTTTCTGGGAGTGCGCAGACAGCAGTGGCCTGTGTTCGCCCTGATGGGGGTCTCGAGTTGGTGATCTTGCCTGAAGGCCTGGCCAGGCATTCACAGCAAGGGGGTATCTTTGGATGGTTGCAGCTACTGTCTCTTTGTTTGCAATGTGGAAATAATACCATCTGTTAGCTCGCTCTTCAGAGGCTCCAAATAAAATAACATATGAAAGTAAAGCACTGTGCAGATGTAATCTGTAATGGATCATTAAGCCCTAGTCGTGACTTAGGGGGCTGGGGAAACTGTCCTGAGTCAGGGTTGCCCACATGTGCTCAGCACACACTGCTCTGTGCACTCCTCCCAGAGCACACACCCCAGGGATTGTTCCCAGCGTACAGATGAGGAGAGTGAGGCCCAGGAAGTCCTGTGCTTAAAGCCTCAGTCGGGAGCAGGGGTGTCGGGGCCCAGCTTGAGGAGAGGCTGGCTGGCTGCCTGCGCTGACATTTACGTCTGTGACGTGCCCCTGGGCTCAGAGGGTCAGAGCTGGCCATGAGTGTGGGTGGGTGGAGTCCCCATACCCCAAACAGCACGTGATCTGTAGTGTCCAAGGTGCCTTTGTTTCCCCTACTCTGTTAGTTCATGGGAGCGAAGAGCATAGCCTCACGACCTGCAAAACATAAACTGTGTCAGACACAGGCAACTCGGGGACAGCTGGAGGGAGGCGTGCCGTTATGCGGTCTGCGCTGTGACTTCTAGTTGGAGGCCCCTCCTTGAAAAACATGAGCTGTGAATCGTTTGTGATAAATCTGTTAGTCGTTGTCTGTGAAGGTAGTTGTCTGTGGAGGCTATGGATGTAACTAAGTTCAGGTTCATTGCCGCTTTGTGTTTTCTAACTGGGGTGAGGTTGTGAACGAGGTTAATTGTCTGGCAAATCCAAGAGGAGGCGCTGTGTTTCGCATGCACCCTCACCATCCCTCCAGCCGATGCCAGGCCCTCTCTCTCATTTGCTCGTGCACGTACACATACATTATGTGTTACGAATACCTGTGTACCCTGCCTTTTAGGAGATTACACATAAAAACATAAATCTGAGCTGATTTTTACTTTGAAATAATTTGCCACAGATTCAGTTAAAGCAATTAAAGTGTTGGAGCTTATAATTAAATGTTAATTTTTCTCTTTTTGGAAACATAGGTGTTGCTTTTACAAAATCCGCTTAGTCCCAGCGCAATGGCTCACACTTGTAATCGCAGCCCTTTGGGAGGCTGAGGTGGTTGGATCACTCTTGAGGTCGGGAGTTTGAGACCAGCCTGACCAACATGGTGAAACTAATGCCGTTTCTACTAAAAATACAAAAAATTAGCCGGATGTGGTGGTGCACACCTGTAATCCCAGCTACTCAGGAGGTTGAGGCTGCAGTGGGTCTTGATCATGCCACTGTATTCCAGCCTGGGTGACAGTAGAGAGACTCTGTCCCAAAACAAACAAACAAAAAAAAAACACACAAAAAATCCTTAGATTTGCAAACAGACATGAGTACATAATTTTTATCAGGTTGTGCATCCCAAATTCGGGATTATGAAGCATGTAAATGATGCCTGTTTTGGGCTCTGTGGTACCAGCCTTCTTCCCATTCTCCTCTTTCCCTTCTCCCCATTCCTTTGCCTGTTGGCGTAAATTATCACAGAAAGGTACTTTGAGAGAACGAAATATGGGTTCTTCTGTAATAACGTTTTTCATGTTTTAACATGCGGTGTGTGTTTCCTTGGAGTATTTAGTTTTAATGAGGGCTATAATGAGAAGTATTTCTGTAGAACCCATAAATAGACTTTTACACCATGAAATATCAAGTTTGTTTTTTCTCTGAAGAATGTCAGCTCTTACTTGGGGATTTATTTGCCCAGTTTTCCATATAATGCTTCAAAAAGATGCTAGAGGGGAAACAAGGAAAAGGCATATCCTGCTCAGGCGTGTGGCATGCTGGGAGAGCTGCACAGGCAGGCAGTTCACGCTGGCTCTCTCCCTGCCCATCCCTCCTCACTTTTGCCTTGTTCATGTTGGGACATCTCTTTGCAGACCTGGTCCAGAGTGTTACTGGTTTATCCTGGACTAAATGCTGCCTTCCCAGGGCCTCAACCTGTCTGGGAAATTCCATGTTTTCTGACTCTCAGGTGAAATGGACTGTTCTCTTCAAAGACAGAAACTGGTTCAGAGGTCTGAACCTGGGCTGTTGCTCAACTTTACCAGAAACTCTTGATGTTCCACCTGGAACCTTTGCCCAGGCAGACGACCTCATTCTCTCTCCTGGTAGAGACCTACCTGTCAGTACCTGTGTTGCACTTTGAGGCCCAGATGCCAAGATCTGGAACGGCCCTGAGAGAAGGGACCAAGTGCCCATGGTGGTGTGAGGCAGAGGGTGGGAAGCAGAGCTGTGGCCAATGGAGGTGCAGCACTCCTTCGGGTGGGCCGTGGCCGCTGTGGTCAGTGGAGGTGCAGCACTCCGGCAGGTGAGCTTTGGCAGCCGTGGCCAGTGGAGGTGCAGCACTCCCGCAGGTGAGCCGTGGCCGCTGTGGCCAGTGGAGGTGCAGCGCTCCCGCAGGTGAGCCGTGGTAGCCGTGGCCAGTGGATGTGCAGCACTCCCGCAGGTGAGCCGTGGCCGCTGTGGCCAGTGGAGGTGCAGTGCTCCCGCAGGTGGGCCGTGGCTGCCGTGTTCTGGTCCATCTATGCCAGACTCTGCCATCTCTTGGCCACTTTTTGTTTGTGCTCATGTTTGTGCAGAGTGTTAATCCAAAGACCTCATTTTGCTTTTATAGGTCTATGATTAGACAGATGAATTAGGCATACGTGGCATTGCTCCCATTGTTAACAGTAGGATTTAGGGGTTGGGTGGGGTGGGAGAGGAGGCAGTGGGTGGTCCTTACTTTAAATCTGGAAGATTTTTTTATGCCATTATCCTCTATTTACAGCTTTCAGAAATCAGCTGGTGTCACTGCACATATGTTTAGAGCCGTTGCTAAGGTGACGAGCCCAGCAACCCACACAGGCCTTCTGGAAGGCAGGGAAGCTGCGTGGTGGGGCCTGTTCACACTGGGGCCTCATCTCTCCAACCTGTGGGTATCTGCAGATTGCCCTGTTCCAACTTAGAGTGTCTGCTTCCTTCTGGTTTGATTGCCTGATTAATGAATAATTTAAAAGAAAAAACGCTGTGGTGTATTTAATACAGAGAGAACAGACCCACAGCATTGTTTCCAAACCGTGTCTCCTTTCCGTGATTGCAGCAGAGCGCCAGTGTTCTCAGCTGGTCTCACCTTTCTCATTCACCTTAGAAACAAAGCTGTGGGCTTCAGGCTTTTCTCCGTGGAAACCATGATTTCTTTTCTAATATTGCATATAAATAGTCCACGTAACTTGAGTTACGCTTATTAATGTTTTCCTGGGTATATGTTAAAGGATTCTGAAGTCATTTATATTTAAAAACGTTCTTTTTGGGTGTGTTAGTGAGTCCTTGGTCTGCTTTGGAAGGTAGGGGTGTCAGTCCAGGCTCTGTCAGCTGATGCTCCCCACATTGCTGCCCACGTTTGGAAAGTGAGAAGGTGCCTTACTAACGTTTTTGGGGTCTGGACTCTCTGAGAATTGAGTAAAAGCTACGGATCTTCTCCCCCAGGACAGTGTGCATGCCTGTCCATCTTCTGTGTGATTTCTGGGGTTTCAGAACTCTGGGCCGTCGTGCCTCTTCTAAGCTCTTGTTTTGCCAACGGACAGCCTCCTGTTAGCACTTGAGTTTATAGTTTTTATTTAAATGAAATTTGTTAATTATATTGTCTCTCTCTCTCTCTCTTTTTTTGGCCAGGAAATATTTTATTGACAACCAGGGACACAGCCATAAGAGAGGGAAGCACACAGGACTGCAAGCTAACACCCAATAGCCAGCAAGGGCCCTCTGGGCCAGGAATACTGCATCCTGGGGTCCTCATAGTCTCCCACTAGTAGACATACATTACTCGGCATCCAGGGGAGGGGGCAGTGGCTCTGGTGTCCCCAGAGAGTGAGAGGGATATTTGATGCCTCATTATGAGCGACAGGGTAAGGAGGTAAAATGGTGCCTAAGACCACCTCCTCCTCTCAGCCAACACGAGGTGGAGGACTGAACCGCCTAAAGTCTTGTCATCAGCTGCCATCTTCTCATCATTCATCTGTTTGCCACTGTAGATGAGCCTCTGCTGTTGTGTGGTGATTCCCTCTTTCTCCTCCACATGCTCCTTAATTCGCTCCACCTTATCTTGTAGGTTCAATGTAAATCTCAGTTTCCTTTCCGGTCAGCGTCTTCACTTTAATTAGCATCTTCTTTCCAGTTTGGGACTGCACACGGGTAAATTGCTGCTCCTACCACTCTGGTTGCCGCTGCTGCTCTCCAGCACTCTGCCTGCGAGTATGTTGTCTCTTCTTGTAGAGTGTAATCTTGTTACAAAAAAAAGATTATGTGTAGAGTACTGTTTCCCCTTTTCCAGCCAAGATCTCTTGATAACAGTTTTACAACAGGACTGGGCACCTGTAATCCCAGCACTTTGGGAGGCGGAGGCGGGTGGACTGCCTGAAGTCAGGAGTTCAAGACAAGCCTGGCCAACATGGTGAAAACACGTCTCTACTAAAAATACAAAAGTTAGCTGAGTGTGGTGGTGGGCACCTGTAATCCCAGCTACTTGGGAGGCTGAGGCAGGAGAATCCCTTGAACCCGGGAGGCGGAAGGTGCAGTGAGCCAAGACGGCACTACTGCGTTCCAGCCTGGGCGACAGAGGAGACTTCATACCACCCCCTCCTCCCCCAAAAAATCCTTTTTTTTTTTAACAACAGAAGACATCTGCCCTAATCAGAAGTGAAAGACGACATGTTTGTGAATGACTGTACAGTGTGACACTTCATCGGGTTTTTACAAAGCATTTTATAGTTTCTTGGAATTCCATTTCTAGTTGTAATTTTTAGATTTGTAAAGAAACAAATACTCATTTTAGTGTTGTTTGCATTCGCAAAAAGTTGGAAAAAAAACAAATGTCAGTCAACAGGAGGATGGATTTTTTCAGACAATGAAGAGCACACTGCAGTTGTCATAAGAACAGTAGAACTGCCTGTATCCACACAGATAAATCCCAAAGCACAGCGTGGAGGGAAAAGGTACGGCAGGAATGTCCAGTGCATCACCTGCAAAGACATCAGCAGTCCTCGGTGTAGGCTTATGTGTAGCATGAATGTCAAAGCACCAATAGGAATGATTAGCCTCAAATCAGATTTACACTGAGAAGGAACTAGAGCAGGATGGGGCTTATATAAGGGGCTTCAACCATTATGTAAGTTTTAAATTTTAAAATTCTAAGGCAATATGGCAAAATGAACAGATGGTGGATATGTTTGTATTCTTCATACTTTCCTGTGTGTTGAAAAATTTTAAAGAAAACATTAGCTATTGTTAATTTGTTGTAAAATGATATGGTTAGAAAATATTTTCTATGTAGAAATCATAAAATATAATACCCCGTTCTAAATAAATTCTGAAATGATTTGAAGAAGAGCCACCTTTACACCTGACACTTCACAGACGCTGGGTGCACTCAAGGTTGGATGGGCTTCTCGGACCATGGGGCTTTCACATTCAGCGTGTGTGGTGTGTGATGCTGCCAGCTGGCTTCCCCAGCTCTCAGTGTTCTGTGTTTTGATTTGCTAGGGTTAGCCTTCAAGCAGACCTGGGCCCCTCTTACTGCTTTGGTTGTACCAAGGAGGAATTCACACCTCTCTAGGTCCTTTTATTGCTTAACGCACGATTTTTGACGTTAATAGCAAAAATTCCTCTTCATTGTGATGATGAACTGAAAAGTGGACCTTTTGCCAGGCATCACAGGAAGAAGTTTCTAGGTGGAATATGGGTTCTGGTCCTCGTGTTCTTGAGAACCTATAATTACAGGGATCCTGGGGGCGCACAGTTCACCCATCAGCAGTTACCCAGGACATCTCTCACCCTGGTTTAGAGGATCCTGGATGTGCACCGCTCACCCATCAGCAATTACCCAGGACAACTCTCCCCTTAGAGGAGAGAGGATCAGGGAAGGGGGTCACTGCTCACCCATCAGCAGTTACCCAGGGTGTCTCTCCCGGGTTTAGAGACTCAGGTCAGGAGCAGATGGACACATCATTCCTTCCTGGGTCCTAAGTCCAGTGAGGCCATGGGTTGCAACTTTGACGGGAAAGGAGGTTCCTACGTGCTTTCATTATGGGTTTACGTCTGAGTGATTTACTTGTTACTGATTAGGCTTCTTTTGCTACAGACCTTTCAGTTGAGAGAGGGAAATTATTGTTTTGCCTGGCTGATTCTCTAAATGCCGAAAAGAGCAGAGATTTTTTTTTTTTTTAACCTGTTTCTGCAAAAACTTTTTTTTTTTTTTTAAACAGAGTATGTGTTAATGACAGAATTTCCACTACTGACAGGCCCTTTTCAAATCAGTGTTTTAATTTTGCAGGTAGTCATTATTTGTCAACACCCCCTGTAAACAGGTGGCTGTCCTGGCTTGGTAGGGGAGGGACTAAAAGAGACCCACATCCTAGAGGACAACAGTGTGACACTCACGGCAGCACGTGGACAGAGTGGACGTGCTGTGCTGCAGAGGTACCCACCCCCTGGCACAGTAAGGGTGGGTCTGGGGGCATTACACCCACTGAAGCTGGGTGCTTGGGGCAGTGTCCTGGTGCCTGACAGGACAGCATCCCGGGATGACCACTGTGGTTGCCCCTGGGGCTCCTGAGTGGCAGAGCGACACAGTGGCCCTGGTGTGTAGGGAGTCACCATGATAGTGGTACCAAGTGACATGGGAGGCGGGTCACAGTGTTGCTTGTCACTCATGGGACAGTGAGCTTGGAAGCTGGACCCTCATGCTCAGCAGGTGCTTGCAGCCCAGGGAGCTATTGTCCCAACAGAGGGGGGATTCCACACACAGTAGAGTGAACAGAGGGAGAGGAACAGGCATTGCATGGCTGAGCTGCCTCCAGCCCTGCCTGTGTGACCTGGGCAGGCTTGTTTTCCACCGAGGAAAGAGCTGTGTGGTTAGAATTGCTGAGACCATATTCATGTGTTGTGCAGTAGAGTGAACAGTGTGAAAACTGTGAGTGAATGATGACACGTCCAGTGAGACCCAGCACTCAGCTCGGCTTGGTCATGTGGTGCTGAGGACTCTGGGTCACCTGAAGTGCTCTCCTTTCTGACGTTTCCTCTGGAGCTTTTGGCATGGGGCTTCATCCATTAATCTGCGGGTTCTGGCATTTTAATGTGCAGGGTTTTTTTTGTTTTGTTTTGTTTTTTTCCTTCTCAACCATTAAGCAGGAGGATAATTTGCAGGGTTTTTTTTGTTTTTGTTTTTTGAGATAGGATCTCTGTTGCCCAGGCTGGAGTACAGGTGGGTGTAAGCTCAGCTCACTGCAGCCTCTGCCTACCAGGTTCAGGCGATTCTCCAACCTCAGCCTCCGAAGTAGCTGGGACTACAGGTGTGCCACATCTGGCTACTTTTTTCTTTCTTTTTTTTTTGAAGAGACAGGGTTTCACCATGTTGCCCAGGGTAATCTCCAACTCCTCAGCTCAAGTGATCCGCCTGTCTCAGCCTCCCAAAGTGCTGGGATGACAGGTGTGAGCCACCACGTCCAGCCTGCAGTTGTTTTCTTACAGAAAGATATTTCTTTATGTTTAAAATGTGACACTTGTATTGAAACCCTTTTGTCGTCTCTCATATAGTCAGAAACATTAGAAACAGAGAGTGGGGACTCGTTGTAGGGCGTGCTTTTAAGACAAGCTGGGTCCTAGTGCATATATTCCCGGTCATGGCCACCAGGGTGGAGTGGTGCCCACAGGTGGCTAAACTTCCTTACAAAGCATCACTTTAACCTCATGTCTCATTAAAGTGCTAGGTTCCCACCAGTACAGAAGAAACGGTGTTGTGATTTTAACTTTAGAGGAAATGGTGAGAAATCTGGGCAGTGTCCTGCTATAGGACTCCTCCTGCACCCCTCGGCCTCCTCCTTCAGTGTTTACCTGGCCCTAGCACCACGGGGCTGTCATGGATGCAGAAGCCTGCAGCAGACACATTCCCTCCTGGGTCTTTGAATCCAGCATGCTGTCTGTGGACGTGCCCCTCAAGGTCGGATGACAATCTTGGGGGATGCAGGCAGTCGCGTGCCCTGGTGTGTGTGCTTTCTGTGGACGTGCCCCGCCAGGTCTGATGAGATCTTGCGGGGGTGCAGGCAGTCGCGTGTCCTGGTGTGTGTGCATTCTGTGGATGTGCCCCGCCAGGTCTGATGAGATCTTGCGGGGTGCAGGCAGTCGCGTGCCCTGTTGTGTGTGCATTCTGTGGACGTGCCCTGCCAGGTCTGATGAGATCTTGCGGGGGTGCAGGCAGTCGCGTGCCCTGGTGTGTGTGCATTCTGTGGACGTGCCCCGCCAGGTACCAGTTCTGGCTCTGTCACTGTAGCTCTTGCCTCAGCCCCTCAAGTCTTGAGTAGCCCACGAGGACAGTGGCTCTGAGCTCCACAGGTATCCTGGACAAGTGGCCAGAGGCCTGGGTTCTGTGGACTACATGGCAGAAAACTATAACTGAAAACTGGATCCGCAGATTAACAATTAAATCTTTTGAAAATCACCTGCCAGGAATAGTATCTAAGGTTTCCTGTGATGTTGGCCATCACTTCTTAATTTGAGAAACGCTAATAAAAGACCCATCTGAGAGAGTCACAGGGCATCTTGAAGCATGGTGCATGGTCATGTTTGCAGCACATGCCTCAGCACAGGCAGGGGTCTGGCCAGCCAGCTGCTGGCTTCCGGGGATCCTGCCCCATTGTTTCTCCTAGCCCTTTAGAAGCACAGGCTGTAGGGGAAACTCACAGGTACTCTCTGGGTCAAACCGTAACAAGCTTGTGAGAACTGACACTGGCGCCTCTCACAGTCAGTGATGCCTTAGTCCTTGCTGTTTGCAGGCCCCGGGGGACCCATGAGCTCTGTCCTCAGCTGAGGTGCAGACACAGACTTCTTACCTTGGCTTGTGTGTGTGATGGGCTTTGCAAACCAAAGGTTCCCTGCCAACGTGACATCACTCACTGTTCTGTTACAGGGGTCCTGAGGCAGCACGCACAGGCTTTCATCGGCGTGGTATGGCCTTCATAGGGAGAGCTTGTGCCCCTCGCCCACTGTGTGCTAGGTGGGAACCCACTCACCTGAGGCTCAGGATGGCAGAGACCCGTGAATGCAGAGGCCTCGAGGTGCTCCCATGCTTCTCTGGGATGTGTAGGACTTACGGATGCCCTGGTGTGGATTTGGTCCTGTGCTGGAAGGAACTGGAGCCTCCTCTGTGTGGCCCTATTGCAGCCCCCTGCTTTGGGGTGTACTGGTCTCTTCCAGGAACGGGGGTAGTGTGAGGCTGTCACACAGGCCCAGCCTCGCATCTGAGCCTTCATGGAATGCCAGGACAATGGGGAAGGCATGCACTGAGCTCATTTCTGTGCTCTTCACAGTGCCTCCACGGGTCGCACACGGGGCATGGGGCAGGGCATCAGGGTGTGTCTTGGTTAGTTATTTGGGGAAGTGGTCAGCAATCAGTCTTAGTCTTTTCTTTATTGTTCTTTGAGGAGTAACGGCCGTGCAGGAAATGGCACACACCTTAGGTGCACATGATAGAGTTCAGTCACATGTACCTGTGGGACCACCCAGTGAAGGTACAGGATTCCTCCTGGACCTTACCTCTACCCTGATTCTTGAGTTCTGCCTGGCCCCTAGTTGCATGAGGCCCTCATGCACGCAGAAGCCACAGCAAATACACCTTGTGTTTGGCTCTTTGCATCCAGTGTGCTGTCTGTGGACACCTGCATGCCCCGACGTTGTGGTTTGCCTGTACTCATTTGCTCTTCTGCTGGTGGATACTTGGGCTTTTTGCAGTTGGAGTGTGTTTTGCACAATTGAGTGTGGTGTGACGTGGTGGGCGGCCTGTGCTGCCCTCACCGGGGTGTGCCTGGGATGCTCCTGGGCTATGGCCCCTCATGGAGCATGGCTGAGCCTGTGCTGGGCTCTGCTTGCTCTGGGTCAGGGTCTGGCTACTTCTCACGGGCCCCACAGCCTGCCGCGTGCCGGCTGCCCAGATGGGTAGTGCATTTTCTCATCACTTTGCCAGCCTGGGGTTGGAAATGGTGGGGACCCCCTTTCTGAGAGGAAGGAAAGCGGTGGAGGAGAGAGAGGGCTCCTCAGAGAAGGGCAGGTTTGGAGGAGTAGAGAAGAGGTGGACTCAACTCAGAACCTGAGAGCAGGTTCTTTCCATTCAGTCTTGGACTACCCTCAAATGTCACCAACTTAAGAAACTTAGCCATGTTGGCGATAACACTCCCAGTCAGCAGGGATTGTGAAGGTCATTGATGAGGGCCACGCTGGGCATCCGACATCGTCCTGAGCTCGAAGCTTGGGAACAGTGTTTTCTCTTCCTCTCTCTCTCTTTCCCTTTCTCTTTTCTTTTCTTTCTTCCTCCCTCCCTCCCTCCCTCACTCTCTCACTCCCTCCCTCCCTCCCTCCCTCCCTCACTCCCTCCCTCACTCCCTCCCTTTTCTTTTTAAATTTTAATTATTTTTTTTAATTTTATTTAAATACAACATCTCACTCTGTTGCCCTGGCTGCAAACCTGGCTAATTTGTTTTGTAGAGTCAGGGTTTCATCATGTTACCCAGACTGGTCTTGAGCTCCTGGGCTGAAGCAATCCACCCATTGCAGCCTCCCAAACTGCTTGGATTATAGGCGTGAGCCACTACACCTGGCCTTATTTCTGTATTTTGTAGATTGAGAAACTTAGATATATCTGACCGCACATTGAGGGCTCGCAACCAGTTAGGGCAGCGTTTGAAGTGTCCCCACTACTTCCAGTTGTGAGAAAAGTAGTTTACCTCTCTGTTCATAGCATATACCCCACATACTGGGAACATGCTCACAAAATAATACTCTCTCTTTCCACGATGGTGTGTTCAGTGCCCCCTGATATTTTCAGTTCTGTATTATTTCACTGTCACAAAAAGGCTTTATTCGTAATTGCCAAAACGTGGAAGCAGCTCAGATGTCCTGCAGGGGTGAATGGATTGGTAACCCAAGGTCCATCCAGACAACGGAGTATTATGATGCTATAAAACAAGTGAGTTGCCAGGCCCTGAAAAGACACGGAGGGACGGTAAATGCACGCTGCTGGGTGAAAGCAGCCCAGCTACAAAGACTACACTCTGTAGGATTCCTTCTCTGTGACATCCAGGAAAGGGCAAAACTGTGGAGACGGCACAAAGATCAGTGATGCCAGGGGCTGCGGAGAGGGGAGGAACGGAGGGATGTGTAGCAGGAGCACGGGGGCCCTGGGGCAGTGAAGCTACTCTGTATGATACCACAGCCGTGGGTCCACGTCAGGATCCGTGCGTCCAAACTATACGCTGCACGGCAGCAGCTGGACCCTGAGATCGTGTGGCCTGTGGGTGATGACGCTGTGTCCAGGGGGTCACAACTGCCACTAACGGCCACTCTTGTGGGGATACTGAGGCCGGGGGTGCAGGGGAACTCTCTGTACTTCATGCTCAGTTTTGCTGTGAACCTAAAGCTGCTTTAAAAAATAAAGTATTTTTTTAATTTAAAATGGCTGTTTAACATGCTAAAATGATTCTGGAATTGACCTTAGTCATGACCCAAAAGTTGCGATGCAGTACTGTGTCTTTGTACTAGAATTCCCAGAGCATTGTTGAGCTTGGACACTGAGTCCAGTGATGTCAGGCTCCACAGGGGACTCTTGTTCCCTGGGGCTTCCCTGTTACTCTGGGGGACCACGTGTCAGATCCCCCAGGTATGCTGGGAAAGCTGCTGAGAACTGTGGGGGAGCATCTGTGTTCTGTTGTAGCTCTTGTCTCTAGATTTTGTAATTATGTTCTGTACTGTGGACTCTTGCACTAAAAAACAAAGCAGCCCTAAGGAGTCGTACAAAATATGAGTATAAAGGAAAGAAATGGAAGTTTCTAAGTGAATTGCTTTCTTTCTCACTTGCACCTGGATAACCTCCTTAGTGGTGTGGAGAGTGGAAACTAGGGAGATCAGGGCAGTGAGGTGCTTTCCTCTCTAGCAGCTCCCTGCATCTGAGAGGGCATTGCAGACCAGGCCCCAGGGAACCGTGCCTGCCTCTCAGCACCTCTCCTTGTGTTCATCCTCTGCTTTGTTCTAAAGCTGTGACAGTGTGATGATGTGGATTTAGGTAGTGCTTTACTGTTTACAAAGCACGTTTTCATCTAATCCCCGCAAGATCCTTTAAGAGAATGTATTCTTGTCCTCATTTTATAGGAGAAGTTGGTGAGAATCGGTGAGTGGATGAGGTGAGAGTTTTCCTGCATTTGTCTTGGGCTGCAAGTGCCATTTCTCTCCAGTGCTGCTCCTACATCCCCATCTGCAGGCGTAGGTGCTGGCAGCCTTGGGGGACACGTGGAGCTCAGGCATCTCTGCCCTCTGGGACTTGGGGGCTTGGGTTTTCCTTCTGAAACACCAAAGATGCTTCAGCCATCCCAGGACTTCACAGAACTGGAGTGTTCACGGGTGTTTTGTATGAGTTGGGTTTTTAGTTTTTTGTTTGTTTCAGTGTTTGTAGACTGCTTGCGAAATACTCCTTTTTTATGAGGATTCTTTAATACATAAGGGAGTCATTTCTTTGACACATTCTGCAGTTTTCTGGCATTTTGTCTTTTGAATTTTAAGATTTTTATTACCATTTTTAATAGAGATGGGGTCTTGCTTATTGCCCAGTCTAGTCTCAAACTCCTGCGCTCAAGTGATCCTCCCACCTCAGCCTCCTGGTTTTGGGATTACAGGCATGAGCCACTGCACCCTACTGAGTTTTAAAATTTTTATTCAAAGTGTTGTATGCCCTTCTTAACAGAGCGTGGTGAATAGTGACGAGGACAGTTCGCAGCCTCTGGGGTCCACTTGCTGGAGCCATCCCATCCCGTTACCCGGAACCAAACCCGAGACCGCGGCATTGCATCCGCAGAAAGCAATCAAAACCATCACCATATGTTAGACTAAATAAAAATTAAAAGAGCTCACAGGCTAGGTGTGGTGGCTCACGCCCATAGCCCCAGTATTTTGGGAGGCTCAGGCAGGAGGATCCCTTGAGCCCAGGATTTTGATTGTTTTGTTACGCTCCAGCCTGGATGACAGAGGAGATCCTGTGTCTCACTATGTATCTATAAATAGCTCTATCTCGGTGGTGAATCCTCGTGTGCCTGAACTTCCTCAGCGTCACCACACACCCCGTGCTATCACAAGGCTCTGTCTTAAGTGGACCATTTTAAACAGTTCTGGGTTTGAACTGGTTTCCATACAAGGTCTACACACTGAGATTCTTTTATGTCGTTAATCCATGTCTTTTCCGTTTTTAATCCATAAACTCTCCCTTTGTTCTTTTCTCTTGGATTGTTTTCCCCCCCATTTGTCAGAGATCTGGGTCTTTTGTCCCGTAGAGTTGTTCTGTCTGTTGAGTGTATGATGTGAACTGTGTGTCTACTTTTAAATTTTCTATTAGCCTCATTGTAGAGTAAAAAGAAACACATGAAGTTAATATTAAGAATGCATTTTATCAGGCCGGGTATGGTGGTTCATGCTTGTAATCCTAGTGCTTAGGGAGGCCAAGGCAGGCGGGTCACTGAGGTCAGGTGTTTGAGACCAGCCTGTCCAACGTGGTGAAACCCCACCTCTACTAAAATTAAAAATATTAGCCGGGCTTGGTGGCATATGCCTGTAATCCCAGCTACTCAGGAGACTGAGGCAAGTGAATTGTTTGAACGTGGGAGGCAGAGGTTGCAATGAGCCTAGTGCCACTGCACTCCAGCCTCAGGGGCAGAGTGAGATTCTGTCTCCAAAAAAAAAAAAAAAAATGTATTTCTTCAAACCTAACATATGCCAAAATATTGTCATTGTAACATGTAATCAATATGAAAAGTATTCGTGGAATTTTTTTGGTATTAAATCTTTGAAATCAGAGTGTATTAAACGCTTCAGCTCATCTCAGCTTGGACTGACCAAGCGTCCAGTGCTTAGTGGCTCCACGTAGCTCGCAGCTTGTGGTCATTGCTTGCCTCGCTCTGAGAGTCTCCTCCAATCTGGATGGGACGTTCCGTGGTGGGATTGCACATCTCTCTCGTCCCTGAGGGACCTGTGCATTGGCATTTGGATCTAGAGGCATGGTGAGATTCAGTTTCACTTGTATTGGTGTTTTTCTCATTCTTTTTTTGGCAAGACTGCTTCGTAGGGGTCATCATTTTGCAGTAGGGCGCACACAGCATCTGGCTGCGTCCCTTTGTCAGGGAACCCTGCATGGGTGCTGATTGCTTGGCTCCGCTGATTAATGAGGCTTGCACGTGGTGATGCTGTGACTGCCGTTCTCTTGTTGCTGGAATATTTGTGTGTAGAGATTATTTCCTACCATCCTCTGTCAGGTTGAGGCACAGCTTATGTGTAAGAATAATAAATGTTTGATTGCCCTTAACAGTTTTCAAAACAGTGACTTTTTTTTTCAGGCAGGATCTCATTCTGCTGCCCAGGCTGGAGTGCAGTGGCACACTCCGCCTCTACCTCCCAGGCTCAAGCGATTCTCCTGCCTTAGCCTCCTGAGTAGCTGGGACTACAGGAGCACGCTACCACGTCTGGCTAATTTTCGTATTTTTAGTAGAGATGGAGTTTCACTGTGTTGGCCAGGCTGGTCTCAAACTCCTGACCTTAAGTGATCCACCCAACTCAGCCTCCCAAAATGCTGGGATCACAGGTTAGAGCCACCATGCACGGCCATCATTGCAAACTGTATACTGAACAATCTCAGAATAATTCTAACATAATCACCAACAATAATATTATTGAAAATGGGAGGATTTGGCCAGGCGCAGTGGCTCACGCCTGTAATCTGAACAGTTTGGGAGGCCAAGGTGGGCAGATCATGGGGTCAGGAGTTGAAGACCAGCCTGTCCAACAGGATGAAATTCTGTCTCTATTAAAATACAAAAACGAGCTGGGCATGGTGGTGTGCGTGGCTGTACTCCCAGCTACTTAGGAGGCTGAGGCAGGAGAATCGCTTGAACCCAGGAGGTCGAGGTTGCAGTGAGCCGAAATCACACCCTTGTACTCCAGCCTGAGCAACAGAGTGAGAGTCAGTCTCCAAAAAAAAGGGCAAGTGTTTTGTGTGTATTTTTTAAATTTTTATTTTTTGTCCTCAGGGCATTTAGCGCTAACTAGAACTGTACAGTGAAATTACTAGGTTTTCATCAAAAGCCACTTGTGTAACAGTTTAAAGAATGTCCGCAGAATCTTTGGCCTGCCTTCCTTCAGAAGGTAGAGCGTCATTCTCTGCTGAGTGTGGGACATTGTAACTCACTGAGGAGGAACCGGATGAGGTGGAAGTAAAGCCATGGGACTTCTGATATAAGAGGTGCCCTGACTTCCTCCTTGCCACCCATCAGTCACTGCCCTGGGGAAGCCAGCTGCCATGTCACGAGGACCCTCACGCAGCCCCATGGACGTGTCCACACATGTACAGCCTGTCTGTGCACCAAGAAATTCAGGCCTTCTGCCAGAACCAGCAACAGCCTCCCCCCGCCCCCCCCACCGGGGAGCAGCCCCTCCCACTGCACTGGCCCCACTAGCACCTGACTCATGTCCTGAGCCAGGTCCCCCAGCCCTCCCACCCAGAAGCTGCGTGGTGTCAGGAATGCTTTTATGGTGTGGCGCTGGCTCATGCTCACTGTTGGCAGATTGCTCTCTCTCCTGCCCCTGGCCCGACACACAGCTAAGTGTATTGCTTCCTCTTCCCTTTTGCAGGTTTAGAGATTGCTTTTTGTATTTTTATACTGAATGTTCTAAATCCTTTACATGTTAATATTTAATGTCAGATATATTTAAATCATTTTAAACATTATTAAAATATTTATATTTAATGTGAATATTTAAGTTTTTACATTTTATTTTTGAGACAAGGTCTCACTCTGTCGCCCAAGCTAGAGTGCAGTGGTGGGATCTCGGCTCAGAACTCCTGACCTCAAGTGATCCCACTCCTCGCCCTCCCAAAGTGCTGGGATTCACCATGCCCAGTCTCATTTTATATTTAATGGTTAAAATGATGTAAAATGCATGATTCCAAAGCCAAATACACAAAACACGGTTTATGAAAGGAAGCTTACCTTCTACCTCATTTTTTTTTTTACTGTATTTCTTCTCCCTTTCTGTGAGAATTAAATTTTTTTTGTTACTAGTAAATTTTTTAACAGCTTTATTGGATTATGAATGACATAAAATTCACCCATTTTAAATGTGCAGTTCAGTGGGTTTTGGGAAATGCATACCGTTGAGAAAACACCATCACATAGACATATAGAATATTTTCATCACCCATGGAAGTTTCCGTGTACCCCTTGTTTGTTTGTGGTTTTTTTTTTACCCCTTTGAAATCATTGTAGACTCAAAGGAAGTTGAAAAAATTATAGAGCCTCATGTGCCCTTCCCCCAGCTTCCCCCCGGTGGTCGGGAATGTGACATTGGAAGACATGTTGACTGGACCCAGACTCCGTTCAGATCCCCACCAGCTCTATCCTGGATACCTGGTCCTAGAGCCTCCTCACGGGGTCCCACCTGTTTGTCCTGGAGGAAGCCAGCTGCCAGGAGTCTCACAGGGAGTGACCTGCGAGATGGGCTTTGTGCACTCGCTCAGCAGTGTCCTGTCCTCTGCAGATTCGCCTGTGCTCTTGGGTGTACCCATAGCCATTCCTTTCATTGCTGAGGGGCTGCCATGGTGTAAAGGAAACCCAGTTCAAAGGACATTGTTGGGACAGCCATTGAAGGGTTTTCCCTGTTGTCTGTTATCAGTAGGTCTTTGTGTGTGCATGAGGCTCCATTCCTCAGATAAATGCCCTGGAGTGCAGTCGTCTTGTTGGGGGGGGCAAGTGCACACTTGGGTTTGTGAGACACTGCCTCGCTGTCCTCCAGAGCAGCAAGTGAGGGAGTTCCAGCTGTGCTCCCCTCCTGTCCAGCATTCATTCTTACCTGGTATTTCAGCCGTTCCCATAGGTGTGTAGTCATGTCTCATTGTGGTTTTAAGTTGCCTTTCCCTCATGGCTTAGGATGTTGAGTGTCTTTTCATGTGCTTGTTCACCATACATACCTCTTCTGAAATGTCTCTGTCTTTTCTCTTATTTTCGAATTAATGTTGGTTTGTTGTTTAATGTTTCTTTCTTCTACATATGAGTCTACCGTCTGACTTGTCATTTGCAGGTATTTGTCCCTGTCTGAAGTCTGTCTTTGCACCCTTTAACTAGATCTGTCATAGAGCAAAAGATTTAGTTTTGTTGAGGTAGTTTATCGATTTTTTTCTTTTATGGATTGTGCTTTGGTGCCTTGTCTAACTTTGGCCCTAGATCCTAAAGATTTTCTCCTATTTTTTTTCCTAGAATTCGTATAGGTTTTTATAGTTTTATTTCATTTGAACCTAAGCATTTTATTTTTATTTGGAGCAACTATAAATAGTACTGTGTCTTTATTTCTTGTTTTCATGTGATCATTGCTTGGGTGTAGAATTAGGATGGGTTTGCATATTGATCTTGGATTCTGTGGCCTTACTGAACTCTATTAAATAAAGTTTCTCGGGATTTTTGATAGATTCCTTGTGATTTTTGACATGGGCACTTCTGCCGTCTTTATTCCATGTCTTCCTTTCTGCCCTGTATGCCATTCCATCTCCTTCCCAGTCCGCACTGTGCGGCCAGACTTCTGTTGAGTGTTGAGCGGCAGCCCTCAGCACGCCACCCTTGATCACGCTAGCCTCAAGCTCTTGGTAGGTGGCCTTTACTGTGTTGAGATGTTTCTCCACACTCCTGTTTTGCTAGAAATTTTTATCATGAGTTTTGAATTTTATCAGATGGTTTTCTGCACCAGTTGTGATTATGTGAATCTTTTTCTTTAGCTGTTGGCATGGTGGATGACATTGATTGATGGATTGTTGAGCCAGCCTTACATGTTTGGCTGTTACCAGAGCGTAGGTGTCCCTCCAAATTTCTAAACCTGTACAGATTTTTCTTTGGGTTGCACCCGCTTTTTTCTGCTTCTCCACATGGTCGTGTGTCTGTAGAGGCTTTGTGTTCAGCCCCTTTCTTAGGAGGCGCTGCAGTGCGCTGCTCTCGTCCAGGCACATTTTCATGTCCTGGTTGTGTTGTTTTGGTTTGGGGTTTCGGTTTTTTTCACACAGGGTCTTGCTCTGTCACCCAGCCTGGAGTGCAGTGGTGTGATCTCACCTCACTGAAGCCTTGATCTCCTGGGCACAAGGGGCTTCCTGCCTCAGACTCCCAAGTAGCTGGGATTACAGGTGCACAGAACCTCGACTGGCTGATTTTCTGATGTGTTTGTAAAGACGAGACCTCCCTACATTGCCTGGGTCTTGAACTCATGGGCCCAAATGACCCCCCCTGCCTTGGCCTCCGGAGTAGCTGGGACCACAGGGGTGAGCCCCCATGCCTGGCCCTATTTGGGCAGACTGAGCAATGGGTGGCAGGTTGTTGGGTGGTGTGCACCTTGTGCTGCGGGGTGGCTGCACCCCTTCTGCGGGTCATCTGTCTGTGCGTTCCCAGCAGCGGTGCGTGACACTCATGACCTTTCTAACCTTCCTCTTCCCTGCGTGTTTCTCTCTGCTGGTCACTTCCGTGTGTTTATTTCCACACTTGGAAGCCTTGGAGGATATCTGCTGACTCACCCTCCATCTGCCGTCTGTGCTTTATGGCTGTGATTATTTTTAGCTATGCAGTTGTACCTTTAACACACACGCCTACATTTCTTTGTCTTCGTCATGTTTAGTTTATATCTTGGTGCCTTCTGTGTAAGAGAAACGTTTTCCTTGCTCTTCTTCCCCCTCCATCTTCACAGAGCTGTGCGTCCCCTTGTCAGGCTCCTGGCTCCCTGTTCTACTGCGTAGTGTGTGCTGGGCGTGGCCAGGCCTTCCCCACCTGCTGGAAAGCCCCAGGTTGTTCCCTCGTCATGCTCTTGCCCCTGTGGTTCCCAGCAGGGCCTAGCAGGGCAATGTGATCCTTCCCAGGATGCCCTGAGAAGACAGCTACTGCAGCCAGGGCATAGTGTGGCCTTTACCTCTGTCTCCCTAAAACTGTACTTCAGCTGAAAGGCAGCACAACACCAGAACGTCCACACAGTACAAATGTACGACTCAGCAGACAGCAAAGCAGACGCCTCTGCAACCTTGACTTAGAACGCCCTCAGTTTCACCCTCACTTCCAATTCCCAGTCCGCCCAAGCAGCCGTTATCCACATTTTCGTGATGTCTTGTCAACTAAGTATGCGTCCCTAAGTACTGTAGTTTGCTATTTTCGGAAATCTATGTGAATATGTCGTGTGTTTTTGTCCCCCAATATTATTATTATGTGTGTGTGAGAGAGGCGAGGAGGGAGGGGACAGGGTCTGGCTCTGACTGTAACACCCAGGCTGGAGTGCAGTCAGAGCCAGATGCTCTTGGCTCACTGCAGCCTCGACCTCCTGGGCCCTCCAGGTGATCCTCCTGCCTCAGCTTCCTGGGTAGCTGAGGCTGGCCGGCATGCACCACAACGCCTGACTGGTTGTTAAATTTTTGTAGAGACAGGGTTCCTCAACATTGTCTATGGGGTTGATTCATGCTGTGACGTGTGTGCTTTCCCTGCTGTGTAATGTTCTGTCCTCACATCCAGTGGCGTGCTGCAAACCCCACTGCTGTGAAGCATTTCATGCTTGTCTCCGGTGTGTGTGCGCCTGCCTTTCTTTTGAATGTGTATGTCCCCAGTGGCATTGCTGGGGCATGCCTATGTTCAGTTTGAGTAGAGAGCGCCAGGTTCGTGAGGTTGCCCTGTTGAGAATGGGTCAGTTTCTGTTTTTCTACCTCTTCACCAATACTTGTGTGTATTAGTATTCTCTAGAGGGACACAACTAATAGGATCAGTGCATATGTGGAGGGCAGTTTATTGGGAGTATTGGCTCACATGATCACAAGGCAAAGTCCCACAATAGGCCATCTGCAAGCTGAGGAGCCAGGAAGCCAGTCCAAGCCCCAAAACTTCAACAGTAGGAAAGCCGACAGCGCAGCCTTCAGTCTGTGGCCAAAGGCCCGAGAGCCCCTGGCAAACCACTGGTGCCGGCCCAAGAGTCCCAAAGCCAAAGAACTTGGCGTCTGATGTTTGAGGGGGAGGAAGCACCCAGCACAGGAGAAAGCCGGAAGACTCAGCCACTCCCGTCCTTCCCCCGCTCCTCTGCCTGCTTTATTGTAGCTGTGGTGGTCACTGATTAGATGGTGCCCAGGCAGACTGAGGGTGGGTCTGCCTCTCTCAGTCCACTGACTGAAGTGTTAATCTCCTTTGGCAACACCCTCATGACACTCCCAGGAACAATACTTCACATCCTTCAGTCCAGTGAAGTTGACACTCAGTAGTAATCATCGTGTTTACCTTGGTTTTAGTTTGGATTCTCTTAATGACTGATGTGGTTGAGAACTTTCCACCCACTTGCCGCCCTCCTGGCTTCCCTCCTCTGTAAGGTGCCCGCGTAACTCCTGTGTCCGTGTTCGTGTTGGATAGTTCGTGTTTCTTGAGCAAGGGGGCTTCTGTATGTTTCACGCAGCCTGGTGGCCGAGCGTGTGCGTGTGTGACCAAAGCAGAGGTCAGAGATGCAGAACGCTCTCCTGGCGCTGCCCACCCTGTGGTAACAGAAAATGGAAGTGGAATAGGGGCCGCATGTGAACAGGGCTGCAGCAGAGAGCCTGTGTGCCTTGGAACAGAGGGTGGGGGAGGTAGGGGCAGCCCCTGCTGCTGTAACAAGAAAACCACAGATCCTGTGTGTCTTATAAATAGGCAGAAATCTGTGTCTCGTGGTTATGGAGGCTGACACGCCTGAGATCAAGGTGCTGGCAGGTTTGGTTCCTGGCATTTTCTCATGCAACATAATGGAAGGGCAGACAGGCCTCCTTTTTTTTCCTTTGAGACAGAGTCTCGCTCTGTCCCAGGCTGATCACGCAGTGGCGTGATCTCGGCTCACTGCAACCTCCACCTCCGAGGTTCAAGCAGTTCTCGTCCCTCAGCCTCCCGAGTAACTGGGATTACAGGCGTGCACCACCACTCCTGTACTCGGGAGGCTCAAGTGGCAGGATGGCTTGAACCCAGGAGGCAGCGGGCTGCAGTGAGCCATGATCACACCGCTGCACTCCAGCCTGGGGGAAAGAATGAGACCCTGTCTCAAAGAAACAAAATGAACTCTTCAAAGAAAGATAAGGCGTTTGGAGCATGGCCTTGTGTGCTACAGGCAGAGCAGGCCTCCTCACCATGCTGGGCTGTGCCCAGGGCTGAGGAGGCGCAAGCCTGGAGCCATGCAGGACTGCTGCTTCCAGCCTCTCCTCACTCCCCCTTCCTCACCCTCCCCAGTGTCCACACAAGGCAAACAGCCCTTTGGTGTTTGATCCGCTCAATCATGTGTGTGTTCCCGTCTTTAGAATTGGAGCTGGGATTGAACAGTTCTTGGAGAGCTTTCCCCCACCCCCTTTTTCCACCCGGCTTCTCTGTGTGAGGGCGCCTCCCTCCTCCTGGGCCTCTCAGACCTAGTGCCTGCCTGAGGGGGGAGGGGGGCTGAATAACATCCCTTCTCAGGGGCTTTGAGCACCATTCAATGTTTAAACGGTAATTAAACAAACTAGTGGTCGGTGGAGTTGTTAACTTATATAAGGAGAGGAGCATTTGCCCAGGAAGTGTTTAAAGCCCTGTTCTATCAAAACACTGTGTAAGACAAATCTGAATCTGAAGTGTTCTCTTTCTCTCTGGGAGTCTGTGGAGAGTAATGCTGTCTGTTGAGGGAGAGAGACTCACGAAGGTGGAAGGGGCTTGATGTTTTAATACAAATTACAGTGAACCCTTGAACGACACAGGAGTTGAAGGCACCAGTCTCCTGTGCAGTTGAAAATCTGTATGTAACATTTAACTTCCCTAAGCTTAACTAACAGCCTCCTGTTGACCAGAGCCTCCCGACCACATAAAGCCAGTCACACATATTTTGTATGTTATGTGTGTTGTGCTCTTACTGCTAGGGTAAGGCAAGCTAGAGAAGCAAAACTACTAAGAAGATCATGAGGAGAAAACAGACCTAGGCCTCACGCAGTGGCGGAGATCTCAACAGAAGGCTTTCGTCCTCGTTTTCACATTGAGGAGGCTGAAGAGGAAGAGGAGAGATGGGTCTCGCCGTCTAGGAATGGCAGCGGCAGAAGAAAATCTGCGTATAAGTGAACCCACGCGGTGTAAACCCTAGCCCAGGTTGTTCAGGAGTCCACTGTACTTACATTCTATCCCTTTATTCAAGGTGAATTTCAGCCCTGAAGTTTTTTTTTTTTTTCTGAGTTTTAGGAATTAATTGCGTCACTACAAGTTTTTTCTTGTATGGTCCTTGTCACATGTTAGTGTGCAGAGCAGAACAGTGTGAAAGTGCAGGGTTGGAATCAGAAGGTCTAGGGACCTGTGAGTCTCCGTGTTCCACGGGCTCCCTGGTGATGCCAAGGCCTCTGGCAAGGAGTGCTCTGGGCAGCCCCTGCCCCACGCCGCCCCACAGGTGTCTCAGGATCCTGGACTAGCTGTGATCCCAGAAGCCCAGGAGAGGCAGCTCCAGATTCCCCACCAGTGCCTGCTCTTCACTGCTCAGCTGAAGAGGCCAGATCAGGCTGGAATTCCTGGGGTTTTTGCCAGACTCATTTTATGGCGGTCAGTGTAACCCTTTCTGTGTCAGGCTTGGTCCTGGAGGTAGGCTCTTTGGTGCTTGCCGAGTCTCCTGGGGGAGCAGATGGAATCGCAGTTGGGCTCCTGTGTGTGCGGATGGGGTGGGCACGCTGTCTGGGATGGTTTAGGCGAAGGCTCTGTGCTTGCTGGCGCATGGGGGGTGCTGGGAGCCCTCCCCTGTGGTTTTCCTGGGCCGGTCTTGACAGCACCTCTCACACCTGAGTGCTCTCGATGCCACCTTCAGGGAGGATCAGGGTGTCCTTGTTCCTGTCATGTCTCTTGAGCCCTGTGGTAGGGGAGGTGGAGCCCCAGTGGGCTGCAGGGCCCCTTGCAGCATGGAGAGGCACAGGACAATGATGGCTGTGCCCAGCATCAGCTGGCCCTGGATCCCAGACCTGTCCGCAGATACTGTCCACTCCACTGGGCTGAACTGTGTCTTGTTCTGGCAGCTGCGGGGCTGCGAGGTAATGGGCAAGTTCCTGAACTGTGGATTCTGTGTCAGGGAGTGTGCCGCTGGCTCATGTAGGGGACTCCCGCCACCCTGGACTCTCGGTGACCCTGACAGCCTGCAGAGCTGGGACAGTTGCCGTCCATCTGGAGGTGAAGGAACAGGGAATGCATGGCATGGGGCTGGTCAGGGCCATGGTGCTGTCTGGCCCCTTCAGCCGCAGCTCTGTGTTTCCTTCCCACGGGCCGGGCCGTGCTCTCCGCTCTGCATGGGGCATGAGTCAGCCCCAGTGTCCCGAGGTGCATTTCTTCTCCTGCTGACTAAAGGGTCACGAGTTTAAAATAGACTTTGCCTGATAACTTGGAAATGAGGGAGATGTAGGCTGCTCTTAAAATGAGTCTAGGCAGGGACAGCCAACTCACCTTCCAGGGAAGAGACTCTGTCTTGGGGGTGAGGCCCAGCGGCCCCTGCTGTGTGGTTGGCTGTGCAGCATCGTGATGAGAAGGCACAGGGACCAGGCCCAGGGAGCCTTGGAACTGTCTAAAGCGGGGACTCCCATATGCTCAAAGACTGCCCTATGTGACAGCTCTGCCAGGGATGTGTGGAGGCGTCATGGCAGCCCCCACCCTTGGACAACGCCCGTGAGTAAGCCGAACCTGTGGGCTTGGCTCCTGAGTGCTGTGCAGCTGCTGGGAGGAGTCACTGACATGGCTGAGTGACGGTGCCTCGGGCCTCGGCTGGCTCTGCCATGTCATGGTAAGGGGCGAAGCTGGCCAGCCCTACACCTGGTGCCTGCAGACAGGTCCTGGGAGGCATAGCATGGGCTAGATGGCAGCTGCATCCAAACCAGCGGCATCCACATCGGCCCAGATTCTTCAGCAGCACGTCTCAGTTCTGTCACCCATCTCGATGACTGTGATAGTGGTGGTTCATGGAGAGGCCGGGGCTGGGGCTGTAGGGTCTTGAGCAGATCACTGCCATCAGTAATGTGTTACAGCTAAGGCCAGGCAGACTGGAGGGTCCTGGAAGGGCAGCGACCTGGATGGTCGTTGCCATATCGTCATGTCAGGTGGCTGGAGAAACGTCTCTTCCAGAAAACACAGCGTATGCCTGGAGCAACACTCCCGAGCCGCCGGAGCATTCAGTGTGATACAGGCCATGGGAAGTATTCTGCCTGGCAGGTGTGGCCCACTTCCTCCACCTCCTGAGTGCACTTCTAGATCCCTGGTCCATTGGGGAAGGGGGCCTGGGCACAGTCCCAAGCTAGGGACACTGAGAGAACCAGGTGTTTCAGGAGTGAAGTGATAAGCCCTTGCACCATCGGGGCCCAGGCACTGTTCGCAGGCCGTGGGGTCTGCACCCTAACCATGCCAGAGCTGTTCTGGGTGTGTCCATGGGCCACAGACTCACATCCGAGTTCAGGACGGTGGACTGTACCATGGTGAAGGCTCCATTTTTGCATCCTGAGAGCAGGCAGTCTGGGTTTTGTAAAATTTTACTTCCTGATAATCCTTAACTTCTACTTAAACATTGCCATTGAGTTTCTAGACAGCTATGAGTTTGAACAGCCTTCCTTGAGTCAGGCGCTGAGATGGCATTTCTCCAGACTGAGACATTCCAGTTTTGTGGTCGAAAACTGGAAGAGAATGTAAAATTCATAGGTTCAGTTAGAGAAAATGTCTTTGGCCTCAGCCATCAGGGATTGTGTCGGAAACACCTGGCGCACCTGCACCGTGGGTGGAGGCCTCAGACAGTGAATACATGGACCAGACCTGTCCCTCTCTCCAGAGTAACTTTAGGTCTGTTCTTGTGCCAGTTAAATACCAAGACAGCACTTTGTGGGATGTTATCATTTATTTTGGAAAGACAAAGCAGGTCTTGAGATGATGTTGGAAGAGAAGCATCTGGTGGTCTCACCCAAGCCGGCGTCCAGGGGCAGGTGGCACATAGCGTACCCTTGAGCCGACGGGGTGGAGGTGGGAGAGGCTTGGAGTGGAACTGCCACTCACAGGAGTATCTGCACATTGTGCTTTAAAAGCCACACTTGGTGCAAGAGCGGGGTGGGTAAAATACGGGGGGCGAGGGCAGAAGCTGCTTCCCGGATGGTCATGCACGATAGAGCTGCTGTGTTGACAGAGCAGAGGCCTGTGCACAGTTCGGTTCCTGTGAAATGTCTTTAACGGACGGCATGGTGATGACATGAATGGGGGACAGTGGCTTTGGGCAAGGGGGTGTAGGTGTGCCCCCCATTCCTCTTGCAGGTGCAGCTGGAAGGCCTGGCTGTGGTGGTGAAGAAACCTAGAAGGGCCACAGGCCGGGAGGATGCCGTGCTCCAGGAGTGTCCATGCTGAGCGTGGCGTGGTGAGGAGACCAGGATGGGGCTTGGAAGGAAGGAGTGCGCTCACACTGCGTGTCTCACAGGGGCCACTTCACACCAGAGCGGCCAGGAGTCGGAAGCAGGGGCACAGGGAAGGCCTATGCCATTGCCTGTTGAGTTTTCTGCAGGAAGAGTGGGACGGAGCAGAGCAAATAGTTCCGAAGTGGCTACTCTGGAAAGTTCTTGCAGGCTGTGTGCTGTAGGGATGCTTTCTCATATCCGTTACCTGGCTCTGCATTGGTTTCAGGCAGGGATTGGCTTGTGTGTGGGAGTTAGGTAAGAAGGTGGTTGAGTTGCATAGGAGCCCTTGGCTGTCTAAGAATTTGCTACCCCTGAGAGGGGCAGTCTCTCCGTGGCCTGAAACTTTTTAATATGCCAGAATTTCCTAAAACACAGAAAATAAAATGTGACTAATACAGTATTTGTCCTCAGATTTCTTGGGAAACCCAGGAGCTGGAGCCTGAGGCCCAGGGGAACATCTGGTTTCATGGGCATGGAGTTGGGACCTCGGAGCTGCTGGGACTCCTTCAAAGACACCCGTTGCCCACCAAGTTAGGGAGCTGGCTGTGCAAAGGGCACAGGCCTGGTAGGGAAAGGAGTTGCTTCTCAGGTGGCGAATGGGATGTGAGGCTGAGGCTGTGGACCTGACCTGCCAGACCTGAGGGCTGTGGTACTGCACTGCCTGTTGGGACCGTGCCTGCGCTGCCTGCAGGAAAGGGACTGCCTTGACCATTTTGTGTGCAGCCTGTAGCAGGTGGGACCCAGGACCCAGGTGCTGCTGACAGCCACACCCTAGGCCAGGTGTACCTTTCTATTGCCATGAAGTGCCTGACCCCTCTCTGTTATCCTTCCTGCTCAAAGCTGCCATTCCTGTTGCTGGTGACCCGGGGAGGCGCATCCCTCATGAGATGTCCCTTCCTGGACCCAGCCCCTGCCCTGATCGGAACAGCTGCCTGCTTTGACGAGTTACTGAGTTTGTTGAGTGCAGTGTGAGAGTAGATGAGTTTTGTGCTGCCTCTGGGTTCAATGAATGTTGTGTTCTCTCTTTTGAAGCAGACGGTTGATGATGAAGCACCAGCGGTGTAAATGAAGATCAGGTGAGGAGCAGGACGATGCCCAAGGGTGGGTGCCCTAAAGCACCACAGCAGGAAGACCTTTCCCTCAGCAGCGACATGGTGGAGAAGCAGACTGGGAAAAAGGTAAGGCTGCCCCCCTCCCGCCCCTGCGTGCTCACCACACCCGGATGGGGATGGGGCCGGAACGGGGTGCTCTCCGCTCATGGCGCTCCCTGCTCGTGGCCAGCCTATTCTCTGCCCTCCCGCCCTTTCATTGTGCCTCTGTCTGCACCAGGAGTGGAGAGAGTGGTGAGGAATGATCTTTCCAAAAGTGGCTTTGCTTTTTTTTGTATTTGTTATTTGGGGAGCAGCCTGGCATTAAGTGATAGCTTTATGTACAGAAATTGCCCTGAGCCTTAGTGTGGCTGCTTGTTTCCACATCCAGGAATACAGGGTTCTGTCCTGGCTTCCGTTAGACCTGTCAGACATTTAGATATCCTGACTACAAGCACTGCTGGGGAATGTCACTTCCAGTTTTGGTTTATTGTGTATGTGAATAGGAAAATGATGTAAATTGAAACCACTGTATTTTATTAACGTGCTGTTTATGCTGATTCCGCTGCAAACTTCCTGTTCTGGGGTGTGCACTTCCTGTCCTGCAGTGTTGGGGGAGATGCTGAGTTTTGGGGGTGCCTGGCGAACATGAACTTGGACAGATCCAGGTTCAAGTTTAGGCTTTGCCATATGTTATCTTTGTGACTGTCCACAGGTCAGGTGTCTATCCTGAGTCAGCTCGCTGTCTCAGCAGCAGGCGCAGGAGTGGTTGGTGAGACAGGGCCTTGCTGTGGAGGACACGGGGCAGCTCCTGCCAGCCTGTCGTCATCATTTGATCCTCGTGCTTCCTTGCTCTTCCTCTCTGCTTGGCCTGTGTGGCAGGCCGTTCATCAGTGGCCTGTCTGACCTTCTGTGGTCCCTGGTGGGCGGGTCTGCTCACTGTGGTTCCCAGTTCCCGGTTGCCAGTTGCTCTGAGCTGCCTTCTGGTCCCCAGGTCACTACCTGTGAGGCCTCTCGCTGCTTCCTGTGCTGCTTTGCTGTGGCTCGTCTCTCTGGTCATGTTCTGGGTTGGGTGTGGTGTGAGCTCAGCAGGCATTCCACATGTGAACATAACCAGCAAGATGGCCTTCCTGTTAGCAACAACGTGGACAATTCAGTTCACTAATTTTTGGTTAATTGTGAAACATTTTGTGAACATGGACATGTGTAGGTGCTAAATGACGGTGGCTCTGATACCCTTGATGTCTGGGCAGTGTCTGCTCCCACTTGCTCCGTCCTGAGCCCCTCGTGCCATGTGCAGGGCCAGGGGGGCACCGTGGCATGCAGCTGTCAGCGAAGGATGAGCTGAAGCCAGTGCTTGGTCAGCACCATACTGCCGACCTCACCCACGGGGACGCACATGTCTGTGAAACCTTTGGTGGGTCTGGATTTGGCGCTTGGGATGGGCGTGTGCTACTGAACTCCTGAGGAGATGGGTGGTCAGTGCAAACACGCGGCCTTTAGCAGTGAGGCAGAAAGGCACGAGGGCAGATCACTCTTCCTGATGGTTCCTGCTCTTTTGTGGCTAAGCGCTTGGAGTGTTGGGACAGCTTCATGTCGCCGCACTGGCCTCATCTTCCTCATGTCATGGGGTTGGGTCCTGGGACTCAGCATTGATGGGGAGCAGCCCAGCTCTGCACGGGTGCAGAATGCTGTGCACACAGCCCAGGCCTCACCCCGTCCCCTTGAGCTCCTGCTGCTGCAAAGCTTCAGCTTCAGCACATTCCATGCCTCGACTGAGCGCTGCTCTTATGCGTTGAAGACTTCCCCACGGAGAGCTGGAATTGTCTCCCAAAAAGGTTGTGTATGGTGCGGTTTCAGCCTGAGAGCTTGGAGGCGTGAACCGTGTGTCATGTTCACATGGGTGATGTGAGTGAGAGTCTCTGAAAGGGTTGCTTGGCTTCTGTACCTGGGCTGTGCTCTAGGAAAAAGATGTTTGGGTTGTGCCCTTGGGGATCTGATGCTGGAGTTCTGGAGTGGCTGTGTGAACGGGACTGCTGAATGAACCTGGCCTGCACTCACAGAGGATCCCCAGCCTCCTGCCGACAGGTTTTAGGATAAGAGTGATAGTGGCGGCCTTGGTAGGATGCAGAAGGCACGTGGGGAAAGGAGATCCTGGCTCTGGTGTTGGTGGCACCTGTCACTCCTGTTCATCTGTGTGCCTGGTCTGATGAAGATGAATACGCAGTGGAGGGAGGAATGAGCTCCTTCGGCTCAGGCCTCAGACATGCTTATTGAGGAGGGGATTCTGAGCGGTTGGACACAGC
Source organism: Ateles fusciceps (assembly GCA_036589455.1). NCBI lineage: Eukaryota > Metazoa > Chordata > Mammalia > Primates > Atelidae > Ateles > Ateles fusciceps. Next base: position 842,937 of record JAZHEH010003205.1, read on the forward strand.
AGCCTGCTGGGCGTGGGGGAGCCCTGCATCAGTGGGCTTGCAGGGAAGACAGTCCAGGCGGGGTAGCGTGAGAAAGGCCGGGGGAGCCACAGGGCTCGAGGGCGGGGTGTCCTGACTTGCAGGCAGCCCCACCACTGACGTGTGTTCTCAGCTGCTGTGAGTTGTTCTCTTAGTTAAGGAGAGAGAGAGACTTGACCTCACTGGTTCTGATATTGTAGATGCAAGCTCTGTTCACACATGTGCTATGAGGGGATGCATGGATTTGACTCTGGGTTTCTCCAGTTAGGCTGCTGTGTTCTGGGTTCAGTTGTGAGTGTTTGGTGTCCTGTTTGCTTTGAAACATGGTTGGGCTCTGTCATGCAGGCTGGAGTGCAGTGGTGCAAGCTCAGCTCACTGCAACTTCTGCCCCAACCCCCGGACTCAAGCAGTCCTCCTGCTTCAGCCTCCCTAGTAGGTGGGGCCACAGGAACATACCACCACACCCAGCTAAGTTTTGTGTTTTTGTAGAGATGAGGTCTTACTATGTTGCCCAGGCTGGTCTCAAACTTCTGAGCTCAAGTGATCCTTCAGCCTCGGCCTCCCAATGTGCTGGGATTACAGGCATGAACTGCCACATCCAGCCTGTCCTGGGTTTTAGTTGTTTTTTTTAACTACTCACAGTAAAGCCAGGCAGTTGTCTCATGGAGGCAGACAAATTTTAAGCGCATTACAGGGGGGTAGGGAGCTCTCAGACCTAGTTGAGCTTTCTTAGCTTAAACAGTAGCTTGAAATAGAATGTCTGGGAAAATGCACCCCTGGTTGCAGCTGCTATTAGAAGCTGGATTCCTTAGGGTGGGAGTGATGCCAGAGTGCCAGCACTCAGGTGCACATGTCTGACATGCCCTTCTCCTGGTATAGGCTGAAATGGCTTCTGCTCAGTTTTCTTCCATAAACTCCCATTTCCCCAGATAAAGTTTTATGTTATCAAAAACAATGTATTTTTAGATTTTCCGAAAGAATCGTGATCTCAGTGCCATATACAAGGAAGATGGAAACGGAGCCCAGCCCAGTCCTGGGGCCGTGCTGACCTGACGGCTTGTTCTCGTCCCTTGCACAGTGTCAGGATGCCAGAGAAAAGGGCTCCTCCTCTCAGGGCCCCCTCCAGAGGGTGGTCTCTCACCACTGCTGACCACATAATCCTAGAACTGCCGGGCTGCCTCAGGAAGAAGCAGCAGGTGTCTACATCATTGAGTGTGTTCTGATCCAAAGGTGTCTAGGGCCGCCAGAGAGCAGCGTCGTCCCCAGCCCCATGGCTCCGTCGTACGGTCTTATTGTGCTCCGTGCATGCCACCCAGAGCACAGACAGCCTCTTAGCCACTTGAGCTCCATTTGGTGGTTCTCAAAGCATGTCCTCCGACCAGCAGAGTCACCTGAGCGGCTGGATCCTGTTAGGAGCCCGCATTTGCAGCCCCACTCAGACCCTGCCAGCTGTGTGGAGGCTGAGAAGCTGGAGGTGGCGGCCGTGGGCATGGAGGCTGCCGTTGAGAACTACGCATGTGAGCCCTCCAGCAAGTCTCAGTGGAAACCCCACCGTCTGCATCAGTTAGGTACAGACTGCTGTCTGATCTGAGACCCCTCCCTGAAGGTAGCTTTGTCAGTGCTGCACGGCAGGGGCTGTGAGCTACGTCAAGACAAGTATTCAAGAAGTGACCTTAGGTGAGAAGCTGGGAGGCGGGTGCCCGGGCTTTGGTGTGTCCCACCTCGTGCTGTGGCTTCGTGAGCAGGTCTGGGATGGGGTCTACTGAGAACACAGCCCAGAACTCACCCTTGGAGGAGCAGGAGGCTGTGTGTGATGGCAAGAGCACACAAGGGCAAAGCTGGGCGCAGCTGCCGCCTGACTGTCAGCTCTGCCTCAGGTTCAGACAGGCCTGAGACCATTATGGGCCCACGTGGGATCCTGTGGAGGGTGGTTTTTGTCCATCCTTTTCACTAAGGCAGAAAAGGACATAGGACGTGGAGCAGCATCACAGAGGAAGCTGGGTTTGCCAGACTTGGGTCCGCTTCTCTTGCCAGTCCTTGGGCTTAGAGCACAGAGCCTGTGGCCGGTCAGCCCGGCACTTCTGCTTACCCACCACCCAGTTCACATGCCTGCATGCTGACTCCGTCCCACCCTCCCCTGCGTTACTCTTCTCTCAGAACACTCTGTCTCCGTCTCCTCCCACCACAGGTTTAGCTCTGAAGGACTGAATTTGCATTCTCTGTGTTCTCAGCTCTGCCACATGCAGAGGCTCACTGAGGCTCACCCGATGCTGTGAACACTGAGCCCCTCAGGTTCTCACATCACATTTTAAGAAGTGGAAGTCCTGGCTGGGCGCAGTGGCGTGGGCCTATAATCCCAGCACTTTAGGAGGCCGAGGCATGAGGATCACCTAAGGTCGAGAGTTTGAGACCAGCCTGGCCAACATGTGAAACCCTGTCTCTACTAAATACAGAAAAATTATCTGGGCGTAGTGGTGCATGCCTGTAATCCCACTTGGGAGGCTGAGGCAGGAGAATCGCTTGAACTAGGGAGGCATAGACTGAAGTGAGCCGAGATCGTGCCACTGCACTGCAGCCTGGGCAACAACGGAGTGAGACTATCTCGGGGAAAAAGAAAGAAAAAAAGCAGAGTCCTTCCCTGTGTTCCTTTTCCTGATTTTCATTAGTAGAATAAAGCAAAAACTACCCACTTATAGGACGTAAAGCCAAGGAAATCCTCTTGGCTCTGGGTCTTAGTGGTGCATAGGGTGCTCTGGGTCCTGAGACAGTGGTGCATAGGGTGCTCTGGGTCCTTAGACAGTGGTGCATAGGGTGTTCTGGGTCCTTAGTGGTGCATGGGGTGCTCTGGGTCCTGAGACAGTGGTGCATGGGGTGCTCTGGGTCCTGAGACAGTGGTGCATAGGGTGCTCGGGGTCCTTAGACAGTGGTGCATAGGGTGCTCGGGGTCCTTAGTGGTGCATAGGGTGTTCTGGGTCCTTAGACAGTGGTGCATAGGGTGCTCGGGGTCCTTAGACCGTGGTGCATAGGGTGCTCTGGGTCCTGAGACAGTGGTGCATAGGGTGCTCTGGGTCCTGAGACGGTGGTGCATAGGGTGCTCGGGGTCCTGAGACGGTGGCGCGTAGGGTGCTCGGGGTCCTGAGACGGTGGCGCGTAGGGTGCTTGGGGTCCTGAGACGGTGGTGCGTAGGGTGCTCTGGGCAGTCACCAGTGCTTTCATTCTTCCCTGACTTCCAAGATAGAAGTCCACTCTATTTAATTTTTTCTTCTAGAACTCATGCTCTCTTTTAAAATGGTATCTTTGGCAAATGAAGGTTAGAAAATTTTTCCTGCATTCTGTAGGTTGTACACAGTGTTGGTTCTTAGATATGGGTCTGTGCTCCATTTCTGGTTAGTTTCTGTGCTGTGAGGTGTAAGCATAGAGGTCATGTTTTGTATCTAGATAGGCAGTAGTTCTGTCAGTACCATACTGTTACCAAAGCCAGACAGAGATACTACAGGATAAGAAAACTACAGACCAGTGGCCCTCATGAACACAGACATAAACATTTTTAAAATAATTTTAGTGAACTGAATTCATCACTATATAAAATGAACAATGTACCATGACCAAGTAGGGTTTATACCAAGCATTCAAGTTTGAACATCCAGTAGCAATCAGTTCAAGTTGTCATATTATCAAACAACAAAAGAAAACCATGTGATCATAGCAGCTAATGCAGCAAAAACATTTGACAAATGTCAACACCCATTCATTAGTGTAAAACAATTTCTGCAGACTAGGAATAGAGGGCAGTTTTCTCAACCTGATACAGAGCATCTGTGAAAACAACAACCGACGCCATAGCTAATGTCCAAGACTGAACTCTTTCCACCTAAAATGAAGGACAGAGAAACATCGGCCATCTCCACTGCCTCTCCCTGCAGGCTCCAGGCAGCACGCTTCAGCTACAGGAAGGCAGACTGGAGGGGGAAAGAGGAACGCAGTCACAAGCATCTCTGGAGAAATCCTGAGGTGTCTATACAGAAGCTCCAAGAATAAACGAGCCTAGCGTGGTGTTACAGTGCAAAGTCAGCATGCAAAAGTACATTTCTAAATACTATTCGAAAATCATAGAGGGCTGAAACTGTGAAAATATGTTTGCTGTAGTATAGGAAATACAGATGATTTGGGGATAGATTTAACCAAAGATGTGCTGTAAGACCTGTAACCTGAAAGCTGCAAAATACTACTGAGAGAAATTAAGAACCCGAAGTGTAGAGTCATGCATTGTTCATCAATGAGGAAACTCTCGGGATTGTTAGATGCCATCTCTCTCCAAATGGATGTATGGATTAAGCATAGTGCCAGTCAGGAATCCCTATGGGCTTTTTTGGGGTAGAAATTCATAAGATGATTCCAAATTTGATAGGGAAATTCCAAGGACCTAGAATAACCAAAGACACTTTGAGAAAGGACAGAATTGCAGGACGCAGACAGTGCAGTTTAGGTGCTCCCCTGAAGCCACAGGCATGAGGTAAGGTGCGTCCCTGGGCAGCAGGACAGCCCCATGGGTGAATGGCCCACAAGCAGACCCCACACACAAGCACTTGGGTTGCCGAGGCAGCTGAGCGGGGGAACGGAGCTGGAGTGACTGGACGGCACCCCTGTGCTGCTGTCAGTGGCCAACACGACTCTCATTCTTACCGGGCCCTTCTGCTGTGGCCACTCAGAGAAAGAGCGAGCACCAGGGGTAGGGTGTCAAGTAGACACGGCCAGTTTTCAGTTACTGCAACTGTCTTTCCTCTCTGTGTGCGTCCTGTGAGTGCAAGTCATGCTGTGATGCGGAATCTGTGTATGGCGTGTGCAGAGCTCACCTACCTCGTGTTGTGGGGGAGAAGCCAGGTGATACATGGACCTGTGGGCCCTGCAGGGTCTTTGTGCCTTGGATGTCACCATCTGGTGGTTCTTGGAGCACCTGATAAGGATTTTGGACTTAATGTTTGGGGTATTGGCAGTTTAGGAAACACAATCATTCTGTAACGTGCACAGGTAGGTCCCTGCTAACAGCCCTCTTGTGCTGGTGGGGGAAAACTCAGGGGCTGAAACAGGGCCTGTCCACCCCAGCCGCACACACTGCAGGTTCTGAGCCCAGGTTGATGGGCACTGCCTTCCTGGTGGCTGTGCCACACTCAGCCTTGTAGGCAGCTTTGGGGGAGCCCTCGTGTCTGCAGGCATCTTGCCCATGTTTGCCTTTCCCTGCACAGCTCGTTGAGGTGTGTAGGAGCTGGGAGGTGTAAGAAAGAAATTTGTGAACTTTTTAAGTGAAATATAAATATACACTATAGCTGGTATTGCATCTGTCAAACCAGGGATGGTCACAGCCCACTGAGAACACACAGTATTTCCAGGGTCCTAGGGGCCTTCAGGTAACGTTCCCCGGTACCAGAAGTCACCTCTGCTCTGACTTCTCTCTCCATGGGTAGGTTTCGGCTGTGGAGAGTTATTTCCATGGGAGGACGCCGGTCGCTCTGCGCTGTGTCTAACTTGCAGGATTTTGCTCCTGTCGGTATTCCTCCCTTGTGGCTTTGGCTGTGCCCAGCGTTTGTGGGCCCTCTGTGGATGAGCCAGTGTGCCCCAAGCAGCACCAGGGAGTCCGCATCCCTCCCCAATGCTCAGTGTGTGGAACTGACGCTAGCGACTCTGACAGTCTGACATCAGAGATGTGGTGGCATCTCACGGTGCTGTGTGGTGTTTGTTGTCCGTTGTCATCTTGGTTGTGAATATGTCCTCCTGTGCTGTGTTCTAGAAGCTCCATGTGTGATTCATCTGGAGCTCATCTTCACATGGTTTGAAGGTGATTGGATGTGCTTCCCCATGGAGGGTGGCACGGAGCCTTTGTCACCAGGGGAGCTGTGGTTGTGATTTCTGCTCTGTGCAGAGCCTCCTGGACTCTGTGTCCTTTCTCCAGGACACCCTGTGTTGATGACGCTTGTCTTGCAGGCTTGGGACCCAGGTGTGTAGCGCTGCTGTTCTTTAGAATCGTCCTTTGCATTTCCATATCCATTTTGGAATTAGCTGGTCGATTTCCTCAAACGGCTTGCTAAGATTTGGACTGGATTGCTTCGTATGTGGTGTGACATGGTAAAAGTCCCATAAAACTGCATACCTTAATTATACGACCACAGCTTTTCATAGTCAATAGAGTCAGGTATGCCGGGACAGCCGTGGTCAATCTCAATAGGGTTATTTGGGCCCAGGCCCTTCCTCATAGACCCTCGACCCAGGAGGCAGAACTCATAGCTCTAACAAAAGCCTTATACTAGATGGGGAAAAAAAAACAAAACACAAAAAAAAAACTGTCAACATTTATACAGACAGCTGGTATGCCTTTACTACGACTTCATATACATAAGACTATTAAAAAAAAACTACTTACCTCAAAAAAAAAAAAAAAACCCATCAAAAACAAAAAAATCCTAGCCCTACTGAAGACTGTATAAAAGCCCAAGACAGTGACATTAATACACTACAAAAGACACACACCGGGCCACTCACTTAAGACAAACTAAACTAACTAAACTACTAAAAGCCAAGCACCACATTCCCCATTTACATAATCTTATCAAAAAAATCACTCATCAATATAATATATATGCCCAAGTAAATCCGAAAAAAAGCAAGTCTAGCCAAGTAAAAATAAGACTCAAAAAAACTAGCCCTGAAAAACACTAAAAAGTAAATTTCACTAAAATAAAACCCCCAGTAAATAACTGTAAATACCTCCTTGTATGTATAAATATATTCTCTAAATGAGTCAAGGCCTTCCCCCACTAAGTCCGAAATTACTTTGATGGTCACAAAAAAAAAAAACTATTACAAGACCTTGTTCCTCGGTTGGCCTCCCTCTAACAAACACTAAAGTCAGACAATAGGCCCGCCTTTACTGTACAAATTTCTCAGGGCCTAGCCAAGGCCCTGGATGTATCCTAAAAATTACACTATACCTGTCGTCCCCAGAATTCAGAACAGGTCAAACAAATAAACCAGACCCTAAAAAAAACCCTGACAAAATTTACCCTAAAAACCGATAAAAACTGTCAGCCTGCTTCCTTTTGTCCTCCTCTGCATCCGATGCACACCCTATCAAAAAAATTTCTCCCCTTTAAAGTCATGTTCAGCAGGCCCTCTCCCTTACTCCCCAGACCCACAGATACCGTACATGCTAAAGTCCATAACTATACACTCCTTAAGTCCTTACAGGCGCTCCAGTCTGTTCAATCCCAAATACACCAGCTCATTAAGGACACCTGTCCCACCCCAATAGACCTTGCAGACCAGCCGACACACCCCTTCCAGCGGGAGACTACTGTCCTTGTTAAAAGATTCGCCACCTCGTTGAAAGGGACCCTACATGGTTATCCTGACCACACCCACTGCACTCAAGGTAGATGGACTAACAGCCTAAATTCATCACACCCACGTGAAGACTGCCCCACCGAAAAAATAAAGCGTCAACCATTCATCCCCTAATTCACTGAAACTAAAACTTGTGCGTTCTTCGCAGTCACCACCCTCGGCACCCTAATCTGTGCTATAAATCCCTACAGCAGATGCCTCTTAAAACAAACAAACAGTACTAACCTACTAGAGAAATTAATAATTTAATTCCTATAAATAAAATAAGGGGGGAATGTGACATGGTAAAAGCCCCATACAACTGCATACCTCAACCATACCTCGGCTTTCTGTTGAAACTGCTCTCTGTAACCCTGATGTGACGGGCAAGCAGTCCAAACCCACGCCATCTCGGCCCCTGCGACTTGTAATAAGTAACTAAGGTCTGTAATTTCCACCCTACCCAGGCAGTGTGTAAACTAAATCTTGACTTCTGTGAACCACTTAAGTAACAATCGGAATGTCCGAAGCGCTCACCCGCACCCCTGCCCAGGAGGTGGTTTACAGAATGTCCAAAGTCCACTGGCCCTCAGAATGTCCAAAGCCCCTCGCCCCCACCCCTGCCCAGAAGGTGGTTTATGGACATAAAAGGTCTCGACACCCTCGTTCCGGGGCCACGGGTTGGAGAGACGAGAGTCCTCCGTGGCCACCGGCAATAAAAGACCTTGGTGTTGACTGTGCTCGGTCTGATGCAACAGTGGAACTCCCCTCTGGGGAGCTGCCATACCAGTGCTGTGCCTTTCTGTCATGAGTCCAGTGCTGTGCCTTTCTGTGATGAGTGTGATGCCTCCCTCTGCTCTTCACGTCTGCCTCATGTTTTCTCAGCTGTGTTTTGTGGTTGTCCGTGTAGACAGCTTCTGCCTCTGGGTGCCCGTGTTTGCTTCCCCTGCACAGCTCGTTGTCTTTCTTGGTATGATGTCCTGATTGTTCATGGTCGTATAGAACCATTCACTGTCTGTATCCAGCACGTTTTCTCATCCACTACGAACTTGAGTAGTTGAGCTGTGTATTCCTGTGCATGTTTCATGTATGTAGTCATGTCATGTTAAGATTGTTAGTACTTTGGTATCCTCGGCGGCAGGGATGAGTCCAGTCTGATTCCAGAGGAAGCCTTATCTTTGGGGTACACACGTTCCCAGCTTGGTCTCTGTGTTCATGGCGCTCACCCCATGTTTATGGCGAAGCACCCCGTGTTTTCATGCCATGCACCCCATGTTTATGGCGTGCACCTCCTGCCTTCACGGCACGCACACCCCCCTGTGGTACTTCATTTGTGTTGTAGAATGGTTCATTTGCCTTTGGACAGGCATTTTGGTTGTGTCATTTTTTGTGTTACGAAGAAAACTGCCTCGAATGTCCTTGTACTTGTTTGTAAACACACACGCTTATTTCAGTCCACGTCATGGGGAAACTGACTTGCAGCTCTCCTGCGAAGCCTCGCCAGCGTTTTCTTGGGCGGAGCCTGTCTTCTCCCAGCCGTCCTGGCGGAAGCGCTGGCATGCGTCTCCTTGTGGCTGTGATTTGCTTTTTCCTGATGAGAAACACCTTTTGAATGTTCATTGTCTATTTGGTTATTTTCTTTTGTGAAGTGCCTGTAGGCCTTTTGTTTCTGTTTTTCCTGGGGTGTGCCTGTAGGCTTTCTTGCCTTCATCGTAGTCCTGGGGACAGCTGGGGACAGCGTTCCTTCTGTCCAGGCTTCCTGGAGGCCTTGATGAGTTTGGGGTCTTTTCTCCCACATCACAAACAGTGTTGAATTTTATCACAGGACTTCTCTGTAGCTCTTGAAATGAGCGCATGATTTTCTTTCCTTTAGTTTCTTAATGTGGTAAAATACATTGCTTTTTAAATTGCTTGCATTCTCAAATCTGTTGCTATTCCTATCATTTGTGTTATCTTTTTATATATATCCTGTCTGTGTTCATAAGGTATGTTGGTTTATAATATTCTTTTCATGGAATACTCTGATCAGGTTCTGAAATTAGGGTTATGATAGCCTCCTCGGATGTTTGGTAGAACCCTCCCCCGGGCCAGGAGTGTTCTTGGAGGAAGGGGTTTAAGATGCGCTTCTTGCTGGTGTGTGCCGTTCTTTCCTGGCATTCCGCCGGCCCTGTGGAAGATGCCTCTCTCATTCCAGTGAGTGGGGCCTGCACTCCGTAGCAGGGGAGGCAGGGGCGTCGAAAAGCTCTGGAGATGCAACCAGGCAGAGGGCGAGCTGCATCCGGGCACCCAGGCCAAGGACCAGGAGGGACCTGCCCTGCAAGGATGGGTGTCACGCTCCCTAGGCCCCGTCTCCCCTGAGGTCCGCCCGGCGCCCTCCTCCTATCCCCATGCTCACTGGAGAGGTGGGCACATGGCCATGGGGATGCTTGTCACGTTCCCCAGGTCCGCCCGGCGCCCTCCTCCTGTCCGCATGCTCACTGGAGAGGTGAGCACACGGCCATGACTCAGGTCTTGCTTGGCAGCTTCTCTTTCACTCCGGATGCCTTCGTGAAACAAGCTTGCAGCATGTTCTGGAAATCTCTCCCTTGGTCACTCAGGGATGTTGCTGATTAACTGCCAGATTTGGTGGGTGCAGTGTTGACCAGTTGAGCTAGAAGATGCATCTGGGCCCCAGGAGGCAGGACTGTGGCTGGGGGTGCTTGGGCGTTGAGCGTCTCAGCCCCAGAGCAGCTGAGGCCTCCAGTGCTCTGAGGGTGCCGTTGACCACTGCACCATATTTGCCGGCAGCTTACTCAGGGAAAGTTCCAGAGGAAGGCTTACTGGTGGGGAAGGGGGCAGTGTGCTTCTGGGGACAGTGCTGTCCATGATGGCAGCGAGATACAGCACCCAGGACCTCTGTGTGTGACATGCTTGGCTGGTGTGGGTGGGCGCTGCTCTTGGCATCCTTCCTGTGGCTCTGCTGGTGCCTCTATGTAAGGGAAGTCACCATTTCTGGAGCCTCCACCTCTGACGTGTACTGGAGAGGCCAGGGAGTAGAGTTGCTGTGCCTGTCCAGTCCTGGTGCTGACTAGAATTTGTAAGACTCCAGTGAGCAACCTGAGCCAGGTCAGCCTGTCCCCCCACCCCCCCACCCCGCCACCGGTGCTCCTGTCTACTCTGAGAGGGGGTGCTGTGACAGTGCTGGCGGTGCCTGAGTCTGTCCCAGGGCTTCTCCCCCGGCTCCGCCACTCACACCTCGGTGCTCCTGTCTGCTCTGTGAGAGGAGGGTGCTGTGACAGCGCTGGCAGTGGCTGAGTCTGTCTCGGGGATTTCCCCCCCCCACTCCCCCTACTCCCACCCCGGTGCTCGTGTCTGCTCTGTGAGTGGAGGGTGCTGTGACAGTGCTGGCAGTGGCTGAGTCTGTCTCGGGGCTTCCACCGTTGCATGCTCTCCCACCTGGGTTTGAGAGTGGGCTCCCCACCCTCCCCCTCCCCCCCTCCATGGCTCCCAGTTGTGCCATTCCATATGCGTCTTGTGACCTCCCCCTACACGGTACCGTTCAGGAGACTGCAGAAATTACAGAAACCTCGTGTCCCAAGCACTGTGTGTGTCACACCAGCTCCCCAATCCCCATCCCCAGGGCACGTCCTCTGGCCAGTGGATTATGCCCATGAGACACACTTGCTCAAGGCCAACGCTGGGGCTGGGGCTGGAGTTGGGGCTTCTTGGTCCTGCCCTGCGTCTTGCCTGCTGGGTGGGCCTTGCACTCAGACCTGCAGGGGGCTCTGCTACCCGACAGCATTCCTCCTGCGTCTTGGGGAGGTGAGAGATGGGGGCCGGGGGCTGTGCAGTGGCCTCTAGAATAGCGGACAAGTCCATGTTCAAGAATGGAAAAGGCAAAACTACAGCACAGCCCATGTGAGATGGGCAGAGGGAGGAGTGCCAGCTCGCAGAACTGAGGATGGAGGGAGCCTAGCCCCAGCCGCTCCCCCTGGGGAGGACACGCATCTCCTGGAGGTCCTGCCAGCCTTCACTCCACGGCGAGACTCCTGGATGGGAACGTGGCTGTGAGTGGCAACGCCTCTCTTTGGAGAAGGCAAAGCCCTGGTTTTTCCTTATTGTTTAGTACTTCCCCAGGAAGACAGGAGTGGAGTGGGAGGTAGCGCATGTCTGCTGCCTCTCCTCTTCTCCACACACACACTCCAGTGATTTTCCAAGAGTCCCTCAGTGCACGGGATGAACCGTGCGCCATAGTCAGGGCTGAGCCACAGCCAGGCCCCAGGCTTCTGGGTGAAGGTTCTGCGGTCGGTGACCAGCCTCACTTGGCCACACCCTGGGGTGCAGGAAGGGCGTTCATTGCCCACATAAGAGATCTGCTTCTCCTGGCACATGAAACAGAATCTTAGTGGACAGTGAGCTTGAGCATTTAATTTAGGAATAATGACTGAAAGCATCCCTTTCTTTTCTAGGATAAAGATAAAGTTTCTCTAACCAAGACCCCAAAGCTGGAGCGTGGCGATGGCGGGAAGGAGGTGAGGGAGCGAGCCAGCAAGCGGAAGCTGCCCTTTACTGCGGGCGCCAATGGGGAGCAGAAGGACTCGGACACAGGTACCAGCCCGCAGCCCCTCCTGCAGTGAGCCCTCCATGGGCATCCCCGGTCCCCGCCCGCCCCTCCTGGCTTTGCGCTAGGACCCACTCGAGCGCTCTGCAAGCTGTCCAGGCCAGGGGCAGCAGGGGAGGAGCACAGACCCCCACGCGCCACCTCCTCTTCACTTGAGGCTCAGCCCCATGGGGCTGATTGGAGAGCTGCACCCTTGGGTCCCACACGTGTGCAGATGCCTAGTGCACGTCCAGCCCTGGGTGAGGTATGGGGCTGCTCACCTGTGGGTCTTCTGACAGCTGGGCACAGGAGGGAGTCCATGGTTCCCCTCAGGGCCACAAAGGCACAGGAAGAAACTCCATCATTTGTAGTAAAAACCAAAAGGAACCTTAGAAGGGAGCAGGAGCCAGGGAGGTCTTCCTAAGTGCAGGTGGGGTCTGAGGCTGCAGAGCAGGAATGTGTGTGTGTGTGTGCGCCCATGGTGTGCCCATGTGTGCGCACCTGTCCATGTGTGGTTGTATGTATGTGCCCGTGTGTGTGTGTGTGTGTGCATCTGTGTATGTGCCCACGTGTGCGTGTTTCTATGTGTGTGTCTGCCCATGTGTGCTGTGTGTGTGCGCCCGTGTGTACCTGCATGTGTGTGTCCATGTTTTGTGTGTGTGTGTGTGTATATGTGCCTGTGTATATATGCTGGTGTGTGTGTGTGTGCATCTGCCCGTGTGTGCCTGTGTGTGCGCATGTGTATGTGTACCTGTGTGTGTGTGCCCGTGTGTGCCTGTGCCCGTGTGTACCCATGTGTGAGCCCGTGTGTGTTCATGGCATATGCCTCTGGTGGGGTCAGCGCCTCCTGCATTTCCCGCTTTCCAGCGGATTCTGTCTTGAGCTGCTGAGTGGGGAGCCCAGGTGTCTGTGCTGACCGTGCTTGCTCTTCGGTGATTCTTGTGCCCAGAGGCCTCCTTGTCCTCCTGGTCATCCGTTTTCTCTACAGCCCTGCTGGGGAAGGTTGGATGCAGTAGAGCACTAGGCTGACCGCAGAGCCTGGAGTGAACCGGGAGAGCTCTGAGTCAGGCCCTGGGTTCTGTCCGTGGCTTCCTAAGACTCCAGATGCAGCCGTACCACAAAGTGCAGAGGCTGTGCCAGGATGTGGGGTTGATACCAGATGGGGGAAGTGGTCAAAGTGAGAGAAGCTCATGATACTGAGATGAAGAAATGAGGATCTGCGCCCCAGCTTTTGTCTGGCACAGCCCAGGAAGCTTCAGCCTTTATGATTGTGTGGCTGTTGCAGGCCCGTTCTCCCCCCGCCCGGCCCTACTAGGGTGCTCCCGGGATGTGCTCACAGTAGCCAGGTAGAGACTCTGCCAAGTGAACAGCCAGCACAGAGGGCTGGTTTTCCCAGACAGGAAGCGAGGGGGTGGTGCAGTGCCAGGTACATGGCCAGCACATTTGGGGACAGGAAGGCTGTAGGGACAGCAGCACAGGCCAGGGGATGGTGGCTCTTCGCAGCAGTGGACAGCTCCGAGGAGGTGTAGTAGGAGGTGCTGGGAAGCAAGTGGACAGAATGTGTGGATGGGCTGTGCGAGGACCTCAGCCCCCAGAAGGGAGGGCTTGGGCAGCTCCCCAGAGCTCTCAGCTGCTGTGTACTCTCGGGCTTTGGGCCCAGAGAAAATCAGTCCAGGCCTGAAAACCCTGTGTTGACTCTCTTTGGTCCCCGTGCTGGTTTTGGTGTGGAGGGCCATCATGTTCATACGTAGCTGTTAGCCCTTTGCACAGTGGCCGTGTGGGAGTTGGCTTCAGGCCTCTGAGGTGTCTCTGTGACGTCTCTGGAAGTGTTGCTGAAAGGGTTAATGAGACAAGCATCTGCGCTTCTGCTTCCTGGGATAGTGATCCGAACTGGGTAAGGTGGCGTTCCCAGGCCTACCTGGTGCTCACCCCCTCTGGCTGGTCAGCTGTCTTTGTGGTGGAGAGAAGCTGTTGCCCAAGGCCCCGTTGTGCCGTCAGAAGCCTCTGGGGTCTGTTGATGGATGGTGCCAGCCCCACTGCTCACTGAGGCCGCTCTCGCTCTCTGTAGGTCTTGGGGATATTTTTGCCACAGCCTTTAGCGCTCCTGAAACCATGTGCTGAACACCACGTCCTTTCTCTGTGAGGGGCAGGCCCAGGTGAGGACAGGTGGGGAGAATCCCTGTGAAGTAGCAAACCAGTAAAGAATCTTTTTTTTGTGGAGACAGAGTCTCACTCTGTCACCCAGGCTGGAGTACAGTGGCGCTTTCCTCAGCTCACCCCAACCTCCACCTCCCAGGTTCAAGCAGTTCTCCTGCCTCAGACTCCTGAGTAGCTGGGATTACAGGCATGGGCCATCACGCCCAGCCAGAAAGACACAGGAAACGTCGTATTTGTCCTCCTGTGTTTAGGATCCTTTCAGGGCCAGTTTTAATCACTTCCTGTGTATATGCTTTGTTTAACGTTGCAAAGCTAGATTTCCTAGGAATATTGTTCGATGTATCAGTGTGGGGCGTTGCTTATCCTAGAAGCTTGCATTTTAACCAGGACCCTCTTAAGGTAGCCAGGCCCCCTCCAGTGTGTTCAGCCCCACCCTGGACCAGGAGGCGGGCTGCTGGGCACTGTGGCTCTCACACACTCTGTGCCCCTCTCCTTCCTCCAGAGGAGCAGTTCTTGCCCAGAAGCAAGTGGGATGGAGGGTGAGGCGCACACCTCAGCTGTGCCTGTCTGGTGGCCACAGCAGGGGTGAGAAGAAACACTGGTCAGAGTTAATTGACAAGTGATGGATAGGAACCTCCTCTCTGGTCCCCAGGAGTCAGGCCCCTCTGGAGGGGGTGGGTGCCCCCGGGCACCCCTACCAGGTCCTCCTCCTGCAGTGTCCTGCAGCACTCTGCTGAGCAGGCATGGCCAGTGCCCTTTGCCACGGTGGGAGTGTTGCAGGGTCACCACCGTGCCGGATACCTTGGTTGTGCCTGAGTGGGAGAGGCCGGACACCTCCCTCAGAGACCACCATGTTGCCTTGGGGGATGGCTCCCACCTCCGAGACGCAGGGTGGAGTTAGCCCTGCCCGTGGTCCAGTCCTGTGAAGGTATGGCCTCTGCAGTGCTTAGTCAGGGCTAGGGGCGGCCTGCCAGGATCAGCATGGCTCTGTCTTGTGAGATCAGAGCCCAGTTTAAAGCAGTCCCTGAGGTTGTGCATCTGCGGTCCCGGCACAGCAAGCGTGGAGTCTGTGGCTGACCAGGTAGATATGAGTGTGTGACAAGAATCACCTCTGCGCCTTCCAGAGTGCTGGGCAAGAGCCCGCCCCAGGACCAGCCTCTGTTAGGGCTGTGGGTACAGCAAAGACTGGGAAGGCACCTGCCACGTCCTGGCCCTGAGACAGCTCTGCCCACCCAGCCCTCTCAGACCAGCCTGCCCTGGGACTTTGATCCCCTCTGGCCTGCCCTGCTCTGCTGCCCTATCTGCCCAGGGTCTCTTATATCTGCTTTTGAAGTCTGTCCTCTACCAGTTCAATGGTGGTCTCAGTTTAAAAAGCCTTACCACTGAAAGCATTCATATTAAATTATATGATATCTGGGATTTGCTTCAAATTATACTACTTTGTCTATTTTTTTATATGTGTAAATTTTCCTAAAACTTAAAAATCTAAAAGTAGCCAGGCACAGTGGCTCACACCCTCACAGCACTTTGGTGGCAGGATTTGAGACCAAGAGGTTGAGGCTACAGTGAGCTTGTGATTGTGCCACTATGCTCCAGCCTGGGCAGCAGGAGTGAGACCCTGTCCTTAAAAAATAAAATAGATAAATAAATAATAGAGTCAATCAGCGAATGTTTTTGAGGTTGCTGTGCATCATTGCCTGGCCTCCCTGGGGTTCTCGGGGAGCTTCCTGCCTGCTGTTTTCTCCTGCGCCTTTATCTGTGACCCTGATCTCACTTCTCCCTGCCTAGGACCACCGGGGTCCTGCTTGTCCTGGGGCAGCCACGAGGGAGCCCTCGTGGAGGAGCGCCGTGGGCCGAAGCTGCCTGCCCTCTGCACGTGGATGTTTCTTTGGAACAAGGGGAACAGTTATGATTTTCTTACTTTGCTTTGGCCTGTGAATAACCCCCTTTTCTCTGGTGCCTGGGTGTGCACTCTGCAGTGCTGATGGGCACATGTCCTTCCTTCAGCGTTAGGTGGGTGGCATATTCAGTCTTTCCGGACATCATGTTTGCTCCTGGTGCTTCAGAGATGGCTGCTCTGATGTTTCCTGCTCCCCCATTCCTGGAGGGAAGTGGCAAGCTTAGCCACTACTGTGTGTGGGACTTCTCGGAACTGTGAATGCCAGACCTCGTCCAGTGCTAGAGGCGACGAGTGTGTGAAGTTGAAGAGGCTTCTCCCACACGGTCAGCTGCAGTGGACCTGGGCGGGCAGAGAGAGCGAGTCACCAGGGCCCAGGCTATGCACGCAGGCAGGGCAGGGGCCTGGAGAGCATGGTGCCCCTGGGAGCCTCTGGCCAGGAAGGACTTGTGCACTGCAGTGTGCTGGGGACCAGTAGTCTCAGCTTATGTCTTGCTGAAGGTCCAAGGCACTCACCTGTGTGAGGATGTTAGCAAACACAGCGGGAAGCCCTCATACACTATCTCCCCCCAGGACATAGCAGGGCCAGCGGGGAATAGCCCATCCCACACAGAGCACTGCCAGCAGGGAATGGCCAGCCCGAGGCCAGGCCCCTCCCCTTTAGCGTTCCTCTCAGGCAGGCCGCAGCCACAGTGACTACCACATCATCTCCTTCCCCAGAATCTCCAGCATACTCTTCCTCCCCTCCTGGCTGCACGGGGGCCCGGCTGCTGACCCCTCTGCCACCTCCTGACTCTCAGGAAAGCAGGGCCGGCCTCTGAATACAGAGGACTTGATCCTGCCGGAGGATGCTTGGCCAGTGGGCGCTGGCATGCCAACAGCCCGCAGACGGGCGGAGTGGGGCTGCAGTGAAGGCCATGGTGGTCGAGATGAGGGCGGTAGCCAAGTCTCGTTGGCACAGTGAGGATTCTGGGGTTACCCTAAGAGCCACATTCAGGCACTCATGAAAAAGCACATCAAAATAAAATATTTTCAGATGATTAAGAACTCTGCGTGATTGGTCTCTGGTCCTACTATTTCTCAACCATTTTTCCCTCTCTAGTCGGAAGCAGGTTCTCATACAAAGGGAAGCTTCTTCCTGTTTAAAATTCTGTATTCTCCAAGCTGCAGCAAAGGCCTCCCTGACACCCCTCAGAAGTGCACTTGGGCCGGCAGCCAGGCCCATGCTGTCAGCACAACACAGGCAAGCTGGGTCCACAAGCCCACCCTAGGCTGGGCAGTTTGCTCAGAGGACCCCAGGACTCAGGATAAAGGTGGTAACTGACGCCGGAGCAGTCAGCCGAGGGGAGAGGGGCGAGGTCTGAAGGAGCAGCCTCCAGGGGCTGCCCCTGGCAGAGCTCCTGGGAGCCAGTGTGTGCATAGCAGGTGGGCGCAGGGGCCATCCCCTGCCTCCTGGCTCCATGCTGTGGGACTTTGAGCCCATTTCTCAGCCTTCCTGTGCTCCTCAAGAGAGGAGCCCCCCACCCCCAGCCCTGTGCTCACACCTCCCACACACTGGGCCAGGCAGGCCTGTGCCCTGCAGGAGGGACAGACACAACTCATGCCTCCGCGCAGGTGTGGACGTTGATCTTGGTTATTTTAAAATACCCAGTACTCTTTGTGAGTGGAAAGGAGGCCGGGGTGGGGAAGCTGCTCTGTTCGGTTGTTGTCTGAGCCCTCTCTAGGTCTTTGCTTCCTTCCTTCCTGCTTTCCTGTTCCCTGTGGTGACAGCTGATGCTGGTGAAACCAACATTGGGCTTGGGCCCTGCTCCTTCCCCACCCTTGCCACATGACCCTGTTTGCCTCCACAAGCTTCCTGTATGGAATGGAACTGGCCCTGCTGTCGCCCTCGGCCTGGAGATGCGGAAGGCATGGGGATGGTGCAGGCAAGGGCTGGGCGCACAGCCTCACCTCTGTGTGACCCCTTCACGTACCCTGCAGAAAAAGCTGAAGCTGAAAGGCATAAGAGATGACCGTAGCCCCTGTCAGAGGTGGGGAGGGCTGAAGTCACATAGCAGACAAGTATAGGCCCTGTCTTTCTTTAAATGATCAATGATGGTAATTGACAGAAAGAAGGCAGAAATGGAGAGAAACCTGGAAGTTGGAAGGAGAAGCCAGTCTCACCACAAGGTGGCCCACACTGCTCAGCGGTGGCCCTGCCAGCTCCTCTCGTTGGCCCAGGACAGGCTGTTCGGAGCTTCTGTCTTGCTGGCCTGAGGAGGGTGTCAGTGGGAATGCGCTGCACTCTCACTTGGAGTTGTGCGAGTATTGAGCTCAGCGCTGAGGTAGGAACTCTGGTGATCTGGACCACCTGCCCCGTGTAGACAGGCTGTGATTTAGACTTCTCAGCCAGAAGTGCTGCATTTCATGGCTTTGCACATCAGGACTAGGCCACATGTTTGGTATGGACGGCATGTTTTTGAGGTCAAGTGAAACAGAAGCTGTGAGCAGCAGCCGTGCTCATTGGTGCCTCACCCCTGTGGGGGCTGGCAGCAGAGCTGCGCCTGGCCCTGCTGATCAGTTACATGAGCTGTAACATTGCCCATGAACTTTCTGTTGTTTCAAAATATCACCATGGAAACATTCCTTTGTAGAGTAGAATCGAGAGTGTACTGACATCTTAGAATTTTATGGTGGGACGTAGGAATCACATTTTCCTATGTGGAGTGTGTCTGCTAAAAACTCTTGCTGGAAAAGCCTAGAAATTAGAGGTGCAAAATGATTGCTGCAAAAGGCTTCTGTTTAGATGAGTAACCAAGGCCTCCCAGGGAGGCAGAGGGAAAGGGCTCTAGGCCCAGATCCCACGGAAAGCTTGTCCCTTCAAGAGGGGGACACCTTGGACTATCAGGGAAGACACTCTCCCCCCAGCTAAGAGGGGACAGGTGCTGAGGAGGGATGAAGGGCTTTGAGAGGTCAAGCCAGAGACTTCTGACCCAGTCCTGCCCTCTGGTGGGGCTGGCATTTGGATGTGTGCTGTTCTATGCTGCTGGCATTTGGGTTTGTGCTGGTGTTTGGGTTTGTGCTGTTTATGCTGCTGGAAGTGTCCCATACTCCCTGAGGCCCCCACCACAGCAAAAGCAAACCCTCTCCTGGCTCTCAGAGTGCAGACAGACGAAGAGCCTGGTGGGAATTACAGACCTTGAGGAAGAAAGCTGTCCTGAGAGAGTCAGCAGGGGTCAGCCCAGGGACCTCACATGCTGGGATGGTTAAATGCACAGTATCTATGAGAGGAATGCAGTGAGAGGATTGAAAACTGTCAAGTATCACACAGATATTTCTAAAGCACCAGTGGAATATCTGGAAATGAAAACTATAATCACTGAAATTAAAAACCCAGTGAGCAGATTATGTAGCTTATTAGATACAACATAAGAAAGTATTGGTGAATTGGAAGTTCTAACAAAAGAAATTGCCTAGAGTGGGGTCACAGAAAGAAAATGCTGGGTGTGGTGTCTCCCGCCTGTAATCCCAGCACTTTGGGAGGCTGAGGTCGGTAGATCACCTGAGGTGAGGAAGTTGAGACCTGTGGCCAACATGATGAACACTGGCTCTACTAAAAGTACAAACATGAGCCTGGTGTGGTGGTGCACGCCTGTAGCTTCAGCTACTCAGGAGACTGAGGCAGGAGAATCAGGTGAACCCAGGAGGCGGAGGTTGTGGGTGACAGAGCGAGACTCCCTTCTCAAAAAAAAAAAAAAAAAGAGGAAGAGAGAAAGAAAATGAGATGGGGAGCTATGGAGGAGAGCATGCGGCCGAGCTGCAGAGAGAGCAGAGGCAGGGAGATGGCAGCTCCAGAGGGTTTTTCAAGGTTCATAAAGACACAGTTATATGCAGGAGAAAGAACAATAATTACACATTTAAATATGACTCTGATGAGAAGTTTTTGGAACAGCAAAGGGGAAGATGTTAAAAGCAGCCACATGTGGTGGCACACGCGCCCGTGGTCCCAGCTACTCCGGAGGCTAAAGTGGGAGGATTGCTTGAATCTGGGAGACTGAGGTTGTGGTGAGCTGAGATTGCCCCACTGCACTCCATCCTTGGCTACAGAGCAAGACCTTGTCTCAAAAGGCAGCCAGATAGAGAAGATGTTCCTTGCAGGGCACCTCAGGTGGGTCACAGCCCCTCATCCCACCTGTACAGAGCACCCCCATGGAGGTCACATCCCCCATCCCACCAGCACAGAGCACCTCCAGGGAGGCCACATCCCCCCCATCCCACCTGCACAGAGCACCCCTAGGCGGGTCACATCCCCATCCCACCAGCACAGAGCACCTCCAGGGAGGTCACATCCCCCCATCCCACCTGCACAGAGCACCACCAGGTGGGTCACAGCCCCTATCCCACCTGCACAGAGCACCCCCATGGAGGTCACAAGCCCCCATCCCACCTGCACACAGCACCCCCATGGAAGTCACATGCCCCCATCCCCACCTGCACACAGCACCCCCAGGCGGGTCACAGCCCCCCATCCCACCTACACAGAGCACCCCTAGGTGGGTCACAGCCACCTATCCCACCAGCACAGAGCACCCCCATGGAGGTCACATGCCCCCATCCCGCCTGCACAGAGCACCCCCATGGAGGTCACATTCCTCCATCCTACCTGCACAGAGCACCCCCAGGCGGGTCACAGCCCCCTATCCCACCTGCACAGCACCTCCAGGGAGGTCACATCCCCCCATCCCACCAGCACAGCACCTCCAGGGAGGTCACATACCGCATCCCACCTGCACAGAGCACCCCCAAGTGGGTCACAGCCCCCTATCCCACCAGCACAGAGCCCCCCAGGGAGGT
This sequence comes from Ateles fusciceps, assembly GCA_036589455.1. NCBI lineage: Eukaryota > Metazoa > Chordata > Mammalia > Primates > Atelidae > Ateles > Ateles fusciceps. The sequence goes on from JAZHEH010003205.1 coordinate 863,795, forward strand.
CACATACCCCCATCCCACCTACACAGAGCACCCCCCCAGGCGTGTCAGAGCCCCCTATCGCACCAGCACAGCACCTCCAGGGAGGTCACATCCCCCCCATCCTGCCTGCACAGAGCACCCCAAGGGACATGCTAGTGGTCCCTAGAGGTAGCTCTAGGTGCTCTCACTCTCTTCTTACCTGCAGACAGCACCCCACACCCGCTGTGCTCTGCATTGTGGAGGGGCAGGGAGCAGGTTTTGCATCCTCTCCCTCCCAGAGGGCCCTTTCTCAGGGGCGCACAGCTTTGGGTCAGCCCAGGCCAGGGGGAGGAGGGCAGGCAGACAGTGTGTGTGTCTCCTCTGTGGGACCTGCTTCTGTGGCACCTGAGGGTGCAGGTGCCTTCAGTGTGTGTGCACGTCAGGGACCCACTCAGCTGCTCTCAGACCATGGCATTGCTTGGCTGGAATGGAGAGCAGACGTCGAGCCACGGGCTGTGGTACAGGGGGGTTCTCTCCAAGGGTGGGGCTTCTATGGTGTGTTCCTTCTACCCCCGAGGCCACTGGAGTGGGCAGTGTCTCAGGCCTGACAGACATGCAGGTTTGCTGGGCTCCGGAGCTTGTGTGGGGTTTGGTGTGTGTTGTGGGCCTTCTGGATGCTCATAGCTGCAGGGCTTGCCTCACAGTGGAGAAATTCGCATCCTGGGAGGTCTGATTTCGTATTGGACTTTTTGTGTTCGGACAAGTTAAAATGTCCTGTTTTGGGACTGGGGGAGCTGGGTGAAAGCTGCTGCTTCCCGGGAGTGAGCTCTTCCTAAGTTTGGGGCAGAGCGAGGTCCCTGTGGTGGCTCCAGGCACCATAATTCACCAGGAGGCTAGCGGCACCTTCCATGCAAATTGCTGGGAGCCATGTTAACCTGTTCTGGCCGTGTGAACTCTGTTTCTTCGCCAAAGCTCAGAGCAGAAGCAGAGGAGAGGTCTGGTGGGGAGCGGGAGGGATGTGGCCCGGACCCTGAGAGATGAGGCTCAGGCCCTGGAGCCCACCCAGGAAGTCACTGGGGGCACTGAGTCCTGCCCAGTCTGGACATGGATGCCTGCTGCACGGGAGACGGCAGGCCTGGGGCTTGCAGCCACCCTGCAGGAGTGGGACAAGTTGTTTGCCACAGAAAGCAGCTCTTCGCTGCCCGTGGATCGGGGGTGCAGTCTGGGTTCCTGGCCTGCCAATCTAAAGCCTGACTTCTAAGGAATGCCTCTGCCTCTGCCTGTTCACCTGACACATGCCTCCTAGGATCCTTTGATAACAAGAGCGTGGACACATCTGCCCTTTGGGATCTGAACATACTGCAGCCCAAACCCTGCACCACCTCCTTGCTGTGTCCACCCCGTGTCCACACACAGTACAGAGTGGGGCTGGCCCACTTGCTTTTGATTCTGATGTTTGCAGGGGAGTGAGGAGATGCCATGTACTCCCCCGGCGTCTCCTGTGCTGTGCGCACCTTGCCGAAGTCTGTGTGTTTCGGGGATTCTGCTTTCGTCGTGTTCTCAGCAGGCTTCATGTCTCCAAAACAGTAACTCCCCTGCTCTGGGTGACGGAGGGGAGCAGGCCTCTGAATGTGCGTGGCTAGGTCGTGGAGGTGAGGGCCCTGCAGAGGTTCTCAGCTTCTTGTCCAGGTGACCGTGGGCCCCCATCCCGGAGAGAGGAGGACTTGAGGACTTTGGGTGGGGGAGCTGAGGTCCGGGAGCACAGGGTTTCTCCGGCACCATCGCTTTCCTAGAGGGAGGCAGCACGCGCCTGCTTCTGTTGCCGTTTAGACATGGCTGTGGGAAGCAGTAGGGAGAGCCGGCTGGCGGGCAGCATGGAGACTGCAGGGAAGGCAAGGGGCGCGCGCACAGAGAACCACGGCCAAGCGCCCGACTCGGCAACTACGACCCAAGCTCACTGCTAAGGTGTGGATACACCAGTGGGCAGGGACGCATGGCCAGTGGCAAGGCTGCCTCCCCCATCACTGTGTTTGCCAGGTTATATGAGGGGCTGGCACAAAGCCCAAGTGCCTTCTCAGATCTGTACATGGAGGACTGTCTAAAACTGGCTGCTGGTGATGGCGGCCTGCAGTACTTGGGGTTTTGCCCATGAGAGTGACGCGGGTCGATGTGTCCAGTTGGCCCACAGAACACATGAATTCACATTAATTCTTAACAAGGGCGCCTAAAATAACCGTTTAAAGAATTAGGGTGGGTGGGCAGTGTCTTCTTAGGAAAATGACGGACATGTCAGTGGGCACATTCACAGGGCCTTTGGTGGTAAACAGCAAGGGAGTTGCACCCTGGGAACTGAGCCGAGACCAGTTAAGACCCTTCTGTGTTGCATTGACCATGCAGGTGTGGGATCCAGTGAGTCCACTGTTACAGATGTCACCCACTTCTCTAGGGTTACACACCAGCTGAGGGAGAAGTTAAGTCCTGAAGAGAGAGGCTTCTTGGATGTGCTGAATGGAAGGAAGGGAGGTGCCTCAGAGGAGAGCTTTAGAGGGCCACGTCTCCCTCGTGGCCTTTCTTCCCCATGTCAGGCCTCTGCAGAGCCCTGCCTCTGGGCTGAACCTCTGCAGTTTGCACCCCATGACCTAGAACACCCCAGAACCCATGGGGCAGCCTGGAGGAGGATTTCCATCCACAGGAGGTCACTGTCGGGCAGAGGAGGAGGCAGCTTCTATGCCCTCGGCTCTCGGTGCTCAGGGCATCGTTTTCTCTTCCCCACCCCTGCCTCCTGCCTCTTTTAAAGACACAGCACATGAGTTGTGTTAGAAGCTTGCCTAGCGTTCTGTAACGGGTGAGATGAGTGCAGGGCCTCCTCGCTTGAGGAGGCTGAGGTGGAAGCAGCCGAGCTCTCACACCGTGTCTTGTTAGTGCTCTGTGTTGATGCCTTTAGATGCCTCCAGCCCAGTCCCTGTTGTGGTGCTGCAAGGCTGGTACGCTCCTCGAAGCACCATGCCATGAGATGGAGGTGCCTAGAAGCAAGAAGAAAGGTACAGTACTGACCGGTTGGCCTTGATTTACTGATGTGTTTTAAACTGTGTCTGCCATTTACATCTGCACTGTTTGTTTGGAGGAGGGATGGGGAAGGTGGAATTTAATTACAGGCACGTGTATTTAACAGAGACCTGTTCTGTGTGAGCCAGGTCGCCGGTGCTAAGCTGTCCCACCACATTCATGTGTGGCACGAGGTCTGGGGAGGCCCAGGAGTGGTGCCTGGAGTGAGTGAATGCTCGGTGGAGGTCCAGCCTTAGCAGACTTGAGGGGCTGATAACCAGGTGTTTAAATGGTCTCACAGTCATTGCTGAGAGGTGAGGTGGGCGGCACCAACGCTCCCAACGCCATTGTGCTCTCCCCCACTCACAGGCCTTCCTTTCTGCTCTGTAAGGTGTCAGGTGGCCGCAGGGGGCTCCGTAACGTTAGGTAAGGACCTGGGTTTGGGGGACACCATGGCATGAAATCTCTCCTCTCTCTCTCTCCCTCGCCTGCCTCACAGAGAAGCAGGGCCCTGAGCGGAAGAGGATTAAGAAGGAACCTGTCACCCGGAAGGCCGGGGCTGCTGTTTGGCATGGGGCTGTCTGGAATCCGAGCCGGCTACCCTCTCTCTGAGCGCCAGCAGGTGGCCCTTCTCATGCAGATGACAGCTGAGGAGTCTGCCAACAGCCCAGGTGAGCCCGGCCTGTGGGTGGTCCCTGGCACAGGGAAGGGGCTCTCCTTGGTCACAGCCCTCTGATGAGGTTCCATAAACCTCGTGATGGTGGCCTGGGCTTTAGAGGATCTGACAGAGCAGGGCACCCACAGTAATGCCCACCTGTCCCCTCCTTGGCCTGCAGTGGACACAACACCAAAGCACCCCTCCCAGTCTACAGTGTGTCAGAAAGGGACGCCCAACTCTGCCTCAAAAACCAAAGATAAAGTGAACAAGAGAAACGAGCGAGGAGAGACCCGCCTGCACCGAGCGGCCATCCGCGGTGATGCCCCGGCGCATCAAGGAGCTCATCAGCGAGGGGGCAGATGTCAACGTCAAGGACTTCGCAGGTGGGCGCCCTGTGCCTGGCAGGGGCCTGAGGGCCCTGCTGGAGCCCTGAGCCTCCCATTGGGTCAGAGGGTTATGCCCTCGTGGGGCGCTGCAGGGCCCAGGGCTTTCACAGCCACACACACTCCAGTGGGGTTCGCTGTTGCTGAGGAGAAACCACTGTCTCTTGGAAAGTATTTCACAGTAAACTTGTTTGCTCTTGGTTTTATTTTTAGACAGAGTCTCGCTCTGCCACCCAGGCTGGAGTGCAGTGGCCTTATCACAGCTCACTGAAGCTTTGAACTCTTGGGCTCAAGTGACGTTCCCACCTCAGCCTTCCAAGTGAATGCAGGCACACGCCGCCATGCCTGGCTAATTTTTTTTATTTTTTGCAGAGATGGGGTCTTGCTGTGTTGCCCAGACTGGCTTGAACTCATGGCCTCAGGCCGTCCTCACATCTTGGCTTCCCAAAGTACTGGGATTATAGCTGGGAGCCGCCATGCCTGGCCTATTTTTAAGAGGACTGAGGATTTTAAATTTTAATATGCTGTGTTCCATAAACCTCACTTCAGTCCCCTGGAGGGGTCTGTCCCCTGGTGTGTCTAGCAAGTGGCTATGTTTCCCAGCAGAGGGCACCTCTGAGCCGGGGAGCCCCAGGCTCGGTCCACACCCTGAACTCCCCCTCACTTCACAGGGCTGGGTCCTGGGGCTTGCCTGGGCCTGGGACAGAACTGAGCGAGCCTCCCCCACACCCCAGGGGCTATATTTTTTTTAAGGGCCCCAGGATTAGAGTTTAATCTTGTGTTTCTTTACATAAAATACCCACATCAAACCTGAGTGGCCCACATACCCCAGGACTGCTTGTCCACAGTATAAGGAGAACAGAAGAGCGAGAACAGTCTGTGTAGAATTCTTCTAGAGTTTCCCCCACTGCCCTAGTTTAGAGCTGTCTGACCCAAACCTCATTTAGCACCTTTTCTTTCTTTCTTTTTTTAACCAAAAAAAAATAAAAAATAAAAAAAAAAAACATTTTTCTAAAAGAAGCTTCTCTGGAGCACTGCCATGTGCTTCCACGGGGCCGAGCTCTGTTTCCACGATGCGTGCAACCACACCACCCGGTGGTGGGCTCCCCAGCTCCCCCAGGCAGGAGCTGCCTGCCCAGGTACCGTCAGCGTGCGGCCCGAGCCTGGGTGCCCCTGGTGGAGCTCCTGCTGTAGCAGCTCTTCAGTCTCCATCAGGCACTCTCAGCCTCAGTTTCCCCATTTCCGACACAGGACGTTTCCCCTTTGTGTTCTGCAAAGGCACCTACGCTTCCAGATCGGTAGGGGTGAGGCTGTTGGTCGCTACACCGCGTGTTCACTGACCTCCTGCCCTTTTAGGGTTATTATGCAGATCAGCCCTGCAAGCTATTAGTGTGTAGGTTTAACAAGTTACATATGGATTGTGCTAACAAGGGGGTGCCACAGTCAGAGAATTTCAGGGTTCTCTGGGCTGGCACCTGCTCCCCTCAACAGTGCAGCTCCCCAGCTGGCTTGTCCCTTGTCTTTCAGCACATCCTCAGGGCGCTGTCTCCAGAGATGGGAGTGGCGTTCCCGAGGATCACATAACATACGTCCTAAGTGTCTGTTTCCAGGCTGGACGGCGCTGCACGAGGCCTGTAACCGGGGCTACTACGATGTCGCGAAGCAGCTGCTGGCCGCAGGTGCGGAGGTGAACACCAAGGGCCTGGATGACGACACGCCTTTGCACGATGCTGCCAACAACGGACACTACAAGGTTGGCATCTCCCCCTCGGCCCTTCACACTGGCCTGTCCTGGCATCTGGGTGGTTCCGGAGCTTTGTCCCCATAGCTAGCCAGTTCCCTTGTGTGGGACACCGGAAAGCAAGTTTTTGCCGCCCCCACCCTGAAGGCCGAGCTCTGCCATGTGTCTGCCCACAGCTTTCCCATCCGGGGTCAGCACCTGGATGGCCTCTCACAGGCTTTGCCGCAAGCGCCCTCTATGGAAAGGCTCATAGCCACTAGCCGTTTAGGTCTGGTTGGATTTTAGCAGGTGAAGGATTCCACCAAGTGGAAGGAGGCCTGCAGGAGTTGCTGCTGGTCCCCCGTCACCACTGTGGGGCTGTTAGACCTGCAAGGCAGACCCACTCTCGTCTGGAATGAGGTAACACCAAGAGGTGTGGCCAGTGCATAGGACATAGGCTCAAGATTTAGAAAGTGGCCATTGTGGCTGGCCCAGGAGCAGTGGACCTGAGAGGTCTCAGCCTCTGTGGGGGGGCGAGAGGTCGTGGGGTCCCTGACACCCCCATCCTGCTGGAAAGCAGGGGTGCTGCCTGGAGATGGGGTGGGTCTCACTTAAGCCATCAGCAGAGCTTCGTGGAGAGCCCCGCTTATTAGGCAGGACAGCAAGGCCAGGTGCACATTGCCCGCGCCTGTCAGGCTCCTCTGCAGCAAGCCCCGCCTGGCCACTGCGGGAGGTCCTGGAGCCCGCAGCACCTTGGGCCTTAAGAGGCACACTTGGGACACGGCTCGTTCCTGCAGGGTGGGGGGTGATCGAAGACTCGAGACAAGCAGGGATCTCAAAACACTGAGTCAGTGTTTGATGTTAAAACGTGACCATTAAACTTGTAGGTAACATGATGAACGGCATTATGGTTTATTTTGTTTTTTATGGGCCCTTTCAGAGACATGAACTGGAGAAAGCTCTGTAGTGTCTGGGTTCACTCAGCACTGCAGGGAAGGGCAGGCACGAGGGGAATGGTGGTGGTGGGTGAGGGGGCTGTGGCACAAAATGCATCTTCATACTTTTGTAATTACCGCTTTTAAACTTTTTATTATGAAAAAACGTCAAAGACCCTGGAATTATGGCATGGTAGGCAGGATTATGGCCCCCAAGATGCCCGTGTTGTGACCTTAATAATGCGTGGCCTCACGTGGGGGAGATTATCCTAGGTCATCTGGCAGGCCCTGGGCAGCCCCATGGGCCCTTAAAGCTTGAGAGCCTTTCCTGCTGAGTCCCAGAGATACCAGAAGCAGGAGAAAGTAGAGCCCGAGGAGGGCTGTACCTGCGCTGCTGGCCTTAGAGGAGGGGCCGAGGAGTGTGGTGGCCCCTAGCAGCTAGGACTGGGGACCTCCAGCCCAGCCCTGCAAGAACCTGAATTCTGCCAGCAACCCCCCATGATGGAGGAGAGAAAGGACCCAGCCCTGCCAGCACCTTGACCTCTGACCTCCAGAATTGTAAGCCTGAGGTTTTGTTGTAGTCAAAATAGAAAACTCGCACACATAAGAACTCTGTGCCGATTAAACAGTATGACATGTCCTATACGAACTGGGAATGGATTGTGTGAGCGACGAGAGTCTGTATTAAACTGTATTACAGATTCTTTGCTCTAGTCTCAGACTGGACTGAAGTTGGGTTTAAATTTTAATATTTGTGCTTGAGGTCAGTGCATTGCCGCTCTGGGCACAGGAAATGCAGGTTGCTGGTGATAGCAGCTGGACAGAGCTGTGGAAACGTCACCGTGGCTGCTCCTGTCATTCGTGTGACCAACCTTACCCTTGTAAAATCAAGCAAGGGAGAGATTATTTTATTTTCTAATGTAAATGAAAATAAAAAATAAAGCAGCTTGCAGAAACTTGGTCTTTGTTTCCTCTATTCTGTCCCCCACCCCCCGTAACACGCTTCTCCCTGACCTCTTGCCTGTGCCTTCCACGACCACTCCGGCACCACTCTGCTGAGGAGCTCACTGTTGGCGGGGGAGGGGAGAGCCTTCGTGAGAAGATTCCTGGGAAGTCATCTACTCGCAGCAAAGGAGAAACGGTGGAAAAAATGCAAAGGAGGCAGAGCCTTTCTGAAGGAGAGTACAGGAGGGGTGCAGGAGCCCTGGCGGCCACAGCCTTTCCCACAGAGGAGCCACAGCCTCGTCCGCCGCACCCGGAGCCTCGCCAGGCAGTCCCTGTGCACTGAGCTCCCACAGCCTTGGACCGTGAGGGGCTGCTCTCGGGTCGGACCCTGGGGCTCTTGGAAGGGGCTGCAGTGTTGTACAGAGTGGTAGAGGAGCTGTGCGTCTGCAGCAGGCCCTGATGCAGGTGTTACTGTCTTGTAGGTGGTGAAGCTGCTCCTGCGGTACGGAGGGAACCCGCAGCAGAGCAACAGGAAAGGCGAGACGCCGCTGAAAGTGGCCAGCTCCCCACGATGGTGAACCTCCTGTTAGGCAAAGGCACTTACACTTCCAGCGAGGAGAGCTCAACGGGTAAGTCACGGCCACCTGAGCTGCCTGTTCTTTATGCAGGGAAGGTAGGAGCTGCCCTGTGGTGTGTGTGCAGTGCTGCCCCTCACATCAGCTCCTCCTTGGATGCTGGGGGCTTATAGGAGCTGCTGGACTGCGGGAGATCCCGCCCAGGCGTGTCACTGCCGAGAGGCCTGCAGTCTTGCTTCTAAGATGCCAGCCCTGTCTGTGAGCCGAGCTCTGTCTGGTTTCCTGCTGCCTTTGGCTGGTTTCCATGAGTCAAGCAAAGTGCCTCTGCAGAGGCTGGGTGGGAGCCTTACCCCCAGGGCACATCTGCAGAGCCTCCCTCCTCTGCCGTTCGGGGGAGAGCTCTTTTGAGCCTGCCTGTGACCTCTCCCTTCCTGCCTCCAACAGAGAGCTCAGAAGAGGAAGACGCCCCCTCCTTCGCACCTTCCAGTTCAGTTGACGGCAACAACACGGACTCTGAGTTCGAAAAAGGCCTCAAGCACAAGGCCAAGAACCCAGAGCCACAGAAGGCCGCGGCCCCCGTCAAGGACGAGTATGAGTTTGACGAGGACGATGAGCAGGACCGGGTTCCTCCGGTGGACGACAAGCACCTGTTGAAAAAGGACTACAGAAGAGAAGCGAAGCCCAGGAGCTTCATCTCTATCCCCAAAATGGAGGCTAAAAGTTACACTAAAAACAACACGATTGCACCAAAGAAAGCGCCCCATCGCATTCTGTCCGACACGTCGGACGAGGAGGACACCAGTGTCGGCGCGGGCACAGCAGAGAAGCTGAGACTCTCGGCACATACGCTCTTGCCTGGCAGTAAGACGCGAGAGCCTTCTAATGCCAAGCAGCAGAAGGAGAAAAACAAAGTGAAAAAGAAGCGAAAGAAAGAAACAAAAGGCAGAGAGGTTCGCTTTGGAAAAAGGAGCGACAAGTTCTGTTCCTCAGAGTCGGAGAGCGAGTCCTCCGAGAGCGGGGAGGACGACAGGGACTCCGTGGGGGAGCTCCAGCTGCCTCAAGGGGTCCCCGTTGGTGCTCAAGGACCCCTCCCTGTTCAGCTCCCTCTCCGCCTCCTCCACCTCGTCTCACGGGAGCTCTGCCGCCCAGAAGCAGAACCCCAACCACACAGACCAGCACACCAAGCACTGGCGGACAGACAACTGGAAAACCATTTCTTCCCCAGCTTGGTCAGAGGTCAGTTCTTTATCAGACTCCACAAGGACGAGACTGACAAGCGAGTCTGATTACTCCTCCGAGGGCTCCAGCGTGGAGTCGCTGAAGCCAGTGAGGAAGAAGCAGGAGCATAGGAAGCGGGGGGGGGGCTGCAGGGCTGCCCGTCGGAGAAGAAAAGCCCCTTCCTCTCCAGCGCGGAGGGTGCGGTCCCCAAGCTGGACAAGGAGGGGAAAGTTGTCAAGAAACACAAAACAAAACACAAACACAGACACAAGGAGAAGGGGCAGTGCTCCGTCAGCCAAGAGCTGAAGCTGAAAAGTTTTACTTACGAGTATGAGGACTCCAAGCAGAAGTCAGACAAGGCTATACTCTTAGAGAATGACATTTCCGCCGAAAATAAGTTAAAAGTGTTAAAGCATGATCGAGACCACTTTAAAAAAGAAGAGAAACTCAGCAAAATGAAATCGGAAGAAAAAGAATGGCTCTTTAAAGATGAGATCATGAAGGTCTCCAAAGATGAAAAATCACTGAAGAGAATCAAAGACATGAACAAAGACATCGGCAGGTCTTTCCGAGAAGAGAAGGACCGTTCGAATAAAGCAGAAAAGGAGAAATCTCTGAAGGAAAAGTCTCCAAAAGAAGAAACTGAGACTATACAAAGAGGAGAGAAAGAAGAAGTCAAAAGACCGGCCCTCAAAATTAGAGAAAAAAGAATGATTTAAAAGAGGACAAAATGTCAAAGAGAAGGAGAAGGCTTTTAAAGAAGATAGAGAAAAGCTCAAGAAAGAAAAGCTTTATCGGGAAGATTCTGCTTTTGACGAATATTGTAACAAAAATCAGTTTCTGGAGAATGAAGACACCAAATTTAGCCTGTCTGATGATCAGCGTGATCGGTGGTTTTCTGACTTGTCCGACTCATCCTTTGATTTCAAAGGGGAGGACAGCTGGGACTCGCCAGTGACAGACTACAGGGACATGAAGAGCGACTCTGTGGCCAAGCTGATCCTGGAAACCGTCAAGGAGGACAGCAAGGAGAGGAAGCGAGACAGCAGGGCCCGGGAGAAGCGAGACTGCACAGAGCCCTTCTTCCGAAAGAAGGACTACTTGGATAGAAACTCTGAGAAGAGGAAAGACCAGATGGAAAAGCATAAAAGTGTCCCCCGGCTACCTTTCGGAAAAGGACAAGAAGAGGAGAGAGTCCGCAGATGCCGGGCGGGACAGGAAGGACGCCCTCGAGAGCTGCAAGGAGCGCAGGGACAGCAGGGCCAGGCCCGAGGAGGCGCACCGCGAGGAGCTGAAGGAGTGCAGCTGCGAGAGTGGCTTCAAGGACAAGTCCGACTGTGACTTTGGGAAGGGCCTGGAGCCATGGGAACGGCACCACCCTGCGCGAGAGAAGGAGAAGAAGGACGGCCTTGATAAGGAGAGGAAGGAGAAAACCAAACCAGAAAAATACAAAGAGAAGTCCAGTGACAAGGACAAAAGTGAGAAGTCGATGCTCGAGAAATGTCAGAAGGACAAAGAATTCGATAAATGTTTTAAAGAGAAAAAAGACACCAAGGAGAAACATAAAGACACACATGGCAAAGACAAAGAAAGGAAAGCGTCTCTGGACCAAGGGAAGGAGAAGAAAGAGAAGGCTTTCCCTGGGATTCTCTCAGAAGACTTCTCTGAAAAAAAGACGACAAGAAAGGCAAGGAGAAAAGCTGGTACATCGCAGACATATTCACAGACGAGAGTGAGGACGACAAAGATGACTACATGGGGGGCGGGTTCAAGATGGGAGAGGCCGGCGACCTGCAGAGGGTGGACGGCCTCCCGGAGAAGGAGGAAGGGCGGGAGGCCTACGCCTCCGAGAGACACAGGAAGTCCTCTTCTGACAAGCAGCACCCCGAGAGGCAGAAGGACAGGGAGCCCAAAGACAAGAGAAAGGACAGAGGGGCTGCCGACGGAGGGAGAGACAAAAAGAGAAAGTCTCTGAAAAGCACAAGGAGAAGAGGGATAAAGAGTCCACAGAAAAGTACAAGGACAGGAAGGACAGAGCTTCGGTGGACTCCATGCAAGACAAGAAAAGTAAACAGAAGCTCCCAGAGAAAGCCGAAAAGAAGCACTCTGCTGAAGACAAGGCTAAAAGCAAACACAAAGAGAAGTCGGATAAGGAACATTCCAAGGAGAGGAAGTCCTCGAGAAGCGCCGACGTGGAGAAAAGCCTGCTTGAAAAGTTGGAAGAAGAAGCTCTCCACGAGTACAGAGAAGACTCCAATGACAAAATCAGTGAGGTCTCCTCTGACAGCTTCACGGACCGAGGGCAGGAACCGGGGCTGACTGCCTTTCTGGAGGTCTCTTTCACGGAGCCCCCCATGGAGGACAAGGCCAGGGAGAGCGCCTGCCTCCCGGAGAAGCTGAAGGAGAAGGAGAGGCACAGACACTCCTCATCCTCATCCAAGAAGAGCCACGACCGAGAGAGGGCCAAGAAAGAAAAGGCCGAGAAGAAGGAGAAGGGCGACGATTACAAGGAGGGCGGCAGCAGGAAGGACTCTGGCCAGTATGAAAAGGACTTCCTGGAGGCGGATGCTTACGGAGTTTGTTACAGCATGAAAGCCGACATGGAAGATGAGCTGGATAAAACCATTGAAATTGTTTTCTACCGAAAAGAAAGATAAAATGATTCCAGAGAGAACCTTCCAAGAAATAGAAAAGGAACTAAAGCCTTACGGCTCTAGCACCATCAGCATTCTAAAGAGAAGAAGAGGAGGGAGAAACACAGGGAGAAATGGAGAGACGAGAAGGACAGGCACCGGGACAGGCATGCTGATGGGCTCCTGCGCCATCACAGGGACGAGCTGCTGCGCCATCACAGGGACGAACAGAAGCCCGCCACCAGGGACAAGGACAGCCCTCCCCGCGTGCTGAAGACAAGTCTAGGGACGAGGGCCCGAGGCTCAGCGACGCCAAACTGAAGGAGAAATTCAAGGACAGTGCAGAGAAAGAAAAGGGCGACTCAGTGAAAATGAGCAATGGGAATGATAAGGTAGCGCCGGCCAAAGACCCAGGCAAGAAAGAAGCCAGGCCCAGGGAAAAGCTCCTGGGGACGGCGACCTGATGATGACCAGCTTCGAGAGGATGCTCTCCCAGAAGGACCTGGAGATCGAGGAGCGCCACAAGCGGCACAAGGAGAGGATGAAGCAGATGGAGAAGCTGAGGCACCGGTCCGGAGACCCCAAGCTCAAGGAGAAGGCGAAGCCGGCGGACGATGGGCGGAAGAAGGGTCTGGACGTCCCGCCAGGAAACCACCAGGGCCGGACCCTCCGTTCAAAGACAAAAAGCTCAAGGAGTCGACTCCTCTTCCACCTGCCGCCGAAATAAGCTACACCCGGGATCAGGGGCAGACTCCAAAGACTGGCTCACAGGGCCACACATGAAGGAGGCCCTGCCCGCGTCCCCCCAGGCCTGACCAGAGCCGGCCCACTGGCGTGCCCACCCCTACGTCGGTGCTGTCCTGCCCCCAGCTACGAGGAGGTGATGCACACACCCAGGACCCCGTCGTGCAGCGCCGACGACTACGCGGACCTCGTGCTGGACTGCGCCGACTCCCAGCACTCCACGCCCGTGCCCACCGCTCCCGCCAGCGCCTGCTCCCCCTCCTTTTTCGACAGGTTCTCTGTGGCATCAAGTGGGCTCTCAGAAAACGCCAGCCAGGCCCCAGCCCGGCCTCTCCACAAACCTGTACCGCTCGGTCTCTGTCGATATCAGGAGGACCCCAGAGGAGGAATTCAGCGTCGGCGACAAGCTCTTCAGGCAGCAGAGCGTTCCTGCCGCCTCCAGCTACGACTCTCCCGTGCCGCACTCGATGGAGGAGCAGGGTGCCCCTGCCCCCGGTTCCCACGGAGAAGTTTGCCTGCTTGTCCCCAGGGTACTACTCCCCAGACTATGGCCTCCCCTCGCCCAAAGTCGATGCTCTGCACTGCCCTCCGGCTGCCATTGTCACTGTTACCCCGTCTCCAGAGGGCGTCTTCTCAAGTTTACAAGCAAAACCTGCCCCTTCACCCAGGGGGAGCTGCTGGTTCCTTCTCTTGAAGGGGCCCTTCCCCCGGACTTGGACGCCACCGAGGACCAGCAGGCTACGGCCGCCATCATCCCCCCGGAGCCCAGCTACCTGGAGCCACTGGACGAGGGTCCGTTCAGTGCCGTCATCACCGAGGAGCCTGTGGAGTGGGCCCATCCCGCTGAGCAGGCCCTTGCTTCCAGCCTGATGGGGAGCGCCTCTGAAAACCCTGTCAGCTGGCCTGTGGGCTCCGACCTCCTGCTCAAGTCTCCGCAGAGATTCCCCGAGTCTCCGAAACAGTTCTGCCCTGCGGAGTCCCTCCACTCTGCCGCCCCAGGGCCCTTCAGCGCCTCGGAGGCACCATACGCCGCCCCTCCCGCCTCCCCTGCCCCGTATACTCTGCCTGTCACCGACCCAGGACTGGAGGACGTCAAAGATGGGGTGGAAGCCATCCCGGCCGCCATCTCCACCTCAGAGGCGGCTCCTTACGCCGCTCCTTCCGGGCTGGAGTCCTTCTTCGGCAACTGCAAGTCCCTTCCGGAAGCTCCGTTGGACGTGGCCCCTGAGCCTGCATGTGTCACCACTGTGGCTCAGGTGGAGGCTCTGGGGCCCCTGGAAAATAGTTTCCTGGACAACAGCCACAGCCTGTCTGCCCTTGGCCAGGTGGAGCCGGTACCCTGGGCAGATGCCTTCGCCGGCCCCGAGGACGACCTGGACCTGGGGCCCTTCTCACTGCCAGAGCTTCCGTTGCAGACGAAAGACGTCCCAGATGTGGAAACAGAACCCATAGAAGAAAGTCTTGCTTCTTCAGAAAGATCCTTCCAGGGCCCCCTGTGGTCGTAAACGGTGGGGGATGTTTCCACCTTGGTGGCCGAGGAACCACCAGCACTGCCTCCCGGCCAGGCCTCCACCCGACTCCCCGCAGAGCTGGAGCCTGAGCCCTCAGAGGAGCCAAAGCTGGACGTGGCTCTCGAAGCTACGGTGGAGGCAGAGACGGTGCCCGAAGAGAGGGCCCCTGGGGATGTGGACTCCAGCACGGAGCCCCCACCCATTCCCCCTGAACAGCGCCCACTGGGGAGTGGAGACCAGGGGGCCGAGACCGAAGGCCCCCCTGCTGCATCCCTCTGTACCCCTGATGGCCCCCCCCGTGGACGCTGTGGCGCAAGCCCAGGCTGTGGACAGTGCTGGTCCCCAGGACAACGCTGAGGCCTCCCGTGCTGCTGCCCCAGCCGAAGGCCCTCCCGGTAGCATCCAGCCGGAAGCCACGGAACCAGAACCAAAACCCACGGCCGAAGCCCCTAAGGCCCCCAGAATGGAGGAGATCCCTCAGCGCATGACCAGGAACCGGGCTCAGATGCTCGCAAACCAGAGTAAGCAGGGCACACCCCCCTCCGAGAAGGACTGTGCCCCCGCCCCCGCCCCGGCCACCAGGGCCAAGGCCCGCAGCTCCGAGGAGGATGACGCTCAGGCCCAGCATCCGCGCAAACGCCGCTTCCAGCGCTCCACCCAGCAGTTGCAGCAGCAGCTGAACACGTCCACGCAGCAGACGCGGGAGGTGATCCAGCAGACGCTGGCCGCCATCGTGGACGCCATCAAGCTGGATGCCATTGAGCCCTACCACAGCGACAGGGCCAACCCCTACTTCGAATACCTGCAGATCAGGAAGAAGATCGAGGAGAAGCGCAAGATCCTGTGCTGCATCACGCCGCAGGCGCCCCAGTGCTACGCCGAGTACGTCACCTACACGGGCTCCTACCTCCTGGACGGCAAGCCGCTCAGCAAGCTCCACATCCCCCGTGGTGAGTGCGCGGCCTGGGGGAGCCACTGCCTGCTCTCTGGGACGCGTCCGGGGCACCCCAGTCACAGGTGCCTCGAGTCCTTCACGTCCTGCTCCCGGCCCTCGACTTCTCTTGACCTTCTCCCACCTGAGTAGAAGTCAAAGGCCGGAAGCTACACAGCTGTTCTGCAGACCTGAGGCCCTTCCTCCAGCTGGCTCTGTGCCAGGCCTTGGTCACCTGATGTCTGCTCACCCTGGGTGCACCCCAGTACCACTCATGTCGGGCTGTCGCTTCACGCCGCTCACTGTCCCCTCTCCACTCCCTCTCCACCAGGACGGCCTCAGCAGAGCCACACCCTCTGTCTTCAGCCCCCGCCCCCTTCTCCCTTGGACCCTTGTGGGTTCCCTCAACACCCACACTTGCACATTGGGTCCCTTCCTCCACCTGCCAGGGCCTCTAGGACAGCAGACGCTGCAGCTCCCTCTGGGCAGGGTGGTCCTACCTCTGTAGTCTCAGGCGAAACATCTCAGAACCACCCTCACTCCCTCAGCACCTTGTGTTCCGTCTGGACCCAAAACAAATCCCTCTGAATGGAGCCCTGATCTGAGCACATTCCCACATTAGGCAGCCTCTGCTCTGGGCTGCAGGGCCCGGCTGGGGTCTCACCTCCTAGCCCACCAGGGTCTTTCCCAGCAGGCACAGGGATTCCTCACGGTGGAGCCAGAGCTTACCCACCTGTGCTTGGTGACGGCCTGAGTTGCGCGAAGCCTCTCCCTGCCCTCCTATTCGCAGGTCCCCCGGGGTCCATCCAGTCCCAGCATGTGACGTTCTCCTGGCCCTTTCTTGGAGTCCCCTCCCAGACCACATGACTCCGTTCACACTGTGCCTGGTAGATTGTGTGGTTGATGGAGCCGTCTCACTTGAGTTCGTTGTGTTATGCCCAGAACGGGCTCTTGGTCACCAACGGCCATTTCCTTCTCTGGGGATTCCTGGCCACTGAAACCTGCAGGTGGTGCGAGGCACAGTTGGGCCTGCCGCACGCATTGGCTCTGTGGGCCCGGGCCTTCTGAGAGCCCTCCCCGTGCTGGCCCCGACTCGGCCTAGCTACCCAGTATCCCTCGGAAGAAGACCACGGGGTCTGCTGAGCTTGCCCTGAGGGTGAGGCTGGGGTGGGGCTGCTGCCCGTCGGGGACACTGTGTAGGACCCCAGGAGAGAGTGCCTGCGGGCCCCCACCCTGCCAAGCTCTGAGCTCTGTTCTCTGGGAGCATAAGGGGCTCTGCACCCAGGGCGACCCCTTCTCCTGGAGCCCTGACCCTAGCCGTCCCTGGGGAGGCTCGTCCACAGGAGACAGAGACTGCAATTGGGTCGCAACATTCAGAAAATCCTGTCCTAGGATCTGTCCTCAGTAAGACCTTTTGTACTTTGTCTTTGCTGCCGTTTTTTCTTGTTTTAATGTATCAAACAGTAGTCTGACTGCTGTAGAAAATTTGGAAAATACAGGGGAAAAAGCGAGTAGAATCCTGCCAATCAGAGTAATCCTGGGAATGTTCTGTGCATCTCCCGCCTCGTCTTTTGAGTTCCCCCCAGACTTAGACCAAGGCAGGCAGAGGCGCCAGGTGCTCCTGGAGCGGCCAGAGGCCCACCGCACAGCTCCTGCTGCAGCTGGCGGCCCTGAGGCTGAACCGGAGGAAGGGGCGGTGCCGTCCCCCTGCAGGCTGTGCGTTGAGTGCGCATGGGGGCCACCTTGGGAAGTAGCCCACAGAATCTCTGCCACAGACGGGGCAGGTTGCATCTCAGCTGAAAACCCACACCCAGAACCCCCACTGGGGGGCTGGGCTTGTCAAGTCGGGGTAGATACCGTGGCAAACAGTGAGGTCTGTGGACTAGAGAGACATAGCTAATTTTTTTAATCATTAATTTTGAACTGATTTTAGTTGGGCAGAAAAGTTCAAAGGCAGCAGAGACAGGTTTGGTGCCTGCCACACGCCCATCCTCCCCTGAATGTGCCTGAGGAGCCCTGGAGGTGACGAGGCCCTTCCATGCCCCGTCTCCTGGTGGGCTCTTCTGGGAGTGGTGGGCAGCGGTGTGGTCAGAGGCCCCATGCCTGGCCTGCGATGACGGCTATTAGGCAGGAGCCCACTGGCGTGAGGTGGGGCCTCCTGCTCCTGGTGTCCTAGGTGGTGTGACCTGGAGTCTTGGTCAGGCCCGTCCACTGTGAGCTGAGAGCTCTCCCTCTGCAGTGGGTGTGTGTCTTGGGGAAGAGACGTGGAGACGGTGGAAGCCTGTTTCTCTGAGACCACTGCCCATGCACATGGCAGTCACTACTGTGCCCTGGGCCTCTGTGTCCCTGTCCTGCACTTGCTCACTGGAGCTCTGCTGGCAGGAGCTGCCACCCCTTCTGCCTGCAGGTGCCCAGCGTCACCAGCGTTTGGTCTCTTGCTGCGAGTCGTCCAGCCTTGACTGTGAGGAGCTCCTCCTGGGCGCCCTCTTGTGGGTCCACATACCCATCTGCCCCCAGCACTCTCGTTTTGGGCTCGCCCCTCCGTTTTCCAGCTGGTCTTGGCCACCCCTCTCGTACTCTGCCATCACCACGTGTATGGAATGGTGGGCCTCGGCGGGGACTGCGGCAGGCCCCCTGAGCACATGGCCATGCTTTCTGTGTCTGCTATGGAAACCTCACTCCCTGTAGGCCTGAGGTCTGCCCTGCACCACGGGCCTCAGCCTGGCCCCATGCTCCTGTGTGTCCCTTTTTTCTGCAAGAGTTCAAGGCTTCATCGGCCGGGTGCGGTGGCTCCTGCCTGTAATTCCAGCACTTTGGGAGGCCAAGGCAGGCAGATCACGAGATCAAGAGATTGAGACCATCTTGGCCAACGTCACGAAACCCCTTCTCTACTAAAACACAAAAAATGAGCCAGGCACGGTGGTGCACCCCTATAATCCCAGCTACTCGGGAGGCTGAGGCAGGTTAATCACTTGAACCTGGGAGGCGGAGGTTGCAGTGAGCCTGAGATCGCACCACTGTACTCCAGGCCTGGATGACAGAGCGAGACTCCATCTCAAAAAAAAAAAAAGTGCAAGGCCTCGTCCTGATGGTCTCTGCTGTCTTTACTTCCTTAAACTGACTTCCCAGTGTGCCTGTAGTTTCAGAATCTCTGACCCATGCTGTGAGGACCCTTCCGCTGGTGGGAGTGCAGCGCCTCCTCACCGCACCTGCAGCTGCAGCCCCACTGCCCTCCATGGGGACCGGGGCCAGTGTGCTCTTCCCCTCTCCCGAGCCACTCCAAGACCAGAGGCTTGGTTGTCAGCCTTCATATTCCACTGTGGGCATTGCACCTTGGTTGAAGCTGATTTGGGATGTGTGGACCCTCCCCTGTGAACACAGGAAGCTCAGCCTACCCCAGCCCGCTCCTGCTGTCTTGCTGTATTTCTTCTGCAGAGTTGGGTGCTCACGCCTATGCTTCATGCCGTCCTCGGCACACCATGGCCACAGTACTGTCCTGTGCCTCTCCCCTGCACTCCATCTCCTCCCCCACATGGTGTCGTATGCGGCACCGTGCAGGTGCCCGCTCCCCCTGTGTCCTGTACTTCGGTGGTTTCTAGAAAGCTTCCTGGTATGCCTGTTGCTGGGACTGGAGGGGGTCTCCAGGGCAGGCTTGTAGGAGTGGGGAGGCCGAGTAGGGACCTCCCTGAACTCCAGTCTGTTGTGAGTGCAGTGCCCCAGCCAACCCCACTTACCTTTTACCTGCAGATCGCACCCCCGCCCTCCCTGGCGGAGCCCCTGAAGGAGCTGTTCAAGCAGCAGGAGGCAGTCCGGGGAAAGCTGCGCCTGCAGCACAGCATCGAGCGGGTAAGTGCGCCAGCATGGGCAGGGATGGCCATGGCCAGGGCTTCCAGGGTGCAGGCTCCCGGGCTGTCTTGTCGGGACAGTGGGGCCTGGGGCGTGGTTGTGTCCCAGCTCACCTGGCTCCTCTCCTCCAGGAGAAGCTGATCGTGTCCTGTGAGCAGGAGATTTTGCGGGTTCACTGCCGGGCGGCCAGGACCATCGCCAACCAGGCAGTGCCATTCAGCGCCTGCACGATGCTGCTGGACTCTGAGGTCTACAACATGCCCCTGGAGAGCCAGGTAGGGCCGTCTGCAGGTCGCACTCACGAGTCTAAGCACCCGAACACCCCTCCCCTTTACAGATTCTGTACTTTGACCAGGAGCTTCCCGGGTGCCCCTGTGCCCGGTGTCTTCCAGGGGCTGCAGAGTCCTTTGCATACCTCTACCCTTGGGCAAGCCTCAGAAAGGAGCCAAGAAGGCTGGAGCCGAGCATGGACAGCTCTCCTCACGGGCAAGGCCCTGGGCCTCTGGGCTGGGCCTCAGCAGCTGAGTCCATCCTTGCTCCTTAGACCTCTGAAACACTTGTCCATGCAGTTGGAGCAGCTGTCCCTACCTCTCGCAGGTTTCAGGGCTGGCCTCATTTTCCGTTTAAACTGCTGGGCTCCAACTGCAGCTCTCAGGGTGTCCTGCGGGGACACCCACACCTAGATGTGCATCTCTTCTGGGCCAGGATGGACCTGACCCAGGGTTTCAGAACCACAGTCACTGTCCTGCACATCTGCTGTGGGGGCTCCACCCACTCCTGTCACTCCCCCTGCCTTTGACCTGTTCTATCCTCTGGAACATAGGATGTGGGGCGGCCAGGGCCCTGTTCTCTTTCCCTGGGCAGCTCTTCCTGTGTGCCTGCAAGTGACCCATGTACCGGAGCCTCCTGCCTTAGAAATCGTTCTCCAGCCATCACTGATCTGTCCATGTGGGCCCCGTGGACCCCTGGCTCCCCCATCACCTGCCCTGCATCAGCCCCTCCCTCCTCTTTCGAGGCCCTGCACTCAGGTCGTGGGCTCCCCGGGACCCAGGCCCCCACATCCTCATAGGGGATGCGCCTGGAACATGTGCCTGCCTTGGTGTCCAGACCTCGCATCAAGACTCATAACGCGTGCCCCTCCCATGATGCCACCTAGCCCTGGGCACTCCGAGCAGCACCAGGCTTTGCTGTGTGGTGACAGGCAGGCTCTCCGTGGCGTCACTTGAAAATATCTCTTAGTGCATTAAAGATCTTCCTTTTCTTTGGGGATGTATTTTATCAGCATCCCTTGTTTAAACATTCTACACAGTGACAGATTTTCTTTAAAGAAAACATGAGTTGGACCAAACGATGCTTTGGGGGCTGGATGCTGAAAAGTGTGGGTTCTCGCACCCGCTGAAGGCTGTGACGGACCGGCGGTCAGGACAGCACTGTGTAGACTGAGCTCTGTGGAGAGCAGAAACGAGCAGAACCAGCTCCGGCGTCTCACACAAACCTTCCAAGGAGCACGCCTCCCTTCATTTCTCATGGGGAGTGGGGTGTCCATTCCCTCAAGCATTTATCCTTCCGGTTAATCCAATTGAAATACGCCGTTCACTTGCTGTTGCTGCAGTCACCCTGGTGTGCCATCAAACAGGAGGTTTTACTCATTCTTCCTTTCAGTACGCATTAACCATTTCTTCCTCCCTGCCCAGCCCTCAGTCCCCTTCCCAGCCTCTGGAAACCCTCCTCCTACTCTCTATGTCCATGACTTCACTTGTCAGGTGAGAGCACGTGACGTTGGTCTTTCTGTGCCTGGCTTATTTTACTTAACATGACGACCTCCAGTTCCCTCCATGTTTTTGAAAATGACAGGCTCTCCTTTTTTGTGGCTGAATAGTAGTCCGTTGTGTATGTGCCACGTTTTGTTTATCCATTCATGTGTTGATGGGCACTCGAGCTGCTTCCAAGTCTTAGCTACTGTAAACGGAGTTGCATCAAACATGGGAGTGCAGGTCTCTTAGCGACACTGAGTATCGCTTGCTCTGTCACCGAAGCTGAGTGCAGTGGTGCAGTCTCAGCTCCCTGCTTCTTCTGGTCTGTCCCCAGCAGTGGGATTGCGGGATGCTATGGTAGCCCAATTTCTGGTATTTTGAGGAACTGCCAAACCATTCTCCACGGTGGCTGTATTACTTTACGTTCCCACCAGCAGGGTACGAGGGTTCCTTTTCTCCACATCATCGCCAGCATTTGTGATTGCCTGACTTTTGGATAAAGGCCATTTTAACTGGGTGAGATGATAGCTCATTGTAGTTTTTATTTGCATTGATGTTGAGCTCCTTTTCAGATGCCTGTTTGCCATTTGTGTGTCTTCTTTGAGAAATGTCGATTCAGATCTTTTGCCCATTTTTTGATCGGACGATTAGATTTTTTCGTGTAGAGTGGATTACATGCCTTGCAGGTTCCGGTTATGAAGTCTTTGTCAGATGAGTGGTTTGCAGATGTCCCCTTATACTGTGGATTCTCTTTCACTGCGGTGACTGTGTCCTTTGTTCTGCACAAGCTTTTCAGCTGAGTGTGATCCCAGTTGTCCATGTTTGCTTTGGTTGCCTGTGCTTGTGGGGTATTGCTCAATAATTTTTGCCCAGACCAGTGTCCCAGAGATTTTCCCCAATGTTTTCTTATAGTCGTTTTCATGGTTTGAGGTCTTAGATTCGAGACTTTAATCTATTTTGGTTTGATGTTTGTATATGCTGAGAGATGGGGTCTAGCTTCACTCTTCTCTGTGTGGAGGTCCATTGTCCCCAGCACCGTTTATGGAAGAGACCGTCCTTTCCCCTGTGATTGTTACTCTGTCCTTGGCACCTTTGTGGAAAGTGAGTTCCCTGCAGTTGTGTGGGTTTGTTTCTGGGTGTGTTTATGTCGGTGCTCTACATGTTCTGAGAAGCAGATGGTGTCGTCAGGTTTACCATGAACCCTCTGCTGTGTTGCTGAGCCCACTGAGAAAGGGGAGGGAGCCCAGACATTTTATCTGTGTCTGTCCCCCCACCAGGACACAGGAACGGTGACATACCTAGAAAGTCTCGCCCAGGAGACTTTGTTAATGTATTGAATATACATTGAATGACTGGATGATTAGATTTTTTCGAATAGAGTGGATTACATGTGGGCTGAGCCCTGCCTGTCCCATGGGGCAGGGCTGGGGACCAACTCAGAGGTGGGGCCTGCAGCCTCCCGGTGCTTAGGAGACAAAGGCCCAACCGCCTTCATGTGCATTTTAGGGAAGCTGTTTGGGGGAGACGGGGCAGGGTCATGCCTTCTGTGCCTTGAAGGTGATTAAACGTGTGGGCGGTAGAATGAGGTTGCCCCTTTGGTTTTCCCTTGAGAAAGGTCATTGCAGCATCACCCAGGCTGGTGCAGCTCCCGTAGTGGTGTCCGGGTCTTCCGATGAAACGCCTGTGTTTGGTTTCCACAGGGTGACGAGAACAAGTCAGTGCGTGACCGGTTCAACGCCCGCCAGTTCATCTCCTGGCTCCAGGACGTGGATGACAAGTACGACCGCATGAAGGTCGGTGCTCCCCCACAGCTCGGCCTGGCACTCCAGGTGCCCCGGGGACAAGGGAGGCCGCTGCCCAGTGACAGTTTCAGATTCTTTTAACCTGGCCCATGCCTGCAGGGACACGAGGTCCTGCCCCTGCACGTGGCCTCCTCCGAGTCTTCCCTTCTGCCCAGGTGTGCAGGAAGCGGCTCCTGTCACCAGCTCAGCAGGGCCCTAGGCTTGATGGTCAGACCTCCTGGGACTGCCCTGTGAGCCCCCTCTAAAGTCCCAGTGTTCGCCCTCCACTGCTCTGGAAGTGCGGGCCAGGGCAGCGGGCAGAGGCGAGGTAGGCGCTGGGAAGGGCAGCACACCCTTGGTCCCAGTCGCTAGGGCTGCTCACCCGGACACCCAGAGGATCCACTAAGAAGCAGTGGAAAGTGGCAGCTTGCCAAGTTACAGAACTATAAAGTAAGCGTCACGCTGCACAGTCGCCCAGCAGGCCTGGGGGCAGGCGGCCCCGGCTACCTGCAGTACCACGCTCAGCACCACTCGGGTCCCTGAACCGAGCGCCCGGCCCGTGTGTCATGCTGCAGCTCTCAGAAGGTGCTGGTGTGGGCACAGAGGACAGCCAGCAGCCCTACCTGTGGGAGCCACAAGTACTTGGGGGGCGTGGCCCTTGGGGGCTTGTGCTGAGGCAGGAGCTCAGGTCTGAAGTGTAACCAGCCCCAAGATGACAGTACGTGAAGTCACATCACACCACACCCTCCCCGGGCCCCTGGGCCCTTTCTAACTGAAGCTGTGAGAAAAACTGACTGAAAGCTCCAAAAGCACACAGGGAAGACTTTCCTGTAAGATAAATAAATGTTTGGCTACATTAAAATGGGACTTTGGGCTGGGCACAGTGGCTCCCGCCTGTAGTTCTGCCCTGGGAGACCAAGGAGGGCGGATCACCTGAGGTCAGGAGTTTGAGACCACCCTGGCCAACATGGTGAAACCCAGTCTCTGCTAAAAATACAAAATTAGCTGGGCATGGTGGCACATGTCTGTAATCCCAGGTACTTGGGAGGCTGAGGCAGGAGAATTGCTTGAACCCAGGAGGCAGAGATTGCAGTGAGCTGAGATCACGCCATTGCACTCCAGCCTGGGCGACAAGAGTAAAACTCTGTACAATACTTTAAATACATTAACGAATTAAGTACAGTTTAAATTGTATACATTCAATACATTAATGGTGCCACGCAGGGTTAGTAGCATCAGTGTAAACAGAACGCTTACAAACTAGTGAGAAAAATGGTGCACAGAAAAATAATTTAGATAAAGAGGCATTCCACAAAGGAGATAAAATGACCAAACCGTAATGAAAAAATCTTTACTCTAATCATTAATGTCAGAACCATAAATTAAGCAAGATCTCATGTAACGGTGATGTGTAGGGTTGGGGGCAGCGTCACTGCAGTATTAGGAGAAGTTTCAATTCAATTTTTATCAAGTAAACTGACAGTATCAAATTTCAAAATGCTGTTATCACCTCACCTAGCTATTTCACTTTAATCAATCATTTAAAACTGAGAGATATGGCCGGGTGCCATGACTCACACCTGTAATCCCAACACTTTGGGAGGCCCAGGCAGGCGGATTACCTGAGGTCAGGAGTTCGAGACCAGCCTGGCCAACATGGTGAAACCTCATCTCTACTAAAAATACAAAAGTTAGCCAGGTGTGGTGGTGGGTGCCTGTAATTCTAGGAGACTGATGCATGAGAATCACTTGAACCAGGGAGATGGAGGTTGCAGTGAGCCGAATATATATGTGGAGAATATGTACCACACTGCGGCTGGCCAACACTGCAAAACCCTGTCTGTACACAAATTAACTGGGCATGGTAGCACCTGTAATCCCAGCTACTCGGGAGGCTGAGGAGGGAGGATCCCTTGAGGACAAGGCTGCAGTGAACCATGTCTGCACCACTGCACTCCAGCCTTGAGACCCTGTCTAAAAAAAAAAACAGCAAAAACCCCAAAGATTTTCCTGTGACATATCAGCACTCCCTGTAGTTTCTACTATAAATACAAGTCGTGCTGTCACTGGCCAAAAAAAATTATCAAACGTAGAAAGCACAAAGCTGTTTGATTCTAATCAGCTGCAGTGGCTGCTGGAGGTGAGCCCCGGGCCCACCCAGAGCAGCAGGCAGGGACCTCAGGCGGGGGGTGGCACAGACAGCAGTAACGGCGATGGACACCCAGCACAGCTGGCGCTGCCGCCACATGTAATAACTAGATGCCAGGGCAGGTACAGCTGGTCCTGGGCATGTGCCCCCTGATATCAGCACCACAGTGGGCAGAGGGCTCCTTGGAGCCTGGCCCATCCCAGGGTAGGTTCACGGCCCTGCTGGGGGGAGGCACAGTCTAGGGGCTCTCCCTTCACTCCTCCTCCCTCTCCCCACCGTGTGTCCCGCAGACCTGCCTCCTCATGCGGCAGCAGCACGAGGCCGCGGCCCTGACGCCGTGCAGAGGATGGAGTGGCAGCTGAAGGTGCAGGAGCTAGACCCCGCCGGGCACAAGTCCCTGTGCGTGAACGAGGTGCCCTCCTTCTACGTGCCCATGGTCGACGTCAACGACAACTTTGTGTTGTTGCCAGCGTGACACCGCGGGATGGCCGCAAGAGCGCAGGCGAGGGGCGGCACTGCAGCCCAGGGCTGCTGCTGAGCCCCAGGGGTGGAGGAGGGAGCGCCATGTCCACCCAGGCGGGGAGAGGCCCGAGAGAGACTGCACTTGGCCACAGCGTCTCCATCCCTTCCAGACTGGTCCAGACGTCAGGGAGGTGAAACACGTCTCTTCTCTACCAGCTGCCGTGGCAGGGGCAAGCCCCCAGAGCCTCACCGGCCCCGGCGGGATGAGGAGACCATGCCGGCCGTGCACATGGCAGCTTCTGTCTGAAAACGGTGACCTTCGGGGGCCTTTTCTCCAGCCAACTGCAGAGGCATTTCAGGAGTTGAACGGAGTACATTTTAAAATTTTTTGTTCCATTCTGATCAACTAAATAAAATTAAGGTGTCCACCTCTCACAGACAGTGACCTGCAGGTCGGAGGGGGCCGGAGGGCCATCCCAGCCATGGTCCTGTTGCCACAGAGTTGCAACGGCCTGAGACTGGGCTTTTGACCTGGTGCAGAGCAGGGTGCTGGCCGTGCCCCCGCCTAGGCACAGGGACGCAGAGCCAGGACTCCCCGTAGTGTTTTAATGGAGTCAAATCCACGTGGTTTGTATATTTTTTCCTTTTATCTTGGGCATTTTGTTTCTCTTTCTGAGAACATAACTTGAAACACTACAGAGCCAATAATCATATAAAAAGTGTATCCGTAAGCGCTGTACAGTTTTATATACATTCACAATGTACTTTTGCTGCCTTCTAGATAATTTATTTTGCAACACATTACTGCACAGTTGTAAATAACTTATGTACTGTAACATCACTTTCAGTTATGTGTAAAGAAATAAATAAATTAATTAAAATGCTCTTTGTCCAGTGCGTCCCTCTCAGGAGAGGGGCTGTGTGTGGGATTGAGACACTGTCACTCCCCAGACAGGCGCAGTGGCTGACACCTGTAAACCTAGCACTTTGAGACCAGCCCGCCCAGCATGGCGAAATCCCGTCTCTACTAAAAATACCAAAATTAGCCGGTGTGGTGGTGCGTGCCTGTAGTCCCAACTACTTGGGAGGCTGAGGCAGGAGAATCGTTGGAAGCTGGGAGGTGGAGGCTGCGACCAGCCGAGATCCCACCACCGTACTCCGTAGTAGGCTCTGTCTCAAACTGTTAGCTGTTAATTTTGAAACAAATTATATTTTCCCTCCTCCTCTGCCATCACACAGAACGGGAACACTACAAGATTACTGCCGCCACCTCAAGGTGAAGGCGGCTCCTCGGGACTGGAGCCTGTTCCTCTCCGCTGGATGCAGGCGCTTGTCCTGCACTCCCGGTGGACCGGCTCAGGGGAGCCTTTATCTTGCTGCAGGGCCGTGCAGGAGAGAGAAGGGGCCAGCCCTTGGCCATCTGTTCCACGAGGCCTGTGAGAAGCTGGAGAAGAAACAGCGTCACTCCCCCACAGCTCTGAGCACTGCAGCCGTGAACAGACCTTGTGGCTAGCTATACAAGTCACAGCTGGCGAGGGAATCGCTGCTTTGAGAGCCCTCGTCCTGGCCAGAAGGCAGCTCGGGTGAGGCCTCCACTTAGATGGTGCTGTGCTCTGCGGGGTCCTGACTCGGAGGAGGCCAGCCAGGGCCCTCCAGCAACTGTGGCTCCAGGAGAATGTTGATGCTCGGCGTGTCGGAAGGGTGAGTTAATAGAGGCGCCTTACCCTTTTCCTTCTGAGCTCCGTCTCCCCTCTACCTGGGGGCAGGGGAAGGAGTAGCAGCTGTAGAAACAAACCCCACAGAAGAGCAGAGCCCACCCGTGCATCAGAAGCAATGGGGGTCCTGGTCACTGTGTCCCCTGCAGAGGAGCCTGACCTGGGAGGGTCCCTGAGCCATGCCAGGCAGAGCCAGTTGTGGGGGCAGTGCCTTCATTCCCCCAAAGGCCCCTGTGAGCAACCTCGATGGCCAGGCCCCTGCGTGGGGTTGGGGTGGGTGTGAGGCTGTGCCCCGCTTCCTCTGACTCCTGTCTTCCATATGTGCACGAGGCTTTTGTGGATTCCTTCCAGTTCCCTTCAGGGCTTAGCCTGGGCAAAGGCAGGGTGTTCCCACCTCATTTATGACCTTGGGGGTGGGGGTGTGGAGAAGGCCACAAGGTTCCAGTGTATTTTTTCTGTGTTTCGATTGGCTGTGGTTTGTTTTGGGTTTTTGTTTTTGAGATGGGGTCTTGCTCTGTCCCCCAGGCTGGATGCAGTGCAGTGGCGTCGTCCTGGCTTACTGCAGCTTCCGCCTCCTGGGTTCATGCAGTCCTGCCTCAGCCTCGCAGTAGCTGGGATTACAGGCGGCCACCACCATACCTGGCTAGCTTTTGTATTTTTAGTAGAGACGGCATTTCACCATGTTGGCCAGGCTTCCCACCCCCCATTTAACCACAGAACTTTGGTCACAGTAAAACTTCCTGTAAACCCTGCTTTAAAAGAAAAATCTGAGTTAGCCTGTATCACACAGAGCGCACTGCAGTACCAGCCCACAGCAGTGACGGCGTCCCAGCCCCGTGCTGGTTCCACGGGGGGTGTCAGGTATGAGTAGCTCCCTTCGGCGCCCACCCAGGTCTGCTGGAGTCAGCTCCTGGGTACCTGCCGGGGGTGCTGGGCATGCGATTCCCGTAGAGCCTGCTCCCACAAGGGACAAGTGACAAAGCCTGCTGTCTTCAGAGAAGATCTGTGAATAAATGCTGAGTAACGTGAGAGTGCCCAGGACTACAGGAGCCTTTGTGCCAGCCCAGAGACCCTGCTGCCCGGGGCCACCCATGTGGGCGTCAGACCACCCTCGGGAGGCTCTGGCTGGAGCCGGAGGAAGATGGCGCAACCCCGCCCACTCATCTGCATCGGTGTACCCCAGTGCCACCCAGCTCCTGCCTGGGGCCCGGGCTCTGGCGCAGGGTGGCTCTGACTGCCTGACTGCTGACAGGGTCCATACCCTATAACCCCAGATGCTGTAGGACTGCGCTTACCAACAAAACCCAAAGCACAGAGCAGGTGAGTGATCCGACCCCAGGCACTTCAGGGAGGCCGGTGCCCTCCCTGGCACAGGGGCCCCCTCTCAGGGGAGGCCGGCGCCCCTCCCTGGCACAGGGTCCCTTTCAGGGAAGCCGTCACCTTGCCAAGGGGTAGGACCCCAGGCTTCAAAGGAAAGAGGGAAAAACCTGGGGGCTTTTTCTGTTACAGAAGAGAAGCTGGTGGCTTTTGTAAAACCTGGAAGGAGGTGAAAGGTTTTCATGAAAAGCCTGTGAGCTGTCAGCCCCCTGCACAGAGAGAGGGCCTGCCCTGCCCAGGTGACCTTGCAGTGTCTGGAGGACAGGTCTCCATCCAGAGGTCTCTACTTATAAGTGGCAACTGGGCGTGAGCCTGGCAGGAGAGGAAGGGTCCCAGCACATGGAGACAAGCAGGACGGGGCCTCTATCTCCCCCCAACACCAGGGAGTCGCTTTTCTCCTTCGTGTCGGGGGGACAGGGAAGACAGTCCCACGGGAGATTAGAAAGAACAGGGCCCAGCTTGCCCCTGTTGAAAAGCAAAATGAAATACTGAAACTAGAGAGAGGGACCAGAAGGCAGCCACAGTATCAGCCAAGAGCTCAAGGACAGGGTGCAAGCTCGCACGCTAGAGCTGGGGTGGTGAGGCCCTGGCACTGGGCACAGAATGTCTCTCACATCTGAAATTACCTCTGACGGTGGAAAACTGGAGACGTGGTTCACCCTTACGTTCCAGCTACTCGGGAGGCTGTGGCAGGAGATCAGCTGAGCCCAGGAGCTCAAGGCCATAGCGTACCATGAGTGCGCCTCTGAACAGCCACTGCCCTCCAGCCTGGGCAGCTCAGCAAGACCCTGTCTCTAAAACCAAAAATCAGGTTGGGTGTAGTATTTCACACCTATAATCCCAACGCTTTGGGAAACCAAGGCAAGAGGATGCTTGAGCCCAGGAGTTCAAGTCCAGCCTGGACAAACAGACCCTGTCTCTTCAAAAAAAAAAAAAACAAAACAAAAAACAAAAGCCAGGCATAGTAGTGCTTGTCTGTGGTCCCAGGTACTCAGGAGGCTGAGGTGGGAGGATTTCCTGGGCCCGGGAGGTTGAAGCTTCAGTGAGCTGTGATGGTACCACTGCCCTCTAGCCTAGGTGACAGACCAAGACTCTGTCTTCAAAAAAAAAAAAGAAACAAAAGATACGGTCTGGGCGCAGTGCCTCACACCTGTAATCCTAGCACTTTGGGAGGCCTGTGTGAGTGGATTACCTGAGGTCGGGAGTTTGAGACCAGTCTGACTAACCCAGAGAAGCTCATCTCTACTTAAAATACAAAACTAGCCAGGCGTGGTGGCGCATGCCTGTAATTCCAGATACTTGGGAGGCTGAGGCAGGAGAATCGCTTGAACCCGGTAGATGGAGGTTGCAGTGAGCTGAGATCATGCCATGCACACCAGCCTGGGTGACACAGGGAGACTCTTTTTTTTTTTTTTTTAATTCGCCTTCTATCAATTGAAACTAGATTTTAGTTCATCATAATCCCAAGAGCAATTCGTTTGTTTTTTTGTTTTTGATTTTTAAAAAGCTCAGAAATGTAGTAAAATAAACAAGGAAATTTAAATAGAACACTAGAAAATATTTGTTTAACACAAGAAGGCAGTAACGGAAGAGGCGAGAAAGGAAAGTCATACAACGCACGCGCGCACACAGCAATTAACTGCAAGTGGATTAAACCTTCCAATTAAAAGGCAGAGACTGAAAATCCATACTCAATTAAAAAATAAAGATAACTAGACAGTTCAACAGTAATGGCGGGTGTGGGTAACACCCCACATGGGCACCGAGGAAGGAGAGCTGTGGAAACCCGAGGCACAATTAATGCCTGAAGAATATCTTACAGTGTTATTACTCAGCAGTTTCCTTTATATAATCCTTTATATGTAGTCATAGTTTATAGAATTAGTGCCTGAAGCATAACTCACTGCTTGCTTACATGTAGCTTACATATATCATCATACTTAGTCCCATGTAGTCTTTCTGTATAATCATATAATAACCTACTGCTTACTACTACTTACTACCAGTACTTACTGCTCATAGTAGTTTGTAGTAGGAGGAATGCCTAGAGCAGTCACAGGACAGAAGCAGCACATGGGAAAACAGCCAGACCAGGACGAGAACCAAAGATCCAGGCGGTGGTGTCCCTGCCTGAAAGGGCATACGCTGTATGGCAGGCTTGGAGCAAGAGCGTCTCCTCCTGAGAAAGGAGCTGTAGTACCTTGCATCCAGTTCCTGTGGAAAGCAGGCCTCAGGCCTGAGATCCTGGAAGTAACCGAGGGAGAAGAACTCCTCTGGTGTGACCAGTCACGGCGGCTGTACACCCTGTCAGCCTTTTCTGACTTCCGTGCTAGCTCAAATCATCCTCCCGTAAATATCTTCAGAGAAGAGCACAAGTCTGTCAGCTCCCACTGCACTGGCTTACAGTATCCTTCTATTAGAAACCCTTTGAAGTCTCCAGCCCCCAGATGAAGAAGTGTGCACGACACCTGCTGCACACAGCCCACCTCCTTGCCTCGGTGACCTAATGTGGTTGGACTCCTTTTCTGTACACGACCCTCTACTACTGTGCACGGCACAGCCCCCTGCTGCACACGGCCCACCTCTCTGCCCAGGTGACATAATGGGGTGGCCCCCTCGCCACTCACGTGATGATGTATGCCCTATCGCTAAGCCTATAGATGATGACCTCACTTGCAACCCTTGCCTCGCTTGTACCTAATAAATATGCTCCGGGCGTTCGGAGCCTCGCCTGTCTCCAGTCATAGGTGCATGGCCCCCCAAGTCCAGCTGCTCTTCTCAAGTTCTTCATTGTCCTTTCTCTTTACTTCTCAGATCCTGTGCCTCAGCACAGCAATAGGGGACACCCCATGACCCTGTGGGGCCAGCAGCCCTACAGGTGGAGACTTCAATACCTTCACTTCCCATAATGGATGGAACGACTAGGAAGAGACGCACTGGGAAACAGAAGGCCTGAAAAACCACACTGAACCCAACGGCACCTCCAGACCACCTGCCGACAAGAAAAACACATTCCTCCTAAGTGCACAGGATTATTCTCCAAAACACCCTATGTTAGGCCACAAATCACACCTCAGTGAATTAAAACAGATGGAAATAATACAAAGCATGTTCTTCAACCCCCGTGGAATGAAATTAGAAATCAGTAACAGGAGAAAATTTGGAAAATTCAAAAACATGAAAATTAAGTTCTGCACTCCTAAATAACCAATAGTTCAAAAACGAAGTCATGAGGGAGGCGGGCGCGGTGGCTTATGCCTGCAATCCCAGCACTCGGGGGGCCGAGGCAGAAGGACCTTTGAGACCAGCCTGGGCCACACAGCAGGATCCTGTCTCTACAGAAAATAAAAAAAGCCCGGCATGGTTGTGATGGGGGAGGGGTAGGAAAGGGCTGGTAAAGAAAGGCGGGTCCCTGGTAAGGGCTCCACCCCCATGGGCCTAGGTGAGGACAGGCTCTCCTGCTTTCCTGCCCAAATGTGGCATTTTCCAAGACGACACTGGCCCGCCATACCCCTGTCCTGGACCTATGAAAACCTGAGACCCTAGTAGACAGACATACGGGCAGCCAGACGTTGTGAGGAGCACGTCAGCAGAGAAGACACAAGTGGCCTGGTCAGCAAGAGGAGGAGGAGGGGGAGGGAGCACGTGACAGACACCCCAGGCACCGAGCAACCTTGGGACAAAGTGGAGTCTGCCGGGGCAGTCAGAGGACAGCCAGAGCCACGGAGCAGCCCAACTCCAGGGGAAAACCATCTGTCTCCCCTCTGGCTCCCCTGCTGGCGGAGAGCAACTTCCACTCCATAGAACTACAGTCATTCTCCAAGCCCACTTCTGATCCAGTTTTTCCTGTGCACCAGGGCAAGAACCCAGGACGCAGAAAGCCGTCTGTCTTGCAACAAGGTAGAGGATGTAATTGAGCAAATGAACACAAACCACCTGCAGATGGCAAACTAAAAGTGCACCCTGTAACACGCCCACTGGTGCTTCAGGAGCTGTAAACATTCACCCCAGACACTGGCGTGGGGTCGGAGCCCAGAGCCTGCCCATCTGTATGCTCCCCTAGAGGGCTGAGCAGCAGGGCACTGAAGAAGCGAGCCACACCCTCATCGCACACCCTGCGGGGGCGAAGAACCCCTTTCCCGTTAACAGTGGTCCACGCCTGTCGTCCCACCTGTGAGCCTGAATAGTGTCACATGAGTCCTAGAACTTGAGGCTGTAATGGGTCATGATCACACCACTGCAGAATGTGAGGAAGGGGAGGAGTGTGAGGAAGGAGGACATGAAAGGGCACCTGAGTCCTCCGGTGTATTTTGACAATGGAATGGGCTTTTGGAGTGGACAGTGGTGAGAACATAGGTGACGTGCACCCGCACACAAGTTAGTTTTGCACAGAGCATGCGTGTCCCTGCCACGTGGCTTGGTGGACAACGGACCTATCTGGTCAGAGTGCGGGTGACCTGTGTGGTCCCGGAGAGGGCGATGGAGATGGCGACAGAGAAGCCTCTATACGCCTCCTTCCCTTCCCCTACTGCCGCCTCCGGGTTCCTGGGCGTGGAGCAAAGGATGACATCTTAGTAGCTGAGCGGGGAATCGGAGTCGGAAGAGGAGCCGAGCTGTGAGGCTGAGACGGTGGGACATGTACCCCTTGCGTACAGCTCTGGGGAGGCTGAGTGAGTGCAGTGACCCGGACTGAAGCCACGTTTTGTTTTGGTTGTTTTATTTATTTTACTTTTTTATTTATTTTTTTTTTCTTTTTATTTTTTATTTATTTATTTTTTAGAGACGGGGTTTTACCCTGTTGGTTAGGCTGGTCTCAAACTCCTGACCTTGTGATCCACCCGCCTCGGCCTTCCAAAGTGCTGGGATTAAAGGCATGAGCCACCGCGCCCACCCCTATTATTTATTTATTTGAGACAGAATCTCGCTCTGTCATGCAGGCTGGAGTGCAGTGGTGTGATCTCAGCTCACTGCAGCCTCCGCCTCAGCCTCCTGAGTCGCTGGGATTACAGGCTCCTGCCACTAACACCCAGTTATTTTTGGTATTTTTAGTAGAGATGAGGTTTCACCATGTTGGTCAGGCTGGTCTTGAACTCTTGACCTCAGGTGATCCTGAGATTACAGGTGTGTGCCAGTGCGCCTTGCCTTGTTTTTTCAGATTTTATTTCTCTTGTCCCGCCAGTTTCTTATTTTCAAATAAAGCGTTATTACCTATCAGAAAAAAAAAATACTAGACCCTCAGCTGGGAACAACAAAAGGCTTGACATTCACATCTCTGGAATTTCGGAAGAGAAAGATGATAGCATTAAGGAAATGTGTCCAGGCCGGGCGCGGTGGCTCATGCCTGTAATCCCAGCACTTCTGGAGGCTGAGATGGGTGGATCACGAGGTCAGGAAATTGAGACCAGCCTGAGGAACATGGTGAAACCCCGTCTCTACTAAAAATACAAAAATTAGCCAGGTGTGGTGGTGCGTGCCTGTAGTCTGAGCTACTCAGGAGGCTGTGGCAGGGGAATTGTTTGAACCTGGGAGGTGGAAGTCACAGTGAGCTGAGATCGGGCCACTGCACTCCAGCCTAGGGCAAGAGTGAAACTCTGTCTCAAAAAAAGCAGATGTGTGGACCTGACATTTGCGTCTCTGGAATTTCAGGAGAGGAGAAAGGTGATGCTGTTACGGACATGTGTGGACCCCCAGGTCTCCGGCCCAGCATGTATGAAGTTTGGAATTCACCACTCTATCCCAACAAATAAAAGGCTAAACAAGCTGGAAAGTATCCACTGATCTTCTTAGGTTAGGTCTGTGAGAAAGGAGGGGCCACAGGGCAAACCGGTGCCCCAGATCAGCAGACGACAGAGCTGAGTGGGGCTGATGCCTCCATAGGATCCAGGCTGAGCTGGAAAACCTGAACCAGACTGGCGAAGCCCTAGCAGCTGGGTGTGTGTGACTCAGTGTGATGCTTGCGTAGCTGAATTTCCACCCTGTGCCAACAGTTTCAGAAGCAGCAGGCCTGTGATGATGAAAAGTTCCTCCTTTAACCAGAAGAGTTGAGACTGACTAGAGTCAAGGCAGCTCATCTAACGACTTCCAAAAGACGGTCAGGCTTCATGATCACCTCATGTCCATGCTAACTGACAACTGGGAATCGCCGAGAACAGCAAGACAGCACTGGTTCTGGGAATTTCAGCGCCCGCTTCCAGAAAGACAAGGATCTTCCTCCCCTCCCTTTTGATGCCCAGTCCCTTCAGGAGAAAAACCCTGCATTTAACCTGCAACACTCACCTGCTGAGAAGCTGAATTGTGAGCCCAGGTCCTGCTCCTCAGTTTGGCAACCGCTGAGTGAAGTCTGCCCTGTGTGACACCTGCCCTCAGTTTAATGTATCTGCTTCGTGACACCAAAGATGGAAGGACCCCATCTTTTGGGCAACCGGCTTTGTCAGTACCAGGTGGACAAGCCTGAGAGTTCAGGACCCCCGGGGGTGCCCAGTCACAGGAGGCCTCTGTGCTTTTGTGAATTTTACTTCCTGGAATGCTGCCAGGTTCTCACAACAAAAAGCAAAGAAAACCCCCTCAGGGGAGAAGGGAGCACTTTGCAGTATGCCAGAGCATGATGACAAATACCTAATGCATGTGGGGCTTAAAACCTAGATGATGTGTGGATAGTTGCAGCAGACCACCATGGCACACATATACCTATACAACAAACCTGCATACTCAAGAAAAAGTAACATGGCAAACTAAAATACCAAAAGCACAGTTGAAAGAGACAGAGCAAGCATCAAAATCAGACACACATATGGCAGGAACGCTGGACCATTCCGCCCAAGAATGTAAAGCCATGACGATGGATATCAGGAGGTTCTAATGCAGACAGAGGCCGGCATGCGGGAACACACAGGCTCTGCAGGCATCGATGGAAACCCGAAGAGCACCAAAAACATTGCTAGAGACAAGAAACCCTGTAACAGAAGTGGCCGGGCATGGTGGCTCATGCCTGGAACCCCAGCACTTTGGGAGGCTGAGGCAGGCGGATCACCTGAGATCAGTAGTTCAAGACCATCCTGGCCAACAAGGAGAAACCCCGTCTCTACTAAAAATACAAAAATTAGCCAAGCGTGGCAGCAGGCGCCTGTAATCCCAGCTACTCAGGAGGCTGAGGTGGGACAATCGCTTGAATCCGGGAGGCGGAGGTTGCAGTGAGCTGAGATGGTGCTACTGCACTCCAGGCTATTGACAGAGCAAGACTCCATCTCAAAAGAAAAAAAGAAAAGAAATATGCCTTAAAGGACTTCAGACTAGACATGGTTCAGGAAGGAATCTCTGAGCTTGAGGATACCTTAGTGGAAACCTCCAAAACTGAAAAGCAAGGAGAACAAAGACTGAGAAAAACAGAACAGAATATCCTGGAACTGCGGCAGAAATTCAGAAGGTCTGGCATGTTTCATCGGAAACTAGAAAGGAAGAAAGAGGGGAGCAGAAAAAACCACAGTAATCCCAGCACTTTGAGAGGCCAAGGCAGGTGGATCACCTGAGGTCGGGAGTTTGAGAACGGCCTGACCAACGTGGTGAAACCCAGTCTCTACTAAAAATACAAAATTAGCTGGGCATGGTGGCAAGCACCTGTAATCCCAGCTACTCGGGAGGCTGAGACAGGAGAATTGCTTGAACTCAGGAGATGGAGGTTGCCATGGGCCAAGACTGTGCCATTGCACTCCAGCCTGGGCAACAAAGCAAGACTTCATCTCAAAAAAAAAAGAAAGAAAGAGCTGAAGCAATAATGACAGGATTTCCCCCAAGTTAATGTCAGACATGCAGCCACAGATGTGGGAAGCTCAAAGAACACCAAGCAGAGTAAATCCAGAAAAAAACTACACTTAGGCATATCACCTTCAAGCTACAGAAATTCAAAAATGAAAGAAAAATCCTAAAAGAAGCTACAGAAGAAAGCATTATACCTATAGAGAAGTAAGTGTAAGAATTACATCCAACTTCTCCTCAGAAACTAGGCAAACGTGAGAGAAGAAAAGAGTGAAATACTGAAAATGCTTAGACAAAGATAATCACCAACCTAGAATCTATACCCTGCAAATTATCTGTCAAAAGTAAAGGAGGGGCCATGTGTGGTGACTCAGGCCTGTCATCCCAGCATTTTGGGAGGCTGAGGCAGGATGGATCACCTGAGTTCAGGAAATCGAAACCAGCCTGGCCAACAACCGTCTCTACTATAAATACAAAAAAATTAGCTGGGCATGGTGGCAGATGCCTGTAATGCCAGCTACTCTTGAGGCTGAGACAGGGAAATCACTTGAACCTGGGAGGTGGAGGTTGCAGTGAGCTGAGATTGTGCCACTGCACTCCAGCCTGACAGTGACAGACTTCATCTCAAAAAAAATAAAAATAATCAAATAAAGGAGAAACATAAATTGAAGAAACTTGCTACCAGTAGGCCTGTCTTGCCCGATGTGTTAGAAGTTGTTTAAAGAGAGAACTCCATGGAGAAACAGATTAATTCACTATAGTTGGCGTCTGTACCCCTCTATCAAAAATATACCGATCCAACAGGCAGAAATTCAGTAAGAACATGAACTCAACAGGACTATCAATCAACTGGATATAATGCACATCTACAGACCACTTCATCCAACAACAGTAGAATACATGTTCTTCTTAAGCTTACATGGAACAATCACCAAAATAGACCACATTTTGGGCTCTAAAATACACCTTAACAAATTTAAAAGAATAGAAATCATGCATTGTCTATTCTTAGACCACAATGGAATTAAACTAGAAGTAAGAGAAAGATAGCTGGAGAATGCCAAAACACTTAGAGATTAAATAACACACCTCGACATAACACACAGATCAAAGAAGAAATCTCAAGAGAACTCTAAAAATATTTTTTTGAAAATAAAACACAACTTATCAGAACTTGAGGGATGCAGCAAAAGCAGTACATAGAGGCCAAGTGATAGCACTAAATGTATGTATTAGAGAAGATGCAAGATCTAAAATCAGTCATCCAAAGTTTCACCTTAGGAAACTAGAAAAGAGAAGAGCAAATTGACCCAATGAAAGCAGGAAAAAAAAAGATAACTAAATAAAAAGAACAGAAATCAATGAAATTGAAAACAGGAAATCAATAGAAAAAAAATTAGCCAGGCATGGTGGCTCACACCTGTAATCCCAGCACTTTGGGAAGCCAAGGCAGGTGGGTCACCTGAGGTCAGGAGTTCGAGACCAGTATTGGCAACATGGTGAAACCCCATCTCTACTAAAAATACACACACAAAAATTAGCTCAGTGTGGCGGCAGGTGCCTGTAATCCCAGATAACTCAGGAGGCACTCTCGCAGGAGAATTGCTTGAACCTGGGAGGTGGAGGCTGCAGTGAGTGGAAACTGTGCCACTGCACTCCAGCCTGGGTGACAAGTCAAACTCTGTCTCAAGAAAAAAAAAAAAAAAAAGGAAAAAAATCAACAAAACCAAAAGCCGGTTGTTTGAAAAGATCAATAAAATTGATAAGGTACCAACCAGGCTAAGAAAGAGAGGACACAGATTACTAATATTAGAAGTGAAGTCCTATGGACAGCAACAGGACAGTAGAGGGCTGGATGGTGGCTGACGTCTGCTGTCCCAGCACTTTGGGGGGCTGAGGTGAGAGGATCACTTGAATCCAGGAGTTCAAGACCAGCCTCGGCAACATAATGAGCCACATACCATCTCTACAAAATGTTAAAACAGAAGGAACAGAAAGGAGAGTGCAGAAATATACCCACATTAATGCAGTCACTGATCTTTGACAAGCAAAGGCAGGGCAATGAAGCAGAACCATCTTTTCAACCAGTGATGTCAGAGCAACTGGACGAGTATGTGCAGAAGATGAATCGAGACACAGACTCACACCCATCACAAAACTAACTCAAAATGGGTAACTGACCTAAACATAAGGCACAAAGCTATCAAACTCCTACAAGATAACATGGGAAAGGCCAGGCACGGTGGCTCACGCTGTCTCAAAACGAAGACAAAAAGAGCCAAAGACATGAACAGACACCT
Organism: Ateles fusciceps; assembly: GCA_036589455.1. NCBI lineage: Eukaryota > Metazoa > Chordata > Mammalia > Primates > Atelidae > Ateles > Ateles fusciceps. The sequence continues at coordinate 902,187 of JAZHEH010003205.1, forward strand.
CTGCAAAATTAAACAGACGGCAAATCAACACATGAAAACATGTTCCGCCTCACATGCCATAAGGTATATGGATATTAAAAGCGTGAGATTACGTATCTCTGAGAATGCTGCAAACCTGGCACTGTGACACCACCGAACGCTCGGACCTTCATTGCTGGGTAAGTGCAGAAAGGGTACAGCCACTTAGAATGACAGTGGGATACTCAATACTGAGTGCCAGCCTGACTGCATTGAAGGATGCAGAGTATTGATCCAGGTGCGTCTGTGAGGCTGTTGCCAAGGAGATTAACGTTTGAGTCAGTGGGCTGGGAAAGGCAGGCCCGCCCTTAATCCGGATGAGCACTATCTAATGAGCCGCCAGCGAGGCTCGAATGAAAAGCAGACAGAAAAATGTGAAAAGGGAGACAGGCCTCGCCTCCCAGCCTCCATCTTTCTCCCGTGCTGGATGCTGCCTGTCCTGGAACACTGGACTTCCAGTTCTTCAGCTGTGGAACTCAGACTGGCTCTCTTTACCCCTTAGCCTGCAGACAGCCTACTGTGGGACCTTGTGATTGTATGAGTTAATACTTAATAAATCCCATGTCTATACCAGTAGTTCTTGCCCTCTAGAAAACCCTAATACAGATTTTAGTACCAGGTGTGGCTCTAGAGGAACAGAATATAAGGATGAAGTTCTTTCATTGGTTTTGGGGTTTCCGGAGTTGGCTGCTTAATATGATTAGACCCAAAATGCTAAGGACTCTACTCCTAATAGTGTGGAGAACACTGATAGTCCCTGGCATGAGCTGTTTAGAGAGTCATGCAAAATAAATGCATGTGACACTCCTGATTCGGTGCTCGTGGAGAGGCAAGGAATTTAGTGACTCCATACATAATAGCAGTGAGAGACGTGGAAGTTCTCCTTCAACGTTTACATATTTGACTACGTTATGAGGGAGGAAGAGTTACAATATCTCGCACTATGACCATTATCCACTCTTAGCATAAACATATACCCATGCATATGTATTCTCTAAATCAGCTATGTCTTAAATCAGCTGCCTTGACTCGCTCCACATGTCTGAACAGGACTGGGCAAGCTGCACACCCTGGAGCCTGCCATTCCTTGTTTGGAAACCCTCCCGACCATCTCCTGCTAGCTTCCTCTTCTGCCTTGTCTTCTTTCCCCTTATCTATTCAGGAAACTTCCAAGTTTTTAGCCCATTGGGTCAAACATAGAATGTGAGGTCCCGTTCCGGCCAGTGGATACTGGACACAGCAGTGGGGCGACTGTGTCAGGTTATGAAAGTTATAAACTTCCTGTCTCCTTTGTTCAGGTGGGCTCTTGTGGCGAGACTGCCGGCGAGTTGCACCTTCCTGCAGGAAGTAAACTGGCCTTGCTGAGTGATCCATTGCCTTGATGCGGATTTTTCCTGATGTTATAAACCCATTTCCAACAAATCTGGGGGCTTGTCCGGATTCCGTTCCCCTCTGGGGCAGTCCTTGGTCCTTTCTTGTGGGGAGGTGCCCCACTGCCCTATTGGCAGGAGAAAGCCAGGACTTACCCAGTGCGAGGAACAAACCCAGATTCTCAGCAATGCAGAGGAAGGAGATTCCAACCCACGGTGACCAGGGGCCTTGGCCAGGCAACCTCATGCACAAGCCAAGGTAGGAGACGTTGCAAAGGGGTGACAAAGTACCCCCTTGGTGGTCAACTTCTGGAGGATGGAGTGTGCGTGTGAATGCGGTGTTGCTTGTGTGAATGGGGAGTGGCCAAGGAGGACGGTAGGAATGACAAGAGTATAAGGGACCCTCATGTAGGGAACCAGCCCCACATCACACCCATGGGTGCTGAGTTCAGTGGCGACAAAGAAATGAGAAAAAGATTAAGAGAGAACGTGGGACCAGGGGGCCATCACTTATTACTGGAGGAGACAGTGAAGGCCCCGAACTCTGATCATTCACACTATTTATTGGTTACCATCACTTTGATCTATAGGGGAGGGGTGGAGTGATGGAGGGGAGAGGGTGACGTGACGGTAGAGTGAATCCGTGAGCCGGAACTGGTGTGTCATTCTGAAGATTGATAACAGTGGTGATTTGGGAGTTTCACAAAACAAGAACATGTGGTTATCTTTAGCTTATTATTGATGTGTAGTTGGTGGAACACAGGCCTTACAAGGAGCCTACAAGTCTGGCTAAGTCATAGTGCCACGAAAGGGTTGTAGTCCTTGAGCACAATGTTTGTGGTGACACAGCCGAGGTCACCCTGCCCTGGAACAGGAGGCGTGGAGTAGTTCACCTCCACGGAGGCCTCCCACAGTTTGCTGGAGTTCGTTGTTCCCAGTTTATATGTTACTCATAAGCAATTTATGTAGGCACTGTGTAGTCCTTTCCCCCTCTGCTGCTTCTCCCGTCACCCTCAGAAGCAGGAAGGGAGGAAGTAGGTCAAGCTCCCAGGGGCAGCAAATGTAAGAAATTCCTAGCTTGAGGAGCTGAGTCTTCCATAAGCTTTAAGTTTTTACAACAGAATAGGCAAGAGAGTCCCAGCTTGGGGGAGTTGAGTCTTCTGTAAAAACAGAATAAGCAAGAAATTCCCAGACTGTGGGATTGGGCCTTCAAGGCGGGGGGGGAGAAACAGAATAGGTGAGAGATTCCTTGCTTGAGGGGTTGTCTTCTGTAACAAATGATAAAGTTGTGCTGTTTTATTTTGTGGGTAACCCCCAACATGGGCACTGAGGAAGGAGAGCTGTGCAAACCCCAGGCATTTATAGTATTACTCAGCTATTTCCTTTATATAATCATGTATTCGTTTACAGTCATAATAATTAGTGCCGGAAGTATAACTTACTGCTCACATAGAACTAACTTAATCACACTTAGCACTTATATCTAGCATACTTAGTCTCATATAATCTTTCTATATAATCATACAGGTATTGCAGTCGGAGCTGTACTGACACATTTAGTGCTGACTTATGGAATCCTTCTATAGAACCATATAGTAGTTTTAGTAGGAGGAATGCCTAGAGCAGTCACAGGACAGAAGCAGCACATGGGAAAACAGCCAGACCAGGACGAGAACCAAAGACCCAGGCGGTGGCGTCCCTGCCTGAAAGGGCATACGCTGTGTGGCAGGCTTGGAGCAAGAGCCTCTCCTCCTGAGAAAGGAGCTGTAGTACCTTGCAGCCAGTTCCTGTGGAAAGTGAGCCTCAGGCCTGAGATCCTGGAAGTAACCGAGGGAGAAGAACCCCTCTGGTGTGACCAGTCACGGCGGCTGTACGCCCTGTCAGCCTTTTCTCACTTCTGTGCCAGCTCAAATCATCCTCCCATAAATATCTTCAGAGAAGAGCACAAGTCTGTCAGCTCCCACTGCACTGGCTTACAGTATCCTTCTATTAGAAACCCTTTGAAGTCTCCAGCCCCCAGATAAGACGTGTGCACGACACCTGCTGCACACGGCCCACCTCTCTGCCCAGGTGACATAATGGGGTGGCCCCCTTGCTTGTGACTCAAGTGATTATGTATGGCCTATTACTAAGCCTATGGATGATGACCTCACTGATGACCCTGCCCCCTGCCTTGTACCTAATAAACACAGATGCTTCTGCGTGTTCGGGGCCTCGCCTCTCTCCGCTCACAGGTGGCGTGGCCCCCCAAGTCCAGACGCTCTTCACCAGTTCTTCAGTGTCCTGTCTCTTTACTTCTCAGATCCTGTGCCTCAGCACAGGTATAGGGGACACCCCACGACCCTGTGAGGCCCAGCCCTACGTTATTTGCACTGAAGAACTGATCCTCAAGCCTGCAGTTGTCTGGCCAAAATTTGGGTCAGATGGGGATTAGGGCTGTCAACTCTTAATAATGTATGTTAACAAGAAAAGCCCTGTCTCACAAGAAGAAATAGACCATGCTCTCTGCTGGCAGCAGGGGCCAGTTCTCCACTCATTAAGAGGGAGGAAAACAATCAGAGTAGAATCAAGTCAGGGGCAGTCTCATCTACAAGGGGTGGAGCTTCTACCAGTAAGTAATCCACATGTACAGGGGACCCTTTAGACCATCTTCCCTCCTTTCCTGCTCCAGCTCCAGCTCCCACCATCCCCAGGGCTCTGCCTCCTCCTCCTCAAGCCGTGGCTGCCACCCCAGAACCCAACCCAGAATTTCCTACTCCCCCTTCTAACCCAGGCTCTTGGGAGCTATCCTCTCAAAGGTCTCATCATTGCCAGCCTGTCTTCTCCCTTGAACAAAGGGCTGCAGCGGGAGATAGAGCAATGCAAAGGAGATAGCCAGTGTTTTCCTTTCCCCTCTTCTTCCAAGGACTCTGCTTCAGCTTCGAAGGTTTTCCCCCCCCATCTAAAGGCGATGCCTCAGGAGGAGGCGTGGTTGGTTTTGTGAATGCTCCCTTAACTGCTTCTAAGGTCGGAGTCTAAACAGAGAACTTGAGCCATTTCTAGATGACCCCGATGAGGCAGCAGAACAGACTGATCAGTTTTAGGTCCCCAGTTATATCTTAGACCTAGTTAATGTCCATTCTAACTACTTTCGCTTCAAGGGAAGAAACGGTAGATGTGGAGAGCCAGAAAGAGAAAGACAGAGAGTCAGAGAGAGAGAGTCATGAGAGAGAGAAAGAGCCAGAGAGACACAGGGTCAGAGAGAGAGAGACAGGGTCACAGAGAGAGAAAGAGTCAGAGAGAGGGTCAGAGAGAGGGAGTCAGAGAGTGAGACAGGGTCAGAGAGAGAGACACAGGGTCAGAGAGAGAGACAGGGTCCGAGAGAGGGAGTCAGAGAGTGAGACAGGGTAAGAGAGAGAGAGACAGGGTCAGAGAGACAGGGTCAGAGAGAGAGACAGAGTCAGAGAGAGAGAGAGAGGGTCAGAGAGAGAGAGAGACAGGGTCAGAGAGAGAGAGAGGGTCAGAGAGAGAGACAGGGTCAGAGAGAGAGAGAGGGTCAGAGAGAGACTGTCAGAGAGAGAGAGAGAGACAGGGTAATAGAGAGTCAGAGAGACAGGGTCAGAGAGAGAGAGACAGGATCAAAGAGAGAGAGAGACAGGATCAGAGAGAGAGAGAGAGACAGGATCAGAGAGAGAGAGACAGGGTCAGAGAGAGAGAGAGAGACAGGGTCAGAGAGAGAGACAGGGTCAGAGACAGGATCAGAGAGAGACAGGATCAGAGCGAGAGAGACAGAGTCAGAGACAGAAAGTCAGAGAGAGAGAGAGAGGGTCAGAGAGAGACTGTCAGAGAGAGAGAGACAGGGTAATATAGAGAGAGAGACAGGGTCAGAGAGAGAGAGAGAGAAGAGAGACAGGGTCAGAGAGAGAGAGACAGGGTCAGAGAGAGAGAGGGTCAGAGAGAGAGAGACAGGGTGATCAGAGAGAGAGAGACAGGGTCAGAGAGAGAGAGAGAGACAGGGTCAGAGAGAGAGAAAGAGACAGGGTCAGAGAGAGAGAGGGTCAGAGAGAGAGAGAGACAGGGTGATCAGAGAGAGAGAGAGAGAGACAGGGTCAGAGAGAGAGAGAGAGACAGCGTCAGAGAGAGAGAGAGAGACAGGGTCAGAGAGACAGAGAGAGACAGGGTCAGAGAGAGAGAGAGGATCAGAGAGAGAGACAGGGTCAGAGAGAGAGAGAGACAGGGTCAGAGAGAGAGAGAGGGTCAGAGAGACAGGGTCAGAGAGAGAGAGCAAGAACAGGGTCAGAGAGAGAGAGGGTCAGAGAGAGAGAGACAGGGTCAGAGAGAGAGAGAGAGAGAGACAGGGTCAGAGAGAGAGAGGGTCAGAGAGAGAGACAGGGTCAGAGAGAGGGTCAGAGAGAGAGAGACAGGGTCAGAGAGAGGGTCAGAGAGAGAGAGAGAGACAGGGTCAGAGAGAGAGAGACAGGGTCAGAGAGAGAGAGGGTCAGAGAGAGAGACAGGGTCAGAGAGAGAGAGAGGGTCAGAGAGAGACTGTCAGAGAGAGAGAGACAGGATCAGAGAGGGAGAGAGACAGGATCAGAGAGAGAGGGTCAGAGAGAGAGACAGGATCAGAGAGAGAGGGTCAGAGAGAGAGACACAGGGTCAGAGAGAGAGAGAGACAGGTTCAGAGAAAGAAGGTCAGAGAGAAAAAGAGAGACAGGGGTAATAGAGAGAGAGAGACAGGGTCAGAGAGAGAGAGACAGGATCAGAGAGAGAGAGAGAGAGAGACAGGATCAGAGAGAGAGGGTCAGAGAGAGAGACAGCGTCAGAGAGAGAGAGAGAGTCAGAGAGAGAGACAGGGTCAGAGACAGAGGGTCAGAGAGAGAGAGAGAGACAGGGTCAGAGAGAGACAGGATCAGAGAGAGAGGTCAGAGAGGGAGAGAGAGACAGGGTCAGAGAGAGAGAGAGGGTCAGAGAGACAGGGTCAGAGAGAGAGAGAGAGACAGGATCAGAGAGAGAGAGGGTCAGAGAGAGAGAGACATTGTCAGAGAGAGAGAGACAGGATCAGAGAGAGAGAGACAGGGTCAGAGAGAGAGAGAGGATCAGAGAGAGAGAGAGGATCAGAGAGAGAGGGTCAGAGAGAGAGAGAAGGTCAGAGAGAGAGAGAGATAGACAGGATCAGAGAGAGAGGGTCAGAGAGAGAGAGGGTCAGAGAGAGAGAGGGTCAGAGAGAGAGAGACAGGGTCAGAGAGAGAGAGACAGGATAAGAGAGAGAGGGGCAGAGAGGGAGAGAGACAGGATCAGAGAGAGAAGGTCAGAGAGAGACAGGGAGACAGGGTTAGAGAGAGAGAGAGACAGGGTCAGAGACAGAGAGGGTCAGAGAGAGAGAGAGACATGGTCAGAGAGAGAGAGAGGCAGGACAAGGAGACAAAGAGGATGAGAGGCAAAAGAGAGAAATTTGGAAGAGAAATATTAAGAAGTTTACAGGGCTGGTCACAGTGGCTCACGCCTGTAATGCCAGCAGTTTCGGAGTCCAAGGTGGGCGGATCACAAGGTCAGGAGTTCTAGACCAGCCTGGCCAATATGGTGAAACCATGTGTACTAAAAATATAAAAATTAGCCATGCGTGGTGCCAGGCCCCTGTAGTCCCACCGCACTATCTAATGAGCTAGCCAGAAATTCAAAAATAAATAGCCCCATGTTATAGTGGACCCCACGTTTCTCTTCAAAGAATCAGTATGTCAGTATGTTCAGCTCTCTTATTCTTTAATTGTCTATTTTCAACTTCCTCGTAATTGCAGTAAACAACCTCCATCGGTTCTAATCGGCAGTTCACATCTGTTTCCCTTCCCCCCACCCCTACCTGGCTCCATCCTGACTCGTCCCGGTCACCTGATCATCCCTGGCTACCTGCTCTGACACGCCCATAGCCGTCCTTCCTGTCCCAACACCCACCCTGCCACTCCAGCTCAAACTCCTGCTCTTTTTAAAATAGCCAATCGGGATTAGTCTAGCTTGTGTGGTCTAACCCGAGCCAACAGGAACAGCATGGCACTAGGGACGACCTCTGTCAGGCATAAGTCCCCCTCCTCACTTGTCCAAGCGTGCAGCTGCCACCGCTCCCTCCATACATCACAGATGTCTATAGAAGTAAACTGCCTTGCTGAGAGAATTTATCTTTGTGTGCCGTTTCTTTGCGGCATCGAAATGTTACTTATAACACCCATTTCAAACTGGCTAGAGAAGTGGTTCAGCAAATGGAAGGACACTCTGGCATCAGTCCTCACTTCCCTGGTAGCGGTATTAGCTATACTTCTTCTTGTAGGATGTTGTGTTATACCGTGTTCAAGGATTTGCGCAAAGGCTCATAAATACTACCCTCACTAACCTATCTGCAACTCCTCCCCCAATCCTATCCAGGGAAATTCCTTCTGTTGGAAGACCAAGCCCAACAACAAAGCAAGGACCTATTAGATAAGTTTGAAGGATTATGAAATAAAAAGAGGAAGTTATGAGAGATGGGAACTTTCTTCAAAGTTTGTATCTTAGAGTACATTAAAAGGAGTTACGATCTCTTACTCTATGGCCATTATCCGCTCTTATCATAAACATATACCCATGCATATGTATTCTCTAAATCAGCTATGTCTTAAATCAGCTGCCTTGACTCTCTCCAGCATGTCTGAACAGGACTGGGCAAGCTGCACACCCTGGAGCCTGCCATTCCTTGTTTGGAAACCCTCCCGACTGTCTCCTGCTAGCTTCCTCTTCTGCCTTGTCTTCTTTCCCCTTATCTATTCAGGAAATTTTCAAGTTTTTAGCCCATTGGGTCAAACATAGAATGTGAGGTCCCGTTCCGGCCAGTGGATACTGGACACAGCAGTGGGGCGACTGTGTCAGGTTATGAAAGTTATAAACATCCTGTCTCCTTTGTTCAGGTGGGCTCTCATGGCGAGACTGCCGGCGAGTTGCACCTTCCTGCAGGAAGTAAACTGGCCTTGCTGAACGATCCCACTGTCTCAGTGTGGATTCTTCCCACTGTTATAAACACATTTCCAATAATACCTTTCACCACATGTGGAGAAAACCAAGGACATAATGAAGCTGGATGGTTGTCCCTAAGTTGAGTAAAGAAAGTGATGAAAGAGAATGATGAACTCCGGGGATTCTATCTCCTGGCTTCAGAAGCAGATACTGAACCTCAAATAAACTAAGACTGCCCTGAGAGTCTCATCTTCTGTAGGAAACAGCTGAAATGGTGGAAAAGCAGACACAAGCTCTCATCACGCGAGTAGCTGACCTGCAATGAAAGCTGCAGGCACAGCCTCACCAGGTGTCTGCTGTTAAAGTGAGGGCATTGACTGGTAAAGAATGGGACCCTGCAACTTGGAATGGGGATGTGTGGGAGGACCCTGATGAAGCCAGGGACACTGAGTTTCTAAACTCTGATGAATCTTTTTTGCCAGAAGAAACAGCTTCCCTGCCCCATTAGTGCCAGCATCCCCTCCCAGTCCACGCTGCCATCAGCCTTTCCTCCTATGTCTGAAGACACAAACCCTGTGCAGCCTGAGGCAAGAGCAACGGCCACCCCCGAGGCGATTCCCAGGCAAGATAATGTGGCTTCTCCTCAGGAGCCACCCCAACACCCCTGTTTGCTTCTACACGTATAACTAAAGCCCCGGCAGGCTCCTAGAGGTGAGGTTCAGAGCATGACCAGCGAGGGGGTGCACTACACTTGAAATGCTTGCATTTTCTAATTCATATAAACAGAAATCTGGAGAACAGGCCTGGGGATGGATATTAAGGGTGTGGGATAAGGAACTCAGAGTTGGATCAGGCTGAATTTATTCATTTGGGCCCACTAGGCAGGGACTCTGCATTTAATGCTGCAGCTTGAGGAGTTAAAAAGGGTTCCACCTGTCTTGGCCTCCCAAAGTGCTGGGGTTATAGGCGTGAGCCACTGGCCCGGCCTGGCACTGGTTAATCAATCACAGTGTTCCTAGAAGTGAAAGTGACAGGAAGCCTACTGAATTCCTACTTAATTTATATAAACAGAAAACTCCTGGGCCAAATGGATAAAAGCTACTTGGAATCATAAAAAAATCAGCCCTTGACCAAGCAAATGGAGAGCAAAAAAAGCAGGAGTTGCAGTTCTCATCTCTGATAAAATAGACTTTAAACCAGCAAAGATCAAAAGAGACAAAGAAGGACATTACATAATGGTAAAGGATCAATGCAACAAGAAGAGCTAACTATCCTAAATATATATGCACCCAATACAGGAGCACCCAGATACATAAGGCAAGTTCTTAATGACTTACAAAGAGACTTAGACTCCCACACAATAATAGTGGGAGACTTGAACACCCCGTTGTCAATATTAGACAGATCAACAAGACAGAAAATTAACAAGGATATCCAGGACTTGAACTCAGACCTAGATCAAGCAAACCTAATAGACATTTACAGAACTCTCCACCCCAAATCCACAGAATATACATTCTTCTCAGCACCACATCGCACCTACTCTAAAATTGACCACATAATTGGGAGTAAATCACTCCTCAGCAAATGCAAAAGAATGGAAATCATAACAAACAGTCTCTCAGACCACAGTGCAATCAAGTTAGAACTCAGAATTCAGAAACTAACTCAGAACCGCACAGCTTCATGGAAACTGAACAACTGGCTCTTGAATGTTGACTGGATAAACAATGAAATGAAGGCAGAAATAAAGATGTTCTTTGAAACCAACGAGAACAAAGACACAACATACCAGAATCTCTGGGAGACATTTAAAGCAGTCTCTAGAGGAAAATATATAGCAATAAATGCCCACATGAGAAGGAAGGAGAGATCTAAAATTGACACCCTATCATCAAAATTGAAAGAGCTAGAGGAACAAGATCAAAAAAACTCAAAAGCTAGCAGAAGACAAGAAATAACTAAGATCAGAGCAGAACTGAAGGAGATAGAGACACAAAAAACCCTTCAAAAAATCAATAAATCCAGGAGCTGGTTTTTCAAAAAGGTCAACAAAACAGAGAGACCACTAGCCAGATTAATAAAAAAGAAAAGAGAAAATAATCAAATAGATGCAATAAAAAATGATAAAGGGGATATCACCACAGATTCCACAGAAATTCAAACCACCATCAGAGATTATTACAAACATCTCTATGCACATAAACTAGCAAACCTGGAAGAAATGGATAAATTCCTGGACACTTGCACCCTCCCAAGCCTAAACCAGGAAGAAGTCGAAACCCTGAACAGACCAATAACAAGGTCTGAAGTTGAGGCAGAAATTAAGAGCCTACCACCCAAAAAAAGCCCAGGTCCAGATGGGTTCACAGCCGAATTCTACCAGACATACAAAGAGGAGCTGGTACCATTCCTTCTGAAACTATTCCAAACAATCCAAAAAGAGGGAATCCTTCTCACATCATTTTATGAGACCAACATCTTCCTGATACCAAAACCCAGCAGAGACTCAGCAAGAAAGAAAACTTCAGGCCAATATCCATGATGGACACAGATGCAAAAATCTTCAATAAAATACTAGCAAACCGATTGCAACAGCACATCCAAAAGCTTATCCACCATGATCAAGTAGGCTTCATCCCGGGGGATGCAAGGCTAGTTCAACATATGCAAGTCTACAAACATAATCCATCACATAAACAGAACCAAAGACAAAAACCACATGATAATCTCAATTGATGCAGAGAAGGCCTTTGACAAAATTCAACAGCCCTTTATGCTAAAAACCCTCAATAAACTAGGTACTGACGGAACATATCTCAAAATGTTAAAAGCTATTTACGACAAACCAACAGCCAAAATCATACTGAATGGGCAAAAACTAGAAGCATTCCCTTTGAAATCTGGCACTAGACAAGGATGTCCTCTCTCACCACTCCTATTCAATATAGTACTGGGAGTTCTAGCCAGAGCAATCAGGCAAGAAAAAGAAATAAAGCATATTCAAATAGGAAAGGAGGAAGTCAAATTGTCTCTATTTGCAGATGACATGATTGTATATCTAGAAGACCCCATCGTCTCAGCCCAAAATCTCCTGAAACTGATAAGCCACTTCAGCAAAGTCTCAGGATATAAAATCAGTGTGCAAAAATCACAAGCATTCCTATACACCAATAACAGACTTAAAGAGAGCCAAATCAAGGACAAACTGCCATTCACAATTGCTACAAAGAGAATAAAATACCTGGGAATACAACTAACAAGGAACATAAAGGACCTCTTCAAGGAGAACTACAAACCACTGCTCCACGAAATAAGAGAGGACACACACAGATGGAGAAATATTCCATGTTCATGGCTAGGAAGAATCAATATTGTCAAAATGGCCATACTGCCCAAAGTAATTTACAGATTCAACACTATCTCTATCAAGCTACCAATGACCTTCTTCACAGAACTGGAAAAAACCACCTTAAACTTCATATGGAACCAAAGAGAGCCCGCATAGCCAAGTCAATTCTAAGCAAAAAGAACAAAGCTGGAGGCATCACACTACTGGACTTCAAACTATACTACAAAGCTACAGTAATCAAAACAGCATGGTACTGGTACCAAAACAGATATATAGACCAATGGAACAGAAAAGAGGCCTCCAAGGCAACACAACACATCTACAACCATCCGATCTTGGACAAACCTGACAAAAACAAGCAATGGGGAAATGAGTCCCTGTTTAATAAATGGTGTTGGGAAAACTGGCTAGCCATGTGCAGAAAGCAGAAGCTGGACCCCTTCCTGACACCTTACACTCAAATTAACTCCAGATGGATTAAAGACTTAAACATAAGACCTAACACCATAAAAACCTTAGAAGAAAATCTAGGCAAAACCATTCAGGACACAGGCGTAGGCAAGCACTTCATGACGAAAACACCAAAAGCATTGGCAACAAAAGGCAAAATAGACAAATGGGACCTAATCAAACTCCATAGCTTCTGCACAGCAAAAGAAACAGTCATTAGAGTGAATCGGCAACCAACAGAATGGGAAAAAATTTTTGCAGTCTACTCATCTGACAAGGGGCTGATAACCAGAATCTACAAAAAACTAAAACAGATTTACAAGAAAAAAACAAACAACCCCTTTCAAAAGTGGGCGAAGGATATGAACAGACACTTTACAAAAGAAGACATACATGAAGCCAACAAACATATGAAAAAATGCTCATCATCACTGGTCATTAGAGAAATGCAAATCAAAACTACATTGAGATACCATCTCACACCAGTTAGAATGGCGATCATTAAAAAATCTGCAGACAACAGATGCTGGAGAGGATGTGGAGAAATAGGAACACTTTTACACTGTTCATGGGAGTGTAAATTAGTTCAACCATTGTGGAAGACAGTGTGGCAATTCCTCAAGGACCTAGAAATAGAAATTCCATTTGACCCAGCAATCCCATTACTGGGTATATATCCAAAGGATTATAAATCATTCTACTATAAGGACACATGCACAGGAATGTTCATTGCAGCACAGTTTACAATAGCAAAGACCTGGAACCAACCCAAATGCCCATCGATGATAGACTGGACATGGAAAATACGGCACATATACACCATGGAATATTATGCAGCCATCAAAAATGATGAGTTCGTGTCCTTTGTAGGAACATGGATGAACCTGGAAAACATCATTCTCAGCAAACTGACACAAGAACAGAAAATCAAACACCACATATTCTCACTTATAGGCGGGTGTTGAACAATGAGAACACATGGACATGGAGGGGAGCATCAGATACTGGGGTCTGTCGGGGGAAAAAAGGGGAGGGACAGCAGGGGGTGGGGAGTTGGGGGAGAGATAGCATGGGGAGAAATGCCAGATACAGGTGATAGGGAGGAAAGCAGCAAATCACACTGCCATGTGTGTACCTATGCAACAGTCTTGCATGTTCTTCACTTGTACCCCAAAACCTAAAATGCAATAAAAAATATAGATATATAAAGAAAAAAAAAATCAGCCCTTCAATCAATTTCCAAACTTGAGCCAGTTTACAGACCCAGAACTCTCTGAAGGAAGCACAGGCCGGGTTCCCTTCAGGAAGGACCCATTACACTGCTGACCATAAATGCAGAGGAAGGACCCACTACACTACTGACCACATATGCAGAGGGAGGACCCACTACACCACTGACCGTACATGCAGAGGGAGGACCCACTACACTACTGACCACGTATGCAGAGGGAGGACCCACTACACCACTGACCGTACATGCAGAGGGAGGACCTACTATGCAGAGGGAGGACCCACTACACTAAAGACCATGCATGTAGAGGGAGGAACCACTACATTACTGATCACATATGCAGAGGAAGGACCCACTGCACTACTCACCGTGCATGCAGAGGGAGGCCCCACTACACCACTGACCGTACATGCAGAGGGAGGACCTACTATGCAGAGGGAGGACCCACTACACTACTGGCCACGTATGCAGAGGGAGGAACCACGACACTACTGAACACGTATGCAGAGGGAGGAAACACTACACTACTGACAGTGCATGCAGAGGGAGGACCCACTAAACTACTGACCGTGTTTGCAGAGGGAGGACCCACTACACTACTGACTGTGCATGCAGAGGGAGAACCCACTACACTACAGACCGTGCATGCAGAGGGAGGACCCACTACCCTACTGACTGCGGATGCAGAGGGAGGACCCACTACACTACTGACCACGTACGCAGAGGGAGGACCCACTACACTACTGACCACGTACGCAGAGGGAGGACCCACTACAATACTGACCGTGCATGCAGAGGGAGGACCCGCTAAATTACTGACCAGGTATGCAGACGGAGGACCCACTACACTACTGACCGTGCATGCAGAGGGAGGACCCACTACACTACTGACCGTGCATGCAGAGGGAGAACCCACTACACTACCGACCATGCATGCAGAGGGAGGACCCACTACACTACTGACCAAGTGTGCAGAGGGAGGACCCACTACACTACTGACCGTGCATGCAGAGGGAGGACCCACTACACTACTGACCGTGCATGCAGAAGGAGGACCCACTACACCAGTGACCGTGCATGCAGAGGGAGGACCCACAACACAACTGGCCACGTATGTAAAGGGACAACCCACTATACTACTGACCACGTATGCAGACGGAGGACCCACTACACTACTGACCACGTACGCAGAGGGGAGGACCCACTACACTACTGACCACGTACACAGAGGGAGGATCCACTACACTACTGACCGTGCATGCAGAGGGAGGACTCACTACACTACTGACCACGTATGCAGAGGGAGGACCCACTACACTACTGACCACGTATGCAGACGGAGGACCCACTACACTACTGACCACGTACGCAGAGGGAGGACCCACTACACTACTGACCACGTACGCAGAGGGAGGATCCACTACACTACTGACCATGCATGCAGAAGGAGGACCCACTACACCAGTGACCATGCATGCAGAGGGAGGACCCACAACACAACTGACCACGTATGTAAAGGGACAACCCACTATACTACTGACCACGTATGCAGAGGGAGGCCCCACTACACTATTGACCACATATGCAGAGGGAGGACCCACTACCCTACTGACTGGATGCAGAGGGAGGACACACTACACTACTGACCGCACATGCAGAGAGAGTACCCACTATAATACTGACCGTGGATGCAGAGGGAGGACCCACTACACTACTGACCGTGCATGCAGAGGGAGGACCCACTACACTACTGACCACGTACGCAGAGGGAGGACCCACTACACTACTGACCGTGCATGCAGAGGGAGGACCCACTACACTACTGACCACGTACGCAGAGGGAGGACCCACTACACTACTGACCACGTACACAGAGGGAGGACCCACTACACTACTGACCACGTACACAGAGGGAGGACCCAGTACACTACTGACCACGTATGCAGAGCGAGGACCCACTACACTACTGACCACATATGCAGCAGGAAGACCCACTACACTACTGACCATGCATGCAGAAGGAGGACCCACTACACCAGTGACCATGCATGCAGAGGGAGGACCCACTACACTATTGACCATGTATGCAGAGGGAGGACCCACTACACTACTGACCACGTACGCAGAGGGAGGACCCACTACACTACTGACCACGTACGCAGAGGGAGGACCCACTACACTACTGACCGTGCATGCAGAGGGAGGACCCACTACACTACTGACCACATACGCAGAGGGAGGACCCACTACTCTACTGACCACATACGCAGAGGGAGGACCCACTACACTACTGACCACGTACGCAGAGGGAGGACCCACTACACTACTGACCGTGCATGCAGAGGGAGGACCCACTACTCTACTGACCACATACGCAGAGGGAGGACCCACTACAGTAGTGACCGTGCATGCAGAGGGAGGACCCACTACACTACTGACCACGTATGCAGAGGGATGACCCACTACACTACTGACCACGTATTCAGAGGGAGGACCCACTACTCTACTGACCACATACGCAGAGGGAGGACCCACTACACTACTGACCATGCATGCAGAGGGAGGACCCACTACACTACTGACCGTGCATGCAGAGGGAGGACCCACTACACTACTGACCACGTACGCAGAGGGAGGACCCACTACACTACTGACCATGCATGCAGAGGGAGGACCCACTACACTACTGACCACGTACGCAGAGGGAGGACCCACTACACTACTGACCACGTACACAGAGGGAGGACCCACTACACTACTGACCACGTACACAGAGGGAGGACCCAGTACACTACTCACCACGTATGCAGAGCGAGGACCCACTACACTACTGACCACATATGCAGCAGGAAGACCCACTACACTACTGACCATGCATGCAGAAGGAGGACCCACTACACCAGTGACCATGCATGCAGAGGGAGGACCCACTACACTATTGACCATGTATGCAGAGGGAGGACCCACTACACTACTGACCACGTACGCAGAGGGAGGACCCACTACACTACTGACCACGTACGCAGAGGGAGGACCCACTACACTACTGACCGTGCATGCAGAGGGAGGACCCACTACACTACTGACCACGTACGCAGAGGGAGGACCCACTACACTACTGACCGTGCATGCAGAGGGAGGACCCACTACACTACTGACCACATACGCAGAGGGAGGACCCACTGCACTACTGACCACGTACGCAGAGGGAGGACCCACTACACTACTGACCGTGCATGCAGAGGGAGGACCCACTACACTACTGACCACATACGCAGAGGGAGGACCCACTACAGTAGTGACCGTGCATGCAGAGGGAGGACCCACTACACTACTGACCACGTATGCAGAGGGATGACCCACTACACTACTGACCACGTATTCAGAGGGAGGACCCACTACTCTACTGACCACATACGCAGAGGGAGGACCCACTACACTACTGACTGTGCATGCAGAGGGAGGACCCACTACACTACTGACCACATACGCAGAGGGAGGACCCACTACAGTAGTGACCGTGCATGCAGAGGGAGGACCCACTACACTACTGACCACGTATGCAGAGGGATGACCCACTACACTACTGACCACGTATTCAGAGGGAGGACCCACTACTCTACTGACCACATACGCAGAGGGAGGACCCAGTACACTACTGACCATGCATGCAGAGGGAGGACCCACTACACTACTGACCACGTATGCAGAGGGAGGACCCACTACACCACTGACCACATACGCATAGAGAGGACCCACTACAGTACTGACCATGCATGCAGAGGGAGGACCCACTACACCACTGACCACGTATGCAGAGGGAAGACCCACTACACCACTGACCACGTATGCAGAGGGAAGACCCACTACACCACTGACCACGTATGCATAGAGAGGACCCACTACAGTACTGACCATGCATGCACTCAATCTTTCTCCCATCCTTCCCCCACGTAGACCTCCAGCCTTTTACTAGGGTAACTGTGCACTGGCAAAGGGAAATGATCAGACATTGTGGGAACTAGTGGGCAGTGGCTCTGATTGTTGCTCATTCCGGGGGACCCGAAACGTCATTGTGGTCCTCCATTTAAAGCAGGGGTTGATGGAGGTCAGGTAATTAATGGAGGGTTTTCTTAAAAAAATGTTGAGACAGAGTCTCATTCTGTTGCCTAGGCTGGAGTGTAGAGTGACACAATGTCAGCTCACTGCAGCCTCCGCCTCCCAGGTTCAAGCGATTCTCCTGCCTCAGCCTCCGGAGTAGCTGGGATTACGGGAGCCCACCACTACGCCTAGCTATTTTTTTGTGTTTTTAGTAGAGATGGGGTTTCACCATGTTGGCCAGTCTGATCTAGAACTCCTGACCTTATGATTTGCTTACCTCAGCCTCTCAAAGTGCTGGGATTAAGGCGTGAGCCACCGTGCCCGGCCAATAATGGAGTTTTATCTCAGGTCCAACTTACAGTGGGTCCCTGGACTCATCCTGTGGTCATTTTCCCAGTGTCAGAATGCATAATTGGCATAGACACACTTAGCAGCTGCAGAACCCCCACCTGGGCTGACTGGTAGGGTGAGGGTCATTACATTGGGAAAGGCCAAATGGAAGCCATTAGAGGTGCCTCTACCTAGAAAAATAGAAAATCAAAAACAACATCGAATCTCTGGAGGGACTTCGGAGATTAGTGCCACCACCAAGGACTTGAAAGACGCAGGGGTGGTGAGTGCCACCACACCCCCATTCAACTCTCCATTTGGCCTGTGCAGAAGACAGATGGATCCTGGAGAAGGATGGTGGATTATCGTGATCTTCACCAAGTGGGGGCTCCAATTGCAGCTGCCGTGTCAGATGTGGCTTCACTGCTTGAGCAAATTAACACACCTGGTACCTGGGATGCAGACACTGACCTGGCAGATGCCCTTTTCTTCCTTCGTGTCCATAAGGCCCACCAGAAGCAATGTCCTTCAGCTGCCAGGCCGGCACCATGCCCCCACTGCACTACCTCACGGGTGTATCAACTCTGGTTTTGTATCATCTTATTCAGAGAGGTTTTTGTGATTTTTTGTTTGGTTTCTTTGTGAGATGGAATTTTGCTCTTGTTGCCCAGGCTGGAGTGCAATGGTGTGACCTCGGCTCACTGCAAACCTCCAACTCCAGGGTTCAAGAGATTCTCCTGCCTCAGCCTCCCTAGTAGCTGGGGTGACAGGTACACGCAATCAAACCCGGCTAATTTTTGTATTTTTAGTAGAGACGGGGTTTCTCCATGTTGGTCAGGCTGGTCTCAAACTCTCAACCTCAGTTCATCCACCTGCCTTGGCCTCCCAAAGGTCTGGGATTACAGGTGTGAGCCACCGTGCCCAGCCTCAGAGAGATCTTGATTGCTTTTCTCTTCCGCAAGATGTCACACTGGCCCATTACATGGATGACACTCTGCTGCCTTGGTCCAGTCAGCAAGAAGAGGCAGACACACTGGGCTTACTGGGGAGACATCTGCACGCCAGAAGACACAGAATAAATCCGACTAAAATTCAGGGACCTTCTACCTCAGCAAAATGCCTAGGGGTCCAGAGGTGTGGAGCCTCTTGTGATATTCCTTCTAAGGTGAAGGGTAAGTTGCTGCATTTGGCCCTCCTACAACCCAGACAGAGGCACAATGCCTAGTGGACCTATTTGGATTTTGGAGGAGACACATTCCTCATGTGTCGAGTGTGTTACTCCATCCTATTTATCCAGTGACCTGAAAGGCAGCCAGTTTTGTGTGGGGTCCAGAACAGGAGAAGGCAACAGGTCCAGGCTGCTGTGAAAGCTGCTCTCCACTGGGGTCACACGCCCCACCAGGTCCAAGGGTGCCTGAGGCGGCAGCGGCAGACAGGGAGGCTATGTGGAGCCTTTGGCAGCCTCCACGGGAAAATCGAGCGGAGGCCTCTAGGATTTTGAAGGAAAGCCCTGCTATCCTCTCCAGATAACTACTCTCCTTTTGAGAGACAGCTCTTGGCCTGTTACTGAACTTTTGTGGAAACTAAACTTTTGACTATGGCTCATCAAGTCACCATGTGACCTGAACTGCCTGTCATGAACCGGGTGCTTTCTGACCCCTCCAGCCATAAAGTGGGTCATGCACAGCAGCGTTCCATCAGCAAATGGAAGTGGTATATACATGATTGGGCTTGAGCGGTCCTGAAGTCACAAGTAAGTTACATGAGGAAGTGGCTCAAATGCCCATGATCTCCACTCCTGTTACCCTGCCTTCTCTCCCCCAGCCTGCACCGATGGCCTCATGGGGAGTTCCCTATGATCAGCTGACAGAGGAAGAGAAGACTAGGGCCTGGTTCACAGATATGCATGATATGCAGGCACCACCCAAAAGTGGACAGCTGCAGCGCCACAGCCCCTTCCTAGGACATCCCTGAAGGACAGCGGTGAAGGGGAATCTTCCCAATGGGCAGAACTTTGAGCAGTGCTCCTGGCTGTGTACCTTGCATGGAAGGAGAAATGGCCAGATGTGCGATTATATACTGATTCATGGGCTGTGCACCTTGCACGGAAGGAGACATGGCCAGGTGTGCGATCATACACTGATCCATGGGCTGTGCACCTTGCACGGAAGGAGACATGGCCAGGTGTGCGATCATACACTGATCCATGGGCTGTGCACCTTGCACGGAAGGAGACATGGCCAGGTGTGCGATCATACACTGATCCATGGGCTGTGCACCTTGCACGGAAGGAGACATGGCCAGGTGTGCGATCATACACTGATCCATGGGCTGTGCACCTTGCACGGAAGGAGACATGGCCAGGTGTGCGATCATACACTGATCCATGGGCTGTGCACCTTGCACGGAAGGAGACATGGCCAGGTGTGCGATCATACACTGATCCATGGGCTGTGCACCTTGCACGGAAGGAGACATGGCCAGGTGTGAGATCATACACTGATCCATGGGCTGTGCACCTTGCACGGAAGGAGACATGGCCAGGTGTGCGATCATACACTGATCCATGGGCTGTGCACCTTGCACGGAAGGAGACATGGCCAGGTGTGCGATCATACACTGATCCATGGGCTGTGCACCTTGCATGGAAGGAGACATGGCCAGGTGTGCGATCATACACTGATCCATGGGCTGTGCACCTTGCACGGAAGGAGACATGGCCAGGTGTGCGATCATACACTGATTCATGGGCTGTGCACCTTGCACGGAAGGAGACATGGCCAGGTGTGCGATCATACACTGATCCATGGGCTGTGCACCTTGCACGGAAGGAGACATGGCCAGGTGTGCGATCATACACTGATCCATGGGCTGTGCACCTTGCACGGAAGGAGACATGGCCAGGTGTGCGATCATACACTGATCCATGGGCTGTGCACCTTGCACGGAAGGAGACATGGCCAGGTGTGCGATCATACACTGATCCATGGGCTGTGCACCTTGCACGGAAGGAGACATGGCCAGGTGTGAGATCATACACTGATCCATGGGCTGTGCACCTTGCACGGAAGGAGACATGGCCAGGTGTGCGATCATACACTGATCCATGGGCTGTGCACCTTGCACGGAAGGAGACATGGCCAGGTGTGCGATCATACACTGATCCATGGGCTGTGCACCTTGCATGGAAGGAGACATGGCCAGGTGTGCGATCATACACTGATCCATGGGCTGTGCACCTTGCACGGAAGGAGACATGGCCAGGTGTGCGATCATACACTGATCCATGGGCTGTGCACCTTGCACGGAAGGAGACATGGCCAGGTGTGCGATCATACACTGATCCATGGGCTGTGCACCTTGCACGGAAGGAGACATGGCCAGGTGTGCGATCATACACTGATCCATGGGCTGTGCACCTTGCACGGAAGGAGACATGGCCAGGTGTGCGATCATACACTGATCCATGGGCTGTAGCCGGTGGTTTGGCTGGATGGTCAGGGACTTGGAAAAAGCAAACTTGGAAAATCGGTTACAAAGAAATTTGGGGAAGACGTATGTGGATGGACCTCTCTGAGTGGTCAAAACCTGTGAAGATATTTGTATCCCATATGAGTTCTCACCAACAGGTAACCTCAGCAGAGGAGGATTTCAATAATCAAGTGAGGAGGATGACCCGTTCTGTGGACACCCCCCAGCGTCTTTCCCCAGCCACCCCTGTCATCGCCCAATGGGCCCATGAACAAAGTGGCCATGGCAGCAGGGATGTGTGGGTAACCCCCCCACATGGGCACCGAGGAAGGAGAGCTGTGCAAACCCCAGGCACACTTAGTGTCTGAAGAATATCTTAGTTTATAGTGTTATTACTCAGCTATTTCCTTTACATAATCCTTTATATGTAATCCTATATTAGTTTATAGAATTAGTGCCTAAATGTACCTTATTGCTTACATGTATCTAGCTTATATAATCATACTTGGCACTTATATCTAATATACTTAGTTCTATATAAGCTTTCTACATAATCATACAGGTATTGCAGTCGGAGCTGTACTGACACATTTAGTGCTGACTTATGGAATCCTTCTATAGAACCATATAGTAGTTTTAGTAGGAGGAATGCCTAGAGCAGTCACAGGACAGAAGCAGCACATGGGAAAACAGCCAGACCAGGACGAGAACCAAAGACCCAGGCGGTGGCGTCCCTGCCTGAAAGGGCATACGCTGTGTGGCAGGCTTGGAGCAAGAGCCTCTCCTCCTGAGAAAGGAGCTGTAGTACCTTGCATCCAGTTCCTGTGGAAAGTGAGCCTCAGGCCTGAGATCCTGGAAGTAACCGAGGGAGAAGAACTCCTCTGGTGTGACCAGCCACGGCGGCTGTACACCCTGTCAGCCTTTTCTGACTTCTGTGCCAGCTCAAATCATCCTCCCGTAAATATCTTCAGAGAAGAGCACAAGTCTGTCAGCTCCCACTGCATTGGCTTACAGTATCCTTCTATTAGAAACCCTTTGAAGTCTCCAGCCCACAGATAAGACGTGTGCACGACACCTGCTGCACACAGCCCACCTCCTTGCCTCAGTGACCTAATGGGGTTGGACTCCTTTTCTGTACATGACCCTCTACTACTGCGCACGGCATGGTCCCCTACTGCGCACTGCCCACCTCTCTGCCAAGGTGACCTAATGGGGTGGCCCCCTCACTTGTCACTCACATGATTATCTATGCCCTATTACTAAGCCTATAGATGATGACCTCACTGACGACCCTTTCCCCTGCCTTGTACCTAACAAATACAGACACTTCTGGACGTTTGGGCCTCGCCTGTCTCCGCTCATCGGTGGCGTGGCCCCCCCTGAGCCCAGCTGCTCTTCACCAGTTCTTCAGTGTCCTCTCTCTTTACTTCTCAGATCCTGCGCCTCAGCACAGCATAAGGGATGTCCCACGACCCCATGGGGCCATTAGCCCTACAGGGATGGAGGTTACGCATGGGCTCAGCAACATGGACTTCCAGTCACCAAGGCAGACCTGGCTACTGCCATTGCCGAGTGCCCAATCTGCCAGCAGCAGCAACCAACACGGAGCCCTCAATATGGCACCATTCCTCAGGGTGGTCAGCCAACTACCTGGTGGCGGGTTGATTATACTGGACCTCTTCCATCATGGAAAGGGCAGAGGTTTGTCCTCTCTGGAACAGACTTACTTTGGATATGGGTTTGCCTATACTGCACGCAATGTTTCTGCCCAGAATGCCTTATCCAGCATCACGGGCATTCCACACAGCACTGCCTCTGACCAAGGCACTCACTTTATGGCTGAAGAAGTGCAGGCGTGGGCTCATGCTCATGGAATTCACTGGTCTTACCATGTTCCCCATCATCCTGAAGAAGCTGGATTGACAGACCAGTGGAATGGCCCTTTCAAGTCACAATTGCAATGCCAACTAGGTGACAACAGTTTGCAGGGCTGGGGCAAAGTCCTCCAGAAGGCTGCGTGCCGTGAATCAGCGCACTGTTTCTCTCATAGTCAGGACTCATGGGTCCAGGAATCAAGGGGTGGAAGTGGCACCACTCACCACCACCCCTAGTGATAGCCAAATGTTTGCTTCCTGTTCCCACGGTATTATGTTCTGCTGGCCTAGAGGTCTTCGTTCCAGAGGGAGGAAGGCTGATACCAGGAGACACAACAACAATTCCATTAAACTGGAAGTTAAGATTGACGCCTGGACACACTTGGCTCCTCCTATCTTTAAGTCAACAGGCTAAGAAGGGAGTTACAGCACTGGCCAGGTGACTGATCTGGACTGTCAGGATGAGACCAGTCCACGACTCCACAGTGGAGGTCAGGAAGAGCACGCCTGGAATACAGGAGATTCATTAGGCGTCTATTCGTACCACGATGCCCTGTGATTAAGGTCAAGGGGAAAGTGCCACAGCCCAATCCAGGCAGGATGACAAAATGTCTGGGTCGCCCCACCAGGGAAACACCCATGACCTGCTGAGGTGCTTGCTGAAGGCAGCGGGCAGTAGAAGAAGGCGGTCATCAACACCAGCTACGACCATGTGACCAGCTGCAGAAATGAGACTGAAACTCTCAGGAGCACTTCCTCCACTTCCTCCTTCTTTTTTAAAACCATGCCAGTGCATGTGTACCCCTGCACTGAGAAAACTTCATTTCCTTTCTCCTTTATCATGTGACATAAGATTTATTGACTTCACATCAACATTTAAGTATTGTCAGCTTTATGTGCTAGCATTTGGGGCGGGGATTGGCGCGTTTCCAGTTGTACAAAGGACTGTTGTATTGTGTTAGGTGTAATTATGACCTCATTATTGTCCTTATTTGAAGATTATGTATGATCTCAGGAGATGTGTACAGGTTCAAGCTGACAAGGGCTGGATTTGTGATGGTGAATACTATGTCAACTTGATTGGTTTGAACGGTGCAAAGTATTGATCCCAGGTGTGTCTGTGAGGGCGCTGCCAAAGGAGATGAACATTTGAGTCAGTGGCTGGGAAAGGCAGACCCACCCTTCATCTGAGTGGGCACCATCTAATCAGCTGCCAGGGCAGCTGGAATATAAGCAGGGAGAACAATTTGCAGAGTGACGGGCCTCGCCTCCCAGCCTCCATCTTTCTCCTGGGCTGGATGCTTCCTGACCTCGAACTTGGGACTCCAAGTTCCTTAGTTCTGGGACTCACACTGGCTCTCCTTGCTCCTCAGCCTGCAGACAGTCTATTGTGGGACGTTGTGATAATGTGAGTTAATAAACTGCCGATTATAAGTATCTATTCCATTAGTTCTGTCCCTCTAGAGAACCCTGGCTAATACAGCGAGTTTGGCAACTTTTTTCAAAACTAAGCACACTCTTACCGTACAATCCACTGGTTGCACTCCTTGCTATTTACCAAAAGGAGCTGAAAACTTATGTCTACACCAAAACCTGTAAATGGATGTTTAAACAGTTTTATTCATAACTGCCACAACTTGGAAGCCACCAAGATGTCTTCCGCTGGCGAACAGATGAGCTGTGGGACAGCAGACAGTGGCGTGCTCAGCACTAGGGTAAACCAGCTGACAAGCCATGAAGACACCTGGAAGAAACTGAAACGCCTATTACCAGGGGAGAGAAGCCAGTCTGAAAAGGCAACACGCTGTGTGATTCCACCTCTGTGACATTCTGGAAAAGACAAACTATGGAGACAGCAGAAAGATCAGCTGACGCCGGGTGTCCCGGGGGAAGGAGGGATCAGCCGGCAGAGCACAGAGGACTCTGGGCTGAGAAACTCCTCGGGACGGTCCTGGAATGGTGGTTCCATGTCGTGTATGTCTGTCCAGACCCACAGGATGAACAGCACAAGAGTGAACCCTCGTGTCAACTGTGGACTCTGGGTGACGACCATGAGTCATGTGGGTCCAGCCGCTGTGACAAACGTCCCAGGCTAGTTGGGAATCTGACAGTGGGTGAAGCTGTTGGTGAGGCTTGGGTTATATGGAACATTTCCGCACCTTCCCCTTAATTTTCTTTTTCTTTTTTTTTTTTTTTTTTGGGAGATGTAGTTTCACTCTTGTTGCCCAGGCTGGGGTGCAATGGCATGACTTCAGCTCACCGCAACCTCTACCTCCAGGGTTCAAGCGATTCTCCTGCCTCCGCCTCCAGAGTAGCTGGATGAGGCCGCCTGAGTAGCTGGGATTACAGGCATGGGCCACCATGCTCGGCTAATTTTATATTTTTAGTAGAGACAAGGTTTCTCAGTGTTGGTCAGGCTGATCTCGAACTCCCGACCTCAGGTGATCTGCCCGCCTCAGGTAGATAGGGGTGATGGGATTACAGGCGTGAGCCACCACACCCGTCCCCTCTTAATATTTTTAGAACCTAAAACTGCTCTATAGAATAAGTCTATTAAAAAAAAAGTGAAACACTTGGTTTTATTTCTATACACTGGCAATGACGAATGTGAAAAAGAAATGGAGAAATAATTCTATTTACAATAGAACCAAAAACAATATAATATGTAGGAATAACATTAATTAAGGAAGTAGAAGACTTGTATACCCCTGGCTGGGCGTGGTGGCTCATGCCTATAATCCCAGAACTCTGGGAGGCCAAAGTGGCTGGATCACAAGGTCAGGAGTCTGAGACCAGCCTGGCCAACCTGGTGAAACCTCGTCTATACAAAAAATAGAAAAATTAGCCAGGCATGTTGGCAAGCACTTGTAATCCTAGCTACTCGGGGGGCTAAGGCAGGAGAACTGCTTAAACCTGGGAGACAGACATTGCAGCGACTCAAGACCGCTCCACTGCACTCCGGCCTGGGTGACAGAGTAAGACTCGATCTCAAAAAAAAAAAAAAAAAAAAAAAAAAAAAACAACTTGCATACCCCAAACCATTAAATATTTCTGAAAAAGTAAAGACAACCTAAATAAAAGACAGCTTGTGTTCTGTGGGTAACCCCCCATCTAGGCACTGAGGAAACAGACCTAAGCAGAACCTTGGCACAGTTAAGGCTTGAAGAATATCTCAGTTTATAGTGTTACTATCCAGCTGTTTCCTTTTATATAATCCTTTATACAAGCATATATTAGTTTATAGAAGGGCTTGAAGAATCCCTTTATATAATCCTCTATATATAATCATATAATAGTTGATAGTATGAGTGCCTAAAGAATATTTCCCTACATATATATATATATATATATATACACACAATTATATCTTAGTTCATAATCAGAGGAATGCCTAGAGTGGACACAGTACAGAGCACGAATTAAGGAATAAGCAGCTTATAATCAGAGGAATGCCTAGAGCAGACACAGTGCAGAGCATGATTTAAGGGAAAAACACTTATACCAGGACAAGAATCCATGGCCCAGGCAGCAGCGTTCAGTATCGTAAAGATACCCGCTGTGTGGCAGGCTTGGGGCGAGAGCCACTCCTCCTGGTAAAGGAGTTGTAGGACCTTGCTCCATTTCTTGTGGAAGGCTGCCCTCAGAACGGCAATCCAGCTTGGTGACTGTGAACTTTATCAGCTCTTGCTACTGTGCTGTTTGAAAAGCATCTTCCCATAGAACTTATTGGAAGCTGCCAGCAGGTGGCATAAACCTGACAGCTCTGTCACTGCTGTGTGACTTAAAGCATCCCCCCATAAATCTTCTTAGAAGTAGTTTGCCCATAGATAGAAGTATTGCACACTGCACCCCCTTCACTGTGCACGGCCCACCTTCAAGCCTCGGTGACCTAATGGAGGTGGACCCCTTACTGCACATGGCCCTTGCCTTCATGGGAACGGGCCCCTTGCTGTGCACTGTCCACCTCCTGGCCTAGGTGACCTAGTGGGGGGTGGACCCCATGTTTTATTGCTCACGACCCTATCACTGTCCTTGAAGATGACTTCACTCACCGCCCTGCCCCCTAACCTATACACAATAAATACTCACGCTTCTGGACATTCAGGGCCTCGCCTGACTCCGCTCACAGATGGCATGGCCCTCTGAGCCCAGCTGCATTTTCCTTGTACTTCTGTGTCCTGTCTCTTTATTTCTCAGATTCTGCGCCTCAGCACAGCAAAGGGACACCCCACGACCCTGTGGGGCCCTCAGCCCTACAGTGTTCAAGACCTGGTAGACTTTATTCTGTTTATTTATTTTTTTTGAGCAGTGTTCTGTCACCCAGGCTGGAGTGCAGCAGCGTGTCCCAGTGCTCTAAAGCCCTGACCACCAGGCCCAGGTACACCTCCCCCTCCCCCTCCCTAGTAGCTGGGACTACAGCCACACCCCACCATGCGTGGCTGTTTTTTCTATGTTTTGTAGAGATGGGGTTTCACTATGTTGCCAGGCTGGGCTCAAATTCCTGGACTCCCTCCTCAGCCTCCCAAAGTGCTGTAACGGCAGGAGTGAGCCACCATACCCAGTGAAAGGAGACTTCATGTTGTCAAAATGGCAAAGTTCTCCAAAACATTCTACAAATTCAGTGCAATTCAATGCAAAAAACCCAAGGGATTTTTGTTTTCTCTTTTTTTTTCAGAAATGGAAAGGGGCACCTCAAATTCCTACAAAACTGCAAAGGACCTCAAATATTCAAAAACAATCTTGAAAAAGAAAAACAAAGGTGGGAGATGCCCACTTCTTAATTTCAGAATATAGTAAACAGCTACTCTAATAAAAACGGTGTGGTGACAGCATGAAGGCAGACTCGGCTCAACGGGATGAACGGGAAAGTGCATATATAAACCAGGGAGCCTGTGTTTCAACTAAGAGAAGGTAGTTTGTTCAACAGACGGTGCTCAGAGAAATGAATATCCACATGTAAAACAGCAAAGTTGGACTCATCACACCCTATACAAAAATGAACTCAAATTGAATCAAATATTCAAATATAAAAGTTAAAACTAAAACTCTTAGAAGGACATGTAGGTAAAACCTTCGTGAACTTGGACTTGGTAATAATTCTTAGACATGACACCAGAACCACAAACACAAAAAGGAAAATAATAAACTGAAGCTCATGAAAATCGAACACTTTATCCATCAAAGAACAGCGTCAAGACAGCGACAAGACAGCTAGAGAATGGGAGAAAATATTTGCAAATTGTATGTATAAGAATCCGGTGGGGGCCAGGCTGGGAGGCTCACACCTGTAATCCCAGCACTTTGGAGCCCGAGGCAGGCTGATCACCTGGGTCGGGAGTTTGAGATCAGCCTGGCTAACATAGTGAAACCCCATCTCTACTAAAAATACAAAAATTAGCTGGGCGTGGTGGCGCACACCTGTAATCCCAGCTACTAGGGAGGCTAATGGGAGGAGAATCACTTGAACCCTAGAAGCGGAGATTGCAGTGAACCGAGACTGCGCCACTGCACTCCAGCCTGGGCAACAGAGTGAGACTCCATTTCAAAAAAATAAATTTTTAAAAATTTAGACTCGGCTCATCCCCCGCTTTCCCTCTGTACCTGCGAGGTCTCCGCAGGGCTGGCCCCAATGAGGGGGTGGGGCAAGGGGGCGGGTTGGCGGGAAATAAACAGTGGGGGGTGGCCGGGGTCCTGTCCCAGCGCGGTCTCCATCCACGGATATTATTCGCTCATGAAAGGAACGCGGTCCTCATCCCCCGCTCTACCAGGGATGAACCTTGAAGACGCGATTCTAAGCCAAAGACGCCACGCCAGACACAAAAGCCACCACACGTCGGGCTCCACTGAATGGATGTCAGAACGCGCAGGTGCGGGAGCAGGGCGGAGGCTGCAGGGCCCTGGAGGGGCTCGGAGAGTGGAGAAAGCTGGTCCAGAGCCCGGTGAGGCCGCAGCACTCGCGTGTGTGTGTGTGTCTGTTGGGGGGGGGGGGGGGGTGGTTGTGGGGGGTGTGTGTGGCTGTTTGGGGCTGGGGGGGGAAGGGGGGGGCACTGAGCTGAGCCCTGTGCCGCGGGTTATGTCATGTGAGTTCCACCTCAATAGAAGTGTAGGACGCGAACAACGCAGAAACGTGCCAATTCCAATTGCGAACGCAAACGCAGAGCCCGCTGACAAAGCGAAGAAGAGAAACGGAGTCAGAAAACTCAGGGGGTGACCCGCAGGAACCGCCGTGACCGCTCTCACAAATGTTACCACGAAAACAATCGGACTTGAAAATAAACGCGACCTACCTGGTTCTCCGAAGGGGAGAAGGAACTCGGCGAAAGGCGTCCGTTCTCCCTCGCTCGCCCTGGAGACGCCGCGCAGGCCCGGAGCTCCCGAGCGGCGGTTTCAGAACCCGCCGGTCACCTGGGAGCTCCTCCCGCAAACCCAGGTGAAAGCTCCTCGCGCGGAGAAGGTCAGGCGACTGCCCTCCCCGACGTCGCCACGCAGGACCTCGGGCGCCCCGAGCAACCTGCGTGCACCTGCGCCCCGCGCGCACCTGAGTGCCCGGCCACGCCCCCGCCTCCACGTGCCGCCCCCACTGGGCCCCGCCTCTTAGTGGCTCTAAGCCCTGCCCCTCGCGGATCAGCCACAAACCCCGCCCCAAGGCCCCGCCTACGGTGTAGTTTAGCCCCGCCCCAAGGCCCCGCCCACACACCCATCCCCCAACACCACTGAGGCCCCGCTCCCAACCTGCGCCGCTCCCCGCCCGCCCCGCCCACCAATCTTGCAAAGCCCCGCGCTGCTGGGCGCCGCGGTCAGGCGCCTGGAGCCCGCTTGCCTGGAGCTCTTGCCCGCTCCTGTGCAGCCGGGTCACCCAGGTGCGCCCCCTTCCCCCGCTGCCCGGCAGCCCCAGGCCCTCCCCGCCCGCAGCCTGCCGAGGCCCTGGGTGTCCCTTCTCCGCCCTGCCTGGCCCCTCTGCCTGGGGCTCCCCTCCCGTCCTCCTGGGCTCCCCTCTCGGGAGCGGCCACCGGCCCGACGGTCCCGGCAGACGCGCGCGCACCGGCCAGGCCCCCAGAGAGGCTGCTCCTAGGCGCCGGGCGGGGGCTGCGGGGCGGCCTGGGGCGCAGGAGGTTTGGAGTTGAAGGCGAGGGCGGCCCGCGCCGGTGGGTTAGCAGGGCCTGGAATTTGCTTCACTCCCCACCAGCGTGGAAACTGCAACGGGTCTGCCACATCTCTGCCAGGGCCTGCCTGAGGCCCTGGGACCGGCCGGCTTCTCTCTCCACCCGCCTGCGTCCCATGTCCCCACCCGCTGTCCTGTTTGCTGCTTGGATTCCCATCAGTTTTCACAAAGCTTCGGATTTGGTTTTTTTGTTTTTTGTTTTTTTTTTTAAGATCCGGGGTACACGTGCAGGACGTGCAGTCTTGTTAGGTGGGTAGACGTGTGCCGTGGTGGTTTGCTACACCTATCAACCCATCACACAGGTATGAACGCGGCATGCATTAACTATTTTTCTTAAAGCTCTCCCATCCACCCCCCACAGGCCCAAGTGTGCGCTGTTTCCCTCCCTGTGGCCGTATGTTCCCATTCCTCATCTCCAACCTGCAAGTGAGAACCTGCCATGTTTAGTTCTCTGTTCCTTCATTACTTTGCTGAGGATGATGCTTCCAGCTCCATCCATGTCCCTGCAAACGACATGATCTTCTTTTACAGCTGCAGAGTATTCCTTGGTGGATATGTACCACCTTTTCTTTATCCAGTCTATCACTGATGGGCATTGGGGTTGATTCTATGTCTTTGCTATTGTGAATAGCTGCAGTGGTGAAATCACCAAAAGCAATCGAAACAAAAGCAAAAATTGACAAATAGGATCTAATTAAACGAAAGATCTAATTAAACTTTTGCATAGCAAAAGAAACTATCTGAGTGAACAGAGATCTTTTGCAATCTCTGCATCTGACAAAGGTCTAATATCCAGAATCTACAAGGAACTTAAGAAAATTTACAAAAAAATCCATTAAAAAGTGGGCAAAGGACATGAACAGACACTTCTCAAAAGAAGACATACATTCAGCCAATAAGAAAAAAGCTCACCATCACTGACCATCAGAGAAATGCAAATCAAAACCATAGTGAGATATCATCTCACGCTAGTCAGAATGGCAATTATTTTATTTTTTGTTTGTTTTGAGACACAGTCTCTGTCACCCAGGCTAGAGTGCAGTGGCATGATCTCAGCTCATTGCAACCTCTGCCTCCTGAGTTCAAGTGATTCTCCTGCCTCAGCCTCCCAAGTAGCTGGAATTACAAGCAAGTGCTGACATGCCTGGCTAATTTTTATATTTTTTGTAGAGATGGGGTTTCACCACGTTGGCCAGACTGGTCTTGAACTCCTGACCTCAGGCGATTCACCCACCTCAGTCTCCCAAAGTGCTGGGATTACAGGCATGAGCCACCGTGCCTGGCACAGAATGGCGATTATTAAAAAGCCAAGAAACAGGGAGGCATGGTGGCTCACGGTTGTAATCCCAGCACTTTCGGAGGCTGAGGCGGATTGATCACCCGAGGTCAGGAATTTGAGACCAGTCTGGCCAACATGGCAAAACACCACCTCTACTGAAAATACAAAAATTAGCCAGGCATAGTGACACGTGCCTGTAATCCCAGCTACTCAGGGGGCTGAGGCAGGAGAATCACTTGAACCCTGGAGGTGGAGGTTGCAGTGAACCGAGATCGAGCCCCAACCTGGGCTACAGAGAGAGACTACATCTTGAAAACAAAAGAAAAAAAAAGTAACAACAGATGCTGGCAAGGTTTCGGAGAAAAGAGAACGCTTTTACACTGTTGGTGAGAGTGTAAACTAGATAAAGCATTGTGAAAGACTCCTTAAAGATTTAGAACCAGAAACGCCATTTGACCCAGCAATCCCAATCCTGGGTATATATGCAGAGAAATGTAAATCATTCTATTATAAAGACACATGCACTCGTATGTACAAAACATTGGATTTTAAAGTAAAAACTCAGGGATAGCAGAGCCCCCAGCAGTACATGAAGCTGGGTGAGAAGTACCAGGAACTGGAAAGGGGAGAAGGAGGCCCAGAGCTGAGATCAAGGGTCAAGGGCCTCGCAGGGAAATGGCGCTGAGCACAGGTCTCCAGCAGCTGCCTGAGTCCCTCTTGAAATGGGCAGGGCAGTGCTCGCTTCGGCAGCACATATACTAAAATTGGAACGATACAGAGAAGATTAGCATGGCCCCTGCGCAAGGATGACACGCAAATTCGTGAAGCGTTCCATATTTTAAATAAAAAAAAATATAAAAAAAATATAAAAAAATAAAAAAAAAGAAATGGGCAGGGCAGGGCAGGAGCAGGTGCTGCAGCTCATTTCTTAAACCTGCGTCATGGCTATGGCCCTTAGCTGGGTGGGGTGGGGGCTGTGTCTATGATGCCACAGAGGCCATGGGTGTCCCTGGGGTCCCTGGGAATTGGAGGTGGATCCTGGGGCACTTTGCTGAAGCCAGCGGTGGTCCCATCTGGCCCTTCACTCCGACCCTCACGGGTACTCATACATGTCTGCCAGCAGGGTGAAGTGGGGCCCCCAGTTCCTAGGTAGTGGTAGTCCTGATCCTCATCGCCCTGGCTGGACAGGATGGAGCTCAGCGTCCCCACCACGGAGCCCTCGCCCTCGTAGTCATAGATGAGGGCTGTGTCATAAGGCGACAAGCTGGGGTCACTGTCCGCAGCCTCCAAGCCCTGCGAAGAGGCCTGGAAAGCTCAGGGCACACGTAGGGGCCAGCAGGTGCCCCCCCCTTCCCCAACCCCCCCATGGCCACAGCCCAGGGCAAAGTCAGCTCGAAGCACAGGCTCAGGAAGGGGAAGCTGCCCACGTCCCGGGCGAGGTCTGAGGGGAGGAAAAGCGTCCTGAGGGCACAGCAGAGGGCGTGAAGAGGGTGCAGTGGGCTGCCCCCTTCCTCAGGATTAGGCCAGTGGCCAGCCTGTCCCCCCAGGGCTCTGCCTGCCCCAGCAGGTGGAAAGGGGTTGCTCCCATCACCCTGGTCTCCTCATCCTGATGGCCCCTGTCCACTCAAGCCAGCACCCGAGCCTCCCGGACACCCCCCATCCGCAGGACGGCCCGCCTGCCTTTCCGAGGCTCTGTCCACACCTCTGTCCTCTCAGCTCGTGGGGACACACACTCTCCTAGCCGGGGGTGCGCACCTCTGCTGGGGTGCTTTCTCTGAGCCGGGTACTATAGGTGCAGGCAGGCCGAGGGGGAGGGTTCCCTGCACGCCCCCCATCCCAGATTTCCCATGTTCACATCCAGCCTGTGGAGGGCAGAGAATCCTTAACGCTGCGTCCAGAGGTGCTCTTGGGGAGGCCTTGATTCCGCTGATAGGCGCCAAAGCCAGGGGATGTTCCCATGGCTCCCTCTACCCCTCCATGGTGGACACGGGACAGTGGACGGGTCTGTGGCCACTGCCACTCCATCCATGCAAAGACCTGCGTCTTGGGCAGAGGCCGATGTCCCGGTTCAGACGGTGGCAGGGCGCTTCCACACCCCCACCCACGCTCCATCTTCTTGTTGGGTGCCCTTGGAGCCGGCTCCACCCCTGCTGACGCTCCTCTCCCAGCCCAGCGGGCCGTGCTTGTCCCAGGAGCCTCCCCAATCCCCGCTGGTGCACCCTCCCCTGACGCTGGAGCACCCCGGCCGGAAGCTCAGCGGACACGCAACACAGAGCCTCTCTGGAAAGGCTGTGTGTGCTGTATGTTGGCACGCATGGGTGGCACGCGCGCATGTCCCGTGAGCATACAGGTGCCGGTCCGGGTGTAAATGTGCGTGCGTGTGTGTACTTGGGTGTCCCCAGGAGCACCTACATCACTGACGAAGTCGGCGAAGTTCAGGGGGCAGGCGGCCCTGCGGGGCATCTCTGGGAACCGGCGGCCGCCCCAGAGGCAGGCTCAGCGCAGTTGAGGGGCGCAGCTGGGAGCCCGCGAGGCTGTGACAGCGCAGGTGCGTGGGGGCGGGGGCGGGAATGAGTGACTGTGTGTAGGGTGGGGCCGAAGGCTGAGTGAGAAGGTTGAGGGGTGGGATCTGGCCGTGCGCTGAGTGACAGCACGTGCACGTGTGCGCGGAGCTGGGCGGGGCGAGTGGCGGGACCTGGGTGAGCGGGGCGGGGCCGAGGGCTGAGTGACGGCACGTGCACGTGTGGGCGGAGCCGGGCCCGGGCGAGCGGCGGGACCTGGGTGAGCGGGGCGGGGCCGAGGGCTGAGTGACAGCGCGTGCACGTGTGGGCGGAGCCGGGCCGGGGCGAGTGGCGGGACCTGGGTGAGTGGGGCGGGGCGGAGGGCTGAGTGACAGCGCGTGCACGAGTAGGCGGAGCATGGCCCGGGAGAGCGGCGGGACCTGGGTGAGCGGGGCGGGGCCGAGGGCTGAGTGACAGCACGTGTACGTGTGGGCGGAGCCGGGCCGGGGCGAGCGGCGGGACCTGGGTGAGTGGGGCGGGGCTGAGGGCTGAGTGACAGCGCGTGCAGAGCTCTGGCGCGCAGGGCCACCGCGAGGTCTGAGAAGCGCGGGTTTCGGTGTCCGGAGTGGAGAGAGAGGCGAGGCTGTGCGGAAGGCAGGGTGGCGGGGCCGGGTCAGGGACCAGCCTGGATCCCTTGCTGCTTCACTTCCTGCTCTTTGGACCCCGCCCCACCCCCTGTTGGCGCAACCCCAGAGTCCCATTTCCTCAGCCCCTCCCAACGGCTCCTGGGACACCCCCAGCTCCCCCGGGTCCGCTCGCCTCCTTCATCCACAGTGGGTACCTAGGCGGGGATATTGCCTCTCACTCTGTCACGCAGGCTGGAGTGCAATGGCGCGATCTTGGCTCACTGCAACCTCCGCCTCCCGGGTTCAAGCGATTCCCCCTGCCTCAGCCTCCCGAGTAGCTGGGATGATTACAGGCATGTACCACCACGCCCGACTAATTTCTGTATTTTTAGTAGAGATGTGGTTTCACCACGCTGGCCAGGCTGGTCTGGAACTCCTGACCTCAAGTGATCTGCCTGCCTCTACCTCCGAAAGTGCTGGCATTATAGGCGTGAGGCACCACACCTGGCCCCTTATAGTCATGTTTTTATATGTTTATATTACCATTCTCCTACCAGTCCCTGATAATGTCTAAATACCCCACACCTTTTGGGGGCAAAAATAAACTTTCCAAGATGATTGTTAACTTAATATTTATCCAATCTCTTATTTCTCATAGGAAACCTACCTAAATCTTTTTTCTTTTTCAGAGTCTCACTCTATTGCCCAGGCTAGAGTGCAAGGGCCTCCTGAATTCAGTCAATTCTCCTGCCTCAGCCTCCTTAGTAGCTGGGATTACGCACCACTATGCCTGGCAAATTTTGAATTTTTAGTAGAGATGGGGTTTCACCATGTTGGCCAGGCTGGTCTTGAACTCCTGACCTCACGCTATCCACCTGCCTTAGCCACCCACAGTGCTGGGATTACAGGTGTAAACCATTGCACCTAGCCAGAAGCTCCCTAAATCTTGGACCAGTAACTCCCACCTGGTTAGTCCCGTCTCAGTGGTTTGTAAATAGCCCCCACTTACTCAGATGAACCTTAGTAACAATGTAAGCAAGCAATCTCTTGAGGGGAATCACGCCTGCAGTGTGCAGCTAACCTTGTCACCGCACCCTTCTCTACCCCTGCATCTTCCTCTGAACCAACCAGTGCTCTCCAGCGGCAGCTCTGAAGCAGCAGGAGGGCTGGACACTGTAAAAACCTGCATCAATACCCTAATTCTGGGGCACGTCAGAGCGGGCTAGCAACCTGTCCCAGCGGGCATGTCTGTAGCACCATCTACCTGGGCATGTCCTCACCCACTATGTCAATTTGACGTTCTTCTAAATCCTTTTTTTAAATTTTTTTTTTAAAGGAGTGTCGCTCTGTCGCCCAGGATGGAGTGCAGTGGCATGGTCTTGGCTCACTGCAACCTTCACCTCCCAGGTTCAAGCGATTCTCGTGCCTCAGCCTCCATAGTAGCTGGGATTATAGGCACGTGCCATCACATCCGGCTAATTTTTTTCCCCTGTATTTTTAGTAGAGATGGAGTTTCACCATGTTGCCCAGGCTGGTCTCGAACTCCTGTCCTCAGGTGATCTGCCCACCTTGACCTCCCAAAGTGCTGAGATTACAGGTGTGAGCCACCACACCTGGCCAACATTATTCTAAATCTAATAACCCAATTTGTGTCCTCCACCTTCAGGTCATCCAGCTCCAGGTGGCCCTCATTGAGGGATAGGTCCTCTTGATACTCAAAAGCCCCCTTCTACGGGGGACCCCCTGGACTGCCCATCGGGGTGACAGGACAGAGGCAAAATCCTGCCCGTCTCCCTGGATACCGCTCCCTGGCTGGCCACCGCTTTCGGCAATCCAAGGAGCCAGCCCTGCCCTGACAGCTCGCAGGAGGCCAAGACTCACAGAACCACCGCCACCGCCCCTCTGCAGCAGCCAGCAGTTACAGAAGATTGACCTTTGTCCATTTTCCTCAAGCACTGGGGTCTTGAGCTCTGGCGGGAGGAGATATTAGAGTGGGTAGCTAGAGGAGTAGAAGCAGGGGCAGGAGAGGGCTCCCCCGACCACACACACGCAGCAGGAGTGCCGGCCCCCATCAGGTGATGGTCAGGCAGGTCTTAACTGTCTCTGGAAAGCAGTGATTGGTCACAGCCAGTGCCAGGGAAAGACAGCTTCCTAATAGATAGAAAACACCCGAAGCTGGTGAGGAGCAGCTTCCCGATAAGAGTTCAGGGGCTGCGTGAGGGGGGAGTCACACAGGACCCCGCATGATGTCAGCATAGAAAACCCCAAGCCAGGAGGCCACACCACACACTTGCCTTTCAAGCCGCCCCTCTTGGCCTTCTTCCAAGCGTACGTTCCTTCCTGGAGAACGTAACGCCTCCCTGAGTCTCTCCCTCTGCCTTATGCCTCTCAGCTGAAGTCTTTCTTCTAGGGGAGAACTGAGGTTGCTGCAGACCCGGACGGATTCATCGCTGGTGACAACTTGTTCCCCCAAGGCCCCTGCCTGGAGCACCTTCCTCTCCCGCTGCTGCCTACAGAACTCCTTCTCATCCCTCAAGGCCCAAGGTCAACGCTGCCCGCTCCTGGAACCTCCTCGCCACCTCGGCCAGAAGCCCCTCCCTCCTGTTGAGTGTGGCACCTGCTCTCCCCTCCAAGACCCCACCCCCAGGAGGGCGTGGGCGGCAGCTCAACACCTGCACAGGCCCCGCCCAATCAGGGAGGTCCTGGAGGGAGGGGTGGAGGGCGTTGCCAGGAGGAGGACCTGTTCTTTTGAGCAGGCAGGTTGGAGTGTGGGGGTTGCTGAGCAGCCCAGGGCCCCATGGGGAGCCCGTTCTTCTCTGGTGGGAGCAGGCCCTGTGCTCTGCTCTCCTCTCTCTGCAGTGGGCCGGGCACTTCTGGTCTCCTCTCCCTGGGGGATGGCTGGGCAGGTGCAGGCACTGTGGGTAATCCCCCCATAGAGGCACCTAGGAAAGAGACCTAAGCAGAACCCTGGCACAGTTAGGGCTTGAAGAATATCTCAGTTTATAGTGTTACTACCCAGCGATTTCCTTTTATAAAATCCTTTACATAATCATATATTAGTTCATAGAATTAGGGCTTGAAGAATCCCTTTCTATAATCCTCTATATATAATCATATAATAGTTGATAGTATGAGTGCCTAAAGAATATTTCCCTACATATATGCCTATAATTATATCTTAGTTCATAATCGGAGGAATGCCTAGAGTGGACACAGTACAGAGCATGAATTAAGGAATAAGCAGCTTATAATCAGAGGAATGCCTACAGCAGACACAGTGCAGAGCATGATTTAAGGGAAAACAGTTATATACCAGGACAAGAATCCATGGCCCAGGCAGCAGCATTCAGTATCGTAAAGATACCCGCTGTGTGGCAGGCTTGGGGCGAGAGCCACTCCTCCTGGTAAAGGAGTTGTAGGACCTTGCTCCAGTTCCTGTGGAAGGCTGCCCTCAGAACGGCAATCCAGCTTGGTGACTGTGAACTTTATCAGCTCTTGCTGCTGTGCTGCTTGAAAAGCATCTTCCCATAGAACTTATTGGAAGCTGCCAGCAGGTGGCATAAACCTGAC
The DNA here is from genome assembly GCA_036589455.1 of Ateles fusciceps. NCBI lineage: Eukaryota > Metazoa > Chordata > Mammalia > Primates > Atelidae > Ateles > Ateles fusciceps. The sequence continues at coordinate 940,479 of JAZHEH010003205.1, forward strand.
AGCTCTGTCACTGCTGTGTGACTTAAAGCATCCCCCCATAAATCTTCTTAGAAGTAGTTTGCCCATGGTTAGAAGTATTGCACACTGCACCCTCTTCACTGTGCACGGCCCACCTTCAAGCCTCGGTGACCTAATGGGGGTGGACCCCTTACTGCACACGGCCCTTGCCTTCATGGGAACGGGCCCCTTGCTGTGCACTGTCCACCTCCTGGCCTGGGTGACCTAGTGGGGGTGGACCCCATGTTTTATTGCTCACGACCCTATCACTGTCCTTGAAGACGATTTCACTCACTGCCCTGCCCCCTAACCTATACACAATAAATACTCATGCTTCTGGACATTCGAGGCCTTGCCTGACTCCGCTTATAGATGGCGTGGCCCCCCGAGCCCAGCTGCGTTTTCCTTGTACTTCTGTGTCCTGTCTCTTTATTTCTCGCATCCTGCACCTCAGCACAGCATAAGGGACACCCCACGACCCTGTGGGGCCCTCAGCCTTACAGGCACCAACTGTGCCCTGGGCCTGCTTGGAACTTCTGTTAAAGATGAGACGTTTGAATCGAATAATCATTACCGCATTCTGGAAGTCGGACTCTCCCCCCTTCCCCTGGGTTTGCTGGTTTTGGTTTCTGTTGTGATGGCTGCCTCTGTGCTCATGGTCAGCCTAAGGTGTAAAGCGAAGACTTTCTCACATCTTTCCTGATCCTCTGTCAATTCGTGTCTATTTATAACATATATATGTTTAGAGACAGGGTCTCGCTGTGTAGCCCAGGCTGGTGTGCGGTGATGCTATTACAGGTCACTGCAGCCTCGAACTCCTGGGCTCAAGTGATCCTCCTGCCTCAGCCTCCGGAGGAGCTGGAAGCACAGGCATGAGCCACCACTCCCAGCTAATGTTTTAAACTTTTTTTTGCAGAGACAGCGTCTCCCTGTTTCCCAGCCTGGTCTCAAACTCCAGGACTCTAGCGACCCTCCCACCCTGAGCTCCCAAATTGCTGAGATTCCAGTCGTGAGCCACCATGTCTGGTCTAAATGTCTTTTCAAGAAGTTTAAAAATTACTCTCTAGCTGGGCAAGGTGGTTCATGCCCATAATCCCAGCATTGTGGGAGGCTCCGCGGGGAGGACCACTTGAGCCCAGGAGGTCGAGGCTGCAGTGAGCCATGGTAGCGGCACTGCACTCCAGCCTGGGCGACAGAGCGAGGTCCTGTCTCCAAAAAAAAAAAGAAAGAAAGAAAAAATAAGGAAAACTACTACTTAAAGGCGGATATTTTAAGGCTTTTAATCTGTTGGGCTTGTCATTTTCAGGATTTTCCACCGTAGAGATTCTGATCTTTTGTGACTTCCACATTCGGGATTCTGCTCTTGGAGACTCTGGCTGAGATACCTTTTAAACAGAGAAGCAGAGCTCAGACAAGTAGATTTGTAGTCACTTAGGTCCTGTCTTCTCTGTGTGCCCTGTGAAATACGGTCAAACACTTGCTAGCCACAGATAAGGGAAACCCCAGGGGTGTGAGGACCCCCAGCGGCTGCTGCCCTTCCGAGGGTAGTGACCATGGCTCCGGCTGGGTGCCGAGTGTGTCACTTGGCACACAAGCCCCTCTCCGACCCCATTACCCCCTGGAAGTCCCTTGCTCTCCTCCCACTCTGCGTGGTGACCCCCACAGTGCAGCTGCTGGAGGCACGGCATTACCTGGCCTGCCTGTGCTACTCCCCCCTCCTGGGCAGACCCTCTTCCAATCGCCCAGAAACCCACTGTGCGTGCTTTTATTTTACACGTTTAGATCCCTGATCCGTTTAGAACTTACTCTTGTGAATGGTGTAATTTTTCTTTACTTTTCTTGGGGGAGGGGGGCTGAGTCTCGCTCTGTCGCTGGGCTGGACTGCCGTGGCGTGTTTTGGCTCAGTTAACCTCCACCTCCCAGGCTCAACCAATTTTCCTGCCTCAGCCTCCTGAGTAGCTGGGATTACAGGCGCCCACCACCACGGCTGGCTAATTTTTGTATTTTTAGTAGAGAAGGGGTTTCACCATGTTGGCCAGGCTGGTTTCGAACTCCTGATCTCAAGTGACCCACCTGCCTTGGCCTCCCAAAGTGCTGGGATTACAGGCGTGAGCCACCACACCCGGCCCCAGTGATCTGAAATCCACCTTTATCAACTACATTTCCACGTTCCTCTTTCCAGATAACCCCTTTTTGTCCATTTGTCTGTCTCCTGGTCATGCGTCACATCTTTTAATGTGGCGGCTTCAGTGGATGCTGCGGGACCCGCAGGGAAGCATCAGTTTTGTCTTCTGGGTTTTCCTGGCGCCATCAGATGTCTGTGGTCCCATATGAACTTTAGGGTCAATCTGCACTAACGCCAACAAAACCTCGGTGCTGTTTTAACTGGGATCGAGCCTCACTTCTGAGTTAACCTGTGGAGACTTGCTATCTTTATGACGTAAAGTCATCCTGTCAAAGAACAAGGCATTTGCCCGTTTGTTCAAGTCTGTGTTGAGTCCTTCAAGAATACTCTTAGGTCGGGTACAGTGGTTCAATCACGCCTGTATTCCCAGCACTTTGGGAGGCCGAGGCGGGAGGACGGCTTGAGCACAGCAGTTCCAGACCAGCCTGGATAACAAAACGAGGCCGTCCCTAGATGTTTTTAAATGAGCCTGGTGTGGTGGCATGCACCTGTGGTCTCAGCTACATGAGAGGCTGAGGAGGAAGGATCGCCGGAGCCCTGGAGGTCAAGGCTGCAGTGAGCTGTGATCACACCACTGCACGTCAGCCCGTGGGGCACAGAGAGTCCCTGTCTCAATAAAAAGGTGTTTTAAAGTTTCCTCATTTAGGTTTTATACATTTCTTGATAAGTTTATTTCTAAGCATTGTTTTATTGCTATTAAATGTTTTCTCTATTATTATATCACCTCACTGGTTATTGACTGTGTAGATGAAGACCATCTATTTTTTGACAGTAATTTCACCTCCTCTAAATTACAACATGTTTTTACTGATGGATTTTACAGAGTTTTCCATGTAAATCATATGAATACGAGAGACAGTTTCCTGTTTGCAATTCTTTTTTGAATTAATTTATCTTATCCAACTGCATTAGGTAACATTTCCAGTACACACACACACATATATACACACACAAATATATACAGACATATACACACACATATACATATACAACACGCAAATATACACACAACACACATATATACACACACATACATACACACATACATACACACACAAATATATACACACAAATATACACACACATACACACACATATATACACACAAATATATACACACACATATACATATACAACACACAAATATACATACACATATATACACAAATATATACAGACACACACATACCATATACAATACACAAATATACACACAACACACATATACACACACATACATACACACATATATACACACACAAATATATACACACACATAAACACACAAATATACACACACATATATACACACATACATACAAATATATATGCATATACACAGACACATACACACACATACACACATATATACCACACAAATATACACACACTGATATACACATATACACACATATACACACACATATACATACACAACACACAAATATACACACAACACACATATACACACATAGCTACAGACACAGGCATCCTAAGAAAGTATTCACCAATTCCTATTTTAAGTGCTTGTATCAATGATAGGTACTAAATTTTCCCAGAGGCATCATGAGCACCAGTGGATGTGATCACCTGCTCTCTCTTCTTAGATGGATTGTCCTGAATGGCTTTTCTAATAACTGAACCAGTTGCAGTCTTAGGATAAATTCCACTTGGTCATGGTTTATTACTTTCTTAATGTGGTTTTGTATTGTTTGCTAATATTTAATGTAACTAATTTGAATCAATATAATTGATATAACTGTAATTTCTCCATTTTTGAGACAGAGTTTCACTCTTGTTGCCCAGGCTGGAGTGCAATGCTGCGATCTCGGCTCATGGCAAACTCCACCTCCCAGGTTCAAATGATTCTCCTGCCTCAGCCTCCCGAGTAGCTGGGATTACGGCATGCACCACCACACCTGGGTATTTTTGTATTTTTAGTAGAGTTGGGGTTTCTGCATGTTGGTCAGGATGTTCTCAAACTCCCGATCTCAGGTGATCCGCCCGCCTCGGCCTCCCAAAGTGCTGGGATTACAGGCGTGAGCCACCACGCCTGGCCACATTTTGCTTTTTATTATTAGTTTATTTATTTTTGAGATGGAGTTTTGCTCTTGTTGCCCAGGCTGGAGTGCAACAGCGTGATCTTGGCTCACTGCAATCTCCACCTCCTGGGTTCAAGTGATTCTCCTGCCTCTGCCTCCCTAGTAGCTGGTATTACAGGCAACTGCCTCCATGCCCAGCTAATTTTGTATTTTTAGTAGAGTTGGGGTTTCACATGTTGCCCAGGCTGGTCTTGAACTCCTGGCCCCAAGTGATCTGCCCGACTTGGCCTAGCAAAATGCTGGGATTACAGGTGTGAGCCAACGTGCCTGGCCTGCTTTTTGTTTTTAAATGGGGTCCTGCTACTTTGCCTAGGCTGGTCTTGAACTCCTGTTCTTAGGTGAGCCAGTCACCTCAGCCTCCCGAAATGCTGGCATTACAGGAATCAGCCATTGCACTCGACACCCTGTGGTAATTTCCTTTGCTCTGAAGTCGATGTCTGATGTTAATTATGCGGTACAGCCCTATGGGGTTCTGTGAGCTGCTCCCAGCTGGTGCAGGGATGAGAAATTGTAGAAATAAAAGGCACAAGACAAGGAGATCAAGAAAGAGAGTTTGGGCCCAGGGGTCCACTGCTACTCAGATCATGGAGACCAGCAGTGGCCCCGAATGCCTGGACGCTCTCACTTTTGTTGAATTGCAAATCTGGGGGACAGGGTAGGTAGGGCGTGGTCTTGGTGGTTGGAGACGGGGGACAGGGTGGACAAGGCGTGGCAGTGATAGGGTCAAGTACATCACGTGTCATTCAGGTGGGGGGCTCAGGAATTTCTGGCACCGGAAGTGAGGTAAGGAGCATAAGCCATCAGCACTTTTTCCATACTTACCAAGAACTGAAATATTAAGATTTATATTACTATTACTGATTATCTTTTCTAAGAAAAAAGGAACGAGGTGCAAAAGCAGAACATGAGAGTAGACATGGAAGGCGACCACTGAAGCACAGTGTCACCTTGAGACAGCTAAGCCCCCGGATGTGTGCGGGCCTCCCTGACAGTCGTCAGGCCTACCTCAGGAGCTTGAGAAGCGGAGTTTTCTCCAAACTTCTCCAGGAAGGAGACGTCTCGGCCATTTTGGACATCTCCTTCCCTGGCTGGTGAAACAGCGGGGGCTTTCCCTGCGCTGGTGCAACTGCACAGCCGAGGCGCCCCCCAGCAGCCCTTACGCAGGCGTGACAGAGGGCTTAAAGCATCTTGCCTTAGTGTCATTCATTTCAGTGTCACCCCAGGTTCACACGTCCGACCTGAGAGGCTTTAGTAAAGGAATTAAGATCACCTATGAATAACTAAGATCACATATGAATAACTAGTAACTACTATGGTTATATTTCTAGTTACTTTCTTCTTCGTTGTTTCTATGGAAATAGGCTGAGGCCTTTTGCTCCTGCCTTGGTGCTTATGGGATCTTCCCCTACAAAATATGCCTCTCCTCCACTTTTTCACTGATTGTTTCCATGGTACACACTTTCCCATTCTTTTACCGTTAACCTATTTACATCATTGTATTTGAAGTGTCTTATAGGTGACATATTGATGGTCCTAGTTTTTATCTCTCCTATCTTTAAATGAGCATGTGCAGCTCATGTGCATTTTTTTTTTTTTTTTTTGAGAAAGAGTCTTGCTGTCGCCCAGGCTGGAGTGCAGTGGCATGATCTTGGCTCACTGCAACCTCCACCTCCTGGGTTCAGGTGATTCTCCTGCCTCAGCCTCCCAAATAGTTGGGATTACAGGCATGAACCACCACGCCCAACTAATTTTTGTATTTTTAGTAGAGATGGGGTTTCACCATGTTGGTCAGGATGGTCTGGACCTCCTGACCTTGTGATGTACCTGCCTCGGACTCCCAAAGTGCTGGGATTACAGGTGTGAGCCACCATGCCTGGCTGATCATATGCCTTTAATGTTTCTGATTACATAAGGATTCAGCTCCACTGGTTATCTTTTAGTAGTAGTTGTTTTTTGAGACAGAGTCTTGCTCTATTGCCAGGCTGGAGTGCAGTGGTGCAACCTTGGCTCACTGCAACCTCCGCCTCGTGGGTTCAAGTGATTCTCCTGCCTCAGCCTTCCAAGTACTGGGACTACAGGCATGTGCCACCACACCCAGCTTATTTTTGTATTTTTAGTAGCGATGGCGTTTCACCACCTTGGCCAGTATGGTCTCAATCTCTTGACCTTGTGATCTGCCCACCTCGGCCTCCCAAAGTGCTGGGATTACAGGTGTAGCCACCGCGCCTGGCCTTTTTTTTTTGAGATGGAGTCTCGCTGTTGCCTGGGCTGCAGTGTAATGGTGCAGTCTCAGCTCACTGTAACCTCTGCCTCAGCCTCCCACATAGCTTGGATTACAGGTGCCCACCACTACACCTGCTAATTTTCACCATGTTGGCCAGACTGGTCTTGAACTCCTGATCTCAAGTGAGTCACCCACCTCAGCCTCCCAAAGTGTTGGGATTACAGGCATGAGCCACCATACCCAGCTGTATACTTCTTTAGTAATTAAAATATACATACTTAGCTTTTCCAGTCTTTCTGGGATGATATTTTGCCACTGAAATGGAGCATGGACCTCCCACCATCCAGCCACGTTACCCCACACCTTGACGTTGCAGTTGTCTTATGTATTAAATATACATAAACGGAAGCCCCATGTGATGATTTTTGGTTTTGCAATCATACATATTTTAAAGAACTCCAGAGTAGAATACTCTATTTACTCAGATATTTGGTATTTCTGTTGCTTTTCCTTTGTTCCAGGTTTCCTTCTGGTACAATTTATCTTCTTTAAGAGTCTTCTGTATCCATTTATTTAAACCAAGTCTTCAGGCGATTATTCTTTGTATCATATCGTCCCTAAAGGACATTTTTGCTGGATACAGTATTCTGGGTTGGCATTTCTTTTCATTTCAGAACTTAAAAATGTTCGTACACTTCCTGTTGGCCTTTATGGCTTCCGAGGAGAAATATGATCCACTGAACTATTCTTCTAGAAGCACTGTGTCCGTTTTCTCAGCCTCCTTTTTATGACTTTCTCTCTGTAGCTTTCAACAGTTTCATTATGGTAGGTTTGGGCTTGGTTTTCTTTAGGTTTATGATGTTTGCAGCTCACTGAACCTCTTGAAACTGCAAGTTTATATCTTACACCGAACATGAGAGGTTTTTTGTCAGTATTTTGTCAAGTGGTTTGACTACACCCCATTTTCTCCTTTTCTTCTAGGATTCCGAGATCATGAATGTCAGCTGTTTCATACCATCGCACTGCTACCTAAGGCTGTTGCTGATATGCTGAGTAACTTAAGATCACAGACACTTTTGAATTTTACATTATGCCACTCTGGCTCTTTCAGTCCCACGGGTAATGGAGAGAGCTGTTAATCAAGCGAGTGACCTAGCTAGGTTTGGCCAGCACGTTTTAGTGAACGTTGTGTGGGTTGTGCTTTCAATGTGAATTCCCTTCTTGAAGGCTGTGCAGTGCTGCTCATGTCTCTTCTAGGAGCGGCACTTGTCCACCTGCAGAGTAGTCAACCTCATAGGCCAGCTCTGAAGGCTGATGATGTTTCTGCTGCTGCAGGACTGCCTGGAGGCCAGGGCAACTGAATGGAAAAGACCAAACTTTTAAATTTTCTCTTTCACTAGTGTTAGGTTATCTGTTTCCCACTGGTTGTGTGAAAACAGAAGTCGGCATGAGGCCCCCATCTGAAGCCTAGCAGATGCTGGTGCCATGCTTCTGGCACCTCCCGGCTTTCAGAACTGTGAGCCAAATAAACCTCTTTCCTTCATCAAAAAAACAGAGGCCTTGGCTGGATGTGGTGGCTCATGCCTGTAATCCCAGCAGTTTGGGAGGCCGAGGTGGGTAGATCACCTGAGGTCAGGAGTTCAAGACCAGTCTGACCAAAATGGAGAGACCCCATCTTTACTAAAATACAAAATTACCCAGGTGTGGTGGCACATGCCTATAATCCCAGCTACTTGGGAGGCTGAGGCAGGAGAATTGCTTGAACCCAGGAGGTGGAGGTTGCAATGAGTGGAGATTGTGCCAGGCATTCCAGCCTGGGCCACGAGAACAAAAGAAGGAAAGAAAGAAAGAAAAAACCAGAGGTCTTGCAAAAATTTTATGTTCATAGCGGGAAAAATGAAATTAGAGCTCTACAGATATCATCAATAAAACTCAACTCCAGATGGATTAAGCACAGCAACCTGGGATAAAACAAACATTGTGGAAGCCAAGGCTGGGTGCAGTGGCTCACACCTGTAATCCCAGCACTTTGGGAGGCTTAGGTGGGTGGATCACTTGAGGTCAGGAGTTCCAGACCAGTCTGGCCAACATGATGAAACCCTGTCTCTACTAAAAATACAAAAGTAGCTGGGTGTGGTGGCAGGCACCTGTAATCCCAGCTACTTGGGAGGCTGAGGCAGAGAATCACTTGAACCCAGGAGGTAAAGGTTGCAGTGAGCTGAGGTCATGCCTGGGCAACAGAGTGGAACTCTGTCTCAAAAAAAAAAAAAAAAATTTGCGGAAGCCAAAATACTACAGCATATTTAATGCCTTAAAGTAAAATAAAGTTTCTGATAAAGATAAAAGCTGTATAAATTTGAGTATGCCAAAATGAAGAAATCTTTTTCCTTAAAACACCATCACAAAAGTGAAAACATGTCAAGTGGAAACCTCTACGATCTTAGAAGCCACAAGTGGTGACTCACCTCACAGCAGCCTTGCTATTTCTAAAAAAGAACAAACAGCAGACAAATCAGGAAAAAACAAGACCATGCATTTCATCCAAAGAGGAAAATAACCAGCGTAAAGCACGTTCATACTATCAGTAATCAAGGGAAATGCAAACCAACACCCCAGGGAGGTGCTGTTTCACAGCCACATTGGAAACAATGTCAATCCCTCATAAGATGAACAAGTAGAGAGAAGGAATAAAACTGCCCAGGAGCCCACATGGCAGCTCTTACAGATAGTCCCAGAATCCCCCGTGGTTGGCAAGCCCCTGTTATGGGGCAGGTGCTTGGGTAGAAAGACCTGTGGGGGAGAGAAACATGGCCGGGGGCCTAGATGGGAATGAGTAAGGGTTAGTGAGTGAATACACACAGGTTCCTGACATGGAAAGAAGTTTACCACTCACAGTGTCAAGAGAAGGGGGCACATCACTCCAGGCAGGGCCCAAGGGGAGTGGTAGAGCTGGGCAGGAGGCAGAAGGAGGCAGGGAGGCAGAGCACACAGCCTTTTACTGGGTTTCCCCAGGGAAGGCAGGGCAGGGCAGGATGAAGTCTGGGGGCTGGCTAGCCTGCATACTCCCAGCAGGCCAAGGGCACAGAGGAGGTCTCGCTGTCTAGCGCCTCATCCTGGGCAGACTTCGGGGAGGAGGAATATAGGCTTGGGGTGTCAGTTGGAGAAAGGAAGCAGTAGTTGATTTGCATCTGAAGTGAGCGTTCCCAGCAAGCTGGTCACCATCTTTAGGAATTACCATGCCTGAGGGACGGTCTAGCCTCCACAGCAAGACCCCAGGATGAAAAGCATCCTAATAGACAAAAAATACAACACAATACAATGGGCCCTTTTAATGTTTTACCTGACGCCGACGAACACTCAGATGTCAATGGTGATGTTCACACAGGAGGGAATACGTTGCCCTAATGGCATGGAAAACGTTCTGAGAGTAAGAAGGAGAAATGTGGGTATCTGCGCGTGCAGTCCTGCCTATCACCCACTTTTCCACGATGCGTGGCGTCAGTCTGCTTCGAGCTGCTATGGATCTGAGGCTGGGTAACTGATAAAGAGGCTTCTTTGGCTTATGGTTCTGCAGGCTGCACGAGAGGCATGGCACTGGCACCCAACCTGCTTCTGGTGAGGACTTTTTTTGCCATGTCAAACAGGGCAGAGAAGGTCAAGGGCAGTGAGCCAAACCCAAGGGACAGCTTGGCTTTATCACAACCACACTCACAGCAACTAACGCATTCCCCTACCAACCCATCCAGTCTTGACAGAGCAAGAACTAATGACACCCAGCTATCCAGGAAGGGTGCCCCCATGACCCAAACCCACACCAGGCCCACCTCACGGCACTGCCACACTGAGGGTGAAATTTCGACGTGAGACTTGGTGAGGACAAACCAATCACATCCACATCACAGCATGTGCTATGACTCACGACAATCACTTTGCGATGCTGGGAGTTCCATGATAATGTCCTCGAGCAGTGGTAAAGGTGACAAGGGGTGAGCCTGACCATGGTCAGGATGGACAGGTCTGCTGCAGGAGGCCATGAAGTGAAAAGTGAGGCCATGTAAAGAGGCGGCTCTGTGTGAAGCCGAGCCTAGGGAGTAAGGAGGTGACACCGGAAGCTGCAGGGGAAAGGTGGCACTGGGAGACACTGGTCTCCCCCGGAGGGTGAGCGCCTGACCGACCGGAGGCGGGTCCTGGGGAAACAGAAACAGGTATCATGGATCACCGAGACTGTGCAGACAGCAGCCTCTCCTACAGGCGTGGCGTGCAGGGTCGCAGGTTTCGAATGAGACTACAAGCAGGGTCACAGGCAGGCTGGCGGCGCGCTCGGGCTCCTTACAGAATCTGGTATCAAGCTTGGGCCTGGGCACCAGTCCATGGGCACCGCTTCTGAGGGGCTCTGGAGAAGTGGGTGAAATCACGTCCTGAGAAGGGAGGGGAGTCTTTTCTTTTTTTGATACAGAGTCTGGCTCTGTCGCAGGCTGGAGTGCAGCGGCGCGATCCCGGCTCACTGCAACTTCCGTTTTCCGGTTTCAAGCAATTCTCCTGCCTCAGCCTCCCTAGCAGTGGGACTACGGGTGCACACCACCACGCCTGGCTAATTTTTTTTGGTACTTTTTTAGTAGAGATGGGGTTTCACTATGTTGCCCAGGATGGTCTCGATCTCTTGACCTCGTGATCCGCCCGTCTCGGCCTCCCAAAGTGCTGGGATTACAGGCGTGAGCCACCTGAGCCCGGCTGGGAGTCGTCTTAATAATGAGATGTGAGGTTGGGGTGATGTCTCCACCAGCAGGGAGCATGTCAGGCAGGGCGGTGTCTGTGCTGCCGCCTGCTCAGGATGCTGTCACCAGAAGTCCAAGCACAGGACTGGGCTGACTCACAAGCTCTGGACTCGGGCAATTGTGAGTTTTAGCCAATGAGGATGGCATCTGAGGCCCGACCAGGAGCCGCCACAACCCCACAAGCTGGTTCACCCTCATCTGATGACCTCTGGTGTCGCTGCCAACAATTAAAGGTGGCAACAGATGGGCTAAACAGCCACACTCAATCCCACAAGGGAAACACTGCACAACCTACTCCTCTCCACGACAAACACGTAACACAAAGGTGCACAGGTCTCTCCATCTAGGATTTATTGTTTACCTTATAGATTACCTTTATACTGTGGGGATTTAACACCACACAGTCACCAAGCAGCTGCAGCCCTGATGGCCAGAAAATACATAACCCAAGGTGGCTGCAGCTAGGGGACACACACTCGAGTCACTCACACAGAAACCTTGCTCTGCTGCTGTGTGTTTAAGGCCTCATCCAGGAAGCGCCGGTGATGCTGCCAAGTGCCATGGACACCAGGACCAGTCGTGTCCTGGGTCTGCTTTCACGGCATGCAAAGGGGTAGCACACACACAGACAGCTCCCTCCAAGAGGGGCCAGATCGTACCAGCTGCCAGGACTGCTCTGCGCGCTGTGGAGAGGATCTGGAGGTCAACAGGGACACTCAGGGCTCTCACCCTACTGCACTGCCTGAGGTACAAGAATTCCAACCTCCCCTCAAGTGGGGTGCTGGCTTTCCCCTCCACGGCCATGAAACAGGGGCAGCTCACAGTGCTGGCCTCTGACCTTGCCCCTCTTCACTCTGCCCCTCCTTGCACCCCGGTGTTTTATCTGAAGGGATCAGGTATGGGAGAAGAACAAGGGCATTTTCATGAAATGTAGAGCTGTGTAATGCCCCACCTTGGCCAGTGTGGGACCATACAGGCGGGGTCATGCCTAAGAGCACGACTAGCCAACCAGAGCTCATACGGCTAACACAGGATGACATCTGAATCCTCAAAACCCACTCTTGGCCAGGCTGAAACTCGGACAGTGTAATAACCAGACTGGAGAATTTCTACTGGAACAGAGTCATCACTCCAAGAAGGATCAGTGCAGCATCATAAAGGTTCAAAATACATCTACAGAACCCCCGGAAAGACATGTCTCTGTTAGCCTACAAGGTTTCAGGACACAGGGAAGCAATTCCTATCTTCCGTACATTCACAATACTTCAAGTGTCAATACCCGCATTTACTAAAGGCTGAGGAATGATGTCATGTGAAAATGACCTCCCAACAATCCTTACCTTCCTAAGGTTTTTCTCCAGTGTGACATGACAAGGGATCACCACAGCACTGTGCAGAACCTCAAAGCAACGCCACACCTATCACACGTCAGCAGGGTCCTCTCCACTGGATACCATCCACATTTCGCAAGACCCAAGAGAACACTAGGGCTTCCTCTGTCCTGATGCTCTAGGGCTCCGGGTGCCTTCCTGCATGCCGGGCTGTGATCAGATGCTGACGGCCTGGCCACGTTCCTCAGGTCATGGGCACTGGGGAGTGAGACATCTTTCATGTCTTCAGTGTGAGTGAGTGTAACTGAGGGCTTCCCCACGTTCCTTATATTAGTACAGTTTCTCATCAGTGTGAATTTGAGTGTGATGGTTAAGGCATGAGGAATTCTTAAAAGACTTTCCGCAGTCCTTACATACAAAAAGCTGTGCTTCAGTGTAAGTTTTTAAATGTTCTTTTAGGAGATAAAACCGATTGTATGCTTTCCCACAGTCCTTACATTTATAGGGTCTCTGTCCTGTGTGAATTCTCCCATGTTTACGCAGGTGAGAGGAGGCGCGGAAGGCCTTCCCACATTCGTTACATATGTAAGGTTTCTCTCCTGTGTGAGTCCTTCTGTGTTCAATGAGGTGTGAGGAGGAAGCAAAGGCTTTTCCACACTCCTTACATATGTAGGGTTTCTCTCCAGTGTGGGTTCTTACATGCACGATAAGGTGTGAGGACGTGGTGAAGGCCTTTCCGCATGTTTTACACTCATAAGGCTTCTCTCCAGTGTGAGTTCGCACATGTTCAGTTAGGCTCGAAGAAACGGTGAAGGTTTTCCCACAGTCCCTACATTCATAAGGTTTTATTCCAGTGTGAATCTGAATGTGCTTATTCAGGCATGAGGAATTTCTAAAGGACTTCCCGCATATCATACATATAAAGGGCTTCTCCTGTGTGTGAGTTTTCATGTGTTCATTCAGTAGATAAACTCTATTGTAGGCTTTCCCACAGTCCTTACATTCGTAGGGCTTCTCCCCCGGTGTGTGTCCGCTCATGTTTCGTAAGGCCTGAGCGCCCTGTGAAGGCTTTGCCACACTGCTTACATTCATAGGGTTTCTCTCCAGTATGGATTCTCGCATGTTCAGTCAGGCTTGAAGAAACAGTGAAGGATTTCCCACAATCTTTACATTCATAGGGTTTCTCTCCAGTGTGAGTCCTGACATGTTCAGTAAGGCCTGAGGATGTACAGAAGGCTTTCCCACAGTCCTTACACATGTATGGCTTCTCGCCTGTGTGTGTTCGTATGTGTCTAGTAAGGCCACAGCGCACAGTGAAGGCCTTCCCACAGTAGCTGCATGTATAGGGTTTTATTCCAGTGTGAATTCGAAGGTGATTATTAAGGCATGAGGAATTTCTAAAATATTTTCTGCAAACCACACATGCAAAGGGCTTCTCCCTCATGTGAGTTTTTAAATGTTCATTCAGTAGATAAAACCTACTGTAGGCTTTCCCACAGTCCTTACATTCATAGGGCTTCTCTCCAGCGTGTGTTCGGACGTGCTGAGAAAGACCTGGGCATCCAGTGATGGCTCTTCTGCATTCTTTACATTCACAGGGCTTCTCTGCAGCATGAATGCTTACATGTTGAGTTAGGCTTGAGGAAATAGGGGGAGGATTTCCCACATTCTTTAAATTCACAGGGCTTCTCCCCAGTGTGAACTCGCATGTGACTAGTAAGGTATGCAGTGTATCTAAAGGCCTTCCCACATTCCCTACATACGTGAGGATTCCTTACAGCGTGCATTTTAACAGGTGTGGCACAGCTTGGGGAGTGAGTGAGAGCCTTCCCACACTGCTTCCATTGACATGTTCCTTCTCCGTTGTGAGTTCTCACGCAACCCTAAGGTATGTCTCGTTAAGGAATTCTTTCCCACAGTTGCTGTAGTCAAAAGATTTGTTCCAAGTGCACGTTTGCTGGTAAACAACATTTGGAGTAGGGCTAAAGGCTTTGTCACACTGATCCAACACAGAAAACTGCCCTCCAACTTTGCACAAGGTTTTCTGGTGTGAAATTAAAAAGTCTTTTCCATAATGGTTAGAGACACAACTGTATCCTGTATTTTGAGTTCTCACATGTGTGCTGAGGTCTGAGTGCTCACTGAAAGCCTCTCCACACTGCATCCGGTCACAGAGCTGCCCTCCATTGTGGCTTCTTGCCTGCTGGTAAAGAATAGTGATCATCAGAGGACTGCTGAGGCTTATTCAAAGATCTCACCCAGCTGAAGACAGAACTATGACAGTGATGTTTATGGTTTTTGCCATTTTCACAACACGCCTGCAGCTTCTGCCCCGTAGAATGTCTTTCAAGTTGAATGACATGCCCAACTGCAAGAATCCTGTGCCATCTGCTCTAACTTTGAAAAGACTCCTGTTGGTGCTCATCAGCCTGCAATCTCAGTACCTCGTTACGTGTGTGCTGATGTGTGTCTGAGGAAACTCTGAACCACCAAGTTTCTTTTTGTTGAGACAGAGTCTCACTCTGTCACCCAGGCTGGAGTGCAGTGGTGTGATCTCAGCTCACCACAACTTCTGCCTCCCAGGTTGAAGCAGTTCTTGTGCCTCAATTCTGGCACAGAAATTTTGTTTTGTATTTTCAGTAGAGATGGGGTTTTACCAGGTCGCCCAGGCTGGTTTTGCTCCTGAGCTCAGGCAATCTGCCCACCTCGGCTTCCCAAAGTGCTGGGATTACAGGCATAAGCCACCGCGCCCACCAGCACCAAGTTCCAAGACAGGGTCAGCTCCTTCCAAATTCCTCACGTTCAGAGTGTTCTCTGCAGACAGCCCCCACCTGAGTGAATGCTGCTTCTCTAAAGTCTCTCAATTGTGCTCATTTTCTTTTCCTTTTTTTTTTTTTTTGAGACAGGGTTTCACTCTTGTTGCCCAGACTGGAGTGCAATGAATGGCACAGTCTTCGCCACCACAACTTGCACCTCCCAGGTTAAAGTGATTCTCCTGCCTCAGCCTCCCAGTAGCTGGGATTATAGGCATGTGCCACCATTCCCAGCTAATTTTGTATTTTTACTAGAGATGAGGTTTCACTATGTTGGTCAAGTGGGTCTCAGACTCCTGACCTCAGGTGGGTTGCCTGCCTCAGGCTCCCCCAAGTGTTGGGATTACAGGTGTGAGCCACTTTGCCCGGCCAATTTTGCTCATTTCCTATAGTGGAATTCACAATCTTTCATGAGTGTGATAAATAAAAGCATCTCTCTTGCTCCTCTTACCGTTTCTGTCTCATCTGATGCTCGGAAGCAAGCTCTGTCCTGCTGAAGTGCTGACCCTTTAAGTCGCCATTCTGAAGCATAAAAGAAGAAAAGTATGGGTTTCCAGAACAAAATGGTAGGCTAATTCACCGAAAAATGATCAAAGTCATTGTTATTTGTTTTCATATGAAACATAGCAAAAAAAAAAATAATAATAAACCAAACATAGATTTGAGGAGTGTGGCTATGTGTAACATTTGGAATATAGGAACTGGGAGTCATAATTTAGAAGATTTTAAAATAAATTTGGTCTATGAAAAAAAAACGTGATGGTAAACAGAAACAGAATTATCAATGAAAGAAAGCAAGAAAGAGCTGGACAAAGAGCATATATTAAAACCACAAACTTGGCTGGATGTGGTGGCTCACGCGTGTAATCCCAGCACTGTGGGAGGCCGAGGCGGGTGGATCACTTGAGGTCAGGAGTTTGAGACCAGCCTGACCAACATGGTGAAACCCCATCTCTACTAAAAATACAAAATTAGCTGGTGTGGTGGTGGGTGCCTGTAATTCCAGCTACTCAGGAGGCTGAGGCAGGAGAATCGCTTGAACAATTCAGGAGGCTGCAGTGATCAAACTCAAAACCAAAAACAAACAAACACAAAAAACACACAAACTCAAAGAACAAAAGAGCAGGTTTTTAATGAGATCACAGGGAACTCCAGATCTGATGGAAACTAAGGAAATACGGGAAGCTCAGGATACCCCAAAACTTGTGAGTCCAATGGCCTCATGTTCTGTGCCAGAATGCATCTTAAAACTTACACTCAGGAAACTTCCACACCCGCCAGACTTGATATCAACCAGGGACGCTCTTCACATTCACTCACCTTGGAGAACTCCTCTCTGCCCTGCCCTCAAATGCCCTTCCTCCTCCAGCCAACAGATCACACTGGGTTTAAACAGGTGATGTCCTGTACACAGGGAAAGAGACATCAGTGGAAGAGGCTCAGGCAAGAGATGACAAACCTACCCATGAAATCACTACATTTCTTTCTTTTTCTTCTTTTTCTGAGCCAAAGCTTCCCTCTCTTTGCCCAGGCTGGAGTCCAACTGTGTGGTCTTGGCTCACCACAACTTCCGCCTCCCGGGTTCCCCTGTCTCAGCCTCCAAGTAGCTGGGATTACCTGCATGTGCTACCACACCTGCCAAACTTTGTATTTTTAGTGGAGACGGGGTTCCTTCATGTTGGTCAGGCTGGTCTCGAACTCCTGACCTCAGGTGATCCATCCACCTTTGCCTCCCAAAGTGCTGGGATTATAGGCATGAGCCACGGCACCCGGCCAACAACTACATTATCAAAGAAAAGCAGTGAAGCTGCCGTGAAAGAGCTGAAAGTGTAAATAGCCCATCCTTCTGAGCCTCAGAGACACCGGTTATCTCCGAGCACTGGAACCACATTCAGGCTTAAATGCACGTGTAAAAACCGCTAAGACTCCGACCGAGATAGGAAATAACGTAAGCACAGAGATTTTCATTCATCTGGGAAATTACTACCCAGTGGCTCTCAGTGTTACAGTGAATCGGCTTCATCTGGAGGGCTTGTAAGGCAGAGATGACAGGCCCCCCCAGCAGACATTCTGATCCAGTGTGTCACAAGTGCAGTCTGAGAATGCACACTTCTAGATGAGTGAGGTGACAGTCCTGACCCTAGGGCCATATTCTGGAAACTACCACCCTAGATTCAAGCCCATTCGCGTAGTTGCCGTATGTTACTTCCCGAGGTACTCGGCTTTGCCATCGCCAACCCTGGAGCACAGTAAGGAGAAACATGTATCGGTGCTACAGAAGCTGCAAAGAATGGACGCCGCCTCACCTACTGAGGCCAGATTTTCGTAGTTCTCCAGCATCACATCCCTGTAGAGGTCTTTCTGAGATGGGTCCAGTAAGTCCATTCCTCCTGGGTGAAGTCCACAGCCACGTCGTCAAAGGTCACTGAGTCCTAAATCATCACACGTGACGGTTAGAGCCACTTGACCTGTCATCAGTGTTCCCTGGAGAATGAGGAAGCAGGGCCCTAGACCTCCATGGGACCGTGAGGCCTCCCACTGTCCACCCCATGGCCCAACGGTCCTGGGAGCCCTTCTCTGTCCACACACGCGATGTCGATCTCCCCCATCATATGGCTGGAACGGCCCTTCTAATGTGAACTTTTCTCACCACAGCCCCACAGGGCACCCCTCTCGCAATACGTCCCTCTCCTGAGCACAGTACAAGCAAGTGGTAACTCGTGATGTGGAAATAAGTTCCCAGAGAGGACACTCTCTCCTCCTTACCACGTGTCAGAGCAGCAGCAAAATAAGAACCACGCATTTGGCACCACAAGGGTCAAAATAATAAGTAACGTTGAAGCCGGGCGCAGTAGCTCTCGCCTGTAATCCCAGCACTTGGGGAGGCCAAGGCGGGTGGATCACCTGAGGTCAGGAGTTTGAAACCAGCCTGGCCAACATGGTCTCTACTAAAAATTAAAAAAATTAGCTGGGCGTGGTGGTGGACGCCTGTAATCCCAGCTACTCAGGAGGCTGACGCAGGGGAATCGTGAACCCGAGAGGCAGAGGTTGCTGTGAACTGAGGTAACGCTGAAATACTGGGAGGATTTTCACAGTAACACCTGACCAAGTAGGCTCTGCTCCTGGGGGGATTCAACTAGGGACTCAGTTCTTGAGTGAGGCTTTATTTGCTTTAAGGAGCAGCGGAGGCAAGTCTGCCCAGACAGAAATGTGTCTATCTGATGAATACCAGTATGTTATTTTTAGAAACACACGGTTTTGGCATACCTGATAAGAATCTATCAGCCAGCCAGCCAACATCCCTGCTGCCTGGGTCTGTTCTTCATGAAGGCAGACTAAGTCCTTAGAAACATGACCTCCTAAAAAAGAAAGAAGGCAAGAAGGCATGAGAATCCACAGCTGACCCTAATTTAGACGTTCAGGTACCCAGAAGTCATTCCATCCTAGCAGGAAATTCCCATGCAGTCCTGCACACTCAGGAAAACACACACACACAGCCACATAGTGCCAGGGTGGTCAAGTGACACAAAAGGTTTGTGAGCTACGCTGCCCATCAGGAAATGGCAAGTCTCCTATTGCAGATATGGAAACGCAAACCCTGAGGAACGTGACTCTTCATGTGCCTGTGACAAGAAAACTCATGGAAGAGTTTATGCATCACCCCTTTCCACAGCACACAAGCCCGCGCTCTCTGGCTCACTCCAGCGGATACGATAGGAACCCGGATTGTGAGGCCCGTCCGTGGGACTCACACTGTGGATCAGAACCTAGAGCAAAGTATCTGAGAAAGAGCAACACCAGGACTCACTGTGGGCCAGGTCAGGGGCTGCCATCCTGGGAGACTGATGGGAACATCTGAAGGCTCCGTTCCTGAGGCCAAGGCCGCTGCAGGGCGGCTTGTGAACCTCTGTGGATGGCGCAGTCTCCTTCCCTCCTAATGCAGGGATGGCTGGATCTCGATTTCCTTTCAACCATAACAAAGAAGCATTACTTTCCAGTTAACAAACCTCATGCATTAGCTTGTCTCTGCGGATGATATATGTGAAAGCCACTGTACCCCGTTTACTCTCTTGGGGACTAGTAATACCCGTATCATCTACTCAAGAGCAGTATATGGGTCAGAAGACACACCAGAAGCCTTATTTAATTATCAGAACAGCCATTCACGAATTTCACTTGGGTTTACACCTAAAATACCCTGGACTCAGATAACAGGAATTCGTCCCACTTCGTCCACTCAGGATGAAGACGGCCAGCCGGTACAGGCTTGACCTCTTTGTTGGTCTGTACTCCTGAGTCTGTGATCACTCCCCAGCAGGATAAAAGTAAGCCTAGAGTCGTGCTTTCCTATTATACTGATGAGGTGACTAAAACATTAACACTTCACAGGTCAGAAAAATACATCCATTCTCCTAGTATAAATTGTACTTACTACCGGGTGTCTGAGACGGGGGAAAGGCCCACACGTGTTCAATTTGATGCCACCTGCATAGCTCCCCTCATTTCAAAAAGGGAAGTAAAAAATTCTGTTCTCTGCCTTACCATCCCCAGAGGACCCGACCTTCAGACTGCCCTTATACGCTATGCTGACATTATGCTGGCTGGATACAGTGAACAGGAAATCAACACGTCTTAGATACCTTCATATGAAACATAAAGAATAGAGGGCTTGGGATTCAGGGGCCGGTTTCTGTAAGTTCAGTAGCCTGGATTACATAAAGACATCCCCCTCCAATATGCACCCCCCAAGTTACAGCACCTCATAAAACCTATAACCAAGAAAGAATCATGGCATTTTGCAGATCTTTTAATTTTAAGGCAATGTATATAACAGCTTCAATGCTCTATACAGTTGCCTAGAAGGCTGCCAGTGCCAAGTGCGGATCCACGCAGTTCAGGTGCAGGACAAGCTTCTTAGGCACTCGGTGGAGATGAGCCGGCAGACCCAATGACACAGTGTCCATGGTACGCAGGTTCCGCTGGAAGCCTCTGGCAGTCTCGGATGAGACTCAGTGCACAGCCCTCTGGGACTTTAGAGTAAACCTACACCCTCTAAACAGCCATCTATGCAGCTGCCCGTTGACCTTTTGAGAAATGGGCTGTGGCTTGCCACCAGTGCAGACTAGAGAAGGAACAGCTAACAGCTAGAGAAGGATGGGACAGGAAGTGACTCAGTAAACTGACACCTCGTGGCCCCCAAAGCATAAGGTACTTACTGTCCGCCCTCTGCCAACCTCTCCTCTGAATTCAACTACTGGTTCATAGGAAGCAGCAAGAAATGGAGGGGATATTTAAACATATCACGAGAAAACAATACCAAAGGCGACATGCTAGAGAAATGACAGGAACACTTCTAGGTGAAAAGACACTATTGGGAATGTAGAAACCTCGAAGGGCTCTTAGGCCCCCAAATACCCAACAGCGTAATGTTGGAACAACATTGAGAATTCTAGGCATTACAGAGCAGGCAGCGGATGACCGTATTATTTTTAATTTTCTTAGGAGAAATACTAGCATTGTGGTGTAGCAGGACAACGTTTTTAAGAGATGTTTCACCAAATATTTAAAGGTTAAGTATCATGTGTGCAGGTTATTTTCAACTTAATCATACTCAAACAGTGGTCCACCATAAGGTTTATTTACTGGGAGACACAGAAAACACGGACCAACCCTAAAAAGGAATAAAACGACCGCAGGGATATTCCTTGTAGTAGATGCTCAGCTTTTAGATTCAGATTTTTCTACAGCAAAACGTGAGAACAGACACGGTTAGTCGCACATGCCGTTCACAGCGGGTTCGACGACTCCGGGGAGCAGCGGGATAACGGCCGCGTCCCTCCTCCCCGAGGCGGGGCCGCGCTCCCCCTGCTGTTGCGCGGAAAGGCCGCGGTCCCCACGGGCGAACGTGCACAGGGAGCGGCAGCCCCGGACACGAGGAATCTACCTTATGCTTCGATCCCCAACACAATGTGCCAGAATCAAATAAAAACCATCAAAGCCAAATTCTCAGAAACACGCCCTGTTCATAGCGAAGGAAGCGGAGGTCCCCTCTCTCACCAGCTCCGCGGAGCGGAGGCGCGGCCAGGCTCCACCAGCCGCGAGCGGCGGCGACCCTCCCTTCTGGAACCGGTGGGGACGCGCTACCCGGGGCGCGGGGCAGGCGACCACGCCCGGGCCGGGATCCCCGCGGACGGCCCCAGGACACGCGCGGAACTCACCAGCGCAAGGACTGACCGCCGCGAGGACGGGGACAGCTAACGGACAGGCGGAGTCGATGCCGGAACAGATGCCGGCGCGTGTCTGGCGTCACTTCCGCCTCCAGCCGGCTGGCCGAACCGTTGGCTTCTGGCGCCCGGAAGTTGTGATTTCTTCCGCGGGGGATGCGGGAGGGTCACCGGGCTGCCTCGGGAACGGGGCTGGAGGCACAGACAGGCCCGGAGAACTAGGCGGACGTAAGGATCAGGCTTCTGGGCGCCACTGCGGAGCCGGAACAGACCAAGAGAGCGAGGCTGGGTGGGCACAGCCGGGAAGTGCTGGTCGCGAGCGCGGCGCGCGATTCGGCCACAGCCAGAGGCCGCGGGTGCGGAGAGCTCGGTCTCCTCTCCCTCTCTCCAGGGAGTCACTGGCCCCGTTCTTTTTTATCTGTCTGATGAGGAGCTCGAACAGTTGGTTCTTTTGCATTTTCTTTTTTTCTAACTTTTTTTTTTTAGACTGAGTATCGCTCTGTCGCCCAGGCTGGAGTGCAGTGGCGCGATCTTGACTCACTGCAACCTCCGCCTCCCAAGTTGCTGGGACTGCAGGCGCGCACCACCACGTCTGGCTAATTTTTGTATTTTTGGTAGAGAGGAGTTTCCCCATATTGGTCAGGTTGGTCTTGAACTCCTGTCCTCATGATCCGCCCGCCTCGGCCTCCCAAAGTGCTGGGATTATAGGCGTGAGCCACCACGCCCGGCAATTCCTTTGCATTTTCAATGCATTTTTTTTCTGTAAATGTTCATATTTTTCCCTTCAAATACGCGTTTCTGTCATTTTTCTAATGTACTGTAGGGGCCAGGACCACCAATACTACGTTGCAAAATAGCGCTGCTGGTACCAGGTGTTCTCCCAAGGTTCATTCAGAAATGTAATGTGATTCCAGTAACAATACGGAAAGGCCTTTTTTTGGAGCCAGGCATATTGATAGTAGAGTTCACATGAAAGAACAAATGTCTGATAACGAATAAGACACAGACAAACAAAAGCGCCATGCCCTACAGATATGAAAACAGCCTCTTTAATTAAAACTGTGTGGTACTGGCACATGAACAAGAAACAGACAAGTGGAATATCCAGAAATCAACCCCATAACATGGAAATTTGGTTCATAAACATATTTCAGACCAGTGGGACAAATATGCAGTTTATAGTGAAAGGTGCTAAGAGAAATGGTTAGCCGTCAGAGAAATGATGAAATTAAATCTGGACCTCACAGGGATAAATTGCAAACCTATCAGGAATCTAAATGTGAAAAACAAAACCACGTGTGAGGTGTTCACGTGATTTCATGGCTGATTAAGGAACAAGATGTGCCCAGGAGGTGGCAGTAGCACACAAGCTTTGACAGTTTGGGGAGGGGAGTCCCATGCACCATGAGATTATCCACAGGCTTCAAACCGGGGGTCACTACTCGGAAAAGAGAAGAAATGGCAGGTGGGCACAGAGAACTCCCAGAGAAAAAGGGGATCAGAAGTGGGGGGAGGGCTCATGTGACTAGATCATGTTTCTCAGCAGCCTGCCAGGTGTCTGAGTCACAAAGCTCTGAAGGGCAGCAGGAGCTTGCAGTCTTCATAGCCCAGAGTTTATCTTATCTATTGCTAGCAGAGGTTGGGCACAATTTCACCAAGTATACAAAGCAAGCAAACGCTAAATGGTTTAACACTATGCTTCTTTGGGATGTGTTTTATTTACTTACTATTTATTTGAGACGGAGTCTCCCTCTGTCGTCCAGGCTGGAGTGCAATGGTGTGATTTTGGCTCACTGCAACCTCTGCCTCCTGGGTTCCAGCGATTCTCCTGTCTCAGCCTGCCGAGTAGCTGGGATTACAGGCACCTGCCACTATGCCTGGCTAATTTTTTTTTTTTTTTTTTTTTTTGAGACGGAGTCTTGCAGTGTTGCCCAGGGTGTAGTGCAGTGGCACGATCTCGGCTCACTGCGATCACCGCCTCCTGGGTTCAAGCAGTTCTCCTTCCTCAGCCTCCTGAGTAACTGGAACTACAGGCGTGTGCCACCATGCCCAGCTATTTTTTTTTTTTTGTATTTTTAGTAGAGGTTGAGTTTCACCATGTTGGCCAGGATGGTCTCGATCTCCTGACCTCATGGACCGCCCACCTCAGCCTCCCAAAGTGCTGGGATTACAGGTGTGAGCCACTACACCAGGCCTTGGGATATGTTTCAAGTAACTGAATGTATTAAAATTTGAGTGTGGCACCAGCAGGCTATTGTGAATAATGGTGTACAAACATGTCTTAGATCCTTGTTCTCAGCACTTCTGGATATATATAGGAAAGTGGAACAGCTGTGTCTGATGAGAATTCTAATTTTCGGACAAACTAGTGTACTGTTCCGGAGCTGATGCATCATTTCACATTCCCACGAGCCGTGCACAAGGTTTCAGCTGTACCACAGCCAACCAGCACTTACCCCTGATTGAACGGCTAATAGCCAGCACCACAGGGGTAACTGATCTCAGTGTGGCTTTTGTTTTCATTTCCCTAATGTTTAGTTATGTTGATCATCTTTTCATGTGCTTACTGGCCATCTGTTTATCTTCTTTAAACCATTACAAGTCCTTTTTTGAATTAATTTGGTTTTGTTATTGAGTTTTAGTTCTTAATAAACTGAATATTCATCCTTAATCAAACACATGATTTGCAAATATTTCATCCTATTCTGTGGCTTTTCTTTTCACTCATTATTATCCTTTGATGCACAAAATTTGTGATACCGATGAAGTCCAATTCATCCAGTTTCTTCGGTTGCCTGTGCGGTTGATTTCATAACCAAGAAATCATTTCCAATTCCACTGTCATGAAGCTTTTTCCTCTATGTTTTCTTTTAAGAGTTTTATACGTTAGCTCTTACATTTAGGTTTTAAATCCATTTTCAGTTCATTTTTATATATGGTATAAAGTAAGGGTCCAGCTCCATTCTTCTGCATATAGATATCCAGTTTCTGCAGCACCATTTCTCCCCCCAGGCTCTACTGAGGTATAACTGACAGAAAAAGAATAATATAAAGATGTGCAACATGAGCAATTGATATCTGCACACACTGACACATGCACCATGATCAAACAGACTTACACGTCCATCCCCTCACCGAGGCACCGTCTTTGAGTGTGCGGTGAAGATAGTTAAGATCTACTACTATCTTAGATTCCAGTCATACGATACAGTATTATTCACTAAAGTCTCCATGCTGCAAATTACATCCCAGAACTTACTCAGCCTTTAACTTATTTGTGCCATTTGACCAACATCTCCCCATTCCTTCCACTGACCCCCATCCTCTGGCACCAACATTGCTCTCTCCGCTTCTAGAAGTGCAGCTTGTTTGGATTCCATCTGAGGTCCTTTAAAAGGAAAAAAGGCTAAATAGTATTTGTGTGTGTGTGTGTGTGTGTGTGTGTATCATGGTTTTGTTTTGGTTTTAGAGATAAGGTCTCACTCTGTTGCTCTGGGTGGAGAGAGTGCAGTGGCACAGTCATGGCTCACTACAGCCTTGAACTCCTGGGCTCCATCATCCTCCTGCCTCAGGTTCCTGTGTAGCTGGGGCTGCAGACATGGACCATCACACCTGGCCGCCTTTTCAAGACTGGTTTAACTAACTGAACTCCATTGAGATTCCATATGTGCTTGCTTGCTTGCTTGCTTTATTTATGAGACCGAGTTTTGCTCTTGTTGCCCAGGCTGTAGTGCAATGGTATGATCTCAGCTCACTGCAACCTCCACCTCCCCAGTTCAAGTGATTCTCCTGCCTCAGCCTCCCGAGTAGCTGGGATTACAGGTGCCCACCACCATCCCGGCTAATATTTTTGTATTTTTAGTAGAGATGGGGTTTCTCCGTGTTGGTCAGGCTGGTCTCAAACTTCCGACCTGAGGTGATCCGTCTGCCTCGGCCTCCCAAAGTTCTGGGATTACAGGCATGAGCCACCACACCCTGCCCTTTTATTTATGTTTTTTGAGATGGAGTCTCACTCTGTTGCAGTGGTGGCATGTTGCCCAGGCTGGAGTGCAGTGGTGCCATCTTGGCTCACTGCAACCTCCACCTCCTGGGTTCAAGTAATTCGCCTGCCTCAGCCTCCCAAGTAGCTGAGATTACAAGCGTGTGCACTAGGCCTGGCTAATTTTTGTATTTTTAGTAGAGATGGGGTTTCACCATGTTGGCCAGGATGGTCTTGCACTCCTGACCTCAAGTAATCCGCCCGCCTAGGCCTCCCCAAGAGCTGGGATTCCAGGTGTGAGCTGCTGCACCTGGCCTGTGCATGGTATTTTAAAGCTAATTTTGGAAACACCTTAACATCACTTCTGTCATATTCTGCTGGTCATAGAGACCAACCCTGGTATGACACGTGAGAGGACTACACACAGGTACAAACGTCAGGAAGCAGGAATTACTGGGCCACATCATCCTCCTAGAACAGGGAAGACTTTGGCAACGTCCAACAAAAGTACAGGTGCGATCCAGCAATCCTCCTCCTCAAAACTCTCTCTCAAGGGAAATCTTGAACAATTCAAAAACGCCTGAGAGTACTAATTACAGTCAAGTAGTCAAGTAGCTGAGTCCTGCATGGCACATCCGCCAGTGGAGTGCTGAGCAGCTCTGGAGATGAAGGTCTCTGTGAGCTCCTCTGGAGTGATTTCCAAGATACACCATTAAGTAAAAATGCAAACCGCACAACAGTAGCTATAGCAGGAAGCCTTTTCTTTAGAAAAATAGACTGGGTGCAGTGGCTCACCCCTGTAATCCCAGCACTTTGGCTGAGGCGGGCGGATCACTTGAGGTCAGGAGTTTGAGACCACCCTGGCCAACATGGCGAAACCCTGTCTCTACCAAAAAATGCAAAATTTAGCTGGCCATGGTGGCGCACACCTGTAGTCCCAGCTACTTGGGAGGCTGAGGCAGAATCACTTGAACCTGGGAGGTGGAGGGTGAGTGAGCCAAGATCGTGTCACTGCACTCCAGACTGGGGGACCGAACGAGACTACATCTTAAAAAAATAATAACAGACAACAAAAAATATACGTATATTTATCTCTTCATGTCGAATACAAGGAAATACAGATAAGATTATTCAGAAAATAATAGCTCACAGGCTGAAACAGATGGTAGGACGGGAACAAGGTGGAAAGGAAAGGATGGGGACAGGGAAAGCTCTCTGAGCATGTCATTCTGTTCAGTTCTGATGTCCAAACAGAGTTATTTCTTTACAGTCTTAATTCTAAAAAATTAACAGGAGGCCAGGCACAGAGGCTTATGCCTGTAATCCCAGCACTTTGAGAGGCCAAGGCGGGAGATCACTTGAGGCCAGGAGTTCAAGACCAGCCTGGCCAAAGTGGTGTAACCTTGTCTCTACTAACAATACAAAACAAATTAGCTGGGCGTGGTGGTGGGCACCTCTGATCCCAGCTACTCGGGAGGCTGAGACGGGAGAACTGCTTGAACCCGTGAGCCTGCAGTGAACTGAGATCGCACCACTGCACTCCAGCCTGGGTGACAGAGTAAGTCTCAAAAAAAACCCCAAAAAAACCCAACATGGATAGAGGGACAACCCCAAATGTAAAATGCACAGAAACCATCAAACTGAACTAGGTATCAAATGAGCAACAAAACCGTGTGATAGGACACACAGCAAAGGCTGAGCCTCGGCATTCGGAGGACGAGACACTGAATGTGGTGCTATGGCCAGAGATGAGAATCCAGAGGCCTCGGTCCCGCCTAGGGAGTGGCTCCCTCCCTGCTTTCCCACCACTTCCTTATAGAATTTTTATTAATTGTGGATAAGGGACTTACAATGTTGCCTAGGTTGGTCTCGAACTCCTGGCTTCAAGCAATCCTCCCGCCTTCGCCTGGGATTATAGGCGTGAGTCACCGCCCTGGCCTCCCACTTCCTCTAAAGGGACGGTTCAGGCATTTGCCTGTGAATCTGTAGGTGTATGTGCAGTATACCTATAAATACTTGATGCCCTTCTCAACAGGTTCTTGGAAACTGCGACTTGAAGGGAGATGACATCAATAACCCAAAATTTAATCTCATCAGCATTATAAGAAAACAACATGCAACAAAATGACGTTATTCAAGAGCCTGCTGGATGTCATTCTGCTTCAAGTCATAGATTCCAGGATGCCCTGGATGGCAGTAAGTGGAGACTTTACTACATTTTGGCGGTTACCATGCTCTGGCTCCCACTCCCTCACCCTGCTGCCCCTGCACCTGCTCTCTCTGCCTCACTCTTTTCTCATGGGACCCACGGACAGAAGACTCACTTCTCCACTCCTGAAGCCCTCCTTGCCCAGGATCTGTAAGGAATAAATCTTTAAATGTGTTTCCTACTGCAGCGCTTGAATTTGCATCTTCCACCGGAGGACCAGGGGTTGCCCAGACTGGGTTTTCCCGGAGACCGGGGTTGTGGCGGGGGAAACCTCGCAAGTGCCGTGGCAAGGCTCTGAAGCCTGAGCCTGTTCCCACATAAACATTAATTTAGAAAAGAATGAGAAATGCAGGCATAGTTATTCCTTTACATAATCATATATAATCCTTAGAAATTAAAAAAAATTTTTTTACTTGTTTTTAATTTTTTTTTATTGCATTTTAGGTTTTGGGGTACAAGTGAAGAACATGCAAGATTGTTGCATAGGTACGCACATGGCAGTGTGATTTGTTGCCTTCCTCCCCATCATCTATATCTGGCATTTCTCCCCATGCTATCTCTCCCCCAACTCCCCACCCCCTGCTGTCCCTCCCCTATTTCCCCCCCCCAACTGACCCCAGTGTGTGATGCTCCCCCTCCCTGTGTCCATGTGTTCTCATTGTTCAACACCCGCCTATGAGTGAGAACATGCGGTGTTTGATTTTCTGTTCTTGTGTCAGTTTGCTGAGAATGATGGTTTCCAGGTTCATCCATGTCCCTACAAAGGACACGAACTCATCGTTTTTGATGGCTGCATAGTATTCCATGGTGTATATGTGCCACATTTTCCCTGTCCAGTCTATCATCGATGGGCATTTGGGTTGGTTCCAAGTCTTTGCTATTGTAAACTGCTGCAATGAACATTCGTGTGCATGTGTCCTTATAGAACGATTTATAATCCTTTGGATATATACCCAGTAATAGGATTGCTGGGTCAAATGGAATTTCTATTTCTAGGTCCTTGAGGAATCGCCACACTGTCTTCCACAATGTTGAACTAATTTACACTCCACCAACAGTGTAAAAGTGTTCCTATTTCTCCACATCCTCTCCAACATCTGTTGTCTCCAGATTTTTTAATGATCGCCATTCTAACTGGCGTGAGATGGTATCTCAATGTCATTTTGATTTGCATTTCTGTAATGACCAGTGATGATGAGCATTTTTTCTTTCTTTCTTTCTTTTTTTTTTTTTTTTTTTGAGAGAGAGTTTCGCGCTTATTACCCAGGCTGGAGTACAATGGCGCAATCTCAGCTCACCGCAAACTCCGCCTCCTGGGTTCAAGCAATTCTCCTGCCTCAGCCTCCCGAGTAGCTGGGACTACAGGCGTGAGCCACCACGCCCAGCTAATTTTCGTATTTTTAGTAGAAACGGGGTTTCACCATGTTGACCAGGATGGTCTCGATCTCCTGACCTCGTGATCCACCCGCCTCGGCCTCCCAAAGTGCTGGGATTGTAGGCGTGAGCCACCGCACCCGGCCAAGCATTTTTTCATATGTTTGTTGGCCTCATGTAGGGCTGTTGGGCCCCACAGGGTTGTGGGGTATCCCTTATGCTGTGTTGAGGTGCAGAATCCAAGAAGTAAAGAGACAGGACACTGAAGAACTGGTGAAGAGCATCTGGACTCGGGGGGCCACACCACCTATGAGTGGAGAGAGATGAGGCCCCGAATGCCCAAGAGCACTGTATTTATTAGGTACAAGCAAGGGGCAGGGTCGTGAGTGAGGTAATTATCTACAGGCTTAGTAATAGGGCATACATAATCACGTGAGTCACAAGTGAGGGGGCCACCCCATTATGTCACCTGGGCAGAGAGGTGGGCCGTGTGCAGTAGTAGAGGGTCGTGTACAGAAAAGGGGTCCGACCCCGTTAGGTCACCAAGGCAAGGAGGTGGGCTGTGTGTAACAGGTGTCGTGCACAACACTTCTTATCTGGGGGCTGGAGACTTCAAAGGGTTTCTAATAGAAGGATACTGTAAGCCAGTGCAGTGGGAGCTGACAGACTTGTGCTCTTCTCTGAAGATATTTACGGGAGGATGATTTGAGCTAGCACGGAAGTAAGAAAAGGCTGACAGGGTGTACAGCCGCCGTGACTGGTCACACCAGAGGGGTTCTTCTCCCTCGGTTACTTCCAGGATCTCAGGCCTGAGGCCTGCTTTCCACAGGAACTGGATGCAAGGTACTACAACTCCTTTCTCAGGAGGAGACGCTCTTGCTCCAAGCCTGCCATACAGCGTATGCCCTTTCAGGCAGGGACGCCACCGCCTGGGTCTTTGGTTCTCGTCCTGGTCTGGCTGTTTTCCCATGTGCTGCTTCTGTTCTGTGACTGCTCTAGGCATTCCTCCTACTAAAACTACTATATGGTTATATAGAAGGATTCCATAAATCAGCACTAAATGTGTCAGTACAGCTCCGACTGCAATACCTGTATGATTATGTAGAAAGATTATATGAGACTAAGTATAATTATATATATGAGCTAGATATAGTAAGCAGTAAGTTATACTTCAGGCACTAATTCTATAAACTAATATGTAACTATATATAAAGAATTATATAAAGGAGATAGCTGAGTAATAACACTATAAACTAAGATATTTTTCAGGCACTAATTGTGCCTGGGGTCTGGACAGTTTTCCTTCCTCGGTGCCCATGGGTGGGGGTTACCCACACCTCATAAATGTCTTTTTTTGAAAAGTGTCTGTTCATATCCTTTGCCCACTTTTGAATGGGTTTGCTTGTTTTTTTCTTGTAAATCTGTTTTAGTTCTTTGTAGATTCTGGATATTAGCCGTTTGTCAGATGGGTAGATTTTGCAAAAAAAAAGTTCCCATTCTGTTGGTTGCCAGTTCACTCTAATGATTGTTTCTTTTGCTGTACAGAAGCTCTGGAATTTAATTAGATCCCATGTGTCTATTTTGGCTTTTGTTGCCAATGCTTTTGGTGTTTTAGTCATGAAGTCCTTGCCTATGCCTATGTCCTGAATGGTTTTGCCTAGGTTTTCTTCTAGGAGTTTTATGGTGTTAGGTCTTATGTTTAAGTCTTTAATCCATCTGTAGTTAATTTTAGTGTAAGGTGTCAGGAAGGGGTCCAGTTTCTGCTTTCTGCACATGGCTAGCCGGTTTTCCCAACATCAGCTATTAAACAGGGAATCCTTTCCCCATTGCTTGTTTTTGTCAGGTTTGTCAAAGATCAGATGGTTGTAGATGTGTGGTGTTGCCTCCAAGGCCTCTGTTCTGTTCCATTGGTCTATATCTCTGTTTTGGTGCCAGTACCATGCTGTTTTGATTACTGTAGCCTTGTAGTACAGTTTGAAGTCAGGTAGTGTGATGCCTCCAGCTTTGTTCTTTTTGCTTAGAATAGACTTGGCTATGTGGGGTCTCTTTTGGTTCCATATAAAGTTCAAGGTGGTTTTTTCCAGTTCTGCAAAGAAGGTCATTGGTAGCTTGATAGGGATAGCATTGAATCTATAAATTACTTTGGGCAGTATGGCCATTTTGACAATATTGATTCTTCCTAATCATGAGCATGGAATGTTTCTCCATCTGTGTGTGTCCTCTCTTATTTCGTTGAGGAGTGGTTTGTAGTTCTCCTTGAAGAGGTCCTTTATGTTCCTTGTTAGTTGTATTCCCAGGTATTTTATTCTCTTTGCAGCAATTGTGAATGGCAGTTCGTTCTTGATTTGGCTCTCTTAAGTCTGTTATTGGTGTATAGGAATGCTTGTGATTTTTTCACATTGCTTTTGTATCCTGAGACTTTGCTGAATTCACTTATCAGTTTCAGGAGATTTGGGGCTGAGACGATGGGGTCTTCTAAATATACAATCATGTCATCTGCAAATAGAGACAATTTGACTTCCTCCTTTCCTAATTGAATACCCTTTATTTCTTTTTCTTGCCTGATTTCTCCAGCTAGAACTTCCAATACTATATTGAATAGGAGTGGTGAGAGAGGGCATCCGTGTCTAGTGCCAGATTTCAAAGGGAATGCTTCCAGTTTTTGCCCATTCTGTATGATATTGGCCGTGGGTTTGTCATAAATAGCTTTTATTATTTTGAGATACGTTCCATCAATACCTAGTTTATTGAGAGTTTTTAGCATAAAGAGCTGTTGAATTTTGTTGAAGGCCTTCTCTGCATCAATTGAGATTATCATGTGGTTTTTGTCTTTGGTTCTGTTTATGTGGTGGATTATGTTTATAGATTTGCATATGTTGAACCAGCCTTGCATCCCCCGGGATGAAGCCTACTTGATCATGGTGGATAAGCTTTTGGATGTGCTGTTGCAATCGGTTTGCTAGTATTTTATTGAAGATTTTTGTATCTGTGTCCATCATGGATATTGGCCTGAAGTTTTCTTTTCTTGCTGAGTCTCTGCTGGGTTTTGGTATCAGGATGATGTTGGTCTCATAAAATGATGTGAGAAAGATTCCCTCTTTTTGGATTGTTTGGAATAGTTTCAGAAGGAGTGGTACCAGCTCCTCTTTGTATGTCTCGTAGAATTCGGCTGTGAACCCATCTGGACCTGGGCTTTTTTGGTTGGTAGGCTATTAATTGCTGCCTCAACTTCAGCCCTTGTTATTGGTCTATTCAGGGTTTCGACTTCTTCCTGGTTTAGGCTTGGGAGGGTGCAAGTGTCCGGGAATTTATCCATTTCTTCCAGGTTTACTGGTTTATGTGCATAGAGTTGTTTGTAGTAATCTCTGATGGTGGTTTGTATTTCTGTGGAATCGGTGGTGATATCCCCTTTATCATTTTTTACTGCATCTATTTGATTCTTCTCTCTTTTCTTTTTTATTAATCTGGCTAGCAGTCTGTCTATTTTGTTTGTGTTTTCAAAATACCAGTTCCTGGATTTATTAAATTTTTGGAGGGGTTTTTTTTTTGTGTCTCTATCTCCTTCAGTTCTGCTCTGATCTTAGTTATTTCTTGTCTTCTGCTAGCTTTTGAGTTTTTTTGATCTTGTTCCTCTAGCTCTTTCAATTTTGACCATAGGGTGTCAATTTTAGATCTTTCCTTGCTTCTCATGTGGGCATTTATTGCTATAAATTTTCCTCTTGACACTGCTTTAAATGTGTTCCAGAGATTCTGGTATGTTGTGTCTTCATTCTCGTTGGTTTCAAAGAACATCTTTATTTCTGCCTTCATTTCATTGTTTATCCAGTCAACATTCAAGAGCCAGTTGTTCAGTTTCCATGAAGTTGTGAGGTTCTGAGTTAGTTTCTGAACCTTGAGTTCTAATTTGATTGCACTGTGGTCTGAGAGACTGTTTGTTATGATTTCCATTCTTTTGCATTTGCGGAGGAGTGATTTACTTCCAATTATGTGGTCAATTTTAGAGTAGGTGTGATGTGGTGCTGAGAAGAATGTATATTCTGTGGATTTGGGGTGGAGAGTTCTGTAAATGTCTATTAGGTTGGCTTGGTCCAGATCTGAGTTCAAGTCCTGTGTGGGTAACCCCCATATAGGCACCGAGGAAGGAGAGCTAAGCAGAACCCTGGCACAATTAGGCCTGAAGAATATCTCAGTTTATAGTGTTACTACTCAGTTATTTCCCTCTATATAATCCTCTATATATAATCATATATTAGTTTATAGAATGAATGCCTAAAGAATATCTGACTACTCAGTTATTTCCATATATATATATATATATAACTATATCTTAGTTCATAATCGGAGGAATGCCTAGAGTAGACACAGTACAGAGCATGAATTAAGGAATAAGCAGCTTATAGTCGGAGGAATGTCTGGAGCAGACACAGTGCAGAGCATGATTTAAGGGAAAAACAGTTATACCAGGACAAGAATCCATGGCCCAGGCGGCTGCGTTCAGTATGATAAAGATACCCGCTGTGTGGCAGGCTTGGGGCAAGAGCCACTCCTCCTGATAAAGGAGTTGTAGGACCTTGCACCTGTTCTTGTGGAAGGCTGCCCTCAGACCGGCAAGCCCTTGAGCATCCGAGGGCTCAAAACCCCTCTGGATAATCGCACCTTGGTGACTGTGAACTTTATCAGCTCTTGTTACCGTGCTGCTTGAAAAGCATTCCCCTATAGAACTCATTGGAAGCTGCCAGCAGGTGGCGTAGACCCTGACAGCTCTGTCACTACTGTGTGACTCAAAGCATCCTCCCATAAATCTTCTTAGAAGTAGCTTGCCCAACAAAACTGCCCGCTTCTCCACAATTGAACCAGAACGGTATAAATTTGGAAATGGAGCCCTTTCCACTGGGTACAGGTTTCCCCCTGCAGTGAGTCCCATCAACCAAAATGAAATCTATAAATCCTGACAATGTCAAAAAAAAAAAAAAAAAAAAAAGTAGTAGCATGCCCATAGATAGAAGTATTGCGCACTGCACCCTCTTCACTGCGCATGGCCCACCTCCAAGCCTCAGTGACCTAATACAGGTGGACCCCTTACTACACACAGCCCACTTCCTTGCCTCGATGACCTAATGGGAATGGACCCCTTGCTGCGCACTGTCCACCTCCTAGCCTAGGTGACCTAATGGGAGTGGACCCCTTGTTTTATTGCTCACGACCCTATCACTATCCTTAAAGATGACTTCACTCACTGCGCTGCCCCCAACCTATACACAATAAATACTCATGCTTCTGGATATTCAGGGCTCGCTTGACTCCACTTATAGGTGGCGTGGCGCCCTGAGCCCAGCTGCATTTTCCTTGTATGTCTGTGTCCTGTCTCTTTATTTCTCAGATCCTGTGCCTCAGCACAGCATAAGGCTCACCCCAGGACCCTGTGGGGCCATCAGCCCTACATCTGGCGCCCAACTTGTGGGTTCCTTATTGCTGTGCTTAGCGTAGCTGTCAGAGCTACTACTGCGGAGAAGTCAGTGCTGGATTCCTGGGTGTTTGGTAAGAAAAGTGGGAGTGACTTTTCATAACGCTCACAGTAATCTCGGGGTTAAAATGGGACAAACAAACTCTAAGTATGACTCCTATATTTCCTTTATTAAAACCCTACTAAGGCAGGGGGGTGTTTCAGTCTCCTCAGACAAGCTTGCTGAGCTATTCAATCTTAGAGACTCTCTCTGTCCATGGTTCCCAGCTGAAGGCACACTTGACTTGCAGGACTGGGATGAAATTGGTGACCAGCTTCGCATTGCCAGGAGTGCGGGTAATGAGATGGTCCCCTCGGCCATTGCAACCTGGGCCACAGTTTGCACTATGCTTGAAACATTGTAGGCTGAGGACTCAGGCCCTGACAATTCTCCTTTCCTCTCTCCAGAAGAAGTTGAAAAGGTTTTAAGCTGCCTTTCAGGTGAATTACCACCACCTCAAACTGCTTCTCAGCCGCTTTCTCCTGATTCTACGACTACTGACACTATTAGTCAGCCGCCTCCTCCCTTTTCTGATCTGATCACCGAACTTCGTCACCCTCCTGAATGGCCAGCTCCCCCTCCTGCTGCTTCCTCAGATTGTAAAACACTTCAAGCCTTCTCCCCAAGGAGTAAGGTGTGACTCCGTGCTTTCTCACCACCCTGTCCTGCCTTCTGCTCCTTTACTTGCCTCTAACTTTCAATCTACTGGCGCGGAACTATGTGTCCCCATAAACTCTCAATCTACCGGCGAGGAAATAGGTGCCCCCATGAATTCTAACTCTAACTCTCAATCTACTGGCATGGAACTATGCGCCCCCATAAACTTTCAATTTACGGGCGCCGAATAGGCGCCCCCATGAACTCTACTTTTCAATCTACCGGCGTGGAACTATGTGCCCCCATGAACTTTCAATCTACCGGCACGAAATGAGCGCCCCAATGAAGTCTCAATCTATCAGCACGGAAATGGGTGCCCCCGTGAACTCTAACTCTTCTTTTCAACCTTCCGGTGTGGAACTTTGCACCTTAAAAAGCTCTCATAACTGTCCTCTTCATACTAATGGCATGAACTGGGCACCCACACAGTCGCAAAAAGCATGGGAAACACATTAGTGGGGAATAATTCAACAGCCTGTGCCCCTGTCATTGCCCATATGGCCCAGGTAAACTCACCTGGGACTGGGAATACAGGAGGTATTTCTCTTACTACAGTGGGGAATTCTCCTATGGTATCAGGTGTTAGCAACATGGCTCCTTTAATTGTGAGCAATCTCCCCCTCTAACACAGGATCAAGAGTTCATGCCCAAAATTTAACTGTGATGCCCCAAGCTTCCTTGGGCTCAGGACAAACTTGGCAATTCCCGGTCATAGTACACCCCCCCTATTCAGGGGACCCAGGTATTGCCAATGGCTGATAATCAGGCTAATCCCCCCGGCTCCCCCTGCAGCTCCGTTACAAGCTCCAGCTCCTCATGTTGGTGCACCAGCCGCAGACGAAGCAGAACCGCCACAGCAGCTGTTACAGCCCCAAGCAGCCGCCCAGCCCCAGGCTGCACATCAGCCTCCGAGGGCAGCACAACAGGTCGGTCCCCCAGCAGGAGCCGCCAGCTATTGCGGCTATTACAAGACCTGACCCACTTAACCCTAATCAACTATTTGTACATCCAGTTAACTGGCAAAGTTTCACACTTCCTTTTCTCAAGGACTTTAAGTACTCTGTAAAACAATACGGCACAAATTCTTTCATTCGTGCTTCCATTAAGGCTATCGCAGAAGGGCAGAGACTCATTCCTTATGATTGCGAAACACTCATGCAGTCAGCACTCTCTCACGCCCAATATTTGCAATTCCTTGCAGGGTGGAGGGATGCTGTTGCTAAGACAGCCTGCCTCAATGCTGCCGCTAACCCACCTGTTCCGGTTACAGCGGACCGGTTGCTGGGGAGGGACAGTGGGCCCCCCCTGGCCTTTCAGTCTAGTTTACAGCCTGGTCTCCCTTCCCCCTCTATACCAGACTCCTGGCCTTTGCTCATCATTGACTTAAAGGATTGCTTCTTTGACAACCCCCTGGCCCCCTAAGATTGTCATAAATTTGCTTTCACGGTGCCCTCCATAACAATGTCGCCCGGACTACGAGATTCCAATGGAAGGTCTTGCCACAAGGCATGATTAACAGCCCCACAATCTGTCAATTCTATGTGGGAAGAGTGCTGTCCCCAGTTAGAACTCAGTTTCCCCAATGCTATTTGATCCACTATATGGACGATATTCTGTGTGCAGCTCCTACACGTCAGACTCTTGTTTCAGGATTCTCTATGCTTAAGGATCTCATTACAGCAGCTGGCCTGACTATCTCCACAGAAAAGATCCAGCTATCCACTCCTTATCAGTATTTAGGAATTCAACTTGAGGAGCACACTATTAAGCCACAGCTGGTGGAACTGCGAAGAGATGGGTTAAAAACTCTGAATGACTTCCAAAAACTCCTCGGAGATATAAATTGGATTCATCCAGTATTAGGAATTCCTACCTATGCTCTTTCTAACCTTTTCCCCACCCTGAGAGGAGATCCTGACCTTCACAACAACGCGGTCTCTCTCCAGAAGCTGAACAAGAACTACGTTTTGTAGAACAAAGAATCCGAGAGGCTCAGGTGTTTAGGATCCAACC
Organism: Ateles fusciceps; assembly: GCA_036589455.1. Lineage (NCBI taxonomy): Eukaryota > Metazoa > Chordata > Mammalia > Primates > Atelidae > Ateles > Ateles fusciceps. The sequence continues at coordinate 977,866 of JAZHEH010003205.1, forward strand.
CTCTTTGCCTTTCACTATTTTGATTTTTGCTACCCCCTCACTCCCCTACAGGGGTGATTACACAAAATGATAGCCTTATTGAATGGTGCTTTCTGCCTCATGCCGCTACACGAACACTATCAGTCTATTTGGATCAACTTTCTACCTTAATAGGGCTGGCTCGTAATAGGCTGTTATGTCTGACAGGCTTAGAAGCACACAGGTTGGTTGTCCCCCTCTCACAAGAACAAGTTCACCAGGCTTTTGTTCACTCCACGTCCTGGCAGGTTAATCTGGCAAGATTACCGGGTGTCATTGACAACCATTACCCCAATGTTAAACTTTTTCAATTTCTTCTTCTAACTTCTTGGATATTGCCAAAAGTCACCCGAAATGCCCCCCTGGAGGGAGTGGTGACCGTCTTTACTGATGCCTCCTCTAATGGCAAGGCTGCATACGCTGGCCCCAAGGAAAGGGTCTTTCACACCTCAGCTGTTTCGGTTCAGCGAGCGGAACTAATTGCTGTCATTGCAGCCTTGGAAGATTTTCCAGGCCCTCTAAACATTGTTTCAGATTCTGCTTACGCCGTTCATGTTACCCCTAACATAGAAACTGCCTTTGTCAAATTTCTGTGCGATGATTCCCTTCGTTCACTATTCCTACGCTTACAAACAGTTGTACGGTCTAGGACCTCTCCCTTTTATATTACACACATTAGAGCCCACACCTCTTTGCCTGGCCCGTTAGCCACAGCTAATTCCCGAGCAGACACCCTTGTAGCAACCGCTCTACAGGAAGCCCGCAACTTTCATGAATTAACTCACGTTAATGCTTCAGGTCTTAAGGACCGTTACGCTATTACATGGAAACAGGCAAAGGGGATCGTCCATCATTGTCCCTCCTGCCAAGTTGTCTCTCTTCCCTCACAACCAGCTGGTACCAACCCCAGAGGTCTCGCTCCCAATGCCTTATGGCAAATGGATGTGAACCACTATCCTGCCTTTGGGAAAGTTTCTTTTGTTCATGTCTCTATAGACACCTTTTCCCATTTCATATGGGCTACCTGCTAAACAGGGGAACGAGCTGCCCAGATTAAAAGGCATACGCTCTCATGCTTCGCTGTGATGGGCATACCTGCAAAACTGAAAACTGATGATGGACCAGGATATACTAGTAAGTCATTTCAACGTTTTCTAGAGGAATGGAATATTCAGCATACCACCGGCATTCCTCATAATTCACAAGGACAGGCCCTGGTTGAAAGGGCTAACAGGACTCTCAAGGAACAGTTAAATAAACGACAAACACCAGATGACCAAGATTGTTTTACTCCCCCAGGCCAGATTGCATCTAGTGTTGTTTACTCTAAACTTTCTGAACCTTAGCAGGTCTCAACCCTACACGGCTGTGGAACAACATTTTACAGCAGTTCCGCATAACCCCCATAAAGGGAAACACGTGTGGTGGAGAGACTCATGCACCGCAGAACGGATGTCAGGTACTCTTATAACTATGGGCAGAGGATTTGCTTCTATTTCCCCAGATAACTCTCCTGATCCTGTTTGGATTCCATCACGGCATCTTAAGCTCATCCCCGAAGAACAACATGAGCTCCCCACCGCCGCTCCCGCAGAAATCACAGGCGAGCCCCAAATCCGATGGATTATATCGTCCATCTCCCTAATCATAACTCTTCTGGCTGCCATGCTTCCTCTCACCACCGCTGCACTTTCCTCCCCACTCCTCCCCCTCCTCCCCCTCCTCCCCCTCCTCCCCCCTCCTCCCCGCCGTCCTGCTAACGAAAGCCCACTTCATTCGCCTCTACTCACTTTCACCCAAATTGATCAACTCGTGAATATGGCTTGTCATATTACAGAACGGTGCAATATTCCGCCCACTCCCAGCCATACTCTCGCTGCTGCTCTTACCATCCTCTTCACTCTGATGGGTTCCACTACGTCTGTATCTCCCGACCTTGGTAATTTTTCCTACTGGGCTTATATACCTTTCCCTCCCCTGGTACGCTCTGTTTCTTGGATGGACTCTTCCATAGAAACCTATACTAACAATAGTGCTTTCCTGCCTGTCCCTAGTGACAACCGCCTACCTGTTCATCAAAACAAAGAAGGCACCCCTTAGAATGCCTCTATTGGATTTAAATTTCCTCCTCTTTGCCTTAGGCCCACTCCCGGCTGTCTCCCTACTGGTCCCCAGGCATGGATGTGGGTTGTACCTGAGGCCAGTAATGTTTCTTTGCAGACCCAGTATGTATTTATGTCATTTTCTCTTCACCTATCAGTCCCACTCCGGTCATCGCCTTTGCTTATCCGTCATAACAAAACAAAAGGGCTACCTGCTTGCTCCCAACATCCTACGGAAGGTCCGCTCCATATTCAGAGTGTTCACTGGGACCACGGCACCTGTTGGGACCATACTGGGCCCCCTTGATAATGCTGTCATTGTTGGCTGGGCTCCCAAAGGTTTTTATGGGCATAATTGCACTGGACAACACCCACGCTGTCTGAAATATCCTCACGTCTTCACGGAGGACACGACACGCTCAGGACTGCATCAAGTTCTGCATCACTTTCCTCGCCTATGGACCTCACCACTCCCCTACAGATGGTCTTACGCTGGCATCGCTGCACCGCGTCCTGAGATGATTCACCCTCATGTTGGACCAGAACATCCTGAACTGTGGAAGCTGGCTGCTGCTCTCAGTGGACTTCACTTTTGGATGTCTCCATGGACTCTTACGGTCGCAGTTCTGGTGACACGCTACACCGTCTACACTTTACTCCCAAAGACATAATACCTCTTCGCAGTTGTGTTAAGCCTCCTTATATGCTACTGGTTGGTAGGGAACTTTTCTGTTTCCTTTGTTACCAACTCTATTGAACTGTAACAATTGCAAATTGTTTTCTTGTCTAGATGCTACCTTTTCTGTTAACTCTAATGTATTGCTGGTCAGGGCTAGGGAGGGAGTTTGGATTCCTGTTGTATTACATCGTCCATGGGAGCCCTCTCCCTCTATGCACACTGTAACTCAAATCCTCAAGGACCTTCTACATCGCATCCGTCGCTTCATTTTTACCTTGATAGCAGCGGTCATTGAACTGATGGTGTCACAGCCTCAGCTGTGACTGCTGGCGTGGCCACACACAACTCCATTCAAACAGCTCACTTTGTTGAACGTTGGCAAAAGAATTCCACTACTTTCTAGAATTCCCAGTCCCAGATTAATCAACAATTGGCAAATCAAATTAATGACCTTCACCAAAGTGTCATTTGGCTGGGCGACAGGGTTTTAAACCTTGAGTATCGTGCTCAGTTACAATGTGACTGGAACACATCTGATTTCTGTATCACTCCTTTCGATTATAATTCTACGCTTCACCCCTGGGACACTATACGACGCCATCTGCTGTCCTGGGATGATAACCTCACCTTGGACATTAACCGCCTGAAGCAACAAATTTTTGAGGCCGCTCAGGCACATCTAACTACTGCCCCAGGTTCAGAAACCTTTGAAGGTGTGGCACAAGGCCTCTCTGATCTCAATCCAATTAAGTGGTTTAGGAAATGGTCTGTTCCTTTAGGTGGTTTCTCTTTGTTTGTCATCTTTGTGATTGTTGCTCTCGTTTGTACCTTGTTAATTACATGTTTCTGTATTTGAAAATTTCACAAACATAATAGGCAACAACTTCCGGCCATGGTGGCCATAACCACACTTGTAAAACTAAAGAAAGGGGGAAATGTGGGTAACCCCCCGATATAGGCACCGAGGAATGAGAGCTAAGCAGAACCCTGGCACAGTTAGGGCTTGAAGAATATCTCACTTTATAGTGTTACTATTCAGCTATTTCCTTTTATATAATCCTTTACATAATCATATATTAGTTTATAAATTAGGGCTTGAAGAATCCCTTTATATAATCCTCTATATATAATCATATAATAGTTGATAGTATTTTCCTACATATAGATACAATTATATCTTAGTTCATAATCGGAGGAATGCCTAGAGTGGACACAGTACAGAGCATGAATTAAGGACTAAGCAGCCTATAATCAGAGGAATGCCTATAGCAGACACAGTGCAGAGCATGATTTAAGGGAAAACAGTTATACCAGGACAAGAATCCATGGCCCAGGCGGCAGCGTTGAGTATCGTAAAGATACCTGCTGTACGGCAGGCTTGGGGCGAGAGCCACTCCTCCTGGTAAAGGAGTTGTAGGACCTTGCAGCTGTTCTTGTGGAAGGCTGCCCTCAGACCGGCAATCCACCTTGGTGACTGTGAACTTTATCAGCTCTTGCTACTGTGCTGCTTGAAAAGCATCTTCCCATAAAACCCATTGGAAGTTGCCAGAAGGTGGTGGTAACCTTGACAGCTCTGTCACTGCTGTGTGACTTAAAACATCCTCCTATAAATCTTCTTGGAAGTAATTTGCCCATAGATAGAAGTATTGCACACTGCACCCTCTTCACTGTGCACGGCCCACCTTCAAGCCTCAGTGACCTAATGGGGGTAGACCCCTTACTGCACACGGCCCTTGCCTTCATGGGAACGGGCCCCTTGCTGCGCACTGTCCACCTCCTGGCCTAGGTGACCTAATGGGGGTGGACCCCATGTTTTATTGCTCACGACCCTATCACTACCCTTAAAGATGATTTCACTCACTGCCCTGCCCCCTAACCTATACACAATAAATACTCATGCTTCTGGACATTCAGGGCCTCGCCTGACTCCGCTTATAGGTGGTGTGGCCCCCGAGCCCAGCTGCGTTTTCCTTGTACTTCTGTGTCCTGTCTCTTTATTTCTCGGATCCTGCGCCTCAGCACAGCATAAGGGACAACCCACAACCCTGTGGGGTCATCAGCCCTACATGCAAGGGCAAGCCAGCGTCGGAAGAAAGCAGCTTTACTGAAGCGTCTATCTACAGAGAGTGGCTGGTCCTTGCAGAGCAAGGCCAACAGGCAGTGCACACAGCGTAGCCACGTGTAGGGTGCTGGCAGCTGTATTTACCCGCTTTTAATTACATGCAAATTAAGGAAGTTATTTACTTTTTATTTTTTGAGACCAAGTCTCGCTCTGTTGCCCAGGTTGGAGTGCACTGGCATGATCTTGGCTCACCATAGCCTCCAGCTTCCAGGTTCAAGAGATTTGCTTGGCTGGGCGTGGTGGCTTAGGCGTGTAATCCCAGCACTTTGGGAGGCTGAGGTGGGCGGATCACCTGAGCTCAGGAGTTGGAGACCAGCTTGGCAGTGTCAGTAGGAAGCAGATAGGTATAAATGCTACATTAAAAACAAGAATATCCCAAATCAACTTAAAGAATCAGAAAGGAATAACATAAACCTGACGCTAGCAGAAATAGGAAAATAATAAAAATTAGAACAAAAATAACAGAAAAGAATAACAGAATAACAGAGGATGAACAAAGTTGATTTTTTGAAAAGATCAACAAAATTGACAAACTTTTAGCTAGATGGACTAAGAAAAAAAAAGAGAAGACTTAAGTTACTAAAAGCAGAAATCAAAGTGGGGGGCATTGTCACTGAATCTACAGAAATAAAAAGACTGTAAGAGAGCACCATGAAAAAATCGCACACAAAGTGTATAACCCAGATGAAATGAGCACCTTCCCAGACACACTAAACATACCAAGTCTAACTCGTGAAGAAGTTAGAAGTCTGAGTAGACATGTAACTTGTGTGGTAATTGAATCATGACTCAAAATTCTGATTCAGAAAAGCCCCTACAGGCCGGGCGTGGTGGCTCACACCTATGATCCCACCACTTTGGAAGCCTGAGGCAGGAGTTTGAAACTAGCCTGGCCAGCATGGTGAAACCGGGTCTGTACTAAAAATACAAAAAACCCCAACCAACCAACCAACCAACCAAACAAAAAAACAGGCGTGGTGGCACACGTCTGTAGTCCCAGCTACTTGGAAGGCTGAGGCAAGAGAACTGCTTGAACTTGGAAGGTGGAGGCTGCAGTGAGCTGAGTTTGCAGCACCGCACTCTAGCCTGGGTGACAGAGCGAGACTCCATCTCAAAAAAAAAAAAAAAAAAAAAGAAAAGAAAGGAAAGAAAAGCCTTGGACCTGACGGCTTCACTAGTGAATTCTAACCACATGTTTAAAGATGATCTAATGTCAAAAATTCTCAAACATTTCCAAAAAATTTCAGAGGAGGAAATGATTCTTAACTTTTTCTATGAAGATTGCATTACTCTCACACCAAAGCCTGTCAGCAATATCACGAGGAAACTACAGACGAATATGCCTGTGAACATTAACGTAAAACCAGCAAAATACCAACAACCTGAATTTAGCATCATACTGAGCGGCTTATATATCATAAATCCGAGTGGGGTTTATTCCTTGAAGGCAAAGGCAGTTCCAAACATGAAAACTGATCAATGTAATACACCGCATTAACATCATGAAAGGAAAAAATGATCATCTCAACTGATGTGGAAAAAGCATTTGGCAAAATTTACCATCTTTTTTTATAATAAATACACCCAACAAATCTGGAATTTGAAGGAAAGGAAACTACCACAATATGATAAAAGCCAAAGCAACGGTCTTACGGAATGCTAGAGAATGAACTTTCCCTTTACGATCAGGAATCAGGCAAGTGTGCTCACTTTCACCACTTGCATTCCACATAGTCCTGGAAGTTCTGGCCAGAGCAATCGGAGGAGAAAATACAATAAAAGCCACCCAAAGTGGAAAGAAGTAAAATGATCTGTTTGCAGAGGATATGATCTGATATACAGGGAATCCTGAAGATCACACACAGACAGACAAAATCTGTTGGGAGTAATAAATGTATTCAGCGTAGTAGCAGGGTACAATGTCAACATGCAGAATCAGCGGCATTTCTATGTACTGTCAATGAACAATCTAAAAAAGCATTTAAAAAAATAATTCTACTTACAATAGCATCTTGGCCAGGGGTGGTGGCTCACGCCTGTAGTCCCAGCATTTCGGGAGGCCAAGGTGGGCGATCACTTGAAGTCAGGAGATTGAAACCAGCCTGGACAACATGGTGAAACCCCGTCTCTACTAAGAATACAAAAAAATTAGCCGGGCATGGTGATGGGCCCCTGTAATCTCAGCTACTTGGGAGGCTGAGGCAGGAGAATTACTTGAACCTGGGAGGTGGAGGTTGCAGTGAGCTGAGATCATGCCACTGTACTCCAGCCTGGGTGACAGAGTAAGACTCCATCTAAAAAAATAAAAATAAAAATAAAAAAAAGAATAAAATAGTAAGTAACTTAACCAAGGAGGTAACAGAATTGTGCAATAAAAATCTACAAAATGCTGGTGAAAAATATTAAAGAAAGCATAAATAAATGAAAACACATCCCATGTTGATGGGTTAGAAGATATTGTTACAAATGTCAACACTGCTCACATAAATCTACAGATTCAATGCAATCAGTTTTGATAAATTTAAAACAGTATTAAATATTCTATCAAAAGATTTTGATAGGGAATCCATATCAAAATCCCAGAACATTGTTTTTGCAGAAAAAGAAAACCCCATTTAAAAATTCATATTGAACCTGGAAGAACCCCAAATAGTCCAAATAATTTTTTCTTTGAGACAGTCTTGCACTGTCACCCAGGTTGCAGTGCAGTGGCGCGATCTCAGCTCACTGCAATCTCCACCTCCTGGGTTCAAGCAATTCTCCTGCCTCGGCCTCCTGAGTAGCTGAGACTACAGGTGTGCGCCACCACACCCAGCTACTTTTTTTTGTGTTTTTAAAAGAGACGAGGTTTCGCTATGTTGGCCAGATGGTCTCGATCTCCTGACCTCATGATCCGCCCGCCTCGACCTCCAAAGTGCTGGGATTACAGGCGTGAGCCACCGTGCCTGGCCTTTTATGTGATGTGAGTTCCACCTCAATAGAAGTGTTAGGAAGCCAAGCGCTAATTCGAATTGTGCATGCAAATGCAGAGCCCACTGACAAGGCAAAACGAGAGAAACTGGGAGTCAGAAAACTCAGGAGTGATCCACAGGATACACCATGATTGTTCTCACAAACGTTACCGTGAAAACAATCTGACCTGGTCGGGAGCCGTGGGTGGATCACTTGTGGTCTGGGGTTCGAGACCAGCCTGGCCAACAGAGTGAAGCCCCGTCTCTACTAAAAACACAAAAATTAGCTGGGCGTGGTGGCGGGTGCCTGTAATCCCAACTACTCGGGAGCTAAGGCACGAGAATCACCTGAACCCGGGAGGCAGAGGTTGCGGTGAGCTGAGATCACGCCATTGCACTCCAGCCTGGACCAGAGCGAGACTCCGCCTTCAAAAAAAAAAAAAAAGAAGAAAATAATCGGACTCGAAAATAAACGCAACCTACCTGGTTCTCAGAAGGGGAGAAGGAACCCGGCGAATGGCGTTAGTTCTCCCTCGATCGCCCCGGAGATGCCGCGCAGGCCCCGAGCTCCCAAGCGGCGGTTTCAGAACCCGCGGGTCACCTGGGAGCTTCTCCCGCAAAACCAAACGAACGCTCCCCGCGCGGAGAAGGGCAGGCGGCTGCCCTCCCTGACCTCGCCCCGCCCGGGCGGACGCCCTCGGCGCCACGCAGTGACCACCCTTGCCGAGACGCGCGCCGGACCCCGCGCCCAGAGCAACCTGCCTGCACCTGCGCCCCCGCGGGCACCTGAGCGCGCGGCCACGCCCCTGGCCACGCCCCCGGCCCGCTGGCCGCCCTCACTGTGCCCCGCCCTCTCGCTGTTCGGCCTCAAGCCCCGCCCCTCAAATCCCCGCCCTACGGCCCAGATCAGGCCCCGCCCTGTCAGGCCTCGCCCCTCAAGGTCCCGCCCACATCCCCGCCTCCATTCGACTCGGGCCCCGCCCATTAAGGCCTCGCCCCGAGGCCCCGCCCACGAAGCCCGTCCGGTCCCGGCCCCGTCCCGTCTAGCGCGCAGCCCGCGGCAGATGGAGCAGGAGGCGCGGGTGCTGAGAGCTGCGGGGTGGCTTCGGCCGGGCCCGGCGCCTGCTGGCCGCCGCCTCGTGGGTGCCCTGCGTGGTGCTGGGGCTGGCGCTGAGCTCCGAGGCGCTGCTCACCGCGCAGCCCGCGCACCACTGCCGGCCGGACCCCGCGCTGCTGCTCGACGCCGCCATCCGCGCCTGGGACCCACGCGCGTCCAGAGCCCCTGCCTGCTCCTGCGCTACCCCGAGCCCGAGCCCCGCGCCCTCGCCCTGCGCCCGCGCCCGACGGCACGCGCCCCTGCACTCGCGGCTGGCTCTATGCGCTGCCCGCCGCCGGCCTCCTGCGCAGCCCGGTCACCCAGGTGCGCCCCTTCCCCCGCTGCCTGGCGGCCCTCCCCGCCCGCAGCCTGCCGAGGCCCTGGGTGTCCCTTCTCCGCCCTCCCCTGGCGCCTCTGTCCCGGGCCACCCGCCCATCCTCCTGGGCTCCCCGCTTGGGGTGGCCCCCAGCCCGACGATGCCGTAGACGCGCGCGCAGGACCAGGCCTGAGGAGAGGCTGCTCCCAGGGGCCGGGCGGAGGCTGAGTCTGGGCGCGGGGTGGCTTGGGGAGCAGGAGGATTGGAGCTGAAGGCCAGGGGCAGCAGGGCGTGGAATTTGCTGCACGACCACCAGCGTCTTGAGCAGACCGTGGCTTTGGGCTGGCTTCCCAGGGAGAGTCTCTGCTTGGAGAGACTGGCGTGGTCAGCACAGATTGGGAACCGTGGGCTTCCCACCGGTGGGGCGTGGCGCGCGGAGGCTGGGCTGGAGGCAGCATCGCCTCAAGGGGAACCTTGACGGTCTGCGTGAGAAGAGATGGGGAAGCGGAGGCAGGGACCCCCAGGCCCCTCTCTTCCTTCCCACGCTGCGGCTGAGACCGGCCCACCCCAGCGGCAGCCTTTACCCCGCGGCCTCCACCTCCCACCCTGGGAGGATTGGCCACAGCGTGGAAACTGGTTCTGGGTTGCCACATCTCCGCAAGGGCCTGCCTGGGGCCCTGGAACCCGCCCGGCTTCTGTCTCCACTCCCTCCCTCCCACCTCCCACCTGCCCTCCTGTCTGGGGCCTGGATCCACAAAACGTTAGGTTTGAAAGTAAAATCGCAGGCATAGCATGTCCCCCAGCAGTAGATTAAGCTTGGCAAGAAGAGCGAGGAACTGGGAAAGGGGCCGGGGTTGCAGAGCTGAGGTCAAGGGTCAAGGGCCTCACCGGGAAATGCCGCTGAGCACAGCTCTCCAGCCGCTGCCTGAGTCCCTCTTGAAATGGGCAGGGCAGGACGGAGGCGGGTGCTGGGGCTCATTTTTTAGGCCTGTGTCATGGCTATGGCCCTTGTCTGGGTGCGGTGGGGGTTGTGTCTACGACGCCACCGAGGCCGTGGGTGTCCCTGGGGTCCCTCGGAATAGGAGGTAGAAACAGGTGGGACAAGATTCGGCTTTGGAGGAGAGCAATGGTGTGCAGAGGCGGGGGAGTCCCCTTCTAGGGACAAGCAGAAAACAAGTGGGGAGATCCCCCCAACCCCTGTGCAGGGACTGCCGGAGTCACAGGAGGCTGCTGTGTGACCTGGACCAAGCCACCTTGCCCTCTCATGCCTCAGTTTCCCCTTCTCTTCAGGGGAGGGATTGAGCAGGCCACGTAGGGCGCTTTGGGGCAGCCATTCTGGGACTCCCTGCATCTGTCCCCAGCGAGGAGGCAGGGGAGAGTCCTGAGCTGGCCTCCACGTGGCTGCTGTTCCCCACAGTGGAACCTGGTGTGCGGAGACAGCTGGAAGGTCCCGCTGGAGCAGCTGAGCCACATCCTGGGCTGGCTGCTGGGCTGTGTCATCCTGGGAGCAGGCTGTGACCGGTGAGTCCCCTTCCCTGCTGCCCAGCAGCCCTCCCCCGCCCCTGACCCACTGCTCTCAGGGTTCAGCTAGACCTGGTGCTGCCAGGATTAAGCGGACCCTGGGTTACCCTGACCTTGTCCTAGCATGTCCCCCGCTACCTCCTAGGTTTGGCCGCCGGGGCAGTTTTTGTGGCCTCTCTGGTGCTGTCCACGGGCCTGGGGGCCGGTGAGGCCCTGGTGACCAACTTCCCTACCCTGCGGGTCCTGCGCCTAGTCCACGGGGGGGACGTTGGCAGGGGCCCTACTCGCCCTGTACCTGGCTCGTGAGTACCATGGGGGCTGCTGTCACTGGGGGAGGGGCAGTGGGTGGCCCACAGGCCTCTGAGGCTTGGTTGCCAAGAGCCCTGAGCTGCAGGGGTGGGGAGTCCAGCTCGGGCATCCCACTCCTGGGCAGGTCAGCACTAGGTCCCTGCAGTCCCCAGTGGGACTGTTCCAGCCCTCCCTGAGGCCTCCACCTCAGCCTTTCTCATCTGCCCAGGCTTGGAGCTGTGTGACCCTCCACACCGCCTGGCTTTCTCCGTGGGGGGCCGGCCTTTCTCTGTGGTGGGCACCCTGCTGCTGCCCGGCCTGGCTGCGCTTGTGCAGGACTGGCGCCTTCTACAGGGACTGGGTGCCCTGATGAGCGGGCTCTTGCTGCTCTTTGGGGGTAAGTGTGATGGGAGCTGGGCCAGCAGCCCCCATGGAGGCTGAGTGTGTAGTTTCCCTCTGCACCGATGTATCCCATACTGGGTAAGCTGTTGGGACAGGGTCACAGAGAACCACAGCCATGTTCTGCCCCCTGAGTCCGGAGAGGAGTGGGGCCTGGCCTCTGCTTCTCCTTCCTGGAGGAGGTGGAGGGAGCCTTGGGTATCCTCACCAATCCTGCAGGTTCCCAGCCCTGTTCCCCGAGTCTCCCTGTTGGCTGCTGGCCACAGGGCAGGTAGCCCGAGCCAGGATGATCCTGTGGCACTTTGCAGAAGCCAGCGGTGTGGACCCCGAGGACAGTTCCTCGGAGGAGAACTCCCTGGCTACAGGTCAGGCACCGGGCAGGGAGGAGGGAGATTCAGGTACTAGAGGAGGGCTTCAGACTGGCGCTGCCTGCTCTTCACTCCCCCCTCTGCCCCCACATCTCTGCTGCTACAGAGCTGGCCATGCTACCTACAGGGAGCCCCCAGCCCCGGTACCACTCCCTGCTGGGGCTCCTGCACACCCGGGTCACCTGGAGAAACGGGCTTATCTTGAGCTTCAGTGCGTGAGTAGAGGAAGGGCTTGGGTTCTGTACCTTCCCTGGGGGGTGGGTGTGTGGTCCCCAGACTCCCGGCTTTGGCTGGGCCCATAGCTTTGTTCTCTCTCCCAGACTGGTTGGTGGGGGCATCAGGGCCAGCTTCCTTCGCAGCCTGGCCCCTCAGGTGCTGACCTTCTACCTGCCCTACTTCCTGGAGGCCGGCCTGGAGGCAGCAGCCTTGGTCTTCCTGCTCCTGACGGCAGATCGTTGGGGACGCCGCCCTGTCCTGCTGCTGGGCACCATGGCCACAGGCCTGGCGTCCCTGCTGCTCCTCGCTGGGGCGCAGTGTGAGCTTGGGGCCCCATAGGCCATATAGGGGCCATGGTGTTTGGGCTGAAGGTCTGCCCCATCAGGGTGCCATGGTGCAGACAGGGGGAGCAGCATGGTTTTCCTCTGATCCTTTTGGAAGGCCCAAAAGGGTCTTCTGAGACTGGCCCAAAGTAAGGAACCAGGAACCTGTCTGAGCCTAAAACACCAAGCTGGGCGCGGTGGCTCACGCCTGTAATCCCAGCACTTTATGAGGCCAAGGCGGGCGGATCACCCGAGGTCAACACTTCAAGACCAACCTGACCAACATGGAGAAACCCTGTCTCTACTAAAAATACAAAAAATTAGCTGGGTGTGGTGGCGGATGCCTGTAATCCCAGCTACGTGGGAGGCTGAGGCTGGAGAATCACTTGAACCAGGGAGGCGGAGGTTGTGGTGAGCTGAAATCACGACAGTGCACTCCAGCCTGGGCAATGAGTGAAATTCCATCTCAGAAAAAGCTGTCCCCAGCCACAGAATGCAGCACAGGGGTGAGAAGTCAAGAGGCCAGGCTGGGTAGGCTCTGCCCAGAGTTCGGCTGGCCACGGGCTGGCGTGGGAGGACCCATCTACTCACGGCTGGTCACATGGTGTGTGGGGCTGGGTGCCAAGTGAGATATAGGCCTTGCTTCCAAAGTATTCAAGATTTTAGGACAGTTCTCGAAATTGCAAGGGTAGTGGACAGCTTGCAGTCGCTGAGCAGGGGCCCGGGGGGAGGTGGCTGGTGTGGCTGTGACTCCGGGTAGGATTCTACCATCCTGAGAATCCAAGCCAGGCTGGAATCAGACAGCAGAGGACAGGGTCCCCTGCCAGGTTCCTCAGAGGGGCTGGAGATGGACGCCTGGGAAGTAGGTGCCCAGACAGTGGTGTGGTTCTCTGGGGAGAGGCTCTTCATGGCCAGGGTGGAAGGCCTGGGAACCCCTGTCCTTTGTCCCCAGATCTGCCGGCCTGGACCACGCTGTCCGTCTCTGTCCTGGGGCTCCTGGCCTCCCGGGCTGTGTCTGCACTCAGCAGCCTCTTTGCAGCGGAGGTGTTCCCTACAGTGATCAGGTGAGCTACAGGGTTGCCCAGCCACACAGCAGGGCCCAGGGCCCCTTATGGGGAGGAGGGGCCAGGTGGAAGGAGGGCCGGTCCCCGCACTCCGCCCTGCTGCAATTCCTCCATCCAGTGAGCACTCAGGTGAAGCTCTGCCCTGCTCCTGGGTGGCAAGGGCCCCTGCTCACAGCAGACGGCTCAGGAACTGGGAAGGGGAGGGAAGGCCGTGCAGGCCTGAGCGAGGTGGCGGGGGACAAGGGGTGGGGCAGAGACGAGGAAGCCTCCAGAGATGGCAGAATTTCAGGGGAACCATCACTTCCAATCTTTGAACAGAGCACAAAGTGCTGCTCTGGGACAGGAAGGAAGGAGGTTTTTCCAAAACAAATTTGAAAGTTATCCTCAGCCAGCAAACCTTAGGCTCTGCTTCGGCCAGCCTTCCTGCCACTCACTCCGCAGTCACATGTGTGTGTCCCCATGTCTGATGCCCCACAGCTGCCCCACCAGCTGTCCCCAACATACTCTCTCCCACAGAGGGGCCGGGCTGGGCCTGGTGCTAGGGGCCGGGTTCTTGGGCCAGGCAGCCGACCCCCTGGACGCTGTGCACGGCCGGAGGGGCTTCTTCCTCCAACATGTGGTCTTCACCTCCTTCGCTGTCCTTACCCTGCTGTGTGCCCTTCTGCTGCCGGAGAGCCGAAGCCGGGGCCTGCCCCAGTCACTGCAGGACGCTGACCGCCTCCGCCGCTCCCCACTCCTGCGGGGCTGCTCCCCGCCAGGACCACCTGCCCCTGCTGTCGCCCCTCTGACGCCTGCCAGGCCGGCCACACCCTCGAGCAGCACTAGTCCTGCCTGCTGGCCCCAGGAGCCAGCATGGACCGAGGTCAAGGCCTGCGGCATGGCTGAGTACCCTAGACGTCTGGTCCAGGGGGAGACACATATCCCTCAGAAGCCCGTGTCTCAGTGCAGGTGGAGCCGTGGGGACAGCACGAACTTGTCCCCAGCGAGCCCTGGGCCCTGGCAGGCCCCGAGTCTCCTCCCTGGTCAAACCCAGCAGGTGCGGAGGATAAAGGCTTCCGTGGAACCTGGTGTCCGCCCTGGTTCTTCCCTCAGGCCACACCTGGGGCCTGGAGGGGCCTCACCTGTGCCCACTCCCCAACTCTGGGCTCCCTAGCAAGAAGCCAGCGTATCAGCAGTCGCTCCACAGCCCCTCTCCAGGTAGGGGCGGCCCCCGGCCGCCCCCTGCTCCAGCCACACAGGGTGGGATGGGGGCCTGGCCCTTACTCCCCCTCATGGTCAGTGTGGCACTGGGCGCCCATCCCCCATGAGAGACATTAGTAAGTTTTCATTCAGATTTACCCAGGAGGCTGCTGTCTTTCACACAAAGATGAAGTCCACTGGTGGGAGGCGACCCCCATGGGGCTGATGGAGAGAAGCTCTTCCGACCCCGGCAGGAAGGAGCCTCTTCCTGGCTGCCCACTCCACACTTGGGTTCTGCCCAAGACTTGGGTCCTCCCCCTCCAGGGAGGAGGCTGCCCCAGACCCTTGGGGTCAGGCCCAGTGACCTCAGGCTGCCTCTGCAGGGGCCATCACTGCCAGGTGGCCTGGGAGTGATGTGTCCAGTTGCACCCCTGTCCACCCTCTGTGTCTGGGTGGAGGTGCCCCAGGAGAAAGACTGTCCCTGGCCCAGTGGTCCCATCTGGTTCCTGGCTCCAACCCTCACGGGTACCCGTACATGTCTGCCAGCCGGGCGAGCGGGGCCCCCAGTCCCTGAGGTAGTCGTAGTCCTGATCCTCATCGCCCTGGCTGGACAGGATGGAACTTAGTGTCCCCCGCCACGGAGCCCTCGCCCTCGTAGTCATAGATGAGGGCTGTGTCATAAGGCGGCACGCTGGGTCACTGTCCGCAGCTTCCAAGCCCTGCAAAGAGGCCAAGAGAGCTCAGGACGCACCTAGGGGACAGCAGGTGCCCCCCCCCCACCGCGACCGTGGCCACAGCCCAGGGCAAAGTCAGCTCCAGGCACGGGCTCAGGAAGGGGAAGCTGCCCACGTCTGGGGCGAGGTCTGAGGGGGAGGCAAAGCATGCTGAGGACACAGCAGAGGGCATGAAGAAGGGGCAGTGGGCTGCCCCTTCCTCAGGATTAGGCCAGTGGCCAGCCTCGTCCCCCCCAGGGCTCTGTCGCCCCAGCAGTGGAAAGGGGTTACTCCCATCATCCTGGTCTCCTCGTCCTGGCGGCCCCTGTTCACTCAAGCCAGCACCCGAACCTCCCGGACACCCCCCATCCGCAGGACGGCCTGCCTGCCTTTCTGAGGCTCTGCACCTCTGTCCTCTCAGCTCCTGGGGACACACACTCTCCTAGCCGGGGGGTGACCACCTTTGCTGGGGTGCTTCTCCGAGCCAGGTGCTACAGGTGCAGGCAGGCACAGGGGAGGGGGTTCCCTGCACACCCCCCACCCCAGATTTCCCAAGTTTGTATCCACTCTGGATGGCAGGGAATTGTTAACGCTGCGTCCAGAGGGCCTCCTGGGGAGGTCCTGATTCTGCCGAGAGCCACCAAAGCCCAGGGGATGCTCCCGGGGCTCCCCCTCCCCCTCCACGGTGGATATGGGGCAGTGGATGGGTCTGTGGCCACGCCACTCCATCCATGCAAAGACCTGCATCGTGGGCAGAGGCTGATGGCCCAGTTCAGACGGTGGCAGGGCGGCTTCCACACCCCCACCCGCGCTCCATCTTCCTCTGCGGATGCCCTTGGACAGCATGTGTACAGTGCATACACGCCGGTCCTTGCATGTGTGGGCAGGTGTGTGTGCGTGTACGTGTGTGCCTACATGTGTGCACCTTTGAGTGCCTGTGTGTGCTGGGGTGTTCCCAGGAGCACCTACATCACTGATGAAGTCAGCGATGTCCAGGGGGCTGGTGGGCATAGCTCGGAGTGGCTGGGGGTGCAGGCGGCCCTGTGGGGCATCTCTGCGAAGTGGCGGCGGCCCCAGAGGCAGGCTCAGTGCTGTCGGGTGACGCAGCTGGCCGATGTCGTAGGCATCCTGTGGGCGAGGACGTGGAACAGAGCCAAGCATCCCTCGGTGGCACCTGGCCAACTTGCTGTATGAAGGCCGCAGCCTGTGTTCCTTGGACACCCCCTCCCTACCCACACCTTCCCCCTCACCTGGTCTTCTTCCCCCTCCTCCCTGTTCATCATAGTTGAGAACATTGTCTCGAAGGTCGTCCTGGGGGCTCCCCCAGAAGCCCCTTGCCCCGAGACTGCTGCTGGAACCGTGCCCGGAGCGCCACAAGCAGGACTAGCACTGGGGAATGAGGGGGGACGCAGGCGGGGCCAGACAGAAAGCACGACATTAGGGGGAGGGCTGCGAGGGAGGTGGGAGGAGGGGGCGGGGCCAGGTGTTGGGTGGAAGGGGCGGGCTGGGCAAGAGAATGAGGCCCGCAAGCAGGGGGTGGAGCTTGGGAAAGGGGCGTGGCTGGTAAAATGGGTCGGGGTTGGCAAGGAGGGGCGAGGTTGGGGGAGAAGCGGGCGTGACTGGTAATGAGGAGTTGGGTCGGGAGGTTGGCAGAACTTGGGATGAACAAACGTGGGTGGTAATGGAGAGAGTGACTGGTAATGAGGAGGCGGGGTTAGGGAGCAGTGGAGCTGGGGGAGGAAAGGGGGTGTCTGGTCATGGGGGCATGGCTGGTAATGAGGGGGTGGGGTTAGGGAGGGGGTGGTGGAACTGGGAAAGAAGGGGCGTGGCTGGTGATTAGAGGGCGGGGTTAGGGAGGGGGCGGTGGAACTGGGAAATAAGGCGTGGCTGGTAATGAGGGGGCGGGGTTAGGGCGGGGCGGGGTTAGGGAGGGGCGGGGTTAGGGAGGGGGCGGTGGAACTGGGAAATAAGGCGTGGCTGGTAATGAGGGGGCGGGGTTAGGGAAGAGGAGGAGGAGCCAGGGAGGAAGGGGTGTGTCTGGTAAGCAGAGGTTGGCCTGGAGAGGAGGGCCCGAGGGTCAGAGGGTCTCAGGGTCTGAGGGTCCGGGAGGAGGTGGGTGCTCACTCACGCAGCAGCAGGAGGACGCTGGCCAGCACGATGACCAGCGCGCCCAGGCTGACGCCCGCGCCCCCCCGCCCGCAGCGCGGCGGCCCCCGGCAGGCAGACGCCATCCTGGCTGCAGCGGCACACGGTCACGTTCAGCGTCTGCTCGCGCTGCTGGGGCGGCTGCCCGGAGTCCCGGAGCAGCAGGCTGAGGCGGTGCAGGCCTTCGGGGACATGGTGTCGCGGCCGCAGGCGCGCGTGGCTCACTGCGGAGGGCACCTGTGGTCAGCGAGGGCCTGCCGGGGCCGCCCCCACCTCACCTGTCCTCCTCACGCCAAGACAGGGTGCGAGTCCCGAGATCCCGGGCCTGGGTACCCCCCATCCATGTGGACGAAATGAGTAACCGTGCCCCGCGCAAGGATGCAGCCGGGGGGACCCCGCGGCAGGACCACGGCGTTGCGCACCCCTCGCCCTCCTGTCCTGTCCCCGGCCCGAGCGCGGCGGTGAGGGGGAGCGCACCGTTGACCTGACTGAGGCTCCAGTTCCGGCTGAGCTCTGGGAGCCTGGGGCTCAGCTGGAAATGGAAGGGGGCCCCGTGGGGGGGGCAGGTCCTCATCCGTGGCGCCCAGGAGGAGGCCGGGGCCCTGGTGCGGCTCACTGCACAGCCTGCCCAGCAGCGGCGGGGCCAGCACGGGAGCGTGGTCGTTCACCTCCAGGATCTCGACGGACAGCGTGCCGGTGGCGGTGCGGGGCGGGGAGGCTGCAGGCGAGGGCCCACAGCTCGGTGACCCAGCCCCAAGACCCTGGCCTGCCCCACCAGTCGCTCAGAGGGGTGCACCGCTCTGAGCCCCACCCCCGGGGGATGGGCAGAGCCCTCGGACACCAGCAGGGGTGCTCAGCCGGGACAAGGCCGGGTCAGGGAGCCCCAAACTGCTCACCGTCATCCTGGGCCAGGACGATGGCTCTGTACCAGCCACCCTTGAGGAAGGGGGACGCCGGGCTGAGCACTCGCTGGGTCTGGATCCGGCCCGTGGCGGGGTCCACCTGCAGCCAGTCTTCTGGGTCATAATCCTTGGAGTAGCTGATGGGGGGGGGGAGGGGGAAGAGTGGGATCTGAGCTTACCTCAGGGCCCCCACAAGTGTGGTCAGGCATGGGTGCACAACACACCTTACACACGCATACACACCGCACACTGCACACAAACACACCACATATTCACACATGCACACAACATACGCACACACGTGCTCAACCTTACATGCCACATGCATGCACATGCACACACCACATGCATGCACAGCACATACAGGTGCACACATATACACATGCATATAAACAGACATCCCCACACCTGTGCACACCACCCACGCACACACACCTACACACCACATGCATATACCACACATGTGCACACAAACACACATATATGTACACGCAGCCCATGTGAGTATGATGGGAGCTGGGCAGGAAAGGGGGTGTCTGGTCACCTCACCGGCACCTTCTGTGAGGTGAAGAAACTGAGGCTCAGGGAGGGCAGGCAAGCTGTGCAGGGCCCTGAGACAGTGGTATGGCAGCCTAAGTAAGCCCCAGTCAGTGCCCTCCCCCCGGCATCGTGAAGACTCGGGGTGAAATGAGACATGAATGGCCCACCACTTGGGAGCAGGGGCCTCCTGGGATGGACGTGGCTGGCAGGGACAGACTGTGGTGTGCACAGGCTGGAGCTGGGCCTGCCCTAGGGGGTGAGGTCAGTCCAACACGTACACACAGGTATGTCTGGGACTCGAGACCCTCCAGACCTTCAGGAACCCACACCAGCAGATGGCCCCTACACCCTCTGACCACCAGCAGATGGCCCCTACACTCTCTGACCCTCAGAGCCCAGGGGCCAGGGGCGCCTGAAGCAGAAATGCAGCTGTGCCTCCTCAGCCTTGCCCAGGGCCTCGGGAGCCCCACCTGAGCCTCTGCAGTTGCTCTGTGTCAGGGTCCCGGGCAGAGAAGGTGGCCACCAGAGTGCCTGGGGGTGCCCCCTCTGCTAGGCTGGTCCGAAGTGGGTTCTCCTGGAACACGGGGGCCTCGTTGGTGTCCTGTACACGCACGCGGACCCTGGCCTGGCCCCACTTGGCCCTGGGGGCAGCCGCCTGCAGCGGGGCCTCATTCTCCACTGACACTTTGAGTTCGTAGTGTTCACAGCTCTCATAGTCCAGGGCCTGAGGGAAGGAAGCACAGCCCGTCACCCACTCAGACAAAGGGTAGGCACCCAAGGGTGTTGCCTGGGGAAGCTGCTCCTTGGGTCTGTCCAGAGCGCTTCTTTCTGTCCATACCTTCCTTCTGCCCCTTTAAGCTTGAAAAAACAGAAATTATGCAGGACGAGAAGGCACAAAGAATATGATGACAGTGCCGCTTGTGTGTGTGGTGCTTCGGGAGCAGCCCAGGGTTCGAGCACACGCTCTACAGGTGTCTCAGTCAGGGCCGAGAGGTGGGGCGGCGTTGCCAGCCCCTGCAGTTGCTTGATTTTAAATAAAGGAGTTCGCCCTGGATAATGTGGGTCAGCTTTCTCCACTCAGGGGACGGCTTTGAAGGCAAAACTGCATTTTCTCTGAGGAAGAAGAAATTCTCTCTGAAAATGGCTGCTTTGGCTCTGGCCTGTGGTCTGGACGTTAGACCTGCCCCGCCAGACCCCAGTGTCGCATGAAGCAATTTCTTGTAGTAAGCTCTGACTGTGTCAGTGTCTGCACCTGCGTACGCGTCTGTGCAAACGTAGCTCCTGCGGGCTGTGCTTCTCTGGTAGAACCAGGACTGACACAGGTGTCCGGCTGTGTTTTTGGACATGGATTCCACACAAAAGGAGGAAGGCTGGGCAAACACAGGGTGCAGGGCGTTCCCCCTGCCTCTGGCCCTCAAGCCCTCTGGGCAGCATGGCCTGAGACCTTCGACCCTGGGACCCAGTCCTCAGGCCGGGGGCTCCATGCCTCCTCCACTCTCTCACCTAAAGATGAACACAAGGTCCCAGCCAGTCAGAGGAGGCGACCCCACCAGGAAGGAGCTTGGACCCCAGTGGGGGGGCATCTGTGTGTGCCAGTCGGGCGTTGCTCACCTTCACAATGGACAGCACACCCTCGTTGGTCTTGGGGTCTGTGCGGATGCTGAACTGGCCATCGGGGTCACCTTCCAGGATGGTGAACCTGGCCACCCAGTTGGGGGAGCCTGGCAGGTCCCTGTCCTCCACCTCCAGCCGCCCTATATCCACTCCGCTGACGGCTTCTGTGGCCTCCATGAAGAACTGGGGGAATCCCAGCCCAGTTACCAGCAGGGCTGAGGGGACAGCATGGGTGGGGCCCTTGGGGCCCTCAGCCCACCCTCCTCTCAACTTTCTCCCACCCTCCCCTCTGCCTCCCAGTGGGGAACCCCCTCCCTTGCTCCTGCCTGTCCAAGCTGCTCCCCACCCACTGGGTGTCCTCAGGTTTGTCTGTTTTGTGAGTCACTGCTCCCCAGGGACCCCCATTGTCCTCCTCTGTGGGCTCAGCTTCATGCCAGGCACCCATACGTGCCACCTTCGCCTGGAGGGCAGGGCTGGCTGCTCTCTTCCCATACAGCAAGGAAAGGAGGAAGCTGGCTCCCCGATGCTAGAGGGTCCCAGAGGGTCCCATGGGGCTGCTTCTCTCCCAGCTCTGACCCCATTCACATGCTGCCACGCGCCACCCTAGGCCCCTCCAGCTCGGGCTTCCAGCCACCCACGCAGAGCTGCTTCTCCAAAGCACACCATCTGCCTCCTGCCCCTCATGAAGCCCCTAGCCTTCTGCAGGAGCCCGAGAAGGGAAGGCAGCCCCAAGCAGCGGCACCTCGTCCCTGGTGAACTCAGGGGCATTGTCATTGATGTCATCGAGGGTGATGATGGCCGAGGCAGTGGCTGTGAGGCCGTCTCCAGACATGTCCGCCACCTGCAGGGTTAGATTGTACACCGCGACCACCTGGGGACGTGGGGCATGGGGTCAGAAGATGAGGGCCCAGGTGGGGCCCTTGGGGACTGGTTGGGGGCGGGAGCCAGGCCACCTGGCCAGCTCAGTTCCTACAGGAGCACTCAGTGGGTGCTGAAGACCCCAAGTGGCCCTGAGAATCCTGCCCTGATCCCAAGTGCATGGGGCCGTGATGCTGCCCCAGCCTATGGCGCTGGCTAAGCATTTACAGAGCACCTACTGTGCAGTGGGTCAACATTACAGAACACCTGCTGTGCGCTGGGTAAGCATTTACAGAGCACCTGCTGTGGGCTGGGTAAGCGTTTACGGAGCACCTGCTGTGGGCTGGGTAAGCGTTTACGGAGCACCTGCTGTGGGCTGGGTAAGCGTTTACGGAGCACCTGCTGTGGGCTGGGTAAGCGTTTACGGAGCACCTGCTGTGGGCTGGGTAAGCGTTTACGGAGCACCTGCTGTGGGCTGGGTAAGTGTTTACGGAGCACCTGCTGTGGGCTGGGTAAGCGTTTACGGAGCACCTGCTGTGGGCTGGGTAAGCGTTTACGGAGCACCTGCTGTGGGCTGGGTAAGTGTTTACAGAGCACCTGCTGTGGGCTGGGTAAGTGTTTACAGAGCACCTACTGTGTGCTGGGCACCTAGTGCACCAGTGATCTTGGCTTCCTGCCCTGAGGAGCTGTGGTTAATGGCAGGGACAGAAATGAACAGAGACCACATACACCGTGTAACCCAGGAGGGCTTCCCAGAGGGGCTGACTCAACGAGGGTTCTTCAGGGAGCACAGAAGCTCGGCAGTGAGGGGTAGCGGAGGCCCTGACAGAGGGAGCTAGTCACTTCCTAGCAGGGAGCCGTTGCCATGAGGCTGAGAGGGGAGGGGCCGCTTGGGGAGGCCCTGGCCTGCACAAGGCCCCTCACATCCTACTTGGACCAGACCTCTCCCGCCTGGGCTAGTACAATTCCTGTCTCTGTCCATCAGTTGGGTTCACCCCATGCCGTCTCCTCAAGAACCAGGTCCACTGTGAGCTCTGCAGCGACAGGGTGCTTCCCTTTGATGGCAGAGACGGGAGAGTCTGGGGTGGGCAGGCTGGGGGCAGAGGGACCCATGCCGTGGGGGGCATGCAGCTGCTGGGGCGCCTCACCTCGCGGTCCAGCCCCACTTGCACCGTGCGGATCTCCCCCTGTGAGCTCGTCGATACTGAAGAGCTCAGGGCTGGCCTGGTGCAGGATGGAGAACCGCAGCGCTGCGTTGTCTGTCTCGGGGTCGTCAGCATCTGTGGCCTCTGCCCTGGTCACGTAGGTGCCTGCGAAGCACAGGGAGGCATGAGGACCAACGTCCATAGGGCGGATGGGCTGGGGGCATTGTGAGGGGGCGCACGGGCACCTCATATGCACAGGCTCCCTGGTCCAGCACAGCTTGACCCCAGATGGGGCAGCATCACTGAGGCGGCCAGCATGAGGCAACCCCAAAGTCCAGATGCTTCCCGCTGCCCCCAAAGCCTGCCATGCTGTGTCCAGGCCACCTATTTGGCCAAAGCCACTTGCCCGCCTTGTGCTGTTACGGGGTTGAAGCACACAAGCATTGGATGCAACCCTAGGTCAGGTGCTGGCTCCGTGCCTGCCTGGTGCAGAGGCTAAGGGTGATGGGTCACACCAGGAAAGCTAGTGGGGGTTCTCCAGGAGCTGCTGGTGTCCAGGGTGACAGAGAACGCACTGGCAGGATAAACAGAGGACACACGGGCAGTCTGAGCAGAGGACGCACGGGCAGGCTGAGCAGAGGACGCACGGGCAGGATAAACAGAGGACGCACGGGCAGGCTGAGCAGAGGATGCATGGGCAGGCTGAGCAGAGGACGCACGGGCAGGATAAACAGAGGACACACGGGCAGGCTGAGCAGAGGACACACGGGCAGGATAAATAGAGGACGCAAGGGCAGGATAATCAAGGATGCACGGGCAGGCTGAGCTAAGGATGCACGGGCAGGATAAACAGAGGACGCACGGGCAGGCTGAGCAGAGGATGCACAGGCAGGATAAACAGAGGACGCACAAGCAGGATAAACAGAGGACGCACGGGCAGGCTGAGCAGAGGACGCACGGGCAGGATAAACAGAGGACGCACGGGCAGGCTGAGCTCAGGATGCACGGGCAGGATAAACAGAGGACGCACGGGCAGGCTGAGCAGAGGACGCACGGGCAGGATAAACAGAGGACGCACGGGCAGGCTGAGCCTGAGGATGCACGGGCAGGATAAACAGAGGACGCACGGGCAGGCTGAGCAGAGGACGCACGGGCAGGATAAACAAAGGACGCAGGGGCAGGATAATCAGAGGACGCACGGGCAGGCTGAGCCTGAGGATGCACGGGCAGGATAAACACAGGACGCACGGGCAGGATAAACAGCGGATGCACGGGCAGGCTCAGCAGAGGACACACAGGCAGGATAAACAGAGGACGCACGGGCAGGCTGAGCAGAGGACGCACGGGGCAGGATAAACAAAGGACGCAGGGGCAGGATAATCAGAGGACGCACGGGCAGGATAAACAGAGGACGCACGGGCAGGCTGAGCAGAGGACGCACGGGCAGGATAAACAGAGGACGCACGGGCAGGCTGAGCTTGAGGATGCACGGGCAGGATAACAGAGGATGCACGGGCAGGATAAACAGCGGATGCACGGGCAGGCTGAGCAGAGGACGCACGGGCAGGATAAACAGAGGACGCACGGGCAGGCTGAGCAGAGGATGCACGGGCAGGCTGAGCAGAGGACGCACGGGCAGGATAAACAGAGGACACACGGGCAGGCTGAGCAGAGGACACACGGGCAGGATAAATAGAGGACGCAAGGGCAGGATAATCAGAGGACGCACGGGCAGGCTGAGCTTAGGATGCACGGGCAGGATAAACAGAGGACGCACGGGCAGGCTGAGCAGAGGATGCACAGGCAGGATAAACAGAGGACGCACAAGCAGGATAAACAGAGGACGCACGGGCAGGCTGAGCAGAGGATGCACGGGCAGGATAAACAGAGGACGCACGGGGCAGGCTGAGCAGAGGACGCACGGGCAGGATAAACAGAGGACGCACGGGCAGGCTGAGCTGAGGATGCACGGGCAGGATAAACAGAGGACGCACGGGCAGGCTGAGCAGAGGACGCACGGGCAGGATAAACAAAGGACGCAGGGGCAGGATAATCAGAGGACGCACGGGCAGGCTGAGCTGAGGATGCACGGGCAGGATAAACAGAGGACGCACGGGCAGGATAAACAGCGGATGCACGGGCAGGCTGAGCAGAGGACACACAGGCAGGATAAACAGAGGACGCACAAGCAGGATAAACAGAGGACGCACGGGCAGGCTCAGCAGAGGATGCACGGGCAGGATAAACAGAGGACGCACGGGCAGGCTGAGCAGAGGACGCACCGGGCAGGATAAACAGAGGACGCACGGGCAGGCTGAGCCTAGGATGCACGGGCAGGATAAACAGAGGACGCACGGGGCAGGCTTAGCAGAGGACGCACGGGCAGGATAAACAAAGGACGCAGGGGCAGGATAATCAGAGGACGCACGGGCAGGCTGAGCTAAGGATGCACGGGCAGGATAAACACAGGACGCACGGGCAGGATAAACAAAGGACGCAGGGGCAGGATAATCAGAGGACGCACGGGCAGGATAAACAGAGGACGCACGGGCAGGCTGAGCAGAGGACGCACCGGCAGGATAAACAGAGGACGCACAAGCAGGATAAACAGAGGACGCACGGGCAGGCTGAGCAGAGGACGCACGGGCAGGATAAACAAAGGACGCAGGGGCAGGATAATCAGAGGACGCACGGGCAGGATAAACAGAGGACGCACGGGCAGGCTGAGCAGAGGACGCACGGGCAGGATAATCAGAGGACGCACGGGCAGGCTGAGCAGAGGACGCACCGGCAGGATAAACAAAGGACGCAGGGGCAGGATAATCAGAGGACGCACGGGCAGGATAAACAGAGGACGCACTGGGCAGGCTGAGCAGAGGACGCACAGGCAGGATAAACAGAGGACGCACAAGCAGGATAAACAGAGGACGCACGGGCAGGCTGAGCAGAGGACGCACGGGCAGGATAAACAAAGACGCAGGGGCAGGATAATCAGAGGACGCACGGGGCAGGATAATCAGAGGACGCACGGGCAGGCTGAGCAGAGGACGCACGGGCAGGATAATCGGAGGATGCACGGGCAGGATAAACAGAGGACGCACGGGCAGGCTGAGCAGAGGACGCACGGGCAGGCTGAGCAGAGGACGCACGGGCAGGATAATCAGAGGACGCACGGGCAGGATAATCAGAGGACGCACGGGCAGGCTTAGCAGAGGACGCACGGGCAGGATAATCGGAGGATGCACGGGCAGGATAAACAGAGGACGCATGGGCAGGCTGAGCAGAGGACGCACGTCGTGTTTGTAGGCCAGAGCCCCAGCACCACGTGCTGTGGGAAGTGGCACTCGGGAAGGTGCCGAGAGGAAGCCACATGTGGCGGGGCCACCGCCCTGCTTCACCTTCCCCACTTCCCCTCTCCTGAGATTAGGCCTGACCTAAATATCAGGAGAGGGAAAACGGGCAGCTCAGGTGGACTAGGCCACCAAGGTGGGGTTGGAAGGCCGGGCTTCAGGCCACCCTGGAGGGAAGCTCCTGCCGACTGTGACCTCCCCCCAGGACAGCTGGAGCTGGGACGCGCTGTTACCTGGGGCAGAACGAGGAGCAGAGGCCACTGCCACAGACACGGGAAGGAAGCTGAGATGGGATGCGAGCCTTGAGGCCTGAGCCACGCCTGCGAGCCCAGACATAAGGGGCCTGTGCCCTTCCGCCAGGGCTTTCCCACGGGCCCCCAGGGAGGTGGGAGCGAGTCCCTGTGGCTGGCCGAGGCATGCAGGTCAGCCTGGGTTTGGGGCGGAGCACACCCAGAGATGCTTGTGGATGCTCCGGACCCCGTGTGAGTACAGGGTGAGGATGGGGTCTGCCTGGCTCCCAGATGCCCCCTCAGCAGGAGGCACAAGTCATTTGCTTTTAGGGGGAGAAGCAGGACCCCTGAAAAAGCCCCACCCAGGCTCAGATTTTGGGGTTTGAAATTTATCTTGAAATGGGAAGTGGTGTGGGTTGACCTGTGGAAACAGACCTGCCTTGGAGACCTGTTTGCTTACTTTTAGACTCTCTGAGGGGCCTCTGGAATTCTTGCTTAGGGGAAATCCTGGACTTCTGGCTTCACAGGGCCCTTCCCTGCAGCCCCTCCCGGCCGGGGCTGGGCTCCTGCCTCACCTGGGGCTGCGCCCTCCAGCACTCGGCCAGTGAACGCCTCCTGCAGGAAGGCTGGGCGGTTGTCATTCTGATCCACGACTACAATCTCCAGGTCCGTGGGGTCCTCCAGGGTGGATCCTCCCAGGTCCACGGCAAACGCTCTTAGCTGTGCAAACAGAGAACAAGGGCTGGCTCTGTTGCCCCCGAATTTCTGCGGCTCCCAGTAGGCCCATGGGAAAGAGCACGTTAGACTTCGTCTCCAGCTGGAAACACCAACTTCAACAGGTGAGAAACAGCACAGGGTGGGGCATCTGCCACAGTGGCTGAGGACGCCCCTGGACGGGGGCCACCTTCCCTTGGCAGACAGGGCAGGTGCCAATTTTCCTGCTTCCCTTGGCTGCCAGGAAGCTCACACCCGCTTTACGTGTGAGTAAAGTAAGGCTTTCAGAGGGTTCCTAATCTCTCTTCCCTTTCTCTCTGTGGTCTTGGTTCCTCCTGAAGTTTTTTTATTTTTTTATTTTTTATTTTTGAGACAGAGTTTTGCTCTTGTTGCCCAAGCTGGAGTGCAATGGCACAGTCTTGGCTCACTGCAGCCTCTGCTTTCTGGGTTCAAGCAACTCTCCTGACTCAGTCTCCCAAGTAGCTGGGATTACAGGTGTGCGCCACCACGCCCAGCTAATTTTTGTATTTTTAGTAGAAACGGGGTTTCACCATGTTGGCCAGGCTGGTCTCAAACTCCTGACCTCATGTCATCTGCCCGCCTCAGCCTCCCAAAGTGTTGGGATTACAGGCGTGAGCCATTGTGCCTGGCCTCCTCCTGAAGTTTAATTCCCCTGTGCATGGGACATTTTAAACCGCCTCCCAACATTTTGGAGAATGTGCACAATGATAGCTTCCAGGTGAAAACTACTCTCTAATAACTTTCTATGTAAGGGACATAATCACTGGTTCTCAAAGTCTAAAGGAAGATTCAGGGCAAATAAAAGAAATTTTGCTTCCTGCAGAGGCAAAGGCAGGAGCGTCCTTTCCCCACTTCAGGTAAAAACTGATTTTTTTTTTTTGAGACGGTGTCTCGCTCCTGTTGCCCAGGCTGGGGTGCAGCGCTGTGATCTCGGCTCACTCCAACCTCTGCTTCTTGGGTTCAAGTGATTCTCCTGCCTCAGCTTCCCAAGTAGCTGGCATAGAGGCACCCACCAGCACAGCCGGCTAACTTTTTGTTTTTTTAGTAAACATGGGGTTTCACCATGTTGGCCAGGCTGGTCTCGAACTCCTGACCTCAGGTGATCCGCCCACCTTGGGCTCCCAAAGTGCTGGGATTACAAGCATGAGCCACCTTGCCCAGCCCAAAATGACATTTTGGAGAGGGCAGGCTGGGGGCGGGCAGGCGCCTGCAGGGAATGCAGATGGGGTTCTGGGCTCTGGGGCTCCCTCCTCCTCTTGCTCCCACTGCCCTTTATTCTTTTTTTTTGAGACCAGGTCTTGCTCTACCGCGTAGGCTGGAGTGCAGCGTCGCGGTCCTGCGGGATCTCCCACCTCAGCCTTCCATGCAGCTGGAGCCGCAGGCCTGCAGCAACACCCCTGGCTAATTTATTTTACCATTTGATGTTTTGTAGAGACAAGGCCTCACTTTGCTGCCCAGCCTGGTCTCGAACTACTGGCTTCAAGGGATACTCCTGCCTCGGCCTCCCAAAGTGCTGGGATTCCAGGTGTGAGCCACTGCGCTCGGCTCTCACTACCCCGTCTCTCAGACCTCGGAACCCCAGCCTCCAAACGGCATCAGTGGTTTCTTCCCTGAGTAATCCCACCCCCAAGAACAGTGGCTGCCGCTGGGATCAGCGCAATTCTGGGGCTGGGCTCGGGGGCTCACATCTGTCATCCCAGCACTTTGGGAGGCCAACGTGAGAAACCCCGTCTCTACTAAACATACAAAAATTAACCGGGCGTGGTGGCACACACCCGTATTGGCAGCGACTCAGGAGGCTGAGGCAGGAGAATCGCTTGAACCGGGGAGGTAGAGATTGCAGTGAGCTGAGATCATGCCACTGCACTCCAGCCTGAGCAACAGAGAGAATCTGCAGCTCAAAAAAAACCCAACAACACTATTTTGAGATTCTTCACGGCACTCCTGAGCTGCAGCAAGCTCCTCCCGGCAGAACCGAAACGCTCCTCCACCGGGCCTGTCTGCCCTCTTGTTTAATGGGAGCGTAACCCGAAACACCTGCCTCCTCCGGGCTGCCGGTCCTGGCTCCCAGACCCCTGTACCTGCCCCTCGTTTAGGGGTGCCTGGATCCTGCGGGGAAAGCGGCCTGGCCTAAAGGCCTGGGTGCTGGGGCAGAAGCCTGGTCTGGTGGCGGGAGGAGCACTGCTCCACCAGGCCTGCTTGAGGGGCGAAGGCAGCACTGCGCAGACCCGCACCCTGAAACGGTCAGTCTTCTCGCGGTCCAGCATGGCGTTGAGGAACACCTTCCCGGTGAACTTGTCGATAGAGAAGACGCCCCGGGGCTCCTCGTCCACGCCGGGCCCCTGGATGCTGTAGATGACGCTGCCCAGCTGCTGCTTGTCCGATTTGATCTGCGGGGCAGGAAACCGGGCTGGAGAGAGCCGCTCTGGGCAGGCGGTGGCCTCTGCCCTGTCCGCAGCCCCTCAGGCCCCTCCCCCGGCTGGGAGCAGGGTGGGTCTACGGCTCCCAGGACTGGACGAGGGGCCTGGTGCCCAGTGAGGAGCTGTGCTGGGCTGGGGCCGGCTCAGCCTGCGGCCTCAAGGGTGCCCCGTCCTGCAGCCTCCTTTCAGGCTCAGCCCCTGGTGTCCTCAGGGCCCTGGGCCCTGGGCCGATTCCGGGTGTGTGCAGCTGGGGCTCAGGCAATGCAGGCCACCCACCTTCACCACCATCTACTTAGCGCCGGCGGAGATGCAGACAGAGATCGCGCCTGAGCGTGCAGCCCAGCGAGGACTGTGTCCACCCGAGGCACATGTGGGGTGGGAGCAGCTCTGGATTCCTATGAGGCCCGGGGCGACGGGCAGGGTCTGAACCCAGGTTGGAAGCCCCGAGACCTGGCAAGGCCCTGAAATGTGGCCCTGCTGGCTCGGCTGTAACAGCAGTGGGGGCTCCCCAGCAACCAGGAGACCTCTAGGGAATGAGGAGACCCACAGGGGACCAGCCCACCCTCCGTCCCCTCCCCACTCCACCCACTCACCTCCCCAGCCCACCCCCCCCACTCCACCCACTCACCTGCAGCAGCCCACCCCCCTTCCCCATTCCACCCACTCACCTGCACCAGCTCACCCCCTCCCCACTCCACCCACTCACCTGCACCAGCTCACCCCCTCCCCCACTCCACCCACTCACCTGCACCAGCCCCCCCCCCACTCCACCCACTCACCTGCACCAGCCCACCCCCTCCCCATTCCACCCACTCACCTGAACCAGCCCACCCCCCCCCCACTCCACCCACTC
Organism: Ateles fusciceps; assembly: GCA_036589455.1. Classification (NCBI taxonomy): domain Eukaryota; kingdom Metazoa; phylum Chordata; class Mammalia; order Primates; family Atelidae; genus Ateles; species Ateles fusciceps. Next base: position 1,008,013 of record JAZHEH010003205.1, read on the forward strand.
ACCTGCACCAGCCCACCCCCTCCCCACTCCACCCACTCACCTGCACCAGCCCACCCCCTCCCCATTCCACCCACTCACCTGCACCAGCCCACCCCCTCCCCACTCCACCCACTCACCTGCACCAGCCCACCCCCCCCCCCCCACTCCACCCACTCACCTGAACCAGCCCACCCCCCTCCCCACTCCACCCACTCACCTCCCCAGCCCACCTCTCCCTCCCCACCCCATCCCTCCCTCCCCTCCCCACTCCACCCACGCACCTGCACCAGGGGGTAGGGGGAGACGCTTGTGGTTCTGGACACGCTGATCGGAGGGATAACCCAGGCCCTCCGCACGCGGCCTGGGGCAGGCACCCGGCGCCAGGGGTACAGGGTGCTGGGCCTCCTCCATCCAGGAACCCCCAAAGACAGGCAGAGGCTCTGCAAGAGACAGACGAGACCCATAGCATGATCTCCCCGGAGCCCTGGGCCGCAGGAGCAGCTGGGAGCTGGGGCTTGCTCTGGGGCCACAGGCGCAGGGCTTCCCTCAGGGCTGTGGGTGGGTGCTCATTGGCTCACGGGGCTTCCACACTGCGCTGGGGCCTTGGTGGCCACACCCCAAGTACTGGCCCTCAAAGCCCCATTCAGCTGCCCAGTCTCCTCCTGGGCCCACTCAGCAGCCGTGCTGTCTGCAGCCCCTGGTGAGTGCGTGTGGCCACTGGGAGGAAGCGCGGGAGTTCCGGGTCTCTGGCTGGGAGAGACCCCCGAGATTCACTCAGCGGGGGCACAGCCTCACCCCAGGTGCCAGGGTAGCCATGCACACAGCAGGCCCCGGGGCCAGCCGGGGCTGGTGGTCCTGACTCCAAACGACCCCAGGAGGCCGGTGGCAGTGCCCAGGGTGCGGGGCGCTGGCGGTGGAGGGTCCGAGGGAGCCGTGGGGTGGTGCCTTCAGGAGGGTGCCTGTCCCCTCCACCTCTCCAGGCTGCTTTGTGGGAACGAAAGCCCGGGGTGCCAGAGCTGCAGTCCATCAAGAGCAGCTGGAAACGTATCCCCAATTTCTACCGCAGCCCCCAGCTATGCGGCTGACCCAGCCTGCAGCTGGTCCGACAGGTCCCATCAGGTCAGGGCTGGGCAGCCAAGGCTGGCGGCGACCAGCAGTGGCCGCTGGGTTCCTGAGGCTGACTTGCGGGGGGCCAGGGCTGCCTCGGAGGGGGCTGGGTGGGGTGGGGCTTGCTGTGGCTACACAGCCAAGAGGACACGGCGGGGGCTGGAGGGCCTGCCCCACCCCTGCCTCACTGCTCTCCTCCCAGGACGGGGACCCTCGGTGCAGTCTTCACACCATGCTTCAGCTCCTGGGACCCTGGCGTGCCCACCTGCTCCTCTCCCACACCCAGGGGCTGGGGTGCACTGTTTGTAATGCACCCAGGAAGCCCCAGACGTAGGGGGATGGGGCCTGGGCAGAGTGTGGGGCTGCAGCCCATTCCCACCTACCCCCAGGGCCAGGGACCCTCGGGCCAATAAAGGCCTCAAAGTGGAGGCTGCTGCCCCTAACTTCTCCCGAGGTCCACTGACTGTCAGCAGCTTTTGTGACCACAGGTGGCCCCACCCCACCCCTGAGCTTGGGAAACTGAGGCCTAGAGAAGGGACCCAAGTCAAAGCCCGGGTGTGGAGGGGCACTGGTAGCAACCCCCAAAGCACATCCTGAGTTTTCTGGTTTTAGAAATGCGGTTGCCATACCCAGCTCCTAGCCTGGGCCTTGCGCCTGGGCCAAAGCCACCCTCCCAGGGGCCTGGTCCCACCTTGGTCAGAGGGAAGCTTAGACAGAGGTCACCCTGCCTGGTGCTGGAATCACTGCGATCCCCAGGACACCTGTGCTTGGGACCGCCCGAGCCTGGGGAGTCAGTGTTTCTGGGTGGGCTGCATGTCTCTTCCTGAAAGACCCCTGACCCCAAAGCACAGCCTGGCAGAAGCTGCTGCAGCTGACGGGACAGGGACACAGCTCTGTGCTGACGCTGACCCCACCCGGCTAGCCACGGACATGGGGGTCACCCTCGAGCTCTCAGGTCAGGGAGGCTGCCCAGGCCAATGCCCGATGCAGCTTGTGGGGTCACAGAGTCTGCCTGGACACAGCGAGTGTGGCAGGGGCCAGGGTTGGGGGGAGAGGTAGGGGAGGAGGAGGTAGGGGAAGGGGGAGGTGGGGGGAGGGGGAGGTGAAGGGGGAGGAGGAGGTAGGGGAGGAGGAGGCGGGGGGAGGAGGAGGTGGGGGGAGGTGAGGGAGGGGGAGGTGGGGGAACAGGAGGTGGGAGAGGAGGAGGTGGGGGAGGTGGGGGAGGAGGAGGTGGGGGAGGAAGAGGTGGGGGAGGAAGAGGTGGGGGGAAGTGGGAGGGGGAGGTGGGAGGGGGTGATGGGGAAGGGGGAGGTGGGAGGGGGTGGGGGAGGGGGTGGGGGGAGGGGGAGGTGGGGGGAGGTGGGAGGGGGTGGGGGGGGGGAAGAGGAGGTGGGGGTGGGTGGGAGGGAACACAGCTGCCCCTCCCCGTCCTCTGTGCTCCGGGCCTGGTTAGGAGCCATCTGTGCCCCCCAGCCCGGGGGGGTCTCCAGGCTCCTGGCCCTTCTCTTGGGCGGCCTCCCCTAGCTGCAGGCATGGCCAGGCCGCCTGTTAGGCTGAACCCCATGAGGCTGGGCCTCCGCTAGATCCGCAGTATCCAAGGCCCACAGGCCACATGGGGTGCTGAGCCCTTGAAATGTGCCTGGCAAAAGTGAGGATCTGCGTTCCCCTTTCCCCTCATTGTGCTTAAGGCCCAGGTGTGGACAGTACCCAGCCCCACAGGCCCAGCGTTCACAGCCTCAGTCAGCCTTGGCAAGAGTGCCCAGGGCCCCGGGTCCATCTCCTGACCTTCCCAGTCCTCCACTGTACGGCTGTGGGGTGAGAGACCTGAGAGCCCCTGTGTATCGAGGGCCTGGCATCTGCATCGTCCCAGCGATGGGGGCTACAGAAGAAGATGCTGAGCTGGGGTGGGCAGGGTGGGAAGCTTCCAGGATCCTGTGGCCAGCATTGTTGGGGGGGGTGGCAGCGACTCCCCCAAGGAACAGACCCTAAGGCAGAGACTGGGCAGCCTCCTGCACCACCAGGGTGGGGAGGGGCACAGAGACCCCCTGCCCCCGTGCCTCGCTCTCTGGGGCACCCCCACCCACAGCAAGCCCTCAGGCTGCTGGGGTGCCATTCGGGGGCACGGTGGAGTGTGTGAGGTGCTGGGGGTCCCGGGCAGACGATGGGGCATCTGGGGGCAGAGCAGGCCCCGATGTCACCCACCACGAACAAATGCCTCAGCTCCCCTTTCAGACAGGGCGCCCATCTCATCATTGTCTTCACAGCTGGCCCTGAGCTCCTTCCTCGAGACAGCAAGTGGGCTGGGGTCTAGGGAGGCTCATAGGACGTCCTATCCAGCGCCAGGTCCTGTGCCTACCACGCCAACACCTAAAACAGCTTCCCACCTCGGGCGTGGGAGGGAGCGCACACTGCGCCCTGGCCAGCGGGGGTCCTGCGTGGGAGGGACTCAGGAGAGGCCTCACCCAGCTCCCCTCTGGAAGGGGGCACCCGCTCCAGGCAGGCTAGGGCCCCATGAAAGGGAGCACTGGGAACTGGGGGCTCAGAGCTGGGCAAGCCGGGCCACCCCCTCCTGCTGTGGAACCACAGACCTCAAGGGCGACTCTGGCCACTGAATGCCGCTGGCTCCGAGGCGGCCCGCTCTGCCTCACCCTCCCGTACCGCCTGCTTCCGCTGGCTTCACCAAGACCTCAGTCCCTGCAGGGGCCGGGACGTGGGGGGCCGGCGGACTTGGGAGGAGGCAGTGGCTGGGGGCTGGTAGGTCTGGGCGGCATGGGCCCAAGGAGATGTGCCTGTTAGGTTGAATCCCAAGAGGCTTGGCCTCTGTCCTCACCGCCGGCCGCTCACCCCCTGTGGATGTACAAGCCCCAGGCTGTCCACCTGCCCACCCTGAGATGGGGCGCTGGGGCCTCTCACTCTGGCCATGCCCTGTCCCCAGGGCTGGTCCAGCACACAGAGGTCCCCCGAGGGCGGTGGCAGCAGCATCCAAACCACGGCCAGCTGGACCCAGGTCCCTCCTCTATGGCCTCCTGGGAGTTCAGAGAGTAGCATACGCTTCTGCAGGAAGCGGGGGGGAGAGGACGGGGCGGGGCTCCCCCAGGCTCCCAGGTGGAGACCCTGCAGGAGAAGCTCTCTGCCAGCTGACAGATGGCCGCCCTGGCCTCGGAGGCTGCCGGTGCCCACAGAGCACAAGCCACTTCCAGGACAGTGCAGCTCCTGCCAAGTGGAAACCTGCCTGCCCAGCGTGGGGCCTGCGTCAGCCTTGGCGGGCACAGGGTCTGTTTCTGCCCCGACTAGGCAGCTCTGCGCTAGGCCTGGGAGCCACCTTCCCCTCCCCGTCCCCATCAGTCCTCAGGAGCCTGTGGTGGTCCCCTCACCTTCCGGCTATGGGCAGTGAGGTTCTGAGAGCCTGAGCCGTTTACCCAAAGCCACACAGGCAGAGCCAGGAGCCACACGGGGTCTGAGACTCAAGCCAGGCTCTGAACTGCATGCTCTGAAGGAAATCCAGCCGCAGAGCCACACCTGCCTTGGGCTAGGCCTGGGCATGAGCATGGGGGAGGGAGACCCCAGGCCCTGGGACCCCCACATGGCTGAGAGGGAGGGGGCTGCCCCCACCCATGCAGACATTTCCACCCTCTACCCGCCCAGCTGCCGCCAAACCTGGGCCAGCCATTCCCCCACCCTCCAGTCACGCTGGGCCGGGTGCAGTGAAGGCAGCGCCTGGGAGTCCTGGGCCCAGGCCTGTCCACAGCCTGAGTTCACCAGGTCACAGAGGCCGAAAAGCCTTGGCAGGGTGGCCTGGCCGAAATCACAGGCGGTGTGGGTGTGGGTGGGCAGGCAGGCCACAGCCCGCTTCCGGCTCTTGGGAGCATTCTCAAAGCTGGCTCTTTGTCCTCCAACGTCAGCCCCGTTCCAGAAGACGTGGCCAGTGGAGGGAGGGCCTGTGAGCTGTCTTGGGGAGATCAGGACATCGGGTGCCTGGGACAAAGGCACCTCAACACAGCCAGCCCACAGTCCCACACCTGGGCTAGGGGATGCGAGCGCCCGTGGAGGTGGGTTTTGTGGACGCCCGTCCACTCCTCTCTGTCCCCCACAAGCCAAGCGAGACCAGTGGACATTAAAGACGTGCTTTCCCACAGTGGGTCCCCAGTGACATCCGAAGGTTCATCCTTGACCCTGCCCTTAGCCAAGAACCTGGAGGGAACCGTCTGGAAGCCATAGAGACATCTGGGGCCACTGCCTAGAGCGGAGCTCCTGGGACTTAACGCCTCTCTTGGGGTCCGCTCTGAGCCTGACACCCAACCAGAGGGGCTGCTGCTGGAGAAAGCTCCCCACGCACTGACCGCTCGCTGCAGTTTACAAAGACCACTTCGAGGTGGGAATGGGGGGAGCTCTGGGGCCCACCTCACACTGCTGCTCCCCATTTTCTACAGAAGGGTACTTCTGGATTCTAGGAACATGCTTGGTGGGCAGGTGGGGGGGTTGCCTGGGAAGGGAGTGTGAAGGGCCCTCAGGCCTCACCCCTCCCCCAGGCTGGAATCTGGGGCCACCCCGTTCCTGGATGGCCAGGCATGCCAGGAATGGCCCCAGCTGTCGGCCTGGCCCAGAGTGGCTGGAGCATCTCCCTGGGCCCCACCCTCTCTAGCTGCTGCAGGCTTCAGAGGAGGGGACGTGGGAGACAGAGGCGTGGAGGCAGCTGTTCCCTGCAAACCGCAGTGTCTGGGGGCTGTCCTGCCACTTCGGGGAAACAGTGGCCTGGGAGCCGCTTCCTTTCTTGGCCTCGGTCACAGTCACCCGAGCTAACAGCCCCCATCTGGCCCCCAGGCTGCTGCTGATGCTCTGTCTCCCAGAGTCCAAGGGGCTCCCAAAACCCAGACGCAGATGCAGGCCCTTCCCAGCAGGGTGGGGGGTTCTCTCTGAGTGACCAGTGCTGCCCCAGCCCTCAGCCACCTCACAGCTGGGGTGGGGTCCCAGGTGCAGAACCGGCGACTAGCAATAGTGTGGGTGCAGGGGGCGCTGACAGGGGCCAGGAGGCGGCACAGGACCCAGAGGCTGCCCTGGACCAGAGGTGGCACCGGAGCGCACATGGTCCTGAAGGTGGGGGAGGGCGGGCAGAGTCCTGACACCGACATATTTTGCCTCACAGTGTAGTGAATTTGAGCCTCGGCTCCAATCCCCCGCCAGCAGGCCCCCCCACCTCCACCAACTCCCTCGGCCTCCAGCTGTCAGGGGAGGGGGCTGTTGTCCCCCAGCCCTGGGGGGAGAGAAAGAAGGGACAGCGAGAGGGGGAGGCCTCTGGGGAGGGGAGAGGTCCAGCCTGCCTCCCCCCTGTCACAGAGCCCCCAGGGCCTGATGAAAGGCAAACACCGCCAAATCCAAAGGAGGAGGTCTCCAGGGAATGTTTTCACAGGCGTTGGCCTCCCCCAGTGCACCCCGGGTTGGGAAGCCAGGGAAGAAACGCTGTCCCTGGAACAGGTGGGGCCCCCCAAGCTGCTTTCCCCCGGCAGAGGGCTGAGAGGTGCAGGGCCTGGGGGTGAGCATGCGTGCTGAGCCACTGTCTCCCCCTCCACTGTCTCCAGAGGGGAAGTAGGGGGCCGAAAGTTGGGGGATGGCAGGAGCTATGTGCCCTTGGGGGCAGCTGCTGGAGGGTCTGGCTGGCCAGGTGCCTGGTCGGCTGCCAGGGGCTGAAATTGGAGCCAGCTGGAACCGCGAGGCCTGTGGGAATGAGGGGACTCACCAAGCCCCTTCAGTGGGGGTTGTGAAAGGGCTCCTCCCCTCACTCATTGTGTCCAGTGCTCCCTGAACACCCCAGGACCACAACAGCAATAAATGCTGTGAGCACTGCTAAGCCTTTTACGTCCATTCTCTCTTAAATTGGCAAGAGGGAGGCTGCCCTCTTGTACCCAGTGACGTCCCAACCGCAGCTGGCCCTGCCCCGGCCCAGCCACATCCTCTATGTCCAGGTCCGCCTAGGGTGTGAGGGGACGTGGCTATGCCTAGGGAGTGCCCATGGGGGTTGTGTGGCCGATGCCTGGGCTTCCTTCCACCCTGGCTTGCTCCCATGTTGGAGAGACTGTGGTGCCAGGGGTGCCAGAGAAGATTTTGAGGGGCGGAGTCCAGCAGCCTCTGGGGGCTGGGCCCCCAGACCTGATCAGCCCAGGCAGCTGCTAAGGGTCCAGGAGAAGCCCAGGCCCAGAGCCGCAGCGCTGCCACATGCCACGGTGAGGCCCCTGTGTGGCAGGACCTGGCTTGGGCTGGGCGCTCCCCAACCGAGAAGTAGCTCTGAGTGTGAGTTCCTGGAGGGCAGGGCCTGCAGCCACCCCTGCTGCCCAGGAGACTTGGGGGTGGGCGGTGGGACATCACCCCAGACTGGCCAGGGTCATGGGCCCACAGCAGGGAGTCCCTGTGGAAACCCGGCTCCAGCCCCGCAGAGAGGGGCGCTCCTGCCGCTCCCCCTGTCTCTCTGCTCCACTCAAGACTGGCAACCCCCCAGACCCTGGCTGGGGTCCCTCCAAAGAGAGGGCACCGTCTGCTGGGTGGTCCCTGCCTGACCCCAGCAGTCCTGGGGTTATTCCACTAGGTGGAGGGTTTGGTTACACTCACTCCCCCACACCCTCTGGAGTGCGGCACCCACCCGAGGCCCCTCAACTCACAGACCCCCAAAGGCGGCCAGGGCCAGCCGTCCTGGGGGAGACCTGTGGAGCTCCAGTTGAAGACGCTGTCCCGCAGGGCAGGAGAGGCAGCCGGGACCCCGCAGGAGCAGATGCCTTACCTGGGCCAGCAGCCCGAGGACCAGGAGGAGCGCGGCGTCCATCGGGACCGGGGCGGGAGCGGGGCCCGAGTGCACCGCGACCCAAAGGAGCGCGGCAGGGCTGAGTGACAGCGCAAGTGCGCGGGGCGGGCCAGGACCAGCGACAGCACGTGTGAGGGGGGCGTAGCGGGGCGTGGCGAGGGCTGAGTGACAGCACGAGAGAGGCCTCTGACGGGCCGAGGTCGGCCTGGGCGGGGCTAAGGCTGAGTGACAGCACTTGGGCAGGCGGGTGGGGCGGAGCCTCTGGAGGGTAGGAGCGGGGCCGAAGGCTGAGTGACAGCACATGTGCGAGTGGGGCGGGCGGGGCGGGGCCAGGGCTGAGGGCTGAGTGACAGCGCAGGTGCGCCTGCGGAGCGGTGACCGCTTGTGGAGGGTGGGGCGGGGCCAGAGGAGGATGGGCGGGGCTGGGAGGGGCCAAGGGCTGAGTGACACCTTGTGAGCGTGCGGGGCAGGGCCGAGGGCTGGGTGACAGCACGTGCGGGGCTCCGGCGGGCAGGGCCAGGGCGAGGTCGCAGATGCCCCGGCTTGCGCGTCGGAGCGGAGAGGCAAGGCTGTGGGGAAGGCAGGGTGGGTGGGGCCGGGTCAGGGACCAGCTGGGGTTTGTTGCTTCATTTCCCACTCCTTGGGCCCCGGCTCGCCCCTGACCCAGGGCGTCTGCACCGTAGTTCCCACGTGGGGGGACACCTGAGCTCTTCCTGGACCCCTCGTCTCTCGGGCTGCGTCTCCCCCTCATCCTGCTGAGCACTCTCCACGCACCTCCTCATGGCCTCATTTTTACTCAGCTGCTGTTCAATATGGAGCTGCTCTGGTTCACACGCCTCTGACGCCAGCGCGGCTGTAGGACACCCCCAGTTCCGCTGGTCCATGCGCTTCCTCCAACATCCCCTTGTTCCCCGAGGCCCCTGTCTGGAGCACCTTCCTTCTCGCTGCTGCCTACAGAACTCCTTCTCATCCCTCAACGCCCAAGGTCAACGCTGCCCCCTCCTCCTGGACCTCCTCGCCACCTCGGCCAGAAGCCCTCCCTCCTGTTGAGTGTGGCACCTGCTCTCCCCTCTGAGCCCCGCCCCCGGGAGGGCGTGGGCGCAGCTCAACACCCGCACAGGCCCCGCGCATGGTCCGGGAGGCCCTGGAGGGAGGATGGAGAGGGCTGTCGGGAGGAGGACTCGTTCTCTTGAGCAGGCAGGTTGGGGGAGTAGGGGTTGCTGAGCAGCCCAGGGCCCGGCTGGGGGAGCCCGTTCCTCTCTGTGGTGGGAGCAGCCGGGCACCTCTGCTCTCCTCTCCAGGTTGTGGGCTGGCTGGGTACGTTCAGGCACCATCTGTCCCGCTGGCCTGCTTGGAAGGAGGCCAGGCTGCCCGGGAGGCTCAGGCCAGGACTGTCCCTGGCGCTCACTGCTCCAAGATCAGGGAGCGCAGGGAGCCTCTCCATCTCCAGACTGGGAGGCCTGTGGGGCTGGGGTGTAGCCCATTGGGGTGCCACTGACCCACCTCTTTAGACACCCTAAACTAGCGGGGGGAGAAGCCCTCTGAACGCTTTTGGTTTTCAGCCTCACGGGACTAGTGCAGGGGTGAGATGGGAAGTGCCCGCCCTCCCCCCCAGAAAAGGGCCCGGGGGTAGATGCCGTCTGCCATCCCCAGCTCCTCTTCCCTTCCACCCAGCATGCACCTTGCTCAGTCACCTGCCTCCCACTCATGGAGGCCAAGCCCCTCCTCCACGGGATGTGGGGGTCTCTAAGGAAAACGCTAAGCTGGGCCAGGTCCTGGGTGAGCCCCTAATGTGGGGAGGGGCTGGGAGGCAGCTGGCTTGGCCGCTGTGGGAGGGCACGCTCCCCAGCTGGCTGGCCGTCCCCCAGGGGGCAGGTGCCCCCAGCGAGAGACCCCACTCCATCTGCTCCTAGATCAGCGGGAAGGCCAGCAGGCAGGAGCCCTGAGTCCAGTCCCAGCTTGGAGCCTTGGGCTGGAGGTTCTTCCCCCCCAGCCTCAGTTTCCCCTTGTGTCACAGGAAGGGGGCAGAGCTGGGCGCCCTGAGTTTGGAGGTCTAGTCCAGTGAGGGCAGGAGTCCAATTCCCCCTAGAAGAGCCCTCCTCTTCCTGGCGGACTTGGAGACACCCTACCCTCCCTCTGCACCCCAAGCCTCCAGCTGGAACCGCACTCTGGGCTTCCCCCCTCCTTTTCCAGAGTCTGCAGTCCTGGGTCTTCCAAGACTCTCCTCCATCACTCCCACCCTCTGCCTCGCCCACCTCAACTCTCCAGCTCACCCAGTGCCAGGAGAAGTGCCTCATGGGCATGGGGTGGGGGTGGGGCCGGCCGAGGTGAAGAGGGGGCCCCCTGGTCCACAGCCTCGCTTCCCCACCCAATTTCCTCTCCCTAGTATGAGGAACTGGGGCACAACAAACGGCCCAGTAACCCCCAGGAGCCCCACAGCCCTGGATGTCCCACAGGCCCTCCCACCGCCCCCCAGCCCCGGGCTGCTCCTCCTGACACCGCAGGCAGCGGTCCAGGGTGGGCTGAGGAATTTCCAACTTTCTCTCGATAGATGGGGGCTGCCAGTTTTCAGCTGAGAAGCCATGCTGCCTGCCCCGGAGTGCTTCTGTAATCACACAGTGCAGCAACAGCACTCCACCCTCGTTCATTATTAAATTCAATCTGTGTAATCACGGTGTATAAATACAGACGCACACCCCACCCACTAAGGGGCCAGCATGATTTGGGACACTGGGGTCAAGCAAGGTGTGCTACAGGGGGCCCAAGGAGGCCCAGGGCTCAGGCCAGACGCAGCCCCGTTCCCGGAGAGGCAGTGGGGGCTGGAGGGCAGGGGTTAGCAGGTGTGAGGGCTGTTCCCACCCAGGGTGCGGGGCCGTGGAGGGCAGAGGGGAGTTTGTGCAGCACCCAACACCAAAGGAGGGCCCTGGTGTGAGGAGGCCTTGGCCTGGGGGCCGTGTCCATTCCAGACCTGAGCGCATTTTGTCTGTGGCAGAGGGTCCGGGGGCTCGCCCTGCAGGTGGCAGCTGCTCCCCTAGGACCCCCTGGGCAGGTGGCCCCATCTGACAGGCAGGGCCTGAAGCTGGAGGAGGCCGGGGTGTGGAGTCGGACACAGGTGAGGTCTGGCCAGGAGCCAGGTGTCGGCCACGGGCCATGCCCTTCCCACGTTCTCCTCTGGTCTAGAGGCTGCCAGGCGCTGGCGTGAGGCCGATACCCAGTCCTGGGGCTGTCAGAGCACAGACCAGCCCATGTAGGCGGACGCAGATCCTTAGAGCGAGTGGGGCTGGGGGAGTGGATCCCGAAGGGCTGGGCCCAGTACCCACAGCACCTGAGTCCTGACTGAGCGTCCGTGGCCCGCACTGGATAGGGGCCCTGTAGAGGGGCTTCTGGCCGAAAGTTTCCCCCGGGACAGAGGGGGCGGGATCTCAGGGTGTGGAGGAGGCCAGGCAGTGTCTGGCTGGGGCCATCCTGAGACCCCGCTGTGCTTAGGGTGTCTGGGCTCAGGGGTGGCGGCTGTCCCCGTGTTCAGGCCACTACCTGACCCCACGGCCATGGGGCTCAGTGCAAGGAGCTCAAGGGACCCCCCCCATCAGGTTTGAGGGTGCTGTTTTTGTTCAGAAGCCACTGACACCCCCCCACAACACACACATGAAAAGAATATTTGACAAGTCTGTTAAAAAGTCTTGGGCATTCAAAACACACAGACAGACAGATGGGAAATGTTGGCTAGAAAGTGCTGCTGGTGGGGAGGTGGCCCTCCTGAGGACCTGGGGACAGCAGGCCCCTGGAGCCTGACAGTCAATCCTGGCTGTTGTGCCAACAGGGAGTTGGGCACAGAGGGGTGAGGGGGTGGTGGGCCTGCTGGGGCCTCCCCCTGGGCTGTCTAGGGTCCGCCCTGCCCAGCCGCCCTGACACTGGTCTTGCATCTCACCCCCTACAGTGACAGGAGCCAACCAGGCAGGTGCAGCCCCAAGAGCTTTGGAGGTCTCCAGAGGCCTGGGGGGTGGGGTCAGGGGTCAGGGCTGGGGGCAGGGTCGGGGCTGGGGGTCAGGGGTCAGGGCTGGGGGCGGGGTCGGGGTCATGGCTGGGGGCGGGGTCATGGCTGGGGGTCAGGGGTCAAGGCTGGGGGCGGGGTCAGGGCTGGGGGGGGTCAGGGCTACAGGCTGGTTCAGGCCTGGGTGTGGGGTCAGGCCTGGGGGCGGGTCAGGTTTGGTGGGGTCAGGGCTGGGGGTCAGCAGTCAGGGCAGGGGGGGTCAGGGCTACAGGCAGGGTCAGGGCTGGGGGTGGGGGTCAGGCTTGGGGGTCAGGGGTCAGGACTGGGGTGGTAGGGCTGGGGTGGGAGTCAGGGGTCAGGGCTGGGGGCGGGGTCAGGCCTGGGGGTGGGGTCAGGCCAAGGGGTGGAGTCAGGCTTGAGGGTGGGGTCAGGACTGCAGGGGTCAGGGCTGGGGATCAGGGTTCAGGGCTGGGGGCGGGGTGCAGGCCTGGGGGTGGGGTCAGGCCTAGGGGCGGGGTCAGGGTTAGTAGGGTCTGGGCTGGTGGCTTGGTGGCCTGTCACACCCGCCGGCCCCGGCAGGGGGCAGTGTGGCTCCAGGACAGCAACGAGGCAGGTGGGGGGGAGGGGTAGCCAACTCTGATTGCCGGAGAGTTTTCAGGGCAGAGCTGGGAGGGGACAATGGGCCCTTCCTGGCTGCTTACCCCATGCTGCACATGCCTGCCCCTCCAGGCCGGCCCAGCACTGTCACCCAGCGTGGATGCCTTGGTGTCTTGCCCTTGCAGCCACCATGCGGGCAGGGATCAGGGAGGCCGGAGGCCAGGCCTGTGCCAGGGGGAAGGCTATGGAGTTTGGCCCAGGCCTACCTCCCTTGCCCTGGCCCCAAGCACTGGGAGGGTGGGGCAGCTCACCTGAGGTCTCACCTGGCATTGCCCAGAGGCCACCCCAGCCTCCCCGATGGTCGAAGGCTCAGGGTGGCCAGGCTGGCAGGGGCTCCTGAGGTCGGCCCAGGACCCAGCAAGGCTGAGGCTGAGGGGGCAGGGCTGAGCCACAGAGACCAGGACCTGGGCCAGCACTGTTGGGGAAGGGGACAGACAGTGGAGGTGGCCAGGCTCCTCCCGACGCTTATGCTATCACAGGGGTCCACGAGCTTCAGGGCCCCCAGTCAGCATCCTCCAAAGATGGCTGGGGCAGGGGCTCACAGCGGAGCGGCCCACACCCCAAGGCCCCAGGGGTCCATGGAGGCCGCGTTTGGTGAACCTGGCTGTCCCCTCAGGCAGTGCTGCAGCTCCCAGCTGCCTTGTGAGTCATGGGGGTGCGGGCCGTATTTGGCTGAACCCCAGAAGGGCAGGTGGGCACGGGTGGCCTTGTCCTGGCCCAGCCCAGAAAGCAGTGGTCCCGGAGACAGTGGCTGTCCAGCCCCCCACACCATGTGAACTGGCCACTCCCAGCAAATCCCACCTACAGGCAGGCCCGTCTCTACCCAGATCTGGACGTCTGTCCTCTCCTCTGCGCGGGTGTCTGGGTCCCACCCTCAGTGCCCCACGCCTCTGTGTCCTTCATCCCCATAACCCAACACTGACAGGAAGGAGGGAGGCAGGAGCAAGACGGGGCTGGAGAGGGGGAGGAGGGGCTCTGAGGGGGGTTAGAAGGAGAAGGACATGGGTGGGGGTGGGGTTAGAGGGACCCCCGGCTGCGTCTATAGCCCAGGGGCTGCCGCCTGGATGCACTCCAGGCCTCGGCCTCATCCCCAGGGGCCCTGAAGCTGGCCTGTGCCATGGGGCAGAGGCAGCCCCTGACCATCCAGCCTGGCTGTTCTAGCTGGGTGCTGCCCAGGCTGGAGGAGGCTGGAGACTCCTGGCTTGTGACCACCAGCTTACTGTCCCTACCGTCCCGTCTCTCGGGCGGTTGGAGGCTGGGGAGGTTGGGGCTGCCTCAGGAGCTGGCAGCGCTCAGTTCTGATTCCCAGACAGGAGGAAATGGGGAAACGGGATAAGAGGCCCTTTGAGCTCCTGGCCTCGTCATCAGAAGAGGCCCAGCACTGCCCTGGGTCATTCCACACCTGGCCCTTTGTGGGGGACCAGCTGGGGCTGGGAGAGGATGGTCCCATCTTCAGGAAGCTTCTGGAAGGATGGGCCGCCTGGGGGCAGGTGCTTCTGGGCCAGGGCTGGGTGGCAGGGAGGGCAGAGGCCGGGGGATGTGTGCTGGACACTGAGGGTGCCAGGTCCTTTCTGCCACCTCCCTGATCTTCCCAGCACAGCTGTGCTTGGCGCCCCTGCAATCAGAGCAGAGAGGTAGGGGTTAGCGGTCCCTGAGTCAGCCCAGGCAGCCCTGCCCTCCCTGCCTCCTCTACTCGCAGGCCACAGCTTTGTCTTTCAATCAATTATCAAGTGGACGGGAGACAAATTTGGGAGCAAAGAATCCCAAGCAGCCTATAAATCACAGTAACGACCATTCAGATTTAATCAGTTGCTGTGATAGAATCAATTCAGCTGAGGCCGCTGGTCTCCCTGTGTTTCATTCCCCAGCAGCCGCTGGTGGGAGAGGGGCTGATCCGAGGTTCCTCCGATGACCCCTCCAGGCCTGGCCTACAGGCTGGGAAGACAGGCTGGGCTGCCCAGGGCTCCGGAGCCACCAGACATTCCTGCTGTCCTCTTTCTTTTCCAGACAGAGTGGACTTGGACCAGAGAAGGCCCAGAAAGGTGCCTGTACCGGTTCAAAAACCATCAGACAGATCGGGAGCCTCACATGGGGCCAGGATTCCAGGCTGAGCAGCCATGCCCGGGACAGGACTCGAGGCTGGGCTGTGGCCCCAAGTCCTGGAGCAGCTGGGCAGTGTCCAGGGCACTGGCGTCCGGCGGGAGGCCCCGCTGAGCACTCAGGGTGCTGAGGCTGGGCCCCCTAGGTCCCTGCAGAGGCCCTCGCTCTTCCGGTCTCAGATCCTGGCTTGCTCTCTGAATGCTGGGCCAGATGCACACCTGTTCAGCCCGTGCCCCTCTCTCTCTGCTTTTTTTTTTTTGAGATGCAGTCTCGCTGCTGCCCAGGCTGCTGTGCAGTGGTGGGATCTCAGCTCACTGCAACCTCTGCTCCCCGGACTCTCCTGCCTCAGCCTCCTGAGTAGCTGGGATTACAGGCACACACCACCATGCCCTGCTAATTTTTTTCCAATTTTTAGTAGAGATGGGGTTTTGCCATGTTGGCCAGGCTGGTTTCGAACTCCTGACCTCATGATCCACCTGCCTGGGCCCCCTAAAGTGCTGGGATTACAGGTGTGAGCCACCGCGCCCGGCCAGGTACAGACTTTTCCTCACACACACACCGGGAGAGCTCATCACACAGACACTGACTCAGAAAACAACAAAGAAGTGTTTATTAAAATGAAGTCCCTTGAGCCAAGAAGTTGGAAAATGTTACTAAATTTAGTGACTATAAAACAAAACCTAGTAAACAAAACAAAATGACCCTGAGACTCGACAGGCCCTCCCAAGATGGCAGGAGGACTGACTCCTCGAGGGCCTGGAGGATGTCACAGCCTGTCGTGGCCTTGGGGGATCCGTGGAGTGAAAAGCTATAAACTTGGTTGGAAAAAAAAAAACAAAAAACTGCAGATCTTATAGCATTTAAAAATGTTGGCCTGGCGCGGTGGCTCACGCCTGTAATCCCAGCACTTTGGAAGGCCGAGGTGGGTGGATCACAAGGTCAAGAGTTCGAGACCAGCCTGGCCAACATGGTGAAACCCCGTCTTTACTAAAAATACAAAACAACAACAACAAACTAGCTAGGTGTGGTGTTGTGTGCCTGTAGTCCCAGCTACTCGAGAGGTTGAGGCAGGAGAATTGCTGGAACCCAGGAAATGGAAGTTGCAATGAGCCGAGATCACGCCACTGCACTCCAGCCTGGGCGACAGATCGAGACTCCGTCTCAAAAAAAAAAAATGTTAAAGGTTAGCTGGGCACAGCAGTGGCACGTGTGTGTGGTCCCAGCTACTTTACAGGCTGAGGTGGGAGGATGGCTGGGCAAGGCAGTGGCACGTGTGTGTGGTCCCAGCTACTTTACAGGCTGAGGTGGGAGGATCGCTTGAGCCCAGGAGTTCCAGACCAGCCTGGGTAACTGTGGAAAATAAAAATAAGAAGTTCCTTTTCAAAGTTCTCCCCTTAGTTCATTATAAATAACAGCTTTTTAAGAAGTTAATTTCCTCCAGACCCTTGGTAATACTCCTGAATAGTTGCTAGTCATAATAAAGAAATGTGTATCCAGTGTTCTAGTTCTTAGAATTTAACCTAGATATTTGCCCTGACACGCCTGGACAAGCCCAGGGAAGTCTTAGATCACAGCTTCTTTCCCCTTCCTTATTAGGAAGCAGTTTTGCCTCGCTAAGCATTCCTCAAGGGACTCCCTCTTTCCTTTGTTCTCCGCTGCCTTTACCTATTTAGGAAAGTCTTAAGTTGTTAGCCAACCGGGTGCAGCCTCGACTGTGAGGGCCAGTTCCAGGAATCAGGGCGCAGCAGGGTGGTTGTGTTAGATATAAATGGCCCTGCGTCCTTTGTTCCGGATACTCTCGTGGCAAGCTGCAGTTGACTGTACCCTTTCTGCAGAAAGTAAAGCTGCCTTGCTGTGAGAAAATTTATATTCAAGGGCTACTTCTTTTGCGGCAATGAAAATTTACATATCATATAACAGCAACAAATCAAGGCTCTGTTGCTACAAATTAAAAAAAAAAAAACTTAGCTGGGGCGTGGTGGCATGTGCTTGTCCCAGCTACTCAGAAGGCTGAGGCAGGAGGCTTCACTTGAGACCAGGAGTTCAAGGCTGCTGTGAGCTGATTGCACCACTGTACTCCAGCCTGGGAGAAAGAGAAAGACCCTGTCTCAAAAAAAAAAAAAAAAAAAAAAAAGAAAGAAAAAAAAAGCCGGCCTTGGTGGTGCCTGAGGCTGGGAAACCAGCGAGGGGGATCCACCCGCTGCAGCAGGAGAGCTCAGGCCCCGGAGAGCAGGGGAGAGGAGGGGATGCCCACAGGAGTTCCTGAAGTCAGAGGCGGCAGAACGGGGTGAGAAAAAACAGAGAACACCTGCAGCTGAGCCGCCCTGCAGATCTGAGAGGAGAGCAGATGCCGCTGAGCTCCCGGACAGCAGGGACGGGGCAGCTGTGGGTCAGCAGGTCTGAAAGCCAGGGCGGGATGTATGCAGGCCGTCAAAACTGTCTCAGAAGTAGAAATATTGAGTAAACCTCAGCCCTAAGGAAACCGAATCGGAAATCAGACACCCCACTTCCTCCACAAAGAGGTCTCGGGCCCTGTGGTCTTAGATGCCAATTTATCCACCCTTCAAAATCCTAAATAAAATGTGGGTCCTGCATCCACACCCCTGGCAGGAAGTGTGTTGGAATTTAGCTTTTCCAGCGTTGTAAAGGCACGTGGCCCACAGGGCTCTGAGACCCCTGAGCTGAGCCTCTGCCCGGGGCTGCCACTGAGGCTTCCGGAAACACTGGATAGGGCCGTCTCCAGGCAGCCTGGGCTTCTTGGACAAATTAATTTACTGCAAACATTAAAAAGCAAAAAACTCTGATTTTCGGGGCTTTTGAAATTGGAAATAAGATTCCAAGGACCTGGAGCAACAGTCAGATTAAATATAATAATTCACTCTCCACATGCACACACACAACCAAGCAGGGTCCATCCCAGGAACAGCAGGTAGTCCTCCAGGAGTTCATCCTAACGGAGCAAAGACGAAAAGTATCACCGATTTAGTAGAAACGGAGACATTTCCATAACGTCTGCTGCTTATTCACGAAATAATCAGCAGGTTGGCATGGCAGTAGGCTGAGTAAGCCCGTTGCCTGCTGCTGGCCTCAAGGAAGTTTTAAAAAGGAACGTTAAGCTGCTCTTGGAATTGGGATGGAAGGGCAAAGGGCTGGGCCTGCTGCCCGCGCCTGTGATGCAGTGCTGTGGGAGGCTGAGGCGGGGGGATCGCTTGATCGCTTGAGCC
Source organism: Ateles fusciceps (assembly GCA_036589455.1). Taxonomy (NCBI): domain Eukaryota; kingdom Metazoa; phylum Chordata; class Mammalia; order Primates; family Atelidae; genus Ateles; species Ateles fusciceps. Next base: position 1,025,861 of record JAZHEH010003205.1, read on the forward strand.
TCGGAGCCTGTCAACACGGGCGACCAGCCTGGGCAACATGGTGAAACCTGCTTCTACAAAATATACAAAAATTATCCAGGCGTGGTGGTGGGTGCCTGTAATTCCGGCTACTCGGGAGGCTGAGGCAGGAGAATTGCTTGAACTGGGGAGGTGGAGGTTACAGTGAGCCGAGATCATGTCACTGCCCTCCAGCCTGGGCAACAGAGCAAGATGCAGTCTTAAAAAAAAAAAAGGAAAGAAAAAGAAAAAAGAGGAAAGGACCAGGAACAGCTCAGACCGTGCTGTGGAGGAGAGCCAGAGGGGGTGCCCTGTCCTTCCAGACACCAAGGCCTCAGAGAAGCTATGGGAGCTGGGAGGAGCCCAGGGCAGCCTGGAGACAGCGACTTGGACCAGGCAGAGTTGGGAGCAGGGGGCACCGGGGCAGTGTGGTGGGGGAGAGAAGGGCGAGTTGGTGAACGTGCTGGGGGGAAAATCAGGGCTACACTTCACACCACACACAAATGCATTTCCAGTGAATTAACGGCTTCAGTGAGAAAAGCAAAGCTTTGTAACTTTTAGAAGAATGTATGTGAAAACATATTTAAAAGCTTTGAGTAAGAAATGCTTTTTTTAGGACAAGATCCCAAAAACCCAAACCATAAGAAAGTAGAGATTAATGCATTTGAATATATTAAAATTTAACAACAATTCTGCACATCGATCGACAGAACAATGAAGCCAAAGGCCGGCCACGTAACCAATGTACAATCACGAAAAATATGGACCAGCCAACAGGAAATGGGCAAAGAACCAGAACAGGTAACTTGCAGAGTAAGAAAACCAAACGGCCCAGAAACAGAGTGGACATGTTCCACCTAACTGGTCATCAGGAAAATGCAAGTTAAAATCAGAAGATTCCACCTCACACTCAGCACCAAGGTGAGAACGGAGCGTCTAGCTGTGGGCTGCTGGCCTGCTGGTGAGATGGCCTGCTGGTGGCCTGCTGGCCTGCTGGTGAGATGGAGCATCGCACCCCCGCCGTGCACAGCCTCCTCAGAAGGCATCAGGCAAAACTGAGCAAGTGGAAGACTTCTGGGCCTATGGTCCAGGGACTACACTTGCAGGAATGTTTTCTGGAGAAATTCTTCCACTGTGCAAGAGGCTGCACCCGCAGCCGACTACGGCTCTGCTCTTGGAGGGGGAGCGTCCAACCGCTGGGGTCAGCGTGCATCCCACAGGGCGACCTGAGGACAACCAGGCGAGGGAGTCCACGTGGGAGCCGGAAACGTCCCTCACAGAGGACCCGAGCTCTGTTACACGTGCCAGCACTGAAACCTAGACCCACACCACCACAGAGGCATCGGAGCCCTGTGAGCAGCCAGCCCCATGGGCTGGGAAGGCGGCCACCAGGTGAGAGCCAGAGGCTCAGGAGGCTGGAGGGCTCAGGCTCCATGAACCTGGCGGCTGGGAAGGTGCCCACCGGGGGAAGGTGCACAGGGTTGGCCGTCATCTCTCTTCTGTCCTCGATGATTAAAATGGCTTTAAAAAATGTTCTTAAGCCATATTAGTGGATTTCACTGTGCTGGGGACAGCAGAGGCGGGATGTGAACACATGGGCTTCCGTGCAGACTGGGAGAGGCTGTGTGGTCCTCGCCCGAGGATTAAAAAGTGTGAGTTGCAGGCCTGGGCCCACCTCCCCAGGCTCAGCCTGGGGCCAGCTCTCCCGGCTCCTGCTGGGCCCTTGAGGCTGCCCTGATCCTGCTGTGGCTATCACCAGATGCTGGAGCCTGGGGCAGCCACACCTAGAGGGTGGCTCTGAGGCCAGATCTTTTATGGACACGTGTGTCTGTGTGAACACACAAATGTGTGCACACCTGTCAGCGTGTGTGTGTGTGCGTGTGTGTGCAGGGGGCAGCCCATCAGCTGGCACAGGGTCTCGTCTTTTTTCCAGCTAAGAGGAGGCTGTTCCCCATCGGAGTGGGAGTGCCAAGCACGCGGCTGGTGCAGTGAAGACGCCACATGCTGCTGGCATTGCTGCTGTCTTAATGGGCTTGGCTGCGAGACTGGGGAGGGCTGGCAGGTGGTAATGAAGGAGACTGATGACTCTGTGACCTGCAGCCATTGTGGGATAACTGAATGGTTGTGAGTGACCAGACTATCAATGGGGAATGTGTTCTGTGAGCTGATGACGAGGGGCTGCCAAGGTGGGCACCGGCTCATGCTTCAGAGAGGACCAGGGCTGTGGCTAGGGCCACCATGGGTGAAGGACGCTAGATGTGCTCCCCCCGGCACCCAAGCCTGAGCCTGGGTCGCCCGACAGCACCTCCACGTGGACACACGCACGTCCCCACAGGCAGGTTCATGCCAGAGGCTGCAGGAAACCCAGTCACTGGCACACATGGCGAGTCTGTCTCATTCCTCTGTGACACGGCTGCGTGTGTGACGTGCTGGACACATGCTTATCCATGTGTCCCAGGGAGGCTGGGGGCGGGGCCCACAGGGAATGAAGCTAGGAAGGGCACCCCCAGAGAGGCCGCATCGCACGCGGCAGGCACAGAACAGGGCAGCGGGGGAGCATCCGGCCCAGGATGGTCAGGGCCTGGCTGGCGGAGCCTGGGATCCTGCACCCAGTCTGTGCTCCTGAGGCCCTGGGCCAGCTGGAAGCACAGTGGGCTTTGAAGATGCACTCACTGGCCTGTAGGCACCAAGCTCCACCCATCCCAGCCGGGACAGCCCTGGGGAGCCCACTAGTCAGGGACAGAGGGCAAGACAAGGACCCCCTGCTGAGCCTGCAGCCTGCCCTGGGAGCTGGGCTAAAAATCTTCTGAAACGTGACTTCCACAGGACCCTCTCATGCGCTTGCACAAGCGCCCCTTATTCCTGTGTCACGGACAAGGACACAGGTTCTGAGTGGCCAAGGCACCCATCGGGGGGGCAGGTGAGGGACGAAGTGCAGAGCTGGGCCCTGGGGTAAGGCCAGTGGCAGCGCCAGGCTCCTGGACACAGCAGATGGCCCCAGGGGAACCGGCCCCGCCCCACCTGGCCATGCCTCAGGAGCTCAGGGTCTCCCTCCAGTGAGACTGCACCAGTCGGCTGCCAGCCAAGGCCACGGGACACCCTCCTTGAGACTCCCAGGGTGAGGCTCAGCTCCTGATGACCGAGTGGCCTCCACAGGGCGCTCCCTCCCCATCCCACCGCCTCTACAGATCTGCCTGGCTCAATGCACGTCCATCCTCAGCCCTCCCGGCCTTACCTGTCCGAGCTGTGGCTGTGCCTGCCTGCCTGGACCTCTCCCTCCTGACTGGGTGCGTTCTGCAGACAGCAGCATCATTGCTGCATGGAGGAGCTGCGGCCCGACACCCATAGCACACACCACGTCCGTAAGCTGCACCCAGTCCAGCCTGGTGGCTCCTCATGTGAGCCGGAGCTTGCAGCCAGTGCCACCAGAGGGGACAACCTGGGGCTTTGCCCTCAAGCCCATGATTCCCACCATTGCCCTCAACTCACCTGCCTCAGTTGCTCGTGTGCAAAGCTGGCTAAGCGCCACCTTCAACAGTTCGAGAACCCTGGGAAGGCACCTGCAGGGGTGTCCGGGCCGGGCGGGCGCCTTGTGTGCGGGTCAGCGTGTGCTGCATGTGTGAGGAACTGCAGCAGTGCCCTCGGCCCACCCTCAGACCCGGGACCTGCCCCTTCCCTGCACGTGTGTGTGGCGCCTGCGGGTTTCCAGCTCAGCGAGAGGCAGATGGGCCCCACGCCACTACCGTGCTTGTCCGTCCCGCGGCAGCAGCGTGACCCCAAGCCTTGCTCACGGCTGTGCCGGCAGCTGGCACGAGAACGCCGTGGCCACTGTGGGTGATGGATCACGAGGTGTAGCCGCGGATATTCATTCTCCAGTGACCTCGTCCTTCATGTGGTTGCTCTCTGTGGCAGATGCACGTGGCACATGATGGTTCATATGGACCCATTTGGTGAGCTGCTCCTCTGCCATGTCGACGTCTTCAATGTGTCAACACAGGGTCCACCTTACTCTCCCAGGCAGAAGGCTGCGTGGACCTCCTGCTCTGTAGCCGGGGAGGAGGGACAGAATTGACGCTCAGGGCCCATGAAGCCAGGCTCTGGGCCTTTGGAGAGTGAGAGTCTGGTCTGGCTCAGGAAGGTTCTGGAAGGGCCACTGAGAGCAGCTGCAACAGTGCACAAGGACCTGGCAATGAGAGCAGCCTGAGCGATTCCCTCCCCGATCAGAGGCCCCGCGTGTGGGAAGCTGGCATCTGAGTGCAGCTGCCCCAGGCAAGCAGTGACCACTGGCCTGGCAGAGCATGGTCTGAAAATGGGGGATGAGGGAGGGACTGGTGTGCATACAGGGGCCCATGTGCATGTGTGTATATATGCAGGCCTGTGTGCGAGACATACATACATGTGGCTTATGCAGGTGTGTGAGACATACATAGATGTGCTCCACACCCACCTGCACAGATCTGTTACTGACTCAGTGGCCGGCACAGTCACCACCTTCTCACGTGGCCAGCAACAAGCTGCTGTTCTGCACAAGAACCTCCTCCCACCTCCCAGCAAATGAGGCCAGAAGCTTGACATGAGGGTCCGGGAGCTGCGGCTCCTCCGGGTGAGTGGTGCCCACAGTGCTTGCCTCGCTCCCTGCTGTGCCTGGTGCTGCATGGGTCCTGAGGCTCCTGCTCCCGACGCTGGTGTCACAGGACAGAGTCCAGGTGGGAGGGGGGCGTGGGTGTCACCAGTCCCCATGAACAGGACTTGAAGGGAACAAAGCCCCCACTCCTCAGTCAGTGCTAGAAGGGCCCCAAGAGAGCAGCCTGAGTAGGGAAACGACGCAGAGCAGGCTCAGACCGTTTTGGGCCTGGACACCTGGGAGGACAGCAGCCCCAAGGGCCACTGTTGGGTGGGAGCGTGGGCCCAGCTTAGCATTCCTGAGCTGCTGGGCCTGGCTGCCCCGCAGGATCTCTGGGCCTCAGCGGACCTGCCAGCCTAACGCCTGGGCTGCTGGTCCCGGCCCTACCTGTTGAATGAATGGAGGAGGCAGGAGCTGAGCCCATGTCCCCCCCTCCCGGGGGAAGACGAGGCTGAGGGAAGGCAAAGGGCGGCAGGGGCTTCACCTGGCCCCTGATGAGGACAGGCAGAAGGACAGGGTGGCGGCTCCCACAGGCTGCACATGGGATGTTCCTGGCAGCAGCAGGCACGGTGCCACAGCTTTGGGAGTCCCGCCAACCCCTGGGCCTGAGAGAAGCTGGGCTACCAGCCTGGAAGCAGGTCCTGTGTCTGGCTGGGGTCAGAGCTGGCTGACTTTTCACAGATTCAAGCCAGCCTCCCTGGAGGTCAAAGCCACCCAGTATGCAGAGGGGGCTTCCGACCCAGCTGGCACCTGCTCCTGGGTCTGACTTGTGTGGTGTGGGGCCGCCCAGGCCAGGGGCAGGGTGTGCGGGGTGGGAGCTGCCAGCCATGGGGGGCTGTGGTATCTCGTGGGGCTCAGTCACGGTGACAGCTAACAAGGCTCCACCTGTGTCTCCAGAGGCCGGGTCAGCACCAGAGGCCAACACAGGGAATAAACGGGCCTTCAATGGGCTGGGGAGGAGAGGGCAAATTCCCTCCAGGATGGGCTTGGTCCCGGCTGGCAGAGTGGAGGGGAGCCAGGGGCCTAGGCACTGGCGGTGTGCACGGACGCTGAGCAGCCTGGCACAGGGAAGGCTGCAGAGTCACTCGTGACTTCAGGACACAACATTCCTCCGTGTGTCCTTGGAGCACCATATTCTACGGCTGGTCAGTGAGCTCCAGGCTCTCTGTAGTTTGTGGTACTGGCAGCAGAAGCTTACCCTTGTAATTTTGAAAGTAAGTGATATATACTAGCGCATAAAGCAAATGATCATGTAAACTTTTTAGGAATCAAATTTTCAGGGTTAAAGGAGATGCAAATGTAGAATCAGTGGAAGTAAAAATCTTGCTATGTGAAATCTGACCTTTTCCGAACAGAGGGCATTTCCTTAGCTACTAGCAAGGCCTGGGCCCCGTCATCTGGACCGTGGTGCCATTCCCTGGGGTCCAGGCCTCTGGCGGTAGGGCGGGCCCCCTTCCCTGACTGTTCCCGGGGTCGGCCACGTGGTGAGGCGGAGTTCAGGTGTGATACGGCTGCGGCCGGGGGTGCCCACCCGTGTCCTGGAAGGCAGGGCTGCTCTGTGGCCTCACATGAGCTTGGTGGCGACATGCTGAAGCGAGCGGGGGCCCCAGGCCATGCCTGCCTATCCCTGAGGCTCATGAGCCTGAGATGGGGCTGGCCCCCTGCCCGGCACACTCATTTATGGCCACCCTTTCAGATGTGCATTCTGGGGGCAGAACTTTTCTGGGTAAGTTGAGGCCAGACACTGCTGGGATGTTGTGGGAAATGTGAAAAAGTTCCTTTTTAAAGTTTTCTTTCTTGTTAAAGAGTAAGTGTGCTAATAACTTTGTGCAGCCGTGTCCTAGAGCTGTTAGACACGCCATGCTTACAGGTACGTAGTACATTCTATGTCCTGGTACTTTAACCAAGCTATCTGTGCTGGACGTGCTCACAGGCATGTCCCAGCTCTCCATTGCTTTTACCTGTTTAGAAAAGTTTTAAGTTATTAGCCAATCGGGTTTTAGTTTAGATTGTGAGGTCTGGCTCCAGCCAACGGAGATCAGACACAGCAGTAAGGACGACCCCAAATGCCTAAGGGATAAATTTTTCTGTTTTCCTTCGTTCACTGTCCTCTCGTGGCATGATGGCTAGTGAGAGAACCCTTCTGCAGTCCAGGAAGTAAAAATTACGTTGCTGAAAATTCCTTCATCTCAGTGCCAATTTTTCTTTCGGCACCGAGCACCTATATCCAACATCTACTTCCAACAGCTGCGAATGCTACTTCCCAGAGGCTGCTCTCCTGAAAATTGTGCATCTGAACTGACCCCGCTAAGTAAGTTCGACGTGGGGTGCCCCAACATTCACAGCACACCTTCCTGAGGTTTCTGCATTGTTCTGGCCTGTGGGAAAGGCCAGCGAGCCGCACACGAGATTGGTGGTGACGGGGGCAGGTGTGGTTCTGGGTGGAGATGGTGATGGGAGGGTTGGTTCACGGGCTGAGGAGAGGGCTGGTGCGGAGAAGACCTGGATAGTCCCTGTGCTGGGGGGTAAGGCGGGGTCCATGCAGAGCAACTCCAGGGCTGTCTGCGAACTTTCTGTGGCATGCGCCGGCAGACACAGGACTGTGCAGGGTGGCAGGTGTCCCCACAGTGGGAGCTGTTCTCCTCAGATACCTGACACCCACGGGGCAGGGCTGGCTCTGGGAGGTTTGTGAACCCTCAGCTCCTCCCAGGAGGCCCCCCAGGCGCTGCCCAGACCTCCTAGGTGGGCCAGGAGACACAGGCATGTGCAGTTGTGTCGCGTGCAGGTGCAGGCAGGGCAGACGGCATGAGACAGGGGCTTCTTTCCCCCAGTGGAGTCTATTTCTTTTCGGGGGACACCTCAGGGACCCTCCTGGGACCTGCCCTGGAGAGCCAAGCAGACACAAGGCACTGTGGGGCAGGAGGTGCCCGAGCATGTGGGGGCTCCCCACGAAGTTGGTGGGGGACCAGGCAGAGGTGGAGTGCGTGGGGCCGGCCACACCGGAGCGTGGCTGTGTCGTACTACACGGCTGAGGTCGGTGGTGACCAGGCAGAGGTGACACCGGAGACGGGAGCCAGTTTCCTTAAGCAGCGACAATTGGCCCGAGGCTGGAGCCTTACGAGGTGATTTCATCCCAAACAGTTGATTCTGTGCGACGTGATTTGCGGAGTTGAGGTTTGAGGGAGGCCAGGTCTCCACCCAGACCCCGCGGTGCTCGGCATGAAGGGGGTGTCTGCTGATCCCTGCCAGACCTCCAGTCCAAGTACCCAGCCCCCGGCACCTGGGTTATGAGGGGTAGAAGCGCCTGATGAGTTCCTTCTTGTCAATCTTGCCCATCTGGTTCCGTGGGATCTCCTCCACCAGCACGAGATCCGAGGGCACTGCGTAAGGGGCCAGGACGTCTCTGCAGAGACGAGCACAGCCTGAGGCGTGTGGCCCCGACACTGTCCAGTGGCAGGAACTCAGGCGCCCCTGGGACCCTGCACCTGGCCAGGCACCTTGGCCATCCCGAGGCCAGGCGTGTGTACTGGGTGACCACAGCCATCTCTGCCCCAGCAGCCCAGGGGGTGGTGACTGCGAGAGGTGGCGGCATGCCCCCATCACTGCTACCACAGAAGCCACGGTGCGTGCAGGCCTTGGGCGAGGTCACCCGACGACAGAGCTGCACACAGTGGCCTGTAGGGTGGAGGGCCCCCACGCTGGGCCAGGCCTTCCAAGACCCCGCACTGCAGCTGGAATGCCCCGTGTCACCCTGTGGCCAGCTCCCCTTCCAGAGGAGACATCTGGAAGGGGCAGGGAGGGGTTAGCAGGCTGGGGAGTTGGTGGCCACATGGTCCTGCACACACCAGCCCGCGTGGCAGGAGGCCTCACAGACCCCGCACGGCAGGGACGGCCCAAGACTTGACACCTCCACTCAGGGTCCCCCTTCCTCACAGCCAAAACTCGGTGGGTGGGGCCGAGGGCAGTGGGCAGGGACGCAGGACTGGGATCGGAAGCTGAGACTGTGTGGTGCTTGGTGCTCCTCCGTTCATCGCTAAAGAAAGAAGGAAAGGCCGGGCACGCTGGCTCACGCCTGTCATCCCAGCACTGTGGGAGGCCGAGGTGGGCGGATCACCTGAGGTCAGGAGTTCAAGACCAGCCTGGCAACACGGTGAAACCCTGTCTTTACTAAAAATACAAAAATTAGCCAGACATGGTGGCACATGCCTGTAATCCCAGCTACTTGGAAGGCTGAGGCAGGAGAATCACTTGAACCCAGGAGGCGGAGGCTGCAGTGAGCCGAGATCTCGCCGCTGCACTCCAGTCTGGGCGGTTAGGAAAAAAAAAGGAGGGGGAGGAAATAAATGAGATTAACCCCGAGGGCAGGCGGTAGTGCGGCTGCTGCCCACCAGGGGTGCCTTGAAGGCATCGGCTGCGGCCGAGGCACGGGAAAGGCTGGCTCAGGGCGTGCAGGCTGCACTGAGCCATGTCAGAGAACAAATCCGACCGTTAACTGTTCAGGTTACTGTTCCTCGGAAAATTCCAGAAACCAAGCGTCGTGTTTTCTTGATGCATTTCATGGAGAAAGCATTGCCTGCCGTCCAGAAACGGCCAGAGACCCAGCACGGCCCCTCTGCCTACCTGCCCCTGCCCGAATGCCTCTCAGGATGGAGGAGAGTCGGCCCAGCCTGGTCCCTCACTCCCCAGGGGCAGCTGGCTTCCACCTCAGTGCTGCTGTCAACCTTGACCTACACATTTTTTTTTCTCTTTTCTTTCTGAGACAGAATCTCACTGTTGCCTGGGCCACAGTGGTGCAGTCAAGCTCAACGAAGCCTTGACGTCCCGGGCTCAAAGAATCCTCCTGCTGCGGCCTCCCGAAGTGCTACAGGCACATGTCACCATGTCCTCTACACATTTCACACAAATGAAACTATTACAGACACTTACACGGAGGTGTAACTCACACCCAGCTGTCCAATGCACAGTGTGGTGGGGGGACATGCAGTTTTTTTGAGACAGAGTCTTGCTCTGCTGCCCAGGCTGGAGTGCAGTGGTGTGATCTCGCTCACTGCAACCTCTGCCTCCTGGGTTCAAGTGATTCTCCTGCCTCAGCCTCCTGAGCAGCTGGGATTACAGGTGCCTGCCACCATGATCGGCTAATTTTTTATTTTTAGTAGAGACGGGGTTTCTCCACGTTGGCCAGGCTGGTCTTGAACTCCTGACCTTGTGATCCGCCCGCCTCGGCCTCCCACAGTGCTGGGATGACAGGCAGGAACCACTGTGCCCGGCATGTGTAGGAATTTCTGAAGGTTTATTGAAGCAACTGCCCCCATCTAGGTAGCACCCAGGCTGAAAGGGAACACGGCCGGGTCCCCAGAAGCCCGTGCCTGCCTGAGCCTCCCCAGCCTCCGCGTGTAACCAGTGTCTCGACCTCTAACAGTGGACAGACTCTGGTTGAATGAGACTGGGGGGGGCAGTGCGGAGGGCAGACACCCCTTCCTGGTCACAAGAAGAAAGCGCCAGCGCTCCCCACTGAGCAGGACGTCACCTGGTGGCTTTTATGACGCCCTCATCAGGTTCAGGGATTTTCCTTCTCCTGGTTTGCTAAGTTTTTGTTACAAAAGGGTTTTGAGATTTCCAAATGCTTTTTCTGTATCTATTGAAATACGGTTTTTCTTCATTCTGTAAATGTGGCGAATTACACGGACCGAGTTTTGAACACGAAAGTGACCCTCTATCCCTGGCTTCAGTGCTGCCTGACCATGTCGTGCCGACTTTGTGCACGTTGATCAGATGTCATTTGCTGATGTTTTGTTAGGGATTTTGTGTGAGCCCATCAGGAACCCTGTCCTATTGTTTCCTTGTCCGGCTTTGATTTCAGGACAGTGCTGGTCCCGTGAGGGGAGTTAAAAGTGCTCCTCCCTACTCTGTTTCCTCAGAGACTGACTTTGTCGGGTCTGGTTTTATTTTTTGCCCTAAAGGTTTGACAGAATTGACCAGTGGAGACTTTGGGGCTGTGTATTTGCTTTACGGTAGTTTTAAATGGAGGACTCAGTCTCGCACAGATCCGGAACTTTCTCAGATCGGGAACTTTCACAGATCGGGAACTTTCACAGATCGGGAACTTTCACAGATCCGGAACTGTTCAGCTGGCTCTCGTCTTTGTGTCAGTCTGGGTAATTTCTCTCTTAAGGGAGTTACCATTTCGTCTGAACTGCTGACCTCACTGGACAAAGCAGCTGTCCGTGCTGCCACGATGCCCTCCAGAGGCCGCAGGCCTGTGGCCATGTCTTGCCTCCTTCTTGGGTCTCCTTTCAATCTGAAAGGAGACCCAAGACCTGTCCTGTCTTTCACGGTGAATGGACAAGCACTGCAGTCTCAGCCTGAGCTGGGCACAGCAAACGGGGGTCAGGACTGCAGACGGGGGCTGCTGTGGGTCGGGAACAGCGAACGGGGGTCAGGACTGCAGGCAGGGGCTGCTATGGGCTGGGCACAGAAACGGGGGGTCAGGGCTGCAGACGGGGGCTGCTGTGGGTCGGGCACAGCGAATGGGGGTCAGGACCGCAGGTGGGGGGCTGCTGTGGGTCGGGCACAGCGAATGGGGGGTAGGACTGCAGGCGGGGGCTGCTATGGGCTGGGCACAGAAACAGGGGTCAGGGCTGCAGATGGGGGCTGCTGTGGGTCGGGCACAGCAAACGGGGGGTCAGGGCTGAGGTGGGGGACTGCTGTGGGCCGGGCACAGCAAGCGGGGGTCAGGGCTGCAGGTGGGGGGCTGCTGTGGGCTGGGTACAGCAAACAGGGGTCAGGGCTGCAGGTGGGGGCTGCTGTGGGCCGGGCACAGAAGCGGGGCTCAGGGCTGCAGGCGGGGGCTGCTGTGGGCTGGGCACACAAACGGGGGTCAGGGCTGCAGGTGGGGACTGTTATGGTCTGGGCACAGAAGCGGCATTCAGGACTGCAGGTGGGAGATGCTGTGGGCTGGGCACAGCAAGTGGCCTGTACAGTGAGGGCCTGGCTCCGGGGCTCCTGCAGGACTAGTGAGTCCTGGGCTGTGACCGCATGATGGGTGGCCTTCCCAGCCTGGTCCTGCCCCTCACAGGTGGCTTCTCCCCCAGCAGGCCCTCAAGTGCCTGACCCACAGCTTCATGCCTCAGGGTCTTCTCACACCCACTGTCATTGCCCACATGATGCTGCGTGAGGAGCCTGACTCCAGAGAGATGCACAGAGCAGGAGCGGGCAGCCTGGTGTCCCTGGGGAGAGGGCGGCCTGGTGTCCCTGGGCAGGGGGCATCCTGGTGTTCCAGGTCAGGAGAGGGCGGCCCTGAGGACAGTCAAGGGCTGAGGAGCATCGGGACTTCAGTTTCTGCACACTTGGACCCTGAAACTCTCCAGCGCAGCTTTGAGCACATGACACCTACCTTTTCTTTTCCACAAGGTGGCTGTTTAATGAAAGCAGCTGCCGCTGCGGAGTGGCAGTGCTCCAGCTGTGCCCTGCACGCCCGGCCTCTGTGCTGCCTGCGGAGCGGCAGTGCTCCAGCTGTGCCCTGCACACCCGGCCTCTGTGCTGCCTGCGGAGCGGCAATGCTCCAGCTGTGCTCTGCACACCTGGGCCTCTGTGCTCCCTGCTGCTGTGGACCAGGAGTGCTCCAGCTGTGCTCTGCACACCCGGGCCTCTGTGCTGCCTGCTGCTGTGGACCAGGAGTGCTCCAGCTGTGCTCTGCACACCCGGGCCTCTGTGCTGCTGCTGCTGTGGACCACGAGTGCTCCAGCTGTGCTCTGCACACCCGGCCTCTGTGCTGCTGTGGAGCGGCAGTGCTCCAGCTGTGCCCTGCACACCCGGCCTCTGTGCTGCTGTGGAGCGGCAGTGCTCCAGCTGTGCCCTGCACACCCGGGCCTCTGTGCTGCTGTGGAGCGGCAGTGCTCCAGCTGTGCCCTGCACACCCGGCCTCTGTGCTGCTGTGGAGCGGCAGTGCTCCAGCTGTGCCCTGCACACCCGGGCCTCTGTGCTGCTGTGGAGCGGCAGTGCTCCAGCTGTGCCCTGCACACCCGGCCTCTGTGCTGCTGTGGAGCGGCAGTGCTCCAGCTGTGCTCTGCACACCCGGCCTCTGTGCTGCTGTGGAGCGGCAGTGCTCCAGCTGTGTCCTGCACACCCGGGCCTCTGTGCTGCTGTGGAGCGGCAGTGCTCCAGCTGTGCCCTGCACACCTGGCCTCGGTGCTCCCTGCTGCTGTGCTGCCTGATGGAGCAAGGGATCCTGCTCTTTGTGGAGTCACATCTGACGAGCCAAAACTACCTTCAGTGCTCAGGAGAAGGCAAGTCAGGGCGGAGGCAGGGCGGAGGCCGGGAGGGTGTGAATGGAGAGGGGAACAGGACAGAGACAGATGTCTGTTCTGAAGGGATCTGCCATAGGTGAGCTCTTCCTCCTGCTCCACCATGTGGGACGTGCCGGCCCCCCCCTCACCTTCCACCATGATGGAAGTCTCCTGAGGCCTCCCCAGCCATGCTTCCTTACAGCCTGTGGAACTGGGAGCCGATTAAACCTCTTTTCTTATAAATTACTGCCTCAGGGAGCTCTTTAAGACAGCAACAGGAGGCAGGCAAATGTCCAGATGGACAGGGCGGGCCCCCACTGAAATCAATCTTCAAGCCAAACACAGCCTGGAACCTGCAGCCCAGAGCGAGAACTTTTACTCCTGTTTGCCCACTCTTTCCCGACTCTTTCTGAATAATGCTTTTTAACTAACCAAATGTCACCTTTCCCAATGTCACCTACAGCCTGCCCCTCCCCATTCTGTGCCCCAGAAAAAGCCCCGGACACAGCCGCACCCAACTCTGGGTGGCTAACCACCCTCACGTCCTCTCTCTCTGCTGAGAGCTCAGTAAAATTCATGGCTCAGTAAGATTCTTCTCCACCCTCCTCACCCATCAAACAGTCAGTGTAACCTTATACTTCTGGACCCAGGACAAGAGCTTGGAACCACTGAATGAGGCAACAGCTAGGGCAGCCCTCATCCCCGGACCAAGACCCCACAAATGCCCCTGCCTGCCCCGCCCAGCCCTACCTGGCCCATTCTTTGAGCTCCCTGTGGGACAATGAGTGTCCTTCTCGAACAGTCACCACAGCAATGACCCGCTGGCCCCATGTCATATCCGGAACTCCAATAATGGCCACATCTGCAGGTAAAAGAGTATGCGGACATGGGAACGCCTCAGTTCACAGGCCTGTCCTTGGAAAGGGCCACTCCCATTGCCCGTCCTGGTGCTGGCCGGTCCTGCGGGGGAGGGGATTGAGGGCGGGCTCCCCATGGTGGATCTGGCCTTCGCAGGGCTCAGCCTTCCCACCCCTGAGCCCGATCAGGCCTGGGAGCCCTGGTGGGTACGTGGGCGGCAGCTCCAACACTGAGCAGGCTGTGCCCCATCAGCCCTGTGTGCCCCGGCCAGGGACCTCTGCCTCATCCGCATCCTCTAAAACACAGATGTGGAAGGCAGCGCCCATTGTCTAGCCCAGCCCCCCCTACCCAGGCGCAAATCTGGCCACCCACCTGTGATGCTGGGGTGAGCCAGCAGGTGGCGCTCCACCTCCAGGGCGCTGACCTTGTAGCCTCCGGTCTTGATGATGTCCACCGAGGTCCGGCCTCGGATCCAGTACTGGCCGTCCTTAAACACCACGGTGTCCCCTGAGGAAAGGGCGCTCTGGTTACCCCCCGTGGCAACCGCAACACAGAAGCAGCCACGCCAGGTAAGCCCACATTCCTGAAGGTCACGACGTGTATCCCAAGGTGGGACTCTGCCCATGGCATGGGGTCTGCCCCTCCCCACACTCAGCCGTATGTACCTCCTCCAGGGGCAGGTCAGCAGTGGGCCCAGAGCCTGCCTGGACCAGGAGGTGGCAGAAACACTGCTGGGCTGCGGCTGCGGGCTGCAGACACCCCTGCATTAGTAAATCAGCTCAGCCCGTTTCTGTCAGTCGTCAATAACCACTGGTCACGGCTGGGATGTGTGGCCTTTTCTAAGCACTAAGCACAGGATCTGAAGCTCTGACCCTCACTCAGGACGGGCGCCAGGGTGTGCTGGGTGAGCCTCGCTCAGGACGGGCGCCCGGGTGTGCTGGGTGAGCCTCGCTCAGGACGGGCGCCCGGGTGTGCTGGGTGAGCCTCGCTAGGACGGGCGCCAGGGTGTGCTGGGTGACCCTCGTCAGGACGGGCGCCAGGGTGTGCTGGGTGACCCTCGCTCAGGACGGGCGCCAGGGTGTGCTGGGTGACCCTCGCTCAGGACGGGCGCCAGGGTGTGCTGGGGGACACTCGCTCAGGGCGGGCGCCAGGGTGTGCTGGGTGAGCCTCGCTCAGGACGGGCGCCAGGGTGTGCTGGGGGACCCTCGCTCAGGGTGGGCGCCAGGGTGTGCTGGGTGAGCCTCGCTAGGACGGGCGCCAGGGTGTGTTGGGGGGACCCTCGCTCAGGACGGGCGCCAGGGTGTGCTGGGTGAGCCTCGCTCAGGACGGGCGCCAGGGTGTGCTGGGTGAGCCTCGCTCAGGACGGGCGCCAGGGTGTGCTGGGTGAGCCTCGCTCAGGGCGGGCGCCAGGGTGTGCTGGGGGACCCTCGCTCAGGGCGGGTGCCAGGGTGTGCTGGGGGACCCTCGCTCAGGATGGGTGCCAGGGTGTGCTGGGTGAGCCTCGCTCAGGACGGGTGCCAGGGTGTGCTGGGCCTCCTGGCTGTGCTGCTGCTGCTGCTGTAAGGCCCCAGATGGCCTCCCGCGACAGCAGCACACAGGGGCTACCCCCTCATGCAAGCAGGCTCTGGGGGAGGGGCTGAGGCCCACCAGGGCCTGTTGCTGTTTCTCTCAGGCCCACAAAAGAATCCAGGTCAAATATTCAGTAAAACAAGTGAACCAGACACCTCTCAACACCCAACCCTGGTGGGGTCCAGCAGTGACTGCCAAGATCCTCTCGATGGGAGGGGCTCCGAAGCCCACATCGAGGCCCACAGGGAGGGGCTAGTGCCGAGGAGGGCAGGCCTTTCCGGATTCCCGGAGCCTCTGCTGGTGTCCATGTCCCGCCCGCCGCACCTGACCATGCTGGTCCTACAGCAGTGGCTGGGCTGTCCCACACTTTCTTCCTCAGGCAAAGCCATGGCCTCTGCTCGTCCCCCATGAAGTTCCTGGAGCCTCCTGCTGGGAACTGACCTTCCCTGTTGCTTGCTTTCTCAAGCAGCTCAACTCAGACAGCACAAGCCACCGAGGAGGGGGAACCTGGGAGAGCCGGCTGCAGCTCACGGTGCACAGGCACAAGGTGGGTGTGCCTGCGAGTGTGTGTGTGCAGCCTGGGAGGGCACGGGACACATGACTGTGAGCCTGTGTAGGCACACGTGTGCCTGAGGCCGTGGGAGCATGCGGTGCGTGTAAGAGCAGTGCTGAGGCCTCACCCGTCTGCTTGCACACACCCTGCAATCCACACGGGTTATTAGCTGGAATAAATGATAAATACTTCATTATACATCATGCTGTTAGACGCAGAAAGGCCTCATCCATCACCTTGCCACTCCTCGAGACCCATGGTGTGCTCCTCCATCTATTAAACAAGATGGATGGGTGTGCCCCGGTGGGCTTTGGGCTCATTTATGGAGTGGGGGGCCAGGTGTTCAGGCAGGACCCTCCCCAGCTCCGGAACTCGGTGCTGACAGGAAGCAGAAGAAAGGAAATGCTCCCCACCAGGAGGTGAGCACGCTGTGGACTTAGGGTGGCTGGCTGGCTGGCTGGCTGGCTGGCTGGCTGGCAAGGGGCGTGCAGGGAGGGCTGTGGGCAGGGGTGGACGAAGCCTGTCCCAAGTCCCGTGGGGCCCACTGTGGCTCGTGCTCCCGCTGTGGAGCCTGGCTCCATGTGTCCCCTCTGGACTAGATAGCCACTGGTCTTCCAACAGCGTCTCTTAATCGCACCGAGCCACCCCGTCCAGGCCGCTCCTGCTCCACAGCTGCTGACACCTGGGAGGCTGCCGGGTGCCCAGGTCCCCCCCACACAGCTTCTGACACAGGTCCCCACTGGCCTGTACCACCCAGAGACCCCGTGCAGCAAGGAGCCGCTGCCCTGCTCTGGTCCTGCTGGAGAGGCCACACTGCCTGCACCCAAGGCTGCCGAATGCCTGGTACCCTCTCAAGCTGCTCTAAGTGTAACTCTCTGGAGGCCCAGTGTCATCACAGCATGACACACAGGTGAGTGTTCTCAGGACAAAAATAGAATCCCACGTCTGCAGGCGGTGCTGAAGGGGTCACCCCCCGGGTTATACCTACACCCTACACTGAGCCAGTGGGCAGCAGAGGCTCCCAGTAGGGCTGGGCCACTGGACACAGCTGGAATCTCTCTGCTCTCCAGGGGCCCCTCCCCACGCTGCCTGAGCCCAAGGGCGTGGCCCTGGTTGTGACGTGCAGGACACAGGCTGTAGTGCAGGCACAGTGTGGGCAGAGAGCATCCTGTGGGAACAGTGGGGGGAGGAAGAGGTGCTGAGGCGGTGGGGGAGAGGCGCTGACTGGGGGGGGGTGGGGGAGGAAGGGGCACTGACTGAGGGCAGGAGGTGGGCAGGAAAGCAGTGACCCCGCAGCGGCCCTGACGGACCTCCAGGGAGAGCTGCTGATGAAAGCGACCGTTCCTAAAAGGCTCCGTCACCTGACTGCAGTTATGAACCTTCCCTACTTGCGAAATCACAGGAAGACCAGGGGTGTGGGGTGGCAGTGGGAGGGGGTGTGAGGCCATGATGGCCGCTTGAGGCAGCTAAGGGGTGAGCTAGGGGCGGGTCTGCACAGGAGTGGGTTGGCAGAGAGCTAAGCCTACACAGGCACATGCCTTGCGTGTAGAGCCGAGGAAGCTGTCCACGCCCCATGACTGCCCAGTGCCGTGTCCTGGTTCCAAAGCTGCAACACGGTCACACACGGGGCCGAGGCCGCACCACGGTCACACACGGGGCCAAGGCCGCAGGACGGTCACACACGGGGCCGAGGCTGCACCACGGTCACACACGGGGCCGAGGCCGCAGGACGGTCACACACGGGGCCGAGGCCGCACCACGGTCACACACGGGGCCGAGGGCCGCAGGACGGTCACACACGGGGCCGAGGCCGCACCACGGTCACACACGGGGCCGAGGGCCGCACCACGGTCACACACGGGGCCGAGGCTGCACCACGGTCACGCGCGGGGCCGAGGCCGCAGGACGGACACGCGCGGGGCCGAGGCCGCAGCGACGGACACGCGCGGGGCCGAGGCCGCAGGACGGTCACGCGCGGGGCCGAGGCCGCAGGACGGACACGCACAGGGCTGAGAATGGGAGAAACTGGGGGGGGGACGGCACAAGGAGCTCTTGTGTGCTATTTCTAACTTCCTGTGAATCCGTCTTTTTTAAGTAAGTTTTTTGCTTTTTGGTTTTTGGAGCAATTTTCTTCCCAGTCTCCAGAAGCACCAGCCCTTTAAGTGAGCCCATCAAGAGATAAGTCACACCGTCAGCTTTGGATTATGAACGTGCAGTAACTTTTAAAAGAACAAATTCACATACACTAAGTTTATGAATACAAGGAAAGAGTGCTACAAACACAGGAAAGGCCCAGCAATGGCAGATTACACACACAACCAGACCTCTCTGCATACTACAAGATCCCCGCGTCTCTGCAGGTGTGTGTGTGTGTGTCTGCAGGCATGGATGTCTGCGAGTGCATCTCAGGTCTCTGCAGGCGTGGCTGTGTGTCTGCAGGTGTGGCCATGTCTGCAGGCGTGGCTGTGTGTCTGCAGGCGTGGTTGTATCTGCAGGCATGGCTGTGTCTCTGCAGGTGTGGCTGTCTCTGCAGGTGTGGCCATGTCTGCAGGCGTGGCTGTGTGTCTGCAGGTGTGGCCATGTCTGTAGGCGTGGCTGTGTCTCTGCAGGTGTGGCTGTCTCTGCAAGCGTGGCTGTGTCTCTGTCTCTGCAGGCGTGGCTGTGCCTGCAGGTGTGGTTGTATCTGCAAGCGTGGCTGTCTCTGCAGGTGTTGCTCTGTCTGCAGGTGTGGCTGTGTTTCTGCAGGTGTGGGTATCTCTACAAGTGTGGGTATGTCTGCAGGTAGGTGTCTCTGCAGGCATGGCTGTGTCTGCAGGTGTGGCTGTGTATCCCCAGGGGTGGGAGGCCGGGTGCTTAGATCTTTCAGGAGTGGTGACACTGTCTGCCCATCCTCTCTGGCTGAGCTGTTTCTGACATGGTCAGGCCCAGTGACCCTGCTGTAGGCCTTGTTCAGGGCTCTCTCCCCTGGCTGGGCATGGCTGCCTCTGCTTCGAGATGCTTCTCTAGGAGCCAGTGCTCAGGAAGGACTGGTGGGCGCAGGGAGTCATTCATTCCCTGGCCCCCAGGCTTCAGATCCCCAGGAGTTAGCCATTCCCTGGGTCTCAGGCTCAGATCCCCGGAAGTCATCTGTTCCTGGGTCCCAGGTCTGAGATACCCGCTTCTCAGTGACAGCCCTGCCTGGCCTCCAACCCCAGGGTCACCACAGGTCCCAGCTTGCCCACTGTGCTACACGCAGGGTTTCCACTGAGCCATGTGAAGGGCAGAACCGTAAGGGTCAGCACACAGCATGGTGCAACTCTCAGGTCCCCAGGCTGCTGAGCTAGAGAAGGTGCAGCCATGCCTGTGGGGGAAAGGCTGTGCCTAGACTCGCCGGCAGCAACCGGCAAAGCCCATCAGTGCAGGACAGAGACCTGTCCTTTGTGACAGACGCCTGTCTCAGGGAGGATTCTTGAAGGGAGCTTCTGTGCCCAAGAGTGTGTGTGTGTGTGTGTGGCGTGCAGGCCCTCAATGACCGGGTGGATATGTGGCATGCAGGGCCTCAGTGCCCAGGTGTGTGCGTGGCGTGCGGGGCCTCAGTGCCAGGGTGTGTGTGTGGCGTGTGGGGCCTCAGTGCCCGGGTGTGTGTGTGGCGTGTGGGGCCTCAGTGCCCGGGTGTGTGTGTGGCGTGTGGGGCCTCAGTACCCGGGTGTGTGTGTGGCGTGTGGGGCCTCAGTGCCTGGGTGTGTGTGTGGTGTTTGGGGCCCTCAGTGCCTGGATGTGTGTGTGCCGTGTGCGGCCCTCAGTGCCTGGGTGTGTGTGTGGCGTGTGGGGCCCTCAGTGCCCGGGTGTGTGTGTGGCGTGAGGGGGCCTCAGTGGATGGTGGCAGCCATGCATTTTTCCCACCCTGGACATCAGAGGGTGGTCCGGCTCTCAGCCTGGCAAGCACCAGAGGTCCAGCCCTGCCCTCCGGAGTCAGAATCTCCATCGTCACTGCTGCCTGCAGCTCATTCTGGGTGTAGGGAGACACTTCTCACTGCCCACAGGAAAAAGATCAAGTCCCACGTGCGTCTCCCTGGCTTGGCTGCTTTGCCTGGACATTGCTGGCATCCTCCTCGCAAAGGCCTCTCTAGGCCAGGGCCCTTGAGGGTCCCTCCTGCTGTGCACACATGGCCCCTCTGCCCCAATGCCTCTGGTCTACCTCCCCTGGCCGGTGCCTTGTCTGCAAGTTCCTGGACGCCTCCACCCACAGGGGCCGCCCCTCGGCCTCCCTCCCAGCCCTGAGCTTGGCCTTTGGAACGTGTCAGGCTTTGTTCTGGCTTCTCAGGGCAGAGCAGCCTCAGCCCCAAGGGCTGGCACCTCCCAGCCCATTCCCAGACTGCCCAGCACCTGTCTCACCCACCTTGCTGTGCCCCTGCCAAGGGAAAGAGTGGCTGGTTTTGTTCCTCCAGGCTTGGACCCTGCTATCAAGGGTTCAGGGGCATCGGAGACAGGGTTTTAATAAAGTCCCAGCTGAGCAAGGGCAGGTTGGACACCATGGGAGGAGGCCCCGTGGCAGTGAGGGTGACCCACAAGGTCACAGGCTCCAGGGCGACTGGCCATCCAGAGCCGGAGCGCAAAGAACACACTCGATCATTGTGAAATGTAGGTCAGACAGGTTAAATTACCTTTACTTTCCTTTTTTTTTTTAGAGACGGGGTTTCACCATGTTGGTCAGGCTGGTCTTGAACTCCTGACTTCAGGTGATCTGCCTGCCTTGGCCTCCCAAAGTGCTGGGATTACAGGTGTGAGCCATGGCGCCCCGCCGATGACCTGTACTTTTTATAACAACATAGTTATCAAAATGCATTGCTTCTGGAATGAGGGCCGGCTGCCAATGGGCTGTATATCTCCTCGGCCTGACTCGCATTAAAGGAGTTTGTTCTGACAGATAAAATCTAGCAGTCGATACACTGCTATTACCCGGACTGATAAGCCGCTTTTGGATTCGGCGCTATTTCACGTCTCTGCCTTCCACTGTAATTGGAAACAAATCTCCCAGTACTCAGATTCTCATTCCCCGGAAGTATGGGTGGAGTGCGGTGCTGAGGCCCCTGGTCCCCCGGCGAGAGACCTTGTCTGTGGGCCTGGGAGGGAGCACTCCTGGCCGGGGGCGTGCTGACCCGCACTCGAGGTAACAACGGCGCCTGTGCTGCTGCAGATCCGGTTCCTGGGCCTGGATCTGGAGAGACACCAGCCCCCAAAGCTCTGTCCCAGGAAACAAGGTGTGGAGAAGCCCAGACCCAGCCTGTTGGACTTTTGCTCCCAAATGCACTGACGCCAGTGACAAAATGTGTTTGAAGCTTGGCTCCTGGTCCGTGAGGAAGTCCCGAGGATACCCCGAGGCCCCTGCCTGAGCCCCTGCCCGAGAGCTCTGCTCTCTGCCTCTGACGTCCCTGCCCGCGAGCCTGGAACAGGTGCCCCCATGTGGGTAGACAGGGGCAGCTGGGAACCAACTTACACGAAAGGTTCCGCCAGTTGCCCCTGGGCAGGGGGGAGGTGGCTACAAGGAGGACAGACTGAGACTCAGAGGGGCATCAGCGCAGGCGGCCTCCATCGAGGCAGGCACTGGCTATCGCTATCACCCAGCAGGAGGGGAAGGTGCTGGAAGCTCCGGTGCCTGTGGACACTGGAGGCTCCAGTCATCCAGGTCTCCCTTGTGGGCCCTGGGTGGAAGAGGCTTCTTGAAGGCAGAGGGAGTCCCAGCCATGGCCTAGACCCAGCTCCCCGACCTGGGTGCAATCCTGACCCGGAGGCTCCCTGACCTGGGCTCATCCCCCACCCGGAGGCTCCCCGACCTGGGCTCGTCCCCACCCGGAGGCTCCCCGACCTGGGCTCGTCCCCCACCCGGAGGCTCCCCGGCCTGGGCTCGGTCCCCGCCCGGAGGCTCCCCCGGCCTGGGCTCAGGGCTCTGGGGGACAGAAGAGATACCTTATGTTAAAAAGAAGGGGTCACCAAGTGCCAGGATTCAACACAGCTGCAGCACCAGCAACTCTGGAGGCCAGAAAATGATACAGAAGTGACTTCTAACCCAGAACCCCATACCCAGCCAAACCAGCAGTCAAGGCTGAGGGCAGAACGAAGACAGAGAGACACGCAAGTCTCCAATACTGACCCTACGCTCCCCGCCTCAGGAAGCCCCATGGGAAGGCAGTCCCCAGAGCTGGGGGTGGACGACGGGGGAGGACACTGCGGGCAGGGGCAGAAGCCCTGACCCAGCCAGAGGGAAGGAGTGGCTGTGAAGGGGAAGGAGACTCGTGGCGAGACCAGCCCAGCCCTTGAGGAGCTCGTACCTAGATCAAGAAAATCGAGACTTTCCTGACTCTGGAAAACAAAGAAAAAAACAGCAGTGTCTCCTGGGCTCAGTTCTCAGGGGGGACGCCAGGTCTCAACAGTGTGGACTCTGCACACGACTGAGCTGGGCCGAGCCTGAGGAGGGGCCTCCTGTGGGGAGCCACGGAGGCAAAAAGGAGTCTGGAGGTGCCGCGGCCCTCAGGGTGCGGAGACCACACAGAAGCCACAGCCGGCGGGTCCTCAGGGTGCGGAGACCACACAGAAGCCACAGCCGGCGGGTCCTCAGGGTGCGGAGACCACACAGAAGCCACAGCCGGCGGGTCCTCAGGGTGTGGAGACCACACAGAAGCCACAGCCGGCGGGTCCTCAGGGTGTGGAGACCACACAGAAGCCACAGCCGGCGGGTCCTCAGGGTGCGGAGACCACACAGAAGCCACAGCCGGCGGGTCCTCAGGGTGTGGAGACCACACAGAAGCCACAGCCGGCGGGTCCTCAGGGGGTGGAGACCACACAGAAGCCACAGCCGGCGGGTCCTCAGGGCGTGGAGACCACACAGAAGCCACAGCCGGCGGGTCCTCAGGGTGCGGAGACGGCACAGAAGCCACAGCCGGCGGGTCCTCAGGGCGCGGAGACCGCACAGAAGCCACAGCCGGCGGGTCCTCAGGGCGCGGAGACCGCACAGAAGCCGCAGCCGGCGGGTCCTCAGGGCGCGGAGACGGCACAGAAGCCACAGCCGGCGGGTCCTCAGGGCGCGGAGACCGCACAGAAGCCGCAGCCGGCGGGTCCTCAGGGGCGCGGAGACCGCACAGAAGCCGCAGCCGGCGGGTCCTCAGGGGCGCGGAGACCGCACAGAAGCCGCAGCCGGCGGGTCCTCAGGGTGCGGAGACCACACAGAAGCCATAGCCGGCGGGTCCTCAGGGCGCGGAGACCACACAGAAGCCACAGCCGGCGGGTCCTCAGGGTGCAGAGACCACACAGAAGCCACAGCCGGCAGGTTGGGGGAAGGGGCGCAGCTGTAGTTCTTATTCCTGAACTGCTAAAACTACTTGGGTCTTGAAACCATGGGTATATAACTTTGGTTTTAAAAAAACCAAAGGAAAAACACTCACCGTTCACCCAGAGTCCTCATGTGTTTTCTAGGGAACCCAGGCTAAGATACATCTGATGCCCGTCTCATGGGCCTGGTGAGGCCCTATGGGCCCCAGTGGCCCTGCAGGCTGCAGGGAAGGGCATCTGGCAGGAGGGTTGGGCCGCCCCTCCTCAGCATGGCCTGTCAGTCAGCCTGGCACCTGCAGGCAGCAAAACATGGCCGTCTCAGGAGCTGTCGGCGTGCACACGTGGCTCAGAGGGAAGAGACGGGCTTCACCACACAGCCCGGCCAACGAGAGAGCCCCAGTGGGTTCCTCTGCCAGACGGAAGGGGTTGGGGTGGGCGTGGGCACTTCTCCACCTGTCATCCCTGTGGTCACCTCTGACCTTGGTTGGCAACCTTGGTGCAGGGGCTGGCACCAGCCAGGCCCGCCTTGGTTCCCATCAGGATGCCTGTGTTCCTTTCCTTGTCCCACAGAGGTGCCCTGTGTCCTATGAAGGGAGGACGGCCAGGAGAGTTTTGGCCAAGGAGACAAAGGCCCCAGGGCTTCTGAAAAGGCGCCTGCTCTGAAGGAAGGGACTGCTGTAAGAACAGCTCGGGTGCCACCATCTGACCTCCAATGTGCCACGAGGCCTGGGGCTCAGCATCCACCTCGTTACCACAGGGAGAGGCTGTGGGAGGCTGAGAGGCCACGGGCCAGAACCGTGATACTGCCGGTTCCCACTGGGCCTCCATGGTGCCCCCTGGCCAGCTCTGCCTCCACAGGGGAAACCCTGGGTGGCTGGGGCTGCTGTCCCTCTGATTTTCTGCTTCTTGAGGCCAGCGAGTCCCACTAAATCACAAGGTCCCTTTAACCCTTCTGGCCCAGATGTAAGCACCCCATGGCTGAGAGCCAGAGGGTCTGGGGATGCCCGGCGACACATGGAGGCCTAGCTGGGCCCCCGGAAGAAGTGACCTCGGACAGGCTGACAAGCAAGCCGGTGCCCATGAGCATGGAGGGACCAGGTCACAGGGCTGATGCTCAGCGTCGGGGGAATGGGGCCACCTGAGCCCAGCTCCCTTCTCCCTCCCTGAGCAGGATGTCTCTGTCTGGGGGTTCTCCAGCCCCCGACTCCCCCTCTCCCCATCTTTCCTCACGAGCTCCTGGTAATCCTCCAGGGACCCAGGGCTCCTCCCGCCAAGTCCTTCCCTGAGAACTCCTGGTGGTCCTCCCGGGATCCCCAGCTCCCCCCACAATCCTTCCCCGCAAGCTCCTGGTGGACTTCCCGGGACCCAGGGCTCTTCTCTATGGAGCTCTGTCATCGGATTTCCTCCCCTGCCTAGAGCCCAAGACCCCATCCACCCATGCAGGGACACCGGCCTGCCCCACCGCACCTTCCTGACCCCAGTTCCCCCAGGACGGGCTGCTGCTTCCACCACCTGCCTGGCAGGGGTGCCCACCTCTGTGCTCCCTTCCCGTTGGCCCAGGCAGCAAATGTGCCCGTGTCTCTGAGCGAGGGCAGGTGGAGTCAGAGCATCGGGAAAGACCATTGTGGCTGTCAGAGGAGCTACCTGAGGGAGACCTTTGACATGCCCCTGAGCGGCAGAGACCCCATGGCCTTGAAGCCCCCTGTGCAATCTTGAGGCAGAAGCAGGCTGTAGGCTTGGAGGCAGGTCAGGGAGGCAGAAGTGGCCGGCATCGAAGACAGCAACCTCTCCTCTCATCCTGACACGGAGGAGGCCGATGAGGAGCTATGGACTGGCTTCGGCCATCCCGGCCGTCCCCAGCCATCCCCCAGCTGTCCCCTGTGCCCGGCAGCTTATGCCAGAATCCATGTGGTGGGGAGGGGCTGGCCAGGGAAAGGGTTAAGTTTAATTTCTCCTGATTCCTATTTAATATCATGCTGTCCCCGCAGGAGCGGCAGCTGTGAGCTGATTGCAGGCTCTCATCACGCAGGCGGCATCGCTAATGGCCTGTGACAAAGGCATGCCGCTTCCAGGCCTTACCCCCGAGAGCCAATTAAACACACACACTCCCTTCCTGTTTGCAGCACGTTACAATGAAATTAAACTGAATTTCAAAACCATTTTCTCCTAAAGACATCTCTTTACAATAATTAATGCACGCTATTTCGCCCCGGCTGAAATCTGCATGGGTGCCGGGGACTGCGGGGTTTCTGCGCCCACAGCCCTGGTCACAGGCTGCCCTCCCAGCAGCTCAGAGAGCCCGGCCATTCGAAAAATCCACAGGGTTTTGGTTCCTGTGCTTTGAGAGAAAAACATCTTCAGCTTTTTATCTGAATTTAAAAATAAAAGAAGAACCACACTGTGAGTGAGGTTGGGGTCGGGGCATCCAGACCCCCACACTCTCCTCCCTCCCAGCACCCCTCCAGGAGCCCATCCCCCCACGCTCTCCTCCCTCCCAGCACCCCTGCAGGAGCCCATCCCCCCCACGCTCTCCTCCCTCCCAGCACCCCTCCAGGAGCCCATCCCCCCACGCTCTCCTCCCTCCCAGCACCCCTCCAGGAGCCCATCCCCCCACACTCTCCTCCCTCCCAGCACCCCTCCAGGAGCCCATCCCCCCACGCTCTCCTCTCTCCCAGCATCCCTTCAGGAGCCCCTCCCACCTTCATGCTGTGTCCCCCAAGCTCTGCTCCCTGTGGAAGGACATGGGGCAGGCGTGTTTCTGATTTTGGGCCAGCAGATTGTGATGTGTGAAAATGGGCCTCTCTTTGGAAAATATTACTTCAGATTATTATAAAATAATGATGTTCAGCACAAAATAAAAACAACCAAAAAAAAAAAAAAAAAAAAAAGGAAAAGAAAACCTACCACCATCTCACACCCAGAGTTCAGGAACAAAGTTCCAGTGCGGATCTTCTGGATAAATCCACTACCTGTGAACACCTGCACCTGCACACCCAAATATGTCCACTATCCAAATGTCCAAATATGCCCCATGGGGCGGGACACGGGACTCTGGACCAAGTCGGCTTCTCACAAAGGAGGGGGCGGGGCAGGCAGCGGTTCAGGGCAGGCTCAGAGAGAGCATGAGGGTGGCAGTGGGGGGCTGCCCACAGGCTCCAGGGGCACTGCCGTCTCCGCTGACTGCCACAGCGTTCCCGGGCCACCTCAATCTGGCGGGCAGGTTCCCCACTCCCCCACAGTCCTGTTCTGGGAGGCGGAGAGAGTGCGCTAACTGTAGAACAGTAAAGGAACAGCCACACCGCAAACCTACCACACTGTAGCAGGTGACTAAGGAGCCCGGCAGGAGAAGGGAGGATGTGCAGGGCATGAGGGCGGCTGGGTGTGGGGGTGATGTCTCTGGGTGCAGGTGTGCACTTGGGAGGTAGAGGGCGCCCCGGCCCACAATGGGCAGAGGGGCCACAGGAAGGGGTGTGTGGGGTCCAGCGCCTGTGGTCAGGATATGTACTCGCCGGAGCGGCTGCCACGCTGAGGGACAGCATGGATGTCTTGTCTCGGGACACCGAGGGACCGACGGACGGGGCCACGGACCCTGCTCTAGAGGCCGGTGGGGAGGCCGGGGTGCTCAGAGCGTGTAGCGCTGGAACAGTGGCCTCCAGTCCTACCCGCACCACCCCCGTCTTCTGCCTTTGGCTGAAAGTTCTGGAATTCTCAGCCTTGGTGTTACTGAACCTGGGCAAGGTGTGCTCTTGCCTGTCCCCTCCCTGGCCCCAAGGTCTCCTCCACTCGCGCGGGGCTGGATCCTACCTGTCTTAAACCAGCCATCCCTGGTGAATGCGCTTTCAGTTTCTTCTGGTTTATTCCAGTATTCTCGAAACACGGAGGGTCCCCTCACCAGCAGCTCCCCGTCTTTTTCTTCAAACCCTGGGGTCACCTGTGGAAGACGAGGCACGTGCAGGTCAGAGCTGGCACACCCGCCTGGCGCTGGCATTGCCACCCTGCCCATCGAGGGCCGTGTACTTTCTGGAACTGAGCGCTTTGCTGGAACGTTTGGAAAATGCAGCTTTCGACAGGAAGAGCCAACCACGCCGAGCTAAGCATTCCACTGTTCTTGGCACAGGCCCTGGTGCCCTGGCCGGGAGCTGGGTGTCCTTTCACTCATCCCAGAACAGCTACAGAAGCAGATGTTGCTACGCTGTCCTCTAGACTCACGCATGTGACTGGAACTGCCCTCAGCACTCGGGGCCTGGGCTGGATTCGGGCAGCCTGTCCACTTCTAAAACCTGCGCCCAAATCCCGTCTTTAGGGTGTTTCTCAAACCAGGGAGCATAGCAGCGGGCATCTGTGCACACCCCCACCCGCAGGGGCTGGGGCAGCTCGGAGTGGGCAGCACCCTTCACAGGGTGGAGTGAGCAATTACAGGAGGGAAGACTCCTGGGAGGGGAAGGTGGGGCCCGAGGGTGGAGGGTCCCTGGAGGTCCTTGCTAGACATGCAGGCACTGTCGTGGCCCCAGGAAGCACAGCCTCGGTGTTCTTCTATGGTGACCGTGGAGAGGGCAGGGGGGAGGCTGGGTTACACGAGCCTGGGCTGGGGCTCCCTGCAGCACCAGGAGCAGATGGCGTGAGCACGTGGGAGGCCCTGGACGTGGTGGGTCTGTGAAGACACCAGCCAAGCCCTTGGCTCAAAGGTCAGGAGGGTCTGGGGGAGGGCAGAGGAGGAGCAGGGGCTTCCGGTGAGCAGTTACCAGCTCCACGACCCTCACCCTTCTCAACTGTGACGGCGTCTGGTTGTGACCCAGGAGGTCAAGGGATGTGTAGAGTCTCACTGAGGTTCATCACCTGCCATCTGGAATGGAATCAAAAAGCCAGGGGCCAAGGCAGAGGCTGTGAAATCACAGAACACACTGATCTGATGCGCAGAAAGGAAGCTGACATGCCGTGGGGGCCAACACTGCCTCACGGCAGCCTCGGCCGACTGTGTCACCTGC
The DNA here is from genome assembly GCA_036589455.1 of Ateles fusciceps. Taxonomy (NCBI): domain Eukaryota; kingdom Metazoa; phylum Chordata; class Mammalia; order Primates; family Atelidae; genus Ateles; species Ateles fusciceps. The sequence continues at coordinate 1,054,037 of JAZHEH010003205.1, forward strand.
TGCTAACCCGGCAGCCTGGGCTCCCCCCAGGAGGGGCGGAGGCCATGCACAGGACATGAAACGCCTGCCTCACGTGGTGGGCTTTCTGTGCAGCGCCCGGCCTAACTCCTGCCTGCTCAGAGGCTTGTGTTTGTTTTTTCAAAGAGAACCACAGACTTAATCTGAATTTTGTGATTTTCCATTGCTGTCCTTCATCTGCTCCACTGCCGTGGTCAGACTGGCCACCGGTGAGTACACTCGTGGACGTGCAGAGACAGCAAGGCCAAGGCCCTAAAAATAAAATGACAGTGAAACCAGTCCCAGGGAAGGAAGGTCCGACTTTACAGAGTTACACCAACCAAGTCACAGTAAAACAAACACATCCACATCTTCATTGAAGGTACGTGAGACCAAGAATCTCATCCCTAACATTAAGAATGTGTCCAGGGTACAATACGAAGTTACTCAGCATGGGAGAACCAGGAAAACATCAACTTGTATGGAGAAAGAACACGACGGCAAGGAGACAGCATTAGTGATTGGAGTCACCTGAAAAACACTGGCAAGCTCTATTATAAAAATGCTCCAGAAAGTGAGGGCACACTGGGGGAGGCAGGGGTGGGCTGACTGCCTGAGCTCAGGGGTTTGAGACCAGCCTGGGCAACATGGCAAAACCCTGTCTCTACAAAAAAGACAAAAATTAGCCATGTGTGTTGGTGCATGCCTGTAGTCCCAGCTACTTGGGAGGCTGAGGTGGGAGGATCGCTTGAAGTGGAGATTACAGTGAGATGAGATAGCACCACTGCACTCCAGCCTGGGGTGACAGAGTGTCTCAAAAAAAAAAAAAAAAAGAAAGAAAGAAAAGAAAAAAAGGAAACAGTAAGGGCAAACGTTTGGAAAGAAATGGAAAAACCGAAAGTCTCAACCAAGAAATAACATATAAAGCTGAACCAAATGAAAATTTTAAAATTGAAAAACACAGAAATAAAACAATGTCACTGGATTGCCTCAATAGCAGAATGACTCTGACGGCGTGAAGACAGAGCAATAGAAATACCCAACCCGAACAGCAGAGAAAAACGACTGGGAACAGGAGCACACAGAGGGCTAGCACTCACGCTACCGGAGTGACAGAAGAAAAGATGAGACTCAGGTGCAGGAAGGCATGTGACAACCTTGGGCTAAAAACCTCAAATTTGGTGAAAACATAAGCCTATAAATTAAAGAAGCTGAGCAAATCCCAAACAGGACAAACCAAAGGACGTACAAGTGCAGACACATTGTCATCCAATCACTGACACCTAGACAGGAACAAGGGTTCCCGCGACCACCGGTTTCTCCATGGAAACAACGGAGGCCAGAAAGAAGCAGAGTCATATTTTTGTTACTATTATTTTTTGAGACAGAGACCTCCTCTGTTGCTCCGACTGGAGTGCAATGGCGTGACCTTGGCTCACTGCAACCTCCTGGCAGCCTCCCAAGTAGCTGGGAGTATAGGTGCGTTCCAACAAGTCTGGCGGATTTTTGTATTTTTGGTAGACGTGGAGTTTCCCCATGGTGGCCAGGCTGGTCTCAAATTCTTGACCTCAGGTGATCTGCCCCCTTGGCCTCCCAAAGTGCGGGGATTACAGGTGGGAGCCACCACAATGGGCCAAGAGTCATATTTTTAAAGTGCTGAAAGAAAATAATTATCAATGCAGAATTCCTACTCCAATAAAAATATCCTTCAGGAAGGAAGATAAAATCAAGATATTCTTAGATGAATAAAAATAAGATAATTTGTTGCAAGCAGATCTGATCTAAAGAATTCCTACAGAATGCCCTTTGGACAGAAAGACATGGGTATCAGAAGGAGACTTGGAACATTAGAAATAAAGGAAAGCAGCAGAAGTGGGAAATATTCAGATGAATAAAGCTGAGTTCCTTTCTTCTCAAGTTCTCTAAAATGTTTTTGACTGTTGAAAGCAAAAATTACCATTCTATTGAATGGAGTTTACAACAAATACAGGAATCATGACAAGTACAACCCTTTATAAAGGCAGAAGTTTCGGTAACTGATATGGAGGCCGGGATAGGGCTCCACACTCTTCTGGAAGTGTTAAAATGTTGATTCTAAGTAGACTGTGAAAAACAAAGTCTGTATACTTCATTCCCTGGAACTATTACTAAAAAAACTATGCAAAGCACTTATGGTCAAAAATTTAAGAGAGAAAATAAAACAGAATACGAAAAAATGACCTCAAAGAAGACAGTCAAGCAATAAAACCCTCAGGAAACAACAGTAAACAAACAGTAAAACGGGAGGCTGAAATTCTAGCATATCAATAATTACATTAAATGCAAATGGTCTAAACATGCCAATTACAAAGCTTGTCAGGCTGGATTAAGAAACCACACATAACCCAACGGTATGCTGTTTATAAGAAACTTTCTTCAAATACAATTATACAGGTAAGCTGAAGGCAAAGAGACAGAACAGTATATACCAAGCAAACACCAATCAAGAGAAATTAAAACAACTATATGAACATCAAAGTAAACTTAGAGCACACAGCATTACCAGAAGCATTAAATGTTTAAGACACACTCATTTATAAATGTGAATGTACCAAACAACAGACTTTCAAAGTGTATGAAGCAAAAAACTGAAAGCAGAAACAGGCAGTTATAGTTGAAAAAGTCAACCCCTCACTTAGTAAGAGAACACGTGGTGAGAAAACCAGCAAGGATATAGAAGAACTGAACAACACTATCAAACATCCTCATCTAATTTACAGAACAGACACTTACTAAAACAAGAGGGACACACACTCTTGCGGTCCCCCCAGGCTGGAGTGCAGTGGTGCGGTCACAGCTCACTGCAGCCTCAGACTCCCAGGTTCAGGTGATCCTCCCACCTCAGCCTCCTGAGTAGCTGGGCCAAAAGGTATGCAACACCATGCCCAGCTAATTTTTTTTTAAACTTTTTGTAGAGATGGGGGTCTCACCATGCTGCCCAGGCTGGGCTCAAACTCCTGGGCTCAAGTGATTCTCCTGCCTTGGCTCCCAAAGTGTTGGGATTACAGGTGTGAGCCACCACACCCGGGGAAGAATATATACTTTTTTCAAGTACACCAGAACATCCTTCAAAAGAAACCATATTCTGGGCCACAAAACACAACTTAACAAATTTAAAAGAACTGACATATACCACGTATGTCTTCTGACTGTAATGGACTTGAACTAGAAGCCAATAGCATAAAGATAATGGGAAAATAACCAAATATTTGGAAAATAGGTGCTATATTTCTAAATAATTCACAAGTCAAAGAGGAAGTCTTAAGGAACATTTAAATCATTTTGAACTAAATGGAAATAAAAATATATCAAAATTTGGAGATGCAGCGACAGCAATGCTTAAGGGCAATGTACATCATTAAACGTACATGTTACAAAGAGGAGAGGCCGCAAATCAATAACTAAAGCTTCACCTTAAGAAACCAGAAAAAGAAACGCCAGGAGCAAGCAGAAAAAAACAACAAAAATCAGTGAAACTGAAAACAGAAAAACAATAAAGAAAAATCAATGCATCCAGAAGCCACTTCTTTGAAAAAAGAGCCATAAAACAGATAAGCTCTAGCAAGAATAACAAAGAAAAAAAGAAAGAGAAGACACAAGCTACTGACATGAGGCATGGGAGGGACACAGCGTCAGGCCCTGACATCATTAAAAGGTTATGAGAATTCCCTTATTAACATTTTTTTATCCAGTTTCTGCGGAACCCTGATGAACCTTTTAATGATTTCATGCCCTGAAGGGAAACTCTACACACAAAAAGTTAACAGATTAAATGAACCAACTCCTCAAAAATCTTATGTTCCAAAAGTTACCCAAGATGCAACAGATGACCTGAACAGTCTTACAAGCACTAAATAAATGGAATTCATAGTTCTTTTTCTTCCAAAAAAGAAACATTGGTAGGGTACAGTGGCTCACACCTGTAATCGCAGTACTTTGGGAGGCCAAGGAGGAAGAATCACTTGAGGCCAGGAGTTCAAGACCACCCTGCGCGATACAGTGAGACCCGAACTCTACAAAAATAAAAATAAAAAGTTAGCTGGGCATGGTGGCACATGTCTGTGGTCCCAGCTACTGGAGAGGGTGAGGCAGAAGGATTGCTTGAGCCCAGGAGTACAAGGCTGCAGTGAGCTATGACTGCACTACTGCACTCCAGCCTGTATTCTGGAACGAGACTGTCACACACAGACAATAATAATAGAAAAGAAAACCTCTATGTCCAGATGATTTCCTTGGTGAATTCCACCAATAATTTAAATTAGAAATAATACCAATTCCACACAATCTCTTCCAGAAAAAAACAGGAAAGGAGGGGACACTTCCCAGCTCATTTAATGAGGCCAGCATCACCCTCAAACACAACCCAGACAAAGGAAGTACATAAATGGAAAACTACAGACCAAAATTTCTGATGAATATAGATGCAAAAATACTCAGCAATATGTTAGCAAATCAAATCCAGTACTACACATAAAAAAATGAGGCCGGGCGCGGTGGCTCACGCCTGTAATCCCAGCACTTTGGGAGGCTGAGGCGGGCGGATCACGAGGGCAAGAGATCGAGACCATCCTGGTCAACATGGGGAAACCCCATCTCTACTAAAAATACAAAAAAATTAGCTGGGCGTGGTGGTGCGCGCCTGTAGTCCCAGCTACTTGGGAGGCTGAGGCAGGAGAATTGCTTGAACCCGGGTGGCGGAGGCTGCAGTGAGCCAAGGTTGAGCCACTGCACTCCGGCCTGGCGACAGAGCAAGACTCTGTCTCAAAAAAAAAAAAAAAAGACGCACCATGACCAAGTGGCGTTTGTCCTGGGAATAAAAAGTTGGTTCAATTTAATCTACCATATTAACAGCCTAATAAATAAAAATGATTTAATGCAGAATTAATGCAGAAAAGGTTTTTGAAAATATTCAACATGCGTTTGGTGATAAAAACTCTCAGCATATTATAGATAGAATCTGCAAAAAGCCAATAACTAATACGCTTGCTGAAAGACTGAATCCTTCCACGATAAGATCACAAATAAGAATGTCCACTCTACTGCTTCTATTCAACATGGTGTTGGAAGTCTTAGGGCTTTAGTCATACAGATTGGAAAGGAAGAAATAAAACTGTCTGTATTTGCAGAAAACATGGTTGTATTTGTGAAAATTCCCAAGAAGTCTACAAAAATCTCCGAAAACTTAGTAAGTGAATTTAGCAAGGTAACAACTAAAGTATTTGAGGCCAACACACAAAAATCAATTGTATTTCTACCTGCTAGCAATGAGCAATTGAAAATTAACAACAAAACAATTGAAAACAGCAACAAAAACCTGAGTGCACAGTGGCTCACGCCTGTAATCTCAGCACTTTGGAAGGCTGAGGTGGGCAGATTACTTGAGGCCAGGAGTTTGAGACCAGCCTGGCCAACATGGTGAAACCTTGTCTCTATTAAAAATTAGCCAGGTATGGTGCACACGTCTGTAATCCCAGCTACCTGGGAGGCTGAGGCATGAGAATCACTTGAACCCAGGAAGAAGAGGTTGTAGTGAGCTGAGATCACACTATTACACTCTATCCTGGGCGACAGGGCAAGACTCTGTCTCAAAAAAACAAACAACCCCACCCCCTGCCATACTTACAATAGTTTAAAAAGAAGAACAGGAAAAGGAGGAGGAGGACTAAAAGGAGGAGTAAAGAAAAGAAGAAACATTTAGGTATAAACCTAACACAACAAGTACAGCATCTATATGCTGAAAACAACATAGAAGAAACCAAAGTATATCTACATAAATGGAGAGACATACCATGTTCATGAATTGGAAGACTCAATATAGTAATTGTTAATTCTCCCCCAAGTGATTCCCCTATGAGAATGGCTAAATTCCAATCAATCTCTCTCTCTCTCTCTCTCTCTCTCTCTCTCCTTTTTTTGAGACAGAGTCTTGCTCTGTTGCCCAGACTGAAGTGCACTGGCAAAATCTTGGCTCACTTCAATCTCCACCTCCCAGGCTCAAACAATTCTTATGCCTCAGTCTCCTGAGTAGCTGGGATTACAGGCATGTGCCACCACACCTGGCTAATTTTTTTGTATTTTTAGTAGAGACAGGATTTCACCCTGTTGGCCAGGCTGGTCTTGAACTCCTGGCTTCAAGTTGACTAGCCTGCCTTGGCTTCCCAAAGTGTTGGGATTACAGGCATGAGCCACCACACCTGGCTTTCCAATCAAGATCTCAAAAGGACTTTTTGCAGATATAGACAAGCTAATTCTAAAATTGATATGTGCACCAAAACAACTCTGAAAAAGAAGAATAAAGCTGGTAAAATCACACTACAATTGTAAGACTTAGCACAAAACCACAACAGTCAAGACATTATGGTGCCAGCAGAACAGAAACATAGATCATGGGAACAGAGCAGAGAACCTATAGATAGACCCTCTCAAATATGTCCAACTAATTTTTGGCAAAGAGGCAATGGTAACTCAATGCAGAAAGGGTAGTCTTTACAAATGATATTTGAACAACTGTTTATGCAAAAAAATGAACCTCCCACCTAAACCTCACATATTACCCCAAAAATTCACTCAAAATGCTGCATGGATATAAATGTAAAACTATAAACATTCAGATGAAGACCTAAAAGAAAACCCTTGCAACCTGGAGTTAGACATGACAGCAGAAGCTTGATCCATGAAAGAAAAAGAAAAGAAAAAGAAAAAGTAGACTTGCCCTATGAAATGGAAGAGAATGAAAAGACAAGATACAGCCTAAGAGAAAATACTGGCAAATCACCTATTCTAAATCTCAACAGCAAGAAAATAAACCAGTTAAATGATCTGAAGAGTTAAACAGATACTTCAAAACAAGACCTATAGATGGCAAATAAACGTGTACAGATGCCTCACATCAATGGCCACCGGGGAAACAACTACTCACTGAAACTACAGCCAGGCACTGAAACCACAGCCAGGCACTGAAACCACGGCCAGAGCGACACTGAAACCACAGCCAGAGCAACACAGAAACCATGGACAGAGTGACACGGAAACCACGGCCAGGGCGACACGGAAACCACGGCTAGGGTGACACTGAAACCACGGCCAGAGTGACACTGAAACCACGGCCAGAGCAACACGGAAACCACGGCCAGGGCGACACGGAAACCACGGCTAGGGTGACACAGAAACCATGGCCAGAGTGACACTGAAAGCACCGCCAGGGTGACACTGAAACCACGGCCAGAGTGACACTGAAACCACGGCCAGAGCGACACAGAAACCACGGCCAGGGTGACACGGAAACCACGGCCAGGGCGACATTGAAACCACAGTCAGGCACTGCTCGAACACCAGCCAGAGTGACACCGAAACGATGGCGAGAGTGACACTGAAACCATGGCCAGGCACTGCGAACACCGGCCAGAGCAGCTAATGGAAAAATTTCCGACAATACGAAGTGCGGGGAAGGATGCAGGGCAACCAGGACTCTCACCGGCTGCTGGTAGAAATGCAAAATACAGCAACTCTACAAGAACAGTCTGGCACTTTCTACTAAAGTTAAATATACACTTACCATATGACCAAGCAACCCCATTCCTAGGTATTTACCTTAGAGAAATATAAACTTATTTTCACACAAAATCCTGAAAATAATAATGTTTATAAAGCTGTACTTACCATGGCCCCAATCTGGAAACAACCCAAATGTCTTCCAATCACTGACGGGATAAACACCCACATCACAGAATACCACTTGGCAATAGAAAAGAGCAAACTCCTGGCACACACAGCACCCTTGGGTGGATCTCAATGGCACCATCCTAAGTGAGAGAAGCCGCAGGCTCAAAATATAACACTACATGATTCTACCCATAAGAGATTCTTGAGGAGACAGAACTCAAATGGAAACAGATCAGGGGTACTGGAGGATAAGTGAATGCTTTTGGGTGTGAACCTGCTCTGATGCTGACTGTGGTGGGAGTTCTGTGAATCCACAAATGTGTGAAAATTCATAAAATTGTGTGACAAGAAAAAGGAGTCAATTTGACTGTGTGCCACTTCTCAATGTGGTGAGGCGTCTCCACTCATGGACTGTTCTGCGGTGACAGTGACCCGAGCACCTCAGCCCCTCTACACAGGGCAAGCACACAGACTCCCTCCAACCAGCACCTCAGCCCTCTACACACTGCAAACACACAGACTCCCTCCACCCAGCACCTCAGCCCTCTACACACTGCAAACACACAGACTCCATCCACCCGGCACCTTATCCCCCTCTACACACTGCAAACACACAGACTCCATCCACCCGGCATCTCAGCCCCTCTACACACTGCAAACACACAGACTCCCTCCACCCGGCATCTCAGCCCCTCTACACACTGCAAACACACAGACTCCATCCACCCGGCATCTCAGCCCCTCTACACACTGCAAACACACAGACTCCCTCCACCCGGCACCTCAGCCCCTCTACACACTGCAAACACACAGACTCCCTCCACCCGGCATCTCAGCCCTCTGCACACTGCAAACACACAGACTCCCTCCACCCGGCACCTCAGCCCTCTGCACACTGCAAACACACAGACTCCCTCCACCCGGCATCTCAGCCCTCTGCACATTGCAAACACACAGACTCCCTCCACCCGGCACCTCAGCCCTCTGCACACTGCAAACACACAGACTCCATCCACCCGGCATCTCAGCCCCTCTACACACTGCAAACACACAGACTCCCTCCACCCGGCATCTCAGCCCCTCTACACACTGCAAACACACAGACTCCCTCCACCCGGCACCTCAGCCCTCTGCACACTGCAAACACACAGACTCCCTCCACCCGGCATCTCAGCCCCTCTACACACTGCAAACACACAGACTCCCTCCACCCGGCACCTCAGCCCTCTGCACACTGCAAACACACAGACTCCCTCCACCCGGCATCTCAGCCCTCTGCACACTGCAAACACACAGACTCCCTCCACCCGGCACCTCAGCCCTCTACACACTGCAAACACACAGACTCCCTCCACCCGGCATCTCAGCCCTCTACACACTGCAAACACACAGACTCCCTCCACCCGGCACCTCAGCCCTCTGCACACTGCAAACACACAGACACCCTCCACCTGGCATCTCAGCCCTCTGCACACTGCAAACACACAGACTCCCTCCACCCCGGCATCTCAGCCCTCTGCACACTGCAAACACACAGACTCCCTCCACCCGGCACCTCAGCCCTCTACACACTGCAAACACACAGACTCCCTCCACCCGGCACCTCAGCCCTCTGCACACTGCAAACACACAGACTCCATCCACCCGGCATCTCAGCCCCTCTACACACTGCAAACACACAGACTCCCTCCACCCGGCATCTCAGCCCTCTGCACACTGCAAACACACAGACTCACTCCACCTGGCACCTCAGCCCTCTGCACACTGCAAACACACAGACTCCCTCCACCCGGCATCTCAGCCCCTCTACACACTGCAAACACACAGACTCCCTCCACCCGGCATCTCAGCCCTCTGCACACTGCAAACACACAGACTCCCTCCACCCGGCATCTCAGCCCCTCTACACACTGCAAACACACAGACTCCCTCCACCCGGCATCTCAGCCCTCTGCACACTGCAAACACACAGACTCCCTCCACCCGGCACCTCAGCCCTCTGCACACTGCAAACACACAGACTCCCTCCACCCGGCACCTCAGCCCTCTGCACACTGCAAACACACAGACTCCCTCCACCCGGCACCTCAGCCCTCTGCACACTGCAAACACACAGACTCCCTCCACCCGGCATCTCAGCCCTCTGCACACTGCAAACACACAGACTCCCTCCACCCGGCATCTCAGCCCTCTGCACACTGCAAACACACAGACTCCCTCCACCCGGCATCTCAGCCCTCTGCACACTGCAAACACACAGACACCCTCCACCCGGCACCTCAGCCCTCTGCACACTGCAAACACACAGACTCCCTCCACCCGGCATCTCAGCCCTCTGCACACTGCAAACACACAGACTCGCTCCATCCAGGGCTTGAACTCCACACAGCTGCCTGCACGGCACTCACTAGACAGACCGGGGAACTAGAAGGCCAACTGAATGTCATTCATGGACACTGTCGACTTGAGTTCTAGCCATGAAAGGGTGAAGAGGGAGAAGGGTACATGGCACGAAGAGGAACCTCACAGATAGGAATGTAACGCCATGCGAAAGAATGAGTATTTCCTTGACTAAAACAGAACCCAGGTATCACCATGTTCAGGCATCTGGAGCAGGAGCCCTGAGGGAGCACAGACCTGAGAGCCAGGAAAGGCCCATGTCTTCAGGGGCCCTAGAGGCAGGGTATGGCCAGCAGCCTGGTAACAGCAAGGCTGAGGCAGGAGCCCCGGGAGAGGGGTGTCAGGACAACCGCATGGGCTGAGGCCTGAGGCCACCCTATAGACGGCGGGGGGCAGGTGTCCATCAAGGGGCAGCCATCCAGATGGGTTTCAGGAAGGTGCCCATGGCACTGTCGGGGCCACACTGGGGTCCTCGGAGGATAACACCCCAGTGAGGCGCTGCAGGTGCCCCAGGCCAGGCAGGACGCACCGTGTGACCCTCCACACAAGGTCGGCTGCTACAGGTGGCCCCAGTGAGAGGTTTTCGTGGGGAAACAATGGCCACTGCAGGTGGTTCTGAAGCTTGTCATTAAATTACACTGAAAGCCACCTGCATCCCACTTGTCTGCTGGAGCTAAAAATGTCCAGCCACAACCACCGCTCCCCCAGCTCCAACCATCGCTCCAACCCTCACCTGGTCAGGTGTGGAAACCAAGGTCCAGGGAGGGCATGTGGCTGTCCACTCACGAGAGCAGCCCACAGCCCCTCTGCCTCTGCGCGGGGGAGCCCGGATGTGCCCGTCAGGGCCGAGACAGCACCACAGAGAAGGAAATGTGCTGAGGTGAGACTCAGGATCCTTCATCTTTTAAAATCTCAGGGCAACAGTCAACATCCACAAACAGGCGTGGATACTGGCTTTAGAGAAAATAATTCCTTTTAAATAGAGATTCCATTTCCCCATAATCCCTAAACCTTTCTCCATGATGTGAGTTCACTTGTGATGAGTAGATTCTCACGTTAAAATCGTCACAGAAATGAGACAACGTCCTTTCCTCTTGCTCACCTTTGTCGATTTTAGAATAACACACGAGAGTAGGAGGCCACCAGTGAGCTCTGCACAGGCACCCACCTTAGCGTGCAGGGCTCTGTGACCCTCTCCACACCTACCCTGGGGGCCTGTGGTCAGCGTCCCCTCAGGACGGATGCCAGGGCCAGGCCAGTTCATATTTTTAACCAGATTCCCATCATCAACAACGATCTCTCCTGCTTTCTCTCAAGCTTGCCCTTAGCCAAGGCCTTCATGGCCCACGTCAGCGTGTCCCTGTGGATGGGGCCCCTCAGAGGAGCTGTGCACCCAGTGTGGGTCCCCTCGGCATTCTGCTCTGGGCTCCCTCTGCCCACTGCTCCGTGAGCACACACACGAACACTGGCCGGCACCTGCAGTGTCCAGGAGGCCGGTCCCCTCCAGGGGAAAGACGCACCCGTGGGACCACACCAGGGGGGCCAGCCTGGACAGACGGCAGCCCGCCTGCCAAGAGCAGAGTGGCCTACCTTGGTGCCCCTCCGTCTCCCTCTGCGTGCACGGTGTGGGCGCCACCTTCTTTCTGTGAGTTTTCTGAGACAATGCGCACCTGCACTCCTGGCAGTGGGGTTCCCACAGAACCTACAGGAGAGGAGAAACAGAGGGGAGGTTGCAGCGACAGGGACCTAGGGAGAGATGTGGGGGCTCCGCTCGCATTCCACTGGGCTCCCGTGTGCCACGTGCGGGAGTCAGCATGTGAACGGAGCAACATGCCCTGGACCCAAGAGAAGACAGCCTAGGAAGCGGGAGTGCAGGCCACGTGACCCCAAGAGTAGCCGGCCTAGGAAAGGGGAGTGCAGGTGACAGTGACCCCAAGAGGAGCCGGCCTAAACGGGAGTGCAGGCCATGTGACCCAGAGAGGCGCTGGCCTAGGAAACGGGAGTGCAGGCCATGGTGACCCCGAGAGGGGCCAAGGCCTAGGAAGCAGGAGTGCAGGCCATGTCACCCCGAGAGGAGCTGGCCTAGGAAGTGGGAGTGCAGGCCACATGACCCCGAGAGGAACCGGCCTAGAAGTGGGAGTGCAGGCCACATGACCCCGAGAGGAGCCAGCCTAAATGGGAGTGCAGGCCATGTGACCCCGAGAGGGCCTAGGAAGCAGGAGTGCAGGCCATGTGACCTGGCCTAGAGGAGCTGGCCTAGGAAACGGCAGTGTAGGCCACCTGACTCCACGAGAAGATGGCCTAGGAAACGGGGCGTGCAGGCCACGTGACCCCGAGAGGAGCCAGCCTAGGAAACGGGAGTGCAGGCCACGTGACCCCGAGAGGAGCCAGCCTAGGAAACGGGAGTGCAGACCACGTGACCCCGAGAAGAGCCGGCCTAGGAAATGGGAGTGCAGAGCCACACAGGACATGCCGGCGGGCAGTGTGCTCAAGTCCAGCGGATGCCACAGCAATGGCCACATGGCACAGCAGGTGCTCACACTGCACCCTGGGCCTGGCCTGCCCTGGGCCCCTCATACATCACTTTCATCACTTTCCAGTTACCTCCCGAAGCCTCACGGCCACGAACTCTGCTGTCGTTTCCACTTTTACACACTTGCTGCCTAAGGAGGGCTGGTGCCTCACCCTCATGGCCCCAGGGCTGTCCATGATGAGGTTCCTGTGTGTGCCCGGGACACAGCGGGAGGTGCTGTCCTGAGCTCTGTATGGCAGGTGGGCCACACCTTGGAGTGGCTCATTTATTAGACACCCACGATTTGCTCAGTGTATCCATCCCACCTGCACAGTCCCAACCTGGCTAAAATCAAATCTTATACTGGCCAGGTGGGACACAGCCCAGGCAGGGGGACGCACCCTGCCGGCATACACAGGGTGCTGAAGCCTTGCTCTGCCCGTGCTTTAGGAAGGCGGTGGGACAGCAGAGGCTGCTTATGGAACACAGCCCTGGAGATGCGGCATCAGCATGGGCAAGGCCTAGGGGCAGAGCAGAGGTGAGACTTTCTGTCCATCCACGAGGCGTGAGGCCTTCACCCTGGACTTCCTGTCTATCCACAAGGTGTGAGGCCTTTGCCCTGAACTTCCTGTCCACCCACGGGACATGAGGCCTGTAAGGCCGGTTGCCTCGCTAGGAGCTCCGACACGCCCATTCCTCCCAGCTTCTGGGAATTACGTCGCCATTCCACGATCAACATTTAAGTCCTCCACATAGCCTCCCCAACACCTACCCCTGAAGCAAACTCCACACCCGACGCCTAGCCCGCCACTGGAAACCTCCGCCCAAAAATTTTCGGAAAGCCCCGACAAACCTTGCCCAATAGCACTTTCTTGCCTGATAGCACTCCCTTGCCCGATAAGCACTTTGCCCCGTCAATGTCATTTTTCCCCAAGGCGGCCCGCTCACCAAAATCCCGCCTGCCCACTAGTAGTAGCCTGCCTCCTCCACGTCCTGTGTTCCAATATCCAATCAAGTGCCTTATGCTTTGTCTCCTCAGTTCCCAATCAAACGCCTTCACTCCATATAAAACCCTTTGCCCTAAAAAGTTAGGCGCGACTTCTCTGGCCCCCCCCCCACCCCCCCGCCCATACCATAGAACCTGGCCTGGTACCTAAATCAATTGTTTTTTCATTTTCTTACACTGGTCTCAGTTTCCTCATTTTAAACTCGGCAATAACCCTTACAAGGCCCTTGACCTGAACTTCCTGTCCACCTATGGGGTGTGAGGCCTTTGCCCTGGCCTGCGTCACGGGAGTGCCTGAACGCTTATCACATGTGAGAATCTACACTGAGATTTCAGGCACTTCAAGGGTCAGCATGGAGGGTCAGTGCAGTGAACTCTGTGACCCACAGGGCGTCCCGGCCTCCAGACGCTTGAAGGGCTGCTGGTACCGCATCACTCTTGCTGGCCCGGCTAGACCTGTTCACACCTGGGGTCCCACAGGCAAAGCCGGGCCACCTTGAGAGTTCTCTGTGGTTGCACATGTGCAGACGCCTCACATCTAACTCTGGTCAGAACCAGCATGGGGGCATGGTGGGCTGGCTTCAGCCCCCTTCTTCCATCCTTCCTCCACCTTTATGTTTTGCTTCTGAAGATTTTAAAACGAAGGTGAAACCCACGTAACACATGATTCGGCATTTCACAGTACACAGCACGGTGGTGCCATTTCACACTACACACACATGGCACAGCCCCTAGCTCGCTCCAGTCAGAACTCCCGCACAGCCGGGAAACCCGTGTAACATGTGATTCGCCATTCCACAGCACACAGCACGGCGGTGTTACACACACACACACACGGCACATTCCCCAGCTCGCTCCAGTCGGAACTCCCCCCATGGCCCGGAAGTGCCGTCCCACGACGGCCACACCCTCCCTCCCCAGACGTGGCACCGTGTCTGCTGTCTGTGTCCATAGGTTTTTTGCTCTGGGCATTTCACAGGAACAGGAACATCTCACGTGGCTTCTCGCCTCTTCCTGGTGGTGCCTGTACTGGGGCAGGGGAATAGTGCCAGGACATGGCACGGCTAGGCTGGGGGCGGGGGCTGCAGGTGGGTAGGTGTGTGGCCATCCCACGCCATCTGCAGTGGCTGAAGAGGCTCTGGGATGGTGTCTGGATTCTCCAGAAGTCAAGCAGTGGCGCTGCCCATGGAAGCTCAAGGGAGTGGCCCCCACACCACGGGTGTCCCTTTCTGTGCCCTGGGCATGTGCGTGGTGTGGACAGAGCCCAGCCCTGTGAGGGCCAATGTAGAGTGTGGCTGCAGGTAGGGGTGGGGGTGGGGGACGCCTGAACGCTTATCACATTCCTGTGGCAGCCCACCTCTAAAATGGCTGTCAGCCCCTCCCTGGTAACTCCAACTGGCCTGCGGCCTGTCCTGGTGCCTGGGGTGCACTGGCGCTCTGCGTGCCTGGGACCTGGACGAGGGAAACCACCAGTGAGGCCCTGGAGCTCCCTGTCAATGCCACAAAGATGCCCAGAAGCTGTGAGCACCTCTGATCTCAACCCCCAATTAGAGTGTGATTAGGCCCAGCAGTGCTCGCCATGAATTATTCATTTCCCTTCACAGCAATGGCACGGAGCACGCCGGGAACTGTAACACACGGCAGAGCCCACCCTCCACCCGGCAGACACGTCACAGATGGCAGGGCCCACCCTCCGGCGGCGGACACGTCACACACGGCAGGGCCCACCCTCCGCCCGGCGGACACGTCACACACACGGCACAGCTCACCCTCCACCCAGTGGACACGTCACACACGGCAGAGCTCACCCTCCACCCAGCGGACACGTCACACACGGCAGAGCTCACCCTCTGCCCGGAGGACACGTTACACACACGGCGGAGCTCACCCTCTGCCCCGGCGGACATGTCACACACGGCACGGCCCACCCTCCGCCCGGCGGACACGTCACACACTGCACGGCTCACCCTCCGCCCGGCGGACACGTCACACACGGCACGGCCCACCCTCCGCCCGGCGGACACGTCACACACACGGCACAGCTCACCCTCCGCCCGGCGGACACGTCACACACGGCACAGCTCACCCTCCGCCCGGCTTCTCTCCTCTCTCCCCCAAGCACGGAGCAGTGAGGCCAAGCGCAAGCCCGGGTCCTGCAGCTGGAGCCAACCCAAGGGCTGAGGCCATGGTCGCCAGGGAGGAGGTTAGAGCCTGAGAGCCAGGAAGGCTCTTCACCACCGTGCCCTCCAGTAACGCTGCTCGGGAGGCTGCATTTGAGAGCTTCTGTGGGCATACTGGATTCAATGCTGCGGCTACTTTAAAGAACTGACACTGCTGGTGATTTAGAGACAAGGAAAAGTTGCAGATGTTTGCATCTCCTTTAGAGAAGAGGGACTGTCCTCGGCGCTCGAGTAAAGCTGTAGTCGGCAGTCGAAGACATGGAGAGTTGTGCGCTCGGATTTCTTGCCCAATAACCCTGAAACTTCAGGGTTTCTGGATCCCCTTCCTCAGCCAAGGACTCCGTGTGTGCTCTCTGGGGCTCCTTCCTGCTCGCCTGGGAGTTCCAATTCCAGTGTGGGGGAGGGTGAGGTTCCCCCAGAGCTTCTGGGCTCCTGTCTGCTCTTTGGCACCCTCGGTGTAGACAGCGGTCTCCGGGCTGCTCCTGGTGCCCTCGGTGTAGACAGCGGTCTCCGGGCTGCCCCTGGCGCCATCGGTGTAGACAGCAGTTCCCAGGCTGCTCCTGGAGTCCTCAGTGTAGACACCGTTCCCTGGGCTGCTCCTGGCACCATTGGTATAGACAGTGGTTCCTGGGCTGCTCCTGGAGTCCTCAGTGTAGACAGCAGTTCCCGGGCTGTTCCTGGAGCCCTTGGTGTGGACAGCGGTTCCCAGGCTACTCCTGGAGTCCTCAGTGTAGACACCGTTCCCTGGGCTGCTCCAGGCACCATCGGTATAGACAGTGGTTCCTGGGCTGCTCCTGGAGCCCTCGGTGTAGACAGCAGTTCCCAGGCTGTTCCTGAAGCCCTCGGTATAGACAGCAGTTCCCGGGCTGCTCCTGGCTTCAGCTTCTCGGCCTTGTATCTACTCCAGCAAAAAAGGCCGGGGGGGCCCCTGTCCATCTTCTCTGTCTTCTCCACTCAGGGCCATGGAAGAGGCCACCGTGCTCCTGGCAGCATGGCAGGCCTGGGAAGTGCGTGTGCGTGTCTGTGTCACTAGCCACGTGACTGTGGGCAGGCTCCGTGGCTTCTTGTGCATGAATGGAAAAAGTGACCCCACAGCAGGGGCTGTTTTGAGGATATGAAATGAGAGGACACATAGAGCAATGCTGTCTATAAACAGTCGTCATCAACCACAAACTCTGTATAGACAGATTCTGGATACACAGAACTTGACCTGCTTACGCGCTTCCGGAACAAACACAGGACAAAGCCGGGAACCATCACCCTATCGGTCCTCACTCGCCCGCACCCCTCACTGAGCCGGGCTCTGCTCCGTCATTCAGTGCATGTGACGGCGACTGCGGGCAGGTGGTGCCGGACAAAATCAGCACGTCCTGCTAAGAAGGACGATGACGAGGACAGAGACTCGAGTTTGACTTCAAGGCCCCCATCTTATTTCCACCGGAGAGCTTTAGCCACCGAGGAGACGTGAGAGTCGGCCCAGGGCAGGGACCACCAGCACTGACAGCGGTTTCCTGGGGTCTGAGACTAGGATCTATTTCTCGTCACTCACAATGACTTCTTTTCACAATACGCCGCCACCTGCCCACTGCCCTGGGCCCTGGCACAGCAGGCCCTGTGCTCCGTGTGGTCACTCCATGGGCAGCTCTGCACTGCAGCAGAGGCTCTCACTGCCATGGCCTCGTCATCCTGCTCAGGACGCCCCACCCACAGGGACCTCCCTTCACTCAGAATACACCTAGCAGCCCCCACGGCTCCCCCAGGCCCAGCTGTGAGCCCACAGCCTCTCCACCTCTCCCCCTCCAGCCCAGCACCTGGCCTGCCCTCACACTCACCTTGCAAGCCCCAGCTGGGCCCAGGCACCGCTATGTTCAGGCTTACCCTAGGGCTCCAGGAATCAAGCCAGCATGGAATTAGCCAAAGGACACACAGACAGAGCAAGGGGACAGAGCAGAGTGTAGGAGTCAACCCCACACAGTCAATGAACTTTCCACAAAGATCCAAAAGGCCGCCTGATGGAGGAGGGAGTCTTCTCAACAGACAGTGCTGGAAAAGGCTGCACACTCATACGCTAAAAAGATCTGTGGGCCATATCTTGCACTGTGCACGAAATGAATTCAAAATGGATCACAGTCTCAAATGACAGTGGTGTTGACGCCTCTTCCTGTCTCTCATGACACTGGTGGCTCTCTCAAGAGAGAGACAGGAAGAGACGCCAACACCACTGTCACGAGACAGACAGGAAGAGACGTCCACACCACCGTCACGAGAGACACAGGGAGAGACGCCCACACCACCGTCACGAGAGACACGGGAGGAGGCGCCCACACCACCGTCACGAGGGACACGGGGAAGAGACGCCCACACCACCGTCATGAGAGACACGGGAAGAGACGCCCACACCACCGTCACGAGAGACACGGGAAGAGGTGCCCACACCACCGTCACGAGACAGACGGGAAGAGGCGCCCACACCACCGTCACGAGAGACACGGGAAGAGGCGCCCACACCACCGTCACGAGAGACACGGGAAGAGGCGCCCACACCACCGTCACGAGAGACACGGGAGGAGGCGCCCACACCACCGTCACGAGAGACACGGGAGGAGGCGCCCACACCACCGTCACGAGAGACACGGGAGGAGGCGCCCACACCACCGTCACGAGAGACACGGGAGGAGGCGCCCACACCACCGTCACGAGAGACACGGGAGGAGGCGCCCACACCACCGTCACGAGAGACACGGGAGGAGGCGCCCACACCACCGTCACGAGAGACACGGGAGGAGGCGCCCACACCACCGTCACGAGAACACGGGAGGAGGCGCCCACACCACCGTCACGAGAGACACGGGAGGAGGCGCCCACACCACCGTCACGAGAGACACGGGAGGAGGCGCCCACACCACCGTCACGAGACAGACAGGAAGAGACGCCCACACCACCGTCACGAGGGACACGGGAAGAGACGCCCACACCACCGTCACGAGAGACACGGGAAGAGACGCCCACACCACCGTCACGAGACAGACGGGAACAGACGCCCACACCACCGTCACGAGAGACACGGGAAGAGGCGCCCACACCACCGTCACGAGACAGACGGGAAGAGGCGCCCACACCACCGTCACGAGAGACACGGGAAGAGGCGCCCACACCACCGTCACGAGACAGACGGGAACAGACGCCCACACCACCGTCACGAGAGACACGGGAAGAGGCGCCCACACCACCGTCACGAGACAGACGGGAGAGGTGCCCACACCACCGTCACGAGAGACACGGGAAGAGGCGCCCACACCACCGTCACGAGACAGACGGGAAGAGACGCCCACACCACCGTCACGAGGGACACGGGAAGAGACGCCCACACCACCGTCACGAGACAGACGGGAAGAGGCGCCCACACCACCGTCACGAGAGACACGGGAAGAGACGCCCACACCACCGTCACGAGACAGACGGGAGGAGACGCCCACACCACCGTCACGAGGGACACGGGAAGAGACGCCCACACCACCGTCACGAGAGACACGGGAAGAGGTGCCCACACCACCGTCACGAGAGACACGGGAAGAGGTGCCCACACCACCGTCAAGAGACAGACGGGAAGAGGCGCCCACACCATTGTCATGAGGAACCAGGTGTTCAACACCACCCGTCATGAGGGAAACAGGAACCCAACTAGACCCCGTCACCGCCCGTTTGAGCAGGGGGCCCTCCTGACCTCCCGCCCTGCGCAGGGGAAGGGATAGTGCAGCTGCTGTGGAGAACAGCTTGGCAGCTTCAGACAACCCCGCCACCCCTCTCCTAGGTATCTGCCCAAGTGAAATAAAAACCCATGTTTACACAGAAATCTGCCCGCCAATGTTTCTAATCTTATGTGTCATTGCCTAAACAGGGTCACAAGCGGTGGCGCATGTGAAGGGGAAAGAAAAATGAATGAAACAACATAATATACAATTAAAATTAATGCAGGCAAGAGGAGCAGAAATGAAATATTCTTCTATAAGCAAACTTCCGAGTCCTTCCCTCCCGCAGAATTGTATCTTGCTTTGCAACTTGTATAAGTTTAGAGAGTCTTGTATTCTTGTTCTCTATAGCTGGTAACTGTGTATGTTCAGCGAAGGTCGTAAGCAGGCTGGACTGCAGCCCTCTAGGTGCTGTCACGGGGGGACAACAGAACAGATAAGGCCCGTGTTAGAATCCCCCGAGCTCTACACGTAACGCGCGGCATAGCAGAAGTCATATGTAAGCCTGAGTTAAGTGTCTGCCATTGCTCGATAAACTGCCCTGTACCTGCAAACTTGTTTTCCCCGCCACTGTGTGCTTCATGCATAAAAAGTCAAGCCCTGTCTTTGTTAGGCACTCAGCCGTTTTGGATGCGCGTCCGAGCTGGGCCAGGGTATACCTAAGAATAAACTCCCTCTGCAACCTCTACGGTCTCTCCAGTCTCTGAATTCTGCAACACATCCACATACGGACCCCCCTCGGTAGTGAAAGGAGCGAGCTCGGACGCACACAGCTTGGGCGAGGGCAGGCGGAAGCCGAGTGCAAGCAGCCAGGCTCAGAGGCCACGTCCTGCAGGATTCAGCCACATGACCTTCCAGAAGAAGCAAAACCACAGGAAAAGAAATGGGAACAAGGGGCCAGGCCACGGAGGCAGAGGAGGTGCTGACCACCAGGGAGGTAAAGTTTCTGAGAAGAGGAGCCTCCTCTATCTGACTGTGATGTCACAAGAACTGAGGCAGGAGCCTCCTCTATCTGACTGTGATGTCACAGAACTGAGGCAAGGAGCCTCCTCTATCTGACTATGATGTCACAGAACTGAGGCGAGGAGCCTCCTCTATCTGACTGTGATGTCACAGAACTGAGGCGGAGCCTCCTCTATCTGACTGTGATGTCACAGAACTGAGGCAGGAGCCTCCTCTATCTGACTGTGATGTCACAGAACTGAGGCAGGAGCCTCCTCTATCTGACTGTGATGTCACAGAACTGAGGCAAGGAGCCTCCTCTATCTGACTGTGATGTCACAGAACTGAGGCGAGGAGCCTCCTCTATCTGACTGTGATGTCACAGAACTGAGGCGGAGCCTCCTCTATCTGACTGTGATGTCACAGAACTGAGGCGGAGCCTCCTCTATCTGACTGTGATGTCACAGAACTGAGGCAGGAGCCTCCTCTATCTGACTGTGATGTCACAGAACTGAGGCAGGAGCCTCCTCTATCTGACTGTGATGTCACAGAACTGAGGCGGAGCCTCCTCTATCTGACTGTGATGTCACAGAACTGAGGCAGGAGCCTCCTCTATCTGACTGTGATGTCACAGAACTGAGGCGGAGCCTCCTCTATCTGACTGTGATGTCACAGAACTGAGGCAGGAGCCTCCTCTATCTGACTGTGATATCACAGAACTGAGGCGAGGAGCCTCCTCTATCTGACTGTGATGTCACAGAACTGAGGCAGGAGCCTCCTCTATCTGACTGTGATGTCACAGAACTGAGGCGGAGCCTCCTCTATCTGACTGTGATGTCACAGAACTGAGGCGAGGAGCCTCCTCTATCTGACTGTGATGTCACAGAACTGAGGCGGAGCCTCCTCTATCTGACTGTGATGTCACAGAACTGAGGCGAGGAGCCTCCTCTATCTGACTGTGATGTCACAGAACTGAGGCGGAGCCTCCTCTATCTGACTGTGATGATGTTTCTTCAGACTCACAGAACCGCACACCAGAGGGGGTTAATCTTACTGTGTATGCAGGTAAGCAGCTGCACAGACAGACAGATGGGACTGTCTCACTTTCATGTCTGCACCAAGAGCTCTCTTCTGCTCTGGAGAGACTGAAACGGCTGTACAGAAAGAAGTAGGGCGCCCCCCCCAAGCTGTGGACTCTGCTCATGGAAGAAGTGGGGCGCCCCCAGCTGTGGACTCTGCTCATAGAAGTGGGGCGCCCCCCAGCTTTGGACTGCTCATGGAAGAAGTGGGGCGACCCCCCCAGCTGTGGGCTCCACTCATGGAAGGAAGTGGGGGCACCCAACTGTGGGCTCCACTCATGTAAGGAAGCAGGGCGCCCCCAGCTGTGGGCTCTGCTCATGGAAGTGGGGGCGCCCCCCAGCTGTGGACTCTGCTCATGGAAGGAAGTGGGGGCACCTCCCCAGTTGTGGGCTCTGCTCATGGAAGGAAACGGGGTGCACCCTGAGCTTGGGCTCTGCTCATGGAAGAAGTGGGGGTGCCCCCCCAGCAGTGGGCTCTGCTCACGGAAGAAGTGGGATGCCCCCCAGGTGTGGGCTCTGCTCATGGAAGGAAAACGGGGGTGCACCCTGAGCTTGGGCTCTGCTCATGGAAGAAGTGGGGGTGCCCCCCCAGCAGTGGGCTCTGCTCACGGAAGAAGTGGGATGCCCCCCCAGGTGTGGGCTCTGCTCATGGAAGGAAACGGGGGTGCACCCTGAGCTTGGGCTCTGCTCATGGAAGAAGTGGGGGTGCCCCCCCAGCAGTGGGCTCTGCTCACGGAAGAAGTGGGATGCCCCCCAGGTGTGGGCTCTGCTCATGGAAGGAAACGGGCGCCCCTCAGCTGTGGGCTCTGCTCCCCTAAGTCCCCGTGGAGGACCCAGGGCTGGAAGCGTTGGCTGAGATGAAATGAAAGTCAGAATGGGATTGTTAGGGAAGGCTGGACAAGAGGGGCCTGGTGCCAGGAGCCCCTGTCTAGAGAAGACAGGCACTTGGGTCACTCACCCCACCCTGTCCCCAACACCCACCTCCCCTGGCACTACATGGCACCCGGACTCCAGGCAGATGGAGGCTCCACCACGGCTGACATGGTGTGGAGCCAGCAGCATGGGCCCAGCCTTCCTCTGAGATGTGCGCCAACCTGTTCCAGGCATTGCTGTTCTTTCCATGTCTCCCCAGTCACGCAGCCAGGGGCCAGCACGACACCCCCTCCCTAACCGCCCGACTGAGACCTGGGAGAAGGCTGGTCTCCCGGAGGGGCAGATCACAGTGCACCCCGAGTGCCCGGAGGGCTCTCCTGGCCTGGTGGCCTGTCCCACAGGGGGCATCCCCCCATACTGTCCTTCAGTCCAAATGTGGGTGGTTGGAGACAGGCCCACCTGGGGGGGTTCAAGGCAAAGTGGGAGGGGAACGGGGTTGTGGGCAGTGCTTGTACCTGGCACGCGCGCTGCGGGGTTCAGGGGCCCGGACAGAGCCATGCCGATCTCGGTCATGCCGTACCGCTCCAGCAGGGTGTGGCCTGTGATGTTCTTCCACTTCTCCAGCACGGGGAGGGGCAGTGCGGCGGAGCCTGAGACCATGAGCCTACACGCACAACCAAAGGCAGCCTTAGCCCCTCGGTGAGGCCCTGCGCGCAGAGGTGGCACCCCTTCACCAGCGCAGGAGCCCAGGCCGCATGCAGCACCGCGTGTGGCACGCGCCCGGCACTGCAGCCCGGACAACGGCCTGACTTTGCTTTTTGGAAATGATTTGTTGGGTATATTTTAGAAGGTAAGCAGGCCTAACAGCTAATTAGGGTAACAATGTGCTTAGAATTCGTGGTGTCCCCCACAAAGTCCCCGCGCTGTTCACAACCATGCTCAAAAACAGCGGTGAGCGCACAGCTGCCGACCACGGAGCTGACCACGGGTGAACAGCCACGGTGTGGTGGCTGCAGCCAGGCACCTCTGGGGACTAGAGCCAGCTCAGCTTGCAGGCTCCACAGGAGAACGGGGACACAGATGAATGGCTGCGGCACCCAAGAGGTGAGGCCGGACACACCCAACGGGCTCAGAACCGCCGGCAGAGGGGGAGCCATCTCAGCTCACAGGCTCGGCTCAGGCTTGGCAGGACGAGAGCCGCAGAACCCTCAGAGTCCTGCGCTGCGCTCACACAGCATTCCCGCAGCCTCCCGTGCAGAGGGGAAGGCGCTTTTGTTTGGGTTTGAGCGGAGGAGTCCCTGCTGCTGCCCCTGCTTTATGAGGAGGCAGCACGGCCAGGATGCTGGCTGAGAAGTCCAGATGGCCGAGGTCTCATTGCCTCTGTCACCCTGAAAATCACAGGATCCTCTCTGTCACCGACCTCATTCTTGCCCTCGGTTCCTTAGACGTGGTAAAATGTACTGTTTATCCCGCTCAGCTTGGGATCTGCCCTGCCCCAGGGCACCCCAGGGTGGGGCTTTGGGCAGGCAGTGAGCATCCTCACAGAAAAGGGGCAAGGGAATGGCAAGGGGAGGAAGCAGGATCAGGTGTGTGCCCTGACAGCCCGGAATTCTCAGGAACCAAGTGCCGCTTCCCTGGGCACCTCCTGGGGGACGGGGGGGAGGAGTGGCGCGGCAGTCACAGACACACACAAACCCCACTGGAAACGCAATTAAGTTGAGCCTTCTGTTCACTTCCTGCGGTCCGCCCACCATGCCACCCCTCCCTCTCTCAACAAGAAAAACTCCCCACCCAGGACTCTGCGGTGGTGCGGGCTGTGGCGCGTGCGGAGACTCGCTGAGCCACACGTGTGCATCTCCAGTTAGTGAACCACACTTTAGCAAACACGAGGGGAAAGGGGGGCTTTCCCAGGCCTGCAGGTTCACACGAGAGTGCAGAGCAAACACGCCACTGAATGGCCTGAAAGACCAGCTCGGCCTGGGAGGGGAGCAGGGAGGGGAGGAGCAGGGCTGGAGAAAAAGCAGAACACACTCCAGGCAGGAAGGGTCACAGGGCTGCTGATGAAGGCAGAGAGAAACTGCCAAGCGGAGGCCAGGCGCCATGGACATGTAGGCCCGGGAGGCCGGAGCCAGTGGCTCAAGTCACTGTCCTCACCCTGGTCCTTCAGACCCATGACAGAGAGACAGACGGACAGGAGAGAGAGAAGACACACAGATGAAGACAAAGAAACACAGAGAGGTAGAGACAGATGGAGAGACAGACAGAGATGGAGAGACAGAGACAGATGAGAGATAGAGACAATGAGACATGAGAGATGGAGACAGAGTGACAGGGTGACACAGAATACAGACAGAAGCCAACGTGGAACAGATTCTAGATACACGTGTAGACGGGTGGAGAGGGAGAACACTGAAAGGAAATGGAAGGTGCTGCTTCCTAGAACTCAGAAGTGGCTTATTGGAAGTGAGCTCTATCTGCTGATCTTTAAGACCGTCTGAACGGAAAGTGGGCTCTTTTCATTTACCTGATTTTTGTCTCACAAACGGCGCGCACGAAATCCTGGACATGCGTCTGAGTAAAGTGTCTGTCGTAGTGCTCCATCAGCTTGGTGTATATGGTAGGCACTGCCATAAATACACTGATCTGCGGCGTTTCAGAACTTAAGAACTTCTCCCAAACCTGCAGAGGAAAGGAAGCCCTCAGTAAGAAGATGAGCAAGCAGGCACTGAGACCCACGGCAGAGGCTCCCGGCTCCATGCACGGTGTTCTCATCGGTCACAGTAAAGAGCTCACAGCGCCTCCCATCTAAAGCGGTGGCTCAGCCACTGACCCGTTCCCACAGAAGTCACCTTGCGTGGGGCAACTGTGTCTGGCCTGAAAGGGGGAGCAACCGTGGAGGCGGAAGAGCACTTGTGGGGGAGAGTGCAATTGTCAGGGGGAAGAGCAATCGTGGAGGGGAGAAAAGCAATCGCTGGGGGCAAGAGCAATCGTGGATGGGGAAGAGCAATCGTGGGGGAGGAACAGCAATCGTGGGAGGGGGAAGAGCAATCGTGGGGGGGGAACAGCAATCGTGGGAGGGGAACAGCAATCATGGGGAGGGGGAAGAGCAATCATGGGAGGGGGAAGAGCAATCATGGGGGGGAAGAGCAATCGTGGGGAGGGGAGAAGAGCAATCGTGGGAGGGAGAAGAGCAATCGTGGGAGGGGGGAGAGCAATCGTGGGGGGGGAAGAGCAATCATGGGAGGGGGAAGAGCAATCGTGGAAGGGGGAAGAGCAATCGTTGGGGAAAGAGAACCGTGGGAGGGGGGAGGGGGAAGAGCAACCGTGGGGAGGGGGAGGGGGAAGAGTCACCATGGGAGGGGGAAGAGCAATCGTGGGGGGGAGAGCAATCGTGACGGGAAGAGTAATCATGGGGGGAGCGCAATCGTGGGGCAGCGCAATCGTGGGGGGAGAGCAATCGTGGGGGAAGCGCAATCGTGGGGGGAGAGACAATCATCGGGGGGAAGAGCAATCATCGGGGGGAAGAGCAATCGTGGGGAGGAGCAATCGTCGGGGAGGAGCAATCGTCGCGGGAAGCGCAATCATTGGGGGAGGGCAATTGTGGGTGGGGAAGAGCAATCGTGGGGGGGGGAGCACAATTGTGGGGGAGGGGGAATCGTGGGGGAAGAGCAATCGTCGGGGGGGAGAGCAATCATCTGGGGGAAGCGCAATCATGGGGGAAGAGCAATCGTGGGGAAGAGCAATCGTGGGAAGAGCAATCGTGGGGAGAGCAGTTGTCGGGGAAGAGCAATCGTGGGGGAAGCGCAATCGTGGGGAAGCGCAATCATTGGGAGAAGCGCAATCGTGGGGGGGAAAAGCAATCGTGGGGGGGGAGAGCAATCGTGGGGGGGAGAGCAATCGTGGGGGGGGAAGAGCAATTGTGAGAGGGAAGAGCAATCGTGGGAGGGGGAAGAGCAACCATGGTGGGGAGAGCAATCGTGGGGGTGGGGGAAGAGCAATCATGGGGATAGCTGGGAAAGGCTTTGGGATCTGCGGACATGGAGAGACGTGGGTAGGGCAGGCTCTTCCTGCAACACAGAGGAGGGTGAACCTGCACTTTGGGGAAGCTGGCAGGAGGCCCCAGCGGCTACCGGCAGACCCCAAGTCAGCATGGTTTCCAGTATGGAGAGGCACGCAGTGACTAGTCAATAGGTGAAATCTTTTATCTAAGAGTCATGTGAATATATTTATTCCCTAATAAACATTTCTTGCTTAAATATAAATATGTTTTAAATTCCTCACTCATTAGCGGTTTCTTGTGTCGCCCATAAAGCTTCAGGAAGAGCTGGTGAGCCACGCTCCTTCCGTGGCCCTCTCTACCTG
Organism: Ateles fusciceps; assembly: GCA_036589455.1. Taxonomy (NCBI): domain Eukaryota; kingdom Metazoa; phylum Chordata; class Mammalia; order Primates; family Atelidae; genus Ateles; species Ateles fusciceps. The sequence continues at coordinate 1,080,838 of JAZHEH010003205.1, forward strand.
CAGATGTTCCATATGGCGCCCCGAATGGCTGTGGCAGAGGGCAGAGGGCATGCTTTGTGCTGTGGGGTCAGCCCCTAACAGAGGCCCATGACACACTGGTCAGATCTCGTCCACACGGTGCTGAGACTGGGGCCAATGAAAGCTAACACTGCAGTCCATCCCCCGGTCCATCCCCGCTCCTCACTGTCCATCCCCGGCCCATCCCCCCTCCTCACTGTCCATCCCCAGCCCATCCCCCCTCCTCACTGCACTGCAGTGACAAGTGCCTCCCTGTAGCTGCCTGGCAGAGAAAGGCAGGAATCTCCGGGGGAAGAAATGATATCATTCTTTCAAAGACAAAGACTGGAACCCTTCACCGTTACAAAGCATGTAGGGGAAACAAAGATGTGACCCCAAACTGAAGGGAAGAGTAAACAGAGCGGAGCCTCAGGAAATCCAGACGCCAGAATCGCCAGACAAGGCCCTTCACATAACTGCAATAACCAGATTAAGGAGTTCAGAAGAAAAGATGAACAACACGGGGAAACAGAGAACGGCAAAGAATCATAAAACTGAAAACACAAGCTCCGAAATGAAGATTCATTAAATAGACCTAATAACAAACAAGACACAGCAGAAAAGAGGAAAGACGTCTGGCACAGGTCAGTGGACGGGGTCTAGGCTAAAGTGCAGACAGAAAAGCAAAGACACAGATGGGCAGGGCGCACGCGGGAGGCGACCAGAACAAGGGAGGCAACCACAGCGCGGGGAGGCGCACGGCACCCGAGAAGCAGCACCCATGACGGGTGCAGTCCAGGGGAGGGAGACGGACAGAGGAGCAGAGGGAGAGAGGCCAGGCTGGTGGATGGGATGCCTCCACATTGTGAACATGGTTCTTCCCACACTGAGCTCCAGCTTCAAAGCAATCTTTCCCAAAATTCCAGCAAGCTTTATTTTGCAGAAATTGATACACTTATCTTACGTTTTACACAAAAAGGCAAAGGACCCAGAAGATCCAAAATAAATTTCAGAGGGCAGATTAAAGGTGAGGACACACAGTTCCCAACTCCAAAACTGACTGTAAAGCAAAAGTAATTAACACAGTATGATGCTGTGTAAGGTTAGACGAGATCCACAGAACAGAATTGAGAGTCCAGAAATAAACCAATGCACATGTGGTCGAGTGATTCTCGGCAAAGAAGGCAAGTCACCAATGGGGGGGATAAAAGGATAATCTTTCTCACAAATGGCACTGATACGCTGAAGAGCTCCATGCAGAGGTGAATCTTAGTCCCCACCTCACACCATATGCAAAATTAACCCACAGTGGGTCAGAAACCTCCACATGTGAGCTAAAACTGGAAAACGACTAAGAAAAAACAAAAGCACATATCTCCATGACACTATCTTTGCTTTGGCAAAGACTTTTTAGATGAAATACAAAAAGCGCGATCTATAAAGTTTAAAAATTGATCAAAGGAATTTATTTAAAATTTTTGATAAAATGAATTTCATCAAAATTAACGTGTGCTTCAAAAGACACACTAAGAAAATAAAAAGACAAGCCAGAGTTGGAGGAAGTATTTGCAAACCATACATCTGCAAAAAGACTTGTATTAGAATACACAGAGAATTCTTACAACTCATTGAGAAGACATATACACCAATTAAAAAATGGTGAGAAGATTTCACTAGACAGTTCACCAAAGACTGCATATGGATGAAAAAAAGAACAAACAGCACTGGGCGCAGTGCTCACGCCTGTAACCCTGGCACTCTGGGAGGCCAGGGCGGGAGGATGCCTTGAGCTCAGGAGTTTGAGATCAGCCTGGGCAATGTAGGGAGGTCGTGTCTCTACAAAAAACGTTTAAAAAGAAAAAAGTAAAAATAAACATGAAAATGCTCAACATCTGGCGGGGCACGAAGGTTCACGCCTGTATTCACAGCACTTTGGGAGGCTGAGGCAGGTAGACTACTTGAGGTCAGGAGCTCGAGACCAGCCTGGCCAACACGATGAAACCCTGTCCCTAAAAAAATACAAAAACTTAGCTGGCGTGGTGGTACTCGCCTGTAATCCCAGCTGCTGAGATGGCTGAGACAGGAGAATCGCGTGAATCCAAAAGGCAGAGACCGCAGTGAGCTGAGACTGAGCCACTGCACTCCAGCCTGGATGACAGAGCGAGACTCCATCCCAAAAAAAAAAAAAAAAGGAGCTCAACATCAGGAGTCATTACGAAACGCGAACTGAAGGCAATGAGAAGTGCTTATGTGACGTAAAGGAACTGAGCCTCTCACACGCCATAACACCACAACCGTCTTGGAAAACAGTTTCCCAGTTTCTTTTCTCTCCTTTTTGAGACAGAGTCTTGCTCTGTTGTCCAGGCTGGAGCGCAGTGGCGCGATGTTGGCTCACTGCAACCTCCGCCCCCTGGGTTCAAGCAATTCTCCTACCTCAGCCTCCCAAGTAGCTGGGACTACAGGCGTGCGCCACCACGCCCAGCTAATTTTGTATTTTTAGTGGAGATGAAGTTTCACCATGTTCGCCAGGCTGGTCTCCAACTCCTGACCTCAGAGGATCCGCCTGCCTGGCCACCCAAAGTGCTGGGATTACAGGTGTGAGCCACTGTGCCTGGCCAGTTTGCCAGTCTCTAAAAACATTAAACAGAAACTCACCATACAACCCATCAATTCTACCCCTATGTATCCATATAAAATCAGTGCAAACATGTCTACAGAGATTCATATGCAAATGCTCACGGCAGCATGATTCAAACAGCCCCAAACTGGAAACAGTGCAAATGCCCACGAGATGGTGAGGGATAGAGAAAATGTGGTATGTCCAGAGGATAAAGTACTCTTCCGGAACAAGCTACTGACACACAGGAGAGCTCCCTACAAAGGAAGGAAGCTGGAATGAAGGCTGCAGGTGACACGGCCTGTGTGCACGCACTGCCGTCTACAACAAGGAACGTCGAAGGCAGAAAGCAGGTTCGTGGTTGCAAGGGGCTGGGAACGGCAGGAAGGACTGACGGAAAATGGACACTGGTTTGAGGTAATGGCCACACAGTTTATAATTTACGGCAGTGAATTTTACAGTACGTGAACTGTATCTCGATAGAAATGTTTTTGAAAGGGAAGGTGCAATAAAAACATTTTGAGTGAAACAAAACTGAGAGATTTGTCGTCAGCAAAGCTGCAATATGAGAACTACTGAAAAGAAGTTCTCCAGGCTGAAGGAAAATGAGCGACGGGAGGCACCGTGCCTCCTTGGGGAACTTCTGCAGGAGCAGATGAAGCCAGCAGAGAGGAGACACGTCGGGAATTTTAAAAAATGCAAGGACTCCTGATATGGTGCGTCTGTGTCCCCACCCAAATCTCAACTTAAACTGCATCTCCCAGAATGACCATGAGTTGTGGGAGGAACACAGGCTGGAGATAATCGCGTGATGGGGTCGGTCTTTCCCGTGCTATTCTCATGAAACTGAATCAGGGTTCCCACTCTCGCTTCCTCCTCATTTTCTCTTGCCTCCGCCGTGTAAGAAGTGCCTTTCACCTCCCACCATGATTCTGAGGCCTCCCCAGCCACGTGGAACTGTGAGGCCAATTAGAGCTCTTTTTCTTCCCAGCCTTCTCTATCAGCAGCGTCACACGGACTCATACAGTAAACTGGCACCAGCAGAATGGGGCTGGTGGGCATATGAAATACGCAACCATGTTTGAGAACTTTGGCAGTTTCAACGAAAATGAAATCCACACCTAGCCTGTAAGCTGGCACCAGGACGCATGGCTCCAAGAAGCATCTACGATGATACCTACATGAAAATGTTCACAGCCACTGTTCTTTCTAATAGCCACAAACTGAAACCAGTCCGAAGTCTTTCAACAGGAGAAGGGAAAAGCACACTGTGGCACCTGCATATTACAAAATACAACATGGCAATGCTAAAGAACAAACCCGTATGATGCAACACTCGGAGAAACTATAAAACAGTGTAGTGAACCAGAGGCACAAGTGACACTGAAGCACAGAGAACACGTGCAGCGGGACGGCGCTGAGGGGCGGAGAGGGACGGAGAGCACGTGGGCAGCGGGACAAGGCTGCGGGCGGGGAGCACTCGAGAATCAGGACAAGGCTGAGGGCGGGGAGCACCCAAGAATCAGGACAAGGCCGAGGGCAGGGAGCACTCGCGAATCAGGACAAGGCCAAGGGCGGGAACAACCCGCGAATCACGACAAGGCCGAGGGCGGGGAGCACTCACATATCAGGACAAGGCTGAGGGCGGGGAGCACCCGCGAATCAGGACAAGGCTGAGGGCAGGGAGCCCGCAGAGGTGACAGGCCCAGAAGTAATGCCTTTCCTGGAATTCATCCAAATCTTCGGCAGGCAGCTGTGGCCCTAGAGAAGTGCACTGAGAGCCGAGCATGACCTCCTTCCTCCAGCACATCCCAATACGCTGCCACACTTCCCAGCAGCACTGTAAGGCCTGGAGCCCCCCCAAAGGGCACCAGAACACTTCACTACCAGCAAGTGCTTCCGAGGCGGCAGGAGCACGCCTGTTGCTCTAACCTGAGCTGCCACAGCACAGACCCTGCCAGACGGCAGTTCCCACACAGGGCACTCCCAGCTGCCCCGTCCTGATTCACCCAAGTGCACGCTGCCATCCTGAGGACTCAGCCAGGGCAGCACTGTCAGAGACAAGTGACTGATGGGAGCCTCTGCTGCCTCGTCGGCGGTGACTCTGAGCTCCAGAGGCTGTGGCTGCACATCCATCTTCCAGCGTCCTCCTCCTGTCCCCCAGCCCCATCCGTCACCTGCAGACACTGACACCCACCACCCATGCAGCAGGATGACCTGAAGACGCTGCGCCTGAGATCCTGAAACCCACAAACCCACCACAGGTTTCTGCTCACCCCGTACTTGTATCATACACATTCTTAAATACGGTCTTAGACAAAACCCCAACATTCAATAATGCTGACAGCTGGATTTTAAAATACAAATTTCTAAAGCTGGAAAACCCTGAAACTCGAACTCTGTGAAAGAGTTGTAATCTTTGGGAGCCACAGCATCAAATTTGTTTAAATATTAAGTTTTCAGGGCAGAGTTTAGAGAAAATCCCAAGTAAGTGCCAATAACAGTGAAGGTCTGAGACCTTCCCTGCGTCCACTAACCAGCCAGTCTGCAGTGTCAGGGGACAGCAGACCCCAGCAGAGAGCCCCTGGGCAGAGACCCCCAGCAGAGACCCCGGGGCAGACACTCCCGGGCAGAGACCCCCAGCAGAGACCCCCGGGCAGAGACCCCCAGCAGAGACCCCCGGGCAGACACTCCCGGGCAGAGACCCCCAGCAGAGAGCCCTGGGCAGACACTCCCAGGCAGAGACCCTAGCAGAGAGCCCAGGGCAGACACCCCCGGGCAGAGACCCCCAGCAGAGACCCCCGGGCAGAGACCCCCAGCAGAGACCCCCGGGCAGACACTCCCGGGCAGAGACCCCCAGCAGAGAGCCCCGGGCAGACACTCCGGGGCAGAGACCCCTGGCCGGAAAGCCCAGGGCAGACACCCCCGGGCAGAGACCCCCAGCAGAGAGCCCAGGGCAGACACTCCGGGGCAGAGACCCCCAGCAGAGAGCCCAGGGCAGACACCCCCAGGCAGAGACCCCCAGCAGAGACCCCTGGCCGGAGAGCCCAGGGCAGACACTCCCGGGCAGAGAACCCCAGCAGAGAGCCCAGGGCAGACACTCCCGGGCAGAGAACCCCAGCAGAGAGCCCAGGGCAGACACTCCCGGGCAGAGACCCCCAGCAGAGAGCCCAGGGCAGACACTCCCGGGCAGAGACCCCTGGCTGGCGAGCCCAGGGTAGACACTCCTGGGCAGAGACCCCAGGGCAGACACTCCCGGGCAAAAACCCCTGGGAGACCCGAGGGCAGACACTCCAAGGCAAAGACCCCCAGCAGAGAGCCCAGGGCAAATACTCCTGGGCAGAGACTCCCCGACAGAGACCCCAGGGCAGAGACTCCAGTGCAGACACTCCTGAGCACAAACCCCCAGGCAGAGAACCCAGGGTAGACAGTCCTGAGCAGAGACCTCAGGACAGGGACCCCATGGCAGATGCCCCTGAACAGAGGTGCCAGAGCAGCAGCTCCCCAGCCATGTGCTTGCGGGCACTGGGAAGGCTGGGTGCTGCCGTTCACACAGCGCTGGAGAAGCAGTGAGCGGAGAAAACCTGCATCTGTGACAGCATCAGCACTTGCACCCACCTGCCTCTTGCCCTGAGGGTGACACACTCTTTACTCTGGAGGACAGAGGCAACCTGCCCTCGGCTCCCTGGGAGACGCTCTGCCCCTGCCCCTGACTCCCTGGGAGACGCTCTGCCCCTGCCCTCGGCTCCCTGGGAGACCTCTGCCTCTGCCCCTGGCTCCCTGGGAGACCTCTGCCTCTGCCCCTGCCCTCGGCTCCCTGGGAGACCTCTGCCCCTGCCCCTGCCCTCGGCTCCCTGGGAAACCTCTGCCTCTGCCCCTGCCGTCTGGCACGTCTACGACAAAGGTCGTCACTGCCTCTGCCCAAGTGACCATGGCAGACCAGCCACTGTCAGCGTCCGGGAGGCCCCCAACAGAGGCTCAAGCCCAGGCTGCCAAGTGGGGTCAAGGCGGGGCAAGCTGAGGGGCCCAGTCACAGGCACAGACGCTGGAGCCCCCAGAGACACAGCAAAGGCGTTGAAGATCCCTGCACAGCAGGCGCTGAGCCACCCACAGCGCACGCGCCTGGGGAACTCACTGCAACAAAACCACTTCGACTCAGCAGACGCTCATCCAGGACAGCTGTGTCCATGCGGGGCACTCACCAAAGGAGACAGCCACAGGGAGGGTTGGGCCACTGAGCCATATTCCCGCAGGGGGAGCCAGGACAGGCCCTCCTATACACCCCTCAGGCTCATGTGGCCAGGGCCCCTTGTTTTCCGACGATGAGGCTGAAGGTCAGAGAGGTGGAGGGCCAGATGAGCTGTCTGCTCTCCACCTCCAGCCACCGTGTGAGGTCAGGCACCTGGCGGTGGAGAGGACTGGCCTCTCAGCTGCAGAAGCAGAGGCGAGGTGGGCGGGGCCGCACGTGAGAACAGCAGAGCAGGAAGCGTCCACTTGAACGGCCCCTTTGCAGAGAAAGTCACACCTGAGTAGGGTTAGAGTCCTGAGCTCCTAGTCAAAGGCCCCACAGCTCCACACAGCCCTCCAGGGGGCCAGAAAACCTTCAGACAGGAAGAGTCCTTGGTGAGAGCAGTGAGTGTGGGGCCGGACACTGCTGGCTACTGTGCTCTGGGCTTTAGGGCTCTGCCTTTTCTGGCCTATAGGACAGCCCAGCATGGAACAGGAGCCCAGCCCCGGGCACCTGGCCTCAGAGGTGGGCTCCTCTGCTCAGGAGAAGAGCACTCTGATGAGAAAGATCATGACGTGATCAAACCTAGGGGCTTTTTCCACATTCACTTTTGAGACTTTTTTTCCTGTGAATAAAACGCATTTTCCTATGAATAAAATGTGTATTTTAAGGGTGGAGGTCAGTAAGCATCCACGGCCTCACCTGAGGTCTCCGCTTCACCGCACCTGTGACATGCACACATCCCGTCCATCCTGCGGGCTCAAGGCTGGGCCCCCGTGCCCTCTGCAGCCTGGTGAGTGGCTCTCACATGCAGTCAGCTGAAAAGCACGCAGGCCACAGCAGCTCCTAAAAGCCACCGCCATCCCTGAAATGCACGCAGCTCACAGCAGCTCCTAAAAGCCGCCGCCTTCCCTGAAATGCACGCAGCTCACAGCAGCTCCTAAAAGCCGCCGCCCTCCCTGAAATGCACGCAGGTCACAGCAGCTCCTAAAAGCCGCCGCCTTCCCTGAAAAGCACGCCGGTCACAGCAGTTGCCAAAAGCCGCCGCCATCCCTGAAATGTATGCAGGTCACAGCAGTTGCCAAAAGCCGCCGCCATCCCTGAAATGCACGCAGGTCACAGCAGCTCCTAAAAGCTGCCGCCATCCCTGAAATGCACGCAGGTCACAGCAGCTCCTAAAAGCTGCCGCCTTCCCTGAAATGCACGCAGGTCACAGCAGCTCCTAAAAGCCTCCACCATCCCCAGCTGACAGGAGAGGCTTGACGCTGCAGAGTCCCGCCTCAAGCCCACGTCATTTCCCTCCAAAGCAGCATCCCTGATCTGCCCCGGAGACAGCACCCGGCACAGGGAAGGCTGTGCGCTGCAGCTCGGGGATGGCCGCTCCTACCCCAGTGCTCTGCGTGCCCAGTGCCGCGTCCTTCCCCTCCCTGGCTGCATCAAGGAAGACCTACAGAGGTCACGGTGCAGAGGGGGAGGCACAGAGGCTCTGCAGCAGCCCTCCGGCTGGGCCACTACTCCGGAGTGACCAACAGCAGCCACGGTGGCCGCATCACAGCTCAAGAGGCCACACCATGCGCCCTGGATCCCGAATGCGTCACCTCACAAAGCGGCGGGAACCACAGGTAGGTGAAGCGAAGGACCTCACGACGGGAGATTATCTTGGAATATCCACACAGGCGGTGCAAAGGGAAGACGAGGGAGCGCTCACCACGGAGAGAAGGCCATGTGCCTCCAAAAGCAGAGCTGGCTGTGGAGCAGCTGGAGCCAGGGGGACAGGAGGCCTCTGGACTCCAGAAGCTGGAAGAAGGAGGAACGGACTCTGCCCTGGAGCCCCGATACAGCAGCGCCACCACACGCAGCATCAGCTCTGCAGCTCAGACTCCTGGCTTCCAAGCACAGAAGAACAAACTCGCGCTGTGTGAAACCAGGTGTGTGAGCATTCGCGGCGGCCCAGGAGCTCGCGGCCAGCGGGGCCTGCAGGCTCACTGTTCACGGCTTCAGTGATGTGAGGCTCACTGCAGTCTCAGAACAGGTGAGCACAGTACCGGAAGGTATTTTGAAGAGAGCGAGCGCTTCCACATAACTTTTACTACAGTACATGGTTGTAACTTCTGTTATTAATTGTTAATCTCTTACTGTGTCTAACTTATAAATGAAGCTTTATCACAGGTACACATGTATAGCAAAAAGCCTGTAGGCACAGGGTTCCACGCTTACCAAGGTCCTGGCATCTGCTGCAGCCTTGGAGCACGTTCCCCGTGGATACGGGACGACTGCACACCAGGAAAGGCAGCTGCTCTGAGGGTGCTGCCAGGAGCCGCGACCCAACTCACCTGCTGAGCGCTGAACTCGGGCATCATCACGCAGGTGGCGCCCACCCAGAGCGGGCAGAGCAGCGCGTTGACCACACCGTGGACGTGGTGCAGTGGGAGCACATGGAGGATCACGTCATCTTTGGTCCATGCCCACTTGTGGACCAGCCCAGTCACCTGCAGGGGACGAGAGCGCGGCTGAGAGCAGGAGCGAGACTGTGGCCCACAGCAGCACACAGATCCGGGCTCAGGGACAGGAGCTCTGGATCCCCCTCCTGAGGAAGGGGAGGCTGTGGCCCGCAGCAGCACACACAGACCTGGGCTTAGGGACGGGAGCTCTGGGTCCCCAGCTGAGGAAGGGGAGGCTGTGGGCAGCAGCACAGAGACCCGGGCTCAGGGACGGGAGCTCTGGGTCCCCCAGCTGAGGAAGGGGAGACTGTGGGCAGCAGCAGCAGCACATAGACAGACCTGGGGTCAGGGACGGGAGCTATGGGTCCCCCAGCTGAGAGCAGGAGTGAGACTGTGGCCCGTAGCAGCACACACAGACCCGGGCTCAGGGACAGGAGCTCTGGGTCCCCAGCTAAGGAAGGGGAAGGAGAAGGCTGGCTCTTTGCTGCTTCCCTCTAAAGCCTTTCAAGATGATGAAGAACCACAGCAGATCTGCTGGGTCACTCGCTGACTCTGGGGACAGAGGACAGAGCCATACCCAACCAGAGGCTTTAGGGAATCTAGAAGGTGGTGGAGTGGCTCTGCAAACACCAGGCAGATGGAGCCATGACCCAGCATCGCCATCCCCAGCTCCGCCCCTGCGCAGGCCTGGGACTCAGGGACCCAGTGCCGTTGAGGCTGGAATCCAGACTCCCAGTCCAACCACTGGCTCAGCCACGGCACTGCCCATGCAGAGCTCTGCCAGTTCGTGAACTGTTGTTACCTGTGTGCTCACGGTGCCGGTGTTAAGCCATGACTCCGTAGGGTCCACTTCCTACCCTCCCTGTTGTGGTTTTGAGCTCTCATTTTTACTTTATTGCTTCAATTGCATAAGAGATTCTATGACACACATGGATACTTTTGGAAGAAAGCAGGATACAAATGACAGAGAAGTGACCTGGCTCTAGAGTTCTGTGAAGATGTGACTGAGGCCACAGGACACAGAAATGAGGGAGACGTGAGTGTACGTGGGGTCCTGACCACGCATCTGAACACGTGGCTGCCTCGAAAAAGCCCCTCAGCATCACAGGCAGCGAGGGATCCCTCTGACCTCATGGCACATGGTCCCCTCAATCCCTCTACACCGGAAGGTGTCGCCTCTGCCTGCGCCTTTGTGCCTGGCCACTCCCAGAGCCAACCTGCGAGGCCAGTGAGGCCGGCGGCCACACCCTGCGGGCCGTGTCTGGGCACCTCACACACGTCTGCAGGATGGTGACAACCGTGAATGACTCCACAGAAAAGCGAAGAAAAAGAAGTGCTTCTGGCCCAGAGTCCACCCAGAGCACTGCGCTGTGACGGGCGCCACGGCGGCGAGGGCAGCACTCACCACAGCCCTGAGATTGCCGTGCGTGCTCAGCACGCCCTTGGGCCTCCCTGTGGTCCCGCTGGTGTAGATGATCATGGCACCCTGGTCTCTCCACCCCTGCTCCGGGACCGGTGCCTCTGCCACTTCCTCCGCCACTCCACTGTAGACGGCTGGCGTGAGAGGCAGCAGCGGGACCCCCAGCTTCTGGACCACCGGGCTCAGGAGCTCCAGGTACTCCTGGCCGGCAAGGACCACCGAGCTCTGGGAGTCGCAGATGACATACTCCAGGTGGGCCGCGGGGTGCTTCCTGTAGAGGGGGGAGCCGCCACGCCGCCACTCATCCACGAGGCCCACTGGGCCACGACATAGGAGGCGTCATTAGCGCACAGGAAGGAGACCCTCTCCTCGCGGAGGCCTCGGCCAACACACCCGCGAAGCCTGCAGATCTCCCGGGACAGGCGAAGGCTGCGGGAATAAAGCTCCGCGTATGTGTGGTGGCCGTGCTGGTCAACCAGGGCGATTCTGTCCCCCAAAGCCCAGGGCGTGGGTGAACACTGGGGCGGTCCCGTCCGAGGGGGCCACGGGGGCTGTGTGCAAAAGGCCACTTCCTCTGTGTCCTGCAGGAGCCAGACGGCAGGAGGCCAAGGCACAGGCCAGGCGCCGGAAGGTCAGCTTCACTAGGGGCGGCATCATCCTGACAGGCGTCCTGAGGGCCTCCTGGGGGCTACCTGGAGAAGGCAATGCACAGCATGTGAGTGCCCAACCGTCCATCCAAACTCGGCCAAGGCACGATTTAAAGCACCTCCCCAGGCCCCAGCCAAGAATGCCTGCTGCACCTGCCGTCACAAGGCAGCGCACCGGACAGCGTCCAGCCTTCTTGCCCACGCCGCTGGAAAGCACATGCCCAGCATCTCAGCTTTCTATCTAGCTTCATTAGTTTAAGGATTCCCACATCACACAAGATTCTAAACAATGAAATAAACTAGGTAAAACCAAGAAGCATATAAAATTCCGTGGTACATCTGAATGACGGCTTTTACAATCCTGAGCCTGGAAAACCCCGAGTGAGAGGAGGAAGTGTGAACAGCTCGGCCCGGGCCCTCCCCACAACAGGCGTGGCCTGGAGACCCAGAACCCGGGGCAGACGTGGCGACGCTTCTCTCACGCACTTCTCACCCAGGTGCGAAAGCGGAAATGCGGTGAGGTGGCCAAGGCTGGTTTCTTTTTTTTTAGGCTACGGGGTCTTGGTGTGTCACTGAGGCTGGAATGTAATGGCACAATCATGGCTCATGGCAGCCTTGACTTCCTGGGCTCAAGCCTCAGCCTCCTGAGTAGCCGGAATCACAGGCGTGTGACTCCACACCCAGCCCTTTTTTTTTTTTTGGTAGAGACAAGGTCTTGCTGTGTTGCCCAGGCTGACCCAAAGTTCTGGGTTGCAGTGAGCTGCAGCGAGCAGGTATGGGCCATGCTTTTTTCCTCTTTTCTCTCTCCCTCTCTCTCCCTTTCCTATCTGAGATGGAGTCTTACCCGCTCTCCCTATCTATCTATCTACCTACCTACCTATCTGAGACGGAGCCTTGCTCTGTCACATAGGCTAGAGTGTAATAGTGTCATCTCAGCTCACTGCAATCTCCGCCTCCTGGGTTCAAGTGATTCTCCTGCCTCAGCCCCTCGAATAGCTGGGATTATAGGTGTGCACTACCACGCCCAGCTAATTTTTGTATTGTTGGTAGAGACGGCGGGGTCCATCATGTTGACCAGACTGGTCTCCAACTCCTGACCTCCGGTGATCTACCCACCTCGGCCTCCCAAAGTGTTGGGATTACAGGGCTGAGCCACTACACCTAGCCAAGCAGAGCTTTAAATCAGGCAATTCACAGGGCTAGAGAATGTATTTTAGGTTCAACTATCATTCTCCCCTCTTCCCACAAAACCTTAACTACTAAATAACAAATAAATCCTCAAGGAGCAAGAGCGCCCTGGGAGGGGCCGTGGCGGGCCCGCTTTCCGCTGGAATTCCTTGTTCAGAGAAAAGAGACCGAGAACAGGCCAGAGCGCCTCTGCCTGTGGGCTCACTGCTCGTAACATGTTGGGGGCTGGTATCCGCCACCAGAGGACGCCTCCTGGAACACGGCCCCAGGACACGAACACAGGCCAGGGGCAGAGTCCCCGCATCCCAGAGCAAGGCCAGGGGGCGACACTTTCCATAAGCCTCCTGCTTCCTTGGCCTTTGTAACTGAAGCTTCGCTCTACTCACGAGGGCACGAGGCAGCTTTCTCAGGCGCTTTACAGCCAGAACTGACAGTGTCCTTCCCAGCGCTGGCACCACCTGCCGCGGCAAACAGCTGCTCACCCCTGGTTTCAAGCCCCTACATTCACATCTCCTTCAGGACCCCCGCTGTCCCTGCCTCAGCCTCTGAAGTAAGAAGAGGCTGGTCTGCCTCCTTTCCTGGGGAAGCACCCTCTGGCTCTGCTACTACTGGGCACTCAGGGGCCCTCAGTCTGATAGCGTCCTGGGCCTGGGAGAAGCACCCACTGGGTGCTCAGGAGCCCTTGATCTGACAGTGTCCTGGGCCTGGGGGAGGCACCCACTCAGCACTGAGGAGCCCTCGGTCTGACAGCATCCTGGGCCTGGGGGAGGCACCCACTCGGCGCTCAGGAGCCCTCAGTCTGACAGCGTCCTGGGCCTGGGGGAGGCACCCATTGGGTGCTCAGGAGCCCTCGGTCTGACAGTGTCCTGGGCCTGGGGGAGGCACCCACTCAGTGCTCAGGAGCCCTCGGTCTGACAGCGTCCTGACCTGGGGCTGAAGCACAGCCGAGTCACCCACCTGGTTCCCAGGGACTCTGAACAGCATGATTTTGACAATGATGCTTCCATCTAATACACACAGGTTGGGTTAGGTTTCATCTCAGAATTTTGCCTTCAACGCTGTGTTCAGTAAACAAGGCCACCACTTGTTCACACACAGGAAAACGAGGCCAAGTTCAAGGTCACTTGCTCCTGCGCCAGAAAGAAGAGCCAAGGGGGAGCTCCCAGTTCCCAGGAGCAGCGGGCACGATGAGGCAGAGGCACCGCAACTGCCCATCCTCCTGGGGCGGGCACCAGGCCCAGCGCTGGAACCCGGAAGGCCGGCGAGGACCCCTGCCAGCGGGCATCTGAGCTGAGGTCCCAGGCTCCGTGTCTCACACTTCCCGCAGCCACAACACTCAACACTCCATGGGGAAGGGAAACACGTCCTTTCCAAACTCAAGACAACATTATAAGAGAAAGCAGCAAACCTCGTCTCCCGACAAAGGGCAGCAGTGACCCCACCACCTGTCTCCTCTGCGACGGGCGCTCCCCCGCACAGCCATGCCCCCTCTGCGGGATCTGTTTCCCATGCCCAGCGGGCTCTCTCCAGCACATCTCTTTCATTAACTTGCTAAGGGAAAGTTACCAGGTTGGTGTTTGTCGTTTATACTCAAGTTTTGTTTTCTGCTCTTAGCTTGAAACCATACACAACACTTTGTAGTTTAACAAAACAAACTCCACAACAGTAAAAACTGTCAGAACCAAAGTATGTTTTGTGCTCGAGACCCTCAACTACTGGCCTTGGGTTTTGCCTGTTTGATTAGGGTGTCTGGTTTCTCCGCTAGCCTGGCTCTTAGTGAAGCCCCCGGTCCCGGCCAGCAGAGGGATCCCTTACCTCTGACCAAGGCAGGAGGAAAGCAGCCCCACGGGGCCCTGAGTCTCAGCACAGCTCTGGGGGCTGCCTGGACGTCCTGTGTGAGGATTCTCTGAATTCTACCAGACAGTCAGCCCTGCAGGCCACATCACCTCCTGACATGGGCACCATGCTCTGCCCTCCACAGCTGTTTAGAGTCAGGGCCACGGCTGTCCGCCCACTCCTCTGGACTCTGCTACAATACAGAAACCCAGAGTTCGGCAAGAAAACAATGGGGCTTGACCAGAGACGAGACACGAGATTGGCACGTGGGCTGTGCCAGCTTCAGAAAGTGGCAAACCAGGGCGGCCCCACCGCACTTCCTCCCTCACTTCCAACCAATTCCGCACTGCTTTACAGGTGTGGGGCACAGGAACACGAAGGATCCCTACACGGAAACCGAGCGGGGGGTTGGGTGTTCTGGGTTGGAGTCCCGCTGCTGACAACCGCAGGGTGTGTCTGGAGCATGTGCTGCAGGGCACGGAGCTTTCTGGGGTGCTCAGGAGCAGAGCACTCGGGCAGCCAGCGACACGGTGGAAACAGACGGTGCCTGTCACTGTCTGCAGCTGCTCCTCAACATGACAGCAGCACAGCAAGGGTAGAGGACGGCTTTCCTGTAACCAAAGCTGCTGCTCAGAAGAGGTTTCTGCAGATCACAAAGAACCAAGTTCTCACAAAGCGAGTTCAGGCTCACGCTGCACACACACTGAGCACACACAGCACACACTACCAGGGCACAGCCCCCCTTTCGACATTTCTACAAATTCCTGGGTCACCCCAACAGGGCGAAGCCTCAGAAGATTAAGACTGGATTCCCCCGCAAAACCCAGAGCTCGGCGGAGCTGTGATGCTGGCGTGCGCAGCCCACGAAACCCAGAGCTCGGCGGAGCTGGTGATGCTGGCGTGCGCGGCCCACGAAACCCAGAGCTCGGCAGAGCTGGTGATGCTGGCGTGCGCGGCCCACGAAACCCAGAGCTCGGCGGAGCTGGTGATGCTGGCGTGCGCGGCCCACGAAACCCAGAGCTCGGCGGAGCTGTGATGCTGGCGTGCGCGGCCCACGAAACCCAGAGCTCGGCAGAGCTGGTGATGCTGGCGTGCGCGGCCCACGAAACCCAGAGCTCGGCGGAGCTGGTGATGCTGGCGTGCGCGGCCCACGAAACCCAGAGCTCGGCGGAGCTGTGATGCTGGCGTGCGCGGCCCCCGAAACCCAGAGCTCGGTAGAGCTCGTGATGCTGGCGTGCGCGGCCCCCGAAACCCAGAGCTCGGTGGAGCTGTGATGCTGGCGTGCGCGGCCCCCGAAACCCAGAGCTCGGTGGAGCTGTGATGCTGGCGTGCGCGGCCCCCGAAACCCAGAGCTCGGTGGAGCTGTGATGCTGGCGTGCGCGGCCCCCGAAACCCAGAGCTCGGTGGAGCTGTGATGCTGGCGTGCGCGGCCCACGAAACCCAGAGCTCGGTGGAGCGGTCATGCTGGCGTGCGCGGCCCACGAAACCCAGAGCTCGGCGGAGCTGGTGATGCTGGCGTGCGCAGCCAGGTGGGGCAAACTCAAAGGGCAGGCCGGGCATACACTGCTGCTCTCCCGGGCAGAGTCCAGAGCCCTGCACGTGGTGGGCACTCCTGCCACCCACCCCCGGGAGGGGACAGATGCGACTGGCTCTGTGTGAGATGGTCCCAGCTCCCACAGAGCCCACGTGCTGTGAGGAGAGGCCATGGGCAGGAGGGACGGAGAGGGTGGGGTGGAGGCTTCCTATGGAGGGTGAGAAGGGGCCGCCCAGCCAGTGTCTACTGGAGGCAGGGGGAGTCCTGGCACCCACAGCTGTGCTCACTCAGGGTGTCTAGGGCACAGATGCTGGAAAGTGACATTGCTGGGTCATCTTTAATTTTGAGAAACACTGACAAAGTCCCCTCCAAAGAGGTGCTGATTTATTCTCCCACCAGGCATGTGAGAGATGGAAGCAGCCCCATCAAAACAGCTTTGAAGGCCCTCAGGCTTGAGACCATGGAGCACCCAACCACAGCACTTGCCAGCACAGAGGTCGATTCCTCAAGGTCATCGGCTCAGAGCCCTGCCTTGAACAAGCAGACAGACTCTGCTCAGGACAGATGGCCATGCATGGTCTTCCTAAACACCTTCTGGTCCAGAGCTTAGAGCAGGGTGCCGGGTCACAGCAGAGCTTAGAGCAGGGTACAGGCTCACAGCAGAGCTTAGAGTGGGGCGCCGGGTCGCAGCAGAGCTTAGAGTGAGGTACAGGCTCAAAGCAGAGCTTAGAGTGAGGTACAGGCTCACAGCAGAGCTTAGAGTGGGGCGCCGGGTCGCAGCAGAGCTTAGAGTAGGGTACAGGCTCACAGCAGAGCTTAGAGTAGGGTACAGGCCAGCAGCAGAGCTTAGAGCAGGGCGCTGGGTCGCAGCAGAGCTTAGAGTAGGGTACAGGCTCACAGCAGACCTTAGAGTAGGGTACAGGCCAGCAGCAGAGCTTAGAGTAGGGCGCCAGGTCGCAGCAGAGCTTAGAGTAAAGTGCAGGCTCACAGCAGAGCTTAGAGTAGGGTACAGGCTCACGGCAGAGCTCAAAGTAGGGTACAGGCTCACGGCAGAGCTTAGAGTAGGGCGCCGGGTGGGAGCAGAGCTTAGAGTAGGGTACAGGCTCACAGCAGAGCTTAGAGTGGGGTACAGGCTCACAGCAGAGCTTAGAGTAGGGCGCAGGGTCGCAGCAGAGCTTAGAGTAGGGTACAGGCTCACAGCAGAGCTTAGAGTAGGGTACAGGCTCACAGCAGAGCTTAGAGTGGGGGTG
Source organism: Ateles fusciceps (assembly GCA_036589455.1). Lineage (NCBI taxonomy): Eukaryota > Metazoa > Chordata > Mammalia > Primates > Atelidae > Ateles > Ateles fusciceps. The sequence continues at coordinate 1,097,996 of JAZHEH010003205.1, forward strand.
CCAGGTCGCAGCAGAGCTTAGAGTGGGGTACAGGCTCACAGCAGACCTTAGAGTAGGGTACAGGCTCACAGCAGAGCTTAGAGTGAGGTACAGGCTCACAGCAGAGCTTAGAGTGGGGTACAGGCTCACAGCAGAGCTTAGAGTAGGGCGCAGGGTCGCAGCAGAGCTTAGAGTAGGGTACAGGCTCACAGCAGAGCTTAGAGTAGGGTACAGGCTCACAGCAGAGCTTAGAGTGGGGTGCCAGGTCGCAGCAGAGCTTAGAGTGGGGTACAGGCTCACAGCAGACCTTAGAGTAGGGTACAGGCTCACAGCAGAGCTTAGAGTGAGGTACAGGCTCACAGCAGAGCTTAGAGCAGGGCGCCAGGTCGCAGCAGAGCTTAGAGTAGGGTACAGGCTCACTGCAGAGCTTAGAGTAGGGTACAGGCTGGCAGCAGAGCTTAGAGTAGGGCACCAGGTTGCAGCAGAGCTTAAAGTGCAGGCTCGCAGCAGAGCTTAGAGTAGGGTACAGGCTGGCAGCAGAGCTTAGAGTAGGGCGCCGGGTCGCAGCAGAGCTTAGAGTAAAGTGCAGGCTCGAAGCAAAGCTTAGAGTAGGGTACAGGCTCGCAGCAGAGCTTAAGAGTAGGGTACAGGCTCGCAGCAGAGCTTAGAGTAGGGTACAGGCTCGCAGCAGAGCTTAGAGTGGGGTACAGGCTCGCAGCAGAGCTTAGAGTGGGGCACCGGGTCGCAGCAGAGCTTAGAGTAGGGTACAGGCTCACAGCAGAGCTTAGAGTGGGGCGCCGGGTCGCAGCAGAGCTTAGAGTGGGGCGCCGGGTCGCAGAAGAGCTTAGAGTAGGGTACAGGCTGGCAGCAGAGCTTAGAGTAGGGCGCCGGGTCGCAGCAGAGCTTAGAGTAGGGTACAGGCTCGCAGCAGAGCTTAGAGTAGGGTACAGGCTCGCAGCAGAGCTTAGAGTAGGGTACAGGCTCGCAGCAGAGCTTAGAGTGGGGTACAGGCTCGCAGCAGAGCTTAGAGTGGGGCGCCGGGTCGCAGCAGAGCTTAGAGTGGGGTACAGGCTCACAGCAGAGCTTAGAGTAGGGTACAGGCTCACAGCAGAGCTTAGAGTAGGGCGCCCGGTCGCAGCAGAGCTTAGAGTAAAGTGCAGGCTCACAGCAGAGCTTAGAGTAGGGTACAGGCTCACAACACAGCTTAGAGTAGGGTACAGGCTCACAACACAGCTTAGAGTAGGGTACAGGCTCACAGCAGACCTTAGAGTAGGGTACAGGCCAGCAGCAGAGCTTAGAGTAGGGCGCCGGGTCGCAGCAGAGCTTAGAGTAAAGTGCAGGCTCACAGCAGAGCTTAGAGTAGGGTACAGGCTCACTGCAGAGCTTAGAGTAGGGTACAGGCTCACAGCAGAGCTTAGAGTAGGGCGCCGGGTCGCAGCAGAGCTTAGAGTAGGGTACAGGCTCACAGCAGAGCTTAGAGTAGGGTACAGGCTCACGGCAGAGCTTAGAGTGAGGTACAGGCTCACAACAGAGCTTAGAGTAGGGTACAGGCTCACAGCAGAGCTTAGAGTAGGGTACAGGCTCACAGCAGAGCTTAGAGTAGGGTACAGGCTCACAACAGAGCTTAGAGTAGGGTACAGGCTCACTGCAGAGCTTAGAGTAGGGTACAGGCTCACAGCAGAGCCTAGAGTGGGGTACAGGCTCACAGCAGAGCTTAGAGTGGGGTACAGGTTCACAGCAGAGCTTAGAGTGGGGCACCGGGTCGCAGCAGAGCTTAGAGTAGGGTACAGGCTCACAGCAGAGCTTAGAGTGGGGCGCCAGGTCACAGCAGAGCTTAGAGTGGGGTACAGGCTCACAGCAGAGCTTAGAGTAGGGTACAGGCTCACAGCAGAGCTTAGAGTAGGGTACAGGCTCACAGCAGAGCTTAGAGTGGGGGTACAGGCTCACAGCAGAGCTTAGAGTGGGGCGCCGGGTCACAGCAGAGCTTAGAGTAGGGTACAGGCTCACTGCAGAGCTTAGAGTAGGGTACAGCCTGGCAGCAGAGCTTAGAGTAGGGTACAGGCTCACAGCAGAGCTTAGAGTAGGGTACAGGCTCACAGCAGAGCTTAGTGTGAGGTACAGGCTCACAGCAGAGCTTAGAGTAGGGTACAGGCTGGCAGCAGAGCTTAGAGTAGGGTACAGACTGGCAGCAGAGCTTAGAGTAGGGTACAGGGTGGCAGCAGAGCTTAGAGTGGGGTACAGGCTCGCAGCAGAGCTTAGAGCGGGGCGCCGGGGTCGCAGCAGAGCTTAGAGTAGGGTACAGGCTGGCAGCAGAGCTTAGAGTAGGGTACAGGCTGGCAGCAGAGCTTAGAGTAGGGTACAGGCTGGCAGCAGAGCTTAGAGTAGGGTACAGGCTGGCAGCAGAGCTTAGAGTAGGGTACAGGCTGGCAACAGAGCTTAGAGCGGGGTGCCGGGTCACTGCAGAGCTTAGAGTAACCACAGACTTCGACTTGAATGGCTGCTCCCTTTGTCCCGATTTTCTCACTGGTCTAGCCCTTCGCTTCCCACCAATAAGATGGGACAGTCACTAGACCTGCCTCACAGGGTCACGTGAGAATGCTCCGGTACAGGCCAGGCAGAAGATACATGGCCGCCATGCTGGGCAGCGTGCTCCCCCACAGAACCTCACGACAAAAATCGCTTGATCAGAACGACACTAGCATTCAAATGAAGGGGCTGTTTCAAAATGAGTAAAACAGCACCTGACCTGTTCACCCCACACCTGACCCACCCGCCCCCCTCCAGACCTTGTGTTTGAAGTGGACGCCAGCACTTCCTCCTGTCTGCTGCCCTGACGGGGGTGTAGGGCAGAAGAGGGCTGTGCTGGGCCGGCGGGGCGGGGTGCGTTTCAGCATGACACCTGTGGTTTGTGGGGCCGTTTTCAAAATTACACTTTTAAGTAACAGACATTCACATTGCATTCATGAGCAGTGCACTCAAATCAAGAAAACCAACAGGGGAAAAACATACTTGAAACCCATATACATTTTAGGAAGAAAAATACTATTTTAAAAATGCCATCTGGAAAGGTGGCACTTACAGTTATCCCAAGGACACAGTTTCATTCGCTGTTTCTGTCTGCCTTGAGGAGAAGGTTCACAGCCAAAGGGGCCAGAGCAAGGGAACCCTCATCTTATGTCCCCAAAAGCTGCGAAAGGAGCACTAGCCGGGGCCATGCTTCACACTACAATCAGGTCACTCCTTTGCTACAAAGCTCCCAGGGTGCCCATGGTCCACTGCCAGTGACACCTGTGCTCCTGGGTCCAGCATGTGAACCCCTCCCAGACTGAGAAAGCAACATGACGTCCCAAACACAATTTGTGTTCCCATCTCTAAACTCGTTCTCTTTTTGACAAATTCCTAATCATTCTTCCAAACCTAGTTCAAATGACATCTCTTATTTTTCAACTTTATTTATTCACTGAGACAGTGCCTTGCTCTGCCGCCCAGGCTGGAGTGCAATGGTGCCCTCATGGACCACTGCAGCCTCGGCCTCCTGAGCTCAAGCGATCCTCCCGCCTCGGCCTCCTGAGTAGGTGGAACTGCAGGTGTACGCCACCACACCCAGCTAATTTTTGCATTTTTTTGTAGCGACAGGGCTCTTACTATGTTGCCCAGGCTGGTCTTGAAGTGACCAGAAGTGATCCTACTGCCTCTGCCGCCCAAAGTGCTGGGACTACCGGCACCAGCCACTGTACCCTGGCTGCCTCGTGGAATTTGGACTCAGGACTGCAACATCAGCTCCCGACCGCACCGGGCCTCCCCGTTTTGAAGCCTTCCCTCTCTCCAGGGAATGGGCGGCCTGCTGTGCCTTCTCAATACTTCCCGCGCGGCCGGGCGCGGTGGCTCACGCCTGCAATCCCAGCACTTTGGGAGGCCGAGGCGGGCGGATCACGAGGTCAAGAGATCCAGACCATCCTGGCCAACATGGTGAAACCGCGTCTCTACTAAAAATACAAAAATTAGCCGGGCATGGTGGTGTGTGCCTGTAGTCCCAGCTACTCCGGGAGGCCGAGGCAGGAGAATTGCTTGAAACCGGAAAACGGAAGTTGCAGTGAGCCTGGATCGCGCCACTGCACTCCAGCCTGCGACAGAGCCAGACTCTGTCTCAAAAAAAAAAAAAAAAAAAAAAACTTCCCGCGCACGTGGCGGCTGTCTGCTCAGGAGCTAGGCCGGCTCTGAACCCGCACCCCACGCGGCCAGGTGCACGCAGCCAACCACGGAAGCGGGATACTGCAAGGGTGACTTCCGCAGGCCCAATGAGAAACGGAAGTGAGTTTATTCTGGACACGACCCGACACGATTCGCTCTGAGGAGGTCTGAACACGGACCCCGCCGGCTCGACGGTCTCACCGGCCCGGCGTCCGCACAGCTTCTCTCCCCCGTCCCCCGCTTCCCACGGGACACTAGAGGCTCGGCGGCCCGGGAAGGCCGACGCCCGGCCCCAGGCGGATCGCCGGGAAGCGGCCGCGCCAGGGCTCCTGCCCAGCTGCGGCCAGGGACGGGCGCCGGAACCCGCGGCCCCGAGAGCTCTGCTCCCCGCCGGCCCGCCACGGTCCCGTGGGCTCTGCCGCCCGCACCTACGAGACGGCCGCGCGGCCGGGGCGCAGGATCTGCCTCGCCCGAGCTCTTCCTCTCCGCCGCCGCGCGCGCGCCGGGGTCGGGCCGGGTCCCGCGGCGTCGTGAGTCGGACCGGAACCGCTTCCGGCGCCCAACAGCTTCCCCGGCGCGGCGCGTCCGTTGCCCAAGGGCGTCCCCCCGGCGCGGCGCCGCGGTGGCGGGTTCCGGGCGCGCGCGTTCCCCCTCCGGTCCCGCCTGTCCCGTCGCGGCTGGGTCGGGGCCGCGGGCGTCTCGCGAGCCGTGGCCGAGGCAGGCGTCGTGGTCCCCGGGCGCTGCCCAGGGCTGCCCCGATCAGAACGGCGCGCGGGACCGCTCCGAACGCGGATTGCTGGGCCTCGCCCTCTCCTCCCAAAAGGGGCTCCCTGGGATTTGGGGCTGGGGGTCTGAGCTCCTGGGTGATTTTATTTATTTGCTGAGACGGAGTCTCGCTCTGTCGCCCGAGCCGGGGTGCAATGGCGCCATCTCGGCTCACTGCAGCCTCCGCCTGCCGGGTTCAAGCGATTCTCCTGCCTCGGCCTCCGGAGTAGCTGGGACCACAGGCGCGGCTTATGTTTGTTTTTCCTCGGTGCTTTTAAAAGGACGGCGTTCGGCCGGGCGCGGTGGCTCACGCCTGTAATCCCAGCACTTTGGGAGGCTGAGGCGGGCGGATCACGAGGTCAGGAGTTCGAGACCAGCCTGACCAACGTGATGAAACCGTGTCTCTTCTAAAAATACCAAAAAAAAGAAAAAAAAAACAAAAAACAACACTGCCGGGCGGTGGCGCGCGCCTGTAGTGCCAGCTACTTGGGAGGCTGAAGCAGGAGAATGGCTTGAACCCGGGAGGCAGAGGTTGCAGTGAGCTGAGATCGTGCCCTTGCACTCAAGCCTGGGCAACAAAAGCAAGACTCCGTCTCAACAACAACAACAACAACAAACGGACCCTGTCCGAGAATCTCTTCTGGAAGGAACTTGGGAACCAGGATACGGATATGAAGCTAGACTGTTGGGTGGACAGTGGCGGAAAACATTTAGAGCCAGACACAAAGTCCAGTTGGCTGAAATGTGAGGGGTTTTTTCCCCCTAAAATAAATGCAAATAACGCAAACACACGTACTGGTAAACAGTAGTACAGACTATCTGCAGAACCGGCCGGGCGTGGTGGCTCACGCCTGTAATCCCAACACTGTGGGAGGCTGAGGCGGGCGCATCACCTGAGGTTAGGATTCGAGACCAGCCTGACCAACATGGCAAAACCCCGTCTCTCCTAAAAACACAAAAATTAGCCTGGCGTGGTGGCGGGTGCCTATGATTCCAGCTACTTGGGAGGCTGAGGCAGGAGAATCACTTGAACCCGGGAGGTGGAGGTTGCAGTGAGGGAGATTGCACCATTGCACTCCAGCCTGGGGGACAGAGCGAGGCTGTCTTTAAATAAATAAATTAAATAAATAAATAAATATCGGCAGAGTCTTGCAGACGTTCTGTTGTAAGTGTATTACTTCCCGTGCCCATCTTCCTTTCTGCTGATGATTGTTGGGACAGCAGCTGTGTCCTTGGGAAGCTCAGGAAAGGGCACTTCAGGAGCCCGAGGCTGGTTTTCCTGGGAGGATGGAGCTGGATCTGGGGGAAGTTTATAAAAAGAGCTTGAGGGGAAAACCCAAACTTCTAGTGCCCTGGTTGCCGCCCTGCTAGGTGTTATACAGAAAAGGAGAGTCCAGGCCCCTGCCACTGGGACAGGCTTGATCTGGGGTCAGAGTTTCATCTCCTTCCAGGGCTCAGCAGGCTGAAGTGTTTCCAGCCAGGGGGACTCACGAGGGGAAGGAGCAGGAGGAAGAGTGAGGAGGGTGTCTAGCATCGGGGTTCTGCCACCTTCAGCCCCAGGACGTGTGTGAGCAAGTTTCTGTCCCTGCAGCCATTTCTGGTTTCCTGGGAAGTTGAAGAGCTCAGTCGGGGTCACACACCTGGAGACAGGACACGGGTCAGGGTGACAGCTCCTGCAGTCCTTGGCCATGGCTCTGTCAAGGTGGCCAGGGGGCAGGGTGCAGTCTCCGAGAAATGGCCAGTCCTCCAGTAAGCAGGGCTCCCATCCGTGCCTTGGCTCTGGTCGGCATCCTAGCGGCAGGTGGGAAGCAGGAGCAGTCAGGAACGACCAGACGTTGGAGGACAGCCTCTAGCCGGAGAGGTGTCATCTAAAACAACCAGCAGAACAGCCGCAGGCAGCCAGGCTGTGCAGAGGGAAGAGACTCCAAACTACCCTGTTAACACCCTCAAGGGTGACAAGGGACACAACAGCTCCCATGAGTCCAGGACCAGACACCCCAAGAAAGAGCATTCCAGTGACACAAAGGGGTGCCGGGAGGGTCAGAATACAACAGCCTGGATAAAAACCCTAAGGGAAGGGCTAAAGGACGTCTCCCAGAAAAAGAACAGAAAGACCAAGAGATGAAAAGCAGGAGAGGGAAAGATAAAAAATTCAGTAGGCTGGGTCAGGCATCCAGTGTGCGAAATGCGGTGGTTTCAGGCAGGAGAGCAGAGGAAACCGAGGGAAGCAGCTATGGGTAAATTCATGACGTTAGCGGAATGAGGGGCCACAGAGCACCCAGCACAGGGAATGAAAGCAGCCGCAGCAACCCAGCAGACCAGGAGGACACAGTTCAGAACTCAGGGACAGGGATGGTCCAGAGCCCCACCTGGCATCTCACCGGGACACCCAAGAGACATCAGACCCCAGTGTGGCCCCACAGAAGCTCAGATCTGTCCCGAAGCAGCACCCCACCCTCCCACTTCAAACCTCACCCTCCATCCTGGGGTCAGTCGATGGCTCCCTCCTTCCTCCCATCCCAGCTCCTGTCCTACGGACCTCTGCAAATTCTCTCAGAAGCTGACTGTCCCGCCAGCTCTGCTGTGACCACCCAGACCAGGACAGGCTTGTTCTCGCCTGGAATCCTTAGAGGCCCAACACAGTGGCTGGAGCTGCCCCATCAAAGCTGAGTCGGATCCTGCTCAGAACCCACATGGGGTCCTGCCAAAGCCCTGGCTGTGGCCACCAGGCCCCCGAGCCCTGCCCTGTGCCCCTCCAGCCTTGTTTCCTACGACTCCCGGGAATCCTGGCCTGGCAGGCAGGGGCAGGCCACCCCCAGAAGACAGTGGACAGAGAGTCCTGTGTGCTTACCGTGTTGAGAGGAGATTTGAACAGTGAAAGCAGAGTTAGGGATAGATGACAAATACTTAGAAAACTAATCAAGAAAAAATAAGGCAGAGACTAAACGCTGGGAACACAGGAGAACGTTTCCCAGAGAGGGCCACGTGATCATGCTTCTCTAGGAGGCTCAGTTTCCTGTAGCATTTACAAAGTGCTGGAACGTCAACATCTGTCGTGTAGCCATCAGCACGCCACTAATCGAACCATTTACCGTGGACTATGGGAGGGACGTGGGGGTGGAAGGTGTGGGGTGTGGCCTGGGCGGGCCTGGCAGGAGGCCACGCAGACCTCCAGGGGTCCCCATGGGGTAAACACCGAGATTCAGAACAAAGGTGCACCTCTGGTGAACAGGAAGGGGAGGGTCGTTCTTTAAACTGTGTGGATATATCACAGATAAGAATGAAAGTTAAACCACACTATGGAAATAGTTTTTAAAGGGGGAAGAGGAAAGGTAACACTTCAGGTGACCACATAAACTCGGCTCCTCTCAGCTGGATTCTTGCCCTGTTCCTTAAACAAACCAAGAGGATTCCTGGAAGTCACCTTCCGGCAGGTGCACAGCCAGGTCTTCAGACGCCAGCGCCAGGGCCCCTCTGTGTGGTGCACTAGAGCTGGGCATGGAGGGCAGTGAGCCGAGTGACTGTTGGGTAAAGGATCCCTGTGCCATTTTACAAACAAGGAAACTGAGAAGCTATGTCACATGTCCACGCCTGCCTACCTAGAAAGTGGCCAAGCTGGGATTTGAACCCCGAATTTGGTGTCCGTCCCACCCACCCCGGCCCCCAGATACGCCTCTCTTTGCATCGCATGACACTCAATGAACAAACGGCGCCTCCCTCTGCTGAGAACCAGACTTTTCACACAACACCGGACAGCCGGCTTCCTAAAGAACAAGTGAACTGCAAAGGCTGGATCCTCGAGGATGTTTACGCCACGGGTGTTTACGGCATCCACCAAGTCAGGAAACAACCCGGATACCCTGCCGCAGGCTTAGTGCCTTAGGAGAGGGTCAAATCCTGAGAGGTTCTGCAGCCGTTAACTGTGACACCAAACAGCAACGTGGGAACTGTGCGTGGCGGTCTCATGTTGAATGAGAACCTGAAATTCACACATCAGAACACGACATTATCTGTGCACTGGGATCCCCAACTCTATGGAAAGAAGGTCTGCAGGACGGCATGGAGTGGGTGCAGCTGCGGAAGTTGCTGGCTTCCCACAGCCTGTGGCACTGCCCACGGCAGCCTGTGCACTCCAGGGGCTGGGGCCTCCGGGCCTTGGCTTGGTGGGGAGCTGGCCCCCACGTGAAAGGGCTCTGAGCTAGGGAGGTCTGTGTCCCAGGAAAGCAGGGACTCGCTGCTCTGGGGGTGCTCTGAAGCCTCTCTTGCTGTTCTGTGAGCTCAGGATCTGACCCTCAGAGGAGAGGTGCCCTGGGGAGGGGTCTTGGGTGGGGCACCCCCAAACAGGTGAGATGCTGTGTGTCCTGGCCCTGACTGCTCAGCCCGCTCCTGCTTCCAGCGCAGCGCTGCCTGTGCGCCTCCTCCCGGATGCCCTCCCCCTGCAAGCAGGAGGGGGTAGTAAGCACTCCCACCTCGGGGTGCGGGGGAGGAGTCGGGAGCCAGGCACTGAGCTGTTGGTGGATAGTAACTGCTACTCTTTCCCACTCTTGTCATTCTAGCATCTCCATCGCCAGCTCCTCAAGCAGAGGCCTCCGAGCAGATGCTCAGGGGAACGCATGTTTCTCTGGTGAGCAGACAGCGTCTGCAGCCGCTGCAGCCCCTGAAGAGGCGTGGGTTCCAGGAGCCGGCCACGCCTCCCTGCTGACAATGTGGGCATCGCTCATCCTGCCAGAGGTGCCCCGTTCACCCCAGCCCTTCCCCGAGGAAATCCTCCCAGCTGGATACCCCTGGAAACTGGCAGAGGCCAGGGGGAAATCACCACCCCCCTCCCGATTCCATTCACACCTCCGGCTTAATGAGCCCAAACTGCTGGTGGCATCTGGGTCGCACCTTTTCACTTGATTAAAGCACAGCACAGATCTGGCTGGCCATGTTTGCTCACAAAGGTGCTTCTGCGAACTGCGAGCACATGGTCCTCCCCCTGCAGGCTCTGGCGGGGGGGGCTAACCCTGAGTGGTGGTGACGGTAGGACGGGATCCCCCCTGGAATCACCCAGGTGGGATTTGCTCATCGGCGGCCACTTGAGGAGGAGGACCAGGGCCCTGAGATGGGGCCAGGCAAGTCTAGGCTGACCCTGCCTGTGGCTGCTGGCTTGCAGGATGGCCCCAGAGGACCCTGCCTCCTGGTGTCTGTCCCACACTGAATGGGGTGGCCCTGTGTCGGCAACAGGAGGCTGAGGGGATGGCTGTGTGTGACTGGGGGTGGGCAGCTTAGCTTCCTCCTTGCTGCCTCTTGTATCACACACTCAGGGAGGTGATTCCCATCTTATGAGGTCACTCAAGTGAGGCTGCAGCCCACAGCACTGTGGGAGAGACCCTGAGCCCCAGCCACCCAGCACAGCTGCTCTGGAATCCAGACTTACAGAAGCTGTGAGATAACAAATCTTCATTGTTCTAAGCCACTAAGTTTTGAGGTAATTTGAAGACAGCAACAGAGAATGAATACAGGGCCTCAGCCGGTTAGTAGCTGTGTGATACCAGGAAACGCATGTCTCTGAGCCTCAGTTCCTCACCTGAAGACAAGAGGGCCAGAGCCAATGGATGTTATAAAAGGTAAATACGGGCTGGACATGATGGCTCATGCCTGTGATCCCAGCACTTTGAGAGGCTAAGGTGGGCAGATCACTTGAGACCAGGAGTTTGAGACCAGCCCGGGCAACATGATGAGATCCCATCTCTACAAAAAATACCAAAAAATTAGCCAGGGAAGATGGTGTGAGCCTGTAGTCCCAGCTACTCAGGAGGCTGAGGTGGGAGGATCACTTGAGCCTGGTGGGGGTGGAGGCTGCGGTGAGCTGTGTGTGCGCCACTGCACTCCCGCCTGGGTGACAGAGTGAGAACCTATCTCAAAAAGAATTAAATACGATGTTTTGGCTAACATTCCCAGGACACTGCCGGGACTGGAGAAAACGTTCAGTAAATATTTATTTATTTATGTTTGAGACGGAGTCTCACTCTGTCACTCGAGCTGGACTGCAGCGGCACCATCTCAGCTCACTGCAACCTTCACCTTCCAGGTTCAAGCGATTCTCCTGCCTCAGCCTCCCGGGTAGCTGGGATTACAGGCATCCGCCACCACACCCAGCTAATTTTTGTATTTTTAGTAGAGATGGGGTTTCACCATGTTAGCCAGGGTGGTCTCAATAAATAGTCATCATCACTACCATAAAACGTCTATATCGTAAAGAGTTCAAGATGATCTCAGTTCAACCAGGTGGGCTCAGGAAGGCTTTGTGGGAAAAGCCACATTTGAGTTGGCTCTTGAAAGAGAAGCAGGATTTGGACCTGGGGTGATGGGAGGAGCAGTGTCCTCAGAGAGGGGCGGCTGCAAGGCCTGGGGGTGCAGTGGCGCAGTCACAGCTCACTGCAGTGGGGCCTGCTGAGGGCAGCATGTGCTCTGTCAGAGCTGGGGCCCGAACTTGCGATGGGTGGGCAGCTGTGCAGGCGAAGGTATCAAACTAGGAGGTGCTGGGGTTAAGGGGTCTGGAACCTAGATGGAGGGAGCTCGGGAGCCTCCAGAGGGATCTGTGTCAGCTGTGGGAGGCTGGAGCAGGGAGCTTGGAAGTGGTGGCACCACGTGGCAAGGCCATTCTGATGCTTGTGGGATACTTGGCCCGTGGTAGGCGTGCAGGGGCTGCCGGAGACGTGGATAAGCAGGAGTCTCCCGACCCTCGGACGTGGTCACCCTGGTGTATCAGCTCACGGGTTCTGGCAGGACCAGATACGGCAGAGGCTGACACACTGGAAGAGCTGTAGGCAGAGACGCTGCTGCGTGGGACCCACATATTCCACAGGTTCCACTGCGGTCCGTGCAGCCAGGCACGCCCACCCCCGCTCCCCTTCCCGGCCTCTGGACACCATCATTCTCGTCTCCATCTCTGTGAGCTCCCTTGTTTCGGAGCTCCCGCTGTGAGCCGAATGACTTCCACAACTGTGAGAGGGCCGTGTGGCCCCATGAGAACAGTTGCTCTGGGCCACAGGCAGCCATTGCAGGTTGCAGAGCAGAGCTGGAGACAAGGACGTGGCTCATGAAGATGCCAACCTGGAGGCAGAGGGCATCGGGCACTGCTGGGGCTGTGCAGAGCCAGGATGATGGCTCTGACCGAGGAGCTGGCCTGGGAGATGGAGGTGGGCGAGGCCGAGAGACTCACGGGCAGCCACAGGGTCCACGAGTGGCAGCAGACGGGCTGAGCAGAAGCAGGCCCACTGCTTAGGGCCTCTCAGTGGAGGAGAAGTAAGAAAAGAAGGGTCAGCAGTGGGCAGAGACAGCGAGGGGCCAGCAGGAGCGCAGAGTGTACCCTCTGGAGACCAGGCTCTGCTCATCCAGCCACTCAAAGTCTTGGGCAGGGAGCATACCTTTCAGTGCCCGGGCTCCTGCTGTGAAAGTAAGTGGGGTCCCACTGAAGCCCCCTTACTCCAGGCGCTCACGCCAAGGCCTCTGCACACTGACCATGTCCATGCCTCACCATGTGGCTCCACTGACCACACCCACACCTCACCCCCGAGGCCCCACTGACCATGTCCACACTTCACACGTGTGGCCTGTGACCACACCCACAGCTCATCCCCAAGGCCCACGTCCACTGACCACGTCCATGCCTCACTCCCAAGGCCCACATCCACTGACCATGTCCACACCTCACCCCTGTGGCCCCACTGACCACACCCACACCTCACCCCCAAGGCCCACTTCCACTGACCACGTCCATGCTCCACCCCCAAGGCCCCATTGACCACATCCGTGCCTTGCCTGTGTGGCCACTCTGACCATGACTGTGCCCCATGGGGCCAGAAAACAGCTGCTGATCCCCCCAAAGCCCAGAGAATCTCCCTGTGGCTTCGTTTTCCCTCATCACTGAGCAGTCGTTCCTGTGCAGGAGGACACCCTCCCACCTGCTCCGCCACTGTCCTTATTTTGGGCAATTTCATTTTAAAACTTTCTTTAAATTATTACAAGTAATAGACTCACTGTAAAGAAGACAGATGGAAAAACCAAATAAACATAAACCGTCAAGCCCCCAAAATGCCCAGAACGCTTGCCTGGCCCCAGCTGTGCTCCCTGACGTACATGGGTGTGGTGTGTGTCTGTGCAGGTCACAGGTGTGTGTACATGTGTACATGTGCATGGTGGGTCTCTGCAGGTCACGGGTGTTTGTGTGTGCATGTACATGTGTGTGGCACGTGTCTGTGCAGGGCATGGGTGTTGGTGTGTGTACATGTGCGTGGCAGATCATGGGTGTTTGCATGTGCCTGTACATGTGCATGGTGCATTCTGTGCAGGTCACGGGTGTTCGTGTGCGTGTAGGTGTGTGGTGCGTGTCTGTGCAGGTCAGGGTGTTTTTGTGTGTGCATGTGTGTGGCACAAGTCTGTGAAGATCACAAGGGTTTATGTGTGCATGTACATGTGCCTGGGCGTGTCTGTGCAGGTCATGGGTGTTTTTTTTGTGTGCGTGTACATGTGCATGAGCGTGTCTGTGCAGGTCACGGGTGTTTGTGTGCATGTACGTGTGTGGTGCGTGTCTGTGCAGATCAGGGTGTTTTTGCATGTGCATGTGTGTGGCACAAGTCTGTGAAGATCACAAGGGTTTGCGTGTGCGTGTACATGGGTGTGGTGTGTCTCTGTGCAGGTCACAGGTGTGCGTACATGTGTACATGTGCATGATGGGTCTCTGCAGGTCATGGGTGTTTGTGCGTGTGTGTACATGTGCGTATCTGTGCAGGTCACGGATGTTCACGTGTGTCTTTGCACTCCTTTCCACCCTGCCTCTGCCTTTACTGCCTAAGGCTTGTGTCCCAGGGATGGGAATTTTGGTATTTGACCTGGAAGCATTTCCCCCACCTGGGTTTGGAGAGAGTTCTGGGCAGGGCCTCAAAGTCTGCCGGAGCCTCCAGAGAGCCTGACCTTAGCTTATATGCTGAGTCACTCGCACACACACCCAGAGCCACATACACAAGCCCTGGGCCACGGGCACCGAGGCTGCCCTCCCTCCTAGAAGGCGACATCAACAAGGCTGACTGTCGGGGCCACACACGGAACATGGGCACTATGGGGGCCAGTCCAGAGCGACGAATGCCAGGCACAGGCCTGCAGTGACCCCAGACCCTGACATGATGCGCCTTCCCCACAAGGAAGAGACACACAGGCCTCACTGGGCGGAGCTGTCCAAGTGCCACACATGTGTCCCGGCAGCTGACGCTGGCTTGGCACAGGTCGGCTCCCAGGGTCTGGTTTCCACCTGTGGAGCAGCGGGCACAGCTGCCAGCTCTGCAAAGCTGCCAGGAGGGGCCTGGCTACCGCCTTCTGCGACCTGCGGTGGGGGATGAATTTCCTGGAGCCTAGAAACCTTTCCAGATCCTCCCTCCTCCCGCCACACTCCTCCTCAGGCCCTCCCTCCTCCCTCCGCCTTCTCCAGCAGCCCCGAGTCCCACAGGGTCCCCTCCCTGCTCAGTGCCCGGCCTGAGGCACTGCCTGCACCATCAGAGCAGGGGCCTTTTCCCATGACTTGCACCAAAGTGGGGCAGACGCAATGCTGTCTGGGGGTGCATGGGCCAAGGTCCTGTTGGCCACACAGTTCCCAGGGGCTCCAAGCCTCCATTTTGCCCACAGAGAGTGAGCTGGCTGGTGCTGCCAGCGGGAGGGGACCCTGAGTTTCTGAGAAACCCAGAGGCTGGAGGCCTACGTCTGAGCTGCCACAGCTCCCAACGGAGAAAACACTGGAACATGATGAGGCCCCACGTGAGCCCAGGAAGGCTTGGCCTTGTACAGCAGAAAACACGTGGCATTCCCTCGAAGTCACGCTGGGCACTAGCGGGAGGAAGTGACAACAGCCCCTCCGCACTGGGCCCCGTTCGGTGTACGAACCTCTGCCCAGGTGTCCTGCGGCTTGCACAGGTCTCGCTGCGCTGGCATCACCTCTGTCTCCGCAGCGGGGTGGAGGAGGGGTGGGGGAAGCTTGCCACCTGTCTAGGCACAGTAGCATTTTAGGAGCTGGAGTTTAGGGCCGGGAGGAGTCCGGATTTGGGGGGAGTTTGGGAAGTAAGGTGGATTCATCCATCCACTCTGCCCCTCCAAAAGTAGGGGACGCATGGGATGAGAAGATGAAAATGGGGGGGTGGGGGCAGGACCACAGGCAGGCAGGCCCTGAAACCATCAGAGCGTTCTTAGGGTGCAGTGCCCACGGGTCCAGCAGGAGCCACCCCCCAGCGGAGGCTGCCTTTCCACAGGCCCAGGTGCCCGGGCTGGGAGCCTAGACGAAGGGATTGAGCCGCCAACGGGGACGAAGTTCATTAGGTGCAGTGACCTGAAGCCCTGGAAATAAAACTGGACAGCTCTTTAAAAATAACGTAAAACATAAAAGTGGCATAAAACGTAACAGAAATAAACATAACATAAAAATTAAAATGACACAAAAATAACGTTAGATGACACTAAGGAGAAGAAAAACCATACAGCTGCCTCTTGTCCAGGGGGTACGTTCCCAGACCCCAGGGACGCCTGAGCCCCCGCATACCCTGCGTGCTTTTGATCTGGCAGCAGAGGCCACTCCTGAAGGACTGCTGGGTGCGGGGCATCCACAGCGTGGACTCCCCCCCGACAGATGGAGTATCCCACCCCCGGAGGTGTCAGAGTCCATCAAGCCGTGCACAATTTAAAACTTATGAATCGTTTAGTTTTAGAATTTTCCATTCAATGTTTCTGGAGCTCTGTTGACCATGGCTGACACTGCGGAAAGGGAAGCCCTGGGCCAGGCACGGTGGCTCATGACTGTCATCCCAGCACTCAGGGAGGCCGAGGTGGGTGGATCACCTGAGGTCACAAGCTCAAAACGAGCCTGACCAACATGGTGAAACTCTGTACTAAAAATACGAAAAAATTAGCCGGGTGTCGTGGCACATGCCTGTAATCTCAGCTACTCAGGAGGCTGAGGCAGGAGAATCACTTCAACCCAGGAAGTGGAGGTTGCTGTGAGCCAAGACTGTGCCACTGTACTTCAGCCTGGGCAACAGAGCAAGACCCCAGTTCAAAAAAAGAAAGAGAGAGAGGGCGAGAGAGAGAGAGAGAGAGAGAGAGAGAGAGAAGAGGGGGAGAGAGAGGGGGAGAGAAGGGGAGGGAGGGGGAGGGAGGGAGAGAGAGAGGGAGGGGAGAGAGGGGAGGGAGAGAGAGGGAGAGAGAGGGAGAGGGAGGGAGGAGAGAGAGAGGGGGAGAGAGAGGGAGGGAGGGAGAGAGGGGAGAGAGAGGGAGGGACAGAGAGAGGGGGAGAGAGAGAGGGAGGGAGGGAGACAGAGAAGGAAAAGAGAGGGAGAGAGAGAGAGGGAAGGAGAAAAGGAGAGAGAGGGGGGGAGAGGGGGAGAGAGAGGGAGAGAGAGAGAAAACCCCAGCTAAGCGGGGGATGTCTATATTTTCCTTTTTCTTTTCAGACCTTCATGTCCCTGGAGCTTCCAAGCTGCCCCTCCCTTCCTGACCACCTTGGCTTCATTGCTCGCCCTCTGGGCTCACCTTGCTGTGGGGTAACCATGAGAGGCCGGGGGCAGGTGCCAGACTTCAGGAGGGGCTGTACCTTCTCTGTCCCAGAATCAGGACACTTGCAGACCTTCTTTGTTCAGCAGGCACTGCTCACACCTTCTCGGCACTGACGTGAAGTGCGTTTGTGCACTCAGTGCCCTGGGCTGGACGTGGTGAGGGCAGGTGCCTGGCAGCAGAAATGAGGCCTCTAGGGCTGGTTGTGACACTGTCCCCTGCACCTCCAGCCACCTGCCTGGGAGGAGGGGCTGGCCTGGGTCTGTGATGGTCACCCAGCAGCTCTGCAGGGACATGGGGCTCAGAAAATGCAGAGGTGTCCCCTGCCCTGCCCAGGAATAGAATTGGCTGAGGCATTCCACCTGCAGCCTGGTCCACATATGACTGGTCCACACATGACAGATTCACACATGACAGGTCCAGATGTCACAGGTCCACATGTGACAGGTCCACACGTGACAGGTCCACACGACAGGTCCACATGTGACAGGTCACCCTCTGGGTGACAGGTCCACACGTGACAGGTCCATACATGACTGGTCTACACATGACTGGTGTATATTTGACTGGTCTTTGACATGACAGGTCCACACACTACCGTCCACATGTAACAGGCCCACACATGACTGATCCACACACAAGAGGTCCACCCGTGACAGGTCCACACATGACAGGTCCACACATGACTGGTCCATACACTATAGGTCCACACCTGACAGGCCCACATGACAGATCCACACATGACAGGTCCACACACCACAGGTCCACATGTGACAGATCCACACATGACAGGCCCACACACCACAGGTCCACACGTGACATGTCCACACACCACAGGCCCACATGACAGATCCACACATGACAGGTCCACACACCACAGGTCCACATGTGACAGATCCACACATGACAGGCCCACACACCACAGGTCCACACGTGACATGTCCACACACCACAGGCCCACATGACAGATCCACACATGACAGGTCCACACACCACAGGTCCACATGTGACAGATCCACACGACAGGCCCACACACCACAGGTCCACACGTGACATGTCCACACACCACAGGCCCACATGACAGATCCACACATGACAGGTCCACACACCACAGGTCCACATGTGACAGATCCACACATGACAGGCCCACACACCACAGGTCCACACGTGACATGTCCACACACCACAGGCCCACATGACAGATCCACACATGACAGGTCCACACACCACAGGTCCACATGTGACAGATCCACACATGACAGGCCCACACACCACAGGTCCACACGTGACATGTCCACACACCACAGGCCCACATGACAGATCCACACATGACAGGTCCACACACCACAGGTCCACATGTGACAGATCCACACATGACAGGCCCACACACCACAGGTCCACACGTGACATGTCCACACACCACAGGTCCACATGTGACAGATTCACACATGATAGGTCCACATGTGACAGTCCACACATGACTGGTGCATACATGACACCATGCGGCTGTGTCAGTTCAAGCTTCCAATGAAATTTCGCTGACTGTGCTGACTTCCATGGCCGTGGCACCCGCTTCCTGCAACGTGGCTGCAGTGTGGATTCCTGCACACGCACCACTCAGGAAAGGCAGCAACAGGGTGTTGTGAGCACACAGTGTCTGTCTTGGGAAGAAAAACGTAGGTTTTCTGGGAGTGAAAAAGTCAGGTGTAGTTGTTTCCCGCGTGTGCCATGACAAAGCACCACATGTGGAAATGGTGGGCGTGGAAATGGTTCCACCTTTCTCCGAAGCAGCAATTCTCACACCCGCTGGCATCCTGCAACTTAGTTCAGTCCCAACACCACCTATGTGACAGTTCTCAGTGTGTCACACCCTTGCTGAACAGGAGCTGGAGGCCATGAAGGAGGAGCCAACACGCGCAGGGCATGCCCACGAGAGGAACCACGTGAGGGGCCGGGCACGTCGGCCCACGCCTGTAATCCCAGCACTTAGGGAGGCTGAGGCAGGTGGATTGCTTGACCAAGGAGTTTGAGACCAGCCTGGGTTGGTCCAGGTCGAGACCCTGTTTTTAAAAAAACATTTAAAAATGAGGTGGGCATGGTGGTGCACACCTGTAGTCCCAGCTACTCAGAGGGCTGAGGTGGGAGGATTGCTTCAACCCAGGAGGTGGAGGCTGCAGTGAGCTGAGATCATGCCACAGCACTGAAGCCTGGGTGACAGAGTGAGACTCTGTCTCAAAAAAAAAAAAAAAAATGGAGGCCAGGCGCGGTGGCTCACGCCTATAATCCCAGCACTTTGGGAGGCCGAGGCGGGTGGATCACAAGGTCAAGAGATCGAGACCATCCTGGTCAACATGGTGAAACCCGGTCTCTACTAAAAATACAAAAATTAGCTGGGCGTGGTAGAACGCGCCTATAGTCCCAGCTACTCAGGAGGCTGAGGCAGGAGAATTGCTTGAACCCAGGAGGTGTAGGTTGTGGTGAGCCGAGATAGTGCCACCGCACTCCAGCCCGGGTAACAAGAGTGAAACTCCATCTAAAAAAAAATTGTTCTGCTCAAAGGCAGCTGCCTCGAAGGCCACTCCCAACACGCCTGGTCCCTGCAGGACCCAGCTCTGCTGTGCTTCTGAGCCAGCCTGCGCCAGCATTGCCCTGCACGTCACCTCCTGCTTTGGGGAGCCCCAGGCCGGAAGGACACCCCCTCGAGAGGTGCCACAGTCAGGACCTGGTGCAGGGTGGAGGCTGGGGTGAAGGGCATGATTTCAGCTAACTGGGGGTCCACACAGAGCCTTGGGCTCTGCACTCACCTGCTTTTCTTACTCATCCTCCCAGCAGCCCTGTGAGCTTGGAAGCCTCCGAGCCTCTACTTCCAGGAGAGGAAATGAAGATCTGGGTCCCATGTCGCTTGGTCCAGGCTCCCGACATGACAGATGTCAATTACCGTCTATGACAGTGATGGGGACCACTCTCTCCCGCCAGCACGGCACCCCTGGGCCAAGCACCCGCTCTCTTGCAGATGCAGCTCTCCTGGGTGCCCTGTGACTTGCTGGGGCAACAGATTCACCGAGATTCCAGGCCTGGGGCGGGCCCAGCAGTGGCCAGGAGGCTGGTGGGGGGAGGGGGCTGTGCCAGGCCTGGGACTGGGCCACCTGCCATGGGTGCGGGGTACAGGGACCGCTTCTGTCTCTACCTGGCTCCCATGAAGCCGGCTCTGGGAACATCTCTGATCCTTGTGTTTTTATTTAAATGCTCCCCAGAGCTCATTTGTCTCAAGTACGAGGGGCATCTGGATTCAGTCAAAACGACAGCTGGGCAGTCTCGCCCCGGCCATTCCAGAGTGGGCGTGGAGCCAGACAGTCTGCACACAGCATGGTTGCCCTTGTGCCCCTCCCCAGGTCCTGCTGGGCCCTCGGTGCCTCGGTGTCCCTTTCTGTCCCTCCAGGGCCCTTCCTGTGCGGCTCCCCCACTGGCCCTGAGGAGCCAGCCAGCCCCCAGCACCTCCTGCCCTTGCAGACCGAAGGGTACGAGAGGAGAACCCTGTGGAGACGGCTCGGGCCAGTGGCAGTTGAGGCTGAAGGTGGCTGAGTGGGAGAGTGACTGTGAACCCGGAACTGAGGTCCGATTCTGAGCCCGCACTGGGCTCAGGGATTTACACACTATCCCATCTAACTCCACAGGCCCATCAGGAGGGACCCTGACTCCCTGCTTTACAGCTGGGGAAAGTGGCATGGACCCCCAGCTAGGAGCATTTTCCCTCTCCGGCCGAGGAGGCAGGAAGGGAGCCAGGAACCACGCAGCGGAGCCCAGGACACCTGTGGGGTCCAGAGTCCGGAAAGGAACCGGGGAGGGGGCGGCAGAGGGGGCGGGGGGAGACGGGTGTTGAGGCCTGGGCCCCACCACTTGTTCTGTTATCTCCAGGAGGGACCCTTACCTCCCCCGAAGCAACTTTCACTCATCTGTAAGACGGGATTCATGTTGGCATCAACGGCATAGGGTGGGAGGTTCAAACAAAAAGTTTGGGGGACACGCAGCCACCGCCGCGTCTCTTCCTCCTGTCTCTCTCGGAGGCCGGGTGCGCCGCCTGGAGAAGAGAAGCTGGGAGAGGCTTGGGCCCCAGAGCTCACCTGGCTCCCCTGACCTCCAGGAGCATCTCCCAGAGGACAGGCCAACCCGGCTCCTGTCCCACTGCAACGTGGTGGTGGCTCCGCCCAGGGCGAGCGCTGGCCTGGAAGCCCGCGGCTGGCGGCTGGTTCCCGGTGGTTGTGCCTTCCCCCAGAGCAGCCGTTCCTGCCAGGCTGGTTCCCCTGCAGAAGCCGAGAAAAGAAAGCTCTCAGTGGACACCCGAAGGCTTTGCCACGTCCCTCAGTCACAGCCCCGAGACCCCGCTGTTCTGGCTCTGAGCTGGGCGGGTGCCCCCAGAGGGCAGACCTGGGCCTAGTGGAGAACAGACGCCGTATAGGTGAGTGACCAGCGGTGTCCGCAGCAGCAGTCGGCTCGTAACCCAGAAAAGCAAACCAAGGCAGCGAGCGGTGGCAGCAAAGCTCAAATCCAGGCTTTTCACCCCCAAGTTGAGAATTCTTCTGCTTTGCGGCAGAGGGAGCAGGCAGGGCAAGGGTGCTGGGGGGTCAGGGCACTGGTTGTGGTGAGGGCAGTGGGGGATGAGAGTGGGGGGTGAGTCGAGGGGCGAGGAAGGTGGTGGGGGGGTGAGGGCGGTGGTGGGGGATGAGGGGGATAGTGAGGGTGGCGGTGGAGGGTGAGGGCAGTTCGGGGTGGGGGCAGCAGGAGGTTAGGGTGATGCCGGGTAAGGGTGGTGACAGTGGGGGGTCAGGGCTGCAGTGGGGGATGAGGGCGGCTGTCAGGGGTGAGGGTGGTAGTGGGGGGGTGAGGGGGTACTGAGGGTGGCGGTGGAGGGTGAGGGCAGTGGGGGCTGAGGGCAGCAGGCAGTTAGGGTGATGCTGGGTGAGGGAGGTGGCAGAGGGGGGTGAGGGCGGCAATGGGGGGTGAGGCCGGTCCCCCCTTGCTGCACCGAGGGCCCCTGGCACACCTTCGAAGGCTCCCCTCCCACCAGCCAGCAGTGCCTCTACGGTGCCTGGCTATCCTTGCTTGAATCCTATAGACTCTGACATATCAGGGCCCACATGTGGCTCTGCTCAGCCTGGGGCATGGACTCATGGTAGACAGGGGGAGGGGTCTGGGCAAAGAGGCCCCCAAACTGCCTGCACTGGGGGAGAGAACCCAGCTGTTGGCGGGATGTGTGGCTGGCAGACAGGGGCTGCAGGAGGTCCCACTGCTGCATCTGGAGCTTGGGCCCCCCAGAGCCAGACTCCAGTCGGTGAGAGTCGAGCCCTGAGACCTTGCTCCATTCCCGGGCAGACCCTCCCACCCTGACCCACTTACAGGTGTCCTTCAAGGCACAGCTTAAATCTCACCTCCTGCCTCAGACAGCTGGGGATGCTGTAAAAAAGGACCATGGGCTCGGTGGCTTTTACACAACAGACCTCTCCACTCACAGTTCTGGAGGCTGCAGTCCAGGATCAAGGTGCTGGCATGGCTGAGTTCTGCTGAGGGCCTGTTTCCAAGCTGCAGATGGCTGACTTCTCATGTGTCCTCATGAGAAGGTGGGTGGGGACAGCAATCCACAGTCGCCTGGAGAGGCAGAAGCCAGGTGCATGGGCTGCCGTTGGGCGGGGGGCACAGATGCCATTCTGGAGAAATTTCCAGCTGGCGGGGGAAGCCCGGGCCTGTCTGGAGATGGCTCACATCCAGCCAGGGTCACAGGGACCAGGAGAGATATGCCTCACAGCCTGTCCAGCCAGGGTCACAGGGACCAGGAGAGGGACCTGGATTCCCGGCTTAGGCCCACAGTGTTCAAGAGGTCACCCTGCTCTCAGGCCTCAGTTCACTTATGTTGAAATGTGGTGGTCGGGTGCGGCGGCTCATGCCTGTAATCCCAGCACTTTGGGAGGCCAAGGCAGGTAGATCACGAGGTCAGGAGTTCGAGACCAGCTTGGCCAACATAGTGAAACCCAGTCCCTATTAAAACAATACAAAAATTAGCCAGGCCTGGTGGTGGGCGCCTGCAACCCCAGCGACTCAGGAGACTGAGGCACAATTGCTTGAACCTGGGAGGTGGAGGTTGCAGTGAGTGGAGATCGCGCCACCGCACAGCAGCCCGGGTGACAGTGTCAGACTCCGTCCCCCAAAAAAAAAAGAAAGAAAAGAAAAGTGGGCTTGGATGAAATTTGCCCTTTGCGTTTTTAAACACACACGTCACACGTGTCTCTAACCATCCCTCCTCCCTGTTGCCAAACTTTTGTTGTGTGTGGAAGTTCAATATTCAATTATTCCGAACAGCACTGGCCAGGAATACGTCAACGGAGCAGGCGGAGTTGAGGGATCTGGGGGAAAGGGTTTTTCTCAGCCACCTGCCACGGCAGCCAAGGAGGGGCCCCCAGAACCACGATTCTCTAGGGAACCCAGCTTGAGAATGTAGGGGCTGGGCAGGAGCCGGGGAGACCCGTCCAGCACCCAGGACCTGTGCTCTGAGGCTGGAGTCCGGCCTTGCCACTCAGTGCTGCACGCGGCTGACAGGGGCACTCTCAGAGAACGCGTAGGGCGCTGGTTCGTAGGTGTCTGGAGGGCTTGCCCGGCTTCTCAGGAGGGGACGCCACGGCGCTGAGCCCTTAACTGTGTTGGGGCCGAGGCCTCAACGCCCCTTCCCAACCTGCGTTTCACAGATCGCCAGCCCGGGAGAGGTCCCAAGAAGGAGCGTTCTGTGTTGGACTGTTTGGGGAACGCCAAACACTGCAGCCTCCCCCGTCCTCCTCGTGGGATCCATCGTGTGTGTGGGCAGATGCGTCATGCGTGTGGGCGGGTGCGTCGTGTGTGTGGGCATCTGTCGTGTGTGTGTGGGTCTGTCGTGTGTGTGGGCATCTGTCGTGTGTGTGTGGGTCTGTCGTGTGTGTGGGCATCTGTCGTGTGTGTGGGTGGGTCCGTCGTGTGTGTGTGGGTCTGTCGTGTATGTGGGCGGGTGCGTCGTGTGTGTGGGCGGACGCGTCGTGCGTGGGCGGGTCCGTCGTGTGTGTGGGCGAGTCCGTCGTGTATGGGTGGGTCCGTCATGTGTGTGGGCATCTGTCGTGTGTGTGTGTGGGTCTGTCGTGTGTGTGTGTTTGTGGGTCCGTCATGTGTGTGGGCGGGTCCGTCATGCGTGTGGGCGGGTCTCGTGTGTTGGTGGGTCCGCGTGTGGGTGGGTCCGCATGTGTGTGGGCGGGTCCCCCTCGACAGAAACCCATCACTGTATTTGACCCAGATTCCTGGACGTGTCTGACTTGAGTCCTTTGTGTAGACGATGGGCCGAGGCAGTGGAGGCCACCAAGCTCTCGGCTCCGGGGCCCCCCTCACTCCCTCCCCGTCTCGCCTCCACTGTGGCCCCTCTGGACCTGACTCTCCCTCTCACTGCAGGACAGGCCTGGTCACCACCCTCCGGAAACTGCATGCCGAGGCCCTGCTGAGCTATTGCTCTGCTGCCGCCGTCCAAAACGCTTAATACTTAAAGCACGGTCCACATTCTCGTCGTCACTCGGGCTGGACTGCAATGGTGCTGTCCCGGATCACCGCAACCTCCGACCCAGGTTCAAGCCATTCTCCCGCCTCAGCCTCCCGAGTAGCCGGAATTACAGACGCTCCATCATACCTATTTTTTTTTTCAGTAGAGATGGGGTTTCTGTGTTGCCCAGGCTGGTCTTGAACTCCTGGACTCAAGCGATTCTCCCACCTCAGCCTCCCAAAGTGCTGGGGTGACAGGTGTGAGCCACATGCCCGCATATTTTCATTTTCTGTAGGCCCTGCAGGTGATATAGCTGGCCCGCCTCTGTGCCTCAGTTTCCTCTCCTGAAAAGGGGAGGGGTTAGTGAAAAGGACAGCTGCCTCTTAGGGCGCTGAGTGAAGACTCGCAGAGTGCTGAGAACAGGGGCCTTGCCGCCAGACCCTACCCAGCGCAGCCATGCTCCTGAGAGGCCTCATGGGATCAGAGGGGCGAAAGCCACGCAGAAGCCCACCCCTCGTGGCCAGCCTGACGCTCCCTCTGATTAGCCGAAGAACCGCTTCCTCCTGTGGGCCGGCGGCCTGTGGGCAGGGTGGGGGTCTCTCCCTCACCCCCAAGGGTCTAGCCCATCTCTCCTCTGAGGAGGGTACCCAGTGCCCACCCCAGGTGCCTGGGCTGCCTGAAGAAGACGGGTTCCCATGCCACCCTGGAAACATTTGCCTGGTGGGCCCACCCGGCCCTCATGTGCCATGCCAGGCACAGACTGAGTAATTTCACTTCCCAGTCCCTGGGTGGGTGGCGGCAGGCGCGGTGGCGGAATGTTCCGACACCCACACACCGCACACTTCCGCTCGGGGCAGCTGGGCAGGGCGGCCTCTGAGAGAGAGCCTGAGCCCCTCTGAGTCTAAGGAGCACGGCCAGGGCCCAGCTCCCGGCATCTGGGGACGGCTGGGGACAGCGCCTCAGCTCTCATGGCCTGGGATGCTGCTGAGCCCCGGGGGGAGGCCCCCAGAGTGAAGGACACTCAACAGCCCTCTGAGCCCCCCTGCCACACGCTGTGGGTGGTGGGCCGGCCCCGGGAGCTCTCAACCTCCTTGATCCAGGCTGTGGGGGTGGGCCGGGCCCCAGGAGCTCCAGGCCCTGATCTGTGACACCCTCCTTGGGCCGCGAGACAGGGGAAGGGTTGTGATTCGCAGAGCGAGCGGCGCCTCTGAACACGCCTTCCAGGCCCTGGCGGGTGGGGGAGAGGCAGGACGCTTCCAGAAGTAGGGGCCTGGCTTGAGGCTGCGTCCTTAGCAGGACGGCCCTGGTGGTCCCGGTCTTCTGGCAAATCCCTGCAGCCTCAGGTCTCCCTGCCGTGCTGGACGGAGGGCCGTGTGGGACCGAGGGGAAACCCTCCTGTGGGTGCAGGGCCGGGGGCCCAGTGGGATGGCCTCGGATGTGCTGGGGCTGCTCTGCGGGACCCCGAGAGGGGACTTGAAGAGGGAGCTCTGGAGCCACAGCATCAGGACCGGGTTTTGCTCACATTGGAAGGTTTGTGAAGCCTGGAGGTCAGGGGGACAGGCAAGGCCACAGGGTGCGTGGCGAAACCTCTCCTTGAGGGACAAGGCCTAGTCAGAGGGAGTTCACTCTTGGGGGAGAGAAGGAGAAACATCTCATACGCCTGATGGGGAAGGAACAGGAGTGAGCAGCTGTGCCCACCTGGCCGAGGAGGAGACTGAGTTTCAGAGAGGACCCCAGGCAGCCGGCGGGCAGCAGTCTGGCCCCGAGCGCTGTGATGCTTCCCTGCCTGGGTCCTGGTTAGGGGCCTAGTCTAGTGGGACTCCCTGATAGCCAAGGGACCATGCTGTCCCACAGGGCACCCAGGACAGCAGCTTCTGGCCACTCCCCACTCCCACCCCTGAGGGAAGCAGAGTCCAGGGCTGAGCCACGGCTGATCTCGTGGGGCATGGGACTGCGTGGAGCTGAGAACACGGCCAACTCCCCCGGCTCCCGCAGACCCAGGCTGAGGCCCAGGAGGCTCCTCTGTGCCCCTCACCCCAGGTCACTCCTGGGTCAGAGTTGAGGCTCTTGGACAACCTCCTTTCCTGGAAGCCGAGAGTGCCCCTGGGTTATGTGGCGCAGCCTGCCTGGTGGGTGGGCCAGGGTGGGGATGGTCACACGCTCAGCAGGCCAGCCTACGTTTCCGGGCCAAGCGGCTGGGAAACTCCCGGGGCCGGGCCCTCCCCACCCAGTCTCCCTTCCTGCTTCTCAGGGCTGGCCTGGCTGGACCACACCTGGGCCGTGGCCACCTGCACCCCTTTTCTCAGCCTCTTCTTGCTCGGGCCACCTGGGACACTCCAGCACCCCAAGACATGAGTGAGGGCCGGTAGACTCCCCCCTGCAAAGAGGTCCCCAGTGCAGAAGCCCTCGGAGACATCAGCCCTTCCTCCTGGTGCAGAGGAGAGACAGAATCCCCCGTGCTGAGGACGCCTGCTCCAGCCCCACAGTCGGGCTGGGTTTTGGCAGCTGGGAGGCTGGATAAGGCCAAGGGCACCAGGCCCTTGGGCAGCCTAGTGGGCACAGCCCAGAAGAGGGGGGGCACATGGCTGGCCAGGAGCAGGGGGGGGACCCCACACCAGGCAGGCACCCTCCATCCTCCTCACGCCCCCCAGGCCTTCCCTTCCTTGGCTGGGCTTCCTTGCTGCAATCAAAGAGCTCCTGGCATCTCCAGCCCCTGGGCCAGGGGACCTGGACTCCATCCCTGTGTATCCCCAGAAACTGAAGGGATGCTGTGGAAGGGGCTGGACTTAGACTTCTTGCCCACCAGGCAGGCATGAGGCTCCGGGGAGCAGGGCAGGTCTTCAGCTCCTCAGAAGCCTGGCAGGGTTTCCAGGGGTGGGCCACTCTGAGCTCATCTGCACAGAGCCCTGACTTCTGGCTCTGGGACCAGAGTGGGAGACAGTGCAAGGGAAGAAGAGATAGGGTAGAAAGCGGGGACCGGGGAGCAGCGGGGGTAGAAAGCGGGGGGCCAAGGTGGGGGGTCAGGTGGGGCCAGCCCAGGAGGCATGTGCGTCCGCCTGGGACCCAGCGGGGTTAGGGCTGTCTCTCCAAGCCAGGGGTCCCGGCTTTGTCCTTGGATCAGCTCACACTCCCGGGGGGTGGCCAGGCTGCAGGGGTCGAAGGTGACCACAGACTCCAGCAGGTTCCCGAGGCCCAGAATCCCCCATCTGGGACGGGCCTGGAGCATGGCCACCACCCTAAGTCCCCAAACATACTCATCCAGCCACCCTTGAGGGTGGGGCCCAGGTAGAGAGGGGCTCCCCCACTTTCTTGTGGGCCCCGTGTTTCTGTGGGGGCACCCAAAACCCAGCGATTTTTCGGCTTCTCTCTAGGCCTTGGGGCAGTGCGTACCTGCAGGAGCCCTATGGAGCCCTCCCGCCCCACCCCTCCCCAGCTCCCACAGACCTCACTCCCTCCCACCGCAGCCCTGCCACCACCATGGCTGCCTGGCTCCATCACCTTCCTCTGGTCAGACCCCATCCTTGTCCACACCCCGTCCTTCCACCCTCTGTGCTCTGGGCTCTGGGACCCTGCTTGGTCCGCTCCATGCTCCTTAATCATGGGGTGTCTCACACGCTCCTGTGGTTCTCACAGCCTCTTTGGGGCTGAGCAGTCCCAGATGCCCACCCCTGCCAGGAGACCCCGAAAATCCTCCACTTCCCCTTGTCTGTGGGTCCCCATCAGCTTGGGGTCCTTGGGCCGGGTTGCTTCATTCCTGTCACCCTGCCCTTCCTGACTCCAACCTGGACACAGCCATGCCCCACGGGCTGCCCCTGCCCCACCCTGCTGTTTCCCTGGCAACTGAAGCTTTGGAGTGCCATGGCCGAGCCCCTGGAGGCCCAGGCTGGAGTCACTGAACAGTCCCCTCCCACAAAACTGCCAGATTCCCAGGGGAGAAACAAGGCCCCTGTGTGGGCACGGGTGAGGGGCACAGGGAGGGGGCGCAGGGAGGGGCCACCTTTGCCAGGAATCTTCCATCCACCCTGGGGCTTCACGTTCCTCACTATGGAGGTGGAGGCTGGAGGTCAGCGTTTCCACAAAGCCCAGCACCCCTTCACCCACTGGGTAACCAGACCTTGAAAATCACCAGGAACCTTCCCGGGTGGGGTGGCCTTGGCTGTTAGCCCAGGGCCCTGGCGACAGGATGGTGGCCGCTGTGGCCAGGTCTCAGCCACTGGCCCATGGAGGCCGGGGGACTGGCTAAGGGAGCTGCTCCCAGCTGCCATTTTACTTCTTCATATTTTTCTATCATATTTTTTCTCCTTTTAAAACTTCTCCCCCAGGTGGCTCCTGTGCTTCATTTGGGGTGTGCATAGGTGAAGACCGAGCCAGCATCCCTGCAGCAGGTGAGACCAGGAAGGCCATGGGCAGGCAGGAGGCAGCACCCGTTGGGGGCCCCGAGGTGAGCACATGGAGGGTTGGTGGCTGCTGGTCCTGGGAGCAAGTATGGAGCAGAGCCCACGGGAAAGCGCGGAGCCCACGGGAAAGTGCGGACCCCAGCGGGAAGTCAGGGCCACACTCTGGGAAATCAGGACTGTGCCACACACCGGGAGGGACATCAGGGCGGCGCCACGCACCAGTTCAGATGCTTCCAGTGTCTACTGGGTGCCCCGTCCACCGCGGGAGAAGGTGGGAGCTCAGGGGCACCCTCAGCAAGGTGCTGTGTCCACACCCGGGGGGTGACTTCTGATGGAGGAGGGGGATTTGCAGGAGGAGGGGGAGAACACCAGGAAGAAGGAAAGGCCCCAAGGCCCATTACAGGGCCACCCTGCTGGACTGAGGTACAGGGAAGGGGTGCGTGTGGCGGACGCAGAGCTTGGATTTCATCCTGTAGATTCGACCTGTGCAGACCAGGCCTGTGTGTGCCTAAGAATCAGCCTGGGGATCCCTCCAACGCATGCCGAAGTATTAAAGGTCCGTGGAAGCAGCTGAACCTTTACTGACATCGCAGAAGGGAGCAGGAGGAATCCGCACACCGACGGGCTAAGATCCCAAACCCCAGGCGTCGCTGGGATGTGGTTAGGGAACTGGGCGCAAGTCCCACCAATTCCAAAAGAAAGCTTCATACGCAAACCCAAAGCACGTCAATCCGCTGAGCCTTCGTTTTCTTTTTTTTTGAGACAGGGTCTCACTCGGTCACCCGGGCTGGAGTGCAGGGGTGTGGTCTCGGCTCACTGCAGCCTCGACCTCCCAGGCTCCAGCGATTCTCACACCTCAGCCTCCCGAGTGGCTGAGACTAGTGGCGTGCAGCACCGTGCCTGGGTATTTTTTTTGTATTTTTAGTAGACATGGGGTCTCACTATATTGCTCAGGCTGGTCTCAAACTCCTGGGCTCAAGCGATCCACCTGCCTTGGCCTCCTACAGGCATGTACCGCCACACCCAGTGAGTATCCATTTTCTTCACACGCCAACAAAATGAGTGGCCCTGGGAGGCGGCGGCGGGGGGCAGAGCGGGGCACGGGGGCAGGCCAAGTCCTCGCACATGGGGAGATGGTTCCTAACAGATGCCTCGGTCAGAGAAACATAAGGCAAGCACTAGAAAATTGAAACAGGGTGAATATCTCTCTAGCAACTAGTGAAAGTTGGAGTGAAATGTGGCAAAGCTACCGAGAGTTAGAAAACAGCAAACACGCAGAGGGGAAACAGGACCATCGTCGTCCTGAGATGACGGGAACAAATCCAATGCTGGCCAGAGCAGAGCAAGAAACGGGCGGATTTGCCCCAGCAGCTGTTTGCCCATACGTTCTGAGTTAATTTCTGTTATGAGATTTAGGTCAAAGTTCCTTTTTTTTTTTTTTTGCCTCTAGAGGTCTGATCCTTCCGGCACTGTTTGTTGAAAAGCTATTCTTCTTCCATTGAATTGTTTTTATACCTTTGTCAAAAATCAGGTGGGCATATTTGTGTGGGTCAGTTTCTGGGGGTTTTCTGTTCTGTTCCATTGGCTGGGGGTCTACCCGGCTGCCCACATGCCACTTTCTTGATATTGCCACTGTGGTGAAGGTTTTAACACCCGCACCAGCTAGAGCAATGACTCCACTCTTTTCTCCCTTGCTTCAGGATTTTTTTTTTTTTGAATCTCACTCTGTTGCCCAGGTTGGAGTGCAGTGGCATGATCTTGGCTCACTGCAATCTCCGCCTCCCATGTTCAAGCGATTCTCCTGCCTCAGCCTCCCGAGTAACTGGGACTGCAGACAGGCACCACCATGCCCAGCTAACTTTTGTATTTTTTAGTAGAGATGGGGTTATACCACGTTGGCCAGGCTGGTCTCGAACTCCTGACCTCATGATCCACCCGCCTCAGCGTCCCGAAGTGCTGGGATGACAGGCATGAGCCCCCGTGCTCGGTCAAGATTGTTTACGTATTCTAGGTGCTTCGCCTTTCCTTATAAGCTTTATTTTTTTCTTTTATCTTCTTAATCCTCACCCTTAACGCAAGCCCCCAGAAACTACCACTCTACTCCCAGCTTCTAAGGGGGGTTGACGTTGTTAGATTCCACGAATACGTGAGATGGGTGGTGTGTCTTTCTGCACCCATCTGACTTTACCTAGCATGACACCCTCCAGGCTCGACTGAGGCGCCGCTCCTTTTTGAGGGCTGCATAGTACTCCACCGTGTCCCACATTTTCTTCTTCCACCCACTGATGAGCAGAAGGTCAAGGGTGGGGCCTGTCTCCACTGTCACACCAACACCCGAACAGCCTCCCCTTGGCCACTCTCCCTCTGGGCTTCCTGTGGCGGAGGCCATGCTGCCCAGGGAGGCTGAGGCTGGAGGCAAGGTTTGGCCATCTTTGCCAGGGCTTAGGGACGCAGCTGGGGCCCCTCTCACTGCTTCCCAGGCTTCTGCCTCAGCTTCTGGGCCTCATCTCAGGCTGGAAGGGCCAGCAGAGGCTACTGGACCAATGCCCCCGGATGCCCCGCGGGCCAGGAGGGACCAGGGAGGCCACAAGCTGTGGAAGAGGAGGCCTCCAGAGGGTCAAGGGATATGCCCTATGTGCCCGCCCTTGGGGCACAGACCCCTCTGCCCGTGGCAGGAATCCAGCCTTCCTTCTGACCCTGCACCCCAGGCTTGGGGCCCAACCACCCCGTGAGACAGACAGCCCCTGGGGGCCTGGGTCCCGGGGCAGGGGAGGGGGCAGCCCCCCCCATCAACGCACACCTAAGACAGTCCAGGTCATCTCCGGGGTGACGCTGGACACGACAGCCTTTCCCTACCCCCCCAAGTCAGGCAGGGTTCAGCCAGGGTTAAGGCTAACCGGTGCTCCTGTCCTCCCTGTCCCCAGCAGTGGGGGCCCTCCTGCTGGCTGCCCTGAAATCTGCGGGCTTCAATCCCGCAGTGTTTCCTCACAGCAGCGTCCGTGCCGTTCAGGGTAACTGTGGCGGGAGCACGTCTGCTGTGTGTGGAGCTGAAAGCAGCTCGGGCTTGGTGGCAGCTTGGGTTGCCAGTGGCCACTGAGCCCAGGCGTGAGGCTCCAGGCCCTGGCGAAGGAGCCAGGCAGGAAGGGCTGGTGGGGCAGGAGGTCCTAACACGGCCCCCACCATCTCAGACTGGCCTGGGAGGGGGACAGTAAGGAGGGAGGGGATCCCCACATCACCTGGGAAGAGGGGCAGGAAGGCGAGAGGGGGATCCCCCACATCACCTGGGAAGAGGACAGGAAGGAGGGAGGGGATCCCCCACATCACCTGGGAAGAGGGAAGGAAGGAAGGAGGGGACCCTGCATCACCTGGGAGGTTAAAGGAAGGCTCTGTGCCTCGAGGGTGCTTGTTAGCTCTGCTGATTCCCCCTGAGGGCCCCATTCCAAGCCTTCTCTTCTTTTCTAGACAAAGCTGAGAACAGGGAGGAGGGTGCAGAGGGAGAGGGTTGTGCCGGCCCGTCTCTTGCCTCCTGCACCTCACATCACATGCCACCTGCAGCGGTCACAGTGGGCCCCAGACCTCAGGTCTAGCTAGTTAGCCATGGCGGGTGGCAGAGCCACCTCCAGGACCTGCAGGAGGAGCGTCCAGGCTGAGGGGACAGCAGGGGCCCCAGCAGAGGCACTCCTGGAACATTCTGGGGGCAGCGAGGGGGTCTGTGTGGTGGAGCAGAGTGAGCCCAAGGTGGCGGCAGGGGCCGCAAGGTCAGCTGAGTAGCCCAGGCCCCTCGCCTCCCGTGGGGTTAAGCCGTGCCTTCCAGAACCTCCTCCAGCCTGGGGCCTGGGCACGCTGATGCAGAGGGGAGACCCAGGGGTCTGAGGTCAGAGGCTGTGGCCTAAATGCAACCTGTGAGCAGGACCTGCCTGGGTGGCCTCGAGGATGGGACGGCGCAGGCCCAGGGTGGGAGGGTGGGGACCTGTGAGATGGGGGCGGTTGGTGGGGCGAGGAGGGCAGCAGCCGCAGGGCAGAAATGCCTCTTCCTGGCATTTTCAGGCAACGCACTGCTCTTCTGAGTGTCAGCTATTTTTACCCAACCCACTAAAGACAACCTTAGTGAGCTTCAGAAACCCCCCGGAGTGCCCTGAAATGGACAAGCAAGGAGCCTCACCCCAGGATGCTAACACCCTCCAGGGCTGACCCCGAGACTCGGCCCTGAGATCCTCTCAATGCCTGGACACCGCACAGCCAGACTGTGTGGCTGGGGCTCCTGGGGCCACCCTGCCCCCCAGAAGAGCCCTGTCCTCTTCCCCCATGCCTGCAACAGGAACACCTTGCTGTCTCACCGACCACTGTGTTGGCACAGGAGCCAGGGTTGGCACTCGACGAATAAATGCCTTTCAGGAGAAGGAACACAGGAGGCTGGGTGTGGTCACCAATGCGGACAGGCAGGGACGGAGGGGAGGCTGAGCAGGGGACAGGGTGGCCGGGCCAGGTGCCCCAGGGGGACCCGGCTGGTGAAGGTGAGCCCAATCAGGAGGCATTGTGACGTGACGTGGGTCTGCGTTTTCTCTTTCTTCCTCCTGGTGGCTTACGTAAGAGGGAGAGCAAGGGGGACAGAGCTGCAGGCTGAGCTTCCTCCACTCGGCGAAGCCCCTCTCTCTTCTCTCTGCCCCTGCCTGCTCGGGGCATTCTTGGCTGGGTCTGCTCCTGACAGAAGGGATGCGTGTTGCTGGCGGCGGTGGGGGGGTGGGGGGGGGTTTGGCGTGTGTGCATGTGAGAGTATGTGTGTGTGTTTAAAATACAAAAAAAAGAAGCGTGCCAATACTCTGCCGCGAGACGCCGGCCAGCCTCCATCCGTGCCAAGTCCCCTCTGAGCCAGCGCCAGGGACTCCGGAGGTACCAGGAGGAGGAAGGTGCAGGCGGCGTTCAGTGAGGATGGACGCATGCCACCGACGCGTGCCAGCGGCTTCACGGGCCAAACACCCACCCACAAAACCCACCGCGATCGCTGGCAGCCATGGCGGGAGGCGGCCCGCAGTTGGCAGAGGTGCCAGGGAGGGCCGGCTGGGGCAGGTGGATCCCGGCAGCAGCAGCACAGGTAAAGGGTGCGGGCTCCAGGGCTGTGGGCACCTGGCATCTTCGTTGGGTGCCAGAAGCCGGGGGTCAGATTGCAGCCTGGCTCTGGGTTGCAGGGCATGGCAGCGCTGAGGACAGCTGAGTCCCACAGGGGGTCTGGGCCAGCCTGGTAGACGACAGCTCCTCCCGGCTCCCCCCGCGCCGCCCTGGGGCATGTTTGCCTGGGCGTGCTTGGCCCTTGGTCCTCCAGGGAGCTAGGTTGGGCAGGTGGGTGGGGCCGGCACGGGGTGCCCACGGGGACTGCGTGTTGGGCTTTCCTCTGGGGTCTCATGGCTTCGTCACCTCTGCCTGACGCACTGGGGCTCCCAGGGCCAGCCCCCCAGATGGTTCCTGAATCTTGGTTGCACTCCCCAGGCGTGGGCTGGCAGGGTGGGCTGCAGGGCGGCACCTCGGGGTCCAGGTTTCCTAGGGGAGCACGTCTGCCCTCTCTCCCACCTTCCCAGAGCCCCCTGCCCCACCTCTTGCAGCCTGGCTTGGCGCCTCGGAGCCTGTGCAGAAGGATGGGACGGACGCTAAACGTGCTGTGGCAGGAGGGTGGGTGGCGGCGCCAGCAAGCCCGGCTGCTGAGAACGGGAAGCAGCTGGGGTGAGGGGACTCCCCAGCAGCTCCAAGGCAAAGTCCTGCTGCCCTTCCCACAATTACAGGCCGGCCAGAAAGAGCTGGGGGCCGTGGGAGGGGGTTTTCACCTGCAGAAAGGTGGGCAGCCCCCAGGTGGGCTGGCGTGGACCTGGCAGGGCTGGGAGTGTTAGCTTGGGTGTCTGGCTGTGGCCCCTCAGCGTGATCCATGGCAAGCAGGATGGCAGAGGCTGGCACCAGACCCACGCCCTGGCAGGGGCACGGCACAGAGGGGCCCCGGCCATGCGGGGGGGATCCATACTGGCCGTCATCCCAGTCATTGCTCTCGGCAGCTAGTCCAGTCCCAGAAAGAAGGTTCCAACTGAGGGGCGATGGGAGCACATGGGCAGGGGCTGGGGGGAGAGGCAGCGGGTGGCTGGGAGGAGGCTGGGCTTGAGGACTTTAAAAATCCAACCCTGGAGCCTGGCTGGCCCACGGGGAGCCTCCACCCTCAAGGGGCTAGGAGGGGGCTCTGAGGCCAAGGTCAGGAGCCTGGGCTGGGCTGAGGGACAGGGAGGGCTGAGGGAGGTGGGGGGAGGGCAGCAGTGGTCTGGTCCAGACACCCAGGGGTCAGGACAGAGGTCGGGGACACAGGGTCCTGGGGTCGGAGCAGAGATCGGGGGACACATGGTCCTGGGGTCGGGCAGAGGTTGGGGACACAGGGTCCTGGGGTCTGGGTTATGCTTCAGAACTTCGGGGCAAGGCTCAGAGCCCCTGAGAGGTCCTGGGGGGCGGGGGTGGGGTGGGGCTGCAATGATTGGCTGCCCTCAGCCTCCTCTACCTCTTGAGCCCACAGTCCCGGGAGGCTTCAGCCTGACTCCGGCTGACACTTCAAGACAGGGGCTTCCCATTCCAAGTCCTATTGTGGGGGCGATGTAGGAGGCGATGTCCAGTGGACCTTGGCGCAGTGAGAGTCCCTAACGGGTGTCTGGACACAGACCTGCACTCACTGCCCTCTCCCAGCGTGGGCACAGAGGACGGGCAGGGCAGGCCTCAGCATGGGTGCTGGCGGCATAAAGACTCAGGCAAATGGCTCCCAGACTCAGGGACAACAGCGTCCCTGGCCCCTCAGGCTTGGGCAGGGCACACACATTCTAGGATTCCCAGAGGAGACTCAGGTGGGCAAGGTGCCGGCTGGAACCCTGGCCTGGGGTCTGCGCTGGGGGTCGGGGTGCCAGCAGCTATGGGTTCCCGGTCTCAGTTGTGAGGACAGTGGTGTGAGTAGGTGCCCCAGGCCATGGGCCTGAGTGGGAAGGGTCGGCAGGGGGCTGTCGGGGAGCGAGAGGAGGTCATTCCTGCTGTCACCCCCATGATGTCACCCACAGCTTCCCCTGCGCGGGGGATGGTCTTGGTCAGGGGGAGCAGGCTGGCCGGGCCACAGCAGCAAAAGGGGACGCCGGAGGGGGACCCTCCGCCTGCCGCAGCCCCCCCTCCCTCCGCCTCTAATTTCACAGTCCCTGCTTCCCGCGCTGGCTCAGAGCTCCCAAGAGACTCCTGCCAGATGTTCCTGGCGGCCCCACGTCGCCTCCCTAATGAAATATTCATGGGGCCTTTCTGCCTCTTGACATAAAGGCTTCCGCAGCTCCACACACCATGGAGACAGGGCCTGCCTCCCAACAAGCCCAGGAAGGAGTGGACACCTGGCCAGCCCCTCCCCCCTGTGCCAGCCCTGGGAGCCCACTCCAGTGTGCCAACCCCAGCTGCCCACTGTGCCTCCCGAGACAGAGGCTGGGCCTCCGCCTCCCTTTTGCTCTGCTAAGGGTCAGGGGTCTGGCTGCCTACACCCTCCCCTGCACAGAGGCCTCCCCCGCCCCCTCTGCCTCCTGAGAGCCCAGTGCCAGCTGTGTAGGCACATCAGCCCTGGGCTGGGCTCTGGAAGGAGGGCAGCCACCACCCTGCACAGGAAGGAGCCAGGACCAGCCTCACAGGCCTGGGGCGGCGAGCTCTACCCACCTCTTCCTTCAGTACCTTGGGGGCTGACAGTTCCCTACCCCATGCTAGCAAGGCTGGGCTCCTGCAGCCCACCTCACCCCTTGCCGTGTGGCGGCCGGCCTGGCCTGGCCTCGAGGTGACCTGCTATCATCCGTCCACGCCTCTGTCCATCTGCTCATGCACCCGGTGCTGGCAGGGAGCCGGCACCGCGCCAGGTCCAGTGCATGGAGACCAGACTTCATGACCTTGAGCAAAACCAGCCCAGCCCTGCGCTCTGGGTCTTCACGCAGCCCCCAGCCAGGCAGTGAGGGCGGAGGACCTCAGGGGCAGGGCTGGTGAGGCCAAGAAGGACAAGGTGGACACAAGTTTCCAGGGGCCTGGGAGCTGTGTGAGGAGTAAAAGCGGCCAGTCTGTGAGTCCCACACGGGAGGGGACCTTTGTGCCCCAGGTCAAAGGAGAAGGGAGCTGGCCCAGGCTGAGTCCACACCAGCCTCTGCGCAGTCCACAGGCCCTGTCTGGCTCTGCCAGGCCTCCTCAAGGCGCTGGTCTGCAGGTGGTGGCCATAGTAAGGCCCCTCTGGGTCAGAGTCTGCCCCACATGGGGTGCCCTCTCTGGGTGGCTGTCCCTGGGCTCCGCTCTGGCTGTGAAGGGCCGGCCTCAGCTGGGAGGGGGCCCAGCGGACTTGCTGGGGGCCATAGGGCTGCCCCAGCCTCTCTGACTCCCACGCCCTCCTTGCTCCTGGCCTCTGGGTCAAGCCTTTGTCTTTAGTGGGCATCTCCACCTTAACTGTCACCTACAACGGCAGGGAAAGGGTTACACGACCATTCACAGAGGCACTCTCAGCCTCCGAATTAGGGGGAGATAAACCCGGAGAGAGACGACGTGGCGACCAACCGAGCGGGATGGGCCAGAGCCAGGAAGGAAGCTGCCACGTGTCTGTCCTGGAGCCGGGCGACGTCTCCACGGCCAGCACAAGCAGCCGGGACCTTCCCGGGAACCAGCTCCCTGCCCAGGACGCCCCAGCTCTCCTGATCTCACTGACCAGGGATTTAGCCAGTGCCCCTCCCCCATGCGGGCAGTGGGCTGGTTTGCGCAGCGGGAGAGGTGTCGGCCAGACGTCCCTCCGCCT
Organism: Ateles fusciceps; assembly: GCA_036589455.1. Taxonomy (NCBI): domain Eukaryota; kingdom Metazoa; phylum Chordata; class Mammalia; order Primates; family Atelidae; genus Ateles; species Ateles fusciceps. The sequence goes on from JAZHEH010003205.1 coordinate 1,135,251, forward strand.
CCCCCGGCCCGGGCCGCCTTGTTGCCTGCGCTGCTGGCAGGGTAATAAGCTCTGCCTGTGGTGTAGAAATAAAGCACATGCCACAGAACAAATGGTGTTAATTTGCAGCAGCACTGCAGCCCGGAGTCTCCCAGTGCCTGGAGCGCAGCGCCGCAGCTGCGCCACAGTGAGCGGTTGCACGCGGAGAATCGGCGAGGCCCCGTGCAGCCCCGCGGAGGGACAAAGCATCCCAGTCCCGGCACCAGGGCCCTTCAGGCGGGAGGCGGTTCCAGGAAGCGAAGGAGCAGCTGCTGGGGCCCCTCTCCCCTCCCAAAGGCTCCTGCCAGAGTAATCAGTGACCACCCCAAGGTCCCACCTGACTGCCCTGCCTGGCCAAGTGTGGTGGCCTCCAGAACAGCTGCTTCCAGAACGGAGGCCACTGCCTGTGGGGCCCAGTGGCCTTGTCCCATCTCAGCTGCCATCACCCCACCAGTCCCCCAAAATGTGCTCTGGGGCTTACCCCGCCATGAAGCCTGAGGTCTCACTGCTCCTCTCCCAGATGGTCACTTTTCTTTATGTGAGGATCAAGCTCCAGGCCTTGCTCCAAGCCCTCCCTGCACTGGGACATTTACCTGCCTGCCTGTTGACCTCTTCTGGTACCCACTCCTGGGCTGCTCAGAGCTGCTGCTACCTGTTGATGAGCCGTGTGGGTGGCTGGGGAGATGCACCACCCAGACGATCCGTTTCCTCCCCCCGGCTGCCGTCCCCGCAGTGACGAGCACCTGCCCTGCATGTTAGGAGCGAGCCACACGCTGCACCTTACATCTTCACGGGCGGCTCCAGGAGCCGCCGCAGCCGATGAGTTTCACAGCTTCATCCATGCGTGTGGCCGTTGGGACTGGCACAGGCCCTCTTTCTCCCTGGATGGCAGGAAGGCAGCAGGTGGGAGGCAGGAGGGCAGTGCTGGCTCCATGGGTCCTCCTGAGTTCTGAGGACCAGGCGCTTCCCTGTGTGCATCTTGCTCTTGCTGTAGGCCCTGGGCTTCTGCTTCTCCTCTGGGGGGTGCAAGGGCCGCCCTGGCATTCCGTCTTCTCTTGGGAACCTAGAGAGCCCTGTGACTCCTTCAGAGGTCAGAGGTCAGTGCCATGCACTCAGAGGCATCTGGGAATGCTTCTGGGGCATGGATGGATGGATGGACAGATGGGTAAATTAACAGGACCCTGCACTTGGAATCACAAAACTTTAGGCAAGAAAGGGTCATTGGAGAACATCTAGTCCAACACTCTAACGGGATAGGAGGGGAAACTGAGGCCGGGCACACCCCTTGGCCTAGACAGGGAGACAGTCCACCGGTGCTCCTACATCTCCCACAGCCGAGGTTCACACATCTTCCTCCAGGTCAGGGAGGGAAGGGTCTGCACTCCTCACCAACTCAGGGCAGTGACAGCCTTTGGGTCCTGAGACCCCAGCCCGACCTACCTGCCTGCCTGCCTAGCATGGACGCCCCTATCAGGTTGGACAGTAAGGCAACCAGGCTGTGTCTGACTCACCCACAATCCATCAGCCTGCTGGTCTTTACACATTCTGGGAGAGGCAAGAATCTCTTCCTCTTGGCTATTCTGCTAACTAAGAACACACATTATTTGGAAGTCCTGGGTTTCCCTAATCTAAATCCCTCAGGCCGTGCGTGACCTAAGCTCTGGCCTCAGAGGTCTGGGCCTCTCCAGTGGGTCTCCGTTTCTGCTTGGATGAGCCTCTCCTTGGTCTCCATCCCCTCACTGGAAGGCATGGCCATGAGGACATGGGAAGAAGAATATAGGGCTATGAACTTGGCATTCTGGTGTCAGAGGACCTAGGTTGAAGTTCAGGCTCTGTCACTAGCTAAGCACCTCAGTGTCTTTATCTGTAGACAGAGGATAATAATAGTACCTACTTCAAAAGAGCTGTGCATGTTCAATGTGATCTTATGTCTAAACCCTTCTGCATGATGTCTGCTACCAAACGATGCCCAGAAAATTGGCAAGGATTGTTGCAATGATGATGGTGATGATGGTGATGATGGTGGTGATGGTGGTGGTGATGGTGATGATGGTGATGGTGATGATGGTGGTGCTGGTGGTAATGATGATGGTGGTGATGATGGTGATGATGATGGTGGTGATGGTGATGGTGGTGATGGTGATGTGATGGTGATGGTGGTGATGGTGATGATGGTGATGGTGATGGTGATGATGGTGGTGATGGTGATGATGGTGGTGGTGGTGATGATGGTAATGGTGGTGGTGATGATGGTGATGGTGATGATGGTGATGGTGGTGATGGTGATGGTGGTGATGATGGTGATGGTGGTGATGGTGATGGTGGTGATGGTGATGATGGTGATGGTGATGGTGATGATGGTGTTGATGGTGATGGTGATGGTGGTGGTGATGATGATGGTGATGATGGTGGTGGTAGTGATGATGGTGATGATGGTAGTGATGATGGTGATGACGAGGATACAGATGCTGATGGTGACAGTGATGATGGTGATGATGATGATGGTGGTGTTGGTGATGGTGGTGCTGATGGTGATGATGATGATGATGGTGGTGACGATGGTGGTGATGGTGATGATGGTGATGGTGATGATGGTGATGGTGGTGACGATGGTGGTGATGGTGATGATGATGATGGTGATGGTGATGATGGTGATGGTGGTGACGATGGTGGTGATGGTGATGGTGGTGATGGTGATGGTGATGATGGTGGTGATGGTGGTGCTGATGGTGATGATGATGGTGATGGTGGTGATGGTGATGGTGGTGATGGTGATGATGGTGGTGATGGTGATGTTGGTGCTGATGGTGGTGATGGTGGTGATGGTGGTGAGGATGGTGGTGATGGTGGTGATGGTGATGGTGATGGTGATGGTGGTCATGGTGATGATGGTGGTGCTGATGGTGATGGTGGTGATGGTGATGATGATGGTGATGGTGGTGATGGTGATGATGATGGTGGTGATGGTGATGGTGGTGATGATGATGGTGTTGATGGTGATGGTGATGATGGTGTTGATGGTGATGATGATGGTGGTGATGATGGTGATGGTGATGATGGTGGTGATGGTGATGGTGGTGATGGTGATGGTGGTGATGATGATTGTGTTGATGGTGATGGTGATGATGGTGTTGATGGTGATGATGATGGTGGTGATGATGATGGTGATGGTGATGATGGTGGTGATGGTGATGATGGTGATGGTGGTGTTGGTGATGGTGATGATGGTGTTGATGGTGATGATGGTGATGGTGGTGATGATGATGGTGATGGTGATGATGGTGGTGATGAGGATACGGATGATGATGGTGACGGTGATGATGGTGATGGTGGGGGATGGTGATGACGGTGATAATGCTGCTTCTTTTACAGCATGAGTAAAACTGGATCAGTGTATGGACCCACCAAGGACTTCCTCTGAAGTACTGGGCACACATTTCAGAAAGGAGCCTCTTCTCATGTGCAGCTACAAATAGCATGTAGAGCAGATTGGGGGCTGCCTAACCAATCCTTGCAGCAATGTCCCCCATGGACAGGTCTTAAGCAAGCTGAGGTCAGGACCAGGTGCCCTGGCCACTCCAGAGATCCAGCACAAAGCTGTTTCCTGCAGGGGTTTAGAGACAAGTGGCAAAGACACGCTTGGACTTGGGGAATATTAAGCCTCCGTGCTCCACAAGAATAAAAGAGGCCTTGTGAGCCTTCACAAGAGCAGTGACCCAGGCATGGGGGGCGAGACGGAAGGCTGGGCGAAGGCAGTCGGTCTGGACGGGGTCCTGAGACTGGTTAACTGTGCCGGAGGTGAGGAAGAGGCCGTGCCAGGAGAGGGCCCCGTGATGTGCAGCCTGAGGGCTCCTGCGTCTGGGACCACTGACAGGTGCATGATAGGAGGTCACCGGGACGGGCCCCAAGAGGCAAGGAGGTCGGGTTCTCCAGTAAATGCAGAGTGAGGCCCTGTGAGAAAGGGTTCCAGCCTGGCCCATCTTAGAGCCAGGGCTCAGAAAGCCTGCCTGCTCCCTGCGGCCTGTTCCTCTCTGATGCCAGGCAGCCTCTGGCCTCTGTTTCCCCTTCTCGTCAAACTCTGACTTTGCAGGGAACTCCATTTTGAAGTGAAATTTTAGTCACAACGGCAATTTATAACGCATCTGCTCGGGAGGTGCTGTGGCTGGCCGGGCTGGCAGTACGGGTGGCTGCAGCAAGGGCACCACGTGGTCTGCCACCCCCGCCCGCCCTGCACAGACGCCCCTTGGCAGAGCTCCAGGGCTCTGCTGCACACGGTCTGAGGCCTCTGTGGCTCTGGCTGCCTGCCGTGGCCTTCACCCCAGCACCCTGGTCTGAGGTTCTGACTTCAGGGTATGAGCACCAGAGGCTCCCGGGGAGACTGCGTGTGCCAGGCTGGCAATGTGGGGGAAAAGGAAGGCGACATGGCTGCTCACACAGTCCCCCTTTCCTCGCCTGGAACCAGGCCCCTTCCCAGGCCGGGGGCAGCCGGTGGTCACTGCTGGGTTACATCTGCTGGGCACGCGCGAGCAGCTCCAGATGCGCCAGGGGGGCCGCGTTCGAATGTCAGCTCCATCTTCTCACAATCATTTCCCGCATCCCCTTAGCGCCCAGTGAACACAGCCTGCTCGTTTGAATGCATAATTAGCCCGAGCTTCTACCTCGCTAATTTCAAGGCAGGGGTAGGGAATGGAGGGGGGTTTAGGAATTTGCATATTAATTTAGCCGAGGGAGAGAAAAATTGTTTACCACTTCCTTCGCATAGTTGCTCACAGAGGACTTAACTCTTTCCTGCTCTGCGTCCGGGGCCTTGGGGAGAGGGCGCACATGGGAGGTGCGGCCAGCACCCCATCCTGCTGCGTCTTCTCCAGGACAGTCCCTGCACATGACCTGCTGGGCTCAGCCACAGCCCCCTTTCTTTACGAGGACCACGTGAGGGCTGCCTGGGTGCCAAACAAGGTGGGGACGGGGGCTGCTGGGGATGCCCTCGGCTGGTCCTCACCTGCAGTTTTCAGGAGCCAGAGATACTTGGGTCCCCTAAGTCACTCCAGTGTCCTCATCTATTTTCTCCACAATCCTCCCCCAGCCCCAGACTGGGCATCAGCACAGGACTACATGGAGGGAGGCACCCCGTGCTGCCCCCTGCACCAGGGAGAGAGGGGCAGCCAGCAGAGGGTGAGGTCCCGCAGAGGCTTTGGGTCAGGAAGTGTAAACATCCACTGGGGGAATCAAGGCAGGCTTCCTGGAGGAAGTGGTATCTTCCCTGGGCCTTGTAGGGTGAGCATGCTTCTCCAAGCGAGGGAGCAGGTGAACGGAAGAGCCTGGGGCCTGGGGCCACTCCAGAGACACCTGGGGAGCCTGGGCCATTTGTCCTGACCTGATGTGAGTGAGGGCTTGTGAGGGCTCAGAAGTCAGGAAGGTTTGTGTGGGGCTCAGATGATAGACTGGGGCCTGTGCCAGCCAACAGCCCCACTGGTCCACGCCCCATGTAGTGTGTAGAGCAGAGAACAATTTTTTTTTTTTGAGACACAGTCTCACTCTGTTGTCCAGGCTGGAGTGCAGTAGTGCAATATGGGCTCACTGCAACCTCTGCCTCCCAGGTTCAAGTGATTCTCCAATTCAGCCTACCGAGTAGCTCCTGAGTAGCTGTGCCACCACGTTCAGCTAATTTTTGTATTTCTAGTAGAGATGGGGTTTCATCATGTTGGTCAGGCTGGTCTTGAACTCCTGACGTTGTGATCTGCCCACCTCAGCCACGCAAAGTGCTGGGATTACAGGTGTGAGCCACCGCGCCGGCCGAGGAGCAGAGAATAATCCTAAGGACCACTGAGATGGCCACAGCACATCCCCTTGGAAAGGGCCCAGTGCCTCACAGCAACCTGGCAGTACCAGTTTTCCCTGGAGAAACGGTTTCCATGCCATGCGTCTATATAGAAATGATCAGCCACCTGCATTTGACCCCACAGGCACTTGTGAGGACTAAATGGGGCGAGCGCATGGTGTTCTGCACAGCCCTGCCCCGGCACGGGAGGCCCTGGACAGGAGCCACGTGCTGTCACATCTCCTGACGGCAGCCATGAAGTGCGCACGGGGTCCCCGCGATCTTATGCACAGATGCCACCTGGATGGCAGTGCCTGGCTCTGTCTTCTTCAGGACTGGGAGGGCTCTGCTGCTGGGAGGGGCTGGTGCGTCAAGAAGGGCAAGTCGGGGGACAGGAGGGGCAGCTTCCACGGCCTCTGAACACCAATGGGGTGGAGAGTGGTGTCAGACAGAGAGGTCCATGAGCAGGAATCGAAGGATGTCAGTGGCCGGGGGACAAGGGCTGAGTGAGCAGAGCTGAGATGATCTCTGCGGGGTGGAGGCCAGGCCAGTCCAGACCCGGCCACTCTCGTGGTGACTCTAGCCCACTTCCCCTCTCGGTTTCTGGATCTGTAGCAGGAGAGGTCGGCCCCATCCTGAGCGGCGGCAGGCATCACTATCGACCGCAGTGCCTTCTCCCGCCATCCCAAGGGAATTCCAGGACGCTGCTGCTTGTCCATCCTCCTGTACGGGCAGGTGACCTCTGTTTGCCACCCTGAATTCTATGAGCTCCAAGACCCCCTCACGCTTGGGCCCACTCAGGGCTGATCTAGGCCCCCAAGCACGTCACCCAGGAGCCCACGGGGCCTCGGCATTGAAGACCACACAACGGCTACCTTGAGCGCATAGGAGGAAGCTCTCTCCATGACACCCGCGGAGCCCGGAGACCTGGCACAGATCCCTCCTGCTACCCTGAGCAGTTTCCCAGCAGCCAGACACATGGGGTCTGCACCCTGGCAGGCCGGCCCCGCACGTACCACCACCTGCTGCCCTGGGAATCCCCAGCCACATGCCCCTACCCCCTCCTGTCTCAGCGGCACACTGTGACCCAAACACGGGCCGCGGGGTCAGAGACCTGGGTTCCGGATGTCTGGGCTCAGTGCTGACCACCCTGTGACCAGTGGGACCACCGTCCCCCAGAACTTCTCTCCACACATGCGTGGTGGCCTGCTGGTCACTGGCCACACCTGGCACACAGGATGTGCTCAATAAAGCCGAGGCCCCTGAGCGCCATGTATAAGTTCAACAGAGGAGGCTGCAGAGCCATGGCCACGTAGGCCAGGAGGGGGAGGCCCAGGGAGGCCACGGCCATGTGGAGGTCTGGGTGGGAGTGCCAGGGAGGCCAGGGGCACACGGAGGTCTGGGTGGGAGGGTGGCGGGGATACCAGCAGCTGAGCTGCTCTGCCAGTGCTCACAGGCACCCACAGGGTGCCAGCCGGGCACGGGAGTCCACTGCTGCCAGGAGGACACGATGTGGCCCAGAACCAGGAGAGCTGCTGCTGCCATGAGTGCAGGGCTGGTGGGGCCGGACAGCAGCAGGGGCCAAGGACACTCGGGAAGTCACAGCCAGGTGCATCCTCAGGCCCCCAGCCTAGCCAGGCTCCCCGGGCTGCACCGTCGGCTGTGGACGCCTCTGCTGGAGGTGAGGACCAGAGGCGCTGCTGTCATGGAGCCTTTCCTGGGTTCAGCCCAGGGTGGCTGAGACACATGCCTGTGGTGCCAGAGAAAAGGAGGCACATGGGGTGAGTAACTGGCCTAGAGCTACACAGCCAGAGACAGATGGCCATGGACCTGTCTGCCTCCTCTCGTCCCTCGGGAGATAGCAGGTATGGGGAAGGGCGTTACCCGGGGTGGGGGAACTCGGGGGAGGGCCGGCACTCTGGAGAACTTGAACCCAGGCAGACTCGGCCGCCCTCCCACCTGGGCTGGGAGTAAGGTTGTGCCAAGGAGCAGGCGTGACGTCAGCTCCAACGAGGGAGGGGAGGGGAGGAGCCCCATTCCCACGCCCCTTCTTGCCCAGGCCTCCCTGGCTCCTCCTGCACAGGATGCGGTGAGGTCGGGACTGAGGGCAAGCCGACAGGCACTGACGGGGTCCCAGGGGCCCAGCGCTCCCTCCATGGTCCTCGTGGTCTGACTGCTGGGACCCTCCCAGGGTCAGTGCTCCATGGGCCTGAGAGCCCCCAGGGCAGAGGACAGACCCTGCCCCCCACCATGCCCACTCTGCCAAGCCCAGCTGGGGGAACCTGGACTCACAGCCGCCCCTCCAAGCCGTGGGTGCCGGAGGAACAGTAAGAGGCGCCCTCTTCCCCTGCACCTGTTCCTTTGGGGACTGTGAGAAGAAATAGTGAATGGACTCAGAAGCTGAGCTGAGGGCAGAGGCCAAGAGGCTACGGAATGGGTGGGGGACCCCGTGTACGGACATGAAGCCGGGCGGTGGTCAGGCTGCCCAGCTGCCCACAAGAGATGGTGGCATTGGGCGGGTGCTACCCTTGAGGGGGGTGACTTTGGGGTGTCAGGAGGAGCTGGCTCCAGCCCTCGCTCCCCCAAGTAAGCAGGCTGGCTCCCTCTGTGGGGCCATAGGCATCATGGGCTGGCCCTGGAAAGGAGGTCGCCTCCCATCCGTGAACCAGCTTCATGTCACTGCCATCAACACCAGGTCTGACAGGTGGGGGACACTACATGAAAACCAGCACCCGGGAGCGCTGCAGCTCAGCAGAAACCCCGCTTCCAGCCCAGGGCCAGGCCCCTTGGGGAGTAGGATGGGAACTCTGCCTCAGCCCCTGCTGCTCTGGGGTGAGCTGGGCCGAGCTGGATAAGTCTGGACCTGTCATCGAATGCAGGTGCCAGAGGAAGAGGCCAGGCTGCAGGCAGGCGAGGGCAGAGGTCACCGACCATGCCAGGGGCTGCAGGTACAGCTCCCAATGCTGGAGGTTTGGTGGGGGTGGCGACAGATGCACAAGGAGACCCAAGAGGTCACGTGCCACACCTGTGTCACACGGCCAGAACCTCACACCTTACTCTGGCCAGCCCTTAGCCTCCCATCTGGCCAGGAGACCCGGGGCTTGCTGTCTCGGAGGCTTGGGGCAAATTCTTCTGGCTTCTGGCCACCCCCTTCTCCTGGGCTGGAAGAAGAACCCCTGTAGGAAGATCCACCAGGGCCTGGAAAGGACCCCACGGTACCACAAGGGGTCCGTCCTCACCGCCCACCACCCCGAAGCCTCCTTCTGTGGTGTGCACCGCTTGTCAGGCCATGGCGATCCTCTGCTGTGGCCTCAGGCCAGCTGGGAGCATTGAGGAGGCTGCCCATAGAGCACCCAAGGCCTGGTCCCCTCTGCCAGGGGACAGGGCGGCCTCTCCAAGGCCTGGACCCTGTGCAGCGGGGGAGCCGGCGTGCAGAGGGTTAAGTGCTGATGATGGCTCCGACTCCGTCTCCGCATCAGTGAGCTTAATGTGCTCCTCATTTGCATACTGCAGTGTGTGCGATTAACATGAACTTTTAATTTCTTCTAAGTAAATTACTTCTTGCCGGTACGTGAGGTGCACAAATGTCAGAAAAACGGGAGCGCCTTACTGAGTCAGGGAGGGGATGGGGGCTGCTGGGAGTCACCCAGGAACTCGCGCACACACGCGCACACACATGAACACGCGCGTGCACACACGCACGCACACGCACTGCACTGATCCATGTGGGTCAACACCACACGCACTTGCCGCCTCTGGCCAGCTGTGCACAGACCCAGGGCCGGCTGGCTGCCTCCGCCCAGCAAACACCCTGCACGTCCAGGCTGGCCTGGAGCTGCCTGCTCCCGTGCCCAGCCTCACCCCCGTGTGTCTGACACTTGCCCACACACATGTACAGGATCCCACTCGAGAGAGCCGACGAACTCACCCAGCCTCAAGTTCCCTTTCTGCTTCTGCTTTTTAGGTTATAAATAAGGATGTAAATTTACAGGGATTAAAACAAAGAATCTGGAGCAACAAAGACCCAGAGGCCGTTCCCTGGTCCTGTCCGCAGGACTGGAGAGAGGCCGGGTGGGGCTGCTTTGGGGAGAGCCGGGTGGAAGAGCCCCTCCCCCGGAAATTCCCTGGCTGCCAGCCCAAGTGACAGACACTGACCCTCCACCCCGGCCCTGCCGGGAGCCTGGCCTTCGCCATTTCTCATTCTCACAGCGGCTGGGTGCTCATTCATCCCCGTAGGCTCCTCTCCTCGCCCTTTGGAAAGCACACATCGCAAAACGTGGAGGCTGAGGCAGATGCCAGACGGCAGTTTCAGCACCTCGGAGAGGGACAGCTGCCAGCCCTGTGGGATCCAGGGCAGAGCTCGGGGGATGGTGGCAGCCTGAGTCCGGATCCCATGGGCACAAGGGACCAGGAGCATCTCAGGAGCGGTGAGGTCAAGGAACCTCCAGCTGGACCCCCTAACAAGGACCCGTCCCTCATCCACGGGAGGCAGCACAGACGCTGTGTCCATGTGGACCTGGTGTCCAGCCTCGGCTCCGCAGCCCACAGGCCCGGGACCTGGACAGACCACTGAGACCCTCTGTGGTCCTGTCTTCTCTGTGCACTTGCATCTGCCTAGGGCTAGGGACCTCCCACATTCGCCCCCTGCCCTGAATCATATCAAAGCCACTCTGGGTGGCTGGGACCACAGGGTACCACCCAAAACATGAAACTGACCGGCCCAGGGCTGGAGCCACTGCCCAGCACCCTGAGGAAGGCCCCCTCCGTCACCCCAGGACAGTGGAGATCAAGGATCAGGACACTACAAGTGCCAGGCAGGACCCGTCCCAGCCCAGCACTTACTGCAGGGGTGAAGCACATCACAGCCAGTCTCCCAGGGCATCTCGACCTTTGACACTTGGTTCTTGGGGGGGCCCATCTCCCAGCCTCCCTGGGTCCAGAAGGATCAGCGGGAGACCCGCCCTGTCAATGACTCTCAGGCGGCCATGAGGATGGAGCAAACCCCAGCCTGCCAGCACCTCTCCGCCTGCCCCTCACACCCTGGTGTGCCGTGATGGAGGCCAGCACCCCAAGCAGATGAGCTCAGGACTGCACAGGGCACAGACCTCACTGACAATGCAGCTGGCCCTGACTATGCAACTGTGACCACACTGCCCTCAGAGGGTGGTCAGGGGAAGGCTTCCTGGAGGAGAAGGTCTAGTGTCCCACTATACAGGATGTCTCAGGACGGGGGAATGAAAGGATCCGGGGCAGGCAGGGATGGAGTCTATGGAGTGCAAGGCTCTTGCTGGGGGCCCCCGAGTGGGACAGTGGAGTGATTCCTCAGCATGGGGTGGGTGCCCTACGCCACATTCACAGACCTCCTCCCCTGTCCTTGGCACAGCACGCCGGACAGCAGGTGGAAAGCCCCATCTGGCCCGCATGGAGGGAAACCGAGGTGTGGAGGGCCTCCCAGCCAGCTGAATGGTAGGGACAGGATGAGGGGGATGGGGAGACCCAGGGCCTCCTGGTGTGGCTGCCTGTGTGTGGCTCGGCGAAGCTGGGGGCCTGGGTGGGCACGAGCAAGAGGAGGGATGCTCGAGCCCCAGAGGGAGGACAGCTGGAAGAAGGCAGTCCCTGAGCAAGGGGCTTGAGAGGCCCAGGCAGTGCCACCCCGGCCACCTCCATTCCAGAACCTTCTGTGGCTCCCTGTTGCCACCTCCCTGCCTCTGCCGGCCTGATATCCCCCAGAACAACCAACACCACTTACTCCTCCAAGGCCCGCACTGCCTTCACCCCTGGCCACTCTCCTCACATCTGCTGCTGTGCGATGGCGTCCACACCGCACCTGCCCTGACTCCGCCCCTCACCTGCCAGTGGCTGGATAAGCTCCCTGCACACTGGGAGCATGGGGACACTCAGTCCTCAGCAAGCGGCCACCCTCCCCCATACCTGAGGAGGTGAGCCTGGGGCCCTGGGGAGGGGTGCTGTCCCCCGCCCTCCAGCTTTTAAGAGGTGGAATCCCACCCCCCACTTCCCTGCACCCCGCTGCTCATGCCAAGCCCTCTCCGCCATATGAGGCTGACAATGACCCCTTCCCTGGCAGCTGGGATGTGTGTGTGTGTGTGTGCGCACGTGAGTGCATGGCACGTGTGCGTGTCTATCTGTGCTCATGAGGACTGTGTGTGTGCACGTGTGTAGATGGTGCCTGTGCATATCTGTGCTCATGAGGTGACTGTGTGTGTGCGCACGTGTGGGGCATGTGCGTGTCTATCTGCTCATGAGGTGACTGTGTGTGTGCGTGTGTGCACATGTGTAGACGGTGCGTGTGCTTGTCTGTGCTCATGAGCTGTGTGTGTGCATGCGTGTGTCCGCACGTGTGTGTGGTGTGTATGCCTGTCTATCTGTGCTCATGAGGTGACTGGAGGCCAGCTTTCCCCATCACTGAAATTTACACTGAACCGCAAATTAATTTCATAATTTTTTCCTCTCTAATTATGCCAACATCTGCTGCAAAGCCAAGCTGTGCACATGCATTTTCATACCCCCTCCCCCTGCAGCACGCTGTCTGCTTCTGCACTGAACTTTTCAACAATTATCACCGAAAGAAGATCTTGACTTCCATTTCTCTTGCTTTTCAAGAGGGAGAGAGAGAATGAGGGAGGGGGGAGAGGGGGAGGAGGACGAGGAGGGAGAGGGGGAAAAGATAAAGAACAAGGCGGGAGGGAGCGGGAGGAGAGAGAGACAAATTGATAAGCAGGTCTCGCATGGTGTCTTGGGGAGAGCAGTGGGGGGTGGGTCGGCGGTGGTTTCTTTGTTGCTGCAGGAGGAATCTGAAGAGAGAGAGAGGGGATGGGTTGGCCGGGGGCGGAGCGGAGGAGGAGGGAGAGAAGGAGCTGGGGTGAGGTAAGGGGGCGGGGGAAGGACATGCAGGCGGGGGCTTTGCTCCCAGGCACACCCGGCCCCCAGCCTCAGCACAGGCCCTGCCCCTCTCCCGCCTGCTCTACAAGCCGTGTGGCCACTCTCTCCAGGACAGAGGAGGCCGGAGCAAAAACAGTTTCCTCCCGCCTCCTGCCAGCGTGCTGGTTCCTGGCCAGGGCCCTGCTCTCACCGTGAGATGAGGGGCACCACCAGTTTGGGGTGCACTGGTGCCTCTGCTGCGTGGCATCCAGCTGGGTCCGGGACAAGAGGCCTGCCTGTGTGCCAGACTGAGCTAGGGAAGGTGTCCCAAGTGGGCCAGGAAAGAATGCCAGGCACCAACAACTCCATAGTCAGCCTCTCCTCCCTTCGGTGCCACAGCCTGCCCAGCCTCCACCACCACTGAAGAGGGCAGGCCCCAGACACCCAGGGGTCAGGGAAGCTCCCAGAACCACGCCTTCCCTACAACCTCAGAGTGAGCGTGCCTGCCTGCATGCTCACATGGTTCGAGTATGCTGTGCGTGTGGGTGTGTGCATGTGAGCCCACGTGAGTGTGTTGTGGGTGTGAGTGCGTGTGTGTGAGCTCACGTGTGAGTGTGTTGTGGGTGTTTGGGTGAGCCCACGTGTGTGCTGTGGGTGTGAGTGTGTGGGTGTGAGTGCATGTGTGTGAACCCACGTGTGTGTGTTGGTGTGAGTGTGTGAGCACATGTGTTGTGGGTGTGAGTGCGTATGTGAACCCACGTGAGTGTGTTGTGAGTGTGTGTGTGGGTGTGAGTGCATGTGTGTAAGCCCACGTGTGAGTGTTGTGGCTGCAAGTGCGTGTGTGTGAACCCACGTGAGTGTGTTGTGGGCGTGAGTGTGTGTGGGTGTGAGTGCATGTGTGTGAACCCACGTGTGTTGTGGGTGTGAGTGCATGTGTGAGCCCATGTGTGTGTTGTGGGTGTGAGTGGGTGTGGGTGAACCCACGTGTGACTGTGTGTTGTGGGTGTGAGTGCCTGTGAGCACATGTGCACGTGAGTGTTGTGGGTGTGTGTGGGTGAACCCATGTGTGTGTTGTGGGTGTGAGTGCATGTGTGTGAGCCCACGTGTGTGTGCATTGTGGGTGTGTGCATGTAGGTGAACCCACGTGTGAGTGTTTTGTGGGTGTGAGTGCGTGTGTGAGCCCACGTGTGTTGTGAGTGTGAGTTCGTGTGGGTGAACTCAGGTGTGAGTGTGTTATGGGTGTGAGTGCGTGTGAGCCCATGTGTGTGTTGTGGGTGTGTTTGTGGGTGAACCCACGTGTGTGTGTGCATGTGTGTTGTGGGTGTCAGCGCGTGTGGGTGAACCCACGTGTGTGTGTGCTGTGGGCGTGAGTGCGTATGGGTGAGCCCACATGTGAGTGTGCATGTGTGTTGTGGGTGTGAGTGTGTGTGGGTGAGCCCACGTGTAAGTGTGCATTTGTATTGTGGGTGTGAGCGTGTGGGTGAGCCCACGTGTGAGAGTGCATGTGAGTGTGTTGTGGGTGAGTGCATGTGGGTGAGCCCATGTGTGTGTGCTGTGGGTGTGAATGCATGTGGGTGAGCCCATGTGTGTGTGCATGTGTGTTGTGGGTGTGTGTGGATGAACCCACGTGTGTGTGCTGTGGGTGTTAGTGCGTGTGGGTGAACTCACGTGTGAGTGTGTGTGCTGTGGGTGTGAGTGCATGTGGGTGAACCCATGTGTGAGTGTGTGTGTGCTGTGCTTGTGGGTGAGCCCACGTGTGAGTGTACATGTGTGTTGTGGGTATGAGTGCATGTGGGTGAGCCCACGTGTGAGTGTGCATGTGAGTGTGTTGTAGGTGTGAGTGCGTGTGGGTGAACCCACGTGTGAATGTGTGTGTGCACCTGCAGCTCAGGCCACACACTAGCAACCGCTCAGCTCAGCCTGCAGTGCAGGGAACGCCCAGGAAGGCGGAGAGCTTGCCTGCAGTCAGAAGGCTGGGCTCTAGCCCCGCTCTCCCTGTGTGCTGTGTGCGCCGGGGTGTGGTACCTCCTCCCCCACCACGAACCCAGGTCCCTTCCCGTGCAAATGAGAGCAAAACCCGGGTACCATGACCAGGGCACCAGCACAGACACAGATGAATGGCAGCCGCACAGGCTCCCTGTGTGCCCTCGGGTCTGGTCTCAGCTTCAGTAAAGCACATTGGCTCTGGGGGAAGGGTTCTGCTTCCACTTCTAGGGGTACCTCCTGAGTCCCCCCTGGAGCCCACCGCCTCTGCTCCATCCCACAACCCCCTCTCTGGAAGAGCTCCTGGCCGTTGACTGCCTCCCAAACCCCCTCTCCTCCAGCCTGTCCAGCCCACGGTGGCTGGGAGAGAAACCACACGCTGGACCACACTGCCCTGACCTGGGCCCTCTGGCCACTCCTCACCGCCATCCCATCAAGTCCACTGTCCCCCTGCCCCCTGTACCAGTACATGGGGACTTTGCCCCAAATCCTCAGGGCGCCACGTGCACCTCAAAACTGACCTCACAGGGCCTCCGGGTCTTTCGACACGCTCTCCTGGTGGTGTGGACCTGCCGCTCCCTGGCCCTCTCCCCGACAACCTCACGGCTCCGCGCCCCCACCTTCCTCCAGGCCTTCCCTGCCTGCACCCGGCTGGGCCCCTCAAGCTCACACTGCAGAGTCCTGAGTGGATGCCGCTCATTTATCCCTATTCTCCCCACTCCACCACCTCAGGTCTTTTTAAGGACAAAGCAATTTCTCTCTAGCCCCAGAGCCTAACTCACAGCTGATGCTTGGTACTTTTTTCTTAAATAATAAATAAATAGGCCAGGCACAGCAGCTCACGCCTGTAATCCCAGCACTTTGGGAGGCCGAGGTGGGCAGATCACCTGAGGTCAGGAGTTGGAGACCAGTCTGGCCAATGAGGTGAAAGCACATCTCTACTAAAAATACAAAAATTAGTCAGGTGTGCCTGTAATCCCAACTACTCGGGAGGCTGAGGCAGGAGAATCGCTTGAACCTGGGAGGCAGAGGTTGCGGTGAGCCAAGATTGCATCATTGCACTCCAGCCTGGGCGACAAGAGCAAAACTCCATCTCAAAAATTAAAAATTGTGTAAAAATAATAAAGAAAGAAAGAATGAGATAATTGAAATAGATTATGAAACTTTTCTGGACCTATTTCCTCATCTAGAAAATTAAGAAGTTGAATCTGACAGTCCAGATTCCCCTCACGCCTTTAAATGTCCACTCCGGCCCAACTGAGAGGCCAGCAGTGGCTAGTGAGACCCGTCCCCACTGCGTTCGCCACAGTTCAGATCAATCCACCTTTGCAGAGGCTGCACCGTGCCCGAAGCCGCAGAGAACTTTCCAAGAGCACCGTGGTGTCTCTGGCCTCTGGGGCACTCACTGCCCAGAAGAGGACGCACCAGCGGCAGAGACACCTGTGGGGGATGGGCAAGGCTCTGCGTGGAGACAGGGAGGCAGAACCGAGACGCAGAGTTTGGATGGGGCCTGGAGGAACGAGGGGCTCTAATGGGACTGAGGGTATGGCAGGAACCGTGCTGCAAGGCAGAGCATGGCGGCCACTCCCAGCCATGATAAAAATCACAGGTGTCTATTGGGCTCACCCTGCTTCTATAAACAGTTATTTAACTGGATGAAATGTAAATGAACTGTTTTCAGCCACTGCACAACAGGTATTTCCATGCTCACCAAGCTTTCTGCTGGGAGGTACTTTAAAAAGCACAGGACAAGAATGTGGGGACCCAACCCAGCACAGTGGTCTCAACGGGCAGAGGAGCAGAGCAGGGAGTGTGGGGCTGCTGAGGTGTCTGCAGCTTGCAGAGAAAGAGAGGAGGAAGCTGTGCAAAACAGGGAGCTCAGGAATCCGTACAGGAGTTCCCTTGAGCCGACAGGGAGGACCTCACAAGTCCTGGCCGAGACAAAGGGTTTTGCACTGAGCAGAGTTTGAAGGTAAAACAGTGCTGGAAGACACTGTATGATCCAAACAGCCAGAGTGGAAAGGCCTCGCTGACAACCCCAGGAAGGCAGGTCTCAGGAGGACTATCACAGCCACAGGCTAAGGATGGCTTGAGAGCCTGCCCTAGCAGAGCCTAAAACCAAGCTTTGACAGATGAAGCCAAGCTGAGAGTCACCCATCTCCCAGAACAAAACTTAGCATCTTTAAAGATGATGGTATCATAGCCGCATGATGTCCAGCACACAACAAAAAATTATTATACATGCAAAGAAGCAGGTAAATTCAACCAGAAGAGATGATACAGATGCTGGAATCAGAAGAGAAAGATTTAACAGAAGAGAAAGACATGAGTGAGGAGATAGAGAATCTCAAAAGAATGGAAACTATGGAAGGAAAAATCTAATAAAAAATCTAGAACTAAAACTTATAATATCTAAAATTTAAAATTCACTAGATAAGTACAACAGAGAACTGGACTGCAGAAGAAATGGTTAGCAAACTTGTAGATGGATCCACAAAAACAATCCAAAGAGACCGGGCGTGGGGTCTCACATCTGTAACCACAGCACTGTGGGAAGCTAACGCCGGTGGATCACTTGAGGTCAGGAGTTTGAGACCAGCCTGGCCAATGTGGTGAAATCCCGTCTCTACTAAAGATACAAAAACTAGCTGGGCATGGTAGCACACACCTGTAATCCCAGCTTCTCAGGAGGCCGAGGCATGAGAATCACTTGAACCGCAGAGACAGAGGTTGCAGTGAGTGAACTGAAATTGTGCCACTGCACTCCAGCCTGCATGACAGAGCAAGACTCCATCTCAAAAAATAATAATAATAACTAAAATAAAAAGTAAATTAAAGATGAGCTCATAGCATAGTGATTGGTATATAACAATAAAAACTAACATTAAAAACAAACAAAATATTCAACTTCTAATCAGGAGCACTGCAAGCCAGAGGACCATGGAATGGCGTCTTTAGAGTGTTACAACTGTGAGCTCACAATCCTACATCCTGCCAGAGAAAAGAGAGTCCTTCAAAAATTAATGTAAAATAAAGCATTCGGATAAACAAAATCAGAAAATTCATCACTAGAAGACCTGTACTATATAAATGTGAAGGGGAAACGACACCACGTGGAGTTTCAGATCCACATGAAGGGGTGAAGGGCACTGGAAGGGGTAGGCATGCAGGTAAATATAAAGTGTGCTCTGCTCATGTACTGATTTTCTGTAAAAGATAACTGACTGTTTTAAGTAAAAATAATAAAAATATATCATAAGAATTGTAAAATTTGTAGAAGTAAAATATATAACTGAAACACAAACATGGGAGGGTAAATGGCACCATATTGTAATCTTCTTACATTATACATGAAGCAAAATAATATAAATTCAAAGAAGACACTGTAATCCTTGGTGTAACTGTTAAAAAAAAAAATAAAACAGAGGTGTAGCCTCCAAATGAATACACACCCACACCCACACACACACAGGCGTATATGAAATAAATTAAATGGCCAGGCACAGTGGCTCACACCTGTAATCCCAACCCTTTGGGAAGCTGATGTGGGAGGATCACTTGAGCCCAGGAGTTCAAGACCAGCCTGGCAACATAGTGAGACCCTGTCTCTCCACAAAAATGTTTTTAATCAGCTGGGCACAGTGTCTGCCATCTACTCAGGAGGCCGAGGTGGGAGAATTGCTTGAGCCCAGGAGTTCAAGGCTACAGTCAGGTAGGATTGTGTCACTGTACTCCAGCTTGGGCAACAGAGTAAGACCCCATCTCTAAATAATGTTTTTTTAAAATTAAAAAAAAAAGAAAAGAAAGAAAAAAAGAATGGAATACTAAGAAATAATTAATTCATTCAAAAGAAGGCAGAACGGAGGAAAAATGAAGACAAAAGCCAAGTGGGACAAATATACAACAAACATCCCGAACGTGTCAATAATTACACTAAATGTAAACAGACTAACACTTCAGTTAAAAAGCAAAGATGATAAAAATTAAATTTACAAAAGCAAAGATTGCCAGTCTAGATAAAAAAAAAGTTAGACTCAGCCATCTGTTGTCTGCAAGAGAATATAGTCTAACTATAAAGCACAGATAGTTTAAAAGTAAGAAAATGGAAAAAGATACATCACACAAATAGTACTATAAGCAAGCGGGAGTAATTGCATTAATATCAGACAAAATAGACTGCAAGACAGTATTATCAGAACTAAGGAGGAACATAGAGTCATAAATTTGTCAGTTCATCAGAAACACAGAACAATTCTAACTATATACACAGTTAATAAGAGCTTCAAAATATGTGAAGCAACATAGTCAGATCCACAGAGAGACATAGGCAAACCCACAATTATACAGTGTTCAGTACTCCTCTCTCAGCAACTGAATGTGTAAACAGATAATCAGCAAGGATGCAAAAGACGAAACAGCGTATCAACCAACATAACCTAGCTGACATTAACAGGACACTCCCACCCACCCAAAACAGAACACATATATATTTTTTCAAATGTGCATAGATCATTCACCATAAAACATATCAGTAAATTAAAAAGATTTAAACCATATAAGGTATCTTCTTTAACTATAAAGTTAAAAATTAATTACATTAAGATATCTATCAAATTTCCTTAAATATTTGGAAATTAAACAATAAACTTCTAAATAACCCATGGGTAAAACAAGAAATCACAGATGAAATTAGAAAATATTTTGAACTAATAATAATTAAAACATGACATATCAAAATTTGGGGGCTTTAAACAAAGCAGTGCTTAAAGTTTGATTTAGAGCTTTAAATACTGGTGTTAGCATACTAAAGGTTTAAAATAAATGATCTAACTTCCACTTTGAAAATCTAGAAAAAGAAAAAATTAATTTCGAAAAGAATGTAATAAACAGCAAAAATTGATCAAATAAAAAAATAAACCATAGAGAAAAAGTCAAGAAACTCACAAGTTAGTTCATTGAAAATATTGATAAAATTGATAAACTCCTAGATTACTATAGAGAGAGACAGAATATAAATGACCAGTATCAGGAATGAAGGACAGGACATGGCCACAGACCCTGCAGTAATAAAGAGAATTAGGGAATATTCTGAACAACGTTTTGCAAATAAATTTGACACTAGAGGGTACGCACAAATTTCTTGAAAGACACAAATTACCAGAACTGACATGAGAAGAAATAGAAACTCTGAAAAGACATCTGATTCTTAAAAAATTACTCATCAGCTTTTACTGAAGAACAGAGTCTGGAAAGTTGAATGCAATTGAGGCAATGATGAGAACAGGAGCTGTCTCCAAGCATTTCTGCAGCATCTATCAATCACAGCCACCGTGCCTGGTGATTTACTGGCCATTTCTTACAACCTTGAGTCACAGACAAGATAAGAGGCTCAGAGTGTTTCAGTGCCTTGCCAAAGTCACACAGGAAGTGGCAGAACTGGCTTCACAACGCCTTACATCAGGGAAGGTGCTTGGTGCAAAAGACAAAGGCCCCCATTACAAGAGAGGAAGCAGTGGAATCCGCCAAAATCTTTACAAACTGCACTTTGTAGCATTCCCTCCTGTTGTCTAGACTTGGTATTTTGTAACTCTTCCACAACAAGAGCGCCTCAAGATAAGGAACTGCATTTTAAATAATACTGAAATAAATGCAAAACCCAAAATAGGAATATACATAGATATGATAACCATATAATTTGTCCTCCAAACCAAAAACGCTGGCAGATAAGAAAGGGTGGTGCTGGTAATAACCTCAGGCATGGAGCTGAGAACTGAGAAGCACCCCACCTAGGGCAACAGTGGATGGCATCCTCGCCCTCCGGGAGCTTACTGTAGGACCCCTCTTATGCACAGTCCCCCGGGGATGCCTGACTGCACTTCACCAGCATCTGCTCCCTTGGGGCTGTCATCCACCCAGGGAAGCAGGTAGGCATTATTATTATTACATTTATTCATTTACTTATTCATCAGAGCAACAGGGTGTGATCTTGTCTCACTGCAACCTCTGCCTCCAAGTTTAAGCAATTCAGCCTCGGTCTCCTGAGTAGCCGGGATTACAGGCATGTGCCACCATACCCAGTTAATGCTGATATTTTTAGTAGAGAGAGGGTTTCACTATGTTGGCCAGGCTGGTCTCGAATTCCTGGCCTCAAGTGATTCACCTGCCTCAGTCTCCCAAGGTGCTGGGATTACAGGCGTGAGCCACTGCGCCCAGCCTGGAATTATTATACCCATTTCACCGGAGACAAAAACAAGAGCAAACACGTTGTGATTTTCTTGAGATCAGAGAGGCCGTTCCAGGTTTCTCTTGGCTTTTGCACTCCTTCCATGAAAGCTCCTACCTCTCCTATAATTTTGGGAAAAAATGGAAAAGCCAAACATGAAATGAAAGCTCACAAATCCTTCGTTTCCCTTTTGCTTCAGGTGCCAGGAAGTCCAGAATGAAACTCCAGGCTGGTTTGGAGCACGACGAACCGTGCCATCTCTGTGATAACCTGCTGGTTCTATTTCCACTGTTCTATTTTTTTCTTGCATTTCCCAGATCCCTTTTGGAAGCAGATGGGGTACAAGCTATAAATAACATCTTCAAAGGAATCGATCTGTGTGCACAGGTGGGCCGCCGCACCTACTCACCTGTCCGACGCTCCGTCTGCTGGAAGGTGCTGCCCGGGGTCTGCAGCGGCCACCCCGTCTCTTGGCATCTGTAGGCGCCTGCTTCTGAGGGAGCCCCACACTCCCTGCAGCTCCATCCTTGCCGAGCCCACCCCAGGCGGCAGACGACTGGGTGGGTACCTGGTACAGGAGTGGGACCCTAGCTTAGGAGCCAGGTAGCCTACACTGAATATGTGAGGCACCTCTAACGTGTGATGCTGGAGGTGCCTCCTGTGAGCTCCAGCCCTGCAAGGTCAAAACTCAGGGCCCTCCCGGAGCCACCCCTGCAGAGCGCAGGAGCACCAAGGTCCGGTCAACGCCACTCACTGTGCTGCGCTGCCCAGCCTCTTCCCAGGTTCCTGCTGCCAACACCGCCTTTGCCCACATCCCCCCACAGGAAGCTCAGACATCGGTGAGAGAAGGCCCTGCAGCTCTCCGAGCCAAGCCCAGTGCCCCTCTCCATGCCCAAGGCACATGCACGTGGTGCGGCAGTCTCAACCTGGCCATCCTGCCTGGACCCTGGCCAGCTTGGAACCGTCACGCGGCGCCCTACACGCCACGGTGCTCGGCAGGTGTGTGCGGAAGAGGTGAGCCCCAGAGCCTACGTATCCTGAACCTCCTCACCTGTGGGTGGTGCGACCAGCGGCTGCCCCTCGCACAGCAAAGGACACAGAGACGACTTGTTGGTTGAGACCCTGTCCCACAGGGAAGAGTGGCAAGGACTGGCCACGTCATCCCCCAGACCGAGAGCTGACAGCCAGCTTCCGCAGGCGGCCTCGGGGGCAGAGGCACAGGCCCAGTGGCTCCCTGGCCACGTTCCCCACCCTCTGGGAGGAGCAGGAGGCCCCTACCCCGCCGCCCCGCCTACCCGCCCTCCCCCGCCTGTTCAGATCCCTCCTCTGGTGTTTGCTATTTTGTTATTGTTGTTAATTCCTCACCAGGTGGAACCCGGCACTGTGGGGCTTCATTAAGCTCAGCCAGCTGTTTCGTACACAGGGAATGATGCGTGGCAGAGTCAGCCTGAGCAGTGGAGGTGGGGGAAGGGGTGAGGGGCCGGGAGGGCCAGGAGCCCCAGGTCCAGAACAGAATGGGGTCTGTGTTAGGGGACAGGAAGCTGGGGCTGCCAGAGATATCTCTGGGCAGGTGCAAGGATGTGGGTGGGACGAGGCCACAGCTGCTGCCTCCCCCTCCCCACACTGATGACAAGATCTAAGCCCCTGAGAACCCAGAACCCAAAGGCCCAAGCGAGACTCTGCAGAGGGGAGCTCCTGCTGCAGGAGGACAAGAGCTCCGGGCAGCGCTGAGGGGTGGACTGCCTAGACCCGGGGGGCAGCCCCGGGGGGAATGTGTGAGTGTGGGTGCACGTGTGACTGCGCGTGTGAGTGTATATGTGTGCATGTGTGTGGGTGTGGGTGTATGTGTGTGCGTGTGTGTGTGAGTGTGGGTGCATGTGAGCCTATGAGTGTGTGAGTGTGGACGCATGTGTGACTGCGTGTGAGTGTATGTGTGCATGTGTGTGAGCACGGGTGCATGTGTCACTGTGCATGTGAGTGTATGAGTGTGAGTGTGAATGTGGGTGCGTGTGACTGCATGTGAGAGTGTGAGCGTGGGTGCACGTGAGCGTGTGTGTGGGTGGGTGCATGTGTGACTGCATGTGAGTGCGTGTCAGTGTGAGTGGGCGCATGTGAGCATACACGTGTATGAGTGTTGGTGCATGTATGACTGTGCGTGTGAGTGTGAGCATGGGTGCATGTGAGCGTATGCATGTGTGGCTGTGCATGTGAGTGTGTGTGTGAGCGTGGGTGCCTGTGAGCGTATGCATGTGTGGCTGTGCATGTGACTGTGTGTGTGAGCGTGGGGTGCATGTGAGCGTATGCATGTGTGGCTGTGCATGTGAGTGTGTGTGTGTGTGAGCGTGGATGCATGTGTGGCTGTGCATGTGAGTGTGTGTGTGTGTGTGTGTGTGTGTGTGGGATGCGGGGACGCAGGGTGTCCGCATACAGGACCCGCGTCCACGTGCGCGTCTCTGGGCAGGGTTAGGGTGGGCCAGCATAGCCCATTCTTCGTTCCCAGAGCCTGACTTGACTTCTGTAAGACAGCACAGACATTTCGTAAACCACGGGCACACAGGCGTGCCAAGCTCTCGGCCAAACAGGGCTGAACAGGTGTGCGGGTTGCAGGACCTGCCGAGCCACGCCTGTGTGCTGTGGACGCCCTGTGCGCAGAGGCCGTGGGTCCACTGCGGAGCCCTTTATCTGAGAGGCGCCCGTGAGCTGAGCGTGTGCTGGGGCGCGGCTGTCCGTCTGAGGCACTGCATGTGAGCAGGTGGTCTGTGGAGCCGGGGGCAGGCCTGGGCAGGGCACATGGGCGATGGTCTGTGCCCACACCGCCAGCCTCAACTTCCTCAAATCAAACTGTCATCTCCTCAAAAAACTCCTATAAATCAGGAAGAAAACGGGATCTTTCACATTAGAGGATGGATGCCCAAATGGCTGACAAACACCTGAAAAAGTCTCAGCCTCAGTGAGACGCCGCCACCCACCCACCCAGCAGCTCCAGTGAAGAAGGCACAAGGCCTAGGTTGGCAGTGAGAGCCAACAGCTGCCAAGCTCTGGTGGCTGCCTGGCTGCTGTGGGGGCGTCGGCACGCTCTTGCCCACCTAGAACGTTGGGTCTCTCTTCTCTCCCCTTGCCTGGGTCACAGGCCCCTCTCTGACAAAGCTCACCCATGGGGGAGGGCGGGGTGTGCAGTGAACGAGGGGCTCCTCCTTTCTGAACCTACACTTAGCTCATTTTAACAAAGCACCAGCAAACGAAGTCAGGGGCCAATCTGACCAGAGAGAAAGAGTGGAAAAGCGAAAATGATCAGGTCCTTCTTTTCTTTTCCTCCTTTTTTTTTTTTTTTTTTTTTGACACAGAGTCTTGTTCTGTCGCCCAGTGTGGAGTGCAGTGGCGCAATCTTGGCTCACTGCAACCTCTGCCTCCTGGATTCAAGCAATTCTAGTGCCTCAGCCCCCCAAGTAGTGGGATTACAGACATGTGCCACCATGCCTGGCTAATTTTGTGTTTTTAGTAGAGATGGAGTTTCACCATCTTGGCCAGGCTGGTCTCGAACTCCTGACCTCAGGTGAGCCACCCATCTCAGCCTCCCAAAGCGCTGGGATTAAAGGTGTGAGCCACCTCATCTGGCGATTGTACTCTGCCGTTTTCTAAGCATGTTCACAAATAAAACCTCACTTGGCCCTCACCACACCTTAGTGAGATAACAGGATTTTGATGACCTGCTGGTGGCAGGTAAAGGCGAAGAAACCTGGTAGAGGGGGATCAAGGCGGGAAGCAAGTTGCCTCCGGTGCTTTGGCTGCAAGTGACGACCTGAGACGATAAGGAACCGTTTTTCCAGACAGAAGTCCGAAGACAGGCAGGTCCAGCGTGGGCTGATACGAGGCTCCACCCTGTCATCGTAGACCCTTACTCTTCTCACCTCTGCGGCAGTTGGGAGACCATTTCCCGTGGGCCCGTCGCATTTCTGCACACCTTCCAAGCAGAGACACTGATCGTTTTTGTTCCAGGTGATCTTTGCAAAGATTTTAGCTCAGCAAACAGCCCTGGTGAGGAGAATGCTCCCTCCAAAGCAGAGGGCAAAGTTGTTTGCTGTTCAGTGTGATAGAGAGGCCTCTTCCTCTGGGGTAAGGGACAGGCACGCTTGCTTGTGGCCCATTATTCGAGTTCCCTGAGCTTGATGAAACTCCCTTACGTGAACAGCATCCCCCACACCATGCTCACAAGGCTGGTGGTGCAAGGGAAACCAAGGCAGCCATGAAACTCAAGCTTGGCCGGGTGCGGTGGCTCACGCCTGTAAACTCAGCACTTGGGGAGGCTGAGGCAGGCAGATCACCTGAGGTCAGGAGTTTGAGACCAGCCTGGCCAACACGGCAAAACCCCCTCTCTATTTAAAAAAAAAATTAGCTGGGCATGGTGGCAGGTGCCTGTAATCCCAGCTACTTGGGAGGCTGAGCCAGGAGAATCACTTGAACCTGGGAGGCGGAGGTTGCAGTGAGCCGAGATTGCACCATTGCGCGCCAGCCTGGGTGACAGAGCAAGACTCTGTCTCAAAAAAAAAAACAAACAATCCTCAGGCTTCTTGCTAAGTCATAAAGGTCTTCGCGTCTGATCCAGGAGTCTTGTGCACTCCGCTAGCATCTTTAAAACAATGGCAAGCCAATGTGTTCGCCTCAGACCCCTCGCAGTTCTTGACACTTTGGTCAAGACGGTTGAGCTGTTTGGGGTGTCACACCCAGTGACGGGATTAACTCATGGGGAAGAAGCTGCGCCTTCCCGTGGATCTCCCCTGAAGACCAGAAATACATTTCCCAAAGTCCTCCTGGTAACCACAGCTCCGGGACATGCCTCTGTGCTCGACAGGAGCAACCGGGATCCACCTGCCTCGGGGCTGGCTGCTCCGGGGGCTCCAGGTGTGGCCTCAGAGCTCTTGTCTACACTGCTGCCTCTCATGTCTATGTGGGTGCCGGCAAGTGGAGCACACCATGAATATCTGGTGAACCAGCAGGGGTGACTGTGGTTGTGCAGCTTGCTCTGGGAGTCTGCAGGGCTGCCAGTGGAGGAGGAGGGGCTCCAGGGGAGACCACCGCCCTCCTGGCCCCGTCTTTGACTGAGACGTGCTGTCCTCCTCCATCAGCCCCCCCGGGATTCCAGCTGCCTCTGGAATGCTGGGCAGGGTCTGGGCAGCCCCTCCAACACCTGCGGGGGGTCCTGCAGCATCCTGTGGTGGCATTCCTGGGCCCGCTTCCCTCTACGCCCTGCCCTGTACCCGGCGCCGAGAGGTGAGCCGCAGAAACCTCCGATTTGGCTCCCGTGATGCTTTTCCCGGTGGCCGCCACGCCCTGCCTTTGTCGCCAGGACCTCGCTTCTTCCTTCTGAGGCCTTTGGATCCAGCCTCCTCCCCGGGATCCTGAGAAACCCGGGAACCCTCCAGGTGCCTCTCCCTGCTGCAGGTGCACTGGTCCCGGCTCCACTACCTGCAGCGCCTCCTTCTCAGCCTACAGCACTGTTGCTCCCGCTCCTGAAACACTCCTGGGGCTTCCCCACTGCTTGGAAAAGAAAATCCAGGCTGGGTGCAGTGGCTCATGCCTGTAATCCCAGCACTTTGGGAGGCCACAGCGGGTGGATCACTGAAGGTCAGGAGTTTGAGACCAGTCTGGCCAACATGGTGAAATCCCACAGCTACTAAACATACAAAAAAATTAGCTGGGTGTGGTGGCGGGCACCTGTAATCCCAGCTGCTCAGGAAGCAGAGGGAGGAGAATTGCTTGAACCTGGGAGGCAGAGGTTGCTGTGAGCCATAATCGTGGCACTGCACTCCAGCCTGGGCAACAAGAGCTAGACTACCTCAAAAAAAAAAATCCAAACTTGCCACCAGGGCCATGTGCTCTGGGCACGCCTGCAGCCTGTTCTGTGGGGTGGGAGCTGCCTGAGCTCCCTGCAGTAGGGTGGGGTGAGGCTGGGCCCAGAGACTCTGAGTGGCCATGGCTGTGGCCCTGTCCCATCCTGCCCCAGGGGCGGGAAGCCCTCCCCTGGCTCTGAGTGGCCCTGTCCCGTCCTGCCCCAGGGGTTGGAAGCCCTCCTCCCCTGGCTCTGAGTGGCCCTGTCCCGTCCTGCCCCGGGGGCGGGGAAGCCCTCCTTCCCTGGTGCACAGCTGCCCCCCTGAGATCCTTGTCCCTTCACCCAGCCCCTCCTCTGGGTGCCTCTGGGAAAAGAGACATTGCATGAGCCCAAGTTCAGCCTCAAAACCAGAACCACTAGCCCCTGTAGGAAAGGCAGACCTGGTCCTTGTCCTCCCGGGAGTAGGAAGACGACCCCACCACTACTGCTTCCTGGTCTGGGCTGGGCTCGGCTCAGGAGGATGGGCTGGAATGGGGGAGGGTGCCAGCCCCTCTCTGTGGGCTCCCTCATGCTTTGGTCAGAGGGAGTCATGTCTCCTGATCATGGTGTCACCAGAAGGAGCAGCAGTACGTGGCCACACGCTCTTGCCTACGGGTCCAGCTCCTGTGAGTACAACTGGCTGGCGGGGCCGCGCTGCAGTCAGGAGGCCGCAGCAAGGGAGAGGTACAGTTAGCTTTTCATCCTCTCCAAGACGAACAGCTGGAAGCCAGGTTGGAAAAGCAATGCCGACAGCCCTGCATGGCCCACCTGCGACCGCCCACCCATGCACCCCCTTTGACTCAGCCCAGACCTCCGGATGACATCAGCCCCAGCCACGCTCCTGACGAGTGGTGCCCTCCCCACATGGGGCCAGACGTTGTCTCATTCTCCCCCAACATATGACACTGGAAAGACAACATCTGATTGCACTCGAATCACAAACCCTTTGCTGACCAGCTCCACTTTAGGGCCGTCCCTCGGCTCTGCCTGTCCAAGGGCCCGTCCCCAAATCTTCAGAGATGGCGGACCAGGATGGCCTCCGTGCTCACCCCCAGGAACAGCTGGCCGTGGGTGAAGCGTGATCAGGGCTCTGGTGTTTAGCGAATCGCGGTGAAGCGGAGCCAGCTCTCTCCCAGGAGAAACAGTGAGCTGCTGGGCTGCGCTGCGCCGTCAGCCTCACACGGGCTGAATACTAAAATTCTCTACGAGGTTAAAAACAAATAACCGGCTCTGCCCAACCCCATCAACTGGGCTGGACTCAGCATGTGGGGGCAGAGCCGGTCTTGTGAACGTTTAAAACCTTGCCTCAGTGCCTGTCTCTGCTTGGGATGCTGGAGCAGCTCTCCGCAGACGGCGGCTCAGCCACGGGAGCAGCGTTCTCACCGCTACGGAGGCTGGAAGCTGCTATCCGGGTCCTGGACGGGGCTGGGAGAGCCTCCTCCGGGTTGTGGATGGCGCCTTTGCTCCCTGTGCTCCCAGAGGGCTCCCTTGGCCTCTTTGGCGAGGACACTGACCCACCGGGAGGACTCCGGCCTCCTGCCCTGACTGCCCTCTAAAGGCGTCCTCCTCAATCACCCTCAAGAGAGGATTCCATCATGAGCTGTAGGAGGACGTGAAAGCCTCTGCGGTGCTTTGGATGCGCAGTGTGCAGGGAGACCCCCTTTCTGGGCTTTGCTGCCATGTGTGTGGGTGCCTGTGAAATGCATGGCGTCAGACACATGCCTTCCCGTGCAGGGCCAGCTCCGGGAGGATTCGGGAGACGCCGTGGCCTCTGGGGCTGCAGATGGAGGGCACCGGCCCTGTTCTGTGGTTCCTCACTGTGCTGGCTGTTGAGCTTGGTGTTACAGGCGTGTCTTCCCTTTGCAACATTTGCATATTTTTAAAATTAAAAATGATGTCTTCTCTAGGCCTCTCTAGGCCCTACCTCCAAGAAGGGGGCTTCTGCTCAGCGATGACCCTGCAGTGTTATGGGGGCAGACAGGCCTTCCTCAGCCCCTGCTGCCACAGGGAGCTCACCTCTCCTCTGCCCCCGAACCCCATGACTGGGTGTTTGTCACGTGGCGGGTGGGATGCTGGTCCTGAGCAGGGTGGGCGAGGCCTCTGCAGAGTGGTTCCACCTTGGCAGCCAGCCGAGCTGAGGTCCCCACACTCCTTGGTGTGAGCAGCGGCCGAGTCTGCTAGACTGCACCCACCGTCTGTTGGGTCTGCCTCCTCGAACTCCCAGCCCAGGGCTGAACCCGCCTGCAAACAGCCAGGTGGACGAAGATCTCACAGAGGTGCTTCAGGGGGAGAGAAGCGGCTGGGAGCCCAGGGAGGGGGCAGGGAGTTCCCGGAAGCCTGTCGGGGAAGGCTCCGCCGAGGTCAGGCACCAGCTGTCAAAGCCGCACGCCCCGCCTTGTCCGACCCCTGCAAGTGGCTAAGGCAAAGACCCCTCAGCACTATCTCTGGCCTTAGCTCAGGACCCGGCTCTCCAGGATCCAGCAAAGACCTCCTCCTGGGAAGGAAAGCAGCCTGGGTCATCCCCCAGCCCAGCACGGAGGGCCCCAGGCAATGCTCTTAAGAGGGGCTGCACTAGACGGGGTCTCCAGGTGTAGCCTGAGCCACCTGACCCACCTGGACTTCGTATAAATTTAGATGCCCAGGATCCAGCCGGCCAGCCTGGGCGGGGTCAGGAAACCTGCGTGGTAGGAAGCACCCCAGGCGGGCAGATGTGCTAGCCAGGATGATTTCTGCACCAGGGGGTCTCAAGGCGGCCCTAGCGAATCCCGTTCAAGTGCTCTCATGGGTCTAGCGGGACTGGAGGAGAGCAAGACTTCATGTTACAAAGGGGGCCTGAGGGCCTGGGGAGCCCCAGCAGGTGGCAGAGTGGCTGGGAAAGAGGGGGTGACTGATGTCCTGTCCTGCAGGGCAGGTCCCAGGAGAGCCTCGCGTGGTGGCCCTGGCTTTGCAGCCAGTGGGCGCTCCCACAGTGCTGGGGGCCTGGCCTGGCCTCGTTTTCCCACTTTGAAAGTGCAACTGGGAAGGCTGCAGATAGGACCAGGCGGCCCAAGCCTTCCCTATATCCCAACATCCCCCCTACTGCTCATTTTTAATTGGATTTAATTATTTTCCATTTAATTGCATTTTTTACAGCTCTCCCCAGTGGGTCTCTGATCTGAGCATCCCTCCCCTCCCCACCTCTCTCCTTCCCCTCCTGTCTCCTCCCCCTCCACTCCCCTCTTCTCTCCTCCGCTCCCCTCCCCCACTTCCTCTCTTGAGAAAGAAGCCTTGGCCTCAATGGAGAAGTGAGACAGGGCTCCCTGGGGACCTGGGAAGTGGGGGATTCTCCACCCTGGGGTGAGGGCCTAGAGCCTGGGGGTGCCCACGTTCACCAGCCATGGTCCCCTCGGGCCTCCACAGCCTCCGCCTCCCCCACCTTCCCTTCCCCCATCGACTCCTGACTGTCCTTCCCAACTCCCACCAGATCCAGACTTGATCCCTCCGCTCTGTTGAGAAGCCTTCCTGACCCACACCCCAGCCTGGCAGGAGAATCCCCATCTGGCCCCTTTTCCTCCTCAACTGCAGCCCTGTCCTCAGCTCCAGCACTTCTCCACCTTCCTCCCTCTTTCCATGCCTGTGCACTGGCCCAGGCCCTCACCCCTCCCCTGCACCCCACAGCCCTCATCCCTCCCCCGCACCCCACAGCCCTCACCCCTCCCCTACGCTCTCCACAGCCCTCACCCCTCCCCTACGCTCTCCACAGCCCTCACCCCTCCCCCACACCCCACATCCCTCACCCTCCACCCCACCCCCACAGTCTGCATTCAACACACACAGCCATGCTCAGGAGATTCTGGGCCCCGGCGCTTCGACCACAGGGATTTTCTGAAATTCCCATGGAGAGGTGGAGTCACACCTTCCGAATCTCGGTGGGCTTCTAATTTGCTTTGAGCCACAGAACTTGGTGGAAGTGGTGTCCTGCCCGAAGAGGCTGCATGGCCTCCCCCTCTGCCCTCTCGCAGCTGCCCTGAGAACCTCATGGAAGGAGCTGCCGGCTGCATGCAGGAGACCAAGGGACTCTGGCTACTGTCCCGACCGTCAGCCCAGGAGAACGGCAGGTCACTATTGTTTGAAGCCACCAAGGTCTGGGTGCTTGGTTACACAGCCAGTTAATGACACACTACCACCGACAACAGCACCTTATCTTTTAGACTCAGCCAGATCTCCCCCAACCCCCTGCCCAGCAGCTTCAGCCCCCCACTCCCTCCTGCTCCTCACAGAGCTTCACTCAGGCTCATGGCAGAGACCAGACGCCCTCATCCTCCTTCAACAGCTTCTGGTACCAACCAGGTGGAGTTAAGGCTACCTGTGAACCAGCATCAAAGCTGGGCATCGACAGCACTTCCGTCCCC
Organism: Ateles fusciceps; assembly: GCA_036589455.1. Classification (NCBI taxonomy): domain Eukaryota; kingdom Metazoa; phylum Chordata; class Mammalia; order Primates; family Atelidae; genus Ateles; species Ateles fusciceps. The sequence continues at coordinate 1,166,429 of JAZHEH010003205.1, forward strand.
ACATCCTGCAGCCGCAGCTCCAAAATGCCATGCCCTGGGTGTCTCCTCATGCTCATACCACCCTTCCTGCCTGCACCAGTCCTGCCTGGGGGAAGGTTCTTCACCAACTTCCCCATCCAACAAATTCATCCACCAAGACTCAGATGAATCCTCCCCTCTCCTGCAGCCTGGGACCCAGCCACAGGCTCTTTCCATTGAGATTGTTACATGTGTTCTTGTTTACCTGGCTCAGTCACCCGCTCGCTCACTTAACTGTAACCCCTTAACAGAGAGGCATGCCTGAGCAGCCCCTTGTGTTGTAAAACAGGTATACAGAAGGAGTCACATAAAGAATGAGATGCGATGGAAGACACACAAACCCAAGTGCTAATGTTTACTTCCTCTACCCCATGGCTTGTGTCCTGCAGCCCCTGAGACCAGTTTGCCTCTGCCTGCAGCCTCATAATAGACTGGAAACTTGAGGTAGACATGACAGGTATTTTACTGCTGTGCTTCCCAAAGGCTGGCAAAGCGCCCAGGCACATGGCACCAGCTCAGCAAATATCTGTGCATGGATGGACAGGTGGGTGGATGGGTGGGTGGGTACATGGATGGGTGGGTGGATGGATGGATGGGTGGTGGGTAAATGAATGGATGAATAGGTTGGTACATAGATGGATGGGTGGGTGGGTAGATGAGTGGATGAATGGGTGGATGGATAATGGGTGGGTGGGTGGGTGGATGGATGGATGGGTGGATGGATGGATAGATGGGTGGCTGGGTGGCCAGCTGGATAGATGGGTGGATGGGTGGATGAGTGGGTGGATGAATGGATGAATGGATGAATGGATGGTGGGTGGGGTGGATGGATGGATGAGTGGATGAGTGGGTGGGTGGATGGGTGGATGAATAGGTAGATGGATGAATGGGTGGATAGGTGCATGAGTGGGTGGATAGACAGATTGGTGGATGAGTGCGTGGGTGGGTAGGTGGATGGATAAGTGGATGGATGAATGTATGAATGGGTGGGTAAATGGGTGGATGGATGAGTGGGTGGGTGGATGAATGAATGGATGGATGGTGGGTGGGGTGGGTGGATGGATGGATGGATGGATGAGTGGGTGGGTTGATGGGTGGATGAATAGGTAGATGGATGGGTGGGCGAATAGGTGCTTGGGTGGGTGGATAGATGGATAGGTAGAGGGGATGAATGTATGAATGGGTGGGTAAATGGATGGATGGATGGGTAGGTGGGTGGGTAAATGGATGGATGGGTGTGTGGGCAAATGAACAGATGAATAGGTTGGCACATGGATGGATGGGTGGGTAGATGAGTGGATGAGTGGGTGGATGGATAATGGGTGGGTGGGTGAGTGGATGGATGGGTGGGTGGGCAGATGGATAGACGGGTGGGTGGGTGGATAGGTTGGTGGATGAATGGATGAGTGGATGGTGGGTGGGGTGGATCGATGGATGAATGAGTGGATGAGTGGGTGGGGAGATGGGTGGGTGAGTAGGTAGATGGATGAATGGATAGATGGATGGGTGGATGAGTGAGTGGGTGGGTGGATGGATGGATAAGTGAATGGATGAATGTATGAATGGGTGGGTAAATGGATGGATGGATGGGTGGGTAGCTGGGTAAATGAATGGATGAATAGGTGGGTACATGGATGGATGGGAGGGTAGATCAGTGGATGAATGGGTGGGTGGATAACGGGTGCATGGGTGAGTGGGTGAATGAATGGTGAGTGGGTGAGTGTGTGGATGGGTGAGTGGCTTGATGGCACACATTCATGAGAACAAAGTAGAGGCTTAACTTCCCAGATTAGTAAACTTTCTGTGCTTTCCCTCAGTCAGGAGAAACAGTGAGAAGCTTCATATGCAGCCAGAAGGGGTCAAGGGGAGGAGGGTTGGCAGTTTCTTCCAAGGACCCTTAGGTAAGGTGCCAAGGACAAGCACAGATGGGCTCACAGGTGGGACGTAGGCCTGATCCAAGAGGAACTAACTGCAGACCACAGCTGGCTGCCCAGAGCCAGTTCCTGCTGCCCCTTGCTGCAGTGGCTCTGTCCTGGGTCACACAGCCTATACTCAGCTCCGTGTCTGCATGGGACCCCCAGAGGAGTCCGGTGGGGAGGTGGCCTCCCCTCTTAGCTCCCATGTTGTTCCCCCGATCTTTGGAGTGACTGGTTGGCATGTGGCTATGGCAGGGTCTGCTCCTGCGACCCAGTGGCCTGACCCTCTTTCAGCTTCTCTGATTCCGGGACCTGGGGTGTGTCCCTCTCTGTGGTGAGGTCCCAGTTTCTGCAGGACAGCCCCATTGCCAAGGCCACAGGCACAGCTGCCAGGACACCTGGAGCCTGTCCTTGAGGGTGTCCAGCCCACACATGAGGGCTGCAGCTCGTCCTCACCCCACTCTACAGACAGTTCGCCTCCCCACTGCCCACGGTGGCTTCATCTCCAGCGCTAGATAACAGCAGAGGCCACTTAGCCAGATGCCCAAACTCTGCACGGTCAACTCCCTGTGGTACATCCAAGTTGTGCGTGTTCATGTGTGCTGTGCATGCATGTGTGTATGTGAATGTGCATGGGTGCGTGTATGTGCATGTGCATGAATGTGTGTGTGCAAGTGTGTGTGCACATGTGTATGTGCATGTGTGTGTATGTGTGCGCATGAGTGCGTGCGCATGGTATGAGCATGTGTGTGCATGTGTGTGTGCAAGGGTGCTTGCACATGTGTGTGTATCTGTGTGCATGTGTGTATGCACGTGTGTGTGTGCATGGGTGTGTGTGCGTCTGTGTGCGTGCACGTGTATGAGTATGTGCATGTGTGCATGCGTGATGTCCATGTGCACACACACTGCTCTATCCACACATCTCATGCGCATAAAAGGCAGCTCTGCTTCTTGAGCTCTGACAGATACACAGACCTGCCCAGGGACCCACAGGTGGAACCCTTAGGAAGGAGTGTGATGGCAAATAACCACACGGAAACGCACTCCTTAGAGACCGTGATGTCGGAACAAGGATGTCAAGACAAAAGCTGCTCTCCCTCCTCCCTCGGCCTCGCAGAGCCCTGCCTCCTCTCTCCCTCACTGTGTCTCTTTGACCTCCCTTTCTCTCTCTCTCCGCATCTTCCTCTCTATCTCTCCACCTCTCTTACTGATTCTCTTCCCTTTCTCTGCCCTGGCTTCTCTTCCAACACCTTCATCCTGCACTGGCTCACCCGTGGGGCTCAGGGTGGCGGAAAGCAATGTTTCCAGCAAGAGGACAGTTCAGCACCATGGACAGAGGAGCTGCCGTCTAAGCACCTCCCCCAGACGCGTCACAGCCCTGCGGGGACCACCCCACAGCACCCCCCCCACCCCCGCCCCCCGGTCTCCTGCCCATTCCCTGGGCAGATCCGCCCAGTGCGACGGGGCTGCGGGCAAACAGCTGTGCCGGGCACACCATGAGCTGTCTCCTCTAACCCGCGCCACTGCCGGTGAGGTCCACGCGGCGGCCCCACTTCACAGATGTGGACCTCAGAGCCAGATACGGCTCCACCAGGGTCCCGAGGGAAAGAGTAGCCAGGAATCCAACCAAACCACCACCAACGCCCGTGTCATGGGTCCTCCTGGCAGGGCTGAGGTGGGCGGCGGACACTGACCGGCTAGGGAGACCTGCACACCCCCGAAGCCCTTTACACACCAGAACAGGGGGCTGCCTCCCCGTCACAGCCTCACCTTATGAACTAGGAGGGTCCAGCTCAGAACAAGCCGCAGAGGGAGGGGAGAGGGAAGGAGTTGGAGGGGGGAGAGAGGGAAAGGGGGAGGAGATGGAATGGAGGGAGGGGAGTGGGAAAGAGATGGAGGAGGAAGTAGGGGAGGAGGCAGGAGAGAGAATGGAGGGAGGGGAGTGGGGGAGGAGACTGAGAAGGAGGAAGAGGAGGGGGGAGGAGATAGAGGGGAGAGGGAGAGGAGGAGGGAGGAGATGGAATGGAGGGAGGGGAGGAGGGAGGAGATGGCATGGGGGGAAGTGGGGAGGAGACGGAGAGTGGGAAAGGGAGTGGGGGAAAAGATGGAGAGGGAGGGAAGGAAGAGGGAAGGAGATGGAGACGGAGGAAGGGGAGGAGGAAGGAGATGGAATGGAGGCAAATAGGGAGGAGATGGAGGGGGAAGGAAGGAAGCGGGGAGCAGATGGAGGGGGGAGGGAGGGGGTAGGGAGGAGATGAAGAGGGAGTCAGGGGAAGGGGGAAGGAGGTGGAGGGTGGGGGAGGGGAGTGGGGAGGAGATGATGGGGGAGGGAGGACAGCGGGGGAGAAGATGAAGGTAGAGGGAGGGAAGGGGGGAGGAGGGGGAGGGGAGGGAGGGGGAGGGGAGGCAATGGAGGGTGGCGATTGGAGTGGAGGAGATTCAGGGGTGTCTGAAGTGCTGGTTTCAAGGTCTATGTCCCATTCACTCCGTAGATTGTGCTGGGGAGAAGCCCCCGGTGTTGTGCAGTTGCAGGTGAGGAGTGAGGGGAGTTGTCTGTGAGTGTTCAGCTAGGGGTGGTGGGCAGCAGTCACCCGGTTCTGTCCCCCACCACCCCCCCTGGCGTTCCAGAGGAGCTGGGCCCTGGGCCTGCTGTCCCTCTGCTTCCTTGGTGGTAAATGGAGGGGAGGGGAGAGTCTCCTCCCAGTTCGAGGAAAGGAGGGGACCTGCCCTGTGGGTTTTGGCCGTTGTCGTCCTCCTCGTACATCTGTAACCAGAACCGATGTTTCACCAGTCTGTGTGCCACCTCCCCAGAGATGCCTCCGTGACCAGCCCCTCCCTTTACTACACACCTCCTTGCCCACTCGTGGGAGCAGGTGCCACAGGAGTGGGTGCCACAGGAGCAGGTGCCACTGGAGCAGGTGATTGTGTCCACTTCCTCCCCCCACTCCTTCTTCGGGTTGAGAATAGCGAGTGGGGGAGTGGCAGACGGGCTATCAGGAGCAGTGGGGTTAGATGCAGGGGGTGGGGTGGGAGGCCGGACCATGAGGCGTTGGGGGGCTGGGCCAGGCAGAGGTGAGTGTAGGGGAAGGACCTCTAGGCAGAGGGACTGGCTTCAACAAAGACCCCCGGGTGGAGGGTTCAGGTGGCTGAGGAGCAGAGGGCCAACGCAGGTGGCTGAGGAGAGGGTGAGGAAGAAGAGGCAGGAATCCAGAGCACCCAACCAGGGGCCTTGGGGCAGTGCTCCAGGAGCAACCCCAGAGCGTGTCCCCCAGAGCATGTCCCCAGAGCGCGCCCACCTCCTCCCGAGCAGGCCTTGAAGGAGGAAGGCGGGCTTCGAGGATGTCGGAAAGAAGAGGGCTCCCAGGGGCCTGCAGCTCACGTGAGGCCCTTCTCGGAGCAATGCCAGACCAAGCCCAGACCAGGAAGGAGTCTGGACCCGGCAGCCTGGGCTTCTCACAGAGGGCGTTGCAGCCACGGAGGGTGTGGGCAGAGCAGTGGCCTGGCTGGCCCAGCCTCAGCAGGAGTGGCCCCCTCCTCACAGGGCCCTGCAGCGGCTCTGGAGCCATCTCGCCTCCTTCCCGCAAGAACAAAGCTGTTTATGTGGTCATGTTTTAGGCGCTTTTCTCTGCCAGCTGGGCCAACAGCTCCATGCAAGAAAAGATAGAACGCGGTGGCTCATGCTTGTAATCTCAGCACTTTGGGAGGCCAAGGCAGGCGGATCACCTGAAGTCAGGAGTTTGAGACCAGCCTGACCAACACGGAGAAACCCCGTTTCTACTCAAAACAAAAAACAAAAAATAGCCAGGCATGGTGGCACGTGCCTGTGACCCCAGCTACTCAGGAGGCTGAGGCAGAAGAATCACTTGAACCCAGGGGCGGAGGTTGCAGTGAGCCGAGATCGTGCCACTGCACTCCAGCCTGGACAACAGAGCAAAACTCTGTCTAAATAAAAATAAAAATAAAAATCAATCAATAAAAGCTCCATCTGTTCCCAGCTGGGGTCCTTGGTGGGGTCAGTTGACTGAAGGTGGAGACCAGTGGGTAACTGTGCCGTGACAAGATGGGCTCTCCCCCGGGGTCTGACCCTTCTCTACTCTGCCTGCCTCTATGCTCAGGACTGGGAGACACCCCCCCAGACCCCCACAACAAAAACCCAGGAGGTCCGGGTGCCCCTGATGGTGGGGTCCAGGCATAAGGGCCCAGGTGTGGGGCTGAGCCAGGCGAGCACGACACAGCCCTCCCCAGTCGAGGAACAGGGTGGGTCCGCCGTCTCCTCCGCTGCCGCCTGATCTCAAGAGAGATTTTATTTAAAAAATAAATAAATAAAAATAAAATAAGGCTGGGCACAGTGGCTCACCACCGTCATCCCAGCACTTAGGGAGTCCAAGGCGGGTGGATCACCTGAGCTCAGGAGTTCAAGACCAGCCTGGCCAACATGGTGAAACCCCATCTCTACTAAAAATACAAAAAGTAGCAGGAGTGGTTGTGGGTGCCTGTAATCCCAGCTACTTGGGAGGCTGAGGTGGGAGAATCGCTTGAACCTGGGAGGCGGAGAGCTGCAGTGACCTGAGATCGCACCACTGCACTCCAGCCTGGGTGTCAGAGTAAGACTTTGTCTCAAAGGAAAAGAAACGATCAAACTCAAACCAGGAACCCAGCACATCAAGGACTCAAAAAGGGTGAGGTCTCACCAGGCTGCACACATGCGGTAGACTCTGCCCGCCCGGACCTGGACAGTGGTGTGACCCCATGGGTTCCCCCCACCAACCAGGTACTTGGAGCCCCCCCTCCTGGCCCCTCCACCTGCACCTAAAACTTCCCTTCCCAGCAGAATTTGGGGCCCAGAGACGACGCCAAGGAGGGGCTGGGGGGCAAGAATCTGACGAAGCATCAAGCCACTGTCAGCTGCGCCCCTAAGCTCCATATTTCCCACGGCATTTAAATGCCTGCAAGCGGATTAATAAGGTCTCAGTAATAGCTCGGCCGCGTGTCTTCATTCTATCTGGAATGCCAGTTGGTCAGGCTGTCTGCATGTGGATGGCAGCCGGGATTGAGGACAGGCGCAGGCTGGCTTTATCTTGCCCGCGCAGGCTGCGGGGCCTTATCAGGCCCGCCCGGCTGTGCAGCTGTGTCCTCCAGGGCTCACGCTGCCTCCGCTGCCTGCTTTGTAATCAGAAGAGAAGTTGCTGCCTTGATATTTCCATTTTTATCTCTTTTATTTACTTCATTTTAATGTGTCTTTCAGGGAATCTTTTCTTTGCAACTAGGCAAGGCTGTTGGTCGCTTACATGTCTCTGCGGCCCCTGCCCCTCGGCCAGGCTGGGGAAAAAGGGGTGAGGGGTGGGGGTCTGGGCATCCCCTTCTCTGCGGCCCCTTCCTGCCCCACCTCAGCCTCTCCCCCGTCAGTCCTGGCCTGGTCTGCCCTCTTCTCCTATCTTCTGTCTCCTGCTTTCACTCCCGTCTGCTTCCAGCCCTTCCTGGCTGCCGTGGGTGTCGGGGAGCTTCCCAGTGATTCTCCCCTCCGGATCCAGATCAAGCCCACAGCCTCTTCAGTGAGCCCCTGCCACTCCCCACATGGCTCCCCTCCCTTCTCCCCCAGCGCCCCCAGCCCCAGCCCAGCCCCCTCTGAGGGCTCCACTCCCAGTGCCAGCCGGGTGTGGGGCTGAGCCAGGCATGGGTGACACAGCCCGCCCCAATCGAGGAATGGGGTGGTTTTGAGCAGGTCCGCCGTTCCCTCCGCTGCTGCCTGATCCTGAGAGACTTGGTTGTCTCCTCTCGGACGAGGAAACTGAGGTTCCAAGTGGTTTTCGGTCGTGGCCACCCTGCTCCCAGCTCGTGATGGGAGGCAGAAGTGGGACAGAGGCGGCGCGTGACCTGCTCAGCCCCTCGACCAGCCAAGCTGGCACTGAGTCAGTGCCCAGCCCATCTGCCCACTGTGCTGCCCCTCCTGTCTGAGAGGGAGGGGTCAGAACATGCTCATGCACCCATTCATCAAGACAGGCAGGTGGGATGGGTAGGGGGGCCGGAGCCACAGCCCGACCCCTGCTGAGCCCGACCCGTGCTGAGCCTGACCCCTGCTGAGCCCGACCCCTGCTGAGCCCGACCCCTGCTGAGCCCAACCCCAACCCCTACTGAGCCCGACCCCGACCCCTGCTGAACCCGACCCCTACTGAGCCCAGCCCTGGCTCCTGCTGAGCCCGAACCCTGCTGAGCCCGGCCCCTGCTGAGCACGGCCCCGGCTCCTGCATGCCCGCAGCTCCCAGTTTCATGCTGTCACTGCACACATCCTAAAACCCAGAACCCTTATTCAGAAATCGGGTCTTTGCAGGAAAACTGAAGTGAAGGATCTTGAGATGAGATGGTCCCAGGGAGGGTGGACCCTAAATCCAGTGGCCAGTGCCATTGGAAGACAAGTGGGACGGAGCCAGACTTGCAGGGAAGGCAGCTGTGTGCGGACAGAGGCAGAGATAGAGTGAGGGCCACGAGCCAGGGAGCCCCGGGAGCTGGAGGAGGTGGGAAGGGCCCTCTCTCAGCACCTTCAGAGGACGCCAGCGCCGCCCGCACCTCGGTCTCAGGCTCCCGGCTGCAGGCTGTGACAGCCCGAACCTCCACTGTCATGGCCCCAGAGTTCGGTGCGTTGATACTCAGCCAGGACACACACACAGACCCCCGCCTGGCTGCAGCCCCTCATGGGCAAATGGCAGGACCCAATCCAGAGTCTGCAGCCGACAGCCTGGAGCCTCCACCCGCATGAATTCTCCCAACGCAGGAATGAGGTGGAGCGCCAGCACCTGGAGGGTGCCGGGCCTGAGCGCAGGACGATCCCGGGGTGCTGAGCCCAGGAAACCTGCAGTAGCCGGGCAGCGTGGTGCTCCCCAAGCACGCTCTGCCCACACCTCTCCCAGCCATGCAGTCAGCGCCCCTCCTCCTCCCTGAGGTGCAGAGGCTGTGGCTTCAGATCTCCGCAGCATGGATACCCGAGTCACCGCGTGGAGGACAGCGGACTTGTCCAACTCACGTGGAAGCCGTGGCTGTGTCCAGTGGGGAATCTTGCTCCTGCAGCAATCCCAGCCCTCCTGACCCACGTGTTCCCTCCTCAGTGGGGCCAAATGGAGTGTGGAGCCCACCTGTGGGGGGATGGGCAGGCCCACTTCTCCATCTTCTTCATTAACAGTGAGTGCCAACCATAGGCCACACCAGGGCAGAAGCTGGGATGGAGGTGGCTGAGGTTGCTTTAAAATCAGGACTCTGAGTATCCGTTGGGCTGCGTGTTGGTCAGGATTTGTTATTTTCCAGAATTCTCTCTGAAGAACAGGAGATGCTGGAAGCTGGCAGAGCACCCATGTGGCTCCTGTCCTTAGAAGGAGACAGGTGGAGGCTGGAAAAGGCCCCTTTCTCCTCTCTGCAGGCTGCTGAGGGTCTCCGTTGGGTCCTCTGTTTCCCACAAGGAAGCCGTGGGCCTGGGGTCACCTCCGACAGCACACTGAGGCTGCGGCACCACTGGCCACACACAGGAGACACAGCAAGAGTCACTCTAGTGGCCTTGAGCAATTTGGGTCTGGAGGAGGAGGGGGCACAGACAGAGGTGGGGGCATCGGAGGAAGCCCCGGGCATGCGTGATGCCCCAGCCCAGGGACGGAGGTGCGTGCGGGTGCAGGAGACATTTGAGGATAGGTCCATCTGGAGGGACGGTGGACATGTGGCAGCAGGAGAGAAGACAGACAGTGTGGCCTGCCTGGAGTCTGCTTTTGAGGCTGGTGCTGGGCGAGGCGTGCTGCTCAGATGGCTCCTGGAAGCACAGGGCACCCAGTGCTCTTTCAGGCTCTGTTTCACCTTCAGAGTCACCTTTCCCATGCCCTGCCCTTCCCAGAAAGATGGCATCTAGTGACCAGTGAAGGCCGGAGTGTGCAGCCTCCCCCACAGTGCCAGCTGGATGGGCCCCATGTGCGCCAGAGCTCCCAGTGGGGTCACACGGCCCCGTGGTACCTGCCCACGCATCAGCCCTACCCTTTCCCTTCACACGTGCGGGTTCTGAACGTCTTGCTCACCCAAGTCCAGACTCACTTCTGTTTCTAGAGATGTCTGAAGATGCAGCAGCGTCTGATGAGACACCCGAACGTCTTGCAGCAGTGGCCTTCACTCCCACCCCAACGCCTCACGCTCCTGTCCTCACATTGTTGGAAGTAGATGCTCAGTGCCGCAAAGAAAAATCAGCACTGAGACAAAGGATTTTTCAGGAACTCAATTGTTACTCCCTGGACTGCAGGAGCGTACCCTCGCTAGCCATCTTGCCATGAGAGTACAATGAACAAAGGAATACACACACATTTATCCCTTAGGCATTTGGGGTCGTCTTTGCTGCTGTGTCTGATCTCCGTTGGCTGGAGCCAGGCCTCACAATCTAAACGCAATTGGCTAACAACTTACAGGTAAAAGCCATGGAGAGCTGGGACATGCCTGTGAGCATGCCCAGCACAGATATCTTGGTTAAAGTACCAGGACATAGAATGTACTACGTGCCTGTAAGCATGGCGTGTCTAACAGCTACATAGGACAGGACTTAACAAAGTTATTAGCACACTTACTATTTAACAAGAAAGGAAACTTTAAAAAGGAAATTTTCCACTTCCACAACATGTTCTATGACTCAGACCCCCCCGAAGCGCATGATGCTGGACGCACAGCCTGCAGATTTGCCCTTTAAAAGAGATGACGAGGAGCGGACAGTCGACCTGCAATGTCACACAGGGGCTGTCACCCCACACCCGTCCAGCAAGCTCCTTACCTTGTGCCAAAGATGTGGCTTCAGCACGCTTTGTCAGGCGTCTCTTAGGAGGGCGAGTTTTCTCAGCTTTCATTTACTTCAGAGAGCTTTTATTTTGCCTTCGCCTTCATCGAGGATTATTGAGGATTCTTTTGCTGGATACGGAGCACTGGGGGTGGCTCGTTGCTTTCACTCCTCTGCCCTCCGCCCTCTGGGGAGGTTTCCGACCAGCAGGCACCAGCATTCGGCACCTCCAGCTGTCCTTTTCTCCGGCTTCTTTCCAAGGTGAGAGGTGTGTGGGAAACAAATCTTCCAAATTTTCTTTAGTCTACAGTAGTCTGACTGTGCTGTCACTTCTATTTATCCTGTTTGAAGTTAGCTGAACTTCTTGGGTCTATAAATGGATGCTTTTCACTACATCCAAGGAACTCTGGGCCATTATTTCTCTAAATAATGTGCGCTCCAAGTTCTCTCTCCGCCCATTCGCAGACTCCGACTACACACATGCAGTTGGCAGTTTTACATCGTTCTATAGGTCGCTTGGCCCTGTCTCTTTTTTCATTGTTTTAAAAATTTCTGTTCTTTAGATGATTTCTACTGCTCTGTCTTCAGTTTCATTCATCTTTTCTTCTACAGTTGCAATATGCTGTTAAGCCCATCCAGTGTAAATATTTTGTTTTGTTTTGAGACAGAGTCTCGCTCTGTCACCCAAGCCAGAATGCAGTGGTATGATCACGGTTCACTGAAGCCTCGTTCTCCCAGGCTCAAGTGATCCTCCCACCTCAGCCTCCAGAGTAGCTGGGACTGCAGGCACACTCTACCACACCCAGCTAATTTTTAAATTTTTTGTAGTGATAAGATCTCATTATGTTGCCCAGGCTGGTCCCAAACTCCTAGGCTCAGATGTCAAATGATCCTTCTGCCTGGGCCTCCCGAAGTGCTGGGATTACAGGTGTGAGCCACTGCACCTGGCCCAGCGAATTTCTTATTTTGGGTATTATGCTTCTTCGTTCTAGGATCTCTGTTTCTTTTTCTTCTGCGAAGCCCTGTCTGTTCACCCATTGTGATCGCATGTTTTGTTAAGCGGTTGAGCACATTTCTTTTGGAGTGAGGGCTGGGATTGACTGATTTATTTAGATGCTCGATCTTGTTCTGCCACCCAGTTGGAGTACAGTCACATGATCACAGCTCACTGTGGCCTCCACCTTTCAGGCTCAACAAATTCTCCCGCCTTGGCTCCCCAAGTAGCCAGTGGAACACACTTCTCTCTCTCTTTTTTTTTTTTTTGGAGGCAGAGTCTCACTCTGTCACCCAGGCTGAAGTGCAGTGGCATGACCTCGGCTCACTGCAACTTCCACCTCCCAGGTTCAAGCCATTCGCCAGCCTCAGCCTCCCGAGCAGTTGGAATTGCAGCCATGTACCACCATGTCAGGCTAATTTTTGCATTTTTAGTAGAGATGGAGTTTCACCACGTTGGCCAGGCTGGTCTTGAACTCCTGACCTCAGATGATCCAACTGCCTCCCCCTCCCAAAGCGCTGGGATTACAGGCATGAGCCACCGCACCGGGCCACTGGAGCACATTTCTAGTAGCTGCTTTAAAGTCCTTACTAACTGTGGCATCTGGGCCATCTGAGTGTCTACTACTAGTAACTGTTTTTGCTGTTGACTTTGGGTATGCGTTCCTGTTTTTCTACTTGTCCAGTCGTCTTGTAGTTGTATGTTGAATATTGAAAGTGATGTGCTGTGAACATTTTGGATTCTGCTTCTTCCTTTGAAGAGTCTTCCTTTTTCCATCTGTTCCTGCCTTCTCTGGCTTTAACTATATAAAATGCTCAGTCCCCTCCTCACCTCAGCTTCTTTTCATATTTTTCTGTCTTTGGTTTTCTGCAGTTCGAACATGATGTGCCTAGGTGTGGGTTTTCATTGTTTGCCATATTCTTGCTGTGCTATCCAGTGTGGCATTCCCAAGCTTCCCAGATCTGTGGTTTGGTGACTGCTCCCGGTCCAGCCTCCCATCAGCTCCTGCAGCCCCGGCCAGGCTGGAATCCGATGCCCTGGAGGGTGGTGTGTGTGGCAGCCCAGATCGGTGACATTCAGGCAGCAGCCGAGGCAGCTGAGAAGTACTGCCTTGACTCAGTCTCAAAACCCATATTACTGGCCCAATCCAGTGTGACCAGCTTCTTGGGGTTCATCCAAGCCACTTGAGTGAAGCTAATATGAATGGCTCAAGGCCAGGAGCCCAGAAGACTGGCGAAGGGGTGTGGGATGGTTTTCCACTTGTGGCTGCACTCAGGAGGGTTGCACCTGTTAAGGGACTGAGCCCCTTCTCAAGGGTCAAAATCCTACTCCACCCTCAGTCGCCACAGACGCTGGCTCTGGGAAGCCCAAGGGGAGACGCTCCCACCCAAGGCTGTGGGACCCAAGAGGTTTACCTTACAAGGTGGATGGAGCCCCCCCACCAATTTATGTTGAAGTCCTAACCCCAATAACACAGACGATGGCCTTACTGGAAGCAGGGTCTTTGCCGATGATAAAGAAGGTGAGATCACTAGTGTGGGCCCTCACCCCGTAGGACTAGTCTCCTTCTGGAAAGGGCAGGTGTGGACACTCAGATGTGCACGCAGGGAGAACGCCACGTCAAGATGGAGGCCGAGATCGTGGTGATGCGCCCACAAGCCCGGGCACACCAGAGACTACCTACAAACCTTCAGAATCTGGAGAGAGGCCTGGAGCAGATGCCCCGCTGCAGACAGCTTGGTCTCAGAGCCGTGGGAGAACAAATCTTCGCTGCTGAGGCTCCAGGTGTGTGGTGTTTTCTCACAGCAGCCCCAGGAGACTCCCACACTGGCCATCAGAGCAGACTCCGGCTGTCACCTGAGGGTGGCACAGGGTCCCAGATGCCCCCCTAGGCCAGGGGCTGCCCTTTTATGGATGGCTAGTGGAGGTGAGGGGCTGGGCGACCAGGACAGGGCTGGGGTCCCAGGGACACCTAAGGCTGCACTGTCACCCTGTGCCCGAGGGCCACCCCTCATCCCTCCCCAAACCTGTAGGCCAGACTTTGTCAGGCTGTGGGAGGTGACCGGTCCCTGCAGGAGACACAGACCCATTTAGAGAACTGTGACCAGCATTATTTAATGAGATAGAACACAACGGAAAATGTGGGTGCTGAGGCGCAGACCCCACTGGGAGACGCAGGCCCTAGGCCGAGGTGCCCCCTGCACCCAAGGAGACTGCGTGTGCCCAGATGCCAGGCCCCGGGTCTGGGAAGAGGGAAGCAACTCCCGGCTCAGACAGCTGTTCACTCCAGCCCCGGACGCGGGGGGGCTTCCCACACCGACCCAGTCTCCGGCTCTCTGTGGAGGACAGAGGGGTGCCCCACGATTCAGCTTGATTAAATCGAGTCACCACAGACCCTGGCGGCCACGGGCAGCCCACAGCCTGCCCCTACACAGCACCGGTCTCAGGACCAGGCTGTGCTTCCCACTGACCGGCTATAAATCGGGGTTCCCATGAGCCCCGGCCCCTAGTTTGGTGTGTGCTAGGCCAGCTCACAGGACTCACAAGCATTTAAACAGACTGGTTTGTTACAGAGGACATTGTTGAGGACTCTCAGGAAGGGGTCTGCAGGGCAGGGTCTGGAAGCTTCCCGAGTGCTGGAGTTCTGCCCCCGCTGAGTGGGGCTGGCCGCCCTCACGGCACTGATGCATTTCCACCCTGGACGCTCCCAAGTCCCGTCTTCCATCTTTTAGGGGTTTCTCTGGAGGCTTCTTCATGTCAGCATGACCCCTGACGACCTCCACGTCCACCTGTCTTCTTCCCAGGGGCTGCGGCAGCAAGCTCCCGGCTTCTTATCCTAGGGGCTCTCCAGTGTCCAGCCCCCTTCCAGGAGCCCCCCACGGGTGCCTCAGTAGAGCCAAAGCTGCTCCCGGCATCCCGGAAAGGCTAAGGGTTAGGAGCACCATGCCGGGAACTGGGGCAGAGGCCAATGCACGTTTCCTCAGATGCCACAGTTTGTGACTGTGATCGTCCCACAGCGACCCCACGGAACAGACAAAGTGAGGAGGCATCTGCTGAAGCAGCGCCATGTGGCACAAACGTGGGAGCATGAGCCTCACCCACCACACGAAACCGAACTCAAAGCCAAGGAGGAGGAAGAGACGTCCAGTCCCGCCACAGGCAGGCGATGCTGTGATGAGGAACGGACGCACACACAGACGTGAAGCGACAGAGACAGCAGAGATATGATCGCAGCCCGAAGCGGGGCTGAAGCCACCTCCCTCCATGGGCAGCCGTGGAGGACGCAGGGGCCCAGGGCATCCCACATGCTCTGTTTTTGTGCTGGCCCAAGGGCATGTGCACTTCACAATTGAAAGGTAAAAGAAACGCTAGGAGAGGCCGGGCACCGTGGCTCACGCCTCTAATCCCAGCACTTTGGGAGGCCGAGGCAGGCAGATCATGAGGTCAGAAGTTCAGGACCAGCCTGACCAGCATGGTGAAACTCTGCCTCTACTGAAAATACAAAAATTAGCCAGGGGTGGTGGCGCACACCTGTAATCCCTGCTACTCAGGAGGCTGAGGCAGGAGAATCGTTTGGACCCGGGAGGCGGAGGTTGCAGTGAGCCGAGATCGTACCACTGCACTCCAGCCTGGGTGACAGAGCGAGACTCCGTCTCAAAAAAAAAAACAAAAAAGAAATGCTACAATAAATTAAATAGCAGCCACTTCTCCAAGGGAAAGGGAAGGCTGCTCTCGGGCAGCGTGTGAGGTGAACAGAGGTTCTACACTTACGCTCACGAATCACACAGACTCTCGTGCATCTAAGTGGCATATGTGTGTCATCTGTGAACACACACTAGCGTGTGCATATTAACAGGGACTAAGACGTGGACTCTCACTGTGACTGCTCAGAAAGGCTCGAAGGCCGCAGACCTGGGCAGATTTCAGGCAAACACCAGAACCGGCTTCTTCTGATCCCCATTCAAGGGATGAGCAAAGTGCGGCTTCTGCGGGGTGGGGGGACAGCCAGGGGTCCCCCAGCCAGGTCCCAAACCTGGGTTCTGGTGGCGGAGCCCTTGCCCCAAGCCCCTGGCGAGACCTGTGACTGTGGCCTCGGCGCCGCCCGGCTCAGGGCCCTGATTGCTGCTGGGAGGCCTTGTCCGGGTCCCACAGCTCAGCCACTTGGGGACTGCGGTCGTGGGTGCCTGGCACACAGAGCAGACACTGGGTTCCAATTCTGGTGTCGCCTTTCTGCCTGGAAGACCCTGGCCCTCAGTGACTTCATCCATCCGACGGGAGAAGGGAGAGAAGCCCACGCTGCCAACCGGCCCTGGTGCCCAGGGAAAGGCGACAAGAGCGGAGGGAGCTGAGTGGTGGACAGGCCCCCGGCTTCCTCGGCCGGGACCAGGCCTCCTGCCTGTCCAGCAAGGCTGAGCCTGCCTCAGCACCGGTGCCCTCAGCCCTGGAACCTGGACAGGCCCGGTTCCTACTGAGGCCTCAAGACTCCTGGTCCTAGGCCCCCTCGGCCGTCCCTGGAGCTGAACAGGTGCTGATCACAGGAAAGCCTCAGGCACAGGTGCCAGGGGGGCACCCTCTGGGGCAGGGGCAGGGCCGACCACTCCAGAGAACCTTGGTTTTCTCATCCGCCAGACAGTCCTGTTGCTTCTTCCCCAGCTACAGCCAGATTCCAGCTCTCCCAGCTCCTCCCAGCTCCTCCCCAGCTCCTCCCAGCCATCAGCCACACCCCTCTGCCCTCCAGCCCCAACCTCAGACTCCCAAACTGCAGCCTCCTCACTGGGCCCCTGGCTCTCGCTCCTACAGAAGGGAAAGAGAAGAAAGAAAGAGTGGGGGAGGGAGGAGAAAGGGAGGGGAAGGAACAGGAAGGAGGGAGGAGGAAGGAGGGAAGAGGGGAGGAGGGAGGGGGAGAAGGGAGGGAGGGAGGAGGGGAGAGGGAGGGAGGGAGCGGGGAGAAGGGGAGGGGAGGGGAGGAGGGGAAGAGGGAGGGAGAAGAGGGAGAGGGAGGAGGGAAGAGGGAGGGAGGAGGAAGGGAGGGAGGGAGGGAGGAGAAAGGGAGGGAGGGAGGGGAGAGGAAGGGAGGAGGGAGGGAGGAGGGGGAGGAAAGAGGAAGAAGGAGAAGGGAGGAGGGGAGGAGAGGAGGAAGGGTGGGAGGATGAGAGGGCCAGAGGGATGGTAGGAGGGAGGAAGAAGGGGAGGAGGGAGGAGGACGGAGGGGGAGAAGTGAAGAGCGAGAGAGGAGAGAGGAAGGAGAGAGAGGAGAGGGAGGAAGGAGGGAGAGGAGAGAGGAAGAGGGAGGAGGGAGAGGAGAGAGGAAGAGGGAGGAGGAGGGAGAAGGAGGGAGGAGGGAACTAGAGGGAGGGAGGAGGGATGAAGAGGGAGGGAGGAAGGAGAGGTCTTTGCTTTGTTCTCTCTCTCCCTTCACTCTGGAAATAAGAGCAGTAAAGGCATCTGTTACATGAAGCAGCCAGAAGGGACCCTCACGTGAACCCAAAGCAAGCTGCAAATGTATTGTTTAGACCCAGCCAAGGAGCCCTGGGGCCCCTGGGGATGTGCTCCAGGCAGAGGGGTGGTGGCGACCCCAGAGCAGACCCCGCCCCTGCCCAGCTGCAGCCCTGGGCCAGCTTCTGAGCAAAGAGTCACGGCAAAGGGTCCCAGCTGGTGGGCCTGGCTCCTGTGGGGGCTGCGGGGACACTCTCCCGCTTGGTGGGGCAGGCCCCTTCCAGAGGCTCCGGGGGATGGGAGGGGCTGAGGATCTCCAGGGCGCAGGAGCCGGGGCAGCAGGTGCCTCTCCTAACAGCCCTGAGTGGCTGTCAGCCTCCTCCGAAATCCGGAGCACATCTGTGCTCATCAGTTGGCCGACAGATGGGCCCCGGCTTAATATTTTTGGATTCGGTTAGACTCGGGGGCTGATGTGAACTGACTCAGAGCGCAGGTGTGAGAGCAAAACAGCCCTGGGGGGGGTGGGGGGGCGGGGGTGGGAAGCCACAGGCAGCGGACGGGGCCAGGCTCTCAGCCTTGGGGCCCATAGCCCACCCCGGCAGTGGATGGGAGGCTCTCGGGTGCCCGTGGGGGAGGGAGCGCCTCAGGATGGCTGGGATTTGGGTAGAAGCCTCTTGCAGGGGCGCCTGACGCTGTGACCCCCGCCCCCAGCTCACTGTGGCCATGATAAGGAGGCGGCCTGGCTGGGCCGTGGGAGATAAACTTGGAGGAAGGTCAAGCTGGCCGGGCCAACTGCTCCTGTCACAGCAGGAAAGCTCCCAGCCCCTGCCCCCGTATCTCTCGGGCCACCTTGGGCAGCCTGGGGAAGTTCGCAGGCACGGGCACGGCTGCCGGAAGTGGATGTGTCTGCAGACTCAGAGCCCCAACCCCACCCTGCAGAGACGATGACCCCAGGGGGTGGGATGGGAGGTGGCCCAGGAAACCGTCCCCAAGGCTCCCCGGCCGCAGCCCTGCCGGCCCCGGGTGCTTTCTGCAGAGACCAACTTGCTTTCTCTCACAACACACTATTATCCCTGTAGCATGGTGGGGGAAACTGAGGCCCGGGTGGTCAGGGAGCCCCACATCACAGCCTCAGCGGGCCCAGGGAGAAGCCAGGCACCTCACCCGCATGCGGAAGCCTCGCCCCCAGGATCCACGAGGCCGCCATGTTCTGTGTGACCAGCTTGTTTGGGCAGCCTGAGACCCCAGCCGCCAGGTGGCTATGGGCCCCGCGGAGCGCCCATTTTGTGTTTGGCTTTTGCCGTGGGCTGCAGTCTGGAGTTGTGGAGAGACAAATTCCTACCCAGAGCAGGGCTCCAGTGTGTCTGGAAAGAAAAGACTCCGGTTCACAAACAAGCAAACACATGCCACATCCCCCAGCACCCACGTGTGATCAGATGTGTGCTGTGTGTCACATCCCCCAGCGCCCACGTGTGATCAGATGTGTGCTGTGTGTCACATCCCCCAGCGCCCACATGTGATCAGGCGTGTGCTGTGTGTCACATCCCCCAGTGCCCACATGTGATCAGGGGTGTGCTGTGTGTGTCACATCCCCCAGCGCCCACGTGTGATCAGATGTGTGCTGTGTGTCACATCCCCCAGCGCCCACGTGTGATCAGGGGTGTGCTGTGTGTGTCACATCCCCCAGTGCCCACATGTGATCAGGCATGTGCTGTGTGTCACATCCCCAGCACCCAGCTGTGATCAGGCATGTGCTGCGTGTGTCACGTCCCTCAGAGCCCACGTGTGATCAGATGTGTGCTGCATGTGTCATTTGGGGGCTTCCTGGGCCCATCTCAGGAGGCATTGTTCATTCTTTCCTTCTACAAACGTATACAAACACCTGCTCTGTGCCTGGTACAATTCCAGGTGCTGGGGACACAAAGAAACATAGCCCCCGCCCTGCGTTCAGATGAACAGTGGTATTTGTGGGGGAAGGAGCAGCTAAAGGGACCAGGGCCACTGCATTGTAGTTATTTATTTTCTGAGAGAGAGTTTCGCTCTGCTGCCCAGGCTGGAGTGCAGTGGTGAGATCCTGGCTTACTGCAGCCTCCGCCTCCCAGGTTCAAGCAATTCTCCTGCCTCAAGTGATAACCCTCCCGAGGAGCTGGGATTACAGACATGCACCACCACGCCCGGCTAATTTTGTATTTTTAGTAGAGACAGGGTTTCTCGGGTGATCCACCCGCCTTGGCCTCCCAAAGTGCTGGGATTACAAGCAAAGAGCCACCTCGCCCCGCCGCTGCTGCATTTTAAAGCAAAAATTGGGATTTCCAGGGCAAGTGTAGAATTGAGCCTCTTCTGAACTCCTCAGAACAGCCAGGCAAGGAACACTACTGTCAGCGACAACCCAGAAGCGGGTACAGCTGAAGGTCCCCATCTCAGTGAGGGTTCACAGGACTCCCAGCCAGCCACTGTCACCATCCCTTGAAGCTAGGCAGGGGAGCAGGGCAGCCCCAGGTGGAGGGACAGTGACAAGGACCCACGCAGCTCCGCAGGGAGCCTCCTCGGAGAAGCGATGCACGTGGACCAGGGCCTTGCAGCCTCCCGGGCTCAGCAGGAAGAGGAGGCTTCTCCGCTCTGCAGGTGGGAACTTTCCCAGGCCTCTGGTGCAAGAAGCCCTCATGCTTTGCGTGTCTGAGTCTAACGGCCTGCCCGAGGGCCTCCAGTACAAGCCCCCGGGCCCCTCACCAGCATTCCAAGCCTGCTGTCCACACCTGGCGGGGTGGGGTGTGTGGAAGCCCCATCCTCAGCCCCAGAGCACAGGTGCTGTCACTTAGGCACACACTCAGGGTCTCCGTCCGCCCCCAGCGCAGCACACTGGCCTCCCGCCCACTACAGCTGGCCCAGCAGCGTTCAGGCCCCTCTCGGCCTGGGGGAGCTCTGGCCTTCCTTTCGTGGCTGCAGCCCCTCTGTTCCCTCTGAGTTCTCGCCGTTATGCCCCGGAAAGGCAAGGACCCTACAGGACCTTCGCAGCTTCCTGACAGCCAGGCAAGACCTCGCGTCGCGGCTTAGCCCGTCAGCTGAAAGGGGAGAACTGCACGGGCGTTTCTGGAAAAGATTTTCCTCCCTGGCTCTTTCTCTTCCTTCCCTGAACGCAGTGGTCAGAAGCTGAGGTCCCTGGAGCTGCAGCAGCCACCTGGGAATCATGAGCGACAGGCCAGAGGACAGCAAGCCTGGACAGGTGCCGTGGCAGGGCGCGAGAAGGGGCGGGTGGGGTCCCCGTGACGTCACTGATGTGAGAGGGAGGGGGCGGGGCCCCCGTGACGTCACTGACTGTGACAGGGAGGGGGCGGGGGTCCCTTTGACGTCACTGATTGTGAGAGGGAGTGGGCGGGGTCCCCGTGACGTCACTGACTGTGAGGGGGAGGGCGGTGTCCCTGTGACGTCACTGACTGTGAGAGGGAGTGGGCGGGGTCCCCGTGACGTCACTGACAGAGAGCGGGCAGGGTTCCTGTGACATCACTGACTGTGAGAGGGAGGGGGCAGGGGAGGGAGGAGGTTGGGGGTCCTTGATGAAGTCGCTGACTCACACACCCCGTCCAGAACCTTGGGCATAGGCCCCACGCCGGCCTGCGTTTTTCCGTTTGAAGCTGGAAAGGGCGCAGCAGCCCCCCCGAGGAGCCCCTCACGGTGCCCCTGTCTGCCACTGCTGCACTGGCTCCCCCCCCCCAGGGCCTCGCAGCCTGGGTCCCCCACGACCGTGACCGAGGACGGCGGCTGGAGCTGAGAGTGGTGGGGCTTCTGTGCAGGACCATCGGGAAGCCCCAGCTGTGGAGAGAGCACGGGAGGGCAGCTTGCTTGGGGCTGCGAGGGCTGAACTCAGACTTCACCTTGAGTCTACGGAGATGGGGCGTCAGTGCTTGTTCTAGAGGGGAGGCAGCGCATCAGTCCAGGCAGATACGGCTCTGCTCCCATCTCCCAGGGTCCTAGGTGTCTCTCGGGGTCTCTGGGAGGAGCCGCCTCAGCTGGGAGAGGAGGCAGGAATTCTGAGGCTTCTGTGTGGCCAGGAAGGTCCCCTGCCAAGGTGAGCCTGTGAGCGGCCGTGTGGTTTACCATGCGGGGCCACAGGTGAGCACCTGGCTCCTTCCCAGCCAGGGGTAGGGCCAAGGGTGGAAAGAGAGAAGTCACCCGATGCTGCCAAGGCTGCAGACACCCACACCCATCGCACTGGCCCCAGGCCCAAGCCCCTCAGGTCCCCCCCCACAGCCTCCTCATGGCCGGGGCAGCTGGCATGGTCTCAGCCCACGTGAAAGATGGCAGGGCGGGCAGCAGCCAGTGAGGGCCGGCAGGACTCAAGTCGGACCCCCGGCAGACACCCCTGGGGGCCCAGGGAGCCAAGGGCCCCCGCCAGGCAGCGCCCCCCGATCCAGGAAGGCAGCACAGCCAGGAGAGGAGCCATATGGCCCCGGCTCCCACGCACACGGAGGCCGCAGCTCCCAGCTGCTCCGCGCTGAAAACATTTACATCCAAATACATCCCAGCGCGCCATGTTTTTGCCTCAAGCCTGCCTAGGAGTCTGTCCTCGCCACCTGGGAGGCCCCAGTGCCCGGGTTAGGGAGGGCCTTGCCTTCCAGGGATCCCATGACCAAATTCGCAGCGGCTCCGCAAGACTGGCGGGGGTCCGGGCAGCGGGAGCTGGGGCCTTTGCATGTTCGGCTGGGCCTGCAGGGAGTGCGCCCCCCAGAGCAGGCTGGACCCACACGGGGCAGTTCGGGCTGCCCGGTGTTGCCTCCCCTGTCTGCCCTTAAGGCCCTCCCCACCGTGCGCCTCACCCCTCCCACTGCACGCGCGGCTCGGCTCTTCTGTCTCACGGTCTGTTTTGCTGTCTGCCTCCCTGGCAGCACGGTCAGACCCCAGCCTCATACTGGGACCAGCAGCCAGCTCCCAGCTCCCATTGGGCCTGCGGGACACGCGTGTGCTGTGCACAAGACACTGGGTGAGTGGGAAGTAGGTCGCTGGGAGCCAGGAGCTCCTGTCACCCTGCATGGAGTGGGATCATCACCCAGTGCTGACCCCCTGCTTCTCACCTGCAACATGGGACCAGAAGCTAACAGCAGACAAGTGGCAGGTGCCCCTGTTGCCCTGCACACAAAGCCCCACAGCCCGGGGCTGGAAACCACAGAAACGGGCCCTCGAAGCTTCAGGTCCACAGGCTGAAATCGAGGCGTCAGCAGGGCCACCCCCTCCGAAGTCTCCAGCGACGAATCCTGTGATGGGGTCAGTTCTGTCCCACAGATTCCCATGTGGACGTCCTGATGGGACCTCAGAATGTGACTGTTTGGAATCGAGTTCTTTAAGTAGATAATTCAGTTAAACAGAGGCCATCCGGTGGGGCCCTGACCCAGGCCCACAGGTGTCTTTGTAACAGGAGGAAACTTGGACTTACAGGCGGGCGCGGGGGCTCAACCTGTGATCCCAGCACTGTGGGAGGCCGAGGCAGGTGGATCACCTGAGGTCAGGAGTTCGAGACCAGCCTGGCCAACATGGTGAAACCCTGTCTCTACTAAAAATACAAAAATTAGCTGGGCATGGTGGTGGCGCACACCTGTAATCCCAGCTACTCAGGAAGCTGAGGCAGGAGAATCGCTTGAATCCAGGAGGCAGAGGTCACCGTGAGCTGAGATCACACCACTGCGCTCTAGCCTGGGCGACAGAACGAGACTCTGTCTCAAAAAAACAGAAAAGAAAGAAAGTTGGATTTACAGAGCCTCCAAGGGGGTGTGCATGCGGGCAAGGCCACGCAAGGACAGCACACAAAGGCGGCTGTCGGCAAAGACAAGGACCCAGTCCTAGAAGAAGCCAAGCTCATCAACGCCTTGATCTTGACCTCCAGCCTCCAGAACTGCGTGAAAGCCGGTTTCTGCTGCTGAAGCCCCGAGCGTGGTGTTGTTCCAGCCGTCCTGCCTCTTACGCCCCTGGCAGCTGCAGCAATCCTGGTGTTCCTCGGCTCGGGGCAGCATTGCTCCAGCCCCTGCCTCTGTCCTCAGAAAACTGTGTCATCCCTGTACCCAGGGTGTCTTGGTGGTCCCAGCCCCAGCCCAAAACCCAGACCAGCTGCCCACCGCCCACAGGCACCCAGGTGGGTGGGGCGGCACCACAGGCCACCATGCTCCCAGCCAGTTTGTTACTCGCTGTCACGGCACCTGCCGACCGAAGCAGCTGACCCCAGGGGAGGACAAGCCGGATGCTGATTCCCAGGCCACAGCCGTGCTCCCACCGCCCTCCCTGCTCTGCCCACACCGACTGGGTGGCCGGGGGACACTCCAGACATTGCTGGGCCTCTGTTTCCTCATGTCTTAAATGAAATGAGGGATCAAGAGAGTTTGGACATGATCCCACACTTCAGTTTAGACATGGTTTAAGAAAAATGGCCACGTCCGAACGCAGTGACTCACACCTGTAATCCCAGCACTTTGGGAGGCTGAGGCGGGTGGATCACCTGAGGTCAGGATTCGAGACCAGCCTGGCCAACATGGCAAAACCCCGTCTCTACTAAAAATACAAAAATTAGCCAGGGGTGGTGGTGCACACCTGTAATCCCAGCTATTTGGGAGGCTGAGACAGGAGAACTGCTTGAACCTGGGAAGTGGAGGTTGCAGTGAGCCGAGATGGCGCCACTGCACTCCAGCCTGGGCAACAGAGTGAGACTGTCTCAAAAAGAAAGAAAAGAAAAGAAAAAAAGAAAATGGCCGCAATTCCCACGTCACTCTGTCCCTGCAGCGCTGGGGCCCCGGTCTCGCCCCCACCGGGCCCTAACTACACCCTCTGTCATACGCCTTGCTGCTTAAACACCACCGCCTGCTGTCCTGAGCCATGAGGCGGGCTGGCCACCCCAAGGCCACCGTGCTGCCAGGAAGGACAGCCACAG
Organism: Ateles fusciceps; assembly: GCA_036589455.1. NCBI lineage: Eukaryota > Metazoa > Chordata > Mammalia > Primates > Atelidae > Ateles > Ateles fusciceps. Next base: position 1,190,491 of record JAZHEH010003205.1, read on the forward strand.
GAAGAGGCCACGGGAGGTACTACCTGCTGGCCCCCGCCCCAGCCAAGTCTCCAGACAGTGGAGCAGACAAGACACCCCAGGCACCCTTCCGGACTCCCGACCCACAAGGGTGTGAGCCTCACAAACAGTGGCTACTTCAGATTTTGGGGTTTGTTTCCATTGATGGGATGCAGAATACCTGTGAATTCAGCCTTCGGTGGCTCCCTCGGGCGTGAAGAACGGGGCGGATCCCTGGAGACAGGAGGAAGCAAAGCGGGACTGTAAGGGAAGCTGGGCTGAGGAGAGAGACCCAACGGGCTACTGGGGACAGCTGTGTACTCCGGGTCACCCGCTTTCTTCGCACATTAATTCGGGATTTGCTGAGTGTCCGTTTGCCGTGCGCTATTTGGGCTTGGGCTGCAGCAGGAAATACCACAGCCAGGGACACAGCCGACAGCTTCTGACCCAGCGGTGCCCCGTGGCGCTCACCCAGCCCAGCTGGAAACTTGTGTCCACACAAACACCCGCACGCCAGAGTTAAAGCAGCTTCTTCACAAGCAACCGAGACGCCCTTCAGAGGGTGAAAGGAAATGAGCTGCCAGGCCCTCAAAAGACATGAAGGGGTGGGGCGTGGTGGCTCATGTGTGTAATCACCGCATTTTGGGAGGCCAAGACAGGGATCAGTTGAGGTCAGGAGTTCAAGACCAGCCTGGCCAACATAAAGAAACCCCCCTCTCTACTAAAACTACAAAATTAGCCGGGTATGGTGGTGGGCAGCTGTAATCCCAGGTACTTGGGAGGCTGAGGTGGGAGAATCGCTGGAACCCAGGAGGCAGAGATTGCAGTGAGCAGAGATCGTGCCATTGCACTCCAGCCTGGGAGATAGAGCGGGACACAGTCTAAAAAAAAAAAAAAGAGACACGGAGGGACGGTAAATGCACGCTGCTGGGTGAAGCAGCCCAGCTACAAAGACTACACTCTGTAGGATTCCTCCTCTGTGACATCCAGGAAAGGGCAAAACTGTGGAGACGGCACAAAGATCAGTGATGCCAGGGGCTGCGGAGAGGGAGGAACGGAGGGATGTGTAGCAGGAGCACGGGGGCCCTGGGGCAGTGAAGCTACTCTGTATGATACCACAGCCGTGGGTCCACGTCAGGATCCGTGCGTCCAAACTATACGCTGCACGGCAGCAGCTGGACCCTGAGATCGTGTGGCCTGTGGGTGATGACGCTGTGTCCAGGGGGTCACAACTGCCACTAACGGCCACTCTTGTGGGGGATACTGAGGCCGGGGGTGCAGGGGAACTCTCTGTACTTCATGCTCAGTTTTGCTGTGAACCTAAAGCTGATAGAAAAAATAGAGTCTGTGTAAACAAAAGAGAGAAAGAAAAAGCTCATCTCCCTGGAGCTGACCTCAGAGAGGCAGGCGGTAAACAACGCCCAGCACGTCAGAAAGCACCACCTGCTATTCACGGAAAACAAAGCGGGAGGGGCTGCAGGGCTGGGGGGGGAGGTGAGGGTCTGAGAGGCTGGGGTGAGCCGTGGGCAGAGGTGGGAGTCGGGTGGGCCGTGCCAGGCTGTGACGGGACAGAGTGGCAGGGCGACGAGGAGCAGACAAGGGCCGAGACCCTCACTCTGAGCAGACCCCACATCCCACCCCCTCCCGCAGCGCACGCCTGAGAGACCCCCCCATATGTTGATTTGAGGGTTTGCTGAGTCACCCACAGCCTTCCTGGGGCTTCTGGGTGCCCTGGGACCCTCAGATGCCCTGCCATGGACCCCAAGGCCCCTTCCCCAGGACCCAGAATCCAAACCTCCCGGGGGCTGGCGAGAAGGGACTTCCAGGAGGCGCCGAGTGAGCAGACGGAAGAAAGGAAGCGGGACCTGGAGGGCTGGAGTGGTTCCCTGGACACGGCGGGGCAGCTGGAAGTCAGGTGGAGGCCAGAGCCCCCCCCTGCAGGAGCAGCCTCCCTGGGTGCTGAATGACAAACCTCACATTCCGCTGTGACCAGAGGACGTGCAGCGACCCCGGCGTAGAGCCCCCTCCCCCTGAGCTGCCTGATGGGGGGATTCTGCTTGGTGGTCTTCCCCACCCTGACCTCTGAGCCGCCAGATGTTGGGGGGGGTTTAGCCTGACGGTCTTCCCCACCCCCTGCCTCTCCTCCTTGACCTTCAGCTTCCTCCCAATAAGACCCTGCCCTCTCGGGCCAGTCAGGTTGGACCCCCCTTAGATGGGTCAGACCTGCAGGCAACAAGCAGGAAGGGACTGGACCCTGGACCCACTCCTACACCAAGAGCCACAGACACATGCTCTGAGATCAGGTGGCTGGAACCCCAGGGAGGTCCCAGAGCCTCAGGGGAAGTCCCTCCACCCACCTGTGGGCAGAGACAGTCACCGTGCCGGCCTCACCCTGGCTCCACGCAGACCCCAGGGCACACTCATCCCCCCCAGGTCCCCTCGGGGACAAGCGGAGCGGACCCCGGACAGTTCCAGGTGCCTCCTGTACAGGTCCTGGGTGGGCGAGGATTTCTGACAAGTGCCCGGGGTTGGGGACCACGCTCTGAGAAGCCCTGGACCCCCCTCCCCGGCCCCTTCTCCTCTGTGTCTGGAGTGAGGGCTGAACACAGGCAGAGTGGGAAGGGTGCTGTGGGCCAGGGGACCCAAAAGCACCTTAGAAACATCTGATGTTTAAAAAGCTTCAAGTTGAGTGAGGCGGAGTGCTTGATGCCAGCCTGTGTCCGCTCTGTAAGCTTGTGTGTGTGTCTAAAAACAGTGTCACTAGGAACCTAACTATTAAAAAGCAATGAGGCCTGGTGCAGTGGCTCACGCCTGGGATCCCAGCACTTTGGGAGGCTGACACAGGAGAATCACTCAGCCATGAGTTTGAGACCAGCCTGGGCAACATACTGAGACCCCGTCTCTACAAAAAATAAAAAATTATCCAGGCGCGGTGCCGGGCGCCTCTGGTCCCAGCTATTCGGGAGGCTGGGAGGAGCATCGCTTGAGCCCAGGGGGTGGAGGCTGCCGGGAGCCGAGATCACAGCGCTGCACTCCAGCCTGGCTGACAGAGCTAAGACCCTGCCTCGGAATAAGTAAACAAACAAATAAATAACGAAAACAAAACACGACACTTTTTCATATTGGATCTACTCCAGTTTATCTTCCAATTCGCTCTAAGGTGCAGTGACGGGGCCATAAGGGTCTGCCGCAGCCGCAGCCACACAGGACGTGACGTGGTCAAGGTCAGGCAGGGTCTTCAGGGACCAAGTTCATGTTTGGGGCAGGTCAGGCCGCATGGCTCTTAACCCAAGACTCCCGGATCCTTCTGGATCCTTCCGTGAGCCTCTTGACCAGGCCTGGCTGGGTCTTCCATGGCGCCAGGCCCCACCACAGCCAGAGGGAGCCACTGGTGGGAGGCATGGGCTGGGCCCTGCTTGAGGCAGGTGTCTAAGGCATGGGAGGTGGCACCCTGGCTCTGGGAGGGTGGGCAGCTGCCTCTACCCACGCGCTGCACGCCGCACACCACGAACCATGCACAGCCTCTTGGTATTTTCCTCGAGTTGGATGCTGCTCAATGGGCCAGGTTTACCCAGATCCCAGGCACCAGGCTGCGCGCAGAATATTCCAGAATGTTCTAGAACATTGGTGGATAGGCCAGGGCCACCCTCTTCCCTCTTAAGCTGCTGCCAACACCCAGGCGGGACAGAGGGCAGGAAAGAAAGAGCAAGAAGAAAAAGCCACACCTGAGCCCAGGCGGGTGGGTGTCCCTCGCCCATTCCTCCTGCTGCACACACACTGGGCCCTGGTCGACAGAGCGTGGCCGCTGGGACTCCCAGGAGATGAGACGAGGGCAGCTCACCGGTGTGGGGCCTGCAGGCTGGACACGGCCTCAGCACACGGGCAGCCGCCTCAGCCTGAGTCAGAGGGGAAACCAGGCCGGCACTGGGACGTTGCAGCCCTCACCCCGTCCGGGCTCCTTACAGGGAAAGTGGCCTCCGGGCGGGGCTTCCCCCTTTGCAGCTGGGGTGCAGCCGCCTGGGACCCTGGGACCCCCAGGGGGGTTGGGACTTTCCCCTCTGGGAGCCTCAGCTTCCTGTTCTGCAGAAGGGGCAGCCTTGCCCGGCCTCGATGCCTCCCGGGTGCTGGGGGAGGAGCAGAGACTGCAGTGCATGGGGGGGTCCGTGGCCTGGAAGCTGGGTGGGTGTCACCACCTCAGGCTCTCTGCCTCACTGCCCTTGGATCCAGCCTGGGTCCCAAATCCCACCCAGGGTACTGCTGGTAACCTGGGAAATTGCTTAATCTCCCTGGGCCTCTGGGCGGGAAGACCCACAGTCCTGTCAGAAGCTGAGTCGATGCCACCAGGTCACCAGTGCCCCAGCAAGTCCAGGGTGCTCAGGAAGCAGGGGGCGAGGCCGCTGCTGTCCCATGCTCCGATTCCTGTCTCCGCTCAGCCCCATGCCCTTCATGAGGGAGGATGCCAGTCAAGGGTACAGCGGGTCGGCTCTCCGCCCCACACCCACTGCCCGCCTGGGGTGGCCAATGAGCTGGGGAAGCCCCTCCCATCTGGGCAAAGGCCACTGAGCCTCCCAGGCCTTGGGGGCCGCCCTGGGGTCCCAAGGCTGCCTTGGATGGCCTGGAGACTCAGTCTGTCCTGCTCCTCAGAAGCAGCGGGAGAGACTGGCTGTTTCCTCTATGTTCCCTGGGATGTGTCGGGGGCAGAGCCCCAGGGGAGTCCTGAGGACAGGAGAGGTGGACTTCACCCTGGAGAAGTTCCCGGTGCAGCGTGGGGCAGCCAGAGATGGGTGTGCGGGGAACTCTGCCAGCCAGCCGTCACCCCACGGAGCCCTGCGCCTTGTGCCAGGAACGCAGCCCTGGAGACAGGCAAGGTCCCCGCCTGGGGCTGCTCCCAGGGAACCAGCCCACAGCAACTGCAACCCAAGGTGCTAATGCCGGGATGGAGTCGTGCAGGGGCGTGGAGCCCAGGATGGGGCACTTCCTGAGGGTTCTGAGGGTTGGGTAGGAGCCCGCCAGGTGAGGGAAGGTTGTATGGGAGGGCGGGGGAAGGCGCAGGGTTGAGGAAACACCCTGGGGAGGAGCGGCTCTGATGTGGGGGAGGGGGCAGAGTATGTCGGGGCCCCCAGCTGCCTTCACAGTCTGGCCTTGATCTTAGGGTCATGGGCAGCCACTGAAGGTTTAAGAGGAGAGGTGGGGGTGGCCACACTGCCATGGAAGCAGGTCTCCTGCACTGCGGGGCGGAGGCTGTGGCTGACTCCAGGAGGCGGCGGTAGGGCTGCCAAGGGCAGGGAGAGCGATTCCTCCCTTCCAGAGCTCTCTCCCCAGGAGGGCCACATCCGCAGGGACGGGACGCCAAGCTGAGCTCCGTTTATGAAGAGCTTTCTAGCAGCCACGCGCCTGCCCTGGAGGCAGGCAGGCCCACACGGCGGTGCGGGGATTCCGCTCTTCCCCTGGGCTGGCCCCTTCGTGGCTCGGGGACCTTGCAGGGGTCACAGCTGCCCTTCTGTGCCCGCTCACCTTCATGGGCACCATTTGAGAGTCCAAACTGTTTTATTAAATCCTCACCACACCCCATTCAGCCGACCGTCACCTTCTTACTTCAGTTGAGGAAATGGGTAGAGACACTTGCCCAAGTGCACCCAGCACAGACAGGAAGCGCTGAGTGTGAACAGGGGCCTGTGACTTCGGAGCCCTCACAGGGCCAGCTGTCCCACCGGAGACTCTTGGAAGCAGGGGTGGTGAACCGGGCCTGGGAGGCACCTTCCAGACAAGCTGGGACTGTGGCTCCTTCCTCAGAATTCAGGGGAGCCGTGGACGTGGATGGGAAACTGTTTCATGTTGATGAGTACAGTCTGTAACCAGAATTTATCCTTTCCTTTAACCTTGAACGTGGGCACCTCCGTCCCCCGGGGTGTCAGCCGTGCCTGTGACGGTGACACCCAAAGAGCTGCCCCAGGGCCACTTTTGTGGGGCCCAAGCAGCCACACCTTGGGAGGGTCCAGGGCTCCACGAAGACCCCCTCGCCTTCCACGAACCGCAACATCTCAGAATGCCGTTCTCACTCCCACCGCTTTAATTCATGGCTTAATGAAAAGCACAGCACCCCCTGTGCTAGAATGTCTTCACAGGTTGGCAACTATATTTTGGTAAAATGGGTTTCCTTTGTAATTTTGTGAACTCATTTATTTACTAGATGACCCAGGAGCCCACACACCAGGAAGGTGAAGACCCCAGTTCTAGCTCCAGGCTCTCGTTGGGGTGTCTCCAGCCTGCGCCTCGGCTGCTTCACCTGCGCTGCCTTGAACACCCCCTTCCTCTGTGGCTCACCCCAACTGGCCACACCGTATTCAGGACCAGGAAGCCAAGGCAGGACATGGCCAGCAGGCTCATCTGTAGCCGCATATGCCATGGCTCAGCCTCTTCTGGGGCTACCTTGCTACTTACATTCCTCTCTCCAGGATTTGTGACGGGATGGCACCCTCGTGGGCCTGTTACCTCCTCTGTAAAGTGGGCTGGCATGAGACTTACATAAAACCATATTTCCACTTATTCACTGATCCACCTATCTACCCATCCACCCCCTCCACCCACCCATCCCCATCCACCCACTCACCTATTCACCCATGTATCCACCCATCCACCCACTCACCTATTTACTCATCCACCTACCTACCCACCCATTCATCCATCCACCCATCTGTCCACCCATCCACCCACCCATCCACCCATTCACCCATCCACCCATCTGTTCACCCATCTACCCATCCATCCATCCACCCATCAATCCATCCATTCACCCATCTATCCAACTACCCACTCATTCACACATTCACCCATCTATCCACCCATCCACCCACCCATTCATCTACCATTCATCCACCCACACACCCATCCATCACCTACCCACTCATTCACCCATCTCTCCATCCACCCACCCCCCTCATTCACCCATCTCTCTATCCATCCACCCATCTATCCACCCACCCACCCATCCATCCACCTACCCACCCATTCATTCACTCATCTCTCCATCCATCCATCTATCCACCCATCCACCCATCCATCCACCCACCCAACCATTCACCCATCTGTCCATCCATCCACCCATCTATCCACCCACCCACCCATCCGCCTACCCACCCATTCACCCATCTGTTCATCCATTCACCCATTAACCCATCCACCCATCTATCCACCCATCTGTCCATCCACCCACCCATCTACCCACTCAGCCATCTATCCACTCACCCACCCATCCATCCACCCACCCACTCATTCACCTATCTGTCCATCCATCCACCCATCCACCCATCTATCCACCCATCCATATACCCATTCTACCCATCATTCACTCATCTGTTCATCCATCCTCCCATCCACCTATTCACGCATCCATCCACTCATCCACCCATCCACCCACCCACTCATCCACTCATCCACCCAGCCACCCATCCACTCATCCACTCATCCACCCACCCACTCATCCACCCACCCACTCATCCACTCACCCACCCATCCATTCATTCATCAATCTATTCATTCATCTATTTATCCAGCGGTAAAGGGTGTGTGTGTGTGGTGGGGGGATGGTCCTACTTGCTGGAAGAGAAGGCAAACATAAGACACCCTGCCTGAAGGGAAGGCCTCCTCACCCACCCCAGCCTGGTGTCATCTTCCCGCTGCCCCACACCCCTCCTCCAGTTCTCTGGCCATCCTACAGATTCACCGAAGCCTGCCTTAGGGCCTCTCTGCCTGGATAACATTCACCAAAGCCTGCCTTAGGGCCTCTGGCAGGAGAATATTCACCGAAGCCTGCCTTAGGGCCTCTCTGCCTGGAGAACATTCACCGAAGCCTGCCTTAGGGCCTCTGCCTGGAGAACATTCACCGAAGTCTGCCTTAGGGCCTCTCTGCCTGGATAACGTGGTCCCTCCCCCAGGGGCAGTTTCCCCAGCTACAGGCTGCCCATACTGGGGACATGCTGATGGAATGCGTCTTCGGTAGTTCCCAGAGGCCAGGACCGGGCGCTGAGACACCAGCAGAATCCCAGTGTGGGCCCTAACAGGTCTTGTAGGAAGGAAGGAAAGGCCCCTTCTGCCCGGAGAGGCTGGGTGCTGGCTGCAGACAGCAGGGGGCTCTGGGAGAAGCTGTGCCCTCCTGCTGCCACCCCTCTGCAGCCACTTCCTCCCTAGCCCCTTATCTCCCGGCCCCCCGGCTCTGAAAGCCACAGCCAACGTCTGCTTCCCCACAAGCACCAACTGCCCGGCCTGGGGGAGAGGAGGCGGGGGAGTGGGGGAGCGGGGGAGTGGCGCACACACACCCAGGTGGCCGCCAATGTTGGGGGCAGCTCCTGTCCCCCAACTCGTGGCAAATTTCTTCTCTTCTCTTTCCAACCCCACCTCTGTCAGACCCCCTGGTTAGAACACCAGGCAGGACAGGCCGGGTGGGAGCTCAGGGCCTCATTGCGAAAGTGGCACTGTCCCATCTGCGGGGTAGGGCGGGGGTGGCGCAGGTGCAGGCCTCGAGCATCTGCCTCAGGGCTGGGGCGGGGCTACCTGTCTCCTACCCCAGCGGGGGCAGCCACAGGCCCCACCCAGGGTGCTGTCCTGCTGCCTCCGCGTAGGGGCTGTGCCTCCCTGAGACCCTCAGTTCCCCCAACTCGGAGACTCCCACTGCACACGGTGGGGGAACAGGCACCGATGGACAAACAAGCCTCGAGATCACGGCAGCCCTGGCCTGTGAGGCACCTCAGCCCCTCTGAGCAGAAACGCCACAGGAGCTGGGGCCGTTAGGATCGTGCAGCCGGAACACATGAGGAAATCAAGGGGGTCAGGGCCCCAGACCCTTCTGCCAAGGAACAGAAGGGGACATGGGGGCCCAATGGCACCAGGGGACTGGCCCCGGGCTGGCAGGAAGGTCCCCTCCAGCCTGAATCCTGGGGACCCAGCAGCCCACCACCCCTCGCAGGGGGAGGCCTGGGCGGGCCTTGCATCCCAGCAGGAATGAACACACCCTGACTCTAAGAGGGACACGAGCCCCAGAATGCGGCTTGCCATCACCAACTCCGAGAAGGACACCCGAACACCAGGACAGGGACACCGGGGACACCTGGAGACTGTGGGGAGGAGTCAGCTTTGACCGTGTCCTGCTTGAATTATTAACCGTGTGCAGACGTGACCTAAAAGTCAAATCACATCAAAATAGCTCAGATGCCCGTGAACCAGCCGAGTCTGCGGGCTCCACACCTCTGGTCTGAGGCCACGAAGCCTCCAGCCACGGCATCCGAAACGCCACCCAACCAGGCCTCAGGGCCAGGGGGTCACGGTCCCCTCCCGGGAAGCCCCTCTTTCCCTCTGACAGTTCTGGGGCCCTTCAGAAAGTGGCTTTTTTCCCAGCATCTGGGATGTGCCTCACTCTCACCCAACGGCCGCTAGAAAGGGGTTCTGGGACTCTCCCTGGGTTCTGAGTGGCCCCAGGAGGGCTCTGAGGTGGCTTCGGGAATTTCTCAGACTGGAGGAGCCACTCACCCCTGACCCCCAGCAAACTCCAGGATGCTGGGCAGTGTGACCGAGCTGCCAGCCCGCCAGGCTGCTCACCGGAGGCCGCTGGGACGTGGGGTGAGAGTCTCTGCAAGGCCCCCCCTGGAGGCCCGGAGCCGCATATGGGGGTCAAGCAGAGAGAGAGGGTGTCCTTCCCAGCAGGTGAGAGGACCGTGAGGACAGGTGGGGGCCCTAGAACCCCCAGCAGCTGGTCAGAGGCCCCGTCTGGCGAAGGCCACAGGAACACGGGCAGGGCGGGCCCTGGAGTGGGGCGATGTGAAAGGGGTGCTGGAAAGTCCACTGGGGCAGGCAGGGACGGGGAGACGCCCGGACAGCCCCGGCTGAAGGAAAGGCCCAGCCTCGGTGGGAAGAGGGGCGGCGGAGCAGGCCGGGGGCTCTGGGAGGCAGCTGCCCTGGGCTGAGGAGACAAGCCCAGCGGCCATGCTGTAGGGCTCGGGGTGGGTGGGACGTCACCAGAGCTGCCGCTGGGAGGAGGAAGTTGTTGGAAAGTCAGACCGGAATGGCCCGAGGGAAGGCCGGGCAGGCCAGGGCCCCAGATGGTTCCTGTCGGGGAAGTCTCGGGCGCAGCTGCAGGCCTCCGGCCCCGGCATTATCACGGGGACACAGCTGGCTGCCTCGCCCACAGGCTGCAGGGAGACCTTCCCCCGCCTGCAGCCCCAGGCCCGCCCCGAGTCACATGAGCCCCGGGGCTCCCACCCCTCCCCAGGGCCGAGGACACCCAGTTGGCAGGCAGCGGGGTCTGGGCTTTCCAGGGATAGAGGCCCGACTCCAGGACATCCCAGCTGGCCCAGCCCCCTCCCTCTTTCCCTCAAGGCCCCAGGAGGTCGGGAAAGGCAGTCCCGGAAGAGGCCTGTCCTGGGCCCCAGGCCGGCCCCTAAGGGTGGCCCTCCCCATGCCGGCTCCGAGGCTGAGAGACAGGTTGGCCGGTTCAGCCTCAGGGTCCACCTGCCGCTCCATGTCCCAGACGCACCCCGTGCTGGAGAGCGGCCTCCTGGCATCTGCAGGCTGCTCAGCTCCCCCGGGGTCCCAGGAAGGGCGGCCCAGGTAAGAGGCTGTGGGGGAAGGTGGCGGGGGTGGGGGCAGAGGGCAGCGGCAGGTGCTGGGGCTGTGGTTCCTTCGAGCCTCGGGCCTGCCCAGCTTTGTTGACAGCGCCGCAGGGGCGGCCGTGTTGACTCACCTCAAATATCAACAGGCCACCCCACAGGCAGGTCCCGCACAGCTGGGGCAGGTGGGCTGGTGAGGACTTGGCAGGTGCCACCCGGGTGCCCCAGCCCCACCCAGACGCAGATGCTGGAGGCCGGGCTGCTCGGCCCCGTCATGGGTGGGGGGGCGCTGTGTTCTCTGAGGGTGGGAGGGCTGCGGCCAGGAGGTGATTCGGGTCCTGTAAAGAGACCCCTCCCCCCTCCTGGGATGTCCAGGCGCGACGCCTCACAGTAGGCTGGATGAGGAAACTGAGGCCAGAGGAGAGGGCACAGGCCCAAGGCCCTGTGAGGAGGAAATGGACCCTACCCCGGGCCCCTGTCGGAGGAACGATTCCAGCCAGGGCAGTGGGGGGTTCGCAGGGAACCTGGGCCTATACCCTCCCGGGGGCTTCGGGCTCTGCGAGGGGTCCAGCAGCGTCCAGCTGTCGCTGACACCCCCACCCCAGCCTGCAAAGTTCCAAGACCAGGCCCCCAGGACGCTGGGGCTGCAGCACAGGCTGGTGGCCCCGTGCCCCAGCGGCACTCATGGCCTTGCTCCCAGTGGCCTTCAGAACCTTCCAGAGCTCGCAGTCTCCCATCTCTTGGGGCTGTCGCTGCAGTTAGGTCCAGGATCTGCCTGCACCCCTGACGCTCCACACAGAACCAGGACTCAGGGGGTGTCCCTATCTCTGGTGACCGCTTTCCCTGGGCAGGTCCTGGCGGCTGCTGCGTGAGGCTGTCCCCCATCTGCAGGTGCCCATAGGGCCCCAGGGCTGCCCCCCATGAGGGACCCAGGCAAGAGCAAGAACATCCCAGACCCAGGCGCCTAGCGTGCAAAGGCCAGACCTCACCACAGCCACTGCCGCTGCTGGGTTCTCCCAAGTGGGTGGCTCACAGCCGCCTTCGAGACAGCACCTGGTCACCGGCCCTGGCTTACATCACCCCACCTCTCCGAAGCAGCTGTCTGTCCCCTGGCGCTGAGTGGCCTTGGGCCAGGTCCTTCCTCCCTGGGCCTCAGTTTCTTCATGGATCAGATTCTTCCCACCTGCTTCCCATGTGGAAGCAGTTTCTCATCTGTGGGGAGAGGGGCGGGCTCTGAGGTGCATGGAGAGCAGCGGCTTTGTTAGGACCCGGAGTCTACCGTGGAAGGGGGTGAGGGCCAGCAGTTGGCCCCGTGCCTGAGTCGTGTGAGGGGCTGGTGGCTAGAGACATGAACAGGGTCAGGGTGGCCGCTGACGTGGCTGGAGGTGAGGAACAGAGGGTCAGGGTGGCCTCTAACAGAGTATCCAGCCACCGTGCCCACCCCCCCACCGGAGCCCCTGCTTAGGGGCTTCAATGTGAGGAGGGAGCAGGGTCTCCCATGGGTGGGGGTCCCACACCTGCCTTTTAGGGGCTTCTGTCCCTGCAAACACCCGCCCCTATTGCAGGATGCCCACGGGACAGTCTTGGCCACGCCAAGCAGCAGAGATCCACATGAATTCCAGAGCATGGGGTTCCTCATTGTGCACCCCAGGGCCCCCCAAGGCCCCCCCCGGGGGACAAATGTGGGGGCCCTGTGAGGCCAGAAAGCCCCAGCATGCAGCCTTGCCAGGCTGGAGGAGTGGGGGCCTGGGGGCCATGGGAACTGAGGGGGTCCTGGACAGGCCTGTGGGCCCCTCAGCCCCTGTGTGGATCTCAGGCACACAGTCCACCCAAGAGTCCTTAAAACCTGTGGGGTCTGGAAGCAGATCAGCTGGCTTTAAACTGCGGGAGAACAGTCATGCCGTCAAAGCTCAAGTGGAACAACGTGTGTTCAGAACAAAGGCTCATTAAACAGGTCTGTGCTACCGCGATTCTGGTAGCGGGCGGGAGAGGAGCCTGCGTGCTGCGTAGCTGGGTGGACCTCAGCCCTCCGCTCCTCTGACAGTGTCGGGGGCCAAGGTGTAAGCAATCAGAAGATGGCCACAGAGCACACGCCACCGTGTCAGCGCCTTCACCAGCGTCCTCCAGGCAGAGGATCCGGATACTCACTGACTCCTTGACCCAGTGGTACAGCGGGAACGCCTTAAGACGAGTGTTTGCGGTCCTGGGTTTTCGAGGGCACCGACTGCGTGTGTTCAGAGCTATGCAGGCTCTCACCACCTTGTCTCCCCCAAGCCCACTTTGCAGATGAAGTTAGAATGATGACCTGACTGCCCCAGGAGAGAGGGTGGGAACCAGGTCACCCCAGGAGGGTGCCAGGGACAGAGATGTTGAAATCCACTTGGTGAGTGTAGGCTAGACAGAGAAGGCTCAGTGCCATATGCTGGGGCCTCCATGCGGGAGAAACTGAGTCAGGCCTGCCTGGTATCACCTTAGAGGGCGATGTGAGGTCTAGGTGGCAGGTTTCAATGTAAGTGCGGGTGGGGGAGGTGATGAGTGCCGTCGGCAGAGGAGTCCAGGCAAAAGTGTGCAGGTGTCATGGGGACCGGGCAAGGCGGGTGGGCATCATGGGAACTGGGCGGATGTGGATGCTGTGGAGGCGCCATTCAGGCAGGAAGCTTGAGCCCTGGCCAGAGCCCATACTTGGGCCACCTAGCACTGGGGTCATGTCCAGAGCATGCGGTCAGCCTGGGTTCCTCCACCCCACCTTGCACTGGGACTGGGCTTCGGCGCCACTCACCCTCCCTCCACTCCTTCTCCTCAAGTGGCCATCCAGGCCTGGCTACCCTATGGAATGTTCTGGGTCTAGAATGTTCTGGGTTTGGAACGCTCTGGGTCTGGAATGTTCTTGGTCTGGAAGGTTCTGGGTCCGGAACGTTCTGGGTCTGGAAGATTCCGGGTCTGGAAGGTTCTGAGTTCTGGGTTTGGAATTTCTGGGTCTGGAAGGTTCTGGGTCTGGAAGGTTCTGGGTCTGGGTCTGGAAGGTTCTGGGTTTGGAATGTTCTGGGTTTCGAATGTTCTGGGTCTGGAATGTCCTGGGTCTGGAAGGTTCTGGGTCTGGAAGGCTCTGGGTCTGGAAGGTTCTGGGTTGGGAATGTTCTGGGTCTGGAATGTTCTGCGTCTGGAGTGCCCTTCCTGGTGTTTCTGTCACCTGGGGCTGCAGTAAGGACAGGCCATGAGCTGGATTGGGGCTCAGAACCACAGAGGCTTCTCTCACAGCGCTGCAGGCCGGAAGTGCAAAACTAAGGTGTCCGAGAGCCGCCTCCCCCAGGTCCCACCGGCCCTAGGTGTTCCTGGGCTGTGGCCGCCGTGCCACAGCCTCTGCTTTTGTCTTCCCAAGGCCTTCTCCTCCCTCCCAAATCTTCCTCTGCCTCCTTCTTCTAAGGCCCAGCCCGCTCCAGGCCAGACCTCGGGCCACCCCTCTGCACTCCAGGTGCAGGACTCAGGGAGGGGCTGGAGAGGCTGCAGGCACCCCGCTTATGGGAGGCACCCCCGCTTATGGGAGGCGCCTGCCATGGGGGTGTGGTGGGAGGGGAGAGCGGACATGAGTAGCTCAGTGGCCTGAGCCTCAATCCTCCTCCAACCACAGGTCGGTGTTTGCTGGGCTATGGAGCCGGTGAATCATGCACTGCTCAGCCCGGGTGTCCGAGGGCTCCAGCCAGAGGCGGGGGAGGTCGGTGTGTGCGTGACAGGATGTCTGACGTCTGAGGCCACAGACAGGCAGCCCCAAGGGTGGCTGCAAAGGGGCCAGATGGTGGCCGTCAGACCCGCGTCTGTGAGCACCGTGCCGTCACAGCCGTCCTGCCCAGGGCCCCAGCACCCTCAGACCTCACCTCCCGCCTCCTGTTCTCCCTTTTGTTGACTGTGCGATGTTGAGGGGCTCCATGTTGGGCAGCCAGCCCCGAGTGCTGCTGTTACTGCCATCACAGAAGAAGATACTGAGGTTCTGAGAGGCACACAGCAGGCTCTGGTGAGCCTGTGGGGCACAAGCAGATGGGCTGGAGATGTGAGGATCTAGCTGCTGTGAGGTCAGACGGACTGTGGAGTTCAGGCCCAGGCTCAGAGGGTAGCTTGCCCTGGAGCCGCTGCTGGGTTCGTCATGGCGGGAGACCAGCAGCACTGCAAGGGGACAGGGTGGCCAGCGTGTGGACAGCTCCATGAGGGACGGTTTACAAAGGTCTGACAGAGGCAGGAGAGTGCAGAGCTCTGGGACCGGAGGGCGAGGAGGATGGAGAAGCCAGGAGAGGAGGGCAGAGGGGGCATCACAGAGGCACGAAGTTCTCAGGAAAGTGGACAGTGGGACAAAGCCCGACCTCCCCCCGCCATGTCCCCACTGGAGGCTCCGCTGGGGCAGAGCAGGGGCAGGGGTTTCACGCCCACCCGCGTGTCCTCACTGCCAGGTGCAACCAGCTCTCCCGGCCCAGTAAGTGCACCTCGTCCCTACCAGTCAGCATGGCACTGCCTCCCTGGGGCCTCAGTGGTTGCTGGAATGCTCCGCTCCTTCCCCAGAGCAGCCTATCCTGCACACACAAAGACAGCAACCAGCCAAGTCCTCCTGTCCAGCAGGAAGGCCTCAATTCGGCATCTAGGAGGACAGGGGCGGTGCCTAGGGTCAGGGTGCTATCCGGGCCACCTTCCTGGAGGAAGTGGTCCCATGGGGGCGGCTCAAGGAGGCCACTCTTCAGGCAAAGATGACTTTCACTTCTCACCACACTCGGACTGAGAAGCACCTGCCTGGGCGCTGGGCAGGGGCTTTCCAGCACTTTCACTTCCGTGAATGCAGTTGACCAGGGAGGCGCAGGCAGGAAGAGCAGCCCCAGGGAGAGGCCACTGGTCACAGCTGAGCCAGGACTCCCTGGCCAGTGCTCCTCCTAGGAGATGTCGGCCAGGGACAGCTGGGGGAGAAGAAGAGAATAGAGGGGCCTATCTGAGCACCGCCCACCCACCCTTTGAAGGAACTCTGGCTGGAGGTGTGCACTGGGTCACTAAGCCAGAGGCCGGCTTGCAGCAGCGGCCCTAAACCACCACGTGCACCCCCAGGACGGCTGCTCAGAGGCCTGTCAGGCAGTTGCCCAGGACACAGGTCGCAGCAGGAACCCCACCGAGGGGCTTCCTTTCCCGGCTCTGCCCACCCAGGGCCTGGGCAACTCTCTCAGGTGGGCAGAGAGTGGCTGTGTCACCATGTCATTTGAAAAATTGAGGCCAGGCGCAGTGGCTCACGCCTGTAATCCCAGCATTTTTGGAGACCGAGGCAGGTAGATCACTTGAAGCCAGGAGTTCGAGACCAGCCTGGCCAAAATGGCAAAACCCTGTCTACTAAAAATGCAGACATTATCTGTGTGGTGTTGGAGGCCTATAGTCCCAGCTACTTGGGAGGCTGAGGCCGGAGAATTGCTTCAACCTAGAAGGCAGAAGTTGCAGTGAACAGAGATTGTGCCAATGCACTCCACTCCAGCCTAGGCGACAGATGGAGACCCTGTCTTTAAAAAATCAAAAAAGGAAATTGAGTTGATGAAAACACGTCAGCCGCATCACACCTACGTGCACCCACGGCCCAACCCTCCCGGCCTGATCCCACCACGTCCGCCTCCGACGCTCACAGCCCCGGCTGCCCGGTGACTCTGCAAGCCTCCCGAACCTGTGCCCTCAACGAGAAGCCCCTCCCCACTGGCCTCCTTCCAGGGGCTCCTCTGGCCTCTTCCCAGCGGGGCCTTACTCCCACGGGCCTCCTGCACTCGGCGTTCCTCTCCTTCAATCTCTCACCCCATGAGACAAACCAGCCACCCCCTTACGTGTTACTCATCCCATGCCCCCAGTGCCAGCTTCACGAGGCAGGGGTTCTGGCCCCGCTCACAGCAGGGCCTTCAGCAGACGGCGCTGGCCGGGGTCGGCGCTGAGCCCTGGAAGGCCGGAGTCCATCGCAGCTCCAGGCGAGGCCTCAGTGCTCCTGCTCCCTCAGTTGGGACTTGGCTGTGCGTCCCACTGTGGCGAGGCAGGGACTGGCGAACCCGAGCTGCTCTGATTCCAGAGGCGCCTTCACAGCACTGTCCCAGCAGGAGATGGGGCGACGGGGCCTGCAGCCACACAGCAGGGAGGCCAGGCGTAGAGCTGGGCCCTCCCCTGGGTCTGGAGTCCTGACTGCCCGGCTGGCCTCAGGCCAGGCTCTAGCACCCTGGGGTCAGGCTTGGGGGTGGGCCAGGAGGGGGGCGGCAGTTGGGGGGGTCAGGCGTCCAAGCCTCGAGGCGGCAGGATCTGGCCTGCGCTGGTCAGGGGCACCTCACTCAGCACTGGCCCTGGGCCAGTCGTCTGTGACCCTGGGAGGCCCTGCCCCCCTCTTGTCTCTGCCCCTACAGTGGTGGCGGGTGATCTAGGCAAGAGGCCTGGCTCAGAGAATGGCCTGGGATTTAGGCAGCACGGTGGGGCGCTCCCAGGGGTCAGAGCCGTGTCCTGGTGGACCGTTGTCTTGGAAACTGCAGGAGACACCAGGGACCCGCCTTGACCTCTTCCTCTGAGCAGAGGAATAGCCCCATCCTCTCCTGCCCCTATTCCGGGACCCCTGCCACATGGCTGAGCTGTGCTTCAGGAGGGAGCGAGGCCTGGTGTCTGGGTTGCCCACCTGGGTTGGCATCAGAGAGGACCAAAACGCAGCCCCGCCTCAGGTGCAGGCAACAGGCAGGAGCTGTCCCTGATGACAGATGGGGTGCGGTGTCCCCCTTGGACAGCATGGGCCTCTGTCTCGGACATGACGTTGGGGGGTGCATAGGGACAGACCGAATCCCCTCCCGAGTTGGCGTCACAGACACAGCGCGGGGCCCACTCTGCCGAGTCCCCGAGAGCTGGGCCAAGATTCTTCCAGACCAGGTCGGGGGACCACTCAGCAAGGGTGGATGTCAGGTCAACACAGCGAGTGAGGACCTCCAGGCCAGGGCGGCTTCACAGCAGCCAGACAACAGCCAGGATGCAGGCCGGCTCCACAGCTTTCCCAGGAACTTAGGCCCCGTGGCCCGGAGGGGAAGGGGCAGATGGACAGGCGACCCCATTCTCGGCTTCCACCGGCAACACTTCAGGGACATCATTGACCTCAGATGAGGACACAAATCAGAAAAGTCAGGAAACCACGAGGTCACGCAGTGGCATCTCCTCCCTGGCTGTGCGTCTCTGCCAAGGACCCTCCCGGAGGGAAGGCAGCCGAGGTCGCATCTCAGGGAGAGGGGCCCCCCTGCACACGCCCATCCAAGGCAAGAGCCACGCCCTCAGAACCTACCTGGCAACCGTCTGCTTCACACGAGGAAGCCCCACACAGCTGCTGCCTGAAATCCCCATCCGTGGCCCCTGGATCAAGCACATCCTGAAGCCCAGCTGATCACACAGCAAGGCCGCCGGCTTGGGGCTACCACCACCGCCTCCTGGGGTGAAATCCTCCCACGGCCCATGACAGCTGCGGAGCTACCATTTCACTGGCACCTTTTGGGGGAGTGGGCCAACCCCTTCCCCAGGCCTGCCCCCCCACTGACATGAATTTCCGTCAGCTTTTCCAGGCGCCCCCTTCTGTGGAGCCAAGCCTTCTGAGGTGAGGGCCCCAAGTGTAGCTTTCACCGTGGGAGGAGCGGAGCCAAAAGGCGACCTTCCCAGGAAGTGGCAGGGGTCCCCAGCAGCCCAGCCGTGGGGGCTCACTCGAGAAGGCGAGTCCAGGTCAGGGGCTCTGCCCAGTCACAGCCCCCCAGGCCAGGCTCGCCCTAACCGGGTCGGGTCCACAGTACCCTCCAGCAGGGCCCACCAGGAGCCCCAGCACCTGCCCCTGGCACTCCAGTAGACAGGCTTGGCCTGCGGCCCTGGACCCGCAAGACGGGCCCCAGGGCGCTGCTGGGGTCTCTGCGACTTCGGGCCGGCCCGTCCTCCTCTCGCTCGGCTCCCTGGTCTGTGAAAGGTAGTGGCCGGACCCGACCGTGGCAGGGATAGAAACCGCTGTCCGCCGGCCATGCTGTCTCCTGTTTGTAAAACGGCTGTGAGCCCATCCTCGAGGCCAGGGTGGGATTTGGTGAGGAAAGACCCTCTCCCCTGCCGCTCCCCTCCCAAGGGGTCCCGCTCTTGTGACCCCTGCCGCAGCCAGTACCAGCCAGGAGCCCAGCAACAAGGAACTGGAGAACGTGCCCCACCTGCAGGCTCCCAGAGCGTCCTCCTGCGTTCCCAAGTCCAGGGGCATTTTGAGTGTCTGGAAAGCCCTGATTTCACAGACCTGAGGGGGGACAGAGCGAGGGAGACTCGGTGCACACTGTCCCCCAGTGGTGCCCGCTGCACCCCTCACTCCAGATGGCAGTGACCCCAGCTGCATCCGGTTAGGCTTCGACCAAATCCCAGGGCAGGGGAGCCAACCTGACCCAGCCGACTGCACAGGAGAGGGTGGGGGATTCCTCAGAACGGGGTCCCCGGGCCAGACACGGGCACTTGGGCTGCTAAGGGCTTACTCAGGGCTGCACCCCAAGATGCGAACAGACTCAGGCTCCCGGCCCCGAGGCTGTGCGACGCCTGAGCGCTGCAGACCCTGGAGCTCACATGTGGCGCTCAGGGGGGTTGTAGTCCGAGGGGGTCACACAGCACTCACATCCAGGGCCGCCACCTGTCACTGCGAGCGCACAGTCAGCCCCGCCTGCTGGCTGCACACCCCTCCGTGCCAAGCGTAGAGCACAGGAGTGAAGAGGCGTCCCCCGCTGAAGGGACTGGGGCAAACTGGACTGAAAAGCCTCTCAATGGGGCCCACAGTGGTGAGTGATGCCCTGACATCTCCAGACAGACAGACAGACAGACCGGTGGCGGGACGGACAGCGTCTCAGCCTGCTTCTGCCTCCAACACAGCAGCATTTCCAGGCCAAGGGTGGGGACCACGCATTCTAAAACGTCACCAGCAGGTGACAGAAAATGCCAGTCAGATCTGCCCTTGGCCGCTCTCGGCCCCCAGGGGCTTCTCCCACCCCTGAGACGCAGCTGAGTCTGGGCCTGGCCCTGCCTCTGCTGCCGGGGAGCCGTGAGGCTTGTTCCTTGGCCCCTCAGCTGGGGCGTCCTCCTCTGCCGGGCAAGGCCCATCCCCGCCTGGGGGGCTCCAGGCGGAGGGTGGGAAGTGACACAGCAGGCGGCTGCTTCCTGGCGAAACCGAAACTGCCAGGTGCTTCCCCGCCCTCCCCACCGAGCCCCTCCCCGGGGCAGACAGCTGGGACGGGCAGTCCTGCGGCCAAGGCCCCTCCCTGCTCCCCGGCCCCTGGCAGGCCCCTGTGGTCCACCCTGCCATGGCCTCTCAGCAGGGCGCGCTTCCTCTAGGTGGGGCCCAGGTATGGTGGGCGGTGGGGGGGTCTCCTGTGGTCACATGGCCCCAGCTCAGCCCGACGGCCGGCAGAACACACAGAATTTCAGTCATGTTGGTCAAGGCACAACAGCAAGTATGCAGAGGGCCCTAATGCCTTCATAACCTTTGAACTGAAGACACGTGAAATGGTCGCATTCCGCAGGTCACAGAGCGACTACGCCTCGTTCCCTCCCACTTCTTACTGCAAGGGAGGATGGTGGGTGCCTCCACACGGCCGTCATGCCGACCCCCCGCTGGACAGGCTGCTACGGGGCAGGGGGCGTCCTGAGTGCCCGGAGCCCTGGACAGGATGGGACAGTGTGAGGGCTGAGCTGTGGCGAGCCCCTGAGCACTGTGCACCTGACCCTCGCCCCATGCTCTGTGGCTGATCTTTAAACTCCCCCAGAGAAGCCAGGTCACAGGAGCCACGCAGGGCAGCGTGCCCGTCCCCGCACCAGCCTGGTCCTTACTTCCCTCTTCTTCATAGAAGGAATTCCTGTAAGTTCAGGGTCCCCAGCCCCGGAGGCCACCCCACCTGGGGGCAGCAAGATGGGACCAGGGAGTTGCGGGGACCTAGCTCAGACACTCAACCACCCACACCCTGCCTACGTCTCCTCTACTGTAAATGGGCAATAGCAGTCTCCGTCTCCAGCACATCCGTGAAAATGAACAGGTGGGGGCGTGCCAGCACTTGGAAGCACACCCAGGTGTGGAAGCCCATCCCACGGCGCCCTGCACCGTCCCCGTCACTCCCAGGCACGTGTGTCTCCCACCGTCACGGAGAAGGCACGGCACCCTCATTTTCCTTTGCAAGTTTCTTTCTGGACACTGCAAAGCCAGCTGCAGTGAGCATGGCTCGGGCTCACATGGGGCTGTGTGGCGCCTCGGGTTGGGGCGTGCCATGTCTCGGCGTCCCTGTGAACAGACGTTGAGTGCGTCAGTTTCCCTGACTACAAACTGCTTCAATCAAGAATCCTTTCCCTCATCCCCTGGTGCCGGCGTGGTTTCTCCAAAGCAAGCACAGGACGTTGGCCACAAGGGACAGGACTGTGATACCAGGTCCTCATCCCAGCCTCCCGCAGTCTGCGGTGGGTGTGGGTCCCATGCCGGCTTCCTAGGCGAAAGGGGGGCCTGGTCTCTGAGGGGCAAGAGTGCACATGCTGCGCCTGACTTCCGTCTGTGTGGCTCTGCAAGCCAGGCTGGGCCAGGGCACCGGGGTCACTGGAGACGCCCCTCCCAGCTCGTGTCCAGATAGGCCTCTGCCCAGCGCAGGTGCTGGTGACGGCGGGCAGTGGTTCTGGAGGTCAAGAGTGTCCGTCGCTCCCGGAGGAGTTCCGTGTTCATGAAAACCAGGGCTGGCCTCCAAGGGAGCTGGGAGGCTGGGAGGCTGGGAGGCTGGGAGGCTGGGAGGCTGGGCACTGGGGCGGGCCTGGCACTGGATGCCTTTACTGCTTCTACTGCTGAGTGCATGGGAGGCCTGAGGTTGATGGGGCCTGGTCCTCATCCAGATGTAGGTTTGGTGGTCACTCCAGGTGGAATGATGGTGCGGCTTCGGGGGCGGGGAAGGAAGACCAGCTGTGCTGCGCAGGTGGGAGAGGACCCAGGAGGTCTGTGGACTCGCCACCCGCCAATCTGCTCTCTTCTGTGGGCCCCACAGGGGCTGTCCCTAACTCCAGCACAGGCCTCACTCCTGCCAAGGACCAGGGGAGACTGGGCGGCCGTGCTAGCTGCTCTGGAGTCTGTTCCTGGAGATGACCTAATGTGGGCAAGGTGCATCTCAGGGAGTTGTGCCGTGACAGGTGGGGGAGCTGCTCCGCGACTGAGGTGGGGGGGAGGGTCCCAGCGACTCAGGGTAGGGAGCAGCCCCGTGACTCGTGGGGGAGCCGAGCTGTGACTCAGGTGGGGGAGCGTCGTCCTGGGACCGTGCTGGCCAGCAAGCAGAGTGGCCCTCAGAGCAGAGCGATCTTCAGAGCAGAGTCACCCGGAGCAACCGGGAAAGCCCGCTCCGTCCTGAGGGGCCCCACCTTGAAGGTAGAGAAGGAGGCAAGGGCTGCTTTGCCTGGCCCAGGAGTGGCCAAGGGGAACCCTGTGTCCGCCCAGGCTCCGTGGGGCCTCTCTGTTCCTGCTCCTGAATGGGCTCCCATCTCCTCCCCGACACTGGCCCACAGAGGAGGGGCCGGGCACCAGCCCTGATTCTCAAAGCCAGCTCTGAGTTCTAACGCTCTTGTTTGCAAGCTCCCTAAAACTTGTTCCTTTTTTTTTGACAAGCCAAGTTCCCTTTAACGTGAAATCACTGGCGCAGCAGCCTCACCTAGTGTGGCCACACACAGACCTTGCGTTGCTTTGTCGCTGGCAGATAATGGTGGCTCAGTAGCCACTAGTGTGGTTTTCCAACATGACAGGCATCTGTGGGCAACACGTTGCTAAAATAAATAAGACGACAGCTGCACCTCGAAACCTCAGCACAGGTCACGGAAGGACACCGGGCACAAAGTGCGTGAGGCGTGTTAGCCGTGGCACACCCCTGTTCTGCAGATGCTCGTGTGTTAGCCGTGGCACACACCTGTTCTGCAGACGCTCGTGTGTTAGCCGTGGCACACACCTGTTCTGCAGACGCTCGTGTGTTAGCCGTGGCACACACCTGTTCTGCAGACGCTCGTGTGTTAGCCGTGGCACACACCTGTTCTGCAGACGCTCGTGTGTTAGCCGTGGCACACACCTGTTCTGCAGACGCTCGTGTGTTAGCCGTGGCACACACCTGTTCTGCAGACGCTCGTGTGTTAGCCGTGGCACACACCTGTTCTGCAGACGCTCGTGTGTTAGCCGTGGCACACACCTGTTCTGCAGACGCTTGTGTGTTAGCCGTGGCACACACCTGTTCTGCAGACGCTCCTGTGTTAGCCGTGGCACACACCTGTTCTGCAGACGCTCCTGTGTTAGCCGTGGCACACACATGTTCTGCAGACGCTCGTGTGTTAGCCGTGGCACACACCTGTTCTGCAGACGCTCCTGTGTTAGCCGTGGCACACACCTGTTCTGCAGACGCTCCTGTGTTAGCCGTGGCACACACCTGTTCTGCAGACGCTCGTGTGTTAGCCGTGGCACACACCTGTTCTGCAAACTCTCTGCCTGCAGGGGCCCAGCCCCCAGGGTAGGAAGCTTGACGAGGTTGCGGAAGTAGGATTCAGGGCTGCTTGCTGGCACTGGACACCAAGGACCCGTCTGACCCAATGGCTGGGCACAGGACCCTTGGCAGTGGTGCCCCACAGGCCAATTTGCAACCTCTGAACCTTGTTGTTTAAATAGTCACAAAAACTGTATTTTCCAGCATACCTGACATGTGACCAGTGCTTGCCATATAATCTCACAAAAATCTGCAGATATAGCTCATTTGATGTGTAGGAATGCTGCCTTAAAGATATGGCTGAACTGGTCCTAGCTGAAAAACAATTGTCCAAACTGACGTTTCTAAGATACTAATTTAAATGTCCCATGCTCAGCATCAGTTACTATGGAGTGGAGATGCTCAGTTCTGAGTGTCAGTTATTATGCAGTTGAGATGCTCAGTGCTGAGCGTCAGTTACTATGCAGTGGAGATGCTCGTGCTGAGTGTCAGTTACTATGGAGTGGAGATGCCCAGTACTGAGCATCAGTTACTATGGAGTAGAGATGCCCAGTGCTCAGTGTCAGTTACTATGGAGTGGAGATACCCAGTGCTCGGTGTCAGTTACTATGCAGTGGAGATACCCAGTGCTGAGTGTCAGTTACTATGCAATGGAGATGCTCATGCTGAGTGTCAGTTCCTATGCCGTCGAGATGCCCAGTGCTAAGTGTCAGTTACTATGCCGTCGAGATGCCCAGTGCTGAGCGTCAGTTACTATGCAGTGGAGATGCCCAGTGCTGAGTGTCAGTTACTATGGAGTGGAGATGCCCAGTGCTGAGTGTCAGTTACTATGGAGTGGAGATGCCCAGTGCTGAGTGTCAGTTACTATGCAGTGAAGATGCCCAGTGCTGAGTGTCAGTTACTATGCAGTGGAGATGCCCAGTGCTGAGTGTCAGTTACTATGGAGTGGAGATGCCCAGTGCTGAGTGTCAGTTACTATGGAGTGGTGATGCTCAGTGCTGAGTGTCAGTTACTGTGGAGTGGAGATGCTCAGTGCTGAGTGTCAGTTACTATGCAGTGGAGATGCTCAGTGCTGAGTGTCAGTTACTATGCAGTGGAGATGCTCAGTGCTGAGTGTCAGTTACTATGCAGTGGAGATGCTCAGTGCTGAGTGTCAGTTACTATGGAGTGGAGATGCTCAGTGCTGAGTGTCAGTTACTATGGAGTGGAGATGCCCAGTGCTGAGTGTCAGTTACTATGCAGTGGAGATGCTCAGTGCTGAGTGTCAGTTACTATGGAGTGGAGATGCTCGTGCTGAGTGTCAGTTACTATGCAGTGGAGATGCCCAGTGCTGAGTGTCAGTTACTATGGAGTGGAGATGCCCAGTGCTGAGTGTCAGTTACTATGGAGTGGAGATGCCCTGTGCTGAGTGTCAGTTACTATGCAGTGAAGATGCCCAGTGCTGAGTGTCAGTTACTATGGAGTGGAGATGCCCAGTGCTGAGTGTCAGTTACTATGCAGTGGAGATGCCCAGTGCTGAGTGTCAGTTACTATGGAGTGGCGATGCTCTGTGCTGTTAGTTGCTATGCAGTGGAGATGCTCAGTTCTGAGTGTCAGTTACTATGGAGTGGAGATGCCCAGTTCTGAGTATCAGTTACTATGGAGTGGAGATGCCCAGTGCTGAGTGTCAGTTACTATGGAGTAGAGATGCCCAGTGCTTAGTGTCAGTTACTATGGAGTGGAGATGCCCAGTTCTGAGTATCAGTTACTATGGAGTGGAGATGCTCAGTGCTGAGTGTCAGTTACTATGGAGTGGAGATGCCTAGTGCTGAGTGTCAGTTACTATGGAGTGGAGATACCCAGTGCTCAGTGTCAGTTACTATGCAGTGAAGATGCTGAGTGCTCAGTGTCAGTTACTATGGAGTGGAGATGCTCTGTGCTGAGTGTCAGTTACTATGGAGTGGAGATGCTCAGTGCTGAGTGTCAGTTACTATGGAGTGGAGATGCTCAGTGCTGAGTGTCAGTTACTGTGGAGTGGAGATGCCCAGTGCTGAGTGTCAGTTACTATGCAGTGGAGATGCTCAGTGCTGAGTGTCAGTTACTATGCAGTGGAGATGCTCAGTGCTGAGTGTCAGTTACTATGGAGTGGAGATGCTCTGTGCTGAGTGTCAGTTACTATGGAGTGGAGATGCTCAGTGCTGAGTGTCAGTTACTATGCAGTGGAGATGCCCTGTGCTGAGTGTCAGTTACTATGGAGTGGAGATGCTCGTGCTGAGTGTCAGTTACTATGGAGTGGAGATGCTCTGTGCTATTAGTTGCTATGCAGTGGAGATGCCCTGTTCTGAGTGTCAGTTACTGTGGAGTGGAGATGCCCAGTGCTGAGTGTCAGTTACTATGGAGTGGTGATGCTCAGTGCTGAGTGTCAGTTACTATGCAGTGAAGATGCCCAGTTCTGAGTGTCAGTTACTATGGAGTGGAGATGCCTAGTGCTGAGTGTCAGTTACTATGGAGTGGAGATGCTCAGTGCTGAGTGTCAGTTACTATGGAGTGGAGATGCTTGTGCTGAGTGTCAGTTACTATGCAGTGAAGATGCCCAGTGCTGAGTGTCAGTTACTATGGAGTGGAGATGCTCAGTGCTGAGTGTCAGTTACTATGGAGTGGAGATGCTTGTGCTGAGTGTCAGTTACTATGCAGTGAAGATGCCCAGTGCTGAGTGTCAGTTACTATGGAGTGGAGATGCTCAGTGCTGAGTGTCAGTTACTATGGAGTGGAGATGCTTGTGCTGAGTGTCAGTTACTATGCAGTGAAGATGCCCAGTGCTGAGTGTCAGTTACTATGGAGTGGAGATGCCCAGTGCTGAGTGTCAGTTACTATGCAGTGGAGATGCCCAGTGCTGAGTGTCAGTTACTATGGAGTGGCGATGCTCTGTGCTGTTAGTTGCTATGCAGTGGAGATGCTCAGTTCTGAGTGTCAGTTACTATGGAGTGGAGATGCCCAGTTCTGAGTATCAGTTACTATGGAGTGGAGATGCCCAGTGCTGAGTGTCAGTTACTATGGAGTAGAGATGCCCAGTGCTTAGTGTCAGTTACTATGGAGTGGAGATGCCCAGTTCTGAGTATCAGTTACTATGGAGTGGAGATGCTCAGTGCTGAGTGTCAGTTACTATGGAGTGGAGATGCCTAGTGCTGAGTGTCAGTTACTATGGAGTGGAGATGCCCAGTGCTCAGTGTCAGTTACTATGCAGTGAAGATGCTGAGTGCTCAGTGTCAGTTACTATGGAGTGGAGATGCTCTGTGCTGAGTGTCAGTTACTATGGAGTGGAGATGCTCAGTGCTGAGTGTCAGTTACTATGGAGTGGAGATGCTCAGTGCTGAGTGTCAGTTACTGTGGAGTGGAGATGCCCAGTGCTGAGTG
Organism: Ateles fusciceps; assembly: GCA_036589455.1. Classification (NCBI taxonomy): domain Eukaryota; kingdom Metazoa; phylum Chordata; class Mammalia; order Primates; family Atelidae; genus Ateles; species Ateles fusciceps. The sequence continues at coordinate 1,216,979 of JAZHEH010003205.1, forward strand.
TCAGTTACTATGCAGTGGAGATGCTCTGTGCTGAGTGTCAGTTACTATGCAGTGGAGATGCTCAGTGCTGAGTGTCAGTTACTATGCAGTGGAGATGCTCAGTGCTGAGTGTCAGTTACTATGGAGTGGAGATGCTCTGTGCTGAGTGTCAGTTACTATGGAGTGGAGATGCTCAGTGCTGAGTGTCAGTTACTATGCAGTGGAGATGCCCTGTGCTGAGTGTCAGTTACTATGGAGTGGAGATGCTCGTGCTGAGTGTCAGTTACTATGGAGTGGAGATGCTCTGTGCTATTAGTTGCTATGCAGTGGAGATGCCCTGTTCTGAGTGTCAGTTACTGTGGAGTGGAGATGCCCAGTGCTGAGTGTCAGTTACTATGGAGTGGTGATGCTCAGTGCTGAGTGTCAGTTACTATGCAGTGAAGATGCCCAGTTCTGAGTGTCAGTTACTATGGAGTGGAGATGCTCTGTGCTGAGTGTCAGTTACTATGGAGTGGAGATGCTCAGTGCTGAGTGTCAGTTACTATGGAGTGGAGATGCTTGTGCTGAGTGTCAGTTACTATGCAGTGAAGATGCCCAGTGCTGAGTGTCAGTTACTATGGAGTGGAGATGCTCAGTGCTGAGTGTCAGTTACTATGGAGTGGAGATGCTCAGTGCTGAGTGTCAGTTACTATGCAGTGGAGATGCCCAGTGCTGAGTGTCAGTTACTATGGAGTGGAGATGCTCTGTGCTGAGTGTCAGTTACTATGGAGTGGAGATGCTCAGTGCTGAGTGTCAGTTACTATGGAGTGGAGATGCTTGTGCTGAGTGTCAGTTACTATGCAGTGAAGATGCCCAGTGCTGAGTGTCAGTTACTATGGAGTGGAGATGCTCTGTGCTGAGTGTCAGTTACTATGGAGTGGAGATGCTCAGTGCTGAGTGTCAGTTACTATGGAGTGGAGATGCTTGTGCTGAGTGTCAGTTACTATGCAGTGAAGATGCCCAGTGCTGAGTGTCAGTTACTATGGAGTGGAGATGCTCAGTGCTGAGTGTCAGTTACTATGGAGTGGAGATGCTTGTGCTGAGTGTCAGTTACTATGCAGTGAAGATGCCCAGTGCTGAGTGTCAGTTACTATGGAGTGGAGATGCTCAGTGCTGAGTGTCAGTTACTATGGAGTGGAGATGCCTAGTGCTGAGTGTCAGTTACTATGCAGTGGAGATGCCCTGTGCTGAGTGTCAGTTACTATGGAGTGGAGATGCTCAGTGCTGAGTGTCAGTTACTATGGAGTGGAGATGCTCAGTGCTGAGTGTCAGTTACTATGCAGTGGAGATGCCCTGTGCTGAGTGTCAGTTACTATGGAGTGGAGATGCTCGTGCTGAGTGTCAGTTACTATGGAGTGGAGATGCTCTGTGCTATTAGTTGCTATGCAGTGGAGATGCCCTGTTCTGAGTGTCAGTTACTGTGGAGTGGAGATGCCCAGTGCTGAGTGTCAGTTACTATGGAGTGGAGATGCTCAGTGCTGAGTGTCAGTTACTATGGAGTGGAGATGCTCAGTGCTGAGTGTCAGTTACTATGGAGTGGAGATGCTCGTGCTGAGTGTCAGTTACTATGTAGTGAAGATGCCCAGTTCTGAGTGTCAGTTACTATGGAGTGGAGATGCTCAGTGCTGAGTGTCAGTTACTATGTAGTGAAGATGCCCAGTGCTGAGTGTCAGTTACTATGGAGTGGAGATGCTCTGTGCTGAGTGTCAGTTACTATGTAGTGAAGATGCCCAGTTCTGAGTGTCAGTTACTGTGGAGTGGTGATGCTCTGTGCTGAGTGTCAGTTACTATGGAGTGGAGATGCTCAGTGCTGAGTGTCAGTTACTATGGAGTGGAGATGCTCTGTGCTGAGTGTCAGTTACTATGTAGTGAAGATGCCCAGTGCTGAGTGTCAGTTACTATGGAGTGGAGATGCTCTGTGCTGAGTGTCAGTTACTATGCAGTGAAGATGCCCAGTGCTGAGTGTCAGTTACTATGGAGTGGAGATGCCCAGTGCTGAGTGTCAGTTACTATGGAGTGGAGATGCTCTGTGCTATTAGTTGCTATGCAGTGCAGATGCCCAGTGTTTCCCTCTCAGACAATTGCAGCATCATGTATTTCTAGAATGTTCTGTCCTGTGCCTGGGTTTTACGGGTGGTATGACCCATGCTGTCTCCTGCCTCTGCACGTGCTTATAAGACCACAGGCTTTGTCAATACTGGGTGCTGCCCTGGTCCCCAGCCTCACAGGCCCTGAACACCCAAGTGCCTCCCACCCCATATCTACATATATGAGTTCTCTCTGCCTTCTGTGCATGCGTGTTCTCTCCGCCCGCCTCCAGCCTGGGGTCTCCACACGTGTTCTCTCTGCCTGGCTTCCGTCCTGGGTGTGCACACGTGTTCTCTCCACCTACGTCCAGCCCCATGTCTGCACGAGTGTTCTCACTGCAGGAAAGATGTCTCTTCTGCACAGTCTTTGCTGGGGGGAGTCCACCGTCATCGCCAGGATGACTTCAGTTGTCTCCAGCAAGTGGCCCCTCTGCTACCCCCATAAGGTCGTGCCCTGTCCCCCACGCCCATCCACGGTCTCAGCAGCTGCTTGTGTGACTGTCCGTGCACATGTATCAGACCAGGACACAGCAGGCCCAGGCCAGGCTCAGCACATGCAGCGTGCCTGCCAGTGAAGACGTGGGCATGTGATTCAGCCCGTCAATCAACAGGGGCATTGCTCCTCCAGCTGCTGGGACCTCGGCATCATGAGGACAGGGCTTTCTCTCTGAGTCCTGGCCCTGAATTGGTGCAGCACAGCCTGGGCAGGCAGCCCTCGGCTGTTGGGTGAATGAGCAGCTGGCAGGCCTGGCAGGGGTCGGGGCACAGCGAGGAATTGGCCCTCTGGGAACTCAGGCCCACTCCATGGAGGCCAAGGAAAAAGGGAGGCAGAGGCAGTGCGGGGGTCCCGCCCTGACTGTCCCCTGAGGGGAGCCAGGTCTGCAGCGGGAGAGCTGCCCACAGGGGACCCACAGAGCCGCAGCGCGCACACAGACCTGGGCCACGCCGAGGCCCCCAGCTCCCGGCCCTGGGGGAGCAAATTCATCTCCCTCCAAAGGCCACGCCGAGGCCCCCAGCTCCCTGGGGAGGGGAGTTTGCCTCCCACCAGAGGTAGTGCTGGGCGGCTGGGTGGCAATTGTGCTCTCCACCCGCCCCCACCCAGGCCTCAGTCTCCCCATCTGAGAAATGGGAGGGACACCTCTCCATTGGCGGGCTTCTGCTCCAGATGACACATGTGTGATGCTGGGGCTCACAGGTTCTGCACCAGGACCCCGGCGTTTCAGTCTAACACCCCTACCCCAGGACCACCTTCTTCCCCATCACCCCACCTGGCACTACTCTAACACCCCCACCTCAGACCCTCTTCCCTGTCACCCCCGCCTGGCGTTACTGTACCCCCCCACCCCCAAATAAAACTTCTTCTTTCCTTCCTGGAGGAGTTCCCCATTCGAGGTGACCACACCAACCTCAACTTCTCCCCAGGAGCCTGGGGCTCTTGAGTTATTTTTAGGCCCTCTCCCCACAGCCTGCGCCCAGAGCCTTTCCTCTCGGGATGGGTTTGTGCCGTCTGAGGCCCCAACAGCCTGGCCAGGCTTCCTACGGCCTCATGGACGCGCATGGCCTTGACCCCCCATTCCACTAGTACCCCAGCTCGCTGAGAAAGTACCCCAGCTCGCTGAGAAAGTCTGGTGGCCTCTCTGTGAGCGAGGGAATGTGAGCAGCTCACAGGTGCTTTGGTTCAGGCCGACTGATTTTTAAACAGCCTTGTCAAGATATAATCCACACATCTGACCGCTCACCCATCTCAACTACACAAGTCAGTGGCATGGAGTACAGTCACAGAGGTGTGCAACCATCACTGCTAACAAATTTTGGAACATTTTCCTGGCCCCCAAAAGAAAGTGCATGCCCATGGGCAGTTAGGCCCCTTCCCCGCCCTCAGCCCTGCCCCCCCACTGACCTGCGTCCTGCCTCTGTGGGTTTGCCTTTTCCGGGTGGCGTGTAAGTGGGGTCCTGTGCCTCACGGCATTCTTCACCCAGCTCTTCCACTTGCCCATGTTTTCTGGGTCCGTCCCAGCTGGAGGGTGTGTTGGACCTGCCTTCCTTCTTGTGTCTGAGTGATATTGCACTGTGTGCACTGCATCTGCTTTTGAGTTTGTCTGTGTGCCTTTCTTCTTATCTCTGAGTGATATTCCTGGGGTAGGAGGGTCGTCCCTGGGCTCAGTCAAAGAGCAGAGAGCCCTGAGACCCCTGGGGAGGAGCAGGGGGACACGCTGCATGCCAGGGACCCTACAGGTGCGTTCGGCTGACAGTCTGTTGAGAACCTCGTCTCGTCACAGCTGTGTGTCGTGTCTCAGGGTGAGCCACAGACCCTCTCCGGGCCTCCTAGATGTACAGTGAAGACAGGTGTGGGGGCCAGCCAGGGGACCTGCCTGGGAGCGGAGGGACTGGCTGCCACCTTTGCGTGGCCCTCCCCGGGCTGAGGCGGCGTCATGGTCTCTGCGCAAGCTCCGCCGCTGTTTGTGCCATTTGTGCCTTTTGTGCGGCGGCCCCGGGTCAGGTCCCAGCCCCACGCAGAGTGCTCTGCCATGTCTGCTACTAGCTCAGGACGCAGCCCTGAAAGGCAGTGGCATCCACACCGCGCACCCTGCCATGGGGCCGGGGTGTCCTGAGAGCCGGGGAAAGGCAGCACCTCTGACCAGGAACCTCTGGGGCCATCGGCTGGGTGTCCAGACTGGCCACCGGGAGCGTTTGGTGAGAGGGGAGAGCTTCCAGAGAGCAGGCCGATGGGGGAGGAGAGAGAGCAACTGTCCCATGTGCCGGTGACTCTGTGGGGCGTCTGCCTCTGGGCACACCCTCTGGGGCCTGAAGCCCAAGGATAGTTTTTTTGGGAGGAGAGCATGACAAAGACATAGAGGACCCCGACTTCAGGCTGCCACAGTCTTGTGGGGGAGCCACTGCTGTTCGGTCTCTGCCTTTAAGAGGCCCTGGCTAACTACGGTGTGGACTGGAGGGTGCCAGGCAGCCCAGAACCCCGGGGCCAGGTGGTGCCGCGACTGCAGGCCCTCAGGACGCCGCCTGGAGCAAGCACAGAGAAAGGGCAGGGGCTATGCAGTCCAGTTCAAAACTCGGTCAGGAAAGCAGCTGAGCGGGCCGCCGCCAGCCTCCGCCACCCACACATGGAGCACCTCTTTCCCCCAAGGCACCGTCCAGCCAGGTCCATCAGAAGCAGACACCAGGCCAGGCAGGGCAGCTGCAGGTTGGGGAGATGGGGAGACAGAGCCTGCGGGTGGCAGCCTTGCCTCCCTCTGCCGTGGGATTGCGTGACTCCTGACAATGCCTCCTGGGCCTCGGGGTCCCTGCTGGGAAGCCCGACTCATGGAACTGAATGGGGCAGTGCCTGTGAGGCCCAGAGGCTCCATGTTCCTCCACCCTCTTACCCTCTGCCCTCCGGGAGGCAATAGGACCAACTGCTGGGCTCCGGGCCTAAGTAGCAGGGTTGTCCCTGGGCTCAGTCAAAGAGCAGAGAGCCCTGAGACCCCTGGGGGAAGAGCAGGGGGACGCTGCATCCCAGGGACCCTGCAGGTGGGTGAAGGTCTCCTGCCCAAGTGGGATTCTGCAGTGATGCAAAGCTTTGGGTGGAGTCAGGAGCCCTGGGCAGGGTCAGGAGCTTTGGCCAGGGGCTGTCGCGACAGGGGGCTGTCAGAGTAGATGGGATGCCGGCCTGTCGTGGTGGACAGGAGACCTTTCATAGCGGCTGGGGTACCATCGTGATGGCTCGGGGAGTCCACTGTGGTCAGGGTGCTGTCTTGGTCAGTGGTGGGATTTGGGGTCTTCAGAGGAGGAATGGGAGCTCCTGGGGCAGTTCTCTGATGGGCAGCTGTAGAGGGGCCATGTCCACACCCAGGCAGGGCCACGGTGCATTCACACCCAAGTACAGAAGGACCAGGACTCTGGATGAAAGAGCCTCCGGCAAGGTGACCGTGTCCTGACACGGTGTCAGCGGTTAGAGGCCACCTGCCCTCAACTGCCCAGGGCAGGAGCAGAGCCCACATGCTCTGTGGATGTCTCTGGCCCTGTCCTCCCCACCCCCACACAGGTAACGAGGCCCATGGCAGCCCCAGAGTCATCTTAAGGGGGGCCATCCCCCCTTAAGGGAAACCCAGAGACACATGTGATTAAGATTCATGGGATGCAGTGACAGCAAAATAAACTCAAATGTTTATTTTCCCAGGAGTGAACTGTGACATCAATAGACAGACGTAAGAGTCTCAAGGCACTGAAGGCAGCAAAAGGCGCTTTGCCATCCAAGTCACGCACAGCCTGGGGGCAGACACCTTGCCTGCTGCCCCAAGCCAGGACCCCCCACCCCCTGCATTACGATCCTGCCCGATCCCTGATCCTCACTGTTCAACCCCAGGCCCTCCACACTCGGGGTCCCAAGAGTGGGCGGGCGCTGTGGGGGCCGTTGTGAGTGCTCCACACGGCGCCTGCAGGTCAGGGCCAGCTCACCATCTGGGTGGACGCCAGGAGCCTGGCCGGCCTTCCACACGCTCAGTTTTCGTTCGCTCTCCCACCAACCCTCACCACTGGCTGTGTGCCTGTCACCCGCAGGGCCTGTGAGAAACGGATGCAGAGTCAGAAGTAAGGGTCACTCAGCCTCTCACTGGGAGCGGGTCTAGCTGTGTGTGTGGCAAACCCAGCTGCGAGAGAGAAGGGATGGCCCAGCCCAGGCACTTCCCACCTCGTTCTTCCTCCTCTGTCATTGCTGGGGCCAGTGGGACTGGGGGCGTGTCTGAGGGGCACATGGAGATCAGGTTGTGCTTTTTTTGTGGGTGAGGATAATCACTCATCAGGTCATCCGTTTGTTCAGCAGCAAACCCGATGACACTGTCTCCACACAGGCCCTGTGTCAGGGGTCCTGGACATTCTGTCCCCAGGGTGCCGTGGGGGTAGGAGCCTCGGGATGTTGCACCAGGGGGGTCCGCCAAGTACTTGTTCAAGGAGAATGCAGCGATCTGTGAGCAACTGTGATAAGGCTGCCTTGGGGGTGCAGGCGGCGTCTCTCCCAGACTCAGGAAGGGCAGATCAGGGAACTCCCAGCAGGAATGGCCACTCAGCCGCCACCTGAGGCCAAGAGGAGTCTGTGGGCAGAATGTTCCCAGCATGGGAACAGTGTGTGCCTGTGGGGCTGGAGCTCAGGAGCTGGGACTTTATCTCAGGCAGGGAGTGGCAGGGCCAGGTTTGTCTTGCTGAGAGCCGTCTTGGTGGCAGTTCCCTCACCCCGAGGCCTGGCAGAGCCTCCCTGGGTGCCCTGCCTCCAGTGACGAGAGCGGCTTTGTCAGTGCTGGGGGATGCGTGCGGTTTGGAGATTGTCCACCCTGGGGCATGGCCAGGTCTCTGGCGGGTAAATGAGCAGCCGGCCTGTTCCCACCGCACGGCTCTCAGCGCGCAGGTGCCCAGAGCCGCCTCCTGCTCTGCTGTCACAGGCTCCTGGGGCTGCTGAGGCCGGGGGAGACCCAAACCCACCTCTGCACAGGGGCCTGGGCCAAAGGTCCGTGCCAGAATGCTGCAGCCGCAAGTGACAGACACCCAGCTCGAAGGACTCAGGCAGGCCTGGGGCGGTGCTGGCTAAAGCTCCAAACGACATGGAGGGTGGAGCACCAGCTCCAGGCCCCACAGACCGAGCCCTCGGTGCGCCCTCAGCGCTCTGCCACCCTCTCCTGCCAGCAGCGGTCCGGCCCGCACTGTGCCTGCCTCCGAAGCAGAGCAAAGAAAAAGTTCTTCCTCCCCCTGTTCCATTTCAGAAAATCCCAGGGAAGGGCTGTGACTGGCTGGGTGTGGTCACCACCCTCCTCCTGGACAATCTCTGGGGCCATGGCTGCCTGCACGCCCGGGTCCTCTGAGCCCTGTGCCTACCCTGTGGCAGCAGGTCTGTGACCCGAGCTGGGGCTGAGAAGCCACAGGTCCAAAGCAAGGGAATGGCCGCAAACTGGGCTGCGCCCTGATTTTCTACTGCAGGTGCAATTTTAAAACTGATTTTTTTTTATTTAAAAAAGCAAAAATCGGCCAGGTGCCGTGGCTCATGCCTGTAATCCCAGCACTTTAGGAGGCTGAGGTGAGTGGATCACAAGGTTAGGAGTTCAAGACCAGTGTGGCCAAGATAATGAAACTCCATCTCTATTAAAAATACAAAAAAAAAAAAATAGCTGGCATGGTGGCGCACGCCTGCAGTCCCAGCTCCTCTGGAGGCTGAGGTAGGAGAATTGCTTGAACCTGGGAGGCCAAGGTTGCAGTGAGCCGAGATTGCACCACTGCACTCCAGCCTGGGTGACAGAGCGAAACTCTACCTCAAAAGAAAAATAGTAATAAAAGTGAAAAAGCAAAAATAAAACAAAATACTCATAGGAAAATTCAAACATACAGGCAAGAGAAAAGAGGGTGGAAATAAAAAGACGAGAATAATGATACGTCTTGGAGAATTGTGTGATGAGGGCGTGAAAACATGCAGTCACTCAACAAACACTCTTGAGTGTCTTTGCTGGTGCCAGTCTGGGAAGGGCAAACAGACCCACACAGCCCCTGCCCTGGAGAACAGGGAAACACAGAACAACTGAGGCACAGACAGAGCCAGATACAGGGCGGAGGAAGAGAGACAGGGAGAGAAGCGGAGGTTCGGGCCTGAGGAGGAGAAGCCGGGAAGCCGTGTGCCTTCGAGAGGGATGGGGGTTATCATCTCTTTTTTTTTTTTTTTTGTGATGGAGTCTTGTTTTGTCGCCCAGGCTGGAGTGCAGTGTTACGATCTCAGCTCACTGCAACCCCTGCCTCCTGGGTTCAAGTGATTCTCCTGCCTCAGCCTCTCAAGTAGCTGGGTGACAGGCACCCGCCACCACACCCAGCTAATTTTTGTATTTTAGCAGATACAGGGTTTCGCCATGTTGGCCAGGATGGTTTTGAACTCCTGACCTGAAGTAATCCACCCTCCTTGGCCTCCCAAGTTTGGGGATTACAGGCATGAGCCACCGTGCCCGGCCTCCGAGCCCCGCTGTTATCAGGGTCCCGTCTCTTTCAGGACGTGGAGGTTGCTCGTGCCTACATGGCCAAACCCCTCCAGTTTTTTAACATTTTTTCAGAGCTTCTTGGCTGCCTTAATTTTGAACTAGTCTTATATAAATGCTCTGTTTTTCCCTCCTAATGTTTTCACTGTTTTAGTTTTTCACATTTTATTCTTTAACCCAAGAGGAGTTTATTTTTCCAAATGAAGTAAAGCGTATGTAATTTATTTTTCCCACATGGGGCAGTTTTCCTGACACCATGTTTGTGCCTTTCCGGGGATTTTAAATGCCACCTACATCCCACCCGCATTCCCTTTTACACGCGCACTGGCTGCTTGCCCCACAGGACGCTTCTGATCTCTGACTACTCGTGCCTGGCCTGGTTCTCATGTGAAGTTCAACAAAGACAAGAGTGAACTCTGAAGTTACCTTTGAGCCACATTGCGGCTGTGTGGACCAGCAGCCCTCAGCCCCATTTCACAGAGAAAACTGACGTAGGCGAGCTTCAGGGACTTACCCTCCACTAGACGTGGAGAGCGAAGGAAGAAAGGGGTGGATGAGAGGACGAAGCCCCTTCCCCATTAGGAAACCTCATCCTGCAAAGACAGCAATGCTCCCCACCCCCAGCTTTTTTTTGTTTTTGTTTTTGTTGTTGTTTTTGTTTTGTTTTGAGACAGAATCTTGCTCTATCACCCAGGCTGGAGTGCACCGGTGTGATCTCGGCTCACTGCGACCTCCGCCTCCCAGGTTCAAGCGATGCTGGTGCCTCAGGCTCCTGAGTAGCTGGGATGACAAGCGCCTGCTACCATGCCTGGCTAATGTTTGTATTTTTAGTAGAAATGGGGTTTTACCATGTTGGCCAGGCTGGTCTCAAACTCCTGACCTCATGTGATCTGCCCACCTCGTAAGAGCCGGGATTACAGGCGTGAGCCACCGCGCCTGGCTGCAATGCTCCTTTGTAGAAAAATCAGAAAACAAGAGAAGCAGAAGAGTGGACAAATACCACCTCTTATAGCCAGGCAGGCTACTGTCAGCCTCGGGTAGCTGAGGGCACCCCTTCAGAGCGAGGGCCAGCCACGCCCTGGCCACCCGCCACACACGGACCTGCAACCGAGTCTTCCTTTTCATTTAACTACAGAGCCTGGACAGACCCCTAGGCCAGTGCATTGTTAAGTAGAGGTGTGGGATTCCAGATGGAGGTGCTATGGTTTATTTAACAATAGCTTTTGGGTGGATGTTTGTATTATTCTATTATTATATTTGGGTGGACTTCTAACTTTCATTGTTAAAACAGTGCTGGGAACTGGCAGATAAGTCTTAAGAGTATGAATTTCTGGGTCCACTTTAATGCTCTTCCTAACTATTGACAAAATGCCCTGTGAAAAAACATCCTCTCTGCCCAGGGAGGGATGGAGACCTGGATGACAGGGCCCCTGCCTAGGGGCAAGGAGACGAGGGTGCTGCCACCGGGTGGAATGGGGAGCCGGAGGCCAGGCAGACAAGGGCTCCCTGTGGAGACCCCAAGAGGCGTTTCAGACCAGGCGCCTGGCCATCCCCTGCCACAGATGGAGCCGACTTTGTGCACATCCAGGAAGGTGCCCACCCCCCATGCCGCTGGTGCCCCTGCCCTGCCAGGCCCCTGGTGCAGTGCACTCCCCACACAACCTCACACCGCTGTCCTGAGGCCAAGTCCCACGGTCCCTCAGCCTTGGCCTTCCATGGTGCCGCCTGGAGCTTGGGGTGGGGCTGGGGGTGGCGCTCTCCGTCTGCAGGCAGAGCCCCCCCCTTGGGTCCAGGCTGGGCAGTCTTAGCCAGGGGGAGAAACTCAAGGGGCACTCCTGAGGCAGGGAAGCTCCCTGGCTCAAACACGGACTCCCTCTGCTTAGGGTTCTTCCTTGCCACCTGGGAGGGCTTCCGTGACCTCAGGGGGCAACTTAAAGCCAAGCAATCTGGTGCCCACACCCGATGGCCCAGGCTCATGGCCGAGGCAGGACCTGCCTGGGCCCGTGTGGGTCCTTTTCCCAGCTACCCCTGCACAGCCACCCTCTCCCCCTTCCCCAAGAAAGGCCAAGCTCTCTCCGCCTGTGACCAGCCTGGTGCCTCGCCCCCAGCTCCCAGCTCGCCATGAATGCATCTCTGCTGCAACCCTGCTGATCTCTGCTCTTTGCCTGAAACAGAATTGAGGGGGGGACAGAACCGATTTGTCAGCTGAGAGCTATTAAAAATGGCTTTTATGACCAATCGCCATGTGGCTTTCGGCATCTGACTCTCAGAAGGAGGTCACGGTGAGATTGCTAGGACACAGCTCTGGTTCTAATGGAGTTATTTATGGGACTGAAGATTCTCTGGCTTTCACATTAAACACCCACCACGGGAATGGAATTAATGTCAAATCCTGTGTTTTTCTGGCAGTATTATTTATGCATGAATACACAAGCTACTGCCCAAAAATGCCCCTCCCTGCTTTTAGGAGATGCCTCCTAACAAAAATTTACTTTGTATCTTTATTTTTAGTTTTGAGACAGGGTCTCCCTCCATCACCCAGGCTGGAGTGCAGTGGCAGGATCACAGCTCCCAGAAGCCTCAGCCTCTTGGGCTCAAGCAATTCTCCCGCCTCAGCCTCCTGAGTAGCTGGGACCACAGGTGCGCACCACGACACCTGGCTAACTTTTTAATTATTTATAGACATGAGGGTCTTGCTATATTGCCCAGGCTGGTCTCAAACTCCTGGGCTCAAGCGATCCTACTTCCTTGGCTCCCAAAGCACTGGGATTACAAGTTTGAGGCACCAAGCCCAGCCTGTTTGTACCCTTATTAGTTCTCAAAATGTATAATAAATTCACATTGTTTGTATCAGCTGTATACTACTGATAATTGTGATAATCCAGCCCAGGAAATACATTTTAACATAGGAAAACGTTTAGATCTTGACATTCCAATTAGGACATCGTTTCTTACGATAGGAGACTCAAAAGACTTTCAAAGACGAAAAGATATTAGGATAAAAGTCTGCTGGGTGGAATGGAAGGAGGCGTTAAGGGAGGGGCTGAGGAGAGATACGGGCGCTAAAAAAGAGTCTGTTTGGGTCTGTCTTTTAAATGGCTCATAAAATGTTACTGACATCCTCATTTTTGTCTGCTGAATCTTTTAAGCTAATGGATTTTACTTTTTTTAGAGTGGCTCTGGGTTTACAGGACAGTTGGGCAGGAAGCACAGAGTTCCCATCACTCTCTCAGGCTAGTCGGTCCCTGCATTGCACCGGGCGCTGGTGTGATACGTGTGTTACAATCGATGAGCCAACATGGATACATTCTTATTAACTGAAATCCATAGTTTACCCTGGGCTTTGCCCTTAGTGTTACATTCTACTGTCTAGACCAGCATGCAATGACATGTGTCGACCATTAGAGTGTCATATAGAATACTGTCACTGCCCTGAAAATCCTCTGTGCAGTCTGGGCAACATAGCAAAGCCCTGTCTCTACAAAAAATAAATAAAATTAGCTGCGGCTGAGATGGGAGGATCGCTTGAGCCTGGGAGGTCAAAGGATGCACTCAGCTGTGATCGCACTACTGCATTCCAGCCTAGGAGACAGATCGACTCTCTGTCCAAAAAAAAAAAAAAAAAAAGAAAGAAAGAAAAACCTCCAGGCTCAGTGGCTCACTCCTGTAATCCCAGCACTTCGGGAGGCCAAGACAGGCAGATCACAAGGTCAGGAGTTCGAGACCAGCCTGGCCAACATGGGTGAAACCCCGTCTCTACTAAAATACAAAAATTAGCCTGGCACGGTGGTGGGCACCTGTAATCCAAGCTACTTGGGAGGCTGAAGCAAGGGAATCACTTGAACCTGGAAGGCAGAGGTTGCTGTGAGCCAAGATCGAGCCATTGCACACCAGCCTGGGCAACAAGAGCAAGACTCCATCTCAGACAAACGAAACGAACCAACCAACCCTCTGTGCTCTTCCTACTGACTCCTGCCTGTTCCATAACCCCCTGAAAACCACTGATCTTTCTACTATTTCTGTCATTTTACATTTTCCTCAGTGCTGTAGAGTTCGAATCAGACAGCATGTAGCCTTTTCAGATTGGCTTCTTAGCAGTATTCACTTTTCTTTTTTCTTTTGGAGACAAAGTCTTGCTCTGTCACCCAGGCTGGAGTGCAGCAGTGTGATCTTGGCTCACTGCCATCACAACCTCTGCCTCCCGGGTTCAAGCGATTCTCCTGCCTCAGCCTCCAGAGTAGCTGGGATTACAGGCACGTGCCACCACCCCTGGCTAATTTTTGTATTTTTAGTAGAGACAGGGTTTCACCATGTTGGCCAGGCTGGTCTCAAACTCCTGACCACGGGTGATCCACCCTCCGTGGCCTCCTGAAACGCTGGGATTACAGGCATGAGCCACCGTGCCTGGTCATCAATATTCACTTTCCATGGCTTGATCGATCACACTTTTTGTCATGAATAATATTCTATCGTCTGCATATGCCACAGTATTTTCTCAGTTCACCTATTGAAGGCTGTCTCAGTGGCTTCTAAGTTTTGGCAAATACCAGTGAAATTTCTATAAACATTTATGTGCAAGTTTTTGTGTGGCCATGAGTTTTTAACTCATTTGGGTAAATACCAAGAAACGTGAATGTTGGGTTGCGTGGTAAGAGTGTGCAGTTTCATAAGAAAAGGTCAGACTGTCTTCCAAAGGGCTGCACCACTTTGCATTCCATCAGCAACGAATGACAGCTTCTGTTACAGCTGCACGTCCCCGCCGGCGTGTGGGGTCGTCGGAGTGCTGAGTTTTAGTTATTCTCACAGGCGTGGCATGGCGTGGCTGCTCAGCATCTTTTCCTGTGCTTACTTGCCACATTTTCTTCCATATCTCTTCTCTGATAAGGTGTCTATTCAGCTCTTTTGCTCATTTTTAAGTGGGATGTTTGTTTTCCTATTGTTTGGATTTAAGAGTTCTTCGTATGTTTTAGGTAACAGTCCTTTATCAGATATGTGTTTCCCAGATATTTTCTCCGACATTTTTCCAAAGGCTTGTCTTTTCATTGCCTTCACAGTGTCTTTTGCAGAGCCGAAGTATTAAATTTTAATGAAATCCAAATTATCAAATTTTTATTTAATCATCATGCTTTTGGTGTTACATTTAAAAGCTCACTGTTTTAGGTAGGGAGCTGAGTGAAAATGCCGGTGTTTAAGAAGAGTTTATTCATATTTTTTTTTTTTTTTTTTGAGACGGAGTCTTGCTCTATCGCCCAGGCTGGAGCGCAGTGGCACAATCTCAGCTCACTGCAACCTCTGCCACCCAGGTTCAAATGATTCTCCTGCCTCAGCCTCCGAGTAGCTGGGACTGCAGGCGCCCGCCACCGTGCTCGGCCCAGAACAGTGGCAAAGCGCTTTGGTATGTAGAATCCATTAGCCAGCCACTTATTTTGAAATGTCCATACCTACAGTGTATCAGACTTTATATTCTTGGCAGCTTTTTAAACTTTTGTTGCAGATTTTTAGCTGTAACAGAAAATGTTTGATGGAGTCTATAGTGCTGAGAACTATTTTCTGAAGGTCAGCAATGGTGATGGCTTGGCCTCCCCCTGGACCAGGCTGGCCTAGGAGGACCCCATCTCTGCCAAATACCAGCCTGTGATCTACAATTACCCAAGCTTTCTGGGTCCCGGTGTTCTCTGGCAAACAAGGCTTGTGGGGGAGACCTACCTCCCAGGGTCATGGAGGGCACACGAGCCGGCCTAGTGCCTGCCCCTGGCCAGGTCCCCATAGACAGCGAGTCTTACATGGTTTCAGAAGGGGCATGACTGCAGAGGAGGTGACACAGGGCAGTGATGCCTGTGCCAAGTGTTTATAAACTACGTCTTTACCAAAACCTTGAGCTGGGCACCATTGGGGGGATTCAGAGGGAAATCAGATGTGGGTGCTGCCCTTTGAGGAGGGGGGATCAGGATGGGCAGAAGTGCAGCTGGCAGGACGGGAGGCTGCAGTTGTTTTCCTGAGGGCGGCAGGGCAGGGCCTCAGAGGCACACCTAGCACAGGTCGGCAGAGCTGGGGCCGCCCCGGTGTGCGCTGCAGGCCCTGGAGCGAGGCACAGTCCCCCCTGCCTCCGACATGCGTTTCTTCTCTGCCGCCGCAGCTCTCCTGAGTGGGGAGGAGGGGGCACCGTGGGGCTGGTGCCATGCTTGGGTTGTGGGGTTGATGTCTGCAGTGGTATTTTCGGTGCCCTCAGATCTGTCATTCCTCAAATGGTTGTGAGCACCCTGTGTAAGTCAGAGACATTGCAACTGGTCACTTAACACCCGAAGCCTGTGTTCCAGAGAACTGAGACCACGGGTGTGCCGCTGGTGCTGGGTGAGGGCTCCTGCTCCGGGTCCTGCGGCGCTCCTGCTCCTGTTCCTGGGGGGCTCCTGCTCCGGGGTCCTGGGGGGCTCCTGCTCCGGGTCCTGCGGGGTTTCTGCTCCCGGGTCCTGTGGGGTTTCTGCTCCCGGGTCCTGCGGGGTTTCTGCTCCCGGGTCCTGCGGGGTTTCTGCTCCCCGGGTCCTGCGGGAAGCCAGCGCGTCCACAGCCATTGCTTAGCCCCCTGCCTGACTGACTCCCGGTGGTTCGCTGCTGAATTCTCCCACCCGACCCCACTCCCACATTTTTTTTTTGTATTATAATATCTCTGAAACCTGGGGGCATCTTGGCATCGTTACCGGCAGTGCGTTTTCCTTTCTTAGTGGCACATAAAATAACGGTGCGTCTGAAAATCCACGGTGCCTCGAGTCCATGAAGCCAGGGAGCCAGGATCGATAAATTTCGAGCATAAAATCGGTAACCTCAGGCAACACACCCAACGCACATGGACTCGCATTGTTCTGTGGGGTGGGCTCAGGACCCCCCACCCCCGCCTTGCACCATGTTAAGCACAGTCTGAAAAGCGGGAAAATGTGGATGCCTGACGTTTGTCACAATTTTCATGGAGTCTGACGGGCTTTAGACAGCACTCCCCCTCAGACAGAGGCCCAGGAGCTGGAGGAACTGGCCGGGCCACACTGCGGTTAGTGACCCAGCTGACCAGACTCCTGTCCAGGGGCTGCAGGAGGGGGTGGCGCTGTCCTCCCCCTCACAGAGCCCCCGTTCTGGGTTTCCATCCCCTTCCTCTGCCGGCCCAGGTGGGCAGGGCTAAGTCCATGAGAGGGACGAGGGGCGAGGCAAAAAGGCCAGCCGCACAGAGCTGGAATGGGGCATGCCTGGCAGGTGGCTGTATTTCTATATCTGGGGATCGGGGACCTCGGACCTTCACAGGCAAAATCTATGCGAAATCAGATGCAAAGCAAGGCCCTGCTGCGCTGGAGCCCTGGCCCTTTCTGTCTCCTAACGGTGACCCGTGGGCCCCGCTTGTGGCTAAGAAATAACAGCGCGTGTGAGTTGGGGCAGGAAACGGAAAAGGCGCCAATTTTACTGAAACGCATTAAGCAAGGAAACGCACCAGACATGCCACAAAGTACTTTAGGGAAAGGCAAAGGCGGCGGGGGAGGGGGCCGCCGGCAGAGAAAGTGCGGAGAGGCCATGGCAGCGGCATGGGCATTTCCCGCAGGTGGACAAGAAACGCGCGGTATGCAAATGAATGCAAAGCGTATGCAAATGACCCGGCCCCGGGGCTGGCAGGGAGCCAGGGCTTCGCGTCACACCCGACCGGGAGGCTGAGCGGGGAGAGCGCGCCCCCTACCGGCCTCGTGCGGAGTTGGCCCCGGGCCGGGCGGCCGCCGGGCGGGGGCGAGCGCGGGGCGTGGGGGGGGGCGGCAGGGGGCGCGAGAGCCGCGCCTGGAGGAGCGGCTCCCCCCCACTCAGCATCCCGCGCGGACGCCAGAAGCCCCGGCTCTAAAGCTGCGAGATCCGCGGCCGCCGACTGCTGCGAGGTGGGTGTGCGCGGCCCCCACCCGCCAGCCCCGGCCGCGGCCTGCGCAGGGGGCGAGGCTGGGCGCCGCGTAGGCCCTCCCCCAGAGCCGCACCCCCTCCACGGTGCCCGCGCCCCGCCACCTCCCCGCGCGCCACCCGCCTCTTCCAGGCGCCCGCGCCCCTCGCTCCGCACAGTCCTGCGCCCCCCACGGCCAGTTCGCAGGGCGCGCCCCTTGGCGGAAGCGTTGGTGGCGGCTCGCGGTGGCAGGGGAGCCCCTCTCCAGGCCGGCGCCCCGGGGCGGAGCTGAGCGCGATGGGCGCCGGGCGGGAGGCAGGTGGCGCAGCGGCGGCGGCGGCGGCGGCGGCGGGGGGCAGGAGGCGGAGGCGGAGCGCGCGGGGCGGGGCCGCGGGGCCCCGTGAGACTCTCGGGCAAGCGCGCGGCGCTGGAGCCCGGCGCGGGGGAGCCTCAGGCGCGGCGGCTGGACCCGGCGCGGGGCCGCGGAGGCCCGAGACCGCTCGGGGCTGCGTGAGCGCTTTGTTCCCGCGCGGGCGGCCGGCGCCGAGCCCCTGGCATGGTCCAGGCGGCCGCCCCGCGCGCCCCAGCCCTGCCGCGCGCCTGAGACCCGCGCGGCGCGAGAAGACAGAGCGCGACCGCCCCCCCAAGTTGCGGAGGCGGGGACGGAGCGGGAAGGAGAAGCGCCTCTCCGACCCGGTGAGCGTGTGCGCCGCCCGCCGCCCGCCGCCCGCCGCCCGCCGCCCGCCGCCCGCCGCCCGCCGGACCCCCCGACCGTAAGTGCCGCGTTTGCCCCGCGGGCCGCTGCCGTCCCCCCGACCCCGCCCGCGGCTGCCTTTCCCGGATTTGCGCCGCAGCCGCGCGGAGCGCACGGGCCGTTTACAAAGTTGGTGCCCGCGGCAGGGTGGAGCCAGCCCGCTCGGCGCCCACCCATTCGGGCTGAGCGCACCCCGGGGAGCAGAGCCTGACCTGCTGGCTGCAGCGAAACTTCAGCTGGGAGCCAGGCGCCGGGCGCTGCGAGTCCTGCGGGGCCCCCTCGGGCCGCCCGGTTTGTCTAACAAAGGCCCCTCGGCCCGCGAAACAGGGTTCCGGGAGTGGGAAGGCGGAGCGCAGCCCTGGGAGAGGCCGAGGTGCGGGCGGCTGGGCTGGGGAGGAGGGTCTCGAGCTCCCTCCAGCCCCTCCTCCCTTCCCTCTCCCGCTCGGTCCCCGGCGCTGCCCTGCCGGCTAAGGGTGGTCTGAGTTGGACAGCCTGGGCCCCTCCTGGCCCTCCCTCCCCAGGTCCTGACGGTCGTGGGCCTCGGCACAGCCCGGTGGCAGCGATGGCGCGCGCAGCCCTTGGGAAGCGTCCATCTGTGTTGGGCAGGCCCGGAGCCAGGCTGTGGGAACAGCGGGGAGGGAGGTGTGAGCCTCTGGGAGGGACAGATGGCTGGAAACGAAGCCCTAGACGGCTGACTTCACTTACGTGGAGCAGAAGGCAGCCAGGCTGGTGGCGGCAGCTCGGAGCCGCTAGGCTCCGAACACGCCGCGGGGCTGGCACTCCTCCCGCCCCTGAGCCTGCCGCGTGTGTGCTGGGGCCGCGGCCAGCCTGCGCCCACCCCCCTCCCTCCACCCTGTGGGCTGAGGCCGGCTGACTTCGGGCCCATTCCGAGGCCCAGGAAGAAAAACGTTTCCCTTGAGGCTGGAGCAAATCGCGTGCTCCTGCGGGTGGGGGCTGATCTGTAACTGTCCGGCCCCACTGCTGTGGGCCTGGCCAGGGTGCGGCTTCTTGGCGTTGGCCGGTCGGGTGTGAGTTTCCTCTCTGGGACCAAGAACAGGAGGTTCCCAGGGCAGCCCCTTCAGAGGACCAGGTCGGCCGGGGATAAGGGTCGGGGGCCAGTTATTCTGTGTCTGGCATTGCTTTTCAAGTTGCTGCGAGATTGGGAAACTTCTTGAGGCTGGGACTCCACTGCCTCCCCCAGACCTGAAGGGGTGAGGGCTGGGCCTGCGCTTGCCCGATCCTCACCTGCCCCCTGGCATGGCTTTCCCTGCCGGGGAAGAGGCAGGAAGGCCCAGCCCTCAGTTCCAGGGCACTCTCGTCGGTGGAGGGCTGGCTCTGTGTGTCTCCGGTCAAGCTGTGTCCTTTGCCGGCGCTCCAGTCTGGGTGGTGGAAGTCAGACTTCCACGGGGTCAGACAGGCAGATGCCGTGGGCACCGGGCATGGGGAGGGTCCTAGTCTCTGCAGCCGACAGCATCGTGCCTGAAAAGCTGTGCTATTTGGGACTGTCCCGCTGGGCAAGTGGCCACTCTTCCACAATGAAAGGGAGACAGAAAGGAAGAAGCGCCCAGGGCAGGAGGAACAGATGTGGCCTCCGGTGCTACTGGAGAGCGCACTGCATCGGGACCAGCTTCCCGCAGGCTCCATCTCTCCTGGGATGTGTTGGGATCTAGTGACGAGGGAGAAGGGAAGTTCACATGAGTGGTACGTGGTGCCGGGCCATGCTGTCGCCACCTGTGAAGCCAGGGCCGGTGATGGGGAGGGCTTCCCCCAGACACCTCCCTTCAGAACCCTCTGTGGCTGCGGCGGCCACACGCCAGGCCCCCGGCTCCCGAGCTCTTCCCCTGCCACCCTCCATCCTGGTAATTCAGTTACCACCTCCAGGAAATCTCTCTGATTTGGCTCCACGCATTTTCATTTCTGCATGACTGGAAGAAATTAATTTTTCTCCCTACGTGAGAATCTGGAGATGCTGCTGGCAGGCTGGGTCACTAATCCCCAAATCCCAGCCCCCAGGGCTGCACTGGGAGGGCTGGGTGGCAGGAGGGTGTGAGGTGGGTGAGGCATTTCCTTGCCAGCTTCTGGAACCATCTTGGGGCTCTCCGCTGGCCTCCCCCCTCCCCCTGCCTTGCTGCACCATTAGCAGGTTGAGTTTGGGGTTTTCTGGTTCATGCTCAGCCTCCCACGGTGCCAGGTTGGAAGGATGGTGGTTGAATTCAGTGGATCTGAATTTCCTTCCCAGGCAGGGAGGCACCAGAAACCACCTCAGCATGCCCCAGCGTGTGTGTGCCACACCGGTGTTCAGACCCTGAGCGAGGGAGCCGGACACAGCCTGTGTCAGTGGCGCCACAGGTGAGGTGCTTGCATCTCCGTGGGGCTGCTGTCCCAGCCGGCGCTGGCTGCACTGTCTGCCTGTGGCCTGTCTCTCCTGCTCACAGGGTCGTGGAGCCTTCCTGAGTGGTTCCTAAAGCCTACGACAGCGCTGGGGCTTACACGAGTCCCTGTAACACCCATGAGGGACGTGGGGCATTCTCCATCTTCGATGCCTGGAGAGGTGCAGCGACTCCACAGGTCATGGGGGAGCCAGTCTGACGGCGGCCTGCAGCGAGTGTCCCCAGGCCCCTGCCTAGCCCCACTGGGCCCCTGTCCAGCCCCACAGGTCATGCGGGAGCCAGTCTGACGGCGGCCTGCAGCGAGTGTCCCCAGGCCCCTGCCTAGCCCCACTGGGCCCCTGTCCAGCCCCACAGGTCATGCGGGAGCGAGTCTGACGGCGGCCTGCAGCGAGTATCCCCAGGCCCCTGCCTAGCCCCACCGGGCCCCTGTCCAGCCCCACAGGTCATGCGGGAGCCAGTCTGACCGCGGCCTGCAGCGAGTGTCCCCAGGCCCCTGCCTAGCCCCACCGGGCCCCTGTCCAGCCCCGAGCAGGTATTCCTTTGCCTGTGCCATCAGTCCCTCGCCTCAACCTGCCAGGCCACATTCTTAGAGCACCTGAGCACTCCCAAGGGGCTGGGGACCTGGTGACTGAGGGTCAGTCATGACTACCGGTCAACACTGTAGGTGAGACAGCCCTCACCTGGACACAGGCCCCGGGGCCCATCGGGGTCAGGGCCCAGGTGGGAGAACTTGACTTCTGCCCTGCCAGGGTCAAGGAGGCCCAGGGTCAGCTTCTTCCCAGCTGCTCTGGTCCTGCGCCTCTGGTCAGCCCACCTCTGCTTCCCGCCCTGCTGTGTAGGGGGTGGGGGGTGGTTGCCGAAGCCCCTCCAGAAGCTGCTGGAGCATCTCCCAGCTATCATCACAGATATAGCGTCCTCTGTTCGTAGAAATCCACGTCCAGGCGACCAGTGTCACCTCCTGGGCTGCCCCAGGACCCTGGGGGATGGGAGGGACCCAAAGTCTACAATTTGTCGATGCAAGAGACTGGCTTTGTCACCACTTCACTTACTGGAGCACGTATTGATCAAACACCTACTCCGTGCCAGGCGGGGGCAGGGATCCCATGCTGTGAGACGCACCCAGGCGCGTGCTTGATCCTCACGGCAGCCGTGCAGGTAGGCGCCACTGCTGCCCCACTTTCCCGTCGGGGGAATCTCAGGCCACAGAGCTTCCCAGCTGGCAGCGCAGGAGCCGACGCGGGTGGGCACCACAGGGCTCTGGCACTGTCACATCCAGGTGGGCAGGCCCCTGGAGCTTCCTGCTAAGTTCCTCGGGAGGGCCAGTGTGGGGGCGGCTGGGGGTGGGCCGGGCCCCTGCAGAGTCCCACGCACACTGTGGGCTGGGAGCCGCTGCCTCGCAGGCGCAGGACGGGGGGGGGAGGGGGGAGCAGAACTACGGGGTCCTGGCGGGGGAGGGGGTGAAGGCCGCTTCAGGGCAGGAGGGGGGAGGCTCACAGCAGCGTCACCATCCCTGGTGTCAGGGTCTGGGCCAGGTTGGGTGGACACCACGCCATTTGCCCGGGGCTCAGCTGTGTGGCTCAGTCTACCTGGGAATGCCTGCGTCTGTGAACCACACCCCAGACCCTTTCCTGGGGGGTTTCTCTGCACCCACTGACTTTCCCGGGCAGAGTGAGAAGGTCTGGTTCTGCTCTGCGGTTCCTGGGGCCGGGCGACCTCAGTTCACAGAGTGCAGGGCTGCGCTGTGGGAACGGCCCACCCGCCACGCCTGGGAGGCCAGCCTTCGCCAAGAGCAGATGCAGGCAGGGGCTTTGCTTGTCTGGAAAAAAATTCCTGGAGTGGAAACCGCCCTTGTAGCATCAGTGGAAAAGACTCGGGCGGAGACCTGGCACTTGGGCTGGAAACTGGCAGTGAGGAAAGTGATACTAATTACTTCCTGGTCCCCACTTCGCAGCTCGCAGCTTTGCCCGAGGGTGGGAGCGGGGACTCGGACCCACAGAGATCGGCTCCTGTGTGCTGTGGCAGCCAGTTTCCGGTGGCAGCAAAACAGAAGTTCAGACTTCTGCTCATTGTAATTCGTGGGACCTCCCTGAGAGCCAGATGTCACTGGGAAGGAAAACAAAGATCAATTTGGCCATAATAAGGAAGGTGTCTCCCGGAGCCAAGGCGCCAGCAGCGCAGCCTGCAGCTGGCCCAGCTCTGCTCTCGGCCGCCTGCCTCCACCTTCCCCACCCGTGCTTAGCCTCCTAGGGCCGGTTCTACCCGATGTTGGGTCTGGGCTGCTCAGAACCTCCTCGGCTGCCCTGAGGCTGGGGTAATGGTGGATGTGGCTGGAGGCGGTTTGGGGAGGAAGTCTGGGCCCCAGTGCAGTCTGTTTACTCGGCAGAGAAAAGTCCACACCAGGGAGGCGGTGGGTGGGACCAGCCGGTGACCAGGATGGGAGATGCCCGGGAGACACCCAGAAAACACCCAGGGCCAGTCAGGAGGGCTCCTGTGTACCCTGGTGGCCGCAAGGTCACAGGTGGAGTTTATGAGGAGATCCCTGCCCGTGTTTCCAACCTCCCTGAGTACCCAGGAAAGCCAGGGGGCAGCCAAGCCAGCAGAGGAGCAGCTCCTGCTGCAGTGAGACCCTCTTACAGTTGGGGAGGGGATCCCCACCAGGGCCAGGTGTAACTGCAGCCCCCTGCCCTGTTCTCGGAGGGAGTGGGGGAGGGGGATGGGCAGCGTCTTGGCTTCTTCGAGCCCCCCACCTGGGTCCGAGTCCCCTCCCAGCAGCTGTGGGACCTGCAGCACATAAGGCTTCCCGTCTGTCCCTGAAATGCAGTCACAAAGGCATCTACCCCTTTGGGCTGTGATGAGCAGGGAAAGGTCCGGGTGTGTCTGGGCTGAGACCGTCAGCCTCATCCCCTTTCTGGGGGGGACACGTGGTGGTGGTCTTGGGCTCAGTGGCAGAGGTGGCATCAAGGCAGCTCTGCACCCAGACTCCCTTCTCTGCAGGCCCTTGAACAGAGCTCACTCTCCGCTCCTATGTCCTTTGCAAAATGGGGTGGTCCAGAGAGACCCCCTCTGATGTTCAGACCCCTGCACAGCCCAGATACCAGGCCTCAGTGGGGACAGCTCGGGAGCTTGGGGCCAAGCCCTGGGGCCCGGTGTGCACCAGGCCACCTGCAGACCCATTTACAGAGGATCAGTCGCACCGTCTAGCTACTCCCTGCCAGAGGCCAAATTTCCACTTGGGAGCTGAGGCCACTTGACTCGGGCCATCCAGAGCACGGGTATTTATGCACTGCCAGGGTCTCCACGCAGCTGTAGGAAGCTCTCACCAGCCCTCAGGGTTCTTGGGCACCTCCCCTTCCCTCAGCCACCACCCTGAGGCTCCACAGCCTCACCCCACCCAGCCTGGCTTTAGAGCACAGTGGACCCGGGGTCCTTGCACCCGGTCTCACTGGCACCATAGACATCAGAACCCAGGACTGCCCTGACCAGGGATGGCATTGGGTCTTTGGGCTGTAGCTGTGCCCGAGTGGATGGAACAGGGGTCTCAGGTGCTGGACCCCACGCATCCCTGCGGCTGATGGCGGCTTGCAGCTCCACCACATGGCCTTCAAATCCCCTAAAGAATGTGTCTTCTCAACTTCGGGGTTGGAGAGGGCAGGGCCCGTCCCCTCATGCCTCCTTCACAGCATCTCTGCCTCCCCTACCAGGCCCTGCATACAGTACCAGTGGGCAGGCAGTGAGGCCAGACAGGTCTCCATTCCTCTGGGCCTCCGTGTCCCTGCCTGTCTCTCAGGGGGGGGATGGTCAACACCACACACAGGGAAGACGGGCTGGGTGTCTGGCTGAGACCCTGGCCCTGTGGCCCTGTGGGCTGCTGTGTCCCCACCGTGCCCCTGCGGCCAACCTCCTCCATCAGGGTCCAGCACTGCTCATGCCCAGAAGCCTGGACCCTCCAACGGGTCCTGGGAGCAGAGTGGGCGGGAATGTGCACGGAGCGTCCGTTGGCCCGACTCGTCCTCTCCCGTGACCTGAGCAGCCACCATGGGCAGCCCTGCTCACGTGTGCCTCTGTGTGCCGAGGGGCAGCCTCTCCCACGGGAGCTTTGGCGTGCCAGGGAAGGGGCGGGATCATTTCAGATTGTCTCATTGTTGAAAAAGGGAAGAAAAGACAGGGGCAGAATTAACGTTTGTGTTATATAATCTTATTTAACCCAGTGTGTCCAAAAGTCATTATTTTCAACGTGCTCTGTTTCTTGAAGTGACCAAGGCATTGTATCTAGGCTCTCTCGGGGGCAGCGAGCTCCTGGGACTCACCGGGGTCTCGCCTCTGCCTGCCCCATGCCTGTGGCCACGGTACCGCACAGAGCAGAGGGACAGGGATTTCACCAAGTGACATGCGTGTGGCATGAGTGACCGCCGTGGCAGTGGGGACGCAGACGTGGGCAGGCACTGTGAGGCGTGCAGTCTGGGGCCCTGCCCTGGGGGAGCTCCATGCAGCCCTCAGGAGTCGGCCAGTGAGGCAAATGGGAGGCAAACCCGTGGAGAAAAGGCCGGCAGCTTGCACCTCCAGGGCCTGGTCTGTCTCTGGGTGTGTGGATTTCGGGCAGAAGTGACAGCTCCTGATCCTGGCTCCACACCGTCGACCTCCCAGGACCTGGCCCAAGAGACCATTTTCTTTTCTTTCTCTTTTTCTAGACGGAGTCTTGCTCTGTTGCCCAGGCTGGAGTGCAGTGGCGCAGTCCTGGTTCACTGCAGCCTTAACCTCCCAGACGCCTCCTGCTTCAGCCTACAGAGTACCTGGGACTATAGGTGTTCACCACCATGCCCAGCTAATTGTTAATTTTTTTTGGTAGAGATGGGGTCTGGCTACATTGCCCAGGCTGGTCTCTAGCCCCTGGGCTCAAGTGATCCTCCCGCCTCGGCCTCCCAAAGTGCTGGGACTGTAGGCGTGAGCCGCTGTGCCCGGTGTAAGGGGCCGTTTCATGGTGGTTGAGTCCAGCCCCAGGACACTGCTTTCCTGGAAGTGTGCTCTGCCTGTTTGCCGGGATGGGGAGGCAGGGGCCGCGGGGGGGGCCACCTGGCGGGCTGTCTCGATGACGACACCAGCCCTGAGGTCACTGTATCAGGGCCGTTGTGGGGGGGTGCACAAGCAGCTACCTGCGTGTGAAGTGTGTGTGATGGCGTGCACGAGTGTGGTGTAACGCGGGGTGAAAGCAGGGCCAGGAGAAAGCAAAACCTATAACGTGGCTGTCCAGAGTCACAGGGATCCCCACAGCCGGCCTCAGAGAATGTTCCACAAATGAGCAGCACCTCGGTGAAGTGCTCACCCTCCCAGACCCTCCTTCCCATCCTCTCTGCATTGTGGCCCCATGAGAGCTTTTATAAAGCATGAGCCAAGACAATGGGGCTTATCGGGGCCACAGCACCTATATCCAACCAAATCTGCCTAGACCCAGAGACCACGCTGCCCCGGGACCAGGGTGACCGCAGGAAAGCAGAGGCCTGAGCCGCAGGCCATGCTCACTCTCCACCGCGGGGCCAGCCCACAGCCCCTCTCCGCCTCTGGCTCATCCTTGGCACAAGGAGGGGCTTCTGCCCAGGAGACCGTTGTGTTGGAAAGGTCACTGCCTCAGACCCGTCCTTGTGGGTGTGGGCGTGGGCCCCTCCCACCCCTAAGGGCGTGCCTGTGGCTCTGCGGGGGACGGTGTTTGCAGCAAGAGGGTTGTTCAGCCTCCGCTCACTCCGGCCACCGGGCTCCTGGGCCCTAACCTCCACCCACCGGGTTTCCAGCATGGCCAGGCCCACAGAGCCGGGGCTGGGTGTAGCAGTGCCTCCAGCCACCTGCCTTCGGGCGGCCCCAGTAGACGGGAGCAGGGCACCTGGGAGGGAAGCTGGGCCCCTATCTCATTTTTGAAGTATCCAAAGTTAGGGAAGGGACGGCCCGGCCCCACTCACGACTCCTGGGCCATTAGCAGCGTGGATGGGTCCCTGGCTGGAAGGAGGTCAAGAGGTCATGAGCTGCCTGCCTCAGTCTCCCCCACTTTAATTGTGGGAAAATATACAGAATATTTATCATTTTAAGCATCTTGTAAACTTCAGTGGTGCCAGTGCGCTCACAATGCCACGGGACGCCCACTGCCATGGAGCTGCCCCCGGGCAGGGCCCCAGACTGCACGCCTCACAATGCCTGCCCACGCCTGCGTCCCCACAGCCACGGCGGTCACTCATGCCACACTCACGTCACTTGGTGAAATCCCTGTCCCTCTGCTCTGTGTGGTACCGTGGCCACAGGTGTGGGGCAGGCAGCTGGCTCCCAGACATTCTCATCACCCCAAAAGGAAACCCCACTCCCACTGGCCACCACTCCTCCCGTCCCACAGCCCCCACAGTCCCCGTCTCTGTGAACCTGCCTGTTCTGAACACCTCAGATGAAGGGGACGGGAATGGGGCTGCGTGTGGCCCCTGCGCTGGAGCCTGGGGGGAGCCTTCTTCCCTGTGGCTGAGGACCCCACTGTGTGGAGAGACTACGTTTCGTGTGTCTGTTGATGGGTGCGTGGGGCGCTGCCCCCTTTGTGGTTATGGTGAACCATGCACTCAGCAGCTGTGGGCACTGGTAGCTTCTGTATGGACCAATGTCCTCATTTGTCTTGGCTGGATTCCTAGGAGTAGAATCCCCAGCTCACCTGATGACTCTGGGTGTAATTTGTCCACAGGGATTCAGGGGGTAAATGCACAAGAAAAGCGGCTGTCCTGGTGGGCAGGGGCTTGGCCTTGCTGTCACTGGGTCTTCCCGGAGGCCCGTGAGAGCCGCCTCCCCACACCTCTGACGGGGTGGTGCGCTGGCCCCGGGCATGCATGCGGTTGCTGAGGTCACAGGCTGGTTCAGGGACGCCCAGGGTTGTTTGCACAGCAGCGGCCAGGCTGCCTGCAAGCTGCCATCCTGTTTAATTCTTCAAACAGTGGGGGGATCTCTCCAGCACCTGCTCCCTGGCTGCGTGGCTTGTGCCAGATTCTGTACCTAGTTTCTTTGCTTCTACCCCTGC
Source organism: Ateles fusciceps (assembly GCA_036589455.1). NCBI lineage: Eukaryota > Metazoa > Chordata > Mammalia > Primates > Atelidae > Ateles > Ateles fusciceps. Next base: position 1,244,159 of record JAZHEH010003205.1, read on the forward strand.
TGCCCATCCCAGGTCCATCTTGCACTTGGCAGCTAGATGCGTCCCGTTGAAGGCCAGTCACAGCTCCCCAGGGATGGAGCTGAGGTCCTCATGGGGCCTCCAACACCACACACACTCCCCCTCCCGTCCACCACCTGCCCTGCTCTGCCTGCCTCGCTGCTGCCCACCGTGCAGGCTGGCGGCAGTACAGGGCCTTTGCACTGCCGGCCCCGGGGCCTGGAACGCTCCCCCTACACCTGCACGGCTCCCACCTTCCCTCCTTCAGCTCTTGCTCAGACGTCACCTTTTCAGTGGCTGCCCACCCGTGCCCCTCCCCACTGCCATGTCTCCCAGCCTCGGCCAGGAGGTCCCATATGTTTGCACCTCCCAGCCTCGGCCATGGGTCTCGTACGTTTGCATGGTATTCCCGGGCTCCCCTCTGAGGGCAGCCCCGTGGGGCAGGACTTTCATCTCTGTCCTATTGCACCTGACACAGGAGGCTCAGGACACAGACACCCTGTCTTGCCTGTGGGGCAGTCCCCAACACCCCACCTGGTGGGTGACAGAGCCCAGGGTTGCCCTCACCTGCTGCTGGGAGAGGGTTGTTTGCACAGCGGCTGGGCTGCCTGCAAGCTGCTGTCGTATTTGATTCCACAAACAAATACATCCCGTGTCCACTTTCTAGCCCTGGGGCTTGACTGTGGGTCTCACTGTGTAGGGGCAGCTGGACGCTGTGGCCACAGAGGCAGCTTGGAGTGATCTGACCCTTCAGCAGACGTGGCCTCGGGCCCGCTCCGCCTCTTAATCGGCCACAGCAGCACTCAGAGCCCCCAAGGCCAGGGGGTGGGGAGGGCATCCCCCTCAACCGCAGGATCCCAGAAACGCCCCTCCAAGGACAGCTGTGCCACACACCGAGTAAGTTGCTGCCCAGGCCCCAGTGCTGCTAACAAACCACCCCAAACTCAGAGGCGTGAGGCCACTCTGGCGGTGCTCGGAGACCCTCAGCCCAGAGTCGGGCAGAACCCCGTGGTGGCCGGGGTCTCGGCCGGGTGGCCTTGGCGGCTGGGGCTCAAAGGCTCGGCTTAGGGGTGCCAGAGGCTCCGTCAGCAGCGGTGGGTGCCAGGTGTTGCTGCCTGTAGACGGAGGCCTCCACGAGGTCCCCCCCCCATGGCCCCCACTTCAGAGGACGTTCCATGCTGGGCAGGCTTCCCCAGGTCAGCGTCTGTGCCTTTTCCAAGCTGACCGCAGAGTGTCTCGAGGCGCCTCTCCACTGTGGCCCTTGCAGCCCAGTGGGAGAGGACCGATGCCACGTCCTGAGGGAGCACGTGGGAAGTCTATCTGACCTGACTTGGAGTCAGTGAGAGCGGCCTAGGGGGTGTGGGCTCCCCGGGTAGGGGGACAGCCAGCTGGGCCTCCGGGGCCTGGGTAGGAGGAGGTGGAAGGGGGATAATCCCAGGCAGTGCTGGCTGCCCCAGCCTCCCTCTGTGACAGCTGAGCCCCCTACTGCTGCTGCCCAGCTCTGCCCGCCCTGGAGCAGCGCAGACATGAGCGCCTGCGGGCTCCATGCCAGGCTGGTACCTGGCTGGCATGGAACCCATGGCCAAGGCCCCTGTCTCCCTGGGCGCCCAGCTCTGACCTCATGAAGGATTGGGAGGCTGTTGGGGTGGTCCCTGGAGGAGAACAGACGGAGCCTGTCCCTTCCCCCAGCCCCTCCTCCACCCCGTGGGACTCAGACACGCAGATATCCTGGTGTGGACCCACCAATACCATCACTGTTTCAGTCTCCAAATCTGAAAACGTTGCTCTTAACGTGCAGCCACGGCCTCAGAAATTCAGCCCCTCCCTCCTCGGACCTGCCGATGGGGGGCGGGCACAGGGGACGCACTGGAGCTGCGGGGCCTCACGGCCTGGCTGCAGGCTGGGTTCGGGGTCAGGATCTGGCTCCAGGAGGGGCTGGGGCCCCAGTGTCCGGCTGCCTCTCCCATGGACGGGCCCAGCAGCCTCACCTCAGGCGGGGGTCCGTACTGTCTGGGGAGGTCCGTGCCATGTGACGTGAAAGGCTGCGCCTGAGGGCGGGACGGGACCCAGCTTGTCACGTGGACCTGGCCTGCAGGCTGGCATCTCTGAGCCACGCCTCTGACCCAGCTTATTAGGCAGCGCTTGTGCTCATTCATCCCCTTGGCAAATAGTGATTGGCGCCTGCTGTATGCTGGGGGCTGCTCCGTCTGGGAGAGACAGACGTGAAGGTGGGGGACAGCAATGGTGTTGCCCCCTAGGGCCACGGTGGTCAACACCAGCTTCTCTGATGAAAGGACATGGAACTGAGGCCTGCAGGACGTGGGAGGGCCATGCACGCCAGGCTCTAGGCAGGAGTGTTCCCCCACCTCCAGGACCAGCAAGGAGCCTTGTCTCAGAGAAAGGGGATGAGCGCAGGGAGGTGGCGGGGGCGGGGGCTGCCCTGCTGCTCTGAGCTGAGGCACCAGGGATACGGCGTGGAAGGCCGTGTGCACTCCTGGGAGCCCCATGCACCGAGGCACTAGCCTGCTCGGGAGGGAGGAATTCCCAACCCCTGCGGTGAACGCCTTTGTCCAGCTCATCCCTTGGGAAGATTCTGCCCGAGGGCCTCCCTACAACCACACCGTGGGTGCGGCACTCACCCACGCTGTCCTGGCACAAAGCTCCTCGGCTGACCCAGGCCCACCTGGTATGACGCACGACAAACCTCCGTGTCACAGCCCCGAGACTTGGCCCAGTGACCGACCCCAAGCAGGAGAGATGGGAAGAGAGGTCACTCGACCTTGACCCCTGAAAACCACAGCACAGGACAGAGCAGACCCCGGGCAGACCCCAGCATCTAGGGGATGAGGCTGGGACAGACGCCCCCAGCCCACAGCACACCAGGTCCCTGGGAGCACTCGGGGGTCCTTCAGTGGTGGATTGCGGAGGTTTGTTCCCTGGACATTGGAGGCGGAATTTGTCACACCTGTTGGGTGCCAGACCTCCCCTGCAAGGAGCCCAGGTTCACTCCTCGCCTCGGGGGAACAAGGCTGGGCTGTTGGAGGCACAGCCTGGCCCTCGGAAGCTGATTGCCTGGCGGCTGCAGCAGCCTCTGCCCAGCTTCTTCAGGGTTCGTCCCTCCTGGGAATTCACTCACTGGCCACACTGCAGTGGATTAACCCCTTTCACAGGTGAGAAAGTGAGTCTGCCCAGCGCCCACCAAGTGCTCCCTGTAGAAATCATGGGGGCCTCCCCCGCCTCGTGGAGCTGACCTTCCAGGGGCCGAAGAGATGGTGCCAGCTTGAGGCTGCGGCCTGTGGGAGACGGGAAAGCCTTGTCCCTCTAGTTCTGGTCCTTTTCAGCCTCTCTCAAAAATCATTGTAAACACGTTCACACGGGCTGTGACACGTAGAGGACGGCGCAGTGACTCCAGAGCCGGCGTGGGGAGGACCCTGCTGTGACTCCAGAGCCAGCGTGGGGAGGACCCTGTGGTGACCCAGAGCCGGCGTGGGGAGGATCCTGCGGTGACCCAGAGCCGGCGTGGGGGAGGACCCTGCTGTGACCCCAGAGCCGGCGTGGGGAGGACACTGCGGTGACCCCAGAGCCGGCGTGGGGAGGACCCTGCGGTGACCCCAGAGCCGGCGTGGGGAGGACCCTGCGGTGACCCCAGAGCCGGCGTGGGGAGGACCCTGTGGTGACCCAGAGCCGGCGTGGGGAGGACCCTGCTGTGACTCCAGAGCCGGCGTGGGGAGGACCCTGCGGTGACCCAGAGCCGGCGTGGGGAGGACCCTGCGGTGACTCCAGAGCCGGCGTGGGGAGGACCCTGCTGTGACTCCAGAGCCGGCGTGGGGAGGACCCTGCGGTGACTCCAGAGCCGGCGTGGGGAGGACCCTGTGGTGACCCAGAGCCGGCGTGGGGAGGACGGCGCGGTGACCCCAGAGCCGGCGTGGGGAGGACCCTGCGGTGACCCCAGAGCCGGCGTGGGGAGGACCCTGCGGTGACCCAGAGCCTGCGTGGGGAGGACGGTGCGGTGACCCAGAGCCTGCGTGGGGAGGACGGTGCGGTGACCCAGAGCCGGCGTGGGGAGGACGGTGCGGTGACCCAGAGCCGGCGTGGGGAGGACGGTGCGGTGACTCCAGAGCCGGCGTGGGGAGGACGGTGCGGTGACTCCAGAGCCGGCGTGGGGAGGACGGTGCGGTGACTCCAGAGCCGGCGTGGGGAGGACGGTGCGGTGACTCCAGAGCCGGCGTGGGGAGGACCCTGCGGTGACCCAGAGCCGGCGTGGGGAGGACCCTGCGGTGACCCAGAGCCGGCGTGGGGAGGACCCTGCGGTGACCCAGAGCCGGCGTGGGGAGGACGGTGCGGTGACTCCAGAGCCGGCGTGGGGAGGACACTGCGGTGACCCAGAGCGCCACGTCATCCTTGCTGACTGGGGTTCCCCATCTGCAGCCTGGAAATCCCACGGGGGCAGCTCTGAGCCCCGGGAGAACACGTCACCAGGCTCCCCACGTGCAGGGGCTCCCGGCAGGCAGTTTGGCCGACGGTGAACAGTGAGGGACGGTCCTGAAGAAGCTGGAAGCCTGCGGTGATGGTGGCACCCTGGAGGAAGGAGCGCATCAACCCGTGTGGCTGCCAGCCGGTCTGGAGCTTCTCCCAGCCTGTTTCTCCCACTGTAAAGTGACCACTTGCCCCACGGCTAGCCTCAGAGCCGTTCTGCTGGGAGGAGAACTGCTCTCGGGCACTGCCTGGCACAGGAAGGGCCTCCTTCCCGGCGGAATGTTCCCTGGGGGCTGTTTTGACTCAGCAGCACCACCCTCCGGCCCCCTGCAGACCTCCTGGAGGCTCCCGAGAGCCCTGGGTGGATGAGTCAGAGCACCTGGAAGGGACGCTCAGGAGGAGCAGCAGAGCTGGCCCCTCACGGGTCTCCCCAGCAGCTGCTACCCCAGCTGCAGGTGCACTGTGCCTGCGCCTGGCCCATCTGCCTGCCTGGCACCTTCCCAAGACCGGGGGCTGGGGAGAGGACCAGTCAGGGCAGGGCTGGAACCTGGGCCTCTGCCCACTGTGGACACGGCTTGCCGCTCCAGGGTCAGGGAACTCTGTGTCCAGGACGAGGCTGCGCTGTGTAACCCTGAGCAGGCCCCTGTCCTCTCCTCTGGCTCCCCCTTGGGCTGGTGCAGACCTGAGACCCCTCGCAGACACAGCAAGCTCTGGGCTTGGCCACAGTGACCGGTGGCTTCTGGTTTCTTTAGGGTCCGTCCCTCAGTTCTCACTGCCCAACTGCCCCGTCATCACCTTTGTGGCTGGTGGGAGTGGGACAATGTGACCTTGGCAGAGAAAGCGCTCAGTGAGCGCTCAGTGAGATGGCAGCAGCCTCCATCGGCCCAAAGCTGTGGGCAGCACTCACTGTGACGGCCCCTGGTCAGGTCTAAATTCAGCAGGTGGTTCCCTGCACCTGCTCGGCGCAGGCGCCTGGCTGTCCCCGCTGTGTCTGGCTAGCTGGGGCAGTGGGTGAGACTGGCCGCATCTGGGCAGCAGACGCTGTCTGACAAGAGACCCTGTGCTCCCAGTCGTGGGGCCTCTGCCTCTGAGGAGCCACGAGCCTTGTCCTGAGCCGGCTTAAGGACCACTCCCTGCATCCAGATGCTTCGAGACCCCACAGCACAGCATGGAGAGCCACCCTAGCTGCCCCTCAGCCACCACTGGGCCCTCCGCCCGCCCTCCTCCACCTGCCCTCCTCCACCTGCTCTCCTCCACCCGGCCTCCTCGCCTGCCATCCTCTGCTTGCCCTCTTCCACACAGCCTCTGTCTCTGCTGACCTGTCTCCCCATTGCTGGACCCCCTCTCTAAGGCCATCTCAGCCATCACCCCTAAGAGCCTCATTCTCTGCTGCCTTCCTGGACTCCAGGCGCCTCTCCGGTGGTCTCTGCAGAGTCTTGCTGCCTCGTGGTCAACGGCCCTGGGGAGGCAGGGCCAGGATGGAGCTTGTGCAAGGGCCTGCTGGGTCCCGTGGCCTATGCGGCCCCTCACTTGGGCGGTTCTCAAGGCACACAGCACACCCTACATCAGCACAACCGTCGTGGCTCCCAGGGATTCGGGGGTGGCAGGGCCCAGAGAGACCAGATCTTCACCCAAGCTCACTGGGACTCAGCCCAGCAGGTGCAGGCCCTCCAGGGTAGCCATGACCACCCCCCTCCGCCGCTGGGCGTCCTTGCTTTAGGCCTGGCTGGGTCGCTGTGACCTTGCCTGACCATGCCCCACCCCCACCCCCACCCCCACCGAGGTCCTTGCTATAGCCCTGGCAGGGTCACTGTGCACCCTCAGCCTCAGGTCCCAGGGGCCTGGGGGTCTTCCCGGTCCTTGCACTGTGGTGATCTATGCTTTGAAGTCCTGGCCAGTAAGCCTGGGCTTCTCCCCGGGCCCGCCTGTGAGGGAGGATGGTCCTGGGGGTGGGTTCCGCATTCTGGCCTCCCCCAGATCCTCCCCAACCTAGAAGGTGCCGGCATGTGGCCCAGGAGCCCAGCGCCTGCATTCCAAAGCTGACCCCCATGTCAGGCCCTTCCCACGCTGACAGCAGGAGGGACAGATGCTGAGCCGAGTTGTGGAGGACGTGAGGCTTGGCCTTCTCCCCCAAGCCGCGCTGCTCCAGGATTGGGCTGTGAGGAGCCTGCAGCCCCTTCACAACTCGGCAGCTCCTCAGCTCACACAGCAGGAAGCACGCTTGTCGCTCAGATCGGATCAAAGGCCGCAAACAAACAGCCCTTCTGATGGTAGTGGGTGCTGTGGGTAACACGGCTGCCAGAGGTCTGAGAGGCCCCCCCTCAGACTGAGGTCTCTGTACAAGGTCCCTGCAGCTCAGGGAACCTTGAGGCAACACGCTCAGCCTGGAGGCCTGCATGGAAGGGGAGGCGGGCAGGGGCGGAAGCCCCGAATCCTTAGTTTGTGGGAAGAGGAGGTGATTCTGGTCCCCCGTTTCGCAGGAAGAACGCTGAGGGCCAGCAAGGCCAGCTCACTCACCCACACCAGTGGACACTGGCTTCAAACCCAGAAGCCGTGCGCCCACCTCGTCAGCCTGCAGCGAGGTCTCAGCACGTCACAAACTTCTCTGCGTACCTCTCTCCACATTCAACACATTGGGGGAGACTTGGGGTGTTTGGAGAGAACCGGTGGGGGCCAGGCAGCCGTGTAGGGGAAGGCACGGGTGCTGTGTGGAGCCAGCTGGTCAGGGTTGGGTCCAGCTCCGACCACCCCGCCGTACACCTCGGGCAGCTTTCCTCTCCGGGCCTTTGCTGCCCCGTCTGTACAGTAGAGTGAGGCTTATGTTTTTGTCGTGGTTATATCACAGAACAGCCTTCTGGGAGGGCTGTAGGGTTAAATGAGTATTTTGTCAGCCACGTGAGCCACACAGGGGCAGAGCCTGTGCTACGGGAACACTGGTGTCACCGTCTCCGAGGTGGGGACAGGATTCCAGGAAGAGGCTGTCCACCACCCTCTGACCCTGTGGCTGCAAACTGGGACCCGGCGAGTGGGAGGGGTTTGCCCAGGAATGGGCGTGGCTTGGTCCCTGTCCAGGCATTGGTGCATTCTTGACCCCGCCCTCAGGAAGGCCCTGGAGCCCAGCCCTCGTGAGTGGTGGGAGAGGCCGGCTGCTTGAGGAACGTCAGCGTGGCCGGGTCCTGGGGTGGAGGCTTCTTCTCTGCCTCGAGGGGCAGACAGTATCTAATGGCCCAGCGCACAGGGCGCCTCCCCACACCGCGCCCACGCCGATGGCCGGGGCAGACAGGATGAGTACATGGCAGCATTCCGCCCTCAATCCCACCATGCAGCACCGGGCTTCCTGTGGAGGGTCCTCACCCTGCTGCTGGACAGGACTGTCACTGGCTCCGAGAGCCCAGCCAGCTCTGGCCACCTCTGCAGCTTAGGCGGCAGAATCCTAGGGGAAGAGCAGGGCCAGCTTCTCTGGGGGCTGTTTTCTGGGAGGAATGGGGTGCCCTCTTGGGTGAAGACGACCCTCGGGATGCCCTTAGAGAGACCTGGGGCACCCCCCACCCACAGTGTGACTCTGGCTGGCCCAGCCCCTGAACCCAGCCCCGGGACGTCCTGGCCACCCCATGCCGTTGGTGGTGTCAACACCAACCCTGAAATCAGAGTCCGGGGTTCACGACTCACCTGGCCTGTCCCCCGTGATTTAACGTGGGACAGGCAGGTGCCTCTGTGGCCTCAGCTTTGACATCTGTGAACAGGGAGTCAAAATGTTCTGCACAGAGGGGTCTGGGTGGGAGGGGAGAGGCGTCCGAATTCCCCACGTAGACACTTAGTGAAGGGAGCGAACGAATACTGTCATTACCACGGAGGCCATGGCGCCTATGGAGGGCGTCCCAGGTGCCCCCGAGGAAGCAGCTTCAAATGAGGGGCTGCAGCCACGAGGCACCCAGCTCTTCAGGTGTACGGCTCAATGCATGGAGCTGACACAATCCTCATTCCCAGGGGTCCTGTTTAGGGTGACTCTGATGCCCCCATCGCCCCAGCAACGGAGCCTTCATCAGGGCTTCCTGGACAAAATCCAGGCCTCTTCCCCCACCTTCCCTCCCTCCCCCAGTAAAATGTGGCCCAGGAAGTAAGCAGTGTCCTGAGTGCCCTTCCCTTTCCCCAGGGGCGGCAGGACCCACAGGCAGAGTTCAGGGGGCCGCAGACAGAGAGGGCAGCAGGAGAGGGCCGGGACCTGGACCCCCACCAGGGAGATCCCGGGAAGAGGGACCCACTCACTGCCCTGGATCAGGAAATCCTGGCTGGCAGGGTGCCACCACCTCCCTGCCACCCCATCCGTCACAGCCAGACACGCGTCCCATGCTGCCAAGCTGGGGTGGGGCACCGTGGCACGGGGAGGATGGGCTTGCTGCTCCCCTGCCATCCTTTCTGCTGCCTGCGTGTAATTAACAGAGTGATTAAAAACAGGATGAGTTAATTGGTATTCATTTATGTGGCAGATGTTTTTAATTGAGACAGAAAACGATTTACCTGTTTACATCAACAAAGGCAAAGACAGGCTCGAAAACACATTTTAAAAAATATCTTCCTCCCCCTTCCTAAAAAGCATTGAAATCGCCTGGTCTCCCTTGCCCCGGCCTCGGCCCTGGGAGAGCTGGGCAGGCCCTGCCTGGGGGAAGGCCCAGGGTGGGGGCGGAGCAGGGAGGTCGGCCAAGAGGAAACATCTGTTGAAGAGCTTTGCCTCCCCAGCAGCCTGTTTTCCTTAAATTCACAGAAAGGATGTGTTGTTCCAGGTTGTGAGGACACGGGGCTGCTCTCCAAGACGCCTCCCAGTGACTCTGGCAGTGCTGGCTAATGGAGCCCCCAGGGGAGGGGCTTGGCCCCCAAGAGGGTGGGAGGCAGCCTCAGGTGGGCCTGGCTGGAGGAAGACCACCCAGCTGCGGCTGACGAGCAGGCGGGGCGGGGGACCCAGTCCTCCTGGCAGAATGCGGGAGCAGGCAGGTGTGGCTGCCGCCCCAGGGGAGGCAGAGGCCGCCTGCGCTTTTGGTACCTTTGGCATTGCCTGGTGGGCTCCTGCCACTCCATCACCAGGCACCACCTGTGGCCATTGGAACTTAAATTAATTAAGATGAAATATTCCTGGCCAGGTGCAGTGGCTCACGCCTGTAATCCCAGCACTTTGGGAGGCTGAGGTGGGCCGATCACTTGAGGTCAGGAGTTCGAGACCAGCCTGGCCAACATGTTGAAACCCTATTTCTACTAAAAGAAAATACAAAAATAGCCAGGCATGGTGACATGTGCCTGTAACTACAGCTACGTGGGAGGCTGAGGCACAAGAATTGCTTGAACCTGAGAGGCGGAGGTTGCAGTGAGCCGAGATCCTTCTGCTACACTTCAGCCTGGGTGACAGAGTGAGACTCCAAAAATAAAAAGATAAAATGTAAAACTGAGTTCTTCCCTCATAGGGCCTCCGTTCTCGTACTTGGTGGGGCTCCGGCAACTGTCAGGGCCTAGAACATTCCACCATTGCAGAAGCTTCACTGGTCAGCCAACTTTCACATCCCTGGGGTGGGAGGACAGCAGGCCTCTGGTGCACAGAGCCTGACCTTTCACCATCTGGGGTAGGAGGAATGCAGGAACACCCACCCCAGGGAGAGCGATGAATCCATGAGCTGAGTGCTTGGGAAGCCAGTGGTTTACACACCAGCACTAATTGAGCACTTACTGTATGCCTGTGCTTGTAAATCGCTCGAATTCTCATTAATGCTGTTTCCCGGGGTTAATCCCAAGGGAGGAGTTACGATCGTCCCCTTTGTGCAGATGAGGAAACCGAGGCCATGGATCGCGGTGTGGGTCGGGGTCTAACGCGGCCCCCGGACCTGCACTGCAGCAGCCTCCACGGATGAGGAGCCCTGCTGTGACTTTGACAAGGCTCCGTCCTTCACCTTTGCTTTTAGAGCAAATGTGCACCAGACTGGCTGTGCTCAGAGTAGCTGAGGTCCCGCCCGGGCACTCGGCGGAGAGGCTGCTCCGTGTGGGAGGGGAGCCCGTGCACGGCACGCCGTGTGGGACATGCACAGTGTGGAGAATTCCAGGAGTGGGTTTTGCTCTCGTGATGATGGCCATGGGCACTGGGCTTTTTACCTGTAAGGTTGAGTGGATACTGGGCTGTGGGGGATAGTGCCTGAGGCGATGCTGGTGACCCTGCCAGCCGGCAGCTCAGACCTCACTCCGCACCAGCCCGAGGTGGGGTGGCCCCGAACTTCCCAGCACCCCCTGGGCCATTTGGGTGACCTGCCATGGAACTTCCGGGACGTTTAGGAGTTCTCACGGCAAGAGACAGGATGTTCTGGGCCGGGGGCTCTGCCCTGGGCATAGCTCTGCTCCACCCTCCCGCCACCCAGCCTCCTGTGCGGGGCTCACAACATAAAACCAGCAACACATTTTGGGGAGTTCAGCGGGCTGTGCGCTTGGAGCTGAAGGCCTGTGCCAGTGATGTGTGTCCTCAAGGGCAGGAGCCCTAGCCCGTCTGGGACGTGAGAGAGGCAAAGGCCTCGCAGGGTGTGGCCGTGACCTAGTGTGATGCGGCTGGTTCCAGGGACAGCCCCAGCCTACCCAGCAAAGGCAGGAGGACCAGGTGCCTTCTGATGCCCGGGCAAAGGGACAGGGCCCATGCCATGGTGGGACCTTCTCCCAGGCCTCCCTTCACCCCCAGCCTGCAGGGGTGAGTGAGGGCCCAGGTCGGTGCCTCAGCGTCAAAAAACTGAGAAGCAAAAGGGGCATTGGCACCAGGGAGGCCACGCTGTCTCTCCACGTGAGTCACTCCCTGCACAGCCTGGCCACGCCAGCTCACGGGACATCCACCTGCGAGGGGGGGAGCCCCAGGACAAAGCCAGCCCAGGCTGCCCAGGCCAGGGAGGCTGCCTCCCAAGTCCTGTGGGGGCTGCTAGGATTTCGGGTTTCACGAGCACCGTCTCCTGCGGTCCCTCCGCGCCTGTGGCCGAGGGCATCGTGGCCCCACGCACTCGTCTGCAGGCGTGTGTTGTGTGTGCACATCACATGTTGCACTCATGATGCTGCTGGGAGAACCTTCTGGCACTTCAGGGAAAGCATTCTCCATGTGACACCCGGGGGGTGTACCATGAGCCGCCAGACCCGGGTTATTCCCTAGCGTCCACACGGGCAACAGCATGACTTTAAACATGGCAGCTCCTCTGCAGAGTTCAAGGTGATTTGCAGTCAATTGGCGCGTTTTTTAAACAGCGACAACAGGTTGGGAACCAGTTAAGCCTCCCTGGCGCCTCACTGGTGGCCGAGGAAAATCCCCATGGGGCCTGGCTTCCCGGGCCCTCCGCAGACGGCTGGGCCTTCCCCCGCCAGCCCCGAGACGGGGCTCCGCAGGCTCTGCACATGGGAGGGTCCTGTTCCCAGGGCTGTGGCACCTGCCTGTCCCCAGCATCCCAGCCTCCGTGCCCTCCCTGGGCAGGCCCTCCCCTCCGCCTTTCTCCCCTGGCGTCCCTGGCATCCCAGCCTCTGTGCCCTCCCCTGGCGCAGGCCCTCCCCCTCCGCCTTTCTCTCATGATGCCAGTCCTGCAGCCTTCAGAACCAGATGTGGTATCGCCTCTTCCTGGAAGGTTCTCTGGGCCCTGCCCAGGCGCATAGCTGTGCAGAGGGCAGGGCTGGGGTTAACCGACAGCTGACCAACTTCTTAGAGTCTGCCAGTTCTCTTCCCTTTTCTTTTTCTTTTTTTTTTTTGAAATGGAGTCTCGTTCTGTTGCCCGGGCTGGAGTGCAGTGGTGCAACCTTCCGCCTCAGCCTCCCGAGCAGCTGTCTTTTTCTAAAAGAATCCCTGCTGCTGTGCCTGTCTAGTAACCAACGTGACATGTGTGACCCTCCTCTCTGCCAGCCCCTCCAGCTAGCACAGGTCTCCATCCCCGGGGGCCACAGTGAGGAGGGGCCTGCCCCAGTGGCCAAAGGCATTTTCAAAAATAAAGCGAGGATGTGGTGTAAAATAAAGGGCTGGGAGGCAAAGAGGGAAGGCAGAGGATCCCCCCACCCCTTCTTCCCGGCCCAGCCCACCCACTCTCCCCCAGTGGCCGCCTCTTGTTCCTTCCAGAGAAGCTCTGTATACGGATCAGACCACTCTCACTCAGGCTGGGGCGCTCTGCAGCCATTCCTGACGTCACAGTCCTCACTAGAGAAAATACACACGTGAACACCCACCACACGAGGACACACACGCATGCACTCACACGAATACACGCCCATGCACACACATACGTACATGAATACACGTACACACAGACACGTGAGTGCACACACATACATGAATACACGTGCACATACAACCACAGACACGTGAGTGCACACACACGGATACACACCCATGCACACGAGTATGCACATGCATGCACACTCACATGCCCACATACACCCACATTTACACATGCGTGCACACGTTATAAACAGATACATAACCATGCACACATGAATACAAACACGTGCCCACATACACACACATGAATACACACACATACACCCACATGTACACGACTGCACACATACACGGATACACGCCCATGCACACACGAGTACACACACATGTGCCCACATACACACCCATGAATTCACATACTCATACACCCACATATACGTGAGTGCACACACAGATGCACACACGAGTATACACACGTGCACCACATACATGAACACGTGAGAGCACGCACATTATACACTCAGATACACATGCACACGAGTACACACACATGCGCCCACATACCCACACACATGAACACATGTATGCACACCCACATATACACGTGTGTACACGCACGAATATACACCCATGCACACACGAGTACACACACGTGCGCCCACGTACACACATGCATGAATACAAACCTACACATACACCTATGTATACACAAGTGCACACACATACCTACACAAATATGCACACGTGCGCACACGCACACACCCCTGATGGATGGATGGAGGGCACTGTGACGCTCCTGAGACAGGAAGGTGTCAGGGAATGGCTCAGAGAGGGCAAAGGTCTGACTGAGGCAACCAGCCACACAGCCCACCAGGCCCTCCCCAGCCCTGTGACCAGTCACACAGCCCACCAGGGTCCCCGCCCTGTGACCAGCCACACAGCCCACCAGGGTCCCTACCAGCACTGTGACCAGCCCAACTTGCCCCCAGCCCCCCACCCCTGTGCTGCCTGTGGGGCTCCTGGAGGAGCTATCCCTCCTCTGAGTTGAGGTCAGGCTGGAGAACTCACTCAGATGGGCAGACCCAGGGCAGGAGGTCACTACCCAGCAGTTCCCCCACCCCCCGACCCACCCATGCGCCCCCAGCCCCATCTCCTCCCCCACACCCACACCTCCTCCTGGCAGCCCTCCCAGCACACACATCCTCACCCAGAAACTGTGTCTGTCCTCAGGCTGGCTGCCTCCCTTGGTGGCTTGGGGACACGAGGACTAGAGAAGGGACCAGCTGCACCCAGGACTCCCAGGGTGCCAGGGCCGGTGCTAGTTGAGGACAGCGCCCCTTCCTCCTTCCGCCCCTGCCTGGCCTGGCAGCCACACCCTGACCCCCACCCGCCCCGTCAGCAGACAGCCCAGATGGCAGGGCCGCCTCCCCCCGGGCTCTCAGGGCGTTGCTGTTGGCAGCACAGCCCAGCAGCTGGGCAGGAAATGTGCTTCCTCTGTGTGCGGCCATGGGGCGAGCAGGCCCCAGACATCTGGGTCCCATTTGTGGCCCTTTGGGGAGCAGGGGAAGATTTTAACTCCAGCCTCTGAGCTCACCACTGTCCCCCAGCCCCTCCAGGCTTTGCTTGACCCCCAGGGTGCTGCAGAAGACCAGTCCCTGGGTACTATGCTCCGGGTGCAGGGCAGAGGTCGGGGCACTTTGGATGGCTTGGGGCTCTGGGCTCAGTGGCTGGGCCAGGGCCAGGCTCAGACTCACCCTGGACACTTGAAAACACGGCAAGAGTGTGGTGGCTGCGGCCGTGTCCTGCCTTCCCCGGGACCGGCGATCACGCCTCTGGCCTCACTGGCTTTCCATGCCTGTTTATTTCCAAAGTAGAAGCTCCTGTCTGTCACTTTGTTGGTTTTCTCTCATGGGTCACCGTGTCAATAGAGAGTGTCCTGTGACATGGTTTTTGCAAGTAAACGTATCCTTGCAGCCCAGCACACAGAAGCATGCAGCCCAACAGGCTTCACAAAGCGTCACGCGCAGGACCACAGGCCTGACCAACAAACGTTTTCCGACCTGCCCTAGAGGCCCCGGTCCACCTCTGGTCACTCTGCTGTTGGGAGCCACCACCCTGTCCTCCAGCCTCACAGAGTGTTGCTGCCTGATTCTGAATTTTCTATAAGCGGACTGTCGCGCACATGCTGTGCAGAGCCTGGCCGCCGTGTCTGAGACCGTGTGCAGGGTTGTGCTTGGTGGTGCCGGTCCTTTTTCCTTGCTGCGTGGTATTCCACTGCGTGGCCGTGATGCAGCCGCGTGTCCCTGCACCTCGGCGCACCCTTGCTGAGGAAGCAGCCAGTGCAGGTCCTCCTCGTTACTCTGGAGGCGTGTGTGTGTCGGCTCTTCTGCTGGTTCTGTGCCCAGGAGTGAGCTGGCCGCACCCGCAGCTGTGACTGTTCCAGTCAGCAGATACCAGCAAACAGCTTTCCAAAGTGAAAGTAGCCAGGGTGTGATTTTTCAGGTTCCTTAGTTTTGCGTACAGTAGATAATGTGCCTGCCCAGCCCCCTCTGAGGAGGTACCGTATTTATTCTGTTTGTCATTCTCATAAATGGTGCTGTGATGAACAGCCTTGTAGATGATTGTACACACCCTGGTTATTTGTGAGAATGCATTCCTGAAGGTGGAATTGCTCGTCCCAGCCGAGACCCCAGCACAGAGGAATGGCGAGTGGAGTAGCAAAGGGCGAGGGGCATCCTTGGCATCTGAGGCCTGGTTCGGCTGGAGATGAAGTGGGTAACTTCCCTTCTCCAGCTTCCCAGCCTCCCTTTCAGCGTCTGAAATTTGATTGTTGGTCTCTCAGGTCCCTTGCAGCTCTGATATGTTGAGGTTCTAAGTACTGAAGTGTATCAGTCAGCTACTGCTGTGTAACAAACAGCCCTCAAACAGTGGCTCAAAGCAACCACCATTCTTTGGCTCACAGTTCTTTAGGTTGGCAGTTTTGGCAAGCTCGGTGGGGTGATTCTTTTGGGCGTGGCTGGGTTTGCTGGCCAGTCCGTGGTCAGCAGTGGGTGAGCGGCTCTGCCAAGTGGCTGGGCCAACCCTGCCCTGCATGTGTCTCATCCTGAGTGTGTTCATGTGGGGGCCCCACAGAGGGCTAGTGAGGCTGCCGGCTGCTTGCATCGAGGCTCAGGGTTGTCTGACATCCCTTGTGACACATCCTGTCCCCAGCCAAAGCAAGTCCCCCAGTCAGCCCAGATCCAGCGGGGGCAGGGAAGTGGACCCTGGCCTCTCCACGGGGAGAGCTGAAAGCACATCAAAAGGGCAGGGACTTTGGCGGGTGGGAAATCGAGGCCATTAGCAGGTCACATGCCTTGCAGGGGGAGGGTCCCAAATAACCATGACCAGCACCCCCGAGCCCCTGCCGCAGGACAGACTCAAGAAGCTCTTGGTCCTCAGACGCACCCCCGGGAGGGGTGTTCCCCCACTTAATGGATGAGGGGGGGCAACTTGCTGGGCTCACAGGCAGAGGAGCAGGCCTTGATTCAAGCCCCACCCAGGCTGTGTCCTGTGGCAGCCAGCCGAGCCGTCCTGTTGAGCCTGCCAAGCACGGGATATCAGGCTGTCGCTGCCGGGGGGAGGCACATGGGGGCTTTGTCTTTACGGGGCAGTCAGCAAACCTTTATGGGGTCCTGCCAGGTGCTGTTCAGGTCCTGCCCTGGGGAAAACGGGTGTAAACCCGAGGGCTCACGCATACAGAGGCTTCAGGCACTGACATGTGGCCAGAGAAGGAAAATAGGTGGCGTGGCAGAGAGTGCCGGGGGCAGAGACACTTTGAGCCGTGTGGTCAGGACTGGCAGAGAGCTCCAGGTGCGGGGATGCTTTGAGCCAGGTGGTCAGGATGTGGCAGAGAGCGCCGGGGGCAGGGACGCTTTGAGTCAGGTGGTCAGGACCTGGCAGAGAGCGCGAGGGGCAGGGACGCTTTGAGTCAGGTGGTCAGGGAAGGCTTCCCTGAGTCAAGACATTTGCGCCAGGCCTGAACGATGAGGAGATGGACATGCAGAGTCAGGGAAAGTATTCCAGCCAGTGCCAAGGCCCTGAGGCTGGCAGGAGGGGATGGCAGCACAGCCGGCGTGGCTGGCCAGGACTGGCGGAGAGACCCCCAGCCCGCCCTGTCCCCCTCGGGCTCTGGTAACACAGCGCACCTTGTCCATCTTTGGCGTCTCTTTGGTGAGCCCGGGTTCACTTGCAGGGCACAGCTGTCCAGAAGGGCTCCTTGGTCCTCAAAAACCCATGAAGGAGGTTTCCTTCTCTCCTTGGGGGAGGGAGGAGGCAAGGCCAGTTCTGCCTGGGGCCGCGTCGTGGTGCAGAAGGCGCAGGTGGGCCTAGCCTGCAGGCAGAGGCCGTCTCTGTGCACCCATTAAACGGAGAGCCCTGGGCTGGGCCCAGAAGGGAGTTTCAGTGAGATTTTTGTGTGATACGGTTTAGCAGCACATCTGTGACACAGGGGACCTCTGCCTCCTTCCCTCACTGAAGGGATGCCCTGGGCACCTGTTCGTGGTGGTGATGACAGCCTGGGCCCTGCCAGCCAACTCTGAGTGACAGAACTTCCCCCACACGGCTGCGGCGGCGGGGGGGGTCTTCACTGTTCCCCAGAGGCTCTCTGGTTGGTCCCTTTACCCAACACTGTTGCTCACGGTCACCCGTGGGCTGGCTCTGGGCACGGTGCCAAGGATGAGCCCCACATAAGCCAGCTCCATGCGGTCGCTGCGGCTGGACGGATGGCCCAAAGCATGACAGCTGGGTGGCTGGTGCAAGCGGCGTCACAGCTCGGTGCCTCAGTTTCCCACCTGCAAGTCGGGCCTCTCACACCGCATGGCTTGGTCAGTCATCGGGGAGTGAAATGAGATTAGTTTCAGAACCTGAGCTCCAGTGCAGACCAGCTGTCAGCAAAGAGGAGTTTAGAAACCCGGGCACACGTGTGCTGAGGACAGGGCCTCCTCTCTGCCCCCTCGTCAAGTGCCCATCCCCAGAAGGACACTGCGTCGAGTGGGCCTCGAGGCGTTCTGTTCTAGACGGTCTTCATGAGCGCCTGCGCCTCATCCCTCCGTGATTCCGTGGGGTGAATTCCATCCTCATTCCCATTTTACAGATGAGAAAACTGAGACCAGATTAGGAGAAAAGCCAGCTCCATTCCCGCAGGGAGGGAGAGCCTGAGGTTTCTGTTCCCTCCCAGCCCCAGTCCTTTGACTCTCGAGAGATGCTGTCCCCATGGGACACAGCGGGCTTTTGAGTTTACAAAAGCCTTTTTGTTCACAGTCTCAAATCACTCCACCCAGAGAGACGCTCCATCTTACCCGAGGGGAGCCAGAGACTCATGCAGGTTTGGGGACAACCCCCATCCCAAGTTCACATAGTCGGTCATAGCGGGATGCTAACTGGCTTTCCAGCCACCCAGGCTTGCTCTGTTGCCATGGCAATGTGTGACCTCCATCGTCATCACCCACAGCCCCGGGGGTCAGGGTCCCTTGTTGCTGTCCATGGTGGGAAGGGCAGCAGGGGGTGAGTTTGTGGGGCCAGAGTAAGGGTCCGCCCTGGGTCAGGCCCACGAAGACCAGGAAGGGCCAGGGAGAGAAATGGGACTTGGTTCCTCGTCCCTTGAGGGGGCAGGAGGGCCTTCCCAGACCGATGGGGGAGAAGGTGCTGCTCCCTCGTGTTTATATGGCTGCTTGCTCTCCAGGCAGGGAGGCCGGTACAAACCAGATGTGGGGCAGCTACAGGCAGCCCCTGAGGCTCTCAGGCTATCTCACCCACCCCCAGATCCCCGCACTTGGCACAGCCCTGGAGGCGGGGGTGGGGGGCACCTGCTGTCCTGGGGTCTGCCCCGAAGGAGCCCCATGTGCCTTCACTCTGCCTTCATCTTGACCTGGGAGCCCCGGGTCTGGCGCTGGTCAAAGACCTTTTCAGGGCTCTTCCCAGTCAGCACCAGGTTCTCCTCTGTTTCACCTGCCCCTTGGGGGCTCCAGAGAGCGGGCAAAAGAGATCCTGCCTCGAGGGCCACCCTGCACTGCTCCTGCCATCTGCAGCTCACCCTGCAGCTCTTCCGGAGCAGGGGAGGGGTGCCGCCCCTGCCCAGGCCTTCGGATGACGGTGGCTCCGGAGGACACCGCGGGCTGGGCCTGTCGGTCCTCAGTGGGCTGTGCCTCTCTGGGTTTTCTTGGTCACCACGCAGCAGGTGTTTGCTGAGCGCCTTCGGTGTGGGGTGTGGCAGGCACTGCTGCAGGCTGTGGCTGATGAGGCAGAAAAGCCCAGCCCTCCTGGAGCTCACCTGGAGCGTCCACAAGAGAAAGAGGTGCAAGACAGGTGGGCTGGCAGGCAGAGCTTCGGGCAGAGACAGCGCCAGGAGGGGAGCCAGGGCAAAGGGCGGCAGCGCGGCAGCCTCACTGGGAGGCCGGGCCTGGGGCAAAGGCATAAGGATGAGAGGCTGACTTTTGGGGACCACAGGGACATGCTTTCCCTGCAGAGGCCCTGGGGCAGGTGCAGCCAGTGGCCGAGGTCCAGCCAAGTGGGTTCGGGGAGCCGGGCGGTAAGGCCGGAGGGGGACAGCCAGCCACCAAGCGAAGAAGGTCCAGGCTGCTCTGGTGCTGGCCGAGGGGCCGGGAAGCCACCGTGCACTGCTGTTGGGAAGTGTGTCTGGGAGGGTGGCTCGCCCTCTGGCTCCCCAGAAAGCAAGTGTACGGTTTACCTTGGCCTGGGCTCACTGCACGGCTTGGCTCTGTCTGGCCAAGTAGAAGGTGGAATTTGGAGGCTGGTTCTCCATTTCCAGCTCTGCCCCGCACTCACCGCGCAGCCGTGGCCAGAGACCTAACCTCAGCCCTCGGGGCAATGTGGGTGCGGGCTCGCCCATCTCCGGGGCCGTGAGGGAGCGGGAGGGTGGCCGTGGATGAATGACCCTCGGGGTCTCCTCTCTGCTCATCTGTGCCTTTCCCAGATGACCTGCAGATTCGGAAGGAAAATGAGCAGCTGTGTAAGGCAGTGGCGCCCTCGTCCCAGCCACCACTGGGGTCACCCAGGTTGGCCAGTGACTGTCCCATGTGCAATCATGTCATTTCTCGTCCCCATCGCACAGATGTGGACACTGAGGCCACCCACCCAGGCTGCAGCATCCAGAGCCTGAGCTCAGCCCCCCCAATTCTGCACTTTTACGGAGGGGGCCAACTGAGGCACAGCACTGTTCCGGGTACAGGACCCATCCTGAGCGCCGGGAGCCCGGCCTGCACCACAGCCCCAGGAAAGGCTTTGCAAGAGGCCTTGCCACGCCTCCGAGGCTGGGCTTTGGGGCGTCCTGGGATGAGGGGCGGCTGGGCTGACGGGAGGAGAGGCCTGGAGCCCTCGGGACCTGCTGCGGCCTGGGCCCCGTCCTCCCCTGCCTGCCTTCGGTCAGCTCCGGCAAGGCCAGAGACGATCCCCCTGCCCACGGGAGCATGTCCCAAACCCACGGAGAAGGTGGGCTCCAGAGCCAGGCAGCCTGGGCCCGAGCCTCAGCTTCTCCACCTGACAGCCTCCTAGACCTGCAGGGACACGAAATGAGGTGATCTGCACAAACGCTCAGGTCAGGCAAGGCACACAGAGGGACGTCATCGCCGTGGCTGCACTGCCTGTGCAAAGGCCTCAAGGCAGTCACCTGTGTTACCTGCCCAGCGTCCTGTGTGACAGTCAGAGGAGGCTACCGCAGAAGCAGGGCCTGTGACTCCAGAGCTGAGGAGGGCATGAGACGGGAAAGGCCGGGAAGCCACGAGTTCCCCTCCCATGGACGGTTCTGGAACCCCTGGCTGGGAGCCCTGGGCTGTGGCCATTTCCCAGCTGGGCAGGGCGGGCTGGGCGCCCGGGCGGACGGGGGGAAAGTGATGGATGAGTGGCTGGTTCCGGCACATTCCGTGTTCTTTCCCACCCACTCCGCCAGGCCTGCAAAGCGGCTTCCTCTGTCGGCTAGTTAGTGACATTTCGCTGGGAACTGGATGCGCCATCTGGGAGAGACACGGCCTCTCCCATGGGCCCCAGGGAGTGGCCTCCAGGGTCTGGGAATTTTCTTTTTTGGAGTCTCTCTTCGTTGTCCAGGCTGGAGGGCAGTAGCACGAATTCGGCTCACTGCAAGCTCTGCCTCCCAGGCTAAGGCAATTCTTGGGCCTTGGCCTCCTGAGTAGCTGGGATTGCAGACACACGGCTCACGCTCCGCTGACGTTTGTATTTTTAGTAGAGACAGGGTTTCACCATGTTGCCCAGGCTGGTCTCAAATGCCTGACCTCAGGTGATCTGCCCCCTTGGCCTCCCAAAGTGCTGGGATTACATGCATGAGCCGTCGTGCCCAGCAGGTCTGGGCAATTTCTTGATGGGTGGGAGCTTGGGAGGCAGAGGAGGCTGCAGCCAGGGCTGGGGAGGAGCCGGTGTCCTCTCCCCATCTTCTTCCTTTAGACGTCTTTGACCGACTCCTGCATGCCCAGACCCTTTGGGGGGAAGCCACGTAGAGGCAAACCCAACATCAGGGGCACCCATGACTCAGCCGTGCCCAGAGGGACGCATTGGGCCCGGAGCCAGTGCCTGAGCCATGGAGGGTGGGGAAGGACAGGCAGAGCCCCTGTTCTGGGGTCGGGGGACAGACAATTAGAAGAGGCCGCCATCAGCCATGGGCAGGGAGAGTGAGGACGCTTGGCAGAGGCCCAAGCCACAGAGGCGGGGGAGGCCAGGAGGGCAGCCGCACCTCCCACGCTGCAGGTGCCCTCTGTGGCTGGTGGGGGAAGGGGCGGCTGGGCCAGGCCACCTGGATCCACATCTGGCTCTCCCCATCCTCAGCCTATCTGTGCCTCGGTTTCCCCACTCTTAAGATGAAAAGCTCAGTCTCTCTCCCGTCAGGGCCACGGAAGAGTCCGTGAGGACGGGCTTGGCTCTCTGTGTGAGACCCTTCCCTTCCAGGCGTCAGAGCCCTTCTCATCACACTCCGCACCCCCTGCCCACCTGCCTCTAAGCCAGGACCACAGGGCAGGGGCCAACACCCAGAGTGACCCCGCCCACCCCAGCAAGAGGACCACAGTGCTATTAGGACACATGTGCAGGACGTGGGAGGATGGCCAGGGTGGGACAGCAGGTGCCCCAGGGACCCCCTTGTGTGGGGCAGCCAGGCCACAGGACCCTCCCGAACTTCCAGGCTCTTTCTGCAAAGGCAGCGCTGGACCCTCACTTTGCAGCAACTGGTTTCTGCACAGGTGGAGCTGGGCCTCAGGGGCTGTTTGAAAATAAATGGGGGTGTCCTCGGGGACCGGGGCCCCCTTGCAGCTGACGTGGGGGCTCAGGGATGCTGGAGGCCTCATTTCTGTTTCATGGGTACTTTGAGCTCTGGAAAGAAACCCCCTCAGCGTTGGAAAGATCATCCTTACACTTGCGCCCCAGAGCCCGGCCAACCCCGGGCGCAACCCCAGATCCCGCATGGCAACGGGCCACCCACCCCGGCCTCGAGTACGAGGCAGAGTCCCTTCGGCCCATGTGACACCCAGAGGGCCACAGGTCCCAGTGCTGCCAAGTCAGGGTCCAGGCTGGCTGGCGTTGGGCCAGTTCATCTCCTGATGACTGCCGTGTGCGGCCGGAGGGCGGCCGAGGGGGCTCCAGGCACACACTCTGGTGCTTCCGGGCTCTGAGTCCCAGAACAAGTCACTTGCCCTCTCTGGGTCTCAGTTTCCCCATCTAGAAAGTGGATGTAGTTATGGCGCCTGCCTCACGGGGCAGCAAGTAGAGGATGCTGGGAACAGGCCTGGGAAGCGGGGTTCCTCCATGACATCAGCCCTCAAGACATCAGCCCTCCCTGCCACCTCACTATTCAGCCCTGAGATGCCAACCCCTTGAGACAGAGGCTGCCCCTTTCCTGGTGCTGCTGAGCCCCTGGGGTTACTGGGGGACCACCGTGCCAGGACACAGGTCTACTGTGAAGGACGAGGGGCTCTGTGTGCTGGCAGTTTTATTTCTCCAAGTGGTTTGATGACTTCGTTCTCCTCCGTGTCTGGACGGGCCGTCTTGCAGATGGATGGGGGGACCAGGGCCAGCGAGTGGTCCTGTGCCCGGGACGCAGGGATGGGCCAGGCCTCTTCTGCGTGGTTCACAGCCATGGGCCGGTAGCCCACGGGGCCTCCGAGCCTCAAAGTGGGTCTGGGGGGAAATGGCCCTTGGCTGAGGTGCAGGGCCTCAGTGGGGAATGGGGCGGGGAAGCCAGGCGCCCAGGAAGGACGAGGCTGGCCCTGTCTAGCGGTGCCTTCACCTGGAGAGGAGCCTTCGGGTGGCCTTGGTGGAGCCGCGGACCAGTGGGGAGACTCCAAAGTCCGGGGGCTCCCCACACTGCTTGGGTGTGCAGGGCTGCAGAAGGATAGTAATTAACAGTCACCATTTCAGGTGATCGCAGGGAGTGCTGGGCTCCCCACTGAGCATGGCTTCCTCTCCATCCGCTTGAGTGAGGGACCGTGGTGCACCTGCCCAGAGGCAAGGAAATGGGCAGAGAGGCTGTGGCTTGTCCGGGGAAGTCCAGCCGGCAGGACTCGGCCTCCCTCTGTGGCTGTGGGGGTGGACTCACCATGCCTCCTTGCCCAGTCAGCTCCAAGGAGGTGGGTGTCCAGGGCAGCCGTGGGTCCCCTGCCCTGAGCCCCGGCCCCCCGAGTCTGCGGAAAGCACCTGTCCTGCAGCTGGGCAGCCCGGCCCCTCCCACAGCCCGCCCCCAGCTCCCAGCCCCACCTCCCTCAGCCCTGCCCCTAACCACTGCGCTCCACTCACCCCCCACTTTCCTCTCTGCTCCCTTCCACCCCCTAAGGGGTGGACCCCAAAGAGGCATTTTCCCTGGGGGACTTTCCTTTGGAGGCTGCCCGGGGGGAGCTGTTTCCTGGGAGGCCCAGTCAAGCACAGAGACCCTGCAAACAGGTCTGGCGAGAGGCAGGGCCACTGAGTGAGGTGACGTCCTGGGGAAGTGAACGGGGGAGGCTGGAAGAGCTCTGGGGATGGGGCAGCCTCTCCTGCGGAAGTGAGGCTGAAGCTGAATCCTGGAGGGAAGGAGGGGGAGGTGGGGGGGTCGTGCACGGCCCTGAGCCGAGCCCTGGGGACAGGAGGGTGATACGTGTCAGGAAGTAGTGTGGACTGAAGCCCCAGGTGCAGTGGAAGCTGCTGGAGGGTCTCAGCCAGGAGAGAGACGATATGTCCCCCAGAGACGGCCCCAGCTGCTGCTGTGCAGAACCCCCGACTGCCCGCTGCCCTCACCCCCACCCCTTCTCCTTCCCAGGTCCCTCCTCAGGTCCTGGCCAACTCCCAGTCTATTCGTTGGCCACAAATCCTGTTCCTCTAACCATCCGCCCTCACCCTCATCTTTCCTGAGGTCCTTGTCACTTTCTGCTTTCTTGGGTGCAGTCTGCGCCGGGGGAGCCACAGGAGCAGGTCGAGGCACACCTGGCTCCATGAGCCTCGGCCTGGTCTCCTTGCATGCCAGCTGTCCTGCAGCTGGGCAGCCCGGCCCCTCCCACACCCCGCCCCCAGCTCCCAGCCCCACCTCCCTCAGCCCTGCCCCTAACCACTGCGCTCCACTCACCCCCCACTTTCCTCTCTGCTCCCTTCCACCCCCTAAGGGGTGGACCCCAAAGAGGCATTTTCCCTGGGGGACTTTCCTTTGGAGGCTGCCCGGGGGGGCCTGTTCCTGGGAGGCCCCATCATCACCCCATCAGCTGGCTTCCTCCACACGTACAGAGGAGGAAAGTGAGGCTCAGAGAGGGGGAAGAGGCTCTCCCTAGGCCACACAGCCAGGAACACTCAGACAGGATTCAGCAAACCTTGTGAGGTCCTATCACCTGCACGGCTGCCCTGCACAACCCGGTGTGGGGCCCGCAGAGCGGGAGGAGAGGCCACCACCCACTCCCCGGTGTGTTCCTCAGGCATGGGGCCTCCTGCCCCCCCCACAGCCTCCATTCAGCCTCCGGTTTGACTTCCAGACCTGCTGCCTCTTTGCAAGTACGCTGAGCCTTAGAAAGAGGAGAGTGCGTTGATGACAAGCCGGGACTTGGAAGTCCTGCAGAGCCCGGCCCTGTGGGGGCAGCTCTGGGTCGAGGTTCAGATCCCAGCACGCAGCAGACTTGCGGTGGGGCCGTGCGTAGATGACTTCACCTCTCTGAGCGTCGTACCTCCTTGTAAAACGGGCCGATGGTAGCATCACCGAAGAGGGTCCACGAGGATGACGGGAGTCATTGGTACTGTGTAAATCACTGAGAAGAGGCTGCCTGCAGTGAGCCGCCATCCAGGTCTCCTGGTAAAGGGACGGCCGCTGTTCTGCCCAAAGGGAACCCACAAAATCCCGACTGCCTCGGGCGCCGCAGGGCACTGTCTGCTCTGGCTTCGGGCCCAGCATGTCACAAGCACCCAGGCGGTGGCCATAAGCCCTTGTTGCATGAGGACTGTGGTGACTCCTTGTGCCGAGGCCTGACAGCCCCACGGTCTCCTGGCCACCCTCTCAACCTTAGGAAACGTGGCGTGTCTGTCCACCCGACGAGCCCGCCCGGCGCCCGACGCCAGCTCCCCGGAGTGGGCCTGTCTGTGCAGCCACTTCTGTTTATTCAATTTTAAGGCTTCGAATGAAGCTGCCTCTGTGGGAGGGCTTTGAAAAGTCCAAACAGGTGGCATCCCCAGTGTCCTGGACCCGTGTCCCCAGAGCCAGCCTGACATTTGAAGCTCCCAACCTCATCCCTGCCGGCTCCCTTCTGAGCGTGCCCAACCCTCGCTGGCCCAAGGGCAGCCTGGTCAGGATGGAGCACCCCACACGGACACCCCACCACACTCGCCTTCTTAGACCCCACAGGGATGCCCCACATGCCCACCTTCTTGCATTGTCACCAAGGACTGGCCACCGGCCCTGTAGCCAGGATGTGTTGACTGCCCCCCACAGCTGTGGCCACACGTGTGCCCAGCCGTCATCCTCTGGGCAGATGGGTGGCCAGGAGGGGGCAGGCACCCCTCGGGAGGGGAGGCCAGCGGCTGTGTGGAGGGGACAGCAGGTGCCGCGAGGCCTGGGTGGCTGCTTACTGGCTGCTTCCTCCCCCACACTGTTCACCACACGCCAAGCAGACAGGGTACGGGCTGGGGGGCGCTGCTCCACTCCTGCCTGCAGCACAGGGGCTGGTTACAGCCGGGCACCACCACCCTGAGATGTCGGGCAGGACCTCAGCCTCTCTGAGCTTCTCCGCCCCTCAGTAAAAGAAGCAGGTGGCAAGAGGATCAGGCGAAGTTTGCACAGTATTTGGCATGTGATAGCCATAAAAGCCATTTATTGGTCACCTTCCACAGAGGCCGGGTGGCCCTGATCCCCCGGGGTATCTCTCCGTCTGACGATGGTGCTGGGGCCGTGCAGGTGTGAGCAGCAGGGGGAGCATGTGGGGCAGTGCAGGTGTGAGCAGCAGGGGGAGCGTGTGGGGCAGTGCAGGTGTGAGCAGCAGGGGGAGTGTGTGGGGCAGTGCAGGTGTGAGCAGGGGGAGCGTGTGGGGCAGTGCAGGTGTGAGCAGCAGGGGGGAGTGTGTGGGGCAGTGCAGGTGTGAGCAGCAGGGGGGACCGTGCAGGGCCGTGCAGGTGTGAGCAGGTAGAGAGTGACCACCTTGTCGGTCTCAGCCGCTGAGGCCCCAAAGCCTCAGCCGCGGGGTGGGGATGGGGTCCCAGGTCTTTCCAGCTAGCCTTGGCGCTGGCTGACCTTGACTTAGATGAATTGGGGGATCCAGAGGCTTATACCCCTACCCCCCGGAAAAAACTGACACCAACAGGCTGCTGGCTCGGCCTCTGGGTGTCTGGGGCGGGTCTGTGCTACAGGCCCTGGGGTTAACTTGGAAGCTGTGTCCACAGGTCCTGCGCTGTGGGCGGCTCGGGGGTTCAGTGTCCACCAGTCCCGGCCCACCAGCGCCTTCAGCATTTTCCGGCCCCTCTCCCACACAGCTGGCCCTGGGCCGAGCTTCTCGGAGCTCAGGGAGCCTCAGGCCACAGGGAATCTTGTTCAGCTGTGGGTTCTGCTGCATGGAGTGTCCTGGCACCAACACATGCGGGCAGGCCACACTCAGAGAGGCCAGGCTTCGCCATCCTGAAATCAATGCCGCCTCCTCCGTCTCAGCTGTCCTGTCCATCACCCGGGCGGAAGGCAGTTAAAATAGAGATTCTGCCGCCCCAGATGGCCTGTGTGCTGGGCTCTGCCTGGGCAGGCACTCCCTTCCCAGGGGGAGCCTTTAGCACCTGAAGGTGGCAGGGACTCAGAACTGTGGCTTCTGGGGCCGGAGCAGCAGCAGCCCCACCTGGGAACATGTTGGAAATGTAGATTCTCCATCCCAGCCTGACCTGCAGCTGAATCAGAACTGGGGGAGGGGCTGAGGCCAAGCTGAACACCCGCCGGGGTGCTCGTGGAGGCAGGGGCATGGCACTGCTGCCTCGGGGCACTGCCTGCTCCCTGCTCTGCAGAAACCTCAAGCCTGGGGTGGGGCGCGGCTTTCCCCAGGCCTGCCATACACTGACGGCCCGGGCCCTAGCCCGGCGGCCACCTGAAGTGAGCTGACCCAGCTGGTTGTCCGGCCTGGCTCTGCCCCACAATCACCTGCAGGTGGGGCGTCCGCCGCCTGTTAGGACACCTGGAGCAGGCTGCTCCTGCTGGGGAGCCCACCTGGGCCTGCAGACACTCGGTGGGGCCTTGGCTGGGAACCCGTGGGGCTGCGGGCACTGGCCTCTGCACTTAGCCAGCTTCATCGACTCTGTCTTTCGGTCACAGCCCCAGTGGACAGGAAGGCTAAGGCCTCAGCGATGCCGGACTCCCCCAGCGGAGGTGAAGACACAGCCTCGGTCCACACCCCCCAGCATGCCGCCCCCCACCACCTGCCACGTCCCAGGGAGCCACACGCCCCCCTTCCTTCACGCCACACACACGTGAGTAGCCGGCAGCCGATGGCTCAGGGCCAGGTGCTTCAGGGGAGCCCCTCATGTTTGAAATTCTGAGTTTCCTGCCCTGAGCCGCTGAGCACCTGCTGTAAGCCCTGAGCGTCAGGAGCTCATGAGGCGTGGCCCAGAGCCCAAGCTTTGCAGTTCAAATCCCAGCTTCCCTGCTTCCAGCTGTGCAGCCCCCGGCCCACTCCTCGGCCTCTTGGGACCCCGGCTTCCTTGTCTGCCGCGAGGGACCTCCCAGGGCTGTGGTGGAGCCGGGTGAGTCCACACAGGCCTTGCACCAGGGCTGGCCACTGTGCCTCAGGCTTTCTGCCTTGCTTGGCAGGCCCCGGGATGCCAGGCTCCATCCAGAGGCAACATGGGACTCGGACGGGGCCAGGGGATCTCCCAGGGTCACACAGCAGCTCACCTTTGCACGGGACCCTCGGACGAGCCGCAGAGGCAGCTCTGGCCCTGGAGGGGCTCAGATCCCAGGAGCTCTGCAGCCCGGCTGAGCATGGGGGCCAGGGTGGGGGCCTTGGAAAGCTCTCAGGCCCTGGGCAAGGGGTTGGCCAGGCTTGGCGCACAGAGCCGCCGAGGGTGGGCGGTGGGGCGCTATGGGGAGGGAGCAGCCAGTTCTCGTCACAGTCACTGCTGCAGCCTTGCTTTAAGGACAGACGTCAGTGCCCAGTCACTGGACCAGTCACTGGGCAGGTGGGGTGGGCAGCGTCCCTGCCGCTCAAGGCCGAGTCTCAGGAGTGTGTGTGTGTGTTTCCAGGGGTGGAGACTGTGAACCTCAGTGGACAGGAGGCTAAGGCACGAAGCCCCTCTCTGGGGGAGGAGCCTCAGAGTTTTGTTCTGCTGGCCCCAGGTCCCCCACCGGCCAGAAGGAGCTGCTTCCTCTGTCCCTTTATGTCACGACTGTCCCTAGAGCACCAGGCGGCCATGGGCCAGGCCTGCTCCCCCCTGCTCTGCCCTGAGGCCGGAGGGCCTGTTCCCCCTGATCTGCCCTGAGGCCGGGGGGCCTGCTCCCCGATCTGCCCTGAGGCTGGGGGACCTGCTCCCCCCTGCCCTGCCCTGAGGCCGGGGGGCCTGCTCTCCCTGATCTGCCCTGAGGCCGGGGGACCTGCTCCCCCCTGATCTGCCCTGAGGCCGGGGGGCCTGCTCCCCCCTGCTCTGCCCTGAGGCCAGGGGGTCTGCTCCCCTGATCTGCCCTGAGGCCGGGGGCCTGCTCCTCCAGGGGCTTTGGGCATCATCTCCCTCCTTCTGGAAAGAGCGTTGTCTGGTGGGTCCAGTAGCAGATTGAGGGGACCCTGTTTGTAGGACGTTGGCTCTGAGCCAGCCTTCTGACTTGATGGGGAATGGCGTGACCCGCCAGTGGGTGCTCACAGGTGTGCTGCACAGAGGCAGGTACATCCAGGAACGTGCCCAGCACGCAGTGGGGAGCCAAACAGCCTCAAGCCCACTCCCTGCACCCACGGGGGCGTCCATGTGTCATGGAGCCTGTACTTCTGCCCGGCCCTGCCTCCCAACAGTCGGGACCTGCAGTCACAATCGTGCAGGTCCTGGAGGGCGGCAGGCCCAGCGTGCAGTCCCAGCTCTGCTGAGCTGGCTATGGTTTCTAGTAAGAGGTTGCCTGGGGGGAGGGAAACGCCTGGGGGGGACCACGGGAGATGCAGCCGTGGATGCAGTGCCTAAAACGCCTGCTCCACAAACATCCTCAGACCCCGTGTCAGGGACAAATGCTGCGGGCTGAGCCTGGCTCCCCCAGACCCTCAGGGGTGTGTCTCCACCTGCTCTTCCCCGTGTACCAGCAGCCCATGCTTCAAAGGTGCCAGTCTGGTGACCCGATGCTCCTGGCCAGGGGTGGGGTGGGGATCAGCAGAGGCCGCAGGCTCTGCTTCTGGAAACCTGTGAACAGATGTGAGGGCAGCCGGCCTGCCCGGGGCTGGGGGTCCTTCCCGCCCCCTCCATTCTCAGCCTGCCACGGGGATCACGTTTCTGGGTTGAGGTCCAAGCTACGTTTAAGGAGCATGAAGGTTGTGAAAGAGATAAGCGATGCTTTTCTTCTCTGAGCTGACGATTTAGTCCCACCGGGTTAGCAGGAGCACCTGTCTGAGGCTCTGGCCACGCTGAGGCAGCCTCAGATTCATCCTAATCCACACAATTCCCTGAAAGCCTGGTGGTTGGCTGTGCCCCTGGCCCTGGCTGGTGGCTGCCCTGGAGGGGCCATAGCTCAGCCACAGAACCCTGACTGGAGGCTCCGGAGCCTCCCTGGGGATTGGGCTCTGAGCCAAGCTGATGGGAGACTGACCCTGAACGGTGGCTTGAGGCCTGAAGTTTTTCTTGCCCAGTGACTGCCCGGAGCACAGATTCATCTTGGAGATGAAGCCGTGGTGCAGCTGTGGGGGCGGGGGTGAAGGGAAGGAAGATAGGCAGCAGGGACCCAGACCAAGCTCCTCCAAAGCTGGGAGGACCCTCAAAGGGCTAAGGCTTTATCCTGCCCTCGATTACCCCCATGACAGAGAACTCACTGCCTTTGTTTACAGAGCTACACCCTGTCTTCCTGTGGCCTTCACCACTAACTTCAGCTCAGACAAATTACAGTTTTCTTTCTTTTTTTATATAATAGACATGGGGTCTCCCTACGTTGCCCAGGCTGGTCGTGAACTCCTGGGCTCAAAAGGATCCTCCCGCCTCAGCCTCCCAAGGTGTTGGGATTAGAGGCGTGAGCCACCATGCCCAGCGGAATCTCTTCCTGTTCAGTGCTTCCCCCTTCAGCGCTGACCCTGGGCTTTGTTTTAGAGACTCCAAGCTGAGTCTCAGGTCACTTTTAGAGCTTGCAGCTTTGGCCCAGGGCCCTGAGGATGGTGCTGATGGTGTTGCAGGCGCCGTGGGAAGAGGGCGTTGAGAACGAGGGCCCCACCCCGGCCAATAGAGAAGCTGTGGTTCTTTCAGATTCTGGACAGTCCTGCCAAAAATGGCCCTTAGAGATCACCCACTCTCAGAGAAGGAAACTGAGGCCTGGAGAGGGGGAGTGGCCTGGCCCCAGGCGGCAACAGATCCCGGTCCCTAAAACCCTGTGAGAGGCAGGAACAGGTGGGGCTGCGGGTACCCTGCAGGGCGAGGTCTCCTGCCCATGCCCCTCCTGACAGCGTGTCTTTCTTATTTTGCTTACAGATCGAGAGGACGGGCCTGCAGCGCTGCCCCACGGCCGTTTTCATGGCTGCTTAAAATGGTCTATGGTCTGTCTCTGTAAGTAAAATAACAAAAACCGCAGGCCTCCCACCCTCTGCCGCCCCAGCACAGCTGCCCTGGGGGGCCACGGCTCTCCTCCCACAGCCTCAGCGCCCACAGCGTTGCCTCTGTCTCGTTGGCCCTGCCTCCTTAGGGGAGAAGAGGACGTGGGACAGCAGAGCCACTGGGGTCCCCGAGTCCCACAGACCCTGCCACTCCAAGCTGCGGGGCCTTAGGCAGGAGCAGAACCTCTGTGCTTCCTTCCCCAGCAGCAAAACATGGCACCTGAGGCTGACTGCCAGTGTCTAGGGGAAAGGTGGGGCAGTTTCTGGCCAGCCTATAGCTCAGCCATTGCTAG
This sequence comes from Ateles fusciceps, assembly GCA_036589455.1. Taxonomy (NCBI): domain Eukaryota; kingdom Metazoa; phylum Chordata; class Mammalia; order Primates; family Atelidae; genus Ateles; species Ateles fusciceps. Next base: position 1,275,364 of record JAZHEH010003205.1, read on the forward strand.
GGCAGACTCCACCTACACAGAGTCCCAGCTGTGAGCTGTGACTTCCTGCCAGGGTGACCTTGGACAGTTACCACCCCATGCCTCAGTTTCCCCACCTGTAAAGTAGAAGTAATCATGGCACCCAGTGCCAAGGGTGATCTCCAGAAGCTGTGAGAGGATGGGGCCGGGCACACGCTGGGGCACTCAGCAACTTGAGTCACCAGCAGATGTTTCTGTCCACGCATGTGGCCCACGGCAGGCGTTTGCGTGAGCATGGGCTCTTACCAGGTGGTGTTTGGAGTTTTGGTCACCCAGTAAGTGCGGCCATGCTTGGAGCCTGTGAGACGGACTCGGGTCCATCGCCACCAGCCAGCCCGGCAGCATGGCCCAGCTGTGGCCGCCGCGCTACTCCAGCTTTGAGAACGAGGACGGCAGAATCAGTGTGCGTCGTTTCTGCCGCAGCCGTGACTCTGTGACGGGCCTGGCCATGTGCTGGTGCCTGGTGGGCGGCCCCCGGACCGTGGCTGCTCTGTCCGAGGTGCGATCTTACGGGTGATGATGACAGTGAATCCCAGCTCCAAGACGGCCTGTCCCAGAGCCCCCACAGCCAGGAGAAGGGGTGGCGGGGAGGGGCTGCCTAGGGTGCCTCCGTCCCGTCTAACCCTCCCAGCAAGGCCCCAAGGAGCTGCGGGGTGCTAGCGTGTGCCCCAAACCTCAGCTGGGGACACGTGTGCGGTCTAACTTAGTAACACACCTGTTGTGGGAATGAAAGCACTTGTGCCGGGTTATTTTCGGCATCTCTTTAGCTGCTGAGACTGCCCGGCAGCACGGGAGGGAGTGTGCGGGCAGGCAAGGGCGAGCAGGCCTCCAGAAGGACCGGGCACCCCGGGCAAGGCTGGTAAGCGAACGTGCAGGAGGGCCAGGCCGGCCAGGGCGGGGGCGGGGACCCGGCGTGCACCATGGCGCGTCTGAGAAGCCGCTGGAAGGTCCACAGTCCTGAGAACAGTCCCGCGCGTCCTGGAGAAGCCAGCTCCTCACTGTGGTGAGGTCTCCCACGGTGACGGCCGTCTCCTGGCCTGGCTGGGTGGCCGCAGGTGGCTGTCCTCAGTCTTGACGGGGGGTGTGTGTGTCACAGTTCACCGTGTGGCCAGATGGCGCTCACCAGTGAGAGGGAAACTCAGCAGTGCCGTGGGTCCTCCAGACAGAGCCTCCCAGGGCGTGAGACTAGGGGCTCAGCACATTCTAGGTCGGCACCCACTGTCCCGCAGAGGACGGAAGGCCCAGAACCCAGCAGCTTTATTGGTGTCATGTACTCCAGAGGGCCAGTGCGTCCATCCTGAGCCCAGGAAGGCGCTCCTGAGATCATTCAAGCCCAGGCGGGGGTGCAGACAAGCCACCCCCCTGTGCCAGCCGTCTCTGGTTGAGGGGCATAGCGGCTCAAATGCACGTGGGGGGTAGGCCACAACCCCGTGTGGGGGGAGGTGAGAACCCCACGTGGGGGGGAGGCCAGACCCCACGTGGAGGGAGACTAGAACACGAGTGGAGGGAGGCCAGGACGCACGTGGAGGGAGGCTCACAGCCCCAGCAGCAGAGATGTCTCCACTCTGCAGCCACCCTGTAGAAGAGGCCGAGGCCACGGCCACATGTGCACTCAAGGTTTTGTGCCAACTCTGACCTTCAGTTAGTGGTTTCCAGAATTCTACTAGGTATGGGGCCGGTTATTGCCCATAAAACCAGTGAGGACGGAGTGGCCCTGGCTGACCTGGGCAGCGCAAGGAAAGAGGGACACAGGCCAGAGCCACCCGGCCACCACGCTGCCCTCTGCTCCCTAGGGGCCCTACTTGGAACTCTAGGAAGGACTGGAGCCATTTGCAAAAGAAGAAACTGAGGCCAGGCACTGAGTCTTGCTCACGGGGCACGTGTGAGCCCAGCGGCCAGGTCCTTGCTCCTAACCAGGGCAGCTTCACCTAGCCCTTGAGGGCAGGGCTGTGTGTCTGTGTGGACGTCCACACCACGCTGGTGCGTCTGAGGGCCTCTGTGGCCCTTCTGGCCTCCTCCCGCAGCTCCTGCAGCAGGTGACTGTGAGGCTCAGGGTGAGAGAGAGCAGGGTGAGCCCTGGGTTCCAGGGGAGGCCGCCGCCGTGAGCACATCTGTTCCGCCCTCTCCGCTGAGAACATCCTGAGTGCAGGACTGGCCTCGCCCCTTCCCGCTGTGCCAGGCGCTGGCTGCTGGCATGTGGGGTCTGCCGGAGGTGGGAGGGATCTCGGGGAGCCGGGCCTGCATCTCCTTGGTGCCTCAGTGCCCGTCTGCCGTGCGGGACACACATGGTGACTGCACGGCCTGTCACGTATGTGCAGGTGCAAAGCCCAGACCAGGCCACAGCACAGCTCCCTCACTCGGGAGGCACCTCGCAGGTGCCACCGGACCGTGGGTCAGGAAGGCAGGAGCCACAGGCAGCTTCTGGGAAGGCAGAGTGCCAGGAGCCGAGGGCAGCCACCTAAGGGTTACTGGAGAGACACTTAGGAGAGGGCCGACCCCTCAGAGGGCCTCTGTGGCGAACAGGCTGGTCAGTCACCCTTTGGAGGGTGCAACCCGAGGCCAGCCCAAGCCTGCAGGGGCGGGTGGAAAGGGAGGCTGTGCCCAGCGGAGCCACAGCCCAGGAAGGGGGCCACGTGTGGGCCCCCCCACGTCCCATGCTCCCACCTGTCCAGTCTGAGGCCACAACTGTCAGCAGCGGTTACCTCCCAGGGCCCAGGTCAGGATGGGCAGGGCCAGCTTGGTCTAGGGGGTACACCAAGGCCCCCCACCATCCAGGGCTCACAGAGTCAACAGCAGGCACCTACCAGCTGCTCAGGAGGAGCCGCCGCCCCAGCCCAGCCCAGCGGCGTCTCCGTCCTGGGGGAAAAGAGTTTCTGCTCTTCCTCGGCACACACAGGCCCCACCAGGCTTCAGCCACAGGCGCAAGCATCAGCTGGAGCCTCGGAGGAATTCGGCCCTGAGGGAGCCAGAGGCTCTGAGCTGCCCTGGGCCCCTAGACCCATGCTCAGCAAGGGTGGGGGACAGGACCCCCAGAGAGGCACTCGGGGCCACAGTGGAGCAAGAGAGACATGCATGTACATCATAGCCATGCACGTGTGTGTACATGTGTGCGTACCCGCATGTGTGTGTGCATGCATGTGTATATGCATGTGTGTGCATGTGTGTGTGCCTGTGCATGTGTGTGCATGCATGTGTGCATGCGTGTGTGTGCATGTGTGTTGTACATGCATGAATGCGTGCAAGGATGGTGAGGGGGTAAAATGGAGGCAGGGAAATGGAGGGCTTTGTAGGGGGAAGTGGGTGCCCTGTTCCGGGGAAGTGTCTACTTGCAGGTGGCGGGAGCCAGGTGTGAGTGTGCACTGGGCTTCAGTGCTCCTCACAGCAGGAGCCGGCCAACGCCTGTCCCGTCAGCAGTGGACTTGGGAGCCCTGTGGCCTCCGACCTGTCTGCAGAGCATGGGGTCACCGCTCAGGCTCCTGAGGCCAAGGGGCACATGGCATGCAGGTGGGCTGGGCAGAGGAGGGCTGCCCTGGACTCCTCACAAGAGGCTTGGCCTTAGCTCTGTCACCTGAGAAAAGGGGCGAGGCCTGGCCTTGGGACTTTCCATAGCAGCCCCGTGTCTGCCCGGGCCCTGGAACGCTGACCCTGACAGCAGAGCCAGCCAGGAAGTCACCTCTCAGTCACCAATAGGCGGCCCTGTGGCAAGCTCATCAGCTGTCCCTTATGTCACCTGCTTGTCCTCCACACACACTTGCCTGTGTGCACAGCCACCAGAAGCAGGACCCCACTGAGCATGTCCTTGGGTATCCCAGTTTCTCTGCCCCCTGGGACCCCGTTAGCTCAGGCACTGGGGCTGTGTGCAAATGAAGGCATTGCTGGGGCTGGGAGACACCTGTGGGGGAAGCATTGCTGGGGCTGGGAGACACCTGTGGGGGGAAGCATTGCTGGGGCTGGGAGACACCTGTGGGGGAAGCATTGCTGGGGCTGGGGAGACACCTGTGGGGGAAGCATTGCTGGGGCTGGGAGACACCTGTGGGGGAAGCATTGCTGGGGCTGGGAGATACCTGTGGGGGAAGCATTGCTGGGGCTGGGAGATACCTGTGGGGGAAGCATTGCTGGGGCTGGGAGACACCTGTGGGGGAAGCATTGCTGGGGCTGGGGAGACACCTGTGGGGGAAGCGTTGCTCAGGTCTGGGGAGACAACTGTGGGGGGAGCGTTGCTCGGGGCTGGGAGACACCTGTGGGGGAAGCATTGCTGGGGCTGGGAGATACCTGTGGGGGAAGCATTGCTGGGGCTGGGTGATACCTGTGGGGGGAAGCATTGCTGGGGCTGGGAGATACCTGTGGGGGGAGCATTGCTGGGGCTGGGAGATACCTGTGGGGGAGCATTGCTGGGGCTGGGAGATACCTGTGGGGGGAAGCATTGCTGGGGCTGGGAGATACCTGTGGGGGAAGCATTGCTGGGGCTGGGAGATACCTGTGGGGGGAAGCATTGCTGGGACTGGGAAATACCTGTGGGGGAAGCAGTGCTGGGGCTGGGAGACACCTGTGGGGGGAAGCATTGCTGAGGCTGGGAGGCACCTGTGGGGGAAGCATTGCTGGGGCTGGGAGACACCTGTTGGGGAAGCGTTGCTCAGGTCTGGGAGACAACTGTGGGGGGAGCGTTGCTCGGGGCTGGGAGATACCTGTGGGGGAAGCATTGCTGGGGCTGGGGAGACACCTGTGGGGGGAAGCATTGCTGGGGCTGGGAGACACCTGTGGGGGGAAGCATTGCTGGGGCTGGGAGACACCTGTGGGGGAAGCATTGCTCGGGGCTGGGAGACACCTGTGGGGGGAAGCATTGCTGGGGCTGGGAGATACCTGTGGGGGAAGCATTGCTGGGGCTGGGAGATACCTGTGGGGGAAGCATTGCTGGGGCTGGGAGATACCTGTGGGGGAAGCATTGCTGGGGCTGGGAGATACCTGTGGGGGAAGGATTGCTCGGGGCTGGGACACACCTGTGGGGGGAAGCATTGCTGGGGCTGGGAGACACCTGTGGGGGAAGCATTGCTGGGGCTGGGAGACACCTGTGGGGGAAGCATTGCTGGGGCTGGGAGATACCTGTATGAGGGTAGCTGGCCTTTCAGGGGTATGAGCAGCTCCTCAAATCCCAAGTCTCCTTTGCCTCCAGCACATGGGAAGTGGGCTGTCAAGCCCCCAGTGTGTGGAGAAGCCCTGTCTGCCTGTTCACAGGGAAAACCCGAGCCAGCCTGGGGGGGGTCGGTGTCTCCCAAGCCTGGTGTAGGGGCCGCACCCCCTGCTGGGTGTAAAGGGCCTCACGTCAGCCCCAGAGCAAGTCCCAAGGGTCGTGCTGGGCAGGAAGCCACACTCAGAACGAAGTTAACTCCACAGCCATCACCATTGTGGGTGCCCTCGCCCACTGGGGACCTGGTGCACAGGGGCTTCACCTCCCTGGGTATTCATTTCCACATCTGTAAGAGCAGGGCTAGAAGGACAGATGGTCAGCACTCGGGGGTCTGGCAGAGCTGCTCTGGGCGGGCCCGGGACTCCTGCTGTCCTCCCTCCTCCGTCGTGTCTCATCATTTTCACCACCGTCATTGTCATCTCGGTCACTGCCGTCCTCCTTGTCGCCGCCGTCTGGGTGGTGCTGTCAGCGTCACTTTCACGTGCTCACGTGCCTCCCCCTCGCTCCCTTGCCTCCCACAGTGATGAACGGCAGCAGCCCCTCGCCAACATCCGTAGCGGTGCACCGTCCACACCCAACGGCTTCAGCAATGGCCCGGCCACCTCATCCACAGCCTCCCTGTCCACGCAGCACCTGCCCCCGGCCTGCGGGGCCCGGCAGCTCAGCAAGCTCAAGCGCTTCCTTACCACCCTGCAGCAGTTTGGAAGCGACATCTCCCCAGAGATCGGGGGAGCGTGTGCGCACGCTGGTGCTGGGCCTGGTGGTGAGTCGGGCAGGGGCGGCCAGGGCCTTGGCCCCTGAATGTTCCCTCCGTTTCATGAAGATGTGGCACAGCCAGCCCTCACGTGGGCTCCATCCTGCCAACCGGGCGTGGGCCCACTCCCGTGATGCCCCCTGCACCCTCCCAGGCTTGCCTGGCTCCTGGGCTGCCTCCAACATGGACCCTCCCCCTCAGGCATGGGCGGGACAGTGCTGACTCTTGTGCTGAGTGGTGCCGACAAGAGCTGGGTTTTCTCCTCCGTAGAACTCGACGCTGACGGTCGAGGAGTTTCATTGCAAGCTTCAGGAGGCCACCAACTTCCCTCTGCGGCCGTTCGTCATTCCTTTTCTGAAGGTAATGGCAAACCCAGTTCCTCCCCGTGAGGCCCCGAATGCGTTCATTGCTCGTGTTTGATCAGGCATCAATCTTGGCCAACCTGGGACCCTCTAGTAACCCCAGGGAACGCTACTGACTAATCTGGGCCGATCCCTACTAGTTAAGGCCTGAAAATTAGTTAGCAGACCAGATGAGTAGTCAGCCACTAAATCCAGTGCAGGAGGCCCGGCGCAGGGGCTCACGCTTGTGACCCCAGCACTCTGGGAGGCGGAGGTGGCCAGATCACAAGGTCAAGAGCTCAAGACCAGCCTAACCAACATGGTGAAACCCCATCTCTACTAAAAATACAAAAATTAGCAGGGTGTGGTGGTGGGCGCCTGTAGTCCCAGCTACTCAGGAGGCTGAGGCAGGAGAATCACTTGAACCCAGGAGGCGGAGGCTGCAGTGAGCTGAGATCGTGCCACCACACTCCAGCCCGGGTGACAGAGAAAGACCCTGTCTCAAAAAAAAAAAAAAAAATCCAGTGCAGGGCAGAGCTCTCCAGTTCAGCTGTGGTCGCCGTTGGCTGAATGTGTTCGCGCCACAGATGATGCCTGAGCGCTAACGACTCACCAGCGTTAGGCGAGGCTTCGGGACAAGGACGTGCGGCAGGTCCCTCCTGGAGCCAGCATCCTGGTGCCAGGAAGGCGCTCAGCCCACAGCCACTGTCAAATCTGCATGTGTGTGGTGGAGAAATATTCCGAAAGCCCCGTGAGCAGGGGCATGTTGGCAAGGGCCAAGGATGAGGGCGGAGCTGGGTGTAGAGCCAGCCCCCGGCTTTCCAGGCAGCAGGAACTGCACGTGCAAAGGTCCTGAGGCGTGGGGCGCCCTCTGGGCTTGAGGAACAGCAGAGGTGTCCGTGTGACCGGAACAGAATGTGTGGCGCAGAGAGCAGAGGCGAGGGTAGGATGCGGCGGACGGGCGATGGACAGGCGGGAAGCGGCCTGTGATGGGTGGGCGGGTGGATGAAGCGCTGTCGGGTGGAAGCGGGTCAGAGGTCACACCGAGATCGACCGTGGACTAGGGTGGCAGCACCAGGAGCTTGCTGGCAACACAGGCTCTCGGCCTGGCCCAGACCTACTCAGTCGGAGCCTGCGTTTTCAAAGATGCCAGTCTGAGGAGCAGGGATTGTTTGAGGCCAGGAGTTCAAGACCAGGCTGGGTCATATAGCTAGACCCCATCTTTTTTTTTTTTTCTGAGACAGAGTCTCGCTTTGTCGCCCAGGCTGGAGTGCAGTGGCACGATCTTGGCTCACTGCAGCCTCCACTTCCCGCTTTCAAGGGATTCTCCTGCCTCAGCCTCCCAAGTAGCTGAGACTACAGGCGCCCGCCACCACACCCTGCTAACTTTTGTATTTTTAGTAGAGATGGGATTTCACCATACTGGCCAGGCTGGTCTCGAACTCCTGACCTTGTGATCTGCCCACCTCGGTCTCCCAAAGTGCTGGGATTACAGGCGTGAGCCACCGTGCCTGGCCACTAGACCGCTTTACAAAAACAATTAAAAATTAGCTGGGCATCATATGCACCTGTGGTCCCAGCTACCTGGGAGACTGAGGTAGGAGGATCGCTTGAGCCCAGGAGGTCAGGACTGCAGTGAGCTGTGATCGTGCCACTGCACTCCACCGGCGTGACAGAGTGAGACCCTGTCTCTGAATGAATGGATGAATCAAGCCAGTGATTCCCACACACATACAAACGGGAGGGGCTCAGGTCTGCTGCACAGTCAGACTATCCTCTCTGCAGGCCTCCACTTCCCTGAGACAGCTGCACACCTGTGAGCGGGAGTGGAGGAAAAGTTCCCCAAACCTGACTACCATGTGGCCCTTTCTGCCCAGCACGTGTTGGGGTCAGGGACCTGCCAGTCCGGCCACACCTGCAGGCCCACCCTGAGCATTGCCTGCCCCACTGCGGGCTCCGTCTCTGCTGGGCCAGGCCTCCCCCTCAAGGGTCTAGAGGACAGACCAGACCAGACGCCCCCGGCTTGAGCCCGACCCTGCCACTTAGCAGCTATTGGCATCTGGGCCAGGCCAGTTCCTCCGTGCCTCGGTTTCTGCGCCTGCAAAATGGAATCATTCTCAGGCTGTTGGGAAGACAGCATGGAAGGACGCATGGAAGGAAGGGGGCCTCCACTCCTGGGCTCAGGGGAATCTCCCACCTCAGCTCCCCAGGTAGCGGGGACTACAGCGAGGCATGCACATTCTAGATTCACGTGGGACATCATCACCATCAGCACCGTCCTGGGATTTGAAATGTCCCATAGAGGAGGAATGCTTTATAGAGATCTCTCACAGCCCTGTTGACCCGTCAAGGTGTATCATAGCACAGCCATGTTCCCGATTAGCAGGTGGGGAAACTGAGGCCCTTGGTTCCCGCCCCCCGGGTGGTAGAGAGATGGAGCCAGGGCTGAAACCTGATCTGTGAAACTGCAAACGCCATGGCCATCACAGGGCACGCCCAGGGCCAGGCCCTCACTTCCTTCAGTCCCTCCCCCAAGTGGACCCCACATCACACCCACCTCCACTCTCACCCTCCCTCCTTCCCTCCACCACCCCCACCTACCTTCCCTCCCTCTGCGGCCTCCACACTCCCTCCCTCCCTCCTTCCCTCCCTTTCCACCCGCTCCCATCCCCCTGCTGCCCTCGCTCCTCTGCCCCCTCCCTCCTGCCTTCCCTCCCTCCTCCACCTCCCCCTACACCCTGCTGTGCTCCTGCTCCCAGCTGGTGACAAGAAGAAGCTGCTGGAGTGGTGGGAGCCTGGGCCCATCTGGCGCTGTGTGCAGTTCCTTAGCGGCTCTCCCTTCCCTTCTTTAACTTACTTCAGGCTCCACCTCTCCCGACCTCTGGGGACACTGTGCAGCTGCTTATTAGCACAGATGCCCCACAGCCTGAGCCACCCCTTTTACCCCAGGAGCAGGGTCAGGCAGAGAGACGCCATGGTGTCCCCACGCCTGCCCTGCCAGGCCTCCGGCGCCTGTCCCTGACGTCTGGTCAGGCCCTGGTGCCCATGGCCGTGCCCCAGCATGGCGCCACCCACGGCACTGTTCTCAAGAGGGTCCTGTCTGCCTCAGTCTCCCCTCGGTACACAGGGGCTCCCACTGGCGTGTGCGGGGCATCCCATCTCATGCCCCCACCCAGGGTCAAGGCCAGCGGGACTGTCCAGGACGTGAAGTCCATGCACCTCTCCGACATGGAGCTCAAGGCGGGGGAGGCCAGAAGGATTCAAAAATAAAAAGTAAAAATCAAGATCCTTCAGGCGATTCTGCTTCTGGGACCTGTTAGTAACCCACATACCGTCCAGAACCCTGGCCCTGCCGTCCCACCCCGGGAGAAGCCCCCACCCACCCACCGCACTGCCAGACCCTGGCCCTCCCGACCCACCCAGAGGGGAGCCCTGACCCCACCCACATCCCCTGCCAGAACCCTGGCCCTGCTACCCCACCCTCACCCACACCTACCTCAGGGCCACAGCCGCTCCAGACTCGGGAGGCAGTGGGGGAGCCCGATCCCCAGCCAGCCCCCTTGGGGGGGTTCCCGACTATGGCCTGGGCTGGGAGTGGAGTAGCACCTTCCCGAGACATCCACAGGCCCCCAGGCCCAGCGTGGGGCGTCCTCACGCAGGCTTGGAGACATCATCCTAGAAACAGCAGGTGTGAGACGTGGTAAAACGAAGCAGCACCAGAGTGAGGAAAGAGGGAGAGACGATGGGAAAGACTCGGGGACTCGGGCCGAGGTGCGGGGAGGGGGAGACGATGGGAAAGACGCGGGGGCTCGGGCCGAGGTGTGGTTGGGGGGGGAGACAATGGGAAAGACACGGGGGCTCGGGCCGAGGTGCGGCGGGGGGGGAGGCGATGGGAAAGACACGGGGGCTCGGGCCGAGGTGTGGTGGGGGGGGGGGGAGACAATGGGAAAGACACGGGGGCTCGGGCCGAGGTGCGGGGGGGGTGGGGCCTCTCTGGCTGGAGCGCCCGCCCTGGCCTGGGTCGTCTCTTCCGCAGCTGGGGAGGTGAATCTGGTGAATCCCAGAGAGGACCAGGCTAATCAGGGAGGCTCCCACAGTCAGGGAGGCTCTGGGTGGGCGCTTGGTGGGCGCCAAAGCCCACAGTCAGGGAGGCTCCCACAGTCAGGGAGGCTCTGGGTGGGCGCTTGGTGGGCGCCAAAGCCCACAGTCAGGGAGGCTCCCACAGTCAGGGAGGCTCTAGCTGGGCCCTTGGTGGGCGCCAGAGCCCACGGTCAGGGAGGGTCCCACAGTCAGGGGGGCTCTGGGTGGGCGCTTGGTGGGCGCCAAAGCCCACAGTCAGGGAGGCTCCCCACAGTCAGGGAGGCTCTAGCTGGGCCCTTGGTGGGCGCCAGAGCCCACGGTCAGGGAGGGTCCCACAGTCAGGGGGGCTCTGGGGTGGGCGCTTGGTGGGCGCCAAAGCCCACAGTCAGGGAGGCTCCCACAGTCAGGGAGGCTCTAGCTGGGCCCTTGGTGGGCGCCAGAGCCCACGGTCAGGGAGGGTCCCGCAGTCAGGGGGGCTCTGGGTGGGCGCTTGGTGGGCGCCAGAGCCCACGGTCAGGGAGGGTCCCACGGTCAGGGAGGCTCTGGGTGGGCGCTTGGTGGGCGCCAAAGCCCACAGTCAGGGAGGCTCCCACAGTCAGGGAGGCTCTAGCTGGGCCCTTGGTGGGCGCCAGAGCCCACGGTCAGGGAGGGTCCCGCAGTCAGGGGGGCTCTGGGTGGGCGCTTGGTGGGCGCCAAAGCCCACAGTCAGAGAAGCTCTAGCTGGGCGCTTGGTGGGCGCCAGAGCCCACGGTCAGGGAGGGTCTAGCTGGGCGCTTGCCAGAGCAGCGGAGTCCCTGAAAGCCCTTTGGCTGAGTCAGCACCTTGGCCACCGCTGCCACTGTGGCAGACACCAGTTCCCCAGCCTGAGATCCCATCTGTGCAGAGGGCAGCTTCAGGCGCACTCAGTCACAACCTCCATTCGGTGGTGGAGTTGGGGCATTTTGTGACCAGCTTGGTTTGTGTAGCATTTAGCGGTGACAGCTCCCCAGGCACCCTGGGCTCCTGGGGACACAGTGGGGACACTGCCTTGAAGGAGGTTTTGCAGGGGACTCCCACAGTCCCCACCCATTCTGCAGGCCTGGGGGGGGTGTCATTCCCTGCTCGCCCAGGGCTACTGTGCCTCTGGCCCACACGCTGGTGCTGCCCAGTCCTGGGTCCCCCTGCACCCTTTCCTGAGCCCCCCCACACGTGGCCGAAGGGTCAGGCTCTCCAGAAGCTGGGGGATGTGGCTCCACCCACCGCCCGGCTCCCCAGCTGGCCTCAGCTGGCCACAGACCCAGATGTTCTCCCTGCCCAACGGCACCCAGCAGGTTCCCGAACTGGCCATGGGGAGGCCCCTGGGGGAGAGGCTGACGAGGGGAAGGGAGGATGTTTGGCTCTGCAGTCCTCCCGGGACCTCCTTTCCCAGCTCATGCTCCTGATGTGCTCAACAGATGGCTGGTTGGCCCCCGTTCAGCTATCCAAAGAGAAAAACAGTCCGGCAGCCGGCACTGCCAGAGGGCCTGGTGGACGCGCTCCTGGGAAGGGGAGGCGCTGGCGGGAGAAGGCGGCGTGGCAGCTTTGAAACGCATGAGAAAGTTGGGGAATTGTATTTATTTACAAATACTTGAAACTGCTGGCTCTCCCGAGTGGTCTGCTGCCGGGCCCTGGTCCAGTGCACTCAGCGTCCAGCCTGTCCGCCCTCCTGCAGCAGCTCTGTGAAGACTGTGGGGAAGTCACACGAGGGGACTGGCTTGCTGCCCAGCAGTGCCAGCCTGGAGCCAGGGAGGGGGCAGTGGGCACGTCAGGTCCACACAGGCATCAAAGGCAAGGTCTGCATGGGAAGCCTGTGTGCTGGGCGTCCCATACTGCAGAGTCCTTACCCACAGATGTGGAGCCAGGTCTCAGCCCTGTCCTCATCGAGGTTGGGGGGTCACTGGAGGAAGCACCACGTGCTCAGAGCAGCGTGGCCACAGAACACCAGTGTTCAGTCCCCACTCCACGCTCCGTCCAGGCCGAGGCTAGAACCAGTGGGGGAGGGGAGGCCGACTCCATGGTGTTTGCCGTCAGGGCTGGAGCGGACAGACTGCAGGCAGACCAGCCTGGCTCCACTCCTGGCTCCCTCGTGTGACCGGCTGCAGGCCCGGGGCCGCCTCCCTGCTGTAAGCCTGCACCTCCCCAGTTGTGCCCGGTCCTGTGGTGCCTGCCGGGCGGGGCGGGGAGGGTGCAGGCGGGGAAGAGCAGCCACCATCTGCGGCACCATCCTCCTCGCCTTCTCCCGACGGCGCCGTGTGAGGGAGCTCCGTGCAGTGGAAAAGCCCCAGCCTGGGAGCCCAGGATCTGGCTCATGTTCCACACGCCCCACGTGGCTGTGTGGCCCAGGTGAGGCGCTCCCACAGGTGAGGCGAGCCTCCGTGGATCTGGCTCAAGTTCCACACGCCCCACGTGGCTGTGTGGCCCGGGTGAGGCGCTCCCACGAGCCTCCGAGCCCGCCCTCTCACAGCACTGTGAGGAAGGAACTTGAGGTCCAGAAAACTGGAGCACTGTGCCCAAGGTCACGTTGAGCTGTCAGCCACCCAGCTCAAGCGCCCTCTGCTGGGACCTGAGTGGAGCTGGGCAGCCCTGCACGCCGCCCACGCCCTCCACGTCTTCCTCCCCCACCCCACAGGCAAACCTGCCCTTGCTGCAGCGGGAGCTCCTGCACTGTGCCCGGCTGGCCAAGCAGACACCCGCCCAGTACCTGGCCCAGCACGAGCAGCTCCTGCTGGATGCCAGCGCCTCCTCCCCCGTCGACTCCTCAGAGCTGCTGCTGGAAGTCAATGAGAACGGCAAGAGGAGGACGCCCGACAGGTACCTGTGGGCTCCGGGCATCTGGGCTGAGGGTGCGGTGGACACGCGGCTCATGCTGCTCCCCCTCTTGGTAAGAGAGGGCACGTCCTCTGGGGCCGCAGCCAGCCTCTGTGCAGGTGGACGCCCCAGTGGGCTGCAGGCTCAGATGCTCCGGAGAGCTGAGGAGGACAGGGAGGAGGCTGGTGGAGTCGCTGCCCGGCTCTTCCCTCTGCTGGGCATGGACTCTGAGCGTCCAGGGGTTCGGCGTCCCCAGGTGCCTGGGCTGGGCCCACTCTGCCGCCAGACGGGCTTGTGCTACTACTGCCCAAGGGGCAGGTGGTCTCCAGTCCCAGGAGGCCAGTGTATCCCTCTCCTCATTCCCAGAGCACAGGGTCCTGCTCCTTGACCACCAAGCCCCAGGATCCATGCAGTTCCAGCAGGGGTGGAGGCTGGCTTGGGCCCCGGGCTGGCCCCGGGCTGGGGTTGTGCTCCTTGTCTCTGTCTCGCCGTTACGTGTCCTCTTTCTCTGTGCCCATGCCTGTCTGCCTCACCCACCTGCATGTCCGTCCCGGCTCATCCTATATCCACTGACCCCACCCTGCCTGCTGTTTGGGCTAGGACCAAAGAGAATGGGTCGGACCGTGACCCGCTGCACCCCGAGCACCTCAGCAAACGGCCATGCACCCTGAACCCTGCCCAGTGCTACAGCCCCAGCAACAGGCCGGCACAGCCCACACCACCGCCTCACTACCGCCTGGAGGACATGGCCGTGGCCCACCACTTCCGAGACCCCTACCGCCACCCGGACCCCCAGGAGCTGCGGGAGCGCCAGCGGCCGCTCGGTGAGCAGTGCAGTGGGGCAGGAGCATGGACATGTGCTCCAGGAGCACACGCGCACCCACCTGTGTACACCTGAGCATGTGGGCACAGGGCATCACCGGCAGTTGTGTGCACCTGAACTCAGGAGACCCCTGCCTCCACCTGGCACCGTTCAGGGCCCGGAGGGCCCCATCACCCCGGGGCAGGGTGCTGGCTGCAGAGGGGCCTGTCCTGGGCCCTGAGCCCACCTCTCTCCCTGGGGTGGGCGGCCTGGGCCTGGAGCCGAGCTGCCACGTGGTTCTCATCCGAGCTTGGTGACGCCCATGGTGCACCTGCAGGCGGGTCACGTGGCTCTCTGCATGTCAGTTTTCTCCCCCGGTCACTTGGGTCCGATGAGAGTTCCACCTCGCAGAGTCGGAGGCCCAGGAGACTTAATACAGGGCCCAGCGAGGTCTGCCGTGAGGCCTGGCTGGTATTTATGACAGGGCAGTAGGAAAAAAGTCTCCGTGCATTTTACGCTTCACTCATTCCCAAGCCTGTCATCCCGGTGACAGCAGCACCCCCATACCACAGATGAGGAGACTGAAGCCCGGAGAACACATGGACTGCACCCACAGTCTCATAGCCCAGCCTGCCCGACCTTCTGGTGTCCTCTGTGCTGAGGACCGAGAGGTGGTTAGGGCCAGCCCCACCCCAGGACCCCCCGAGGACAGGCTGCGGGAAGGCCTCAGGTCTGCCATGCTGAGACAGAGGCCCAGGACACGGTGGGGGGCCCAGCGGCAGGGTCAGCAGAGGCCTTGCCCTGCCCAAGGCCGTCTCCCCAGCCCCCAGCTTGCGGAAGGTTCCAGGCCAGGCCCAGGCAGCAGGTGACAGCGTCTGGCGCGCTGCAGCTGGTCAGGCAGGTGCTGACTCCCGCCGCTTCTGCTGATGCAAAAATAAATGCAGCTGTCGGGCTCATCTCAGCCACTATTTTGGTTGAGGCATTGGTGCCGGCTGCGGCTTCACAGGCGGTGGGGCAGGGTGGTGACTCTGAGCTGTGGCTGCCACCTCCCCACCTCTTCTGCAATTTCAGGGATCCATTCCAGTTTCGGGGGCTAGGAGATCGTTAGGGGCTGAAAAGGGCCCGAAGAGGAAGGCCTCAGCCCCGGGAAGCGTGGGCCACAGCCAGACACCAAAAACGGTGGAGGCTGGAAGCCTCTGTTTCTCCAGAAGCCATGGGCGCAGCCACCACAAGAGTCAGACGCTGCTGGGCGTCACTCACATGTCAGTTTCTGGTGACCTGTGGGAGTGGCCCCTGGGGCTTCAGTCCTGGAACCTGACAGAAGGGAAGACCTGAGACGCTGCACTGAGCAGAGTTGAGTTGGGCAAAGAACGTCTCTCAGATCAGGCAGTCCTCAGAGCCAGCACGTCTGAGAGCCTGGCCTCAGCATGGCTAGTGGTGTTCACAGGACAGGCAGGAGGCGGTGCTGAGGCCACGTGGTTGGGTGCTACTCGGCATGGCCTAGTCTGAGTCACAGGCACCTGCAGGTGACCTCAGAGGGCTGCTGTGAATGACCAGCTCCTCCCAGCAGGGTTTCCCGTTAGTTGACGGACTGAGGCAGGTGCAGGTCGTGGTGAGACTTGGCACCAAGGCATCCTCAGGCCACGCTTAGTCTAGCAAAGCTTTCGTGGGCAGTGGCTAGGACAGTGCTCCAGTCCAGCCAGGCTTGATCCGCACCAACGCTCCCTGCCTGGTGGCCCTGGGCAAACACATCCCCTAAACAGCCTCGGTTCCCTCGGCTGCAGAACAGGACTGAGACTGGACCCTACCTCGGAGGCGAGTGCACAGAGCCTGGGGCAGCTGAGTAACTCAGTCATCCTCCACGTGCACTGAGTCAACCAGCCCTTTGGTCACCCTGTTCGTCATCCCCAGTGGGCACAGCCCATGGGTGGGGCCTGGGAATAGAGGGCGGGGTCTGGGAGAATAGAGGAGAGCCTGGCTGTGGGCGGGACCTAAGCGTGCACCTCCTCCGTCTGCAGTGGTGCCTGGGTCCCGGCAGGAGGAAGTGATCGACCACAAGCTCACAGAGCGTGAGTGGGCAGAGAGTGGAAGCACCTCAACAACGTGAGTGTCCACGCACAGCCATGCCCATGCACACAGCCACACACACACACTGCCACACCCACACACTGCCACACTCACACAGCCACACCCACACTGCCACACTCATGCACACAGCCACACTCACAGCCACAGCCACACACACACTGCCACACCCACACACTGCCACACTCACACAGCCACACCCACACTGCCACACTCATGCACACAGCCACACTCATGGACACAGCCACACCCACAGCCACACATACACACAGCCACACCCACACACTGCCACACTCACACAGCCACACTCACAGCCACACCCACACACTGCCACACTCACACACAGCCACACCCACACTGCCACACTCACGCACAGCCACACTAACACACGGCCACACACACAGCCACACCCACGCTGCCACACATGCACACAGCCACACTCATGCACACAGCCACACCCACACACTGCCACACTCATGCACACAGCCACACCCACACACTGCCACACTCATGCACACAGCCATACCCGCACACAGTCACACACACGGACACAGCCACACCCACACAACCACACACACGCACACAGCCACACTCACACAGCCACATTCATGCACACACCCACACTCACCCACAGTCACACCCACACACATGCACACAGCCACGCTCATGCACACAGCCACACCCACGAACACAGCCATACCCAGGCACACAGCCGCACCCACACACACAACCACACTCATGCACACAGTGACACTCATGCACACAACCACACTCAGGCACACAGCCACGCCCATGCACAGCCACACCCAGGAACACAGCCACATTCATGCACGCGCACACATGCAGAGCCATACTCATGCACACAGCCACACCCATACACAGCCACACCTGCACAGCTACACCTATGTGGGTGCCCCTGGGCTCAGGCCTGCCTGTGTGACCTGCCACATCCCCTCCCAGCTGCACGTCCTTCACCTGAGCTCCCCCAGCACTGCCGCCCCACTATTGGCACAGGCCAGTGCAGGGCATTGTGAGAAACGGAGAATTCATGAAACTGACATGACCAGCACGGTGGGCCTCCCCCTTCTGCCTACCTGCTGTCTGCTCACTGGCTCTTCCCAGAGTAATCCTGAGTCTCGAAAGAAGTTTGGGGAAAAGCAGTTCTGGGGGCCTCTTTGAGGCAGGACACATGCAGGGATGGCCCCGGAACTGGCTCCTCAGAACCCACCCACCCCATCCTGCAGCCTGTCCCGGGAGGGGTCGCCGGGACACAAGGGGAGCCCAAACAGAAAGCCAGGTCTCTGAGGCAGAGCCCACCTCAGTGGGTTAAAAGGAGAATCCCAAACTCCTGCGTGCGTCTGAGCACGTGTCCCATGTGAGTCTGGTACCCTCAGGCGCTGGGCAGTCCCAGGCCAGGGACCCATCTTCCCAAGCAGCGGAGGCGGGCTTCATCCCCTCGCCCTCATGGGTGGTGGGCTGCTTGGGCACCCTCCTGTCTGTGGCCCTAGCCCAGTGGGCAGCACAGGGAGTGTCTGGTGCACCCTGGTCCCCCGAGGTGCTGAAGGCTGCCCGCCTGCTCGCCCCAGCTCCTGAACTGCATCATGGACATGGTGGAGAAGACACGGCGCTCGCTCACGGTGCTGCGCCGGTGCCAGGAGGCCGACCGCGAGGAGCTCAACCACTGGGTGCGGCGCTACAGCGATGCCGAGGACATGAAGAAGGGCCCCACTCCCGCCACCACCCGGCCCCGGAGCAGCTCTGCCGGCCCTGAAGGGTCTCAGCTAGGTGTGTGGGAAGCAGGGGCACGGGAGCAGCATGGGCGCCTCTGGCGGGGCTGACACCTGGGAGAGCTGTGCCAGGCAGGCAGTGCAGTCAGACACCAGGCGACAAAACAGGTTCACGTGAGAAAGAAGCACCTTTGTGCAAACACACTGCTCGGTCTCCTGGGAGGCCTGGAGCCCAGGGCGTCCAGTGGGCCAGAGGATCAGAGTGGGGAGGCCCTGAGGGTCTCTGCTCCTCCGCCTCGATGATGCAGAAACCAGGAGAGGCCTAGAACGCACACAGCTCCCAGCCGAATCCAGGGGCCACAGCTCTCACGCCCCATGCCCGAGCACTGCCCTGGGCGCCTGCCGACTGTGCCAGACGGTGACCAGGGCACCTGGGCCCTCCCCCAGGGAAGCACACACACTCTCCCTGCACTCAGGCCCAGCTAGGGTGGGCAGGGCCCCACTGTGGAGGGCAGCCACGTGGCCCATCCTGTGTGACGCTGGCCTCTGTTTCAGACATCCCCCGGGGAGTTCCTGCCGAGGACCCTCACCGGCTACATGCCTGAGGACATCTGGAGGAAGGCGGGTGAGTGGGGACGGCCCGGGCAAGCAGCACTGTGGGAGGCCAGGGCCCCAGACACCCCCAGCATAGCTGTGAGGCGCTCCTGTCTCCATCTGTGGGCTCGGGCTAGCAGGGTTTTATGCCTTCTGCCCTGTGGCTCACCGAGGGGTCAGAGCAGATTCACACTCAGAGCAGGACAGCTGCTACCTACGGCTACTAGGAAATGGACAGGCAGCCGCCCAGCAGAATACAGTGGGTCCTGGCCCTGCACACCCAGGGGGGCATGCAGAAGCAGGCACACTCGGAGCCCGGGAGCGTCAGGCATGTGGGGCCCGAGTCCACGCAGAAGGGGGGCAGAGCGCTGGGCAGGGCTATGGGGGCAGGGGCTGGGACGGAGCCGGGATCTGTGGACAGCCAGAGGAGGCCGGTAGTGGAGAGAGGAGGTGGGGCCCAGGTGGGCTTCGGCCTTCAGCTGGGCTTATTGCGTGGGTTGAGGACGGGGGGAGGAGAATCTTGGCATGGAGGGAGTGGAGGGTCCTAGTCTGGATTTGGGGGGTAGGTTGCAGACTCCAGGGCTGCCAGGAGCAAGGCTGGTGGGTGAGGACCGGTCTGGACCCCCAGCCTGGGATGGCAGGAAGGGGTCCTCACTTGCCTGGCCTGCCCCAACTCCTTCCAACCCCATGGCAGAGCCTTGTAGGGCGTCTGCTGATGTCTGGGCAGTGATCTCAGGCCAGGGTCTGTTGGCCTCTGCCCGATCAGGGGGCCCCAGCCGGCTCTGCCAGCAGTTCCACGCAGCCCAGTGTCCAAACACCGGGACAAGGAGGCTCATGGAGCCGTCTTGACCCCTTCATCGGGGCCCTGCTAATCCCACTCCTCCTGCTGTGGCCACTTCCCAGTCGAGTCCCTCACCCTGCTGTAGGAACAGCACTCTGGGGTAAACTGAGGTAGGCCTGGGAGGCCTTGGGGGCCATTTAGCGAGATTCCTGGGAGAGGGGGTGTCATTCATAACATTAGAGGGCACAGTCCAGAGTGGACACTGGGCGTGGGCAGGGCTGGGCAGCGGTACCGGGGTCTCCAGCTGGCCCGAGGGTCTCTTTCAGTGGTGGAGTTGAAACCCGGCCTCCCCAGCTGGGTGGCGGTGCTGCCTGGAGCTGCTGTCTGCGCCCGCCCCGCCTTAGCACAGATCAGGATCAAACAGCGGGGTCAGGGAGCGTGGTCTTCTGAGGCCAGCCAGGGTAAAGGATGGCAGATGTGGTGAGGAAAACAGCAGGCTCTGGGGTGACGGCACAGAGCCCTGGATGAGGGGGCTCCTTGCTGCTGCTGGGTGAGGCTGGAGGTGAAGGCAGAGTTGTCCCCGAGTGTTTTGGGTGCGGCTCCCAGAACAGCAGCAGCAGCCGCTCACCCGGCTCTCGTGAGGAATGCACATTCACAGCAGCCCTCTGAGGTCACCTTCAGGTGCCTGCGACTCAGACTAGGCCATGCCAAGCAGCACCCAACCACGTGGCCTCAGCACCGCCCACAGCTACGCCAGACTCTGGGGTGGGCCTGGCCGTGGCCCTGCAGGGGTGCAGCGCCTGGGGGAGCCGCTGCAGTAGAGCATGAGCTTAGAAAAAGCCTCCCGTGTGCTGGCCACCGGACCCAGCTTGCACAGGCGTGCCTGGGCTGCCCAAATTGATTTGCATGCACTTGTGTCTGTACAGGCATAAAGCCATCAGCGCGTGCCTGTGTACACCACATGCTATGTGTGTCCAGCTGCACACGGTGATCTCAGATCACGGCCCCCAGGTTGTGGGCGCAGGAAGTCGACACCCATCTGGGATAACCCATGTGACCGCCATCTCTGCCCGTGTCCCTTGCAGAGAGGCGGTGAATGAGGTGAAGCGCCAGGCGATGTCAGAGCTGCAGAAAGCCGTGTCAGACGCAGAGCGCAAAGCGCACGAGCTGATCACCACGGAGCGCGCCAAGATGGAGCGGGCCCTGGCCGAGGCCAAGCGGCAGGCCTCCGAGGATGCGCTGACGGTGGTCAACCAGCAGGAGGACTCCAGCGAGGTAGGGCCATCCTGCCACGCTGGTACCCGCCCCTGCCTCGGCTCCCGTGCGCCCCATGCCACCCCCATGCCACCCGCGTGAACGTTCTGAGCCTCCTTGTGGCATCGGCACGCACACCATCCCTTCCCCCTGCAGTGTTTATCAGCACAGAGACCCCACATGGCCTGGTGAGGCGTCCTGTGGGTGTCCCCCTTCTATAGATGCAGAAACTGAGGGCTCAGAAGGGTTCCAGTTTGTCTGAGATCACGACCTTGGGAAGTGGTGGGGCCAGGACTCGAGCCCAGGTTGACTGATGCTGAGACGGAGCCCCGCTCTGTCACCCAGGCTGGAGTGCAGTGTCGTGATCTTGGCTCACAACTCCGCCTCTGGGGTCCAGGCAATTATCCTGCCTCAGCCTCCCGAGTAGCTGGGATTACAGGCACCCACCACCATGCCTGGGTAATTTTTGTATTTTTTGTGGAAATGAGGTTTTGCCATGTTGGCCAGGCTGGTCTCAAACTCCTGACCTCAGGTGACCCCCCCTGCCTCGGCTTTCCGAAGTACTGGGACAACAGGCGAAGGCCACTGTGCCTGGTCTGAAACCCCTGTGAGAGCAGCAGGGTCCAGGAGAGCTGCGAGGGGCCCCACGTGGCCTCCGAGGCACCCAGCTTCCTCCCGGTGCCCACGGCAGGCCTGAGAGTCACCCTGCTTGTGCCGGTGCGTCCGGGAGGGAGGTGGGAGCAGAGGACCCTCTGTGACTCTTTTCCGCCTAGTCCAGGAAGAGGGGGAGCGCGAGGGACCCTTTCCAGGGCAGCCCCAGGAGTATCCCTTGAGACGGCAGTTGTCTGTCCAAAGCGCCTGTGTGTGTCTGTGCCTGGACCAGCCCTGCAGTGGGAGGAGACGGAGCACATCAATTCAGGCGTCTCTGCACCAGCCCTTTCCACACATGCTCTCAGCTGGGAAGAAGTTAGAACAGAACACGCAAAACTCTCACAGAGCTGACACTTGAGTGGGCACAGAGAGAAAGGAACAGCAAACGCAGAAGTGAGGCGTGCAGTTTCGGGAGGGGGTGGTGTGTGGGGGATCGGATTGTGGAGGCCTCATGGCCGGTGACACCTGAGCAGAGGCTGGGAGGAATGAAGCTGGCGTCGCAGGCATTGGGGCAGAGAATGAAGCTGGCCATGTGGGCCTCAGAGCAGCAGGTCCAGCAGAGGGACCGGCAGGGACCAGGGCCAGGGGCGGGACCGCGCCTGGAGGTGTGGGGTCCGCAGGGAGGCTGCAGTGGCTGTGGCAGTGAGGGCGAGGTGGTGGGGGAGGTGGTACCAGAGGCTCTGAAGGCCAAACAGGGACCTGGGCTTCTCCCCCTGGGGCAGGTTTGGGCTTCCTGTCCCACAGCCCAACTGTCTGTGTGAGACCTCCAGCTGGGCCCCCAAGAAGAAACTTGCTCAGGCTTCATGTGGCATCCCTGACCCCCCTGTGCTCACAGCCATGCCTGGGGCGCAGCTCACCCTGCAGGAAGGGAGGAGAGCCCACCACAGGGTGGGGGCAGAAGTGGCGGGGTATACCAGAGGTGGGGGTGTCAGAGGGGGGTGTGCAGCAGAGATGGTGTGTGGGGGGGCAGAGGCAGGAGTGGGGCAGAGGTGAGGAGGGAGACAGGAGGGCAGAGGCAGGAGTGGGGCAGAGATGAGGAGGGAGACAGGTGGGGGCAGAGGCAGGAGTGGGGCAGAGGTGAGGAGGGAGATGGCGGGGGCAGAGGCAGGAGTGGGGCAGAGGTGAGGAGGGAGACAGGTGGGGGCAGAGGCGGGGGTGGGTGCCGCGGTGCTGGCGGGGTCAAGGGGGTTGTGCAGCAGGGGTTGGGGCACTGGTGGTGTGCAGCAGAGGTGGACAGTGAGGTCTCAGTAGCCTCAGTTCTGTGGGGGCCAGGGCCGTGCCCTTCAGTTTCCTGGTGAGCTCAGGAGGGCTTCCTGGCGGTGAGGCAGGGGCCGTGGTCCAGTCAGCACAGTGGAAACCTGTCTGGGTGGGCTGGGCGTGCGTCGACACTCCCCCAAGATGGCCCGGTCAGTGGCTGTGTCTGGGGGGA
This sequence comes from Ateles fusciceps, assembly GCA_036589455.1. Lineage (NCBI taxonomy): Eukaryota > Metazoa > Chordata > Mammalia > Primates > Atelidae > Ateles > Ateles fusciceps. The sequence goes on from JAZHEH010003205.1 coordinate 1,297,891, forward strand.
GGGGCCCGAGGGCTGTGAGCTTCGGAGCTTCTGTCTTCTCACCTAGTGAGACGTGGCTGGGTCTGAGTGGCTTGGTTGGGGTGTGTGCCGGGGGGTGCATGTGGCCTGACCAGCCCTGCCGGGCCCCTGCCCCCACGCAGAGCTGCTGGAACTGCGGGCGGAAGGCCAGCGAGACGTGCAGCGGCTGCAACGCGGCGCGCTACTGCGGGTCCTTCTGCCAGCATCGGGACTGGGAGAAGCACCACCACGTGTGCGGCCAGAGCCTGCAGGGCCCTGCGGCCGTGGTGGCCGACCCCGGTGCCCCGGACCGCCCAACACCGCCAACGGCCTGGGCCCCCTCCCTGCCCGTGGGTGCTGCCAGCCCCAGCGAAGCCGGCTCTGCGGGGCCTTCTCGCACCGGCTCCCCCAGCCTGCCTGGCCCGCTGGACGCCGTGCCCCGCTGACCCCACTGGCACCCGGCCTGCTGGACACAGTACCCTGCCGACCCCACCCAGCTCTGGGCCCTCCGGATGCCCGATGCCCGGCCCGCCTGACACTGCGCCCTGCCCGGCCCTGGGGGAGCCGACCAACTAGAGTCAGTGCTGCTACTGCCCCTCTCCAGAAGACACAGAACCAGCAGAACCCCGTGCAGTGCAGCTGCCTCAGCTACCTGATGATTCCACGCACAGACCTCCTGGCAGCCTCTCCTCAAGCGTTCTCAGAAGCCTCGACTGAGCTTTAGACGGCAGAGCAGAACATTGGCTCTGCCCGCCTGTCTCTTTCTCTTCCTCTCTCTCTCCCTCCCCCGTCTCCTCTATCCTCTCCCCCTCTCTCTCTGTGACTATCACACACTTTCTCTTCAATGACAAATTCTAATTGGTGGCTTACATTTTCAGCAAAGAATTTGGGGGTTTTGTTTGTTGGCAAAAGAGCTACTCAGAAATGGACAAAGAAAACTGTGGGGGTTCTCCCTCTCCTGATTGAAAAGGGAGAAGAAAACTGACTTTATAGCCGGAGATCTGTGCGCCAGCTGGGCCCCTCCCCCAGGGGCCTGAGGCAGATCCTGGAAGACGGAAGGAAAGATTTCAGTTTCTCACTCAAGAAGCATTATTGGTTTCAGATTTTTTTTTTCTGTAATGTTAAACTCTTTGGCTTTAAGTAAAAATCCAAAAAGTTTTTTATAAAAGCAAAGGAAGCATGCTTGTGAACTACCTTGCTAGCTAGCCAGCCAAGGATACCGGACACACCTCTGCTCCAAAGGAAATCCAAAAACGCGAACACGAGAAGTCAAAATCCAAAATCTGTTGTCACTGCCAAAGTATTTCTTCCGCTGTTTTCCTTGCTGTTGGGTTTGTTTGGATGTGGGTCTTTTCTCTTCTGTTTCGGTTTTGTTTGTGGGGTGTCGGGGTATGGGATGTGGAGGGTTTGTGCCCAGTGACTTCTGTTTCCTTCCGAGTCGGCACTGGTTCGTCCGCCGCGGCCTGTGTCTCCAGACATGTGGGGAAGGACACGCCGTTTGTCCTCATGCCCCCTGTGGCTTTTCATATGTCCTTTTCCACTTGTGAAAAAAAGTGCTAACGTTTTCTTCCCAGAGAGAGCTTAATTCCGAAACAAAACTGTGACAATCTTTTGGGTGGTTGACTGCTGTTCTGGCACGTGCAGACAGCAGGGCTCCCGGAGACGCCTCTTCTCGGCCAGCCCTTCCTCCTCTACCTCTCTCCTCTCCGCGCCTCCGCCCTCTCCCGGCCCCATCACCCCAACCCGAGTCTCTCTGCAGCTACTCCCCTTTCTTCCAAACTTTTGCAGAAAAACAAAACAAAAAAACTACAAACAAAAGCAGCCCTCCACCTCCTCCCAGGGAAGACCCTGACTGTGAACACAGCCCTGGTGCTCCTGCCAGCCGCCCCTCAGGTGCGTTCGCCTCGGCCCCGGGATGCGTCTCGGTGACATTTCTGTTGGACTCTCTCCCTCCCACACGCCAGCCCTGCCCACCCTCCCGCCTCTCCTCTCAACTCCCTCAGCAATTTCAAGGAGGAAATAAAGGGATAAGGAAATTCACGCTTGCACGGAGTACAAGGACAGACAGCAGGCACGGCCCACGGCCTGGAGTCTCTGCGCGTGGCTCTCAGCAGTTCCAGGAACTCAGTGCAATACGGGAGTGACCCAGCTACTCAACGGGGCGTGAATGGCCCGAGAGAGGCCCGAAGCCGAGGGCGTGCGTTAATGTGAATGTATATAGTCCTTGCAGAGGTCCAAATGATATTCATGATGATAATAAAGAGATGTTTGCCAAATAAAGAGAAACTGTGGGAGTTTGCAAGGTGTAGGAAATAGATTTGCAAAGAAATCTGAACTGTGGCCCCGTGGGGAGGAGTGGTTTGTCCGCTGGTGGTTCTTGAATGGTTGTACAAATTCTTTCCTTGAGCATCGTAAGGAAGGATCCTGTCGGGTCACCACCAGCCAGGTGACACCTGGAACCAAGCCTGACAACAGAAACCTCATTCTGAAAGTCGAGAGAGGTCGATTCTGTCCTCCAGACAATGCCCCAGCCCCGACGCCACCTCCAGACAGTGGCAGTCCCATCAAGCTCCCAGAGGTTTGCTTTGGTGGCTGTAGAGAAGCAAGGACTGGTCTGGGATTCGGGCTCTCGGTCAAGTGGCGGAAGAACAGCAGCGTCTTCTCCTTCCCTGGCCGCCGGTCTCCAGCGACGAACTCACTCAGCAGCGACATCGGACGCGCCCAAGCCCACGAAGGGGACCTGCCTCCCTCAGAGGTGGGCGTCCTGGGGACTCTCCTCAGCTCTCGCCCGCACTGGTGGGCAGGGCAGTTGGCTGTGGTGATCAGAGGCTCCAGGGGACAGGAAATAGGCTCTGTGCTGGGGGTAAACTGAGTCAGGCCCTCTAAGGTTGTGTGGTCTAAGGCTGTGTGGGTGAACGGGTGGTCTTTGTAGGGTGCTGAGCTCTGGGCATGGGGACCCATGGGCAGCTTCCCTGGTGACTCAGGTCCCTGGGGCAGGCTGTGGAGGAGACACACCAGTTTGCCTTGTGGGTGAAAGCCTCCTCTTTCTCCCTCCCCTCCCTGGGTCCTTCTTTGGGGACACACAGGTGTACCAGGGACAGTGGCGTGCTCAGCAGCTGGCTGCATCAGGCCAGTGGCCTTCAGGGACCAGACCACAAGGCTGAGGGTGGGAGAGGCCCTGCCACCCTAGCTCTCAGGAAGAGGTCGGTCCTTGAGCCAATGAAGAATGCATCTGCCCTGAGTAACCCCCCACTGTGCACCCCACCCCCGCCATGAGTGCCAAAACCGGGTGTGAGGACCTGGCCAGAGGCCAAGCAGATGGCGTCCTGTGGCTGAGGGCCACACAGAATCAGGATGGCGAGGGCCACACAGAATCAGGATGGCAACGAGGGATTGGGAAACTGAGGCTGGAGACAGAAGAGGGGGATGTCCTGGGTGCACCATGTCAGGGAACCCTGGGCGGGTGTTGGCCGGGTCACAGAAAGCGAGGCAGCTCCTGCCCCAGGAGGCTCTGGGGCCCCCTGCGATGCTTCAGGAGCTGGTCTTTCTATAGCTCATGTGCCTAGACCCTGGTGGCCAAGACCTCACAGCAAACCAAATGGAATCCACAGCTTTGGAGAGGGGATGGGGATGGCAGCGTTTTTGCGTTAGGGGTGGTCCACTGGTGGCCGTGAACACCTGTGCCCGTGGTTGCAGCTTTCAGTCTGCATCTGCCGGCATCTCCTCTCTCCCGCCAGGGAGTGCAGGGTCTGGACAGAGGGTCTGGGCAAGGACCACACCTGGACTGGGGAGAGCGGCCCGTCTCTGCCCCTGCCCGGCTGCCATCTCCACAAACTCACAGACCACTGGCCACAGGTGCAGCCCCAGGCTGTCCTCCCCACCAGCCACGGCCAAGACAGGACCACGGCAAACCAAATGCTCTTCAGAGCTTCTTTCCCAAACCCAAACCAAACGGCAGCTACCTCTCCCATCCCGAGCCACAGCCAGGACAGGGCGGCCGTGCGGTGAGGGGCTCCCAGCCCCAAGGCCCACCTGCAGGATGGCCTGATGGGCTACAGGAACGAACCGACGTGGCCTCCGAGCCCTCGCTTTTGAAAGAGGCTCAAGATGCGTGACCCTCAGCCTCTCCCACCACTCCTCTCACTGCTCCGGGTCCCCGCCAGCCTTGGACCCAGGACGCCTTCCGCTGAGAGGAAGTCTCCCACACAGCCCAGCTCTGTGCTCTGGCCATGCATCTGGAGGGCTCCTTCCAGCCCATCCTCTGACCTGACGGAGGCAGAGACCAGCATCTCCCACCATGCTTGAAGAGTGGGTGTTGGGGAGGGGGTGGCTGGACACCCCCAAGCCCCTCTGCCTGCCAGGGCCACCCTAGGACCTGGCCAGGGGTGAGGCGGTAGCACTGGAGGGGCCAGCCTCCCAGGAGGGCCCATGAGGCCCAGCCAGGTGGGGGACAGGCCACAGAGACCCAAGATGTTCAGTGATGGGGGCTTACAGGAGAGCCAGGAGGCATGGGGAGCCCACCCAAACCACACAGCAACAGGGATCAAGATGGGCCTGAAGGTCTCCTGTTTGCCCGTGTTTCCAAATAGTTCCTCAAGCTGACAGCAAAGCCTGACCCAGATCGCGCCCATCCCATCCCAGCCCCATCCATCCCAACCCCATCCATCCCAACCCCCATCTGTCCCAGCCCCATCCGTCCCAGCCCCATCCGTCCCAACCCCCATCCGTCCAGCCCCATCCGTCCCAGCCCCATCTGTCCCAACCCCCATCCATCCCAGCCCTCATCAGTCCCAGCCGTATTCGTGCCTGCCCCACCTGGCCCCCCAGTGACTGGTTCTCTCTCATCACTTTTTCTTCTGACTCATCTGTCTGTCCAGTATCCCAGAGATCGCTTCACCCTGTCCCCACCCAACCCTGTACTCCCACACACACCCACATGTGCCCGCACATACTCCCGGCACCCCAGACACCCCACGTGCCCCACATGCTCCTGCACACCCCACATGTCCTTGCACACCCCACGCATCCCCGCATGCCCCACACACATGTCCTCTGTGTGTCCTCTGGCCACCCACACAGCCCTCCCTCCATCCCACCCCACCCTCTCCCCGCACGACCCCAGAGCGGCACCAGCTGCCCGTGTGCCAGTGGCAAGAGCTGCTGGCTCCTCCCATGAGCTCAGCTGCCGCCTTAAGGAAACCTGCCTGTGGGCAGCAGCCCCTCCAGTGCGCAGCGAGGTCCAGGACTGCTCCAGACGCCTCCAGGGGCAGCTAAGATTCTGCTGCAGGTGATGTGAGCGGGTGGGACCAGCAACTCACAACAGCTCTGGCCAGTCAGGGCCACCTGGGGTGTGATGTGGGGTGTCCAGGGGCCAGGAGCACATGCTGGGTGGTGGCTCACACATGTGCCCAGGGTCCCCGACCATGGTGCCAGGGCTCCCCCGCCCCCTATAATCACACCTGTAATCCCAGCACTTTGGGAGGCCGAGGCAGGTGGATCACCTGAGGTCAGGAGTTCCACCACACTCCCTGGCAGGGCCACGATGCTATAGGGTAGGGCCGCCCTCTCCCACTCCTTGTTTCCAGGGGTTAGTGCCTGGAGGGGGTGTCCCCCAGGAGCCGAGGAGCTGCAGCCCTCCGAGACCCCAGCACCCCCAAAGCTCCGTTCCTCAGGGGGAAATGGGGGTGCTAGCCTCCCTTCCCCTTTCCTGGGGCCCCAGATGGCTCAGAGCTGAGTCCTTATGACCCAAGACTGGGCACTTCTGGGAACAGCCCTGCCTGGATGAATTCTGCCAGGAGGGGTGGGTAGACCCCCAGACCCTCAAGGCGTCACTGTAGGTCCCTGCCCTGCGTCCCTGAGCCCCAGGGGCCTATTTCCACCCGCACTGCCCCCAAAGCTCCCCACACTCTCTGAAATGCGGCTGGGGCCACAGCCCTGGGTGACCAGCGTGCTGGCTGGAGAGGAAGACAGTAGGGAGTATGGGAGTCCATGGGGCTGGCCTCCCAGGGGCCCGCCAGCTCTGTGAACACTTCAGAGATAAGGCCAGGGTGCTGCTGACAGCCCCTGCCCCATTTCCCCAAAGTTCCAGGAAACTCCATCTTGCCCGCTGTCTGTTCTTTATGTTTCAATCCAGCCGAGCCCGGGAGTAGCTTCCCAAAGACCCCGAGTCATGGAAACTAGCGTTAGTACTCGGAGTAAAGCCGGCTTTTGAAATACATGAATGACAGCCACAGGCCTCCTTGTCCCCACCTGGATGGGATGGAGAGCCCAGCCAGGCCAGCTGTCAGCTCCCCCAACCGCCTCTGCCAGGGCGGAGGGGATGGGACCCGTGATAACAGGGTGGGGGCACAGCCACTCACAGCCTGGTGAGGAGGGGACTTATTCTCTGCTTCCTCCTCCTCTTTTCAACTCCCCCAAGGAGCTAGACTGAGCGTTGGGTTGTTTTCCTGCAGCTGTGAGAAGCCCCGCCCCGAGGCCTACGTGCAGGGTTTCGAGGTGCCCCCGGCCCCCTCTGATGTACTCTGGAATTGGCCTGTGGATGCTGTGAAACGTGATGGTCAGATTAACACCGTGTCCATGTAATAAAGCAAACGTTTGCTGTTGCCTGGTACTATACCTCTCCTTTGGTCCCAGGAGGCTTCGGCCAAGCCTCATCTCACCCATGAATTCACCAAATACATGCCGGGGGCTTCTCTGCCCAGCAGGGACGGGCCTCCCCCCACCACGCACCACGTATGCTGGGGGGGGGACAAACATGCCAGTGTGTGACGTGGGGCTGGGGCGATGGGGAAGAGGCAGGGTGGGAGCACACAGGCATGGAGGACATTCAGGGGTCCTGACAACTTCACACCCGGGAACTGGTCCTGAGGGTTCCCAGACTCGAGTGCCCCTGCCTGAGCAGGCCAAGCCTCAGACAGTGCTGGCCACGATACCTCCAACCCTGATGGGGACACAGGGAACCTCAGGGGACACAGAAAACTGAGGGGAGGCTGGGCGTGGTGGTTCACACCTGTAATCCCAGCACTGTGGGAGGCCGAGCAGGGCGGATCACCTGAAGTCAGGAGTTCAAGACCAGCCTGGCCAACATGGTGAAACCCCTTCTCTACTAAAAACACAAAAAGTTAGCTGGGCGTGGTGGCTCATGCCTTGTGATCCCAGTTACTCGGGAGGCTAAGGAAGGAGAATCCCTTGAACTCAGGAGGCGGAGGTTGCAGTGAGCTGAGATCGCGCCACCGCACTCCAGCCTGGGCAACTGAGCGAGACTGTAAGAAAGAAAAGAAAAAGAAGAGGAGGAGGGAAGGAAGGAAAGGAAGGGAGGGAGGGAGGGAAGGAAGGAAGGGAGGGAGGGAGGGAAGGAAGGAGGGAAGGAAGGAAGGAATGGCTGCAGGGGATCTGAGGGTGGACAACGCAGGAAGGGATGGCACTCCCCCTCTCAGCCATCCACATGGGGCACCGGTGTTAGGGCACACATGGATTCTGTCTGGAATAGCAGTTGGGCTGGATGCTGGTGCCCCTGGGGACAGGACACCATGAATCCTCAGTCCTGGCTCCGGAACAGGGCGTATTTGAGGAGTGTCACTGGAAAGGCTAGCATCAGAGCCATCTGTCCCCTGCCCGGCGGCTGGCAGGAGCCCCGGGCCGGGCCTGGTGTGTCAGCAGTCTCGGACAGGGTGAGCATGACAAGGTTTTTCCATGGCCGGGGCCAAGCTCAGAGGGGCATTTGCCAGGGCCTGGGCAGAGTCCAGCGGGCTCTGGGCTTGGACGGAGCTGGCTGCAGTCCTGCCTCCCACAGGGAGGTGGAGGCACGGGTGCTGGCGGACCCTCAGACACACGGGGCACAGACACACGGGGCAGGGGGGGACCCTCAGACACACGGGCACAGACACACAGGGCAGGAGACCCTCAGACACATGGCACAGACACACAGGGTGGGGGCCCCATCCCAACAGGAGTTGCACAGGCCGAGGCTGCTCTCCACTCTTGTTCAGCCAGCCCTTGACAGTGTGCCTGTCTCAGTGCAGACATGGGTACTGCCCCTGAGGAACTTTGGTTTCTAAGGGGGAGACCTGGGCAAGTCATTGACACTGGACTTGCAGGTAAGGCATGAGGACAGCAGCTCTGGAGAAAGGAGAAGCAGCCCGGCAGGCTTCCCGGAGGCAGCGGCACCATGGGCGGGAACAGTGTCCCGGGACCATGCACAGGTAAGCGTGCAGCTGTGCAGAGCCAGGGACAGGGATGGGGCATCCAGGGCCGTAGGCAGGTTCCAGACGGGGCCCATTCCTCACAAACCCCATGAGTCTCCCCAGAAAATCCTCACGGACAGATGGGTGACGGCGGGGTTTTCAGTCAGCCTCTTGGAGGTGTGAAAGGAAAACAAAATTTTGGGACCTAAAACTAAGTCAAAGGGAAAGTCAAGCTGGGAATTGAGTTACGCCTCCCATTTCCTTCCTCCATGGACAGCCACAAAGATCAAACACGCAGTGCCCCCTCGCCAGCTGCTCACGGGGAAGTTCCTTGTGAGCTCCAAGATCGTGGCTCTGAAACAGTTCTGCTGAATTTCAGCAGCTTAACTTCCCTGGTACGGGGGCAAAGGATAGAGATAAAGTCACCTTCCACTCACCGAGGCGAATGCAAACCTGCCCGCTTCCTGTTCCCTGTGGAAACGCAGGGTCACTCACTCGTCCACCCCCACCTCCCACATCTCAGAATGTGCATTTGGTGACTGCTGAGCAGACACTCACAGGAACGCGACCGCTTGCCTCTTTTATCTGCCTGCCCCTTTCTTTCCCCTTTAAATATCGAAGTCTCCAAAGCCTCTTTGAGTTGTTTTTGTTTTTGTTCTTCTGAGACGGAGTCTCACCCTGTCACCCAGGCTGGAGTGCAGTGTCGTGATCTCAGCTCACTGCAACCTCCGCCTCCCAGGTTCAAGAGATTCTCCCGCCTCAGCCTCCCAAGTCGCTGGGATTACGAGCACACGCCACCACACCCAGCTAATTTTTGTATTTTTAGTAGAGTTGGGGTTTCACCATGTTGGCCAGGCTGGTTTTGAACTCTTAACCTCAAGTGATCCTCCTGCTTCGGCCTCCCACAGTGCTGGGATTACAGGTGGGAGCCACCTCGCTGGGCCTCCAAACCCTCTTTGGAAAAAGCAGACCACAGTTGTTTCCTGTAGCTTTGTGCCCTTAACCTTGGTAAAATACATCTCTGAACTGATTGAGACCCATCTTGGACACCTTCTGGTTTACAGAGGTAAGAACAGAACCGGCGCCCGGGACCAGTGCAGGAGCCTTGCTTTCCAGGCTGTGGCAGCCTCCGTGTCCCACCTGCTGCCCCCTGAGCCCCCAGCCTAAGGTGGGAGGAGGGCCGCCCTGCTCGGGTGGGTACACGGTGCGGGCAGTGGAGCTCCAGCCTAGACCATGGCCTGTCTCTCTCTCTCTCCTCTCCCAGTCCCAAATTCCCAGGGAAGAGGGCCCCATGTGAACACGGGGGTGGAGTCATAGAGAAGACGGCTTCGGCCAGGGGGGTGGCAGCTGTCCCCCGCCGCCAGTGGTAGGGATCAGAGCCAAGCATGACTCCTGAGCCCCAAGTCCCTCACAGAGTGGGCAGGAGACGGCAACACAGGAGAAGGAGGCCGGAGCCAACTCAGGCAGCCACACTGGCAGGTGCAGAGGGAGGCAGGAGGCCGGGTGCGGGTCATGTCCTGCTGCGACCCTGCAGGGCTGAGGCCAGGTGCAGACAGCACCGGATCCCCCACGGAATTCCGCCACAGTAACTCACACTGCCGCTCCCCACAGACCCCCACCCCACAACAGAAGGATTCTGGCTTCATGTAAGTGGCTCCCATCTAAAAGATGACCCAAGCCGGGCACAGGGGCTCATGCCTGTAATCCCAGCACTTTGGGAGGCTGAGGCGGGCAGATCATCTGAGATCAGGAGTTCAAGACCAGCCTGGACAGCATGGCAAAACACTTTCTCTATTAAAAATACAAAAACATTAGCCGGATGTGGGGGCAGGTGCCTGCAATCCCAGCTACTTGGAAGCTGAGGCAGGAGAACCACTTGAACCTGGGAGGCAGAGGTTGCAGGGAGCTGAGATCGTGCCATTGCTCTCCAGCCTCGGCAATGAAGTAAGACTCTTGTCTCAAAAAAAAAGAAGAAGAAGACCTAGAGTGAGGGTTAGGGGGATGAGGGTGCCTGAGGACTCCGTGGGGGCTGGGATGCAGAGACGCCAGTTGCTGCCCCTCCTCTGGGCCCAGGACCCCGCCCCGAACTGCCCTCGGGCTCTCATCCCAGGCACCTGCCCTCGGGCTCTCATCGCAGGCACCCGCCCTCGGGCTCTCATTCCAGGCACCTGCCCTCGGGCTCTCATCGGAGGCACCTGCCCTCGGGCTCTCATTCCAGGCACCCACCCTCGGGCTCTCATCCCAGGCACCCGCCCTCGGGGTCTCATTCCAGGCACCTGCCCTCGGGCTCTCATCGGAGGCACCTGCCCTCGGGCTCTCATCCCAGGCACCTGCCCTCGGGCCTGCTCTGGCCCTTCCCTCCTCCAGGGCCATCTCAGCCCCTGCTTCCCCCTGGTCGGAAGCCACCTCCCCAGCCTGCTTAGAACCATGTTCCAGAAGCAACCGCTGCCGTGTTCCCACTCAGATTGCGTGTTCGTGCCGTGTGGTGTTCGTGCCGTGTGGATGCTGTTGAGGTGTGAACCTGGGGGACGGACGCAGGCTCCAGGGAGCTGCAGTGTGGCTGGGTGCATGCAGAAGAGACCAACGATCCCCACACAATGCAGCATCTCCTTCCTCCAAGGAGAGTCTCCTGGAGGTGCCTGTCCGACGGACAGGGAAGGGCAGGGGCCCAGGAGCCAAGGCCGGACGCTCAGCCCCCACTCAGCCTTCGAAACGCTCTAGTGGGAGCAGCTGGCCTCGGGAATGCTTAAAACTCCAGTAGGGCCCAGGCAGGTGCGGACGCAGGAGGAGTGGAGGGAGCCTCACCTGGCCCACCTTCCTCCTGCCCGTCTACCATGTGGCCCGACCCCAGCTGCTCTCCTCTTCCCGCCCCCGACTCAGGCCTGGCTCCAGACAGTCTCCTCGGACCCTGAGGCCCAGGGCTGGGGGGCCTGGAGCAAGACCAAGAATTCTCTGGGGCTAGAGGGTGGGGAAGAGAAGGAGGAGAGGGAAGAGGAGGCAGAGAAAGACCAGGACGGAGATGAAGGCTTCCTGCTGTCTCTGCTGGAGCAAGAGAATCTGGCTGAGTTCCCCATGCCTGACCAGGTACCAGCTGTGTGGAGGCCCTGGAGACCTCAGGGGACCTGGGCCACGGGGGCTGGTAGAGACACCTGGTCTCCGTGACAGATGGCTGCAGCTGATGTAGGAGGGGAGAGGCCCACTGCACACCTGCCTGGAAGAAGGTGGTGGGGGAGCCCCCAGCCGCACAGACGGGAGGGGTCAAGGTGGCCTTTCTGGGCCAGAGAAGGGCCCTCGAGGCGGGGGTTGCAGGGGTGCGTTGTCACCCTAGTCAGCCACCCCAGGAAGTAGCGTCCCTGCCAGAGAAGGGCTGGCTGTCCCCCTGAGGGTGTGAACCTCAGTTGGAGCTGGCAGGCCACATGCCTACCCTCCTCGGAGCAGAGCCTGCTGGCTGCCTGCCCCGCTCAGGGACGTGTGTCGGCAGGAGCTGGAGGACATCAAGATGAAGCTGTGGGCCATGGAGCAGGCCGAGGGGCTGCCTGGGCCTCCAGGAGCACAGCGCCAGGAAGAGGAGAACGCTGTGGCCGGGCAGCTGCTCAGCCCCGAGACAACAGGTAGGAACGAGCGCCCAGGTTGGGTCCCGGAGTTTCCGTGAGGGTTGGGCTTGACAGGCCCCCAGGCGCTGGGCGACATTCCCGAGAGAGGAATGAGGAAGGAGCTGAGGGCCTGCGAGCCTGAGCCGTGTTCTCCGCAGGCTACCCCATCCCTGGGACCCCCGAGGAGAAGGTGGAGGCTGACCACAGATCCGTCTATGTGGGCAACGTGAGTGCTGGGCAGGCGAGTGCAGGTGGTGAGTGGGGCCCCATCTCTTCTGGGGGCCTGGCCCCTGACCCAGACAGGCTTGCAGGGAAGGGGCTCTGATGCTGGGGACAGCCAGGCTGTCCCCCTCGAGGAAACGCAGGCCTGGGTGTGAGTTCCAGTTCTTCCACATGAGCTGGAATTCAGGATTGCACATGAAATCTCCAATTCGGAGCTTTGTAAAAGACTCCAGCCCTCAGGAGGGGAGGGCGCCACACGAGATGCCCTTTCCTCTCTTCTCCCCTCCAGCCCTCACAAGCGTGTGGGGTTGGGGCCTGGGGCCATCCCCCTCCAGGGGGCCCAGTCTTAGGGTTTCTTCCCCCACCCTCTACCAAGAAAGCCCCAGGAGAGGGCCAGGCGTCTCCCTCACATGCGGGTCTGGGACTGGGTCCGGGTCCAGGTGGACTACGGGGGTTCTGCAGAGGAGCTGGAGGCCCACTTCAGCGGCTGCGGGAAGGTCTACCGAGTCACCATCCTGTGCGACAAGTTCTCTGGACACCCCAAGGGGTCAGTGTGGGGCCTGGCGGGGCGCTGGCCATGCGGACAGGCCCTGGCCTCACTCCTCCCCCTCCCCACCCCCAGCTATGCCTACATAGAGTTTGCCACTAAGGGCTCTGTGCAGGCCGCTGTGCAGCTGGACCAGAGCCTCTTCCGCGGCCGCGTCATCAAGGTGCGTTGGGGCTCCCCCGGGTCCGGGAACGTGGGCACGGAGGGGCTGGCCCTGGCCCTGGGACACACCGCAGCCCCAGCACAGCGCGTCTCAGGCATGGTGGGCGGCTGGGCCTGGACGGGATGTGACGGGGCCCCTCAGACCTGAAGCTGGGTTTGATCTGTGAGTGGCATGGTGTAGAAGGGGTCTCTATCGGGCGGGAGCCCCCCTCTGCAAGGGTGCTGGCTGTGACTGGGTGTCACGTGACCACAGCAATGGTAGGCAAAGGCAGAGGGACCCTATAGGCCTGAATGGCATCCTGAGCTGGGCAGGACCCCACGCTCCGGGGTGCCTGGGGCTTCGGGGCTGCAGGCTGGGTCTCGGCTGCCCCTCGAGGAGGACTCTGGAACAGGCCTCTGCTCCAGGTGCTGCCGAAAAGAACCAACTTCCCTGGGATCAGCTCCACAGACCGCGGGGGCCTTCGAGGACACCCAGGCTCCAGGGGTGCACCCTTCCCACACAGCAGCCTCCAGGGCAGGCCCCGGTTCAGACCACGAGGGCAGAATCAGTGAGTGGGTGCCTGTGGGGGCAGCCTGGGGGTGAGAGCCATGCGGGGGCTGTTAGGGTCTGGGGATCAGGGGACAGGAGGGGGGTCCCTGTGCCTGTTCCTGACGGGGCTACAGGAATGTACCTGGCAGGCCCTGGGGGAGGGCTGCGGCTGCTGCATCAGCTGGGGGGTGGGGTGGGGTGGGGAGGGCTGCTTGGAGCCTCTCTGCTGGGAGACAGGACCCCTTCTTGTTCCCACAAAGGCTCTGGGGCGGGTTGCAGCTGCCCCAAGGGGCTCTCCTGGTGCCGCCCTTTCCTTTCCTGGCACCCTCCCAAGAGAGCAGCTGGGGAGTCACCAGAAAGGCCCCCTGGGGCATTGGTTGAGCAGCGGGGGTAACCACCCTGCACCCTTATCCTGTTGTCCTGGGAGGCCCTAGGCCAGCTTGCAGCTTCCCCCTGTGGAAGGCCACTCACCCTGCCTTCTCTTTCTGTGCAGGGCCCGTGGGAAGAGTCTCGCCGTGGTTCTCACCGTATTAATGGGAGGGCCTGCTTTTGAGAGAGGGACTGGGGGCTGGGTCAGGAGTAAACCTCTTGTGCTCCATAGGGGGCTGGGGCTGGCAGAGAGTGGGGTGGGGGTGAGGCCAGAGGAGAGGGGTGTCCAGAAGAGCAACCGCTGGCCCCCCCACTTGGCCAGAGGGGGAATGGTCCACTAGGGGAATGGTCCACTCGTGGCCACAGCCACGAGTCACAGCCATGGCCCGGTAATGGGCCGGGCATGGGTGCCACGGGGCTCCACGGGGCTCTCGGCAGTGAGGCGTGAGGGGAGGGGCAGAGGCCCAGGCAGTGCCAGCTTGGGGTTGGCATGCTTGGCTCTTCGACTAACTCATTTTAAACAGAAACGTGTGTCTTAATGGTGAAGCATAAATGATTAAAATTGAATATTTTTTAAAAGCAAATGGCAGTATCTGTGTTCATCCCTCGTATTCTTGCCGTGGACACAGTTTCCTTTGCGTCTTCTCCTGAGACAGAACACGGAAAGCGGCTGGCGGGACGTGGCTGTGGGCCAAGGACAGGGCTCTGGCCCCCTTGCGACTGACAGCAAGCAGACAGTGTGCAGGCTGAGGCAGCGTCAACGTCACCGCCAGCCTGATGGGCTGCGACTGCCTGCGTGTAAGCCAAGGCACCCTCATGCCATGACTCTGCCCTCGCCCACATGTCCAGGGTACAAGTCCCCCAAGTGACACAGACACCCAGGAGGCTCCTGACACAGGCCTGGCCCTCGTCAGCAGCTCAGGAAGCAGAAGTAGAGGTCTCTATCCTGGGTACTCTGACAACTGTCCTCTCTGGAAGCAGAGCCAGTCAGGCTCCCTGGCTGCAGGCACAGCTGCACAGGTCCAGACCCAAGGCTGCCCACCTGTACACCGAATCCTGCATTCCACGGCTCACAGCGTCTCCGCTCCGCCCCATCAGGCTTCATGCAGAGCAGCTCCTGTTCAGTGGGCTGGTGCCACCCACCCCCTCGGCCACCCTCCTCCAGTACCAGGCCAGACGCTGCTCCCCACCCACCCCTTCGGCCACCCTCCTGCAGTACCAGGCCAGACGCTGCTCCCACCCACCCCCTCGGCCACCCTCCTCCGGTACCAGGCCAGACGCTGCTCCTGGAGAGGGCTCTCCTTGTTTCCCACCCACACCGGTCTCCTCCCCCAAACCAGCCCCACACCTACCTTGGGGTCTTGGGGTGAATGTTGGCCTTTGTAGTGGGGGGAATGATGCCCCCCCCCAAAGTATGTCCATGTCCTAATCCCCCAGAACCTGTGAACATGGCCTCTGGAAAGAGTATTTGCAGCTGTGATTCAGTGAAAGGCTTAAAGATGGTCCTGAGTTACCTGGACTGATGGTGACCTGAACAGATGGTCGAGTTCGCTAAACCCGACCACACGCTGGTTACAGAGACCGAGAGATGCTCCAAGACCGCGTGAGGACAGAGCCAGAGGCCACAGCAAGGCCGAGGATTGCAGGGGTGGCAGTGGCTGCAAAGGCTGGAGCAGGCCAGCCCTGGCCACACCCAGCCTTGGCACTCCCACCTCCACGCTGGGGTTGTGGGGGGATGCATTCCCGGGGTTTGAAGCCCCCTCCATGCGATGCTCTGTTACGGTGGCCCGGGACACTGAGCCTAATTATCAAGATATTGGACCAAGGAGCCGCCACAGCTGTCCAAGACCTGCCCTGATCTCACCTGAGGTCCACTCTGGAGCCCCTGGGCCCTGTGGTCTGTGAGCTGCCCTGATGTCACCTGAGGTCCACCCTGGAGCCCCTGGGCCCTGTGGTCTGTGAGCTGCCCTGTCACCTGAGGTCCAC
The DNA here is from genome assembly GCA_036589455.1 of Ateles fusciceps. Classification (NCBI taxonomy): domain Eukaryota; kingdom Metazoa; phylum Chordata; class Mammalia; order Primates; family Atelidae; genus Ateles; species Ateles fusciceps. Next base: position 1,313,479 of record JAZHEH010003205.1, read on the forward strand.
TCTGGAGCCCCTGCGCCCTGTGGTCTGTGAGCTGCCCTGATCTCACCTGAGGTCCACTCTGGAGCCCCTGCGCCCCTGTGGTCTGTGAGCTGTTCTGCCCAGGCCTCCACTGGTTTGCCAGGGATGGAAAAATGCTAACAGCCAGAGTCTGGCTTCAGGGTGGACTAGAGGGAGCTGTCCCAGCATCAGAGAGCCAGGCATAGACCAGAAGGGGGTCAAGCTGCTGAGCAGCCCAGGGCGGGCCTGGTGCAGACTGCTGACAGGTAGGGGCTGCGGGGGGGCGGGGACTAGGGCGCGCACAGCACTGTGCAGGTGGCAGCCCTGCCTGCTCAGCATCCGGGCCTGGGCTCTGGCCCTCAGTGAGGGGTCGCTGCTGACCTTGATGGAGGGATCATGCGCATGGGTTTGTCAGGTCCCTGGAGGTGTTCTACCCATTTCGCCAGTTAGTTCCTGTCCATTTTCAGCCTTCTGTGCAGCCACGGCAAGCAGACAGTGGAAGGAACCTGGGGCGGCCCTCCTTTCTGTGGACTTGAGGCCCGAGCAGGCCAAGGTGGAGGGGGGCTGGGGGAAGCCCTTGGCACGTGCCTCACTGGTGATGAGACCCTGAGCATGACTGGTGGAGGCCTCGTGGCTGCGTGGAGAAAGCGGATGCTCTGGCTGGCTTGGGTGGGCAGTGAACAACAGCACGCTCCTCTTCCCCCGGCCAGCAGCAGAAGGAAAGGCAGGACCGCTGCTGCCTGGAGGGAGCATGGGGCTGCCCCACGTGGTGTCCAGCAGAAGCTGCCTGGGCTCGAGGAAGGGGGTGGGCAGGAGGGCTGTGGCCGTCCACGAGGCCAGCCCCATCATGAAGACAGCGCAAAGCTGCCACGTGGCTGTTCTGCTGTCAGATCAGGGGGTAAGGAGACGACTTCTCTGTTTTCTTGGGCTTAAAATGAGGATGCTGCCTGACAACACTTGCAAAAACTCCCCCAATGTATAACGCACTTACCGGTGGGTCTGGCTACACCTGAGAGAAAACCCAAACATCAGTGATTTAAACCAGAGAGGAGGACATTTATTTTCTCATATTAAAAAAAAAAACTGAATATAAGTAGTCCAGGGCAGGTGCGTCAGCAAAGGCCCAGGTCCTTCCTGCTTTCTGCTCCACCATCCTCAGGGTGTGGCTTTCCCCCATGCTCTCAGCACAGCTACCCCAGTGCCAGCCATCACATCCATGCTCTGGGCAGGAAGAAGGCAAAGGGGGAAAGCACGTGCCAGCTGAGCCCCCTCCATGGGAGCGCCCCCTGCAAGTCTCCCCCAGCACCACCCCCTCCATGCCACAGCTGCACACCGGCTGTGAGGGGAGGCCAGGACGAACTAGGCAGCGGCACTGGGGTTCTGATAGCAGGGAGGAAGGAGAATGCACACTGGGTTAGCAAACTGCGGTCCCCACCCAGCCAGGACTCAGGCAGGGGTGATCCCCACTGAAAGCAGATTTCATGCCAGGCTGCAGGGGAGACGTGTTTGGCTGGAGTACTGCCTTCTCCTAACAAACACGAGGCTCTTGTTAAAGATTTACCCAGTGAAGGTGGTCTGTGGCCCAAAGGCACCCAGACCAGCTCCCCTGGATGCCTCGGCGCACTCCAGGACTTCCAATCCACCCTGGGCGGGGAGGCCTGGGACACACCTGTGTTTGCACACACACACACACTCCTGATTTCTTCTTCTATAATTTATAAAATTAGCACTGCGCTTGCTGGAAGGGATGAAAGGGGAACTATGTATAAAGTTCCCCTCCCTGTGTCCTGCCCCAGGCTGACCCTCCTGCCCCAGGCTTGACCCTCCTGCCCCAGGCTGACCCTCATGTCCCAGGGTGGATTGGGCAGGAGGGTTAGCATGGGACAGGAGGGTTCAGCCTTAGGGGAGGAGGCTGAGCCTGAGGTTTTTCTGCCCCAGGATAACCCTCCTGCCCCAGGCTGACTCTTCTGCCTCAGGATAACCCTCCTTACAGCCTTTCCTGTGGTAGGGCCTGTGGGGTCCTTGTAGGTCCCTGAGAAACTCTCCAGTCCTGGACCAGTGCTGAGAACATACTCCGGGGATCTCCTTAGCTTGCTGAGCCTTGAATGCCAGACCGTGGGGGAGGCTGGCACACTGACCCCACAGGGAGCGAGGAATGCGCTGTGGGCTCAGCCGCTGCCCCAGGCGATCGCCACTCAGCCACATCATCAAGCCACACAGCACCTAACCCCCTTGGCACCAACAGGCAGCAAGGGGCGCCTGCGAGTCTGCACCCCAGGGTTTAGGAAGCCGGCTGCAGCTGAGCTGACGGAGTGGGGCCACAAGGCATCCCAGGTTTCACAAGGGCTCCTTCTAAGGCCAAGGCTGAGTCCAACGTTGGGCCAGATGCCAAAGAATGGAGGATAAGTCCAGAAGAGGAGGGCTCCCGCTCATCAGAAGGTACACCAGCTCCCCATCTGCCTCGAGATCCTAGGCTGGGTCTGGGTTCAGGAGGACCGCCCCCCTCCAGACCAGCCCACCGGTTAGCCCATGGGCGGGCCACAGGGTCACAGGTCTTGCAAGTTCAGGAACTCTCGGCTCCAGGCGCGCCTGCCTCCGCCCCGTCAGGACACCAGGGGACAGGCTTCCTGTGCGTCTGATCCCCAGCCTCTGATGCACCCCTCAAAGTCCTCAGCTGAACTCCTCTTAGTTAAATCCTCAGCTGACACGGAAGGAAAAAGCCGGATCTCATCTCAGAAGACCTTTAGTTGAGATACACATGCACAAGGCCCTGCCCTCAAAAGCCCTGGGCCTCCCATTCAGGAAGAGGCGAGGAGACAGACAGGGGCCCCGCCACAGTTGCGCGCAGCTCCTCCGTGACGGCTGGCGGCAGAGCCCGCCCTCAGCACACCTGCAGCATCATCGACGTCACCATGTTATCAAAGGCCCTGCCAAGAGAAACGAACCCACTCACAGGAGCCAGGCCCTTCAACCCTCTGCTCAGAAAGGCCCGGCAGCAGGACCCCATCCACAGGATGCTCGGGGGCCTTCTCTAGGGTCCAGAAATGTAAACCAGCTGAGGCCAGGACAGGAGTCCCACCCCCACTGGGCAGAGAGGACCCATCTGCTGCCTCCAAGTTCCCTGCACAGTCTTCCGAGGCCCCAGGCTGGGATGGATAGAGCAGCATGGCCCGGCAGGGCAGTGGTATGGCGAGGACAGCCCCGTGCAGCCCAGGAGACAAGACCGCACGGACATTCGCCTGCCTGCTCCCATCTGGGACCCAGGATGGCCCTAAGACAGTGTCCTGGTGGAGGGGGAGGGCCTGGCCTAGGGTCACTGCAGCATCGTCTTGCCTGCCAACCACAAGGAATTACGTCTTGGAACCGGGCATTTGCTGGAAGCATGTCTGGATTGTAGGCGTGGACCCCATGTTTCCTTCCTGATGTTCAAAAGTTAAGTCTGTTTACTTTGTGGGCTGTTGGGAAGTTGCCTGCCACCCCAGGTTCCTAACTGTCCAAATTCAACATAAAAGATCAGGTAGTGACGAGAATCGTGTGCTCCCTGAAAGCCACTGCCCACGTGCTTGGCCCTGACTGAGTCCTGCAGGTGCCCCAGGTACCCACTGGGCACACCTGGGAAGCCAAATGGGCAAGCGCTGCTCCCTGCACCACACACAAGCTGCTGTCACCCACTTTACGAGCAGGAGATGTGTAAAACCTGGTGTGGAAAAACAGGGCGCTGCAGCTTTGAAAACCTCTGCCTTAGCGGGGTGGTGCGCAGAGCTGAAAAGGACCCCTCATCCCTTCTTTCCTTTTGTCTCCTTTTTTTTTTTCTCTTCTCCTCCCTTATTTCCTAAATGGTTGCATTTTGGCAACTGAAACGGCAAAGCAGGTCCTACAGAAGAACGTGCTTGAGACACGGAAAGCAGGGCCCACCTGGACTGGATGTGGTCCCCGGGGTTGTAGAAGGGGTTGCATATCACATCCGTGTAGGAGTTGTGCAGCTTCCGGAACATCTGAAAGAAGACCCGGCGAAGTTTACGACCACATGCACACAGTCAGGGCCCGATTTTTGGTTTCTCAACACTTCAAAGTGAAAGAGGAAAAAACACCTACTCAGGCATGGCCTTCCAACCCGACTTACGCTGCGAATTTCGTTGTCTCCGAAGGGCTGTGTTGGAGGAATCCACCACCATGACAAACTTCACCTTGGAGTTGGTGACGTAGCCGTATCTGCACAGCTGGTTAGGGGAAGGCACTCCTGACAAAGGGACTCATGGGACAGCAGATGACGCATCTGGTGGCCGAGGGCCCTCTGTGCCCTCACTTTGGAAAAGCGTGGCAACTCTGAATGACAAGAAACACCCCAGGCTGGGCTGGTCCTGCAGCGACCATGCTGGGTGCTGGTGTAAAGACTTCGCCAGGGTGACGTCTGGTGTTCGCGGGGAGAAGCAAAGGGTAGGCAGCTAAGCCTCGCCCAGGTTTATGCTCCGGGAGCCGAACCACCTAGACTCCAAGTCTGTCTGTGTGGAACGACTCCCCCCTCTTACGAATCAATGCCTGGCCCCAGAAAGTTAACTGCAAAACCAGAGAATTTGTGAACAAGGCAGATCCCCTCTCTAGAGGCCACATTATCTTATAAAACAGTGGGCAGCACAAACGTCACGTGGACAAGCAACATTACAGCTCCTGGGAAGGTCTTTGAACCCCATGGCCTCAAGTGATTTGTCCCAAGGGGCTAGGGTGAGTTTCTAGTGCAATGCGAGGCAAGCCCTAACAAGACAAATGAAACTATCATCCCCTGCTTAAACGTGGTAGCTGCCCTTGAAAAGCAGACGGAAATCCTTGCAGGTACAAAGCAAGAGTGTCCCAGTCTTCTGCAAACGAGACAACGGACACATGTAAACCAAAATGTTCCACAGGGAATTCTAGCCTTTTTTTTTCCTGAGTCAGACTCTCCCTCTGTTGCCAGACTGGAGTGCAGTGGTGCGATCTTGGCTCACTGCAACCTCTGCCTCCTAGGGTCAAGCGATTCTCCTGCCTCGGCCTCCGGAGTAGCTGGCATTACAGGTGCCCACCACCATGCCTGGCTAACTTTGGTAGAGATGGGGTTTCACCACATTGGCCAGTGATCCGCTCTTGACCTCGTGATCCACCCGCCTCGAACTCCCAAAGTGCTGGGATTACAGGTGTCAGCCACTGTACCTGGCCAGAATTCTAGCCTTTCTCTTCCCAAATGATTCTTCCAATGAAAAGAGAGAAGAGTGAGAGGCCTTCATGCCTCAGGCTTCCCTAGTTCCCTGACTGGCTAAAAAACCCTCAACTCTTTTTTTTTTTTCTTTTCAAAGGTTTCACGTGATCTGATCCTGAAATACATCCCATTGTAGGTACTCCCTGACATACACCCTGCACTGAAAGATACACCTTGTAGTCCTCCGTGGGGTACAGCAGACCCAGGTACAGCTCCCCTCTGGTCGATGAGGGCCTTCCCCATTGCAGAGATCTTCTCATCCACCACGTCCAGAGATGTGTGTACCATGTAGTGGAACTTCAGCTCGTTCTCCGTGGGGGTACTGCGGATGTAGAGAGGATAATTCTGCAAGAAAGGATGACGGCGACTGAAAGGACAAGACTCCACCCAGCCAGCTCTGAACAACGCAGAGCCGTGACCTGCAGCCACCCAGGGAACACATTCTTATCCTCTAAGGCCCAGTGCTTCACTCTCCATGCCGAAGTGGGCACTGCCTTCGGGGGATCCCATGTCACCTAATGAGATTTATGTGTTGTTTGCAAAGCAGTAGCAGTAAGGTGGGCAGAAAAGACAATTCAGAAAAATGGGCCTGAGCACAGCCTGACGATCCAGCTTGGCACCTGGGCAGGCCCCTCAACTTCTCCTGGATGACACACTGCCTCAGCACATCTCTAGATCTGCCTGGGTCACCCAAACACGGCAGCACCCTAAATACTGGCTTTTCTTCACCTTGACAGCAACCCTTTTACTAAATCCTTCAAAGACTGAGCTCAAATACCCTTCATCTCTGCAGTTCCGACCATCCTAAGCCCACAACTCACAGCTTATTTTCTGGGCTTTCACACGCCACCATTCACCCCGTGTCTGTTCAGCACTGGGTCCTGCAGAAATACGATGAACAAGAGTCCTCGACAACCTCGTGGAGCCACGTGATACATACTCAGTAAACCCACAAGCAAGCAAATGGATCATGTGTGGCCCATGCCAGGAGGGAACCCAAGAGAAGCTTAGCAGCAGCCACGGCCCCCACCGGGAGCCGCCTCCAGAATCTGGTCTCAAGGGAGGCCACGGCTAGGAAATAAAGGCTTCGCGCAGCAGGAGCACGTGGAGCGCCACCCAGCTCAGTCTTAGCCTTCAGAAAATGCCTTCCAGAAGAAATGTATGTGGGTCAGTAAAGAGGATGGGAGCTAGGGAGAGATGTTCCGGTTGGAAACGCCCAGAGGTGAGAGGGCAGAGCCTGTCCAAGGAGCTGCAGAATTCAGTTTGGTTGGAGCAGAGGATGCAAGGGTTATGGGGGAGAGAAGATCTCAAACCAGGGTATGCAGACAGCACCCTAAGGCAACGAGAAGCCACTGCAAAGATTTCAGGCAGAGGCGTGACAGTATCTGATTTGTTTCTAAGGTGGCACCGGGGGAGGCTGGCAAGAGGGCCAGGGACGCCGTCGGGGGGCGCCAGCGCTCGACGGGAGAATGGGCAGAACCTCCCGAGGACGGAGGACGGAGGCAGTGCCTCGGACCACCTCGGTTTCTGGTGGGTCCTGGCAGGGAGGAGGCCTGGGGCGCAGAGGGGGGCGTTTGGCAGCGGGACGGGCGAGCGCGGAGCTGGGGGCCCAGGGTCTGCCGGGCGGCTCGTCCACCGCGAAGCCCCTGACCCCTGGAGCTCGGCGAAGGCCTCCTCCAGGTCCTATTTCCTAAGGCGCCTTCCAGGCCCAGGGAAGAAGGAGAAAGACAGTGCAGAGGCGAGGACGGTGCGGTCCCGGACGCCCCCGCCGCGAGTACGCACCTCCTTGGCGATCACCGCGACGCACACCGCCATCTTGGGAGGCCCGGCGCTGGGGCCCGCGTCACGTGACCCGCCGCTGGTCACGCGCCCCCCAAGCGCCGCCCATACGCAGCAGACTCAGGCCCCGCCCCACCAGTCACGAGGCCGTCCGGCCCCCCCTCCCAGTCCCTCCGCAGGTTCAGGCCCCGCCCCACGGGTCACGCGACCGTGCGGGCCCCGCCTCCCGTCACTCCGCAGGTTCAGGCCCCGCCCCACGGGTCACGCGGCCGTCCGGGCCCCGCCTCCCGTCACTCCGCAGGTTCAGGCCCCGCCCCGCGGGTCACGCGACCGTGCGGGCCCCGCCTCCCGTCACTTCTCAGGCTCAGGCCCCGCCCCACGGGTCACGCGGCCGTCCGGGCCCCGCCTCGCAGTCCGGCCGGAAGAGCCGGCGGCCGCTCGCAGAGTCGGCTGACTGCTGTGTGCTCCGCGGTCCCGTGTTGCCATGGCGGCGGTTGTCGCGGCGACGAGGTGGTGGCGGCTGCTGCTTGTGCTGAGCGCCGCGGGATGGGGGCCTTGGGCGCCCCGCAGCCCCCGACATCCTGCTCCTGCTCATGGACGACGTGAGTGCGGGCGGCGGGATGGGGCTGGGCGGTGGGGCCGGGTCGCGGTGGGGTGAGGGGCGGGGTGGGGGGAGGCCCCGCGCGGGGCGGGAAGGTGAAGCGGGACCCCCGGAGCGGAAGGGGTAGCCCCGCGGCGAGCGGCCGCGGAGTCCGAGCGTGGTCTCGGCGGTCACCGGTCACCACCCGCGCTGCCAGTGCGCTGCGTGGCCCGGGCAGCGTCCTTTCCTGCAGGTGGGTGTCCGGGGTGCTACCGGGCCCTGCCCCCGCCGTCTTCCCTTCCCCCGCCCTCTGCGCTTGGGAGGTGAGCGCGCGGCGTGGCCACCCCAGAGGGAGGAAAGGGCCGCTCCCGCCGCCCTGCCTGGGAGCTGCATCTCAGAGCCGCGTGAGAATCACCCCCTCGGCTTCCGAGTCCCCCCCGCGGGGCTCCAGCCTTAGCCGACGGCTGATGCTGTCCCCTGCTGAGCAAAGGTCAGGTGTCCCGGAGGTCTGAAGAACTGAAAAGCTAAATGTCCCCTGGTTGGCAGGTGCGGGGTCAGGGGTCACAGAGCCGACCTGGACTCAGGAATGAGTTCCCCTAGGGAGGACCCCAGGCACACCTGGGTTCAAACCCGACTGTCCCTAAGCTTGAACTTCAGCCTCCTGGGGGGGGGGGGGTGTCACACCTGCCCCACTGTGCTCACGTGGTGTGTGAGTGCCGGACTGCTGGCTGCAGACTAGCACAGACCCTGGCAGGGGCCTTCAGACCCACCTGTGCGACCAGTGTGGGGGCCATGGGCCGCATGCAGGGTCTGGGCAGTCGTGGCTGTCAGAATTGGGTGGTGCTGGTCATGTAAAATACACTCAGATTTGGAAGACTTGGTGCAAAAAAAAAAAAAAGAAAATATCTGAGTTAACAATTTCACTTGTTAAATTAATGGTTTTTTACCATAAAGATATACCTGAAAAATTAGTAGACACCATCCATAGTTTCCCCACCCAGGGATGACAGCTGACAGACCTGGGCCGCTGCTTTTCCGTCTCATGTGTCTATGAGTGTGCAGTGACTGGTTTCCAGAGCGCACCCTCCAGCCCCCATGGCCCCTGTCCTGACAGCAGTAGGCAGGCCTTGCCCAGTATTGAGTGGTGGCTCCCTTCAAAAGATACTTTGTTTCAGAATTTCATCTTTCACCCTGTCAGTCCCTCTGGGCTAGTGTAGATACTTTGTTTCAGAATTTCATCTCTCCCCTGTCAGTCCCTCTGGGCTAGTGTAGATACTTTGTTTCAGAATTTCATCTTTCACCCTGTCAGTCCCTCTGAGCCAGTGTAGATACTTTGTAATAGAATTTCTTCTTCTCGCTGTGTCAGTTCCTCTGGGCAAGCATAGTTTCCTTGGGTGAGCTGGGCTCTGCAGGTGAAGCCTTCCTGTTCAGCTTCTGTGTTTCGTGACTTCTCAGATGACAGAGGGCTGTGTGAGGTGGGGGCAGCTCATGAATGACTTGTGTTGAAGACTTGTCAAAACGATAATATTTTGAATATGTTGTGTTAAATATAAAGTTAGGCCAGGTGTGATGGTTCACACCTGTAATCCCAGCACTTTGGGAGGCTGAGGCATTTGGATCACGAGGTCAGGAGTTCAAGACCAGCCTGGCCAACACGTTGAAACCCCATCTGTACTAAAAATACAAAAATTAGCTGGGTGTGGTGGCAGGCACCTGTAAATGCAGGTACTCTGGAGGCTGAGGCAGGAGAATCGCTTGAACCCGGGAGGCAGAGGTTGCAGTAAGCCGAGATCTTGCCTTTGCACTGTAGCCTGGATGGCAGAGTGAGACTCCATGTCAAAAAAATAAAGTTAGCTTGCATTTCACCTACTTCTGCTTTTCTAACATGGCTCCTGGTAAATGCAGAATTGCATGTGAACTCACTCTGTGTTTCTGTAGGACAGCGAGGGTTGAGGCCGTGCAGGGGTGAGGGGTGAGCACTGGGGAATGCTTGCACATGGGGGAAGGTGACTGGGAAGCTCTGCCCAGCTGGACTCCTCTGCTGTGGCCTCTTCTATGTGGTTCATGGGGTCCTGTGGCAGCTGACACCTAAAGAACCCCAGAGGAGCTTTGTCCTGCCCGGTGGGTGTCCTTGTTAGGACTTTCTGATGCAGACAGTGGAAACGAAGTCAAAGTGACAAGCAAAACTGAGAATTCCCTGGCCCTCCTGACGACACCCCAGGGCCGCCTACGTGGTTTCCCCTTTGAGGCTCTGCTGTCCCTGAACTGGCCACATCCTCACTCAGCTAGTGACGGTCCCAGACCACTCCAGGTCACCCGTAAGTCAGCAGGCCCAGTGGGAGGTTGGCTCTGCCGCAGTCCTGTGAGCCTGATGTGGGTCTCAGCTCTGCGCCATGCACACTGAGGGAGGGGCGCATGCTGACCTGTCCAACCTAGGCCTCGGAGCCTCGGGCCTACCCCGGGAGGGAGACGCCCCTGCTCATCTCATCTGCCTGGACCCAGCAGAGAAGGGGTTTCCTGGAGGGCCCATGGCACAGCTTCCAGGAGGGGGCAGGGATGCTGGCAGGTGAGAGCCACAGAAGCTGGCAGTGGAGCCCTGAGGTGCCCTGATGTGGCCCAGGGTGCGAGGGTGCAGCCTCAGGAGCATGGGGGTCCTACAGGCTGTCCTCTGTCCTCAGAGCCCAGGCTCCCTCCACAGCCCTGTGCACATGTCTCCCTGCCCGGCAGACTAGCTGTTTCTGCCAGGGTGCTGGTATCAGGTGCTGCAACAGGTCATTCAGTCTCTGGCGTGACACAGGGTGGCTTGGTGACCTGCAGCGCTGGGCCCCGCACCACCTGAGCATAAGTGTGTGTGTCTCAAGTTCAGAGTTTTGGAGCATGGCCCTTCCTGGACTGGCTGCCTGCGGCCCAGTCTCTCCCTGTCCAGTCCTCTGTGGCTGGGCACTGGGGCCTGGACCTCCCTTTCATCTGAGCAAGTGCAGTTTCAGAAAAGGGGTATCCCCAAATTTACCTTACTGTACCCCCTCATGGCCAGAAGCCACTCTCCAGCCAGTCACACTGACCTGGGAAAGAACCACTGCCCCCCATTCCCTCCCCTCAGAGTCAGGACCAGAAGAGAGGAGGCTGCGACTGGGGGTGAGAGCAGCTGGCAGGACCCTCCACCTGTCCAGGGGGAGCTGAGCTGGCTGCGGTGAGGACAGGCCCACTCACGACTGCTCTGCCCTGCCTTTAAATGACCCGCAGCACCCCGGCACCTGCTGCCTGAGCAAGGACACCCGCATGGCCCGCTCTGCTCGCCAGGGCTGCTGGGCCCTTGGGAGACAGGCAAGACCCAGTGACAGGCTCCGCTCTGGCCCACACATGGCTCCTGCCTCCCAGGGCCAGCAGTGCTCTGCGTCTCTGCTCCTTACTTGGAAAACAGGGTTAAGGAGGATCAGCCCTAACCACACCGAAGTGGAGACTCAGGGCCACCCAGGCCAGCTCCTGTCGCAGCAGCAGCAGCGTCGTCGAGCTGCCAGAGCCAGGGGAGGGCTGCTCAGCACCTCTTTGAAACAATCACTGGCCTGCTTGTCTTATCGTACTCCCATGGCAACCAACAGGAATGGAAACTTTGCCGTTTCTTAAAACTCTGAAATTCTTGGGCCGGGCACGGTGGCTCATGCCTGTAATCCAAGCACTTTGGAGGCCAAGGCGGGCGGATCACATGAGGTTGGGAGTTCAAGACCAGCCTGACCAACATGGTGAAACCCCATCTTAAAAAAATAAAAAAAATTTTAAAAACTCTGAAATTCTTAAGGATGCTGCTCCGTGGCTCACAGCTGTGCTCACTGAACATGGACAATCATTTGGGGACTTTTAAAACCTTTTTTTTTTTTTTTTTAGATAGAGTCTCGCTCTGTTGCTCAGGCTCGAGTGCAGTGACGAGATGTCAGCTCACTGCAACCTCCACCTCCCGGGTTCTAGTGATTCTCCTGCCTCAGCCTCCTGAGTAGCTGGGATTACAGGCACCCGGCACCATGCCCGGATAATTTTTGTATTTTTAGTAGAGACGGGGTTTACCATATTGGCCAGGCTGGTCTTGAACTCATGAACTCAGGTGATCCGTCCACCTCAGTCTCCCAAAATGCTGGGATTACAGACATGAGCCACTGTGCCCAGCTAGGAATTTCTTTTTAAGGCAAGGTCTGGCTCTGTCACCCACGCTGGAGTGCAGTAGCTGGATCACAGTTCACCGCAGCCTCAAACTACTGGGCTCAAGCAATTCTCCTGCCTCAGACTCCTGAGTAGCTGGGATTATAGGCAGCCATCACCATGCCCAGCTAATTTTAAAAAGTTTTTTTGTGACAATGTCTCTCTGAGATCCAGGATGATTTTCGAACCCCTGAGCTCAAGCGATCCTCCCTCCTCAACCTCCCAAAGTGCTGGGATTACAGACACTGTGTCCAGTCCTTTTAGGACTTTAAGGGAGAGAAGAAAGGTGCTTCCTGCCCGTGGTGCTCTGCAGGGATTGTAGATGTCTGCATGGTAACCTGACTCTGCAGGGAAGCTGTGCATACCTGCTTTTCATACCGAGAAAGCTGCCGATAACCAAGAACGGGGTCAGCAGATGAGAGCTGGCCCAGCAGCCTGGGACGCTGTCCTAGAAGGCCCACATGTGGGAGGTTGCCCTCAGCTGGCATCTGGGAGCTGGGAATGGGGGGTCCCCCCCGCTGTTCCCTGATACAAGCGGCTCGCCTTGCCACAGGTTTCGCAGATGCCACGTTTTATGCCCAGCACCTTCTTTCCTCCTGGACCTCGAGAGAGCACATGCTAAGCAGAGGGGCCACACCGCCAGCCCTGGTGTAAACTCTGGGAACTCAGTCTCACGCCGGCTTCCCCCGCCCAAGCGTCTCGTGTGGCTCCACTGGGAGAGGGTTCGTGCTGCCCCTGATCTCCCCTGTCCTGCCGTCACCTTCTCCCTGGGCTGTGGCAGTGAGTGGGACTGTCAGCCGAGCCCTGGGACTCCTCCCAGCAAGAGTGCTCGGCTTGCGGTATCCTCTGCGTCAGTGATGAGCATGGAGCCCACTGCCTTCAGGGCATTCTCTGCTGCATGTGTTCATGTTCTCTGAGTCCTGGAACAGGTGAAAGAGTGACCTAGGTGAGCACAAGCAGACCAGGGCGCAGCTCTGCCGACCGCTGACCTTCTGGGGGAGGCCGGCCCTCCCCTCAGGAAACCTCAGGACGTAGCCTGCAGGGAGGGTCGGGCGCGTGGCACCCAATATTCAGATGTGGGCCTGGGCATGGGCAGACACTGTAGCGGGAGAAACATGCCACTCCCCTCTCATCCCAGGAGGGTGCGGGGTCATTCCAGCAGCCCTGGGCCAGCTCAGCTCCTCACCTCCCCCAGCCTCCCTGCAGTCAGGCCAGCCGCAGGCCCCAAGTCTGACTGTAAATGTGGATGGGATGTCCCTTCCCAAACAACAGAGGCAAAGACAGAGGCCTCGTGCCCCACCCCTGCCTTTCTCTGCTCTCCCACCTGGACTGGGTACTGGCAGGGGCAGAAGCCCAGCCACCTGGAGGGTGAATGTGCACGCGGGGGAGGCAGAGGGCAGGGAGCCTTGGGCGTGTGTCCAGTCCCCTCTGGCTGGCCTCAGGGAGCTGCTGTGTCCAGGCCTGCGCTGCAGGTCTCCGCTGCCTTGGCGGGATGCACCTCGCCCAGCGTGGGCACATTTGCCCGGCGCTCCTCGGTGATGTTTCTCAGCCCGGGAGCGGCTCTGCAGGCGTCCCTCCAGTCTCCTCTCACCTCCCATTCTTCCTCATCAGCCTCAGCAGACACCTCTCTCCAGGCGCCTGCATTGTCCTCAGATGAAAAAGCCATTTCAATGACTTCAAAATAAATCATCTCCAAGCCGGGGTGCAGTGGCTCATGCCTGTAATCACAGCAGTTTGGGAGGCCGAGGCGGATGGATTGCTTGCACTCAGGGGTTCGAGACCAGCCTGGGCAACACAATGAAACCCCGTGTCTACTAACATACAGAAAATTAGCCAGGCATGGCAGCGTGTGCCTGTAGTCCCAGCTACTTGGGAGGCTGAGGCAGGAGAATTGCTTGAACCTGGGAGGCAGAAGTTGCAGTGAGCCAAGATCATGCCACTGCACTCCAGCCCGGGGTGACATAGTGAGACTCCGTCTCCAAACAGACAAACAAGTCAGTCAGTTAGTCAGTCATATCAGGGCTGGGAACGGTGGCTCATGCCTGGGGTCTCGGCACTTTGGGAGACTGTGGGAGACGGAGGCAGGCAGATCGCTTGTGCTCAGTTTGCTCAAGACCAGCCTGGGCAACGTGGCAAAACCTCATCTCTATCAAAAATAGAAAAAAATCGGCCAGACACTGTGGCTCATGCCTATAATCCCAGTACTTTGGTAGGCCAAGGCTGGTGGATCACCTGAGGTCAGCAGTTCAAAACCAGCCTGGCCAAAATGGTGAAAGCTCATCTCTACGAAAAATACAAAAATTAGCCCAGCGTGGTGGCCGGCACCTGTAATTCCAGGTACTCAGGAGGCTGAGGCAGGAGTATCACTTGAACCCGCGTGGCAGAGGTTGCAGTAAGCTGAGACTATGCCACCGTACTCCAACCTAAGCAACAGTGAGATTCCGTCTCAAAAAAAAGAAAAAATATGAAAAGTTAACTGGGCATGGTGGCGTGTCCCTGTAGTCCCAGCTACTTGGGAGACTGAGGTAAGAGGATCACTTGAGCCCGGGAGGCGGAGGTTACAGTGAGCCAAGATTGCGCCTGGGTGACAGAGTGAGACTCTGTCTCAGAAAAATAAACCATCCCAAAAGGGATCCAAAGCTGAAAGGGCCAAACAGAATTTTGTCCCATGAGACGTGGAGGACCTTTGAGAGGAAAAAGCCCAGATTGGGCTCAGCTCACAGACTCCACCTATCAGTAGAGGCCGATGTGAGGAATGGTCACCCTGCCAAGCTGAGCCTTACAGGCAGGCAGGGGCCAGAGAGCCTGTTGTCCACCAGGGAGACTAATTGAAACCAGACAATAGACCAAGCTGTGACCATGCACACCTGCACGTCCAGCCACCCATGTGTGCCCAGAGCGGCCAGCTGTCGTCCCGGGGCCCAGCGCCCGTCCCCTCCAGTGGCCGTTCCCTGTCAGCTGCTGTGCCCGCCCAGGTGAGGGCTTGCTCTCTGTTGAGACCCCCCGTCTCCTCACACAGGCCCCAAGGCTGCTTGTTCTTTGAGGACCCAGCGAGTCAAACACCCACCGGCCCCAACCCAGGAGAGTCAGGGGAGCCCCCCAACCCCGGTCTGTCTGCAGAAAACCCAGACGCCTACACTTCTTTTCTAGCCGCTTTACTAGAGAATTCACAGGCGAAAACGCTCCAGTCATTGGTTCTCGTGTACCCTCAGAGTTATGCAGCCACCACACGTCTTCAGATCTTTATCCCGAGGAAGGAAGCCCCAGCCCCGACGGTGTCACTCCCTTGTGCCCCCTGGAGCTCCCGGCAGCCCTGCTCCCCCTTTCCGTCTCTAGGGATCTGTCTTTTCTGACATGTCAGGTGAATGGAATCATACAACTCGTGGGCTCTGACTTCCCCTTGCACGGGGTTTTGGGGGTTCATGCACGCAGCCTGTGTCAGGACTCCATTCCTTTTCATGGCTGAGTCGTGCTCCATGGTGCAGAGGGACCACGTGTGGCCAATGCTTCCACCCGTGGATGGGCAGCCAGTGTTTCTGGCTCGGGCGCCGGAGAGCATGCCGCTGTGGGTATTGGTCTGTGCACAAGTTTCCACGTGGACAGACTTCAGCTCTGCTGGGCATGCACCCGAGTGGCATTGCCGGGCCGCATGGCCACCCTGTATGGCGCTGCCACACCTCTTCCCCCAGGTGCTGCATTGTCATGTTCTCACGCAGTGTGTGAGGGCATGAGTTTCCAGTGAGTTCACTTTTTTTAATGATGGGGCTTCACCATGGTGGCCAGGCTGGTCTTGAACTCCTGACCTCAGGTGATCCACCCACCTTGGCCTCCCAGAGTGCTACCGTGCCCAGCCTGAGTTCACTTTTGACGTTTTGTTTTGTAAAAGTCAGCCTTAGGCAGTGATCAGACTCTGGTCTCTGCTGTGGTGAATTATGGAGGCACCAGAGTCTCTCTCCAGCCCTTTAAGCAGCAGAGCCCAGGGATCCTGTCTTCGCGTCATTTGAAATGGTGCAGACTTTTCAAAGGGCCAATGGGCAGGTGGGGCTCACTCGGCCTCCAGGCGCAGCCCTCTTTGGGGCCCCTGACCATCCGTGCAGGCAGCAGTCCTGCTCTGTGGGATGAGTCCTGGGACCACTCGTGGCAGGACGAGGCTGGGTGGGGTGAATTTGGAGAAAAGTGGCAGGTTTTTGTAAGTGTTTTTTTTTTTGAGATGGGGTGTTGCTCTGTCACCTAGGCTGGAGTGCAGTGGTGCGATCTCAGCTCACCACAACCTCCATCTCCTGAGCTCAGGATTCTCCTGCCTTGGCCTCCCAAGTAGCTGGGATTACAGGTACATGCCACCATGCCTGGCTAATTTTTTAATTTTTTTTATAGAGATGGGGTCTCACTTTTTTGCCCAGACTGGTCACCGAAAGAGAAAAGTATTTCAGAGATGTGAAAGACGAGCCATAGGTGTGGTCTCTACTTGCTTCAGAGCTGTGGGGTGGAGCTGTTTTGGTTCCTCCGGAAGGCTTCAGCTCCCAGACCTAAAATGCAGACACGGCTTGGTTTGCTAAGAGCTTTCCCTCCCTGTCATCCAGGTGTGTCCACAGGCATGTCCGCAGGTGTCCACACAACCAGGTGTCGTGAGTGTTTTTCCACATGAAGTGAGCATCTCGGGAGCCCCAGTGACACCCTCGTCTTACCCATCCCGGGTCTCCTGGAACCACGCACACGGACTAGGGAGCTTAAAAGACAGAAATGCATTCTTGGTCTGGAGACCAGAAGTCTGAGATCAGGGTGTGGGCAGGCCCTGGCTCCCTCGGAGACCTTTAGGGGTGGGCCCTCCTGCCCTGCAGCCCCTGGTGGCCTCCAGCCGTCCGAAGCTCATGGCTGCATGGCCCCCACCTCTGACTCCGTTGCCGCACGGCCCTTCACCCCATCTCCTGTGAGGACTCCAGTAGTGTAGGATGAGGGTCCACCCCAGTGTTCATGACCTCGTCTTACCTGACCACATCTGCAGCAACCCTATGTCCAACCAAGGTCACATTCCGAGATACACTGGGGCTAAGATTTCAGCACAGCTTCTGGGGCTACAGCTCCACCCGTTAACACTGATGAACTGCAATTTGTGTGACCAAATCTGTGGTGTTCCCAGTGTCCCAACCACAGTTTTAAATTTGCATATTTAATGGGTTATACGTAGCTGTAATTATTTTCTTAGGATAAAGTCCTGCAAGTGGAATTGCTGGGCCATGCACTTTTTTTTTTTTTTAAGTGACAGGGTCTCGCCCTGTTGCCCAGGCTGGAGTACAGTGGTGTGATCATGGCTCACTGTAGCCTCAGTCTCCTGGCCTCAAGTGATCCTTCTACCTCAGCCTCCTGAGGAGTTGGGACCACAGATGCACACCACCACACCTGGCTTTTTTTTTTAAGAGGTGGTGTCTTGCTGTGTTGTCCAGGCTGGTCTGGAACTGCTGGCTTTAAGCAATTTTCTAGTGATGGCTGTTTTTTTTTTCAGATGGAGCCTCACTTTGTCACCCAGGCTGGGGTGCAGTGGCACGATTTCAGCTCACTGCAACCTCCACCTCCCAGGTTGAAGCAATTCTCCTGCCTCAGGCTTCTTCCACGTAGCTGGGACTACAGGTGCCTGCCACGTCACTTGGCTAATTTTTGTATTTTTAGTAGAGACAGGGTTTCACCATATTGGCTAGGCTGGTCTTGAACTCCTGGCCTCATGATTCGCCCTCCTTGGCCTCCCAAAGTGTTGGGATTACAGGTGTGAGCCACCACACCCAGCCCCAGGATTGCCTTTTGAGACAGAGGTTGGTAAACTGCAGCCCGTGGATTAAATGTGGATGACCTGCAGTTTTTAAACCCATAAGCGAGGAATGGGTTTTATAATTTTAAGCGTTTTTCTTTTTTATTAACTATTTCGTGATGTGAAAAATTGTATGAAATCACGTGTTGGTGAATAAAGTTTTATTGGCACACGGCGTGCACATCTGCTCGCATGCCAGGGCTGAGCGGCTGTGACAGCTCCATATGGCCCACAAAGCTGAAAAGATTTGCTGTGAGGCCCTTTACATAATACGTTTGTTGATGCCAGCTCTAAACATCTATATTTGCATTCAAATTGGTTTCAAAAATAAAAGTGCAGTGAATGTAGCTGGGCCTGTCAAAGTGGTCATTGCGTTTGGAATGTGCGCGTTTTCCCAGCTGTTGCTTGTTTGTGCTGCTGAAGGTGTCTACAATGGGCGGGGCCCCAGGCAGGCACCTTCACTGCGCTGATGTCTTGGTTGGTGCTTGGAACACCTGAGTCAGCAGAGAATATGTCCTTAGAGAGGGAAGACAGGCAGGGCGGAGGGGCAGAGGGAAAGAGGGACGGGATGTGGAGGGGCGGAGGGGCAGGGAGGCGGAGGGGCAGGGAGGCGGAGGGGCGGGGAGGCGGAGGGGGGGGGGGTGGAGGAGTGGAGAGGCGTGGACTGCCACCAGGCTCCTGCTGAGGTGGGCGCTCAGGGAGATGCTGTGGGGGACCTCGTCGTGGCTGGAGGATCCGAGGAGAGCCAAAGCCCCAGGCGGTACGGGGCTGCCAGGGCAGATGCCCTCCTTCCTTCTATAGCAAGGTCCTGGCCCACTGCTTGTTTAAAAGTACTTTTTTCAACAACACACATAGCAAAGTTTAAAGAATCTTGCAGGAAGCACCGCCTCTGCTCCTCCGCGGGGTCTGCTGTGGACATTTGCTGTGCTGGCACCGTCACACCTAGTGTCACCCTGGCCACCACGCTCCCTGCCCTGTGCTCACCCATCCTCTTGCTTGAGGCTTTTATTGTAAAATACACAGAATGTAAAATTGACCATTACAGCCACCTTAAAGTGCACCACTCAGGCACTTAGTGTTGTGTGTCCATCACTGGTTCCTACTTCCAGAACATTCTATCCCAAGAAGAAACCTGTACCCACCTGCAGGCACTCCCCTGCACCCACCCCCAGCCCCGGCAGCCACTCAGCCACCTGTTGCTCTGTGGACCGGCCTGTTCCAGGTGCTTCCCATGAGCGAATCACAGACTGTGTGGCCCTTGTGTCTGCTCCTTCCCTCGCGTGAAGCTGCCTAGGTCCCTGCATGGTGTGGAGTATTGGCGCGCTGTTCCTTCTGATGGCTGGGTAACGTGCTGGGTACGTGCCTGAGTTTCCCTGTGTCTGCTCCTTCCCTCGAGTGAAGCTGCCCAGGTCCCTGCATGGTGTGGAGTATTGGCGAGCTGTTCCTTTGATGGCTGGGTAGTGTGCCGGGTACAAGCATGAGTTTCCCAAGACGTTACACATTAGCACAGGCCAGGTGGCCTGAGACAGAGAGGTGTATTCTTGCTGGGTTCTGGAGGCCAGAAGTGCTGATGAAGGTGTCAGCCGGGTCCTCCCTCTGGAGGCTCTCGGGGAGGGTCCTTGCTGTGCCCTGGCTGGTGGCTGCAGCACTCCCGTGTCGTCCCCGGACGTCATGTGGCCTCGCTGCTGCGCGCTGCGTCTGTAGCTCCCCGCCCTCATAAGGGCCCGGTCATAGGATGGAGGCCCACCCTGGCCCAGCGTGGCCTCGTCTTAGCTCACGACACCTGCAAACACCCTGCTTCCAAACGCAGCCACACCCGTGTATTACGCACACACCACACTTTGTCGTCCACTCCTGGGCGCTTTGGGTGCTGCTGCCTTTGACACTAAGTCACGCTGCCCTGGACGCACGTACGCAGGTCTGTGTGCGGACGTAAGTTTCAGTCTCTTGGGTGTGTAGCTGGGGGGTGGAATTGCAGCACAGAACTGCAGGGTCACTTGATAACTAGGCTTGGGTTTTGGGGGATGGTGACCAGTCGATTTTGAAATCTGGATATGTACAACAGACGTATGAGGGCTTGTGCATTGACGATGAAAACAGATGTGCGTGTTGAGGGCCTGGCTCCCTGCGAGCACACAGGTGCTGGAGTCAGCGGGGAGGAGGCAGGCGGACGGACAGGGACGCATTCCCCACATGAACACTGAGCAGAGGTGGAGGTGACATCCAGAGTGGTGGCCCCGGGGCACACGCACAGGTGCTACTGGGCCGCTGGAGGGCATAGGGTGGCACTGGCTCCCACGGTCCAGACACACTCTTGGCACCACGGGCAGCTCCCCAAGCCGGAAGTACCACGTGCAGAAGGAGCTCATTCCTCCTCTCCATGCTCTTCCTGCAGATGGGGTGGGGCGACCTCGGGGTGTATGGAGAGCCCTCCAGAGAGACCCCAAATTTGGACCGGATGGCTGCAGAAGGCATGCTTTTCCCAAACTTCTATTCTGCCAACCCCCTGTGCTCGCCATGTAAGTCAGTGCAGCCCTCGCCCCAACAAGGGGTGAGCCCAGCAGGCCAAGGCCTCCCGTGTTTTGCAGCCCTGACTCTGGCGGCCACATCAACCTTGTCTACCCTGGGAGGTGCAGGGAGGATGGCAGGAGGGCTCAGGCATTTCTCATGGGTCCCGGCCCGGCTCTGTGTCGTGCGGGCTGGAGTGCCGCCAGGTTTTCGGGTCGAAGTCGCTGGTGTTGTTGACGGCTGCTGCTCTCTGTTCCCAGAGTTGGGTGCTGTGCCCACCTGGGGAGAGGCGCTGCAGCGTGGCTCTGTCTCCCACTCCCTCCCTCCCTATGGAGAGTCTCCTGCTGGAGACAGGAACACGTGGTACTGATCTGAGGAAGAGGGGGAAAGCAGGGCACGGGGCCAGTGCTCAAGGATAGGGGGTGTGGACTGCATGCACAGCGGGTGTCCCAGGAGCCTGGGAGAGCAGGCGGGGCCTTGGGGACGACGCTGAGCCGCAGCACCCATTTCAGTGCAGTGGGTGCTGTGCCCCCCGGGTGGTGGGGGACACTAACGGGGTTGACAGGTGTGGCGGCCCCCCGTAACCTGGGCTTGCCTCGTCAGTCAAGCATCTGTCTACCCGGCGGGGCTCTTGCTGATGAGAGTGTGGGTCTGAGCATCATGCTTGTCATCCGGTTTCTGTTTCTGTCATTTGCACGTAGCCAGGGCGGCGCTGCTCACGGGACGGCTGCCCATTCGCAACGGCTTCTATACCACCAACGCCCACGCCAGAAACGGTAGGCTGCCCGCCACTGCCTCCAGGGTCTGAACTTAGGGGCAGGGTTGGGCCAGTGTCTCCTGCCTGCCCTCCTTCGTGGCCTGGGTTCTGTGGAGAGTACCTGTTAGCCAGGGTGCCACACTTCATATCTGCTGTGACAGGCGCCTTTAAGCAGATGGCAGCACCTCTATCAGGGACATCCGTGCAGGCAAGTGGCAGGCAGGGTGCAGGTGGTGCCGGGGCCTCCAGGAGTCAGGGGAAAGTGTGGGCTCCCCCCTGGCTGGTTTCCTTCCCTGCCCTGGCCCAGTGAGGACAGAGCGGAGGGTGCCCAGTTCAGCCTAAGGAGCTGGGTCCACACCCCTCGCCCAGAAGCTCCCCTGCTCCCCCAGAGGGTGAGGCGAACGCCCATGGGGGAGGCTGGGGCTGTGGCATCAGTGGGCAGTTCTGGAATGCTCTGGAATCGCTGTGCTCCAGGGGTTTGGATGGGATCCCCTAGGGGCATCTCACAGGGGAAGTGGGATTTCCAGTAGCCTTTGAGGAAAGGGAAGGATGGGGGACGCCTGGGTGAGGCAGTACAGCATCACGTGGTATGTTCCAGAGTGCCTACAGACCAGGCAGGAGGGAGGCCGGGGCCTGAGGCTGGGCCAGAGGCCCGGGGAAGGTGCTGGGGTCACAGAGTCCACCCCGTCCCCGCCCCTGGTGTTGGCGCTGACTCCGAAGGGTGCCTGGAAAAGTTGTGCGAAGCGCCAAGCCCTGTGGATGCACAGCCCCAGCCCTAGCCTTTCACCCTGAGGGGCCAGGGTCCTGTCAGGACGAGGTGGATGGTAGCTTCTCTGGATCTACCCAGGACTCACTCAGCGCTGCTCTTCCAGCCTACACGCCGCAGGAGATTGTGGGCGGTATCCCAGACTCGGAGCAGCTGCTGCCGGAGCTTCTGAAGGAGGCCGGCTATGTCACCAAGATCATCGGCAAGTGGTGAGTCTCCAGCCATGCCCGCCCGGCGTCCTGCACCACCCGCCTTCTGGCCTTGGTCACAAGGGACGTGGCTGCAAGTTTCCACACCAGGAAGGCTTCTTGGGTGGGAACAGAAGCTGAATTCTGGGGTGTTCTGGTGTCGCCAGCGCCCCAGCAGGGTCTCAGGTTACCAGGCCAGGCCCGCAGCTGTGAGCGCCTTGAAGCGTCAGACTCCACAGGTCTGTTACTGTCCCCCCCTCGAGTCACGGCCCCAGCACTCACTGCCACTGCCCCCGGCTGCCTCCTGCCACGTTGTCTCTGGAGGGGCGACATCGTCCCTGGGGGGCCACGTCATTACACACAGGAGCCATGGCGCGGGAGATGCCTGTCTGCCGCAGGGACCTGTTTGATGGTGAACGCTCTGCTCTAAACGACAGAGAAGCCACCAGGAAGGAGAGGAACTGCCCAGCAGTTGATGAAATCCTACCTGGTCAGAGCGCAGGAGCTACACAGCGTCCCAGGCTGCTGTTTCAGGCACACGGGACATTTCATTTCTTCGGTTCTCTGGGACGCCCCAGTGAGCCTGGACAGTTGCGTCTGAGTCACATGTCCTGCACCTCTCTCCATCTGTTGGAGCGTTCCCCACCTGTCGGGCCTGCGTGCCCCTCCTCCAGGAAGCCCACCTGTTTTCCTACCTCTGTGCTCCCTGTTTGCTGCGTGCAGCTCGTGCCAGCCCCCTTCGATGTCTGCTCCTTGGATGTAGATGGTCACGGCAGCTGGAATTTGCTGAGACTGATAGATAAGGAGGACCCAGAGGCTGGCTAGGGAGCGCTTTGTCACACTTCAGACAAGAGGAGGCAGCCTGGGGAGCTGAGCGCTCAGAAAGCGCAGGGCGGAGCTGATGGGCACAGCAGCCGCAGAGTCCGCACACAGGGAGGGTGGGCCCCATGCGGCCTAAACAGTCCCCAGCCAGTGCCAGGGGCCATGGCAGAAGTCAGCCCCTGAGGGCCACCGGAGCACGTCAGGGCTGTGCCAACAGGAGGAGAGCCAGTGGCTGCTCTGGGTGAAAGCCCCGCAGTGGACCGAGCTATCTGCCTGGCCGGGAGGCTGTGTCTTGGGCCCAGCGACCTCCTATACATGCTCGTTGGTGCCGGTGGGCGGAGCTGGAAAGGGAGCAGGTCTCCAGAGAGGCCTCGAGGCTCCCGAACAGCCATCGGCAGGAGAGAGAGGGGACCCCCGAGCTCTGGGAGCAGGAGCAAGGCAGGCCTCGGAGCCACAGCTCCTCCTGGGCTCAGTACAGGGTGCAGTGACTGGGTGGCCAGGCCAGGTTCCTCCTGGGCTCAGGAAACAGTGCAGTGGCTGGGTGGCCGGGCTGGGTTCCTTCCGGGTTCAGGACAGGGTACAGTGGCTGGGTGGCCTAGGGTGGGGGCTCTTCCTAGGCTCAGCACAGAGTGTAGTGACTGGGTGGCCCCGGCGGGGTTCCTCCTGAGCCCAGGACAGGGTGCAGTGGCTGGGTGGCCGGGCCAGGTTCCTGCTGGGCTTAGGACACGGTGCAGTGGCTGGATGGCCCGGGGGGGCTCTTCCTAGGCTCAGGACAGAGTATAGTGACTGGGTGGCCTGGGTTGGGTTCCTCCTGGGCTCAGGGCAGGGTGCAGTGGCCTGATGGCTGGATCGGGTCCTGCAGCGGCTGCTCAGGCAGGTGGGGGGGGTCCCCATCCCAGCAGGGTCCCCTCTCAGGGCAGTGGTAGCGTTGTCAGCCATGACTCAAGACTTCCCTGCGGCACCTCATCTGGCCTCACATAGAAGCTGCTTGATCTGCCTGAAACCACGCGGGTGCCCAGTGCCGGGGCTCGAGTTCCAGAGCGCCATGGACGCCCCCTGCTCCCCCCTCACCTGCTTGCGAGGGCCGGGCCTCACAGCTGCTTCGGAGCAAGCGTGTGCAGCCCACAGCATAGTCTGTGTGTTTCCCCTCAGCAAGGCCTTTGTGCTGGCGGACATGGACACACAAGGCCCCTGTGGCGGGCTGGTGACCTGCCTGGGGTGTTGAGGAATGGTGGGGCGCTCTAGCAATGAGCCCAAGTGCTGAGGACGCGAAGGAAACATCCCTGAGTTGGCAGCGAAGGAGCTCTGAGGTCATGGAGAGGTGCAGGTGTGCTCACCTGAGGGAGGAGACGGGGGAGCAGCTCAGGTGAGAGGAGACGGGGGAGCGGCTCAGGTGAGGGGAGACGGGGGAGCGGCTCAGGTGAGGGAGGAGACGGGGGAGCGGCTCGAGGTGAGGGGAGACGGGGGAGCGGCTCAGGTGAGGGGAGACGGGGGAGCGGCTCAGGTGAGGGGGGGAGACGGGGGAGCGGCTCAGGTGAGGGAGACGGGGGAGCGGCTCAGGTGAGGGAGACGGGGGAGCGGCTCAGGTGAGGGGGGAGACGGGGAGCGGCTCAGGTGAGGGGAGACGGGGGAGCGGCTCAGGTGAGGGGGGAGACGGGGAGCGGCTCAGGTGAGGGGGAGACGGGGAGCGGCTCAGGTGAGGGGGAGACGGGAGCGGCTCAGGTGACAGGAGACGGGAGCGGCTCAGGTGAGGGGGAGACGGGGGAGCGGCTCAGGTGAGGGAGACGGGAGCGGCTCAGGTGACGGGAGACGGGAGCGGCTCAGGTGAGGGGGGAGACGGGGAGCGGCTCAGGTGAGGGGAGAGACGGGGGAGCGGCTCAGGTGAGGGGGGGAGACGGGGAGCGGCTCAGGTGTGGGGGAGACGGGGGAGCGGCTCAGGTGAGGGGGGAGACGGGGAGCGGCTCAGGTGAGGGGAGACGGGAGCGGCTCAGGTGAGGGGAGACGGGAGCGGCTTAGGTGAGGGGAGACGGGGGAGCGGCTCAGGTGAGGGGGAGACGGGGGAGCGGCTCAGGTGAGGGGGGAGACGGGGGAGCGGCTCAGGTGAGGGGGGGAGACGGGGGAGCGGCTCAGGTGAGGGGGAGACGGGGGAGCGGCTCAGGTGAGGGGGGAGACGGGGGAGCGGCTCAGGTGAGGGGGAGACGGGGGAGCGGCTCAGGTGAGGGAGGAGACGGGGCAGCGGCTCAGGTGAGAGGAGACGCGGGAGCAGCTCTTGGCAGAGTCCGTATCCGGGAGGCCGCCGCACAGAACCATCCAGGGCCTCAGCCACAGCTGTGCCACCCTCCTTCAAAAGCGAGGAAACCAAGGCCCAGACTGGGCTCCGTCCAGCCTCCACCTTCTTCCAGCCCAGCCTTCCTTCAAGGCCTCCTCTGACCCTTCCCAGCCAGTGACGGAGTGGGTGCACCGTGACCTGAGACCCGCGTGACTATGCAGGGTCCCCCATGACCGCTCAGGCTCGGGCCTTCCTGCCGCCCCTCCACCAGGCGGGCCTACGTGCAGCTTAGACGTCTGCTTTCGGGATGATGCTTTCCAAGCTGTAGCTATAGAAGACCTTCCTCAGATGATAGGCGAGTGATGGGGGAGCCGCCCATGGCCGCACCTCAGCAGCGCGCTGGAAACGGCCTCATACCACCTCTCCTCCAGCATGTTCTGAAGAGCAGCTGCGAGCTGGACTTCTTCCAGGATGGGCCAGGCCAGGCAGGGAAACCCGGACGGCTGGCCTCGGGGCCGGGGCGAGTAGGCACAGAGGTGTGGCCTGCAGGGCTGCTGTTGGCCGGAGGACGTGAGATTAATGCCCCCAAAGGGAAGGCACGTGTGGGTGGGGCGGACGCAGGAGGTCTGTGGGGATCATCAGATAGGCGGTGCAGGGCGGGGTCTGGAGAGTTGTGGCAGTCCTGGGGTGTGATGCCTGCCGAAGGCCATTCTGAGCGGGGGAACCTTGGTCCCAGGAAAGCAGTTGGTGGTGGTTACCCGCATGGCCACACTGTCACGTTCTCTTGTCATCATTCCAATTTCTGTTTCTGCCCGGGCTCTGGGAACCTGGGGTGCAGCTGGCAGGCCCCAGGGCTCCTGCAGCGGCACGCAACACCCTGCCCAGCCATCTTAGCCATCGCCCTGAACGGCAGCGGCACGCCACACCCCACCCAGGCATTGTCCTGGCAGCCGTTGCCCTGAGCTGGGAGAGAGTCTTGCCGTGGTGTGAGAGACCCAGTGATGACCTGCAGGAGACGTTTTCTGCCCTGGAAAACCCAGAGGAGAAACACTTGTGTTCCAGACACAAGCCACGAAGCATTCCTGGGAGTTCAGAAAAAGTGGAAGGAGCCTGAGTCTGTAGCCAGGCCCGAGAGTGGCATGCCAGGCGGATTCCAGGTGGTGGGAAGTCTCCTCAGGGTGTGCCACTCTTCACAGTGCAGGGAACCCCAGCTGCCACCATGCCTGGCACCCTTGGCTGTGCCTAGCCACTGTGCAGGGGAGGCGGGCAGTGCCAGCACCGTCCTGAGAGTGAGGCCTTGGTGTCCTGTCCTTGCTGTGCCCAGGCATAGCCTGTCTCAGGGTGGAGGGTGCTTGTCTTACCAGGAATTTTGTGCAGGTGGTGGATTTGCTGCTGCTCAGAACCTGAGTGTCCCCCACGTGGGATCCCTGACATGTCCTGGGTTCCTGTTTCTAGGCATCTGGGTCACAGGCCCCAGTTCCACCCGCTGAAGCATGGATTTGATGAGTGGTTCGGATCCCCGAACTGTCACTTTGGACCTTATGACAACAAGGCCAGGCCCAACATCCCTGTGTACAGAGACTGGGAGATGGTTGGCAGGTAACGGAGCCCTGCACCACCCCTTCCCCTCCCGGACCCTGAACCACGGTGCCTGGTGCACCTGCCCCCCGCCCTGCGTCTGGCGCTGGTGGCCTCAAGCCGTGTATGGAGGGCTTTGCTTTGGCGGCTTGTGTCCCACATTTTGCTGCAGAGTCTGTGAGACTTGCACCTGGGGTGGCTTCCGACCTTCTCAGAGTCGTAGATCACTTTAACTGTCCTGAGAGTGGAAGGCCCCCAGCACAGTGAGCCCACGCCATCTGCACTCGCTGCCGGGGTTCTGCCCATGTGGTCCACGGGTGGGGGAGGCCGACTGCGCTCTGGATGTCCAGGGATACAGGCAGGACAGGAGGCGGGATGAAACCGCCACTGTGAGCCACACCAGGAGCACACCACTGTCTGGACAGAGCCATCTGGTGCCTGGGTGTGGGGCAGTACCTCTGATGCGGCAGTGCCCGGGTTGGGGACTCTCATCTTTTGTGAATTTTGTTTGGCTTGACTTTTTTTTTTTTTTTTTTTTTGAGACAGAGCCTCACTGTCACCCAGGCTGGAGTGCAGTGGCATAATCTCAGCTCACTGCAACCTCCACCTTTCAGGTTCAAGCAATTCTCCTGCCTCAGCCTCCCAAGTAGCTGGCACTACAGGCATGCAACACCACACCCAGCTAGTTCTTGTATTTTTAGTAGAGATGGGGTTTCACCGTGTTAGCCAGGATGGTCTCCATCTCTTGACCTTGGGGATCCACCCACCTCGGCCTCCCAAAGTGCTGGGATTACAGGTGTGAGCCACCGTGCCCGGCCAGCTTGACTCTTCTTGATGTAAGTGCTCACTCATTACGTGGCAGTGGACCAGCAGCAGCACCAGCTTGCTGCCTTTTCCAGACAGAGCTCCATGGGGGTGTGGGACTCTCCACCCGTTTGAAGTGTGCAGTTCTGTGGTTTGCAGTAGTAGGAGGCTGGGACAGCCAGCACTGCAGCCGCTTTAGAGCTGGCCCCGCAGCCCGAGTGGTCACTGCCCAGTCCCAGCCCCGAGTAACCACAGCTGCCTCACTGCCTTCACCCTAGTGTCGCACCCACTGTCCCGTCTGCCATCTTCCCCCAGGCAGGTTATTACAGCACCGACCTCAGCCAGGTCATCAGATGCAAGACCGTGCCCTGGGGGAGCAAGGCGTGTGTCCAGCTTCCTCTGTCTCCTGAGTGGACATTTCATTTCCAGCCTTCTTCCCCCCCCCCCCCCCCCCCCCAAAATGGAGTCTCACTCTGTCACCCAGGCTGGAGTGCAGTAGCATGATCTTGGCTCACTGCAACCTCTGCCTCCCGGGTTCAAGCAATTCTCCTGCCTCAGCCTCCTAAGTAGCTGGGATTACAGGCGCCCGCCACCACGCCCAGCTAATTTTTATATTTTTAGTAGAGATGGAGTTTCAACATGTTGGCCAAGCTGGGCTTAAACTCCTGGTCTCATCATCCCCCTTCCTCAGCCTCCCAAAGTGCTGGGATTACAGGCGTGAGCCACCGCGCCCGGCCCCAGCCTTTGCCGGTGAAGTCAGGGAGAAGGGACTTCTTGGCCTAAGTTCTGACATCTGTCTGGATCTGTATTCTCTTCAGATATTATGAAGAATTTCCTATTAATCTGAAGACCGGGGAGCCAACCTTACCCAGATCTACCTGCAGGTGACGGGACTGCAGCAGCCGCGCTCTGTGGGAGGCGTGGGGAGGTGGCCTCAGGCCGGAGGAGGACCATACGGCTCTCTCCACAGGAAGCCCTGGACTTCATTAAGAGACAGGCGCAGCGCCGCCCCTTTTCCTCTACTGGGCTGTGGATGCCACGCACGCGCCCGTCTATGCCTCCAAACCCTTCCTGGGCACCAGCCGGCGAGGGCGGTGAGTTCTGACTCCAAGGAGCACAGACTGGCTGGAGGCCCCAGCTGTGCTTGACTCCTGCAGAGATGGGACACTCAGTCCCATGGCGTTTAGTTCCAGTCGTGGAAAGGCCAGAGCAGCCCTGCCCCTTTGAAGGCATCTGCTGGCCTGGGCTCAGTGGAGGAGGGCTGCAGTGGGCGTCTGGGCTTTGTCCTTCATAAGCCACGTGAACTTGAACTCAAGCCTTTCCTCTTGTTGTGGGGAAGAGGCCAGCCGGTTTCACTGTTGTCTGTGATGTTAGGATTTAAGGTACTCTGTGAATCACAGTATGCCGCTGGCCGCCTGATCCATCTGTCACCGTCCCCCCCCAGGTACGGAGACGCCGTCCGGGAGGTGGATGACAGCATTGGGAAGATGCTTCAGCTCCTCCAGGACCTGCATGTCGCGGACAGCACCTTCGTCTTCTTCACGTCAGACAATGGCGCCGCCCTCATTTCCGCTCCTGAGCAAGGTGAGCACTCACCGCTGCTTCCCGTGGTTTCTTTGCAGCCAGCACTTCGCTGAGAACACCTGCACTGGCTGCGACCCGCAGGGTCTGTAGTGCGAGAGCTTGAAGGTCCTTCCAGGTCCAATGTGAGGAGCAGATGACACCAAGCCTCGAGCAGGGCCATTGGCCCTTCCGGCCCAGGACTAACCTGGAAGCAGGAGTGGCTTTGAACTTGGGGGCAGGGAGGAGGTGACACAGGGGAGAAAGTTTGTCTTGGAAGAGGCTGACACCTCTGGAGGGGTGACCCCGGAGAGTAGAGGCTTTGGAGCCTGGGTGGAAAAGCAGGGCCAGTGGAGCAGGGTGTCCCTGCAGAGATTGGGGCAGGCACCCAAGACCCAGAGCAGCCCTATGAGTTTAACCTGGGCCTGGTTACCCAGGGGCCTGGGCCTCAGCCGTGAAAATGGCTCCTGCCCTCACCACGGCCCCATTGAGCCGTTCCGGGATGGAATAGCTCAGCTTTTCTCCCACACGGTAATGAGGAACGCCTGACCCATCCCCAGCGCCAACCTGAACTCGCCTCTTCCCAGACCACGAGGGGGCCCCTGCAGACCAGTGTCCTTCAGGGAAAGGGGGCTTCAGGGTTTCAGGTGATAGAAACCAGCACAGCTGAAAGCCAAGACAGAAGCGTGTTGGCCCCAGAGCAGCGCCCAGGTGGCCAGCCAGCCAGGGACTCCCTCGTGCCACATCCCACCTGACAGCTCCCCTGGGTGAGCTTGGCTCTCATGCAGACCTCCAGACAGCTCCATCTCCCACCTACTGGAGTCACAGGCCCCCCATGGTCTGCAGGCAGCTCCCAGGAGGGAGGGTAGTGGGTGGCAGGGAGGGTGCTGGGTAGTGGGGGATGGTGGTGTTGGCTGTCATTCTCCATTGGGAGCCTGGGGGGGGTCCCACGTCGACACCAGCACCCACAACCACCAGCCAGCAGTGTCGAGGGCTCCAGCACGTGAGTCTTCGTTTCTAAATGATGGAATATTTCATACCATGAATGGCCTAAGGCCAGGCGCAGTGGCTCACACCTGTAATCCCAGCACTTTGGGAGGCCGAGGCAGACAGATCACGTGAGATCGGGAGTTCAAGACCAGCCTGACCAACATGGAGAAACCCTGTCTCTACTAGAAATAGAAAAATTAGCCAGGTGTGGTGGCGAATGCCTGTAATCCCAGCTACTCAGGAAGCTGAGGCAGAAGAATCACTTGAACCCGGGAGATGGAGGTTGTAGTGAGCCGAGATTTCACCATTGTACTCCAGCCTGGGCAACAAAAGTGAAACTTAGTCTCAAAAGAAAAGAAAGAAACAGAAACAGAAACGACCTGTGTACCGATTTGTAGTACGATGAGAACCCACCCACCTAGCACCCAGCTTAAGACTAGAAACAGGACATCTGAGAGAAAGAAAGTGGGGGAGGGGCGGGGGGGAGAAGGAAGAAACAACACGGCCTCCCGTGATCCCTGGGTGTCCCCTGGAAGTGGCCACTGTGCCCAGTTGAGTGTCCTCTGTCCCCTGATGGGTTCTGTGGCTCTGCTGCTGCAAGCAGGGCCCTCCCTGAGCCAGGCCAGGTTCTGGGCATGTTCGCCTGTGAGGGACACAGAGCTGCCCTCGAGGCTCCGTCCAGAGCCT
The DNA here is from genome assembly GCA_036589455.1 of Ateles fusciceps. Lineage (NCBI taxonomy): Eukaryota > Metazoa > Chordata > Mammalia > Primates > Atelidae > Ateles > Ateles fusciceps. The sequence goes on from JAZHEH010003205.1 coordinate 1,343,985, forward strand.
TCCCCCCACTGCCACTCGGACGGGGGTTGGATGGCGACGCAGGAAGGAGCCGCAGTGACTTAGCCACCCCGGGTGGTTCAGTTTTTCACCGCCAGAAAAATACTTTGTTTCTTTTTTTGGAGACAAGGTCTTGCTCTGTTGCCCAGGCTGGAGTGCAGTGGTGTGATTTCAGCACACAGCAGCCTTGACCTCCTGGGCTCAAGTGATCCTCCCACCTCAGCCTCATGAATAGTGGGGATTACGGGCGTGCCACCACACCCAGCTAATTTTTGTATTTTTTGCAGAGGTGGGGTTTAGCCACGGTCTCCCTTTAGTAGACCAGCCCAGGCTAGTTTTGAACTCCTGGGTTCAAGCCATCCACCTGCTTTGGCCTCCCAGGGTACTGGGATTGCAGGTATGAGCTGCGGCAGCCGGCCCCCTTCGTTTCTCTCTCCCGTTTTTTTCTGGGGACTCAAAGGCGAGAGCCTCAGGTGGCTCAGGCTACAGCAGCAGGGGGGACTCTGTCCCCTCCAACCTCAGCCCCCCCAACCTCTTCCTCTGTCTGGGAGTGAGTTGGGGATGGTGTGGTCACCAGGGCTGGGGGTCTTCGCCCTGTGACCACTTTCCACAAGTGATAGTCCAGGGACGAAAAGCCAGTCTTGGGGGCTTGTCAGAGACACACATTCCTGCACCCCACCCTGATCGACTGAGTCAGAACTGCGGGGGGGGCAGGAGTTGCCTGCATTTTGGGCAGAGCACCCTAAACACAGGCACCGGCACCCGGGGCTCTGCTGTGGGAGTATGTGTTTCCAACTCCTGCCAACCGACAGGCTTGCACTTCCGTTTCGTCACTGGGCGCGACATCCCACTTTCTCCAGGAGACTTCGCAGCCGCGGCATCAGGCAGTCGTGTGAGCTCAGCTCACTGCAACCTCCACCTCCCGGGTTCAAGCCATTCTCCTGCCTCAGCCTCCTGAGTAGCCGGCATTACAGGCGTGCGCCGCCACACTCGGCTAGTCTTTTGTGTTTTTAGTAGAGATGGGGTTTCACCTTGTTGGCCAGGATGGTCTCAATCTCCTGACCTCATGATCTGCCCACCTCGGCCTCCCAAAGTGCTGGGATTACAGGCGTGAGCCACCACAAGCAGCCAAGGCTCAGGGTTTGCACTGGAGCCAGAGTGCCCTTTGTCCCCACTGAGTCTCAGTGACTCTGTCACCTGGGGAGGAAGGGGGAGGGCTTGGCGAGGTAGGGTCCCAGTGGCGTGACTTGCAGCCCCTCTCTATCAGGTGGCAGCAATGGCCCCTTTCTGTGTGGGAAGCAGACCACGTTTGAAGGAGGGATGAGGGAGCCTGCCCTCGCGTGGTGGCCGGGACACATTGCCGCAGGCCAGGTGAGTCAGCGTCAGCCTGCTCTGCTGGGCAGCAGGTCCAGGTCTATGGTCATCCTAGGGTGCGAGCCCCGCACTGCCCACCTCCCCCAGGCACTCCCGTGCTCATCCTCACCACCCTCCACCCCCACTCACCCCCGTGCTCATCCTCACCACCCTCCACCCCCCCACTCACCCCGTGCTCATCCTCACCACCCTCCATCCCCCACTCACCCCCGTGCTCATCCTCACCACCCTCCACTCCCCACACACCCCTGTGCTCATCCTCACCACCCTCCACCCCCTACTCACCCCATGCTCAGCCTGACCACGATGGTGCCCCGAGCTCTGTCGGGTGGAGACCCTGGTGGTGACCTGGGCTCTGTGGGCTGGAGACCCTGGTGGTGACCTGGGCTCTGTGGGCTGGAGACCCTGGTGGTGACCTGGGCTCTGGCTGGACTAGGGTGCACCCTGCCATCTCAGCCTGGCCACCTCCATGCTGTGTGCTGTGTCCCAGCCCAGGAAGCTGCTCCTTAGTGGAGAATCACAGTACAGTCTTCTCTAAGTGGGGCACTTGATCCAGACACGCCCTTAAACACACAGGGCACTGAGTCCAAGGTGTATAAGTGAGCGCTGTTTCTGAGTCAGTCTGTTGCCCTCCCGATGTCTCTAGAGGCAGCTGGGACATCACACAGGACGACAGCCAGGGTCGACATGGGGCTCGTGGGGCTGAGTGATGACGTGTGAGGGGCCAGGTCCTTCTGGAGGCTCCAGGAGAGATTCTGTTCCCTGCCTTTTCCAAGTCCCAAGGACCACCCATTCCTGAGCTCCTGTCCCTTCCGCCTTCGAAGCCAGCAGCATGCATCTGTCCCTTCCGCCTTCAAAGCCAGCAGCATGCGTCTGTCCCTTCCGCCTTCGAAGCCAGCAGCATGCGTCTGTCCCTTCCGCCTTCGCAGCCAGCAGCATGCGTCTGTCCCTTCCGCCTTCGAAGCCAGCAGCATGCGTCTGTCCCTGGCCTTCCTGTTCCACTTCTTTTTTTTATTTTGAGATGGAGTCTCACTCTGTTGCGTGGGCTGAGTGCAGTGGCACCATCTCAACTCTCTGCAACCTCTGCCTCCTGGGTTCAAGCAATTCTGCGTCAGCTTCCCGAGTAGCTGGGACTACAGCCACATGCCACCACGCCCGGCTAATTTTTGTGTTTTTAGTGGAAATGAGGTTTTGCTGTGTTGGCCAGGCGGTCTCGAATCCCAAAGTGCTGGGATTACAGGCTTGAGCCACCGTGCCCAGCCTGTTCCATTTTTAAGGACCCTGTGGCTATATCCCCCACCCGCTTCCCCCAGGCTGGCCTCCCTGTTTCCAGGCTCATAAGCAGCCTGCGTTGTGTCCGCCGCCTTAACTGTCTGGGTTGGTCACGCGTCTGCAGGCCCAGGGATTGGCTGCTGTTCCGCCAGGTCCTCCTGTTCCCCACTCATTCCACACATCAGGACACTGAGACCAGAGAGGCAGGCGTTTGTCAGGGCCTCCCAGTTACCAGGGGCAAAGGTGGGAGCAGCCACCAAGTGTCTGGCCGTTGAGCCTTCCCTCCTGCCCACCATGCCTGGGCAGTCCCCTGGGTCCCCAGCAGCCAGTGGGACTGGGGGAGCGGCACCTGCCAGGGGAAGCTGGTCTCTGCAGCTGACTGGGCCTGCCTCCTCAGACTCTCTGCCCAGGGTAGTCTCTGTCTGACATGGGGCTCCTGGGCCACCCCCAGCTTCCAGGTCCCCCCCCAGCTTCCAGGTCCCTGAGGGTGGAAGGACTCCCATTGTTCATGGAACAGGCAGCTGCGGCTACCTTTGAAAAGCAGAGCGGCCATGGCAATGACTGCCTTGTGCAGAAGTAGGGGGTGGCAGGCACAAGCTCCTGCGTGGTGTGGGGTGCACCTAGGACAGGCTGCAGCTGCCCACCCCCTCCGCTCCCCTGAGTGCCTTCACCCTGAGGTCAGGGATGGGTGTTTGGCCTTGTGGGGGTGTACCTGCAGGAATGGCCAGTCATCATTCAGTGGATGTCATGACAATGATGTGGGACTCAGGGCCTGCTCAGGTCTGGGAGACATGGACGGCGCGACGATGACGTGGGACTCAGGGCCTGCGTAGGTCTGGGAGATATCGATGACGTGACGATGATATGGGACTCAGGGCCTGCAGAGGTCTGGGAGACATGAAGTTTCTTACTACAGCGGACACCCACTGGGCCAGGCTGGGGCTGGAGTTCTGCTCCGCAGGCTGGGAGCCACCCATGGCTGTGCTCAGCAGCACACCTGGGAAAGGTGAGGGGAGCTGCCCCGTCAGGCCTGGTTTGAGGCCCCCCTGGCATTCACAGGCCTTGTAATTCCTCTCAGTCCCTGCCATGAGCGCATGGTGTGTGGCGTGTGAGTGTGTGAGCGTGTGAGCACGTGGCGTGTGGATGTGGTATGTGGTGTGTGAGCGCGTGGCGTGTGGAGGTGGCGTGTGACGTGCGCGTGGCACGTGAGCACATGGCGTGTGAGCACGTGGTGTGTGGTGCAGGTGTGTGGCTTGTGGCGTGGTATGTGTGGCGTGTGGTGCGTGGCGTGTGGCGCGTGAGTGCATGCGCCTGTCTATAGACCCACCTGGGCAGTGGGGCTCCTGCCGTCCTGGGGACTGGCTCCCAGCCCCTCAGGTCGGGGCACAGTGCCCTGAGCATGTTGCCACCATGTCTGTTCTAGGTGAGCTACCAGCTGGGCAGCATCATGGACCTCTTCACCACCAGCCTGGCCCTCGCAGGCCTGACACCGCCCAGCGACAGGGCCATTGATGGCCTCAACCTCCTCCCTGCCCTCCTGCAGGGCCGGCTGATGGACAGGTTGGTGCTAGACCTGCCCCGGCCCCTTCCCTGATCCAAGTGGTGAACAGAGCTGCTGACCAGTCCCAACCCCCCAGGCCCAGCTGACCCTCATATCTCTGGACACAGGCGTGCTCATGCCCAGGACAGAAGGAGGTGGGGGGAGCCTGTGCCGAGAGGACCTGGGGACCTGCCTGTGGGGCAGGGTCCATCCTGGAAGTGTCCAAGCACAGCGAGGCCCTGGCTCTCAGGAAAGCCTTAAGAGGGCGAGGCCAGGAGAGGAGGGCAAAGCCAGGAGATGGGGGCGAGGCCGGGAGAGGGGGTGGGGCCAGGAGAGGGGGGCAGGGCTGGGAGAGGGGCCTCATCCCTGCCTGCACCCCAGCCACACACCCGCCCCTGCCCACCCCAACTTTGTTCTCTGCTGGGTTTTCGGTGCCTCATGGCTGCCTGTAGCTTTCCTCTGCTGAGTCCATGGCTGGCTGGTCCCGCCCTTACCTTCTGTCCATTTCGTACCCTGAGAGCAGCCACCATTCTGCTCAAACCACGTTTCCTGGGTGGCCCTGAAGGAACAAGGATTCTAAACGCTCAACAGTAAACAGAAGGTGGGGGACAGCTGCAAGGGCAGCATGCCGCCTCTGGCTTTTGGGGGGAGGAGATGGGGATTTTCTCACCTGTCCGCTCTTGAGACCTGGCCCCAGTACTTGCTCACTTCAGAAGAGACAGTGCCCAGCTGCGTCCCCCACCCCCTGCTCCTGTCCTGACCCCGTGCCACTGGCTTTCCTCTTGCCTGGCCCCCCTCCCCAGGGCTGGCCTGGCCTTGCCAAGGACCCACAATGAGGGGATGCCCAGGGAACCAAGCTCCGGCCACCTCATGGGCCTTTTCGCTTTTCGATCATCTTTGTAAAATATCAACCAAGGCATGAGCAGCCGATGATGGACACAGCCTGGAGCCCCGGGTGACCCAGCATGTCCTTCCTGCTGTTACATGGTCCTCCTCTTCTGTCCCACAGGCCTGTCTTCTACTACCGCGGTGACACGCTGATGGCAGCCACCGTTGGGCAGCACAAGGCTCACTTCTGGACCTGGACCAACTCCTGGGGAGAACTTCAGGCAGGTACGGGGCTCTGGCTGTGGGCGCAGGCGGAGCTGCTTCCATCCCTGTCCATACGTGGCCTCTGAGTGCCATCCTCGGGAGGTGCAGGAGGGTGAGACAGGCAGGACTCCGCCTTCCATGGCTGCCTCTGCGTGGCGCAGGGCCTGGCAGCTGACAGGCTGGAGTCCAGGGAGGGACCCTGCAGCATAGCTACAGACCTGGCACAGACCCTGGTCAGGTGGCCCCTGCCGGCCTCTCCATCCTGCCAGGACACCTGAGCTTTCCCTGCACTCCAGGTTGGCGGCAACAGGGGCATGGCCTGCTTGGCCCAGGTGCTACATGAGGGTCTCAGCATCTGCCTCTCCACCCCAGCCCCTAGCATGGGAGGGGAAATAAAATAGGCACAGGCTCCTGCCACCCCCGGCCTCCAGCAGTGTCAGCGCCGGCTTTTCTGCCCAAGAGCCTCCGCCTTGAGCCTCCTGCTTCCTCCCCGGGGTCTTCTCTGGCTCTGGCTAATCCCCCACACTCCAGCATCCCCCACCGCCTCCTGAGGGGTCTCTCTCAGCCCCACCGATCCAGTCTTGACATATGAATACTCTCCTCACCTGCCTTAATTGGGAAAAAATCATTTAGATTAATGGAAAAATCTAAAGACTAGAAGTGAGGTCTGGGGCTGAGGAATGAGGACCCAGGCTGAGAAGTGGAGCTGTTTCTCAGCTTTTTGTAAAAATACAAAAATTA